>JAHFWJ010000149.1:0-1386467 GCA_028555115.1 Himalopsyche japonica
AAGATATGTCAAATATGTGTTCAAAAATGACGTCAAGTCCAATGGATACGGAAAATCTTTTTTGAGTAGCACATATCGGATTTGGGCAAACAAAGTGTTAATTGAATGAAACATTTTCATAACAATTCTTGTTAGACAGTTTTTATCAATTGCACTTATGTTTGTAAAAACTGAACCACCTTTTTCCGTGTCTTTATTGAACCAATTAATGTTGATTTATTCTGCCACACAATCGAAACACCTTCATCAACCGGAAGTTGTCACTTCGGCATCGATGAGAAAATGTTAAATCCAAATTTTCAACCAAAAAATGGAAGTGGGTCTGATTATGTTGATCTCGAAATATCCTCTTGATTGCATATATGGTTGTGAATGCTATGAAATCTATAACATTAAAAAAATAAAAGTTAACATTTTTTTCCTGGCGTCAAACAAACTCAACAACTGACCTTTTTCTTAATTCTTGAGTTATGAAATACTAATACTATTATTGTTTTCTTTACGTAACATTGTTGTAGACGATTTTTTACCGCATCCGCAAAAAAATTACATAACTAATGATTACCATCCATCATTATTTGTTTTAAATGGCTAAAAAATGCATGCGAACATTCATTGAAAGTTTCCAGGGAATCATGACGAAGAAAAAGTATAGAATTCCCGGGAAAGAATACATAGTCTTTACCAACCCTGTAAATAAAATTATCTATGAAACTTTAATTAGATGGATTTACTCTATAAACTCATTACATTTTTTGTGTTGTAATTTTTTTGCATCTAGTTAAAATATGCATATAGTCAATCAAAAAATAAAAGAATTGACCATGACGGGATCATATACATTCAAATATTAATGTTTGATATACGTTTTGGTACACAGTGAGCAAAGACAGTTTGCTAAGTTAAGACCTTTTTATGAATGCGCTTCTCAATTTAACAAAATTTTGAATGTGATAAAAGTCGTCGACAGATAGGATCCGAATTTAATTTGCTGTGATTATTGCTCGCCATTGTATTCACGTGAGTAAATTTTATCATTCTCGCAAATTTACAATCGTATTCGATCCATAATTTTACTATTTAGGCAAATGCTACTCGGATAAATAATATTTTAATCAACATTTTTCAAAAAATGTTATATGTTCGATTCCGTATAAAATAGTCTCAAGCTATAAGCAAGAATTCCACATGAAATATAATCAAATATTCGATCTTAATTAAAACATATTATCTAATAGATATTACTATGATATCAAATCGTCTGATAAAAAATATTTTTATTAGAATTACTGAAACTAAAAATTTCAGCATATTTACAGAACAATATGAGTTATTAAATTAAAAAATTGAATATTCACGTATTGATGAAGTTATCTCCCTTTTTTAAGCAGTTTCCTATTACAAGTGAGTGTTTATTGGTCTAAATAAATCATTATAAAACGGTGCTGTGTGTGTAATAGAATTAATAAGCATACTAACGGATAATTTAAGTTGCAATCAATCAATTCACATCTTTATTCAGACAGGTACGCAAGTGATTAATTTTTGTCTGTGGTCTGTATTTTTGATTAATCGATCAAAGCCCAGGTCTTATTGAAAAAAGTACACCTATGCGCTAAATCATAACCTTAATTAACATTAATAATGCTCTCTTAAAACCTTTCCATATTTAAATATTACGCGCTCAAATTCTTTCTTATCAATGGAAATAGCAACATTAAAAAAAAGTTGTGGATGACGGGAATAAAATAAAAATATTTTGTTGGAATCAAAGACCACTAGTAATCAAGAACAATTAAAATTAAAATAACGTTACTCAGCCAAATTTAATTAACAAATTATCTATGATACTGTCGCTGTTAAATTTTACATAGGGATTTTTCCCTTGTAGACAAACTGCTGCTGGCGAAGTTGTCGGTATTTTCTTTTTAATTTTCTTGGAATTTTTTTCTTTATTTATATTTTAATAAAATATGCATTGTCCTCCAGATTTACGTTGCAAATTGTAATTAATTAGCATAAATAAAATCACCAATATTATGGTCTATATGTGCATGTCGAAAAAAACTAAAAAAAATATCGTTTTATACGATAAAATTATAATTACGCAAAAATGGCGAACTTTCGACAATAATTGTGATATTACAGAAACCCCTGATGAACGCGTATTCTATTATTACGCGCTGAAAAAATATTCGATTGACAGCACCATTTTCCGTTAGCACGTATTCAGAAATATTTGGTTCAATACTCCTGCTCACTTTCAATGCGAAAAAGCTCAAATTAATGTTTTTTTTTTGTTTTGCATTTATTATCAAAAAAAATGTAGCCCGAAACTTTGAATTAGCATTGAGCCTATAGAAACACGTTTATTCATCCACCGGCTTACGTGTATTTTTTGTAAATATGCATTTTTTAAAAGCATTAAAAAACGATTATTACTAAAAATTTGAAAGTATTGCGTTAAATACAACCAATGTGAGTTCTTTATACGCGGATTTTTCGAAACGCGCCCTCAATTTTAATATGAATTTAGTGCGTTCATTTTCGCAGTTTTTATATAATATAGCTCATTTTTTGTCTTTTTATGAGTTTCTTGTCTTTTTACGCGGTTTCTATTTACACTGCTAAGTGAAAAACGTATTTACCGCGTAAATCGGGAAAAGAGTATATATATTCGATCTTTACGGAACCTATTTACATACTATATAAATCGGGGGTTCCTCTATTAGTGCCGATAAGCCACGTACAATTGCATGCGCTTACTTGATGTGCACAATTTGTGAACACGGAAGGATTGTATGTAAGTGCTATACATACCTTTGGCTCTACATATAGATAAATCAAATAATCAAATGTAAAAACCACCTTGAAAAGTTAAAAAACATAAAATTAGGATGAAAAAAAATAAAACCTGTTGCGTAATTTGTCTTCATCGGTAACATTAATTTACAATGTCGTATGTAAATTCGTTACGCCCAAAATATAAATCCGATGGTAAAGAGTTTGCCAGACATAACATTACACAAAAAACTGAGTATATTATGATTTGGTTTTATGAATAAATTGTTTCAATTATAGAGGCCATGTTAAAATGATCGACAGTAATCTACAGACAGTCTAAATAATCACATTCACTGATTATTTATGTTCCTTGTTATTTTATATTTTGTTTACTGACACCGAGAAAAGGTTTACTTAATGTTTAGAATTATATGTGTATACTTTTTATTACGTTGTTTTTATTTTGATTATAATGTACTTTATAAAATGAACCTTTTTTAATGGTTAAATATAAGTTATGATAATTTCCGACATAACATTATTAATACATTGACAGTTTATCTCAACTGTTGACACTGTTTTTGGTGTCTTTATAATTTTGATGCGGTACTGAAGCGAAAGGCCTGTTTGTATGTTTCATCTTTAGTTTATTTGTGTCGATGGGTTCTCTTGTAGTGCTTGGTGCGTAGAGTTTTCTTGGCGGTGGTGACAATCTTACTGTTGACACTGCACATTGGAGTGTGCTTTATAATTAATCCTATATGAAATATGACAGTGTACAATTTTTTTCAACCTTTCTAAAACTGATGACCCACTGATGTGTTGCTTTCAAACTACTTTATTTATTTCTTACTGTTAAATGGTAAGATATTATTTTTGTTAAAAAATATGAACTGATTTATTGTGATAATCTTCAAAATTTTGATTAACTTTATGCGGATAACCAGAGGGCGATTAAGCAATTAAATTTCCAGGAGTGTTTTAATAACACGGTGAAAAAATGGCAATGTAGTTTAGTTTCTACATTTTTTATAACATATAGTTGATAGCTATTTCGGCTCAAACTACGATGACGTGTGCTGAAATAGCTATCAACTATATGGTATAAAAAATTTAGAAACTAAAATACATTGCTATTTTTTCACCGTGTTATAATGGAGTTTTACCAAGTAAAAGCCAATTCAATCAATAAAGTATTTTAATATTTAATTTTTTTGGGTGATTTTTCTTTGGCGTAATCAATACTAATTATGTTATAACTGCATGACGCATGGACAATATGTAATTTTGAATATTAAATGATGAATATGTCATTGATTTTATCCGACCTTTTAAGCTATTGTATTGTATTTCAACTAAGAAATCATGACGTCTTCGTTGAAGATACGAATTGTAGGTCAGAGTAAACTCCAATCCATTTAAACGGCTATTTAATCAAGTCTTAAGTTGATAATCATAAAACATATTTAACCTGAAAATTTCTATCTCAGTAAGAAATAAATTAATGAAACATCAATGAAGAAGGACAAATGTTCACAGTAATTTTATAGGTATACTTACATGAAATAAAAAAACATATTGATTTTAACATATCGTGGTATGTGTAATGTTCACGAAATATAATATGTAATTACTGTCCAGCAAAAATAAGAAAATCGCTTACTACGATTTTACTAAAATAATTTTTGAAACTGAAATAAATTTATTCACGACGAATAAGATTAATGATTGCCAAAATTAAAAAGAAACAATTTTGTATACATATTTGTTGGATGTTAAATAAAAAAGCTTACTTCTTAATCGGCGTTAGTTACAAACGAAACTTATTTCATATGTCAGAAATAATTTTGATTTTTGAAAATTGTTCTATAGAAAGAGCGGATAGGAGCGAAGAGGAGAGAAATAAAAATATAAAGCCATCTTATCATGTCAACAGTAAAAACATCACAAAATTGCTTTGCGGTTTTAAAAATTATATAACATAATTATTGTATATTAAATAAGTTTATTTCAAATATAATTTATTCCGAGTTTCAGTAACAGAAGTAGTTTATCCGAAGGAAAAAATTAGAATAGTATTTTTCTGACGACATTTGCATAGTTTCAAGTATTGAATTATAAATTTAAAAAACACCTAGTTACAGAAAAAACAAAAAAATATCAAAAATAAATTCCGTTAACATTTTTTTTCATGCCGACACTCATTTGATTGTATAATAACTCTTTGTGGCTAATTTGAAAGTGCATGTTAACATAATTTGATTAACAATTATTTATCTTCATAATTGAGTAATCAAATAATATTTACGTATTGATGACTTTTGCATTGAGAAAAAAATCACGAAAATTGAATGCGAGATTTTTATTGATAGAACTTGTTAATGAAGAATATTTTTTCCTTCAGTTATTCTTAATCCATTAAATAGTAAGTAAGAGGTGTAAGCTAAAAAAACGACTTAATTGCTGTCAATTTTTTATAAAACCTTGCATCAAGGATTACGGCTAATATAATAAACATAATTTATTGCATTAATTATTATACTCAACACATTATTATCGAGTTGTTAAGCCTCGTTGTTCATTAACAAATAACATATATATTATAATTAAATTTTGTGTTGATATCGATACGAATAAATATTTTATCGCTTCGCCACCAAATTAATAATTTCCATTGATTTTTTCCCCCTTCATTTTCAGTTCTATAAAACTTTATTGTGGAGCTTTATAGCTATATGGGGCATCCTACTTGTCAGGACTTCTTGTCAGTTCTGTTGCATCCGTGTGATAGAATGCCTGAAGATGCCGAAAGGCGAAACCCGAGCCGTTAGTGACAAAATATGTGGAATCGTACAAAGTTGTAACAATTCAAATCCTTGTCTATTTATTTTGCTACGATAGGTACAGACTAACATCCCTTCCCTGCACGAAAGTTAGCTGGATAATGTTTAACTAAAGTCTTTATGTGTGAGAAAAAAACTTAAGAAAAAGTTCCATTACGATTGAGACCGATTCAGTATATTATTAAAAAGTCTGTTCGCATGCTTTTTTATTGTCAATTCTAGCTACAAACATAACATAACAATTAAATTGTCAAAAAGTTAAGCAAATGTTGACGCGGACGACGTCGTAAATATAATATAAAACGCACACATCTTTTGTGATTATTGATGAAGAAATCAATTTGAAAATAGGCAATTTTGAAAAATCATTTCTTATTAATCTCAATTGTCGATGGTTTAATTGCATAACTAAAAATAATATATGGACGTAAATGACATGTTCACAAATTAAGCACGTTCGAAAATGTCGTTTATCAAAAAACATCTATTGTAACGTTGCTCAGGTTGATTAATTCAAACAACTGTCAAAAATATGCATGCATTTTTTACGCATTGAACTGCTAAGATTAAAAAATTGGAATGCGTATTATTATTAGAAAGAATGTTTGTCTAAACATTTAAGCTTCTTCGTGTGTTACGTAACTGTATTTTAATCTGTTTTAGATTAGATGCGCAGATTTTTTTTCCACCTAATGTATTGTCCTATCAAAAAAAATAACAAATATGATCGAACATGTCAAGTGACGGATTATCATATATGTTAAGTGCTTAATGCTTACGCATACTGCCTCATTAAACATGTATATTATGGATACATACATGTATTGCATTTGTTATATTTGAATTTCAGTTTTTACCATTTATATTTAGTTGGTGTAGAGTTTCAGGACGCTCTTATCTTGTCTGAATAACAGAGCCTGCAAATTAATTTGCGCTTGGACCTCCGAAGTTCTTAATTCGTCTCTGTTTACAACACTGGTTATTTGTTGATTATCATTTTATCTTAATAACAATCTTGATTAATCGACGTCAACTTTAATTATTATTTACAAGTGTAAATATTACTATAGATACAATAAGTGGCTACTAACTACAAAACTCTTTAAGAAATTACAGAATATTTATTTTGAATTCTACAATATTCTTTACGTCATATATGGGTTTTGCAATGCCCAGTATTTTGACTGTTGTTTCAAGACAGAAAAACCGTTTCTAAAAATGAAAAATATTACTTTTTTTGGTATTGAGGATTAAGTTAAATAGTAATGGCCGTATAAATGATTTCTGATTCAACATAAAGTAATAGGAAAACGGAATATTTCTTATGTCACGCTTTCAGACACGCGATGGACCCTTGGTCATATTCGCGATTGGGGGTCTAATTTCACTGTTAATGTGATAACTGCCACTTCTAGGTGAAAAGATTTTACATTTAACTAAATAAAACACAATGTTTAGCACTTTTTATAATATAAGGATTAGAACCGCTTTCGTTCGTCGCGAACATTATCAACATGATTGTCTCTCATATTTATTGGCATTATTACATATATTTATATATATCATATATTGTTGTAGAGTGTAGGCAGTAAATTTAACAGAAACGATTGAGAAATGAGAGATTTTTTACTTATTTTACCATTCCCGTTATATTTACGTCTCAAGATATTTTTAATTAAACGACAAATCATCAGTGTGAAAAATATTTACCATAGACAGTTTGAGAGTTTATATATTTTTTTCAAAACGTATGCTTTTTTACAGTTTTACGTACATATATTAGGCGTTGACTCGTTAAGAAGATGATTTTATATATTTTTTTTGAGGATTAAACACATTATACATTGAAATATAACATATTTCTTAAGTGAAATTTTGTCGAATCAATTTCTTCCGAATGAATTCAAATTTCTACCCGCTAATATTTACGCATTTACTGGTCATATTTCGTTATAAATTATTGTAATTCGCCGTTGAATGGATAACACTGGAGTGTCTCAGAAGAAGTTAATCAAAACTTGATTTGTTTTGAACTTAAGTGTGCTGAAAAAAAACAGAATATAGCAACTCTATTACTCAAAATACACTTAAATTTTAATAATCAAGAATACTCGATTTCAGCATCTGAAAATAACTTTCTTAAGTTCACTTCCTTATGCAATGTATGTGTATATGTGTGCATTTGTATGCGTGTGTGAGTATAGTATGTCTGAATGTATTAATATATGTATAGTGTTCACGTAAGCCGGATTTAATGTGGGTTACTCAGCTCTGCAGCGATTAATGTAATCTGTATCGACAGAAAAGGTAATGAAGTAAATAAATAAATATGCAAGAGATGAGGGAGACTTGAATAGTTCTGATACTAACACATCAAAGATCTTGACCCTCCATCAATTTGATATCAAAAACAACGTCAATATTTCACACAAAACAATACAATATTATTCGTATACGTAACATTGTCTACCTGTTTTAGCCAGAAGTGTTTATAGAGAGTATTTAAAAATATCAGCTAGACATTAAGTGACATCTTCAAAAAAATAAATAATGTTTATAACATAATGGCAATGTTTACATTTTAAAGGAAGAACCGGTGTAAAAATACAATCAAGTATATTAAAAACCATTCATTTTCCCTATTTACAATTTCGTCGCTGGATTTTTTTATATTGTATGCTATAAAAAGCTTACAACAAAATCACAATGCCAAATCATATATTATTATCGATGTGCATATATGCTATAATTAACAAAACTATTGACTAAGTACAACACACACCGTCCACGGATTTCCCCACGAAACACATTGAAATCAATAATTTTATATAATTAACGAGAGGTGCATTGTAAAATATTTTCGTGGTCAATTTTTAATCAACTGATTGATGTTATCAATATTTTTATATGACAAGTCAAAAAAATGATTTTAAAGTGGTGATATCATCATGACCGACAAAACAACACATTTGAATATTTTTAATTTTTTATTTATCAATGAAATGTAATTAGCCCGATGTATATATATTTTTTGCTGTAAATAGACAAAGTTTAAAGGCAATACGAATATCCAAAGCCTTTAATATGTTTTTTATAAATATATAATACATTAGCAATTGACCTGGTGTCTTCGTGATTTTGCATTTCTAATAGTAAAGTCATTATATGTTTTTTTAGTTACCGGAAATTTTTGTCAATCAACGATGCTATCATTACCGTTTAGATCATTAAAAAAATTGTGTTTTGTCAATAACTACCCGGGTTTTATCTTCCAGTACATCCAAGCCTGCACGGATTCACTGGAATTTCCAAGTCAAGATACCGAAATGTCAAACCCACACCATAAATCATATTTTCTCAACCTTTTTACATCCGCGGACCACCAAAATATCCTAAAATGTTTTGTAGACTATCAGCATTGGAATAAAAAAAAAATATTTATATATTGATTTTTTTATTCAAAACAATTTACTTTGCCGCACTGTATGCTGATATAAAAATATTTAAGTTTATCAAAACAGACAGTGACAAAAAAATAATAATTTGAAAATCCATTAATTACTACATAAAATTCGATTGTTTATCGAAATAATATCACATCGCGAACCACCCAAAAATCTCCACGGACTACCGGTTGAGAAACTAGGCCATAAACGACAAAACGTGTGAAGATTAACAGAGTTTTTAAGGTTCAAATATGACATTTATATTCCATGAACTCGTATTCTGCAGTGCCACAAATACCACAAATACCACGCTTGGGATTGTTGCCATAAAATAAATAAAGTTCATTAAATCATCTCAATTACAAATATTTTTCGTAAAAATGCAAAGTTTTAAAACGAACACTTAATATATATTTGATTTAACAAAACATTTCGATATTTGTTAAATATTTTATAATGATTACGATCACTATCAACAGATGTTGTGTATGCTTAGGAAGACCGTAACCAGTCTTGAACATTATATAAACAAAAATGTAGAAAAAACACAAAAAAAAAAAATTATATTTTGTGGGTGGCGACTCCAAAATAATTTAGAAACGTGAGCCATTTTTCGTCCGGTAATCAAAATTTTTTATAAGGGGCTATATTTTTTCTTTGTCCTTGTTGTTTCAAAATGTATAGCATTTATCAAAACCTGTTTAATATTATAAATTCTGTATTGATTTTTAATTGCGTTTAGTAATAATTTTGCATGAAGGAATTTTTTTTTTTTTTCACTAATATGACGTACTCACATTTGCTAATTACTTTTGCGAATGTTAAAAACAGGTTTTGAAAATTTATTCGTCAATTATTCTCAACTGATATGAAATAAACTATTTTTTTAGCACCCGGCGTTGATAGCGATATTGAAATTCTATTAATGTGAATCTTCAAAAAGATTAATTTATGCACATCTTACTTACATTACGTCTTACTTGTGAAAAAGTCCGTGGCAAGATTTTAAAAAACCTTAGGTTTTATTTTTAAGCCTTTGTTAAAGCAAACATGCAATTTAATATTATCAAGGATGATAGAATTCTCATGCTGGCCTCGCATAAGTAGAAAAACATATCTTACCAGGTACATTTCTCTTTGAGTTTTCATACTATTAAAATTGAGCATTCCTAATAGAAAGACAGGTGAAACCATGGGTTAGTATCCATACGCTATCACATAAAAAAGTATCAAAATTTTCATCTTAACCTTCTCCACCTGTATATTTTAAATTCCTTGAACCCTAAATAACACACCCTCTTTCAAACCTAGTTCATACTAAGGTTTTGTAAATGTATTAATATCAAAAATTTTACACTCGATAAAGTTCTGGCGAAGAACAAGGCTTAACATATGCAATGTTTTGTTGCAGGTAATCTTAATATTCCACATATTCCACATGTTTCATATTGAAAACAATAAATGGCGGCTTGGAATTGTCTAATAAATTAGAATTATTTTATTGATAATGATCCTATAATGGAAAGGTGTTCGAAATTCAAGAGGGAATTATAACATATTTTGGAATCTTATAAGAAAATACGTAAAGATTTATACGCTATAAGCAGACAATCGCTTATTGGCGAATTTTTAAAGGTTAAAACCACAAAAAAGTGTCTTCCGATGATGAAATCTCACAACCGAACCCAAAAAAGAATAAAAAATGTAGAACTCTAATGAATACGAATGAATGGTATATTATGTTATTAAATTTCCTTTAGTTAATATGTTAATTTATATTTGTTTATTCAACAAAATAAAGTACATATTTCTATAAACTATCTTCGATTTTATTTTATTTTTGGAACGCAAATCTTAATTTTGTATGAACTTCAAACCTTGTATTACACGAGGTTTTTGTGGAACCATATAACCGTGTTATACCAAGCCCAGGTGTACTGACGTTTTTTGTCTGGAATCCCCGCTAGAGGTCGACTACTTTGAGTAGTTATTGCAGGCGGACATGACCTATACCAAAACTCACTTCTAGTCATGAAATGAAAATATGTATAGCCACCATGTTCGTTTCTATGAAATGAGTATACATATTAAATTATGCATGCTTCTACAATATATTTAGAACTAGTTTTAATATTGAAATTTGATTTAATTATAAAAATAATTTTAATAAACATAATACTATTATACTTACAGTGAAAACAACGCGTACAAATTCAAATTCTCAAATCTAAATATCAATTAATAAGTTTATTGACTTATTTGAAGTTTATATATTTTAAATAGTTTTGGTACGTAAATAAATAATATTTTTGATTATTAAAATTGTATGCGAACCACCGCTTTTGGTTATTGGCTATTTTAATTTCATTCATATTACAACCATTGAATAATTAATAATCTGTAATAATCGTAATTTATTTTAAATATAATGATTTTAGTAGTTTCGAAAATATTCAATCAAATTCAATCTTGATCTTAATTGTAATTTTGTTTTAAAAAAATGCCAAACAGATTTAGATAAAGAAAAGCTCTAAGCCAGATGTGCTCAACCTATTTGAAAGAAGGGCTAATATATTCATTTTATAATTTTCCCCGGCTGCAGTGAGTAAAAAAAAGTGTTGAAAATATTGATTAATTTCAAATTTCATAGTTACACGACGTAGTTTTATCAACTAATTTAAGCTTTTTAAATGTGCTTTAAGTGCATATTTTGACAATGGGACTTTATATAATATCAAACGTAGTCAGATTTCTGATATTACATGCCGGGAAAATGTAATATTGTAGAATAGATATAGAATGCATTTGGATGTCAGCTTAAGTGATTGTGGTTGCTGTATTTTTTATAGAACTGAGTTTATCATTGTTTACGCGTTTTTTGTGTTGATACTTGTTTAGTTTTAACCCTTTCCACTCGTATGTCCCCTCTGGGGAACCAAACAAGAAAAGCGTTCTACTCGTATGTCCCCACTGGGGAACCAAAACTTTAAGCTTGAATATTTTCTACGTACCACATTTTATTGATTTTTATTGCTGTTTATCATATTATATATATCGTGCAGATAATATTTTCTCTATCATATGATTAAAATTCACATGATAAAGAAAATCGCAATCTTATTGCATCGACATAAAAAAATCGCTAGAATTTTTATCATTTTCAGTTGAAAATTTCTCTCTTTTATTAAAAATCATTTAAATATAATTGATTTTAAAACATAACTATGTTAACAGTGATAACACACTAATAAATAATTTTTCAAAAACTCTTTATCTATAATGTTTTTAAAGCTTTTAAAAATATCATGTTTAAAATTGATATACTCGGATTAAAATTTTCGTAAAATAGAAATTAAAAACTTTTTACGATTTTATTTTCTATAAAAATACTAAAAAACAGTCTTACTCACGCTGTGTAAGTTTTTTGTTGATCAAAAATCCGTTGAAAATACGATTTATTTTCATTTTAAGTTTTGATTTTGAATCCTGGAAAATGCGTGAAATTAATTACGAGTTGAGATTACCCTCACCCAAAAAAAATTACGAGTGCAAAGGGTTAATAAGAAAACGCTTGCTATAAAATATATGTGCTTCCGAAAAAACTGACACCAAGTAAAGTCTTATTACGCAGAACATTGACATTTGCCAGTGAAGATTTAGATTATATTCATTTGCATATTTTATTCCCATATCAAACACAAAGTTTTTTATATTCGATCAAAAATTGGATGATGGAATTATTGTTCGCCCGTTTTTGTATCACTGCTATTATGCTTGTGAGATCCTTCTGAAACAAGTCTTGATACAAACTATTTTACAACCCATATATCTTTGATATAGATTTTAAGCATTGGTTCGCAACTGGTGAGCCGTGGCACATCGATGTGCCGACAGACGATGCCAATTGTGCGGCGTTTTTCCATTAGAAGAAAAATCAAGTAATTCGTCTATACTATAAAATATTTTGTGAAAACGAAATCACAAGGCAGCAGTACTTATTATTTCTTTGTTGAAAATGTAAGAATATAAATATTATACACATAATCTGCACTATAAAATGTTCATTTGTCAGAGAAGAAATTGTACGTCAATAAATTAAGCAATACAGAAAGAATGAGTTTTAATAAATGCTTATACGGTGAATCTTTCGCATTCTTCGGTGTGCCGCAAAATTTAGGAAAAAACGCTAGTGTGCCGTGGAAGACAACACGTTGCGGAGCACTGGGTTAAACCACAGCGGGACAACCGCTTATTTTTTGTCAACATGATCCACAAAAAAAAACTAAGTCACGTATGTAAATACAATATGTTACATAATGGCAGAAACCCCCATAAGCGCAAGATGTTTCCAGGAATTTAAAGGCTCAGAATATTTGGTTATTACCCAACTATTATTAATTTCGTATTTGATGTTAAATTTTCAATTTACAATGTACATCTTGATATAAAAACAACAATTATTGTATATTTCGTATTCTGTTCACGGCTTCAACTAATTTTGCAAAGATATATTAGTTTCTATAAAAAAACGGCATACTACTAAACTAAGACCTTATATAGACCGGATCATTTTTTATGAAACAGCAAAGACTTTTATAAACTAGATAATATGTTTTGCTCTCTCGTGAAATATATGAATTGTGTGACATTTGCTGTTTTTTATGAAGGTATTATACTCTTTTTGTTGAAGAAATAATTAATGAAATGTTTTTGATATGAATATAAGAGATTTAAAATAACGAATCGTTGACACATAATATTTAAAAAATATATATTCAATGTTTAGTGACACATTTTTGGTATCTGAGTAATAAGGCATCAAAGTCAAAAATCCGGTAATGCAAGCATCATATTACAATACGCAACTTTTTTATGACCTCAAAATGTTAGCCGTCAAAAAGTGTAAGCCAAAAATTTTCAAATAATAAAACGGTGCCCTTTTCTTAACACTATTATTAAACAATTAAATCAGTTTTTATAAAACAGGACCTTTACCATTATTGCCACGAAGGACTTTCTTGGTTAAGATGTTTGATACAATTTAATTATATGGTTTTACAACATTTAATACAACTTTTTTATGACCTCAAAATGTTAGCCATCAAAAAATGTAGGTCAAAAATTATCAAATAATAAATCGGTGCCTTTTTCTTAACACTATTATTAAACAATTAAATCGCAATCGAACTGAAATGTTGTATCCAGTTTTTATAAAACAGGACCTTTACCATTGTTGCCACGAAGGACTTTTTTGGTTAAGATGTTTGATACAATTTAATTATATGGTTTTATAACATTTAATACAACCAGCTTCCCAGACTCGCTGGAAATCTTCGCTCATATAAAAGTTATCGCGATGCCAACTTAGCATAGTCTAAAATGAAAATGAATAATTATATTTTAATAAAAAATTGGTCCTACTTAAAAAAAAAAAAGGATTTGAAAAATGTGTACGTGGTTGCCATGCGTGATGGAAGTTAAACTTCGAAGATTCTATGAAATAAACCAAACATAAAAAAACAATTTGACGTTGTCAATATTTAACGACTGTCGTAATAAAGCAACGAACAATATTTTAAAGGAAAGTAAATAGGTGTCAGAGTAGTCATAGATAAATAAAAGATATTTTTCACTATGATGAATTGTAAAAATAAACCATGCAAAAATACAAATAGCTGCAGTAATAATCAATGTTAAAAGAAATTCGATATCATTTTCCTGAAAAAAAAAACCATCCTAGCGCAAATTATATTTTAAAATTACTTCGGTGAAATTAACGAGCCTCTTATAATAAAAACTTTCTTTGTTTATATGGAGTTGAAATGTATGATTATTAAAAAAAAAATCATTGTAATTTCCGATCTATCGTTCTCCCGTTACTTTCGGCTGAACAACCATTGGGATAATCTTAAATAATATCACATTCATATTTCCCCAATCCAATGTTTTCTCGACTTATCGCATAACATTGTCTCATCTCAATTTGAATAATTAATCAATGAAAGACAATCAATTATTCAAATGAGATTACTCAAAAGAGAATAAGAATAGTTTATCCAACCGAAGAGGATCATTAATTAGTTTATCGATAAAACATGAGCAGTGATAACTTGAATATATGTAGTTAATTCGCCATAGACGTAGAGTTCATTACTTTGGAGCAGTTATACTCAATCTGTAGCTCACGAGCACGCAAACCTTTTTTACACTTCATAATAAATTACACATGATTATTCCGCAAGAATTTGTTATATTTTATTTATCAGTAAATTTGAATTGTTGCAACTTTGTACGATTCCATATTTCTTGTCACAAACGACCCGGGTTTCGCCCTTCGGCATCTTCAGGTATTCCATCGCACGGATGCAACAGAACTGACGTAAAATAAACAGTTAGCATCGTATATATAATATATTAAAATCATTATTTACAGAAATCTACTTACCAATAGGCAAGCAAAAAATTGCAGCTGAAAAGAATGTACACATTTTCTACCTCGTCCTTGACGTATGAAATTAATATGTATTATTTACTTCGTGATAACGAGTTAGAAATCATCATGTACTTTTATTACGTAAGAATACGTTTTCCTGACGAAGGTCTTCAGCTATAGTTTGTATATTGAATAAATAGCTATGGCATAAATGTTTAGCAAACAATTTTTTGGCCAGCGGATAAATTAGAATATTTATTGTCAATTACTCGAATCACGATCGCATAAGAGTTAATGTTTTATTTTTAATGATGACATCTGTCAAAATATACATAAAATCTTTTATCCTACATTACGATTTATTAGTATCTGGTCATATTAAATTAATATTGAATAATTACGCATTATGTATAAATACAAAAAGGAATTTGAATTGTTACAACTTTGTACGATTCCAAATGTTTTGTCACTGACGACCCGGGTTTCGCCTTTCGGTATCTTCATGCATTCTATAACTCGGATGTAACAGAACTTACGTAAAATAAACAGTTCGTCTATATACCAAAGTTATTAACTATCTATAAAGTAGGTATCTCTATATAAAAAAAAACCCTATTTATATTTTAATGTTAGTTGATTAATATTTGTTGTAAAACCCTTTCAATAATGACCCATTAACCATTGATCGATAATGAAGTTTATCACAGGCAATTGTGTCAATTATTATTAGATTAATATTATTAAATTTGTTTTAGCTGCAATTTACTGCTTGCCTTCGGGTAATAAGACGATGCTAACTGTTTATCTTACGTCAGTTCTGTACATCCGTGTGGTAGAATGTCCGAAGATGCCGAAAGGTGAAATCCTGGTAGTTAATGACAAACCATTTGGAGTCGTACAAAGTTGTGACAATTCAATTTTGATATTGAAATTCCGTCAAGCACCTTCAGTCGATATCATAAATTACAAAAAGGAATGTTACGAATAATGATTGCTTAACTGTTAGATTTTCCGCATAGAGAATCTCTCGTTTTAAACGAAAAAAATCACCAAACGTTATGATTTTTTTATACATTCTATGCATTTTATTAGAATTTTCTTAGCAATGCCAATATTACCATAAAGTAAGCTAGTGATTTCATAACTGTCGTCTTCATAATGGCTTAATGAATAACACAATTGTTTAATCCCTGACTGCTAACGTCTCAATTGTTGAGATGACTGATTGCATTATGTTGTTAGTTAAAACTCAAAAATATAAACAAAATGTATCAAAACTTTCATCGGCTATTTTTTGTATTGTAATATGATCTGTTATATATATCTTGATAATTTCCAAATGTCTGGACAACGGCAACACTTTTGAAATTATCTTTAAATACTCAGAGTTAGAATACAATCCCTATAGTGAGCCACAGGGAATGGGTAATACTTCCCCGATCAACTTTTCTCGCATAATACGTTTACCCGGATAGATCGTTCATTCTTTACAGTCCCGTCAAACACACATAAGAACAATGTTAAATAATCCCGTATTTGAAATATATATTGATTGAATTGGCATTCACTTGGTAGAACTCCATTATAACACGGTGAAAAAATAGCAATGTATTTTAGTTCTACAAAATTATTTGTAACAAATATAGTTCATAGCTATTTCGGCTCACGCCATCGTCAGAACTAGCAGTCAGAATTATTTCCGACGATGGCGTGAGCCAAAATAGCTATCAACTATATTTGTTAAAAATAATTTTGTGATTTTCTTTACTAAAGAATTTCACAAAAAAGAAGTTTAAAACACTATTCGATTATTTCAATAAATAAGATTTAATTAAATAAAACTTTTACAAAACCTTTTCATATTTATTAATTTTTGTTAAACTCCATTTTTTTTAAATTAAAGCGCTTTATTATTAAAGACTATGTTTTTTTAAGATTTCAATTTTTATTTTTATTTTAAGCTTTCCCGCATTCCTCGTTTCCCGTATTTTTCATTTTTAAGTTCACTTGAAAAACGTGGAATCGAGGTTTCAAAGTAATTATTTTTATCGTAAGGTTGTTGAACCTTACTGACCGGGCATTATCTGAGATTGGAACCGATTAAAAATGAATAAATTCTGTCATATTTATCCACGCTAATAATGGCAACGTAAAACCCCAACCAATTATTCATTATATTATAAATATCATATAACAAGTATACATATAGTATATGAACGAATTTAATAGAATGTCAAGGTTTTTGTAAGTTTTTGTAAGTTCAAGTGGTTTGAGGCGTAAACGATTAATTTTATGATCTGTCACTCGCACAAGCGGATTTGAAAATTCTGAAATGGTCAATCATTTGATATAGGCACTTTAAAATGTGGATAATTGTTAATAATTTTAGTGAGGAATGGGCAATAAGCGTAAAAATATTATGAAACATTTTCGCCAGCAAGTACTTACTTATTACTTAGTTCATATCTTGAGGGCTTTAAAATTTTAATCGAGACTCGGTTATTTATAGCTGACGACTCATAATTAAAAATCAATTGAAATATTCAAATAAAAGTAGATGAACCCTTTGAAAGATTTAATTTACCGCATAATGTTAAAAACAATAAGAAAAAACCGTTTTCGAAAAAGTTAGTTTTGCATCAACCGTGACAATATTTCGCATAATTGTTACATAATACTTCATACAGTGCAACCCTGATTTATAGATTTGCAAGGGACCGTCAAAATAAATAACCAATGAAAAATGGAATGTCTCTTTTTCGTGTTTATTGTTCCTTACGAATTATTCACTTTGCAAAATGCTGCTCAAAAATCAAGTGACAGGGTAGACTGACGATTTGCATAGTTTGTACATAGATGAGTCATCGGCTGAAAAGTTATGAAATTCCGATTTTAGCAACAGGATTACGCTAGTAAACATGCGGTGTCGGTATTTTTTTTTACGATAATGGCTGGATGAAAAATTAGAGATAATGTTCGAGAAGACAATTTTTCAACAATATGACTGGAAAAAGTTTGTAACGAAGCAACAATAGGTTTGAATGGACTCATACATACAAAAATCGGGGTGTCAAATATTCTACAAAAACAATTAATCGAGCTTATAAACATTATTGACAGAAGTATAATATTAATACTTTACCCAAAGTTTTGTCAAATTTTCAAAAAAAAAATAATAATTTTAAAACTTTGTACTTACTTGAAGCAAATGAATGAAAAAAACAGTTCTAAAGATGAATGGTCAAATCCCACCATATTTAGATTATCCTCTCCGCAACGATGAACGAAAGTTAAATTCACACTATGATTGCGGTGCAATTGGGGACATCTTTTAATAAAATAAATACTGTATATAAATTTATTCATAAGCGTTCACATAATTTAGCTGAAAATAATTTATAAACTATCTCAATTGATAAATTAATTTTATTATAATACCGTTACACAAAAATTTTGCTATAAAGGGTGGGTACGGCACCAATGTCTTGGTAAAGCAGCGACCGATGGTTTTTTCTTTTTTCATAAAATTCGTTTCATAATAATAAAAAAAGCAGCATTAATAACTAAAGAACAGAAATAAAAGTATTCCACCTTAATTTTCTGTCTAAGCATCCCAATAATGCCCTAACTGTAAAGAACATATTAATCTTTATTTTCTTAATTACATATTTTTGTTGAAAGATGTCACTGTTTGTTTTGCACTCACCCTCATTTATTCCTTGCTGAGTCACATAAAATATATTCTAATATCGATTATTTCAGTAAATAATTTATAAGTGTTCATAATGATCAGACTTATGGAGTTTATCAGCACAAATTAGACTGTATTTTAAAATAAATAGTAGCTTGCTTGTGAAAGTTATAACACTGATAAAATCTACTGTCAAAACACAGTATTCAGATGTCTCAACAGTTGGTAGTCAACAGGCTAAGAAATCTATTGAGCAAACAAGATCAAAAGATATACTACTGAGTTGCATTCTTTGAAAAAGTTGAAGAAACAATGGTGATAGCAAATATAATAAACCAACATGAATTGTTAGAGAAAACATATTTTTTTCAAGATATAAAGGAACCTAATGAATTTAAAGCTAATTTTAAGAATTTTTGTAAATATGTAAGATGTATAATCATTTTTTATCATGACTCTTGACACCCTTACCCATACTTGTAGTAAATTTTGCGACCTTAAATTATAATATATGCAGAAACATTTTTTCATTTTTGTATTTAATAAGGGTTCGCATAAAAAACAATTTTATGTTATTAACTATTTTTGCGAATGAGCACAGAATTGATTTTTTCATGGACTAGCAACATTTTTTCAGTATTATATTTGTAAAGTTGAATAGGTTTGTTTTGCTACCATTTTAACTTTTCATTCAAATGATTGCAAATATCTCAACTGTTGCTGATTGCAGGTGTTTAAAATTTACACTTAAAGATGTAAGTGAGATAACAAATATTGACAAAGGCTAAATTTTCGTGTCAAAGCATATTTTTGAATAAAAGTATAGCCTGATTTTTCCTGAAAATTTTCATTAATCACCAACACTATTTTATCATTATTTTTATAATATTGAATGCTGAAATTTTGTATGTAGATCAGTAGGGAAAAGGTTAATATGGCATATTGTTAACTTTCCAAATTAACATATTGATCTAAAAATATATAACGTATAAAAAAACTGTTTGCTCATACATCAACATATTTTTTTTTAGATGCTCTTCCTTGGAATTTCTTTTATTAATAATTGTCCATCAATTTTTTTATGAATTATAAATTAAAAATTGTAATTATCCGAAATTTTATAAAAAGATCTAGACAGCACTTTTCAATTTTAATATCTTATTAAAAGACAAAATTAATATTTCAATAATGACATATCACACATAATATAATTTGTTAAGAATTATTATCAGCTCTATAAGTATCTGGACTCAAAATGATTTTGAAAAAAGCTGTTGTAACATACACTCAATTCTCTTTTTGTAAGGACCTTTATACAAAAAGAGATATGATGTCCATTCAAAAATGGCAGTTAGGTTCTATTACTTAAATTCAATAGATACAGTGCATGTTTTGCGATTCTAAAATTGAAAAGATGTCTAAACATTCCTATCATTTTGTCATTTTGAATGTATAGGCAACATGGCAACAACATTTTTTGATAAATAATATACATACAAATGTATTTTAATTCTTTTTAGTTTTTCGAAGACATCATAATAATCAACACTTTTATTAAACTGTTCAAAAAGAGGATTATGTGTACATTATAATTTTCTTTGTGATTAAATTATTGTTGTATATTTTATAGGTGTCACAAGAAATAAAGCATTTGAGAAGATGGCTTCGCTAATAAACGATATAGAATGCAGAGAATGGAAAGCTAATGCTTCTTTTCCCCTTCATCCAACTCCTATACAGAGTTTCTACAGCGGAAAGAATGTCTTCATCACAGGATCGACAGGATTTCTAGGAAAATGTAAGTAATTTTATATCTTCTTAAGGCAGTTATATCATTGAAGACTATTTAAATTTAGAAACTGCATGAGACAAATATTATTGCTTTCTTTATCTGCCATTTTTTTTTTATTTAAGCGGATTTAAGCAATGCGCTATTGTGTTTAATAAAAGAAGAAATGATGATAAAATACACAAATGTCACTTGCTCAGTCACTTAGTTAAAAATTTATTTATTTCCGAAACCTATGATTATTAAATTAAATTTAGATCGTTATTAAAATTAAAGAAATAAATAACAAAAACAAGGATAGTAAGAAAGTCAACCGAGCAAACCCACGTAAAAAACACATTGGCATGCACATACACAGACTGGCTTTTAACTTTGAAAGAACAAATAATTCATGTCTAAGATTTCTCAAAAAATTATCCGGAACATACAATCACTCGGACAAAATATATCATGAAACACAGAGTAAATAAAAGTTCGCACTTTTGAGGCATATTTGAAAACGTATTACTTTATAAAAATAAATATTTCATCAAACTTATTACACGACACCTATAATATATTTCCATTTCTCAAAACGCATAGCGTTGGCGACTTGTGATGAGTTGTGAGGGTTTAATTTATCTTGCATTAAGCCGAAAGAGAATTGGAGAATATCTCAATCAATGACATAAGCATTAAAACATAAACAAAAACATTATAACTTTTATAACTCCAAAATAATAAATTTATCGGGAAAAAATAGGAAGTGACTCAACCTGTAAGCTTAGAAAAATTCTATATTAATTAACAATAGAAAACCAATGAAGCAAAAGAAAAATGTATTATCATTTAAATCCAGGAAGGAAAATGAGTTTTGAGTCTCAAAATGGTGTCCTTGCACTGGATAAATGTACAAAATTTAAATTGTTGCAACTTTGCACAATTCCACGTGTTTTGTCAATAATGACCCAGGTTTCGCTTTTAGGCATCTTCAGGCATTCCATCACATTGATGCAAAAGAATTGATATACATAGCAGGAGTTAATTACAGGTGGAAAATACAGACTCTAAGGCTAGGATTCAAATAAACAATTGAAATAAATTTCAGTTATATTGATTCGATAATAATAACACTCAATTGCCTGTGATAAGTTTTAATAACATTAAATACTGTTAATAAGTCTTTCATGAAAAGATTCTACCACAAATAATAATCAACTATCATTAAAATGCAATTGTATAATTTTAGACTTAAAAATACCGACTTATTCCAAATTGGCAGGTAACAGTTAGAATTAAAAATCATGTGACATAATATAGAAATTTAATTTATGAGGTTGTCGACTCATTGAACTGATCTCACGTAAAGGATATAACATCAGGGGATTTGTAAGATTAAGATGGTATAGTCTAATATAATCTAAATATGAAAAAAAAAAAATGTTTTATTTTGCAGTATTGGTGGAGAAACTTTTATGGTCATGCCCTGATATTGGCAACTTGTATTTAATGATCAGAGAAAAAAAAGGAAAATGCCTAAAGACACGCATAGATGATTTATTTGATTCGCCGGTAAGATAACATTTTTAATGCATTTGAGCATTTTTCTACATAAAATACAAGTGTTGTGCAATAATTAGCCCATGAAATCAAGTAATACAATTAATTTCTAATAATTTTTAATTATTTCCCCAGTTATTGATTCCGCAAATACAAATATCTAACTTTTAAATTATACATTAAATACTTATTGATTGTATTTTTTTTGATCATGTGACAATTTTTTAGGCTTTCCAACGAGTAAAAAATACTGTCGCTAACTACAAAGATAAAATAAAAATTATTGCCGGAGATTGCGCTTTTGAAGGACTGGGAATATGTAATGATGATCGGGCGACACTTATCCGAGAGGTGATCTAATGAAAAAATATTTAAATTATTATGTTAAGGCAATGATAGAGTTGAGGTTATTTTTAAAAATATTTTTCTTTAACCGACAAAATATTTTAGTGAATTCTAGATACATAGTTTCCATACATTGTTTATTTTATCTCTTCAAAATGCCTTCGTAAACTGTGAAACTTTTCAAACTGTTCAAACTATTCAATATACACATGATTTAAAAAAATGAGATGAATTCCTTTTCTATTTTTTCAATATTTGATTTTCTTGGCATGCCAGGACAAACAGTTTTATAAGTTGATTTTATCATAAATTTATATATTTTTTATCAAAAGCATACATCATTGTAGTAATGTAAGCTGTCATATTATTTCTACTTGCTTCGAAACAATTAGATTAACTTTATTAAATTGTGATGTAACTAATATTTAAATTATTTTAACTATTAACAAATATTTCTCATGTTATCCTTTTGTTGGATAATTTCGAATAGGATTTCATTTCAAATTGGTAGCGGAGATGAATTAAAAATCTCTTTTTTATTGATTTAATCAAAATGTTTTAACACTGTTTGAGAATATCAACTATCAACACACTTGCAATCTGCAATGTCAACATGAGGGACATTAGCAGTTCTTGGGTAAATTTAAAAAATCTCTGAAGTTTTATTGAGATGGAATAGAATGAAAACCTCACAGGGATTCTGACAAGGAAATTTATATTTACAGAATAGTTTACAAAGCGTGGTTTTGGTGCAGTAAAATTATTTCAAATATGTTGTTTAATCTTAGTTGTTCTGCTTTAGGTGAATATAGTTTTTCATGTGGCGGCGACAGTTAGATTCCAAGAACCTCTGCAAAATGCTCTTTCATTAAATGTAAGAGCTACTAGGGATATGATAGTGCTCGCCAAAGAAATGCTTAACCTCAAGGTATATATATTTGAAATGTTTTATTCAATTTATTCATAACAGTTCAGTTATGCAGATCGCCAAAAAAGATGGCATTTGGCACTAACTTAGCACAAAAGAAGATTGCGGACTTACTTTGAATGCTGTGAGATCTTATATAAGTGAAGATTAAATCATTCTTAATAGTGTATGTATTTTTATAAGTATTGTAATTTCGTCCAAATGTCACCAAATCATCATTCCCGATGAAGCCTGTCTAATTTTCTCATTAATTGGCTTAAGACTTCTGCCTTTTCTCCCATGATTAGGTAGTTTGCATGCCTTAAAAGAAGAACTTGCTTAAAACAAGAACACTAAGTACGCCTTTTCTCATTCTGAAAACTTATTGATTTGCGACAAAAGTCACCAAGAAGTTCAGAGTGGTATATGTCAGTATTTTCTAACGAGTTTTTACCTTCAAATTGATAAAACATATAACAGTCAGATTGTAATGAATTGTTTGTGTATACTGTCAGAAAATTTTAGTTGGGAATCACTGACCTTAAGCATGAGCGGTCCTGGATGCTAGTACTTTTTTGACAACAGGTCACTGCACTCAATTGAAAAATGTGTTGCGATTTTTTAATTTAGAAAAATACATTTCATGCGAAGTATATTGCTTAATTAAAAAAATGTACATTTTATATATCAATTACAAAACAATATTATTTTTATTAATGTCTTAAAAAAGAAATTTTTAAAAGAAAAAATTGGCCGATGACATCGAAAATTCAATTAGCTTTCAAATATCGCAAAGATAATTTATATTGTTAGAGGATTCTCCGGCACCCCTAGAAATACCTTCCCGCGCCTTTAGGAGTGCGGGCATCCCTGTATAAGAACCGTTGACTTGGAGGATTTTTACTCTTGACTATTGGTTGGTATTTTTTTTATCATTTTTGAAAGTTCACCAAAGCTTTTTTCTCTGTCTGCTTGTTAGCAATGTAAGCGAGGCTCATTCCAGCTACCCCAATTCCACCGTCCACCCGATTAATCCCAAAATACAACAATAATTTATATTTTCTTTTTACAGTCCTACATCCACGTATCAACGGCTTTTGCCAACAGTTACATGAATGATCTGAATGAATGTTTTTACCAGACGCCAGTAGATCCAATCAATTTGTTGAATTTCGTTAACACGTCTGATCAAAAAATTATAGATGAAATAACTCCAAAGTTTGTATAAATCTCCATTTATAATAAGTGATAGTATTTATTAAAAGAATGGTCAGGTGTCTTTTTTTATTGACTTCAGCTTAAAGATATTTCCAGTATTTTTCAAACATGCAATATAAATAGAGTTACTTAGTAAAGCCCTCATTATAATTATATTTTTAATAATCTTGATACTGAGTTATATCAGATGTTATAACAGCGGAGGGTTTCTCACATTTTCATATTGTTTTTTTTTTTTTTTAATTATTATCCCACTAAGTTCCAATGCTTTAGAGATATTGTAAATACACTACTGCATGTTATAAAGATATTAAAAATAGAATATATAGCAAAAAGTGAATTTAATAATATTATCATTTAAAAACATTTTTAAGGCATTTTTTTAAAATTCTTTGCTGAATCTTTTGAATAAACTAGGTTCATCACTATCCATAGACAATTATTGATAAATGATAATATGAAAAGTTTGAAAATAGTATTGCCATAAAATACCATTTTTTTGGCTTTTTTTAAGAATGCAGCAATATTGTGAAATTTTACAAAGAATTTATTTGTATTATGGGAAATTTTTATTCATATTTCATTTTATATCTGTGTTTCAGATTACTAGGAAAATGGCCAAATACTTATACATTTACAAAAAGTCTTGCGGAAGATTTTATTCGACAAAATGCTGTAGGAATGCCTATTGGAATCGTGAGGCCATCTATCGGTTAGTGAAGCTTGAAATTTTTGAAAGAGGTGGTGGTGTGGTGTGAATCAGGTGGTATCAAAAGCACCGAGCTTTAAAAATTAATATCACAAATATTAGTGACTATTTTTTTTAGATTTCAAGCTAAGCCTATCTCACATTACTTACTGTTTTTTCATTTAATGTAGCTAATCATTTATTATTCACAGTTGTATCATCACTAAAGGAACCAATCTCTAATTGGGTGGATAATTGGTATGGAGTTAGTGGATTTATCACAGCCTGCGCGACTGGACTTTTGAAGTGACTATTTTCATCATTTTTTATTAACAAATAAAGGGCATCATGTTAGAGTAAAATTTATAATTATATTTTACTATATAATATTACTGCAGTCGATTCAAAACCAACAGATTGTATTTGGCATCTAGCCACTTAAGTCTGTATTATGTACCCACCCTGCTGCCTGCACCACTGACCAATAGTAATTTTGCTTTAAAATGGGACTCTTATGTATATCAATGATGATAAAAACATTTTACTCTGTGGCCCTAACAAAAAACTAATAGTAACCAATAGATAGCTAATTGCTTTGACTATATCACATTTTTATTGGATGGTTGTTAAGAAACTTAAAAATCATATAAATTAATGATTTCAAAGCAATTTTATAAATCGGTTGAAAAATGGAATTGCCATTACTGGATGCCTTAATGAATGAAGTTAGTTCCAAGAAAGAGTGTTACCTAGTTATTACTAATAATAACATTCTGATTATAATGTTGATTTAATATCATTTATTATAAAGAATTAATGAATTATGTATTATTACAGAGTGTTACGTGCAAAAAAAGGCGGAGAGGCGAACGTTGTTCCTGTTGATATGTGTGTAAATGCCCTCATTGCATCCGCATGGGATGTTGCAGAACGCTTCCGTGAAATGCAAGTATAATTAATACCTTATCTTACATAAAATAATAAGGTTGGGTTGCTTTTGAATGCCAGATAATACACCAAATTTCTGAAGGCCTGATAAAATATCAAAATCCTGGGAATGTGATTTTCCTGATATTTTTGGGACTTGTATTTATGATAAAAGTGTCATGTCACCAATCCTTGTTTAATACTTTCTGTTGAAATGCTGTTTTAGGAATATTCATTCATACGTAATATGTGTTGAGCGAATGTTGACAGATTGCAAGTTCATTTAGAGATAATATTATTAATGCATACATTTTTTGAACGCGTTTTTCTTCAGGTTTTCGTACTGCCCTGCCAGTTTGAAACATTTTTCAGTAAAGATCGTATCTGAAATCAGATACGATTTAGTGGGAATTAGAATAAACATAAAAAAAAGATTTTTTTTTTGATGAAAATGTGTAAAGATACATTATATGGGAGTTTTACCTACCAATAAAATTCTTGTTGTGTTTCCAGCAATGTCCAAGATCCAATATAGAGAGAGATGCTCTTTCATTCAGATGATATTTCAAACTGCGCATCTAAACCCTACGTAAGCAACATTTTTACTGCCCCTTCTCCTACATCCCTACCCATGCCTTGCCATCCTTATGACGGGAGTTGCGTCATTACCACTCATATACACCAGGTAGAGGATTTGGATCTTGGACATTGCTGGAAACACAATAAGAGTTATATTAGTTGGTAAAACTACTATATTGTGTGCTCGGTTGCAATGTCTAAGATCCAATATGAGTGAATCACCTAGTAGCTGAGGGGGACGTTGTCATCAATGTGAGATCTCAACCAGTTTTCAACCGATGGTTAATACTTACCACTATACTACCGAGAATCTGTTTCGAAGGCGTTCTCGTTCTTCTGAATGAATTACAAAACTCAGCCATGATTAGAACAGCCTGAATGGTTTGGAATCCAAAAAACCATATGCCCTCTGTTGAAAACCCATCTCTTCTCTAATCTAAGACACCTCTCTCATATTAGATCTTGGACATTGCAACGGAACTTACAATATTAGAATAACATAAAAACATAAAAAATAATCGTAATAGTAAATAAAAACTAGTTTTAAAGTTTTTTGTAATGATATTTGCAAAAATCAATGGACTCAAAAAAAATTCTCTCTCATTCCAATTATCAATTCAAGAAATTGCTAGGTGCTAATATTATTTGTTTTATTAAAGATAATGAGAGTTTAAAGATTTAAATAGCAAACAAAAGTAAAAGTGACACTGAAATAATATGCACTTTGCACTGTAGTATTATTGTATATTGCAATGTATGGCATTTTAGTGCAAAGGGCTTAAAATTGATAAAATATTTTTATTTTATAGAACCTTCAGTCCAACCTCGGGTGACATAAGGATCTTCAACTTTGTATTAAGAGACAATCCCCTGCAGTGGACAGAGTTATACAATAAAACTTGTTACCATGGAAGAAAATGTCCTCCTCTACAAGCAATATGGTATCATTGCCTGATTATCAACTCCGGAGAGAAAACGCATGCTGTTGTCAGATACTTTCTCCATTATGTTCCTGCAGTTCTTGCTGATGGTGTGCTTTTTTGTATAGGAAGAAAGCCACAGTACGTAACCAAAAAGTTAAATTTATAATTGACAGTGGCCAATTTTTGTTAAATCTTATTTAAGTATAATAAACTTTTTTGATTTACGATATCAACTGAGGACACTTGATGGAATTTCAAAATCAAACTTGAAGTGTCTGTACTATAGTTTCTCAACCTTTTTACATTCGCGGACCACCAAAAAATCCAAAAATACTTTGTGGACCATCAACATTGAAATAAACTAATAAATATTTATTTAATTGATTTTTATTCAAAGCAATTAATTTTGTAACACCATATGCTGATATAATTATATTTAAGTATATTAAAATAGAGAGTAACAAAAAAATACAACAAGAAATTCAATTGTCTCGGCTCAACTAAAAATCTTTGCAGACCACTCCACGGACCACTGGTTGAGAAACTATGCTTCAAACTATGTACACTTCCACAAATTTTGTCATTCGTGACCAGGGTTTCGCTTTTCGGTATCTTCAGACATTCTATCAAACCGGTGCAATAACACTGACAGTCATTAAAGGGTTTGTATCGCTTACATAACAAGAAAAATCGGAATTGTACCTAGAGCTATTCAAATGCATTATCTGACACTAGTAACATGTCCCTTTGAATATGTATAGTAAAATATTTGATAAAATAAAGAAAAAAGCTATTTTGTTCTCATAACAGATTCATAGATCTCTGCAGACGGATTGATACAATGGAAGATGTGACAGTATTTTTCACTATTCAGAACTGGAACTTTTCAAATGACAACATGTTGAAACTCATCGAGAAAATGAGCAAAGCAGACAAGGAAATGTATTTTTGTGATGTTAAAAGGATAAATTGGGACGAATTTTTGAGGTAGTATGCCAAGCATTTTAATGTTTACACTGTAGAGCTCAAATCAATCAATAAAATAAGTTAAAATATGTATAAAAAAATCGACATTGTTATGCAAACTGTGAGATTAATTTCTTTTGAAGCATATCATTATCAGTCAAGAAATAAAAATTTGTGTTACAAATACAACATTTAAGTAAATCGTCGAATATTTTTTTTTCGTCACATATGTTATATTGAGAAAAATTATAAGAATAGCTTTATTATAATATTTATATTGATAATCTAAACTATGATTTTAATTATTTTACTCATAAATTGAAGATTCTATTCTTTACCTATTTATTTAATAAATTCCATGGGAAACAAATTTGTTGCCAGTACGCTAAGCCTCTCATTCCATTTCTATTTTATCTTTTAATGCCAATTTTTAAGCTTTTGCCAGAACAGCACTGACTGGTATGACCCAAGCATTTAATGAACTCTTATTCTTAGGATGATCGGTTTGATTTTTCGATTGACCTTTTTTGTGTTGGTAGCACTTTATTTAAATTTGCTGTTTCTGTTGTATATATAATCTATCAAACTTTAACTATGTCTATAATGACAGTTGATTGATTAACATGAACATATTTTTGTCTGATTAATCCTGTCCACTCGAATACATATTAGAATGACTTATAATCCTTCATGTTGAAAGTTTGACAGATTGAGTAAGTATGGCTACAATGAAGAATAAATTTCAATAAAACACTATCCAACAAAAAAAAAGATTAGAGAGAAATATAAAAATCATATATCATTTATTATACATGAAATTGGTTAATATATTAACTAGTCGCTTTAAGGTTTATATTTCCAATATCGCATATATAAATATCAACTTTAGTACTTCAATACATTGCCGACAAAGTTCTTCGGTTATTTTATTGTTACAATCGCGTGAAGTTTGCTTTGTTGTCTGGATATCCACGTGCTTAAGCACGCGTCACAAATTGGACCGTTTGCGCGTGCGACTGACAGTTCGCGAGTGCAGCGTTTCATCTCTGGAGCTGGATTTTGAAAGCTGTTTTACGATTTTCGTAAAAAGGTATTCAAATTATCATTTAATATACAGTTATACATTTATTTATCAATAATTATTACATTTTTTCTGAAACCTGAGTACTTTTGCCATTTTTAGCATAACCTCGAATTTGCTCCATTTACTTAAAAAAATATTTTTATATACAATGGATCATTTTATGGCGGTGTATTTTATTTATTTCGATTGAGATATTAATATATTCTCATAATTTGTTAATTTTTTTTATCAATTTGTTTGGGATCGGATATTTTTGAATTATATCTGATAAAATAGTAAATTTGTGCTTTCGCCCTGCTCTCGTAGATCCAATATGTAGTTTATCAAATATTTTTGCATTCCTTATTAGTTTTTTTATAGTTTATATTACTTATATATTTTTGTTTTTCATTTTATATATTTTTTTAGCAAATATGCCTATGGATAATTATACATTTGACAAGATTGAAAGTATGAATAATGAAGATTTTCTGAAAATGCCCAAGGGAATAACTGACGACCAAGCTCTGGATTCTGACATCGGAGGGGACTCTGATGCTGATGGTTATTTGGAAAATACAAACGTTCCACGCCATCACAATGAGGTGATAATCAACGAAGATGGAAATGTAAAAGAACCATTGAACGAAGCAGAACGTATCACCAGAGTAAACTGGTCGAAAAGAAGAAATAAGCCAGAAGAGTCTTATCAATACCAGGTTCAATGAATACGTTGGCTTGAATACAGAAGTGGATCTAGGACTCTGCTAAAAATTTTTCATATATATTTTTCTAAAAAATAAGAAAAGAACTAACCCTTGGAGATTCAGACTTTGCCACAAGCAAATCAATATCTATCGTGAAATGGAAGGATCGTGGTACTAAATCTGTTTGTGTTGTTTCCAACATGTATAAAGCATTGGAAACAACCAAAATAAAGCAGACCAATAAACGAGGGAACAAAGAAGAAGTAAGTTGCCCAACAGCAATTTTGGATTACAACAAGTATATGGATGGAGTTGATCGGTTTGATCAGCTAATTTCATCCTATGATGTGTCGTGGAAGTCTCGCCAATGGTGGATGAAAATATTTTATTATTTATTAAATTGTTGCATAGTCAACAGTTATATTTTTTATAAATAAACCATAATATCTAAGCATAATCGCGAGAAACCCATGACACAATTAGTCTTTCGAAGTAATTAAGCTGCCAAACTAATTCAAAATTATAAAAGTAAAAAACCTCAAGGCCTACAAAATGTACAACAAAGTGATACTGTAAAATGCTAAGATTGGATTGGCAAGGAGACCTGTCGCTGTTGTGCCTTTTGTAGCACGGTAAAAAATCCAAAGCGGACGGTATATATTTGTAAACAGTGCAATGTACAATTATGTGTTCTTTGTTTTGAACCTTTTCATAAAAATAATTAATTATTAATGATTTGTATTTTATAATAAAATTTTGTAAAGATTTATCTGTCTATTTTTATTTGCAAATATATTTTCTAACATGACGCTAAACAATCATTGATTAATATATTGACCGATGTAAATTTTTGTTTTTCTGACAAAGTAAGAAATATTGTTGTTTATTTTTTTATTGAATTTATTTTACATGGGCAATAAGTAGTTCAAAATGTTATAGTTGAAATTAAAATTCCAAAATAATCAATTTGCCCTATAAAAGGTTAAATATTCCTATGGTTTTAATTTTTCTCTAGTTTCATTGCTCTAAGAGAAAACGATTTAACTTTTATTTCACAAGCAATCAAAAGGCTATCCATTTAGTGTAATTTTAATTTTGCAGGGGATATTTTCTTGGTGTTAGAAGATATTTGCTGAAAGATGACGATTCCACCCTGCCTGCAGCACGAAAAAGATATTTCAAGTAAGAATTTGCAAACATACAAGAATTTTTTTTTGTCTTGTTCACAGCTTTGGTCACTTGTTAAATGCAGTTTCAGTGTTCTGAGTGAGACACATCCATTATTTATTTACTTTTTTAATCAATCTATCGATTTATGTTGACAGTCATGCAACATTCCAAAAAAGCAAGATGTACTACTACTATTAATCTTTTTCTAGCTTATCATACATATTATATTCCTCTATTTGAAATAAATATATAGTGACCAACTGAATAACACCATTCCTAATAAAACCCACCTTCACTTAGGTGCTCCATAAAAGTCTATTTCCATATTTGGGGCCAATTTGGTTTTTAAAATGTGTCATTTGCCATTGAAATTTTTAATCATAACTTTTGAAAAATTATTCCCCATATCCGATTTGAAAATGAATACTATTTTTTTCCTTTGTCAAAAATTGAGAATAAATAATATATTTTTTTTTATAGGTTATACATCCTTCATCGAGTCTTGCAAACCTTTTTTATATTTGTGGCAGTGAGAGTAATTTATGCTATAATCTCTGTTATCCAATCAAGAATACAGTAAAATTTATCCAATAGAATTTGGACAATACTTTTAACAAGATTGCTTAATACTTTTAGGACCTAAATAGTGAAAGGTAAAACTTTGAAGTGTTGTGTACGTAACACATACACGAAACCAATATAAAAGATTGTTCAATAGAAAATCAGGTAGTTAATCGAACAACTCAAATATCTCATTGAGTTCGTTCTTCCTGTTTAAAAAAAATTACTTTCACCCTTATTTCTTATGGATTCTTAATTGTACTATTACAGTTAATATAAATTCAGTTAAATGTTAAAAATATAATTTCATGTTATTATGAAGCAAAAAATTATCATGGATAATTAGATAAAGAGGCCAGAATTAACAGTCTCTCATATAGCACAAAATTAAAATGAGGCAATGCATCTGGCTCACACCTGTCCCGCCTGTCTCTAATTAGAATCGGACGGATTCCATGAAGATGATGACTGCATGGGATGGACTTGTTGTAAACAAGAATGTCTTGGAAGGAAAAAAAATATTGATGGGGAATATGAGTAAGATTTTGGAGACAATGTTTGTTTGCCGTATGGTCTAAATAGTTTAAAAAGAAAAAAGAGATTAGTAAAAAAACTAAACCCAGGCTTATCATTGGGTATAAAAATAAGAATTCTTAGTGTTTCAATATATAATTTTTTTTACATTAAAAAAAAATGTTTAAATACATCAAATTCAACATGAATTCACTGTGACAATGAAAAAAAAAAGATTTGGCTAGGCTAAGACTTCCACCTGGAAACATTTATTTATTTTGAGGGTTAAGAAACAACTCATGCAAGTGTTCTTTCTGCATTACGAATACATTTGTAGATTCCGTATCTACAGAAAAAATCTGAAAATTCTTTACAAGCTATTCAACTGTTTTAAACATTATAGTCAACTTTTCATATTATATCAAAAGCAGCATGCAGGCGAATATTTTCTCTTTTCTGTGGAGTTATTACGTTGACACTTACGGATGCATTCCTTAAAACCCTCATTATAATAGTAATTTAATTATGGGCTTTTGTCACATTTGTGAGACTTATTTTATTAATCTTGGAATCGCAAAATACTTTGCACCGTCAGCCAGAAAGCTAAATTCCTATGAAATATTTGAAGATGCTTATGTAATAATATATCTTATGTCAAATTAAAGACATAAGACATGTATTTTCTTTCAAATTTGGCTAAGCGTGCTGGTCGAAGGCAGACCAAGGCAATTAAAGATAAATACTGGCAATGCATTTTTTTTTTATTAGCAAGTAAGTTCACTTTATTTTTAGTGCTCGACTAAATTATTTTGTGCTATATTAGATTTATTTTGTGGTAGGGATAAAGTGTAATTAATATTATGAAATAAAAAAATATTGAATAAATTATGTTTTTAATTGATATGATACTTTATTATAAGAATAAGTCTTACAAAGTAAATCGGCAGGCAGTGCACTCGATGCGAATTCGGGGATGTGAGGTTTTAAATGTACCGTCGGACAAAGGGAGTAAAACAAAATAAAATAATAATTCAAATGAAAAACAATCTTATATTAAAGCAATATAATCATCTATACTTTTACAATTATTATATAATAAATATTACAATTCAATATTGTGTCGTTAGATCAGATCACTGGGTTATTTTGAAATGGGTCACTCATTCCTGTCGACTTACTTGCCCACTTCACAATCCGTCATCCTAAAGCTGTCACCGATCAATCTCCTCTAAGATAACAGCGCATCGTTTATTTGCTCTGTTTCTCTTCTCTCGTTCTGTTCCAATTATAATTTACCTAGTGTTATTTTAGCTTCATCAGCGGTGAAGTGCTTAGGATATTTCAGTACCTGTCGATGATAGCTGCATTGCTTAAAATTTCTCACTCTTCCCAGGCAATAAACGTTGCAACAAAAAATTTTAAATATGAAATCACACAATATATCGACGCTGCTAATTTTAATTCAATTAAACACAAGCGAATACCATTCAATGGCTTTATCGATTGAAGAATACAACAATGTACAATTCCTACATCAAAACAATCGGTTGTAAATTTTCATACCAACTGTTGTACGATAGCACATGATTGTTGGTACAGCATGCATATCACAGATTCAAATCTGCTATGTAATTTCGATCGGTTATAAACAAAAATCTCTGTTTATAATGGAACAACAACGAAGAGTATACATATGAAAAGATTAATGATCGAATAAACTATATTAATATTAATTTTGAACAATCAGAGATGTATATATTTCACATATAATAGTAGACATTTAATTGGAATAAAAAATTTCAGTGCCGATATATTTTTTCTAGCAGCATGTAAACTAAAACCATTTCCATCAGTTGTCAGGATCTAGAATTTTTGATTCAAACGTCGGTAATTATTGCTGATTTATCAATGAGAAACACTTAACTTGATGCGGATGCTTGTTTTTTAAATCATCGGCATTTAGGAGATGCGATGAAAGGATCTAATCTAACCAGACGTCTCGAAAGAAATGGTTTTAATTGAATTAAAATTGGTGTAGGAAATATTGAGTATCAACACTGGAGTATTGGGAGTGAGTATCAGATTCAGATATCCGATGATTTAATATGCATTAATTAAATTGATGAATAATCATTATAAGGTTAACTAACAGGCAAAAGAATCGGTATCGGTTGCTATCTTTCTGTCGTCGTGACGTTGCGGCCGTTCACACCCGCAGATGGGTAAATATTTTTCAATTGCTACATTAATTTTTAAATACATCTTCACCCCGTTTCATTTCTCATATGTGCCATTTTATTTAATATAATTAATTATATGAATTTTACTTATCTAACAGGCTGTCATATAGTTTATAATAGGTACATTTAAAGTATTTCTAATATTTTTTTTTGTATGATAAAAATTTGCACCCAAAGCATATATAAAAGTCTGCCACTTCGGTAAAACAAATATCGTACACAGTTCTTCGATTCTAGCAATCGGAACAGCACAAATATAGGCACAGCTCAAATTTATAATTAGCGGCCGGGGCAAACTGTGACCGTAATTTTATCGCCGAGATCTGTTCTACCGACGCCGGCAAGGTGAGGATATTAAATTTGACATATTCATTGTCACAACACATTCATCGCACAGAAGCTTTGTCATTTCGCATACACATAAAATATCAGCGACATCTAAAGAAATTTTAAAAAAAAATACGATTTTCTCGAACAGACAATGACAAGGACAATTCTTCGAGCAGTTTCTTCCTTAAGCTGAAAACAATGAAAAAAAAATCAAATAATCCACACTACACAATAATATACCCAAATGCAAATACAGTTTTACATAATAATTGTTTTTAGACCGGCGCACCCACCGTGGTTCATTTGAAAATCAAATTTTCAAAGTATGACTAGACTGGTTCTATATAAAATTATTAAGATTATCATACAGACTGTACAAATTCGCATTCCGTTCTTTTATGTAACATAATTGGCATTAATTTACAGTCAAAGTGGCGATGGCTTCGCCGTTGCACTTATTTATATGTTCACAACATAGAGGTGTAATATACACGAGCAGAGATTACTCAAGTGGAGCCACAAATTCAATATGATTCATATCCTAATCGATTAAATCAAGCTTCTGTCTCATCGATTAAGAAAATAGTACACAATACAACAGTGTCGACCATACGAGTTGCCGAAGATCATATCTGGCCTATCCCGCTGAAGCCTATTCTTGAGATTGCAAAATTTTATTGAATTTGCTAACAAACATTTTAGATTGTATGATATTAATCCATCACATCTGAGCAATGATCTATAGCTAAGACAGAATGTTTATAAGATTCCGCTACAAATTCAATCAGGGCATGATAATGCAGATCGCATCAATTCTATTTAAGCCACTGTACATAATTTCATGGAAAGTGATTTACTTATTTTATGGAACAACTACATTTTTGTTATGCAATCAATTTTTTAATGAATTATGTATTTCAGATGATGGCAATATGTTTTTTTACATTATGGCATGAGTAGATAGCTACAAATTGTGAAAATTTAATAATATTGTGACCAAAATGACCAGTTCATTAGCACACTAGTTTGATGCTCCACCAGACATCTCAAATAATAATATAAATAATCAAATTCAACATTTTTAACATTATTCCATTGTTATAGAGAAAAAAAATCAACATCCAAACTTCCTTTTCAATTGTTTACATACAATTCTAAAATATACGGGACACTAGGATAATTTTGAATATATTATATATATATTGCTTGTAAGTGGTGATTCAAAATAAATAAATTAATAGTAGTACGGTTCTATATTAAAAGTATCTCATTTCATTCAAATGAAAGATTTTTAACTGCACCGAAGATCGTTTGAATGATGAAATTAATTATCGCTACAATTTTAGGAATCACAGAACCGGAAAAGAAGTTATTCCATATTTATTAAGATTCAAAGCAGTATAATTGACACGGAAAAAATGCCTCATAAATTACAGGAAGATGTTCTTTCTGTTGCTTTTTACATTTGTGAAATGCATTTTATCAAGTATGTGTTTTGACTATTTTTGAATATTTTTAAAGATTAAAGAAAGCAATAAATGCAAGGCAATAAAATGCATTAATGCAATGTTTTCGATCCACATTAATTGGATTCACTTTATTCTACGTGCCTAATCTTTTATTTGCATCAGCAGAGAATATTTTATCGATAAAGAAATCAGTCGTCACCTTCGCTTAACACCCGCTGCCATCTCTGATATAAACACAAATGCAGAGAAAATTTTCAGTGAGGTGGAAATATGTATTACACGGTAACAAGCTCATACAGTAATTTTTAAAAGTTTTTAAAGGGCGATGTTGAATCACCTCTCCACTTTTTTGTTAACGTGTTTATAAAATATCAAAGATAACACTCAAATTAAGAGCCATGGCAAGCGAATATTCAATTTACAGATTAAGCGGCAGAACGCCAGAAGTGATACTTTTGTGCTTCAAAAATTAAATAAGCATAATAATTACTACATATGCGCTACATAATTGTGAGCTATTCTGAATTATATGAAATTGAACGAGTCTCACTCCAATTATGAGAATGTAATAATTCACAATAGAATGTTAAATATCTATAATTTAATATCTAAATGAGCAAAATAAATTTACAAATACAAAATCTTCACGAGTGAATGCACAATTTTTTCCGGCCCAAAGTTCTGTTCTTCTTTCTGTAGGCGATATAAATTTCCAGACAAAATAAATGCGATCACACTACAGGATGATTTCATGCAATCATATATTATATGAGAAGATTAAATATTATGCTTTTGTCATCCTTACTGAGATATGTCCGTGAGAAAAGTTATTAATATTATACTATTACAGAATCAAGAAGCGTTCAAATGTCGAAAATGAATATGCACGAGAGCTATCCTCAGTCTTAAACATTAAAAGTAAAATAACATTAATTAGTAATAGAGATTTTTTGACTAAGTCGTGAGCTTTTTTTTTTAACTTAAAAATATTTCAAAATAGAGTAATAACTATAAAAAAAAAATGAAAAACAATCGAGTAAGGAAATATAATTAATACGATTAATATAAAAATGCTTAATAACTGTCTCCGGATTGATAATTGAGATAGAGGCGCAACAGAATCAATCCGAATCGAACAATAGTGAAACATACTTTAAAAATATCTGTGAACTGTGAGACTTCAAAACATACAAATCCACAACAGTGACATCTATATCATACCGTGTGAAAAATATAAATTAAAGTACAAACATTATGTTGCTACACGGCAAGAAAAAATAAAAATTAAATCACAATCACAATACGTACATATTATTTTGAACTTGCGGCAAATTTTCGATCAATTAATTTACATGTTTTAAATTCGTTACTTCATTAATTAGATCATGATGAGCTGTCTGACAGCGCACGCGCCCTCTCTCTCTCTATAATGTGATCATTTACTATTCCAGTACACTTTCTGCGACTAAAATATGCTTTCAGTCTAGATAGATATTCTGCTGTAATCAATACGGGATAGACGTAAGTGCAGAGAGCAAACGTTCAATTGCTAAGAGTCACGGACATGCACCTTGTGTTTATTCTACACAGTTTCTAGTTTGACTCTTTCAAAATAAACACACAGTATTAGAAGCAAAAGATTGATACAATTAAATCTGGAATAACTAAGACGTTCGCAGTGTAATGTGCAGCCTAATAAAGGTCTTAAAGTCAAAATCAACGAACAGATGATGAAATATACATTGAAATGAAAGTGCAGTGATCCCTCGCTCTTTTAAGTGTATTGATAAATTCCGCTTGTTCAATTTATGTAGGCCAAATAACAAAGAATGAAATTCATGTCAATTAATTTATTTTTCATTTAATTTAATGCACTGATAATACATCAAATAGCGAGGGATTTTTGAATATCTCAAGATAATAATTTGGTACCTACGAATACAATTTATTTTGAAATCTTAGTAAGTACCTAATGTATGCAACGTTTTGTTTATTATCGAGTGCCAAATATGAAGCATTTCAAACGTTTCTTTGCTTTGATTAATCCACACTGATGAAACATTTTCAAATGATGACAATATTATACTGCAGGTTAAAATTATTCCAGTATCATTTTACTAGTACAGTGAAATGAATATACCATTAATCATACAAGGGTGAAATGAGAGAAAATAGAGATTGGTACAGACGGAAAATCTTTTTGAATGTGTTGCCACACACAATATGATGTGAATCAAATGCACTCAAATTCCGGCATTTGTATGCTTAAGATTCTACACGACAGAGAGACATCATTTAAAATGGATAGCATAACAATAAGAGTGTAAAATGAAACACCCGTTAAAAATGAATCACCGAGTGAGATTGAGCGGTCAAGGAAGCAACGTTCACGCTGAATATTCTTTTTGCATACAAGACAACATTCTAAAAATCAAACAAAAGAACACGGCAATAGTGACAAGATTCTAAACATATTTTAGTTGTATTCGATAGTGTATAACAAACATCAAGTAAATCTGCCGAGTGGAGTCAAATAAACAATATACAAAAAACAGGTGAACTTTTCGCAAAACAATTGATAAAATATTATTAACGTTTCCATTATTCACTATTTGTTATATTACTATATATAATATTTGAAAATTTCAGTGTACACCTATATAGTTATAGTTCACTTTGTAAAGTATTCATTTAAAAGAGGTTCAGGTGTCTGGCGCTCAACAGTAGCCCGACACGCTTCACAACATTTTCACTACCCATTAATGTGACATTTATTATAATCTCTACATCACTTTGCGGAAGGTCACTCCGCTCAAAGTTTTCTTTTGCATTGAACAGCAACATAATCGACCGGACACAAATATTACGATCGCAAAGGTCAGCCGCCGGGATTATTTCGGAGGTGAGTCAATTTGAAAAAAATCCTTCGACGACTATCAAATATTTATCTTAAGGAATCAAGAGTGCCGCCTGGGCGATCTGAATGAAAAAAAATTGTTTTCCACCGCAGCGGATGAGGTCTGGCTTCCGTCGGTAAATTCACATATTTCTTGAAAATATGGCCGGAGCCGGTTGCTTTGACATCCGCTGGTATTTTAAGCGCGGCGTCGAGACGGCCGCACACGGAGGCTGACAGTTTTTCAGAGGCTCGTCTTCTCCTCGGAGCGGGGACGAGTCAGCACACGATACCGTTACTAGTCGCAGGGTGGAGAAGAACAGGCGGCTCAAGCATCAGAGACGGGGCGCTGCGACGCGGGAGCGGAAGCGGAGGCGGGTCGGAATCTTCTGAGTCTGGCGGGATTGTTCGCGAGGAGGGAATCGTTGAGGTTGGGCGAGGCCGGCGGCGGAGGCGGGGGAGCGGGCGGCGGCGGACTGGAAGAAGAGCTGTCCGATTGACCGCCCCCGCAGTGAGAAGACATCAAGAGGTGAGTGGGCACTCCGCGACTCGCATTCCTGTCACACAGATCACAATTATTATTATATAATATTGTCATATTTGTTTTTGATGACATAAAATTATTTTCAGTTTCCGTCTGTACATTAACCGGATCTCTGCCAGAGATGTTTAATTGCGGCCTGTAATTCCGTGAGCGCAGTGTTAGCCATACAAAATTCGCATATATATACGGTCCACTTAAGACATACTAAAACTCAACAAGGTTGACAATTTTAATAATTTGAATATTTCAACCACACGGCGACGTCTCTTAGGATCATAGTGTTATACTTACAGTTGACATATTTATATGTAATATATTGTCAAAACACATATATTCGTTAGTTTTTATTGTTTCAAATAGAATCGCGGCCCTCCGTATCTGGCCATACTACAACTTCAGGCATAGGAACGGTTAATGGCATTGTAAAATAAAAAAATTACTTAAGTGAATATATATGAATGTATGTAACGGTTACCTAGCTAGCAGGAGTTCAGCGGATGGTCTCGGAGATATAGCAGGCGGCACATTCGACACGGTATTATTTTCAGCGTGGAGGGAAGCAGGGGCAGCGGTGACGCCGGCGGGGGGCATCCAAGGGCAGTGGAAGTGTCGACTGCGCGGTCTGTTGAAGCGCAGAGACAGCTGGGCAGGATCAGTCACATACTTCTCGGATGCATTCTGCCGCCGTCTCCTCAGGGCTGTGCACATGAGTTACATTCAATTATCATGACAGAAAGTTATTTCAATATTTTTCCATATTGGTAACAGGATTTAAAACAATGTGAGATATCAAATGAGACCAATCGAATGAATTAAAATTTTTCACTAAATTTTGTACACAAAATGTGGTTTGATATCAGCATTGTTTAAAAATGTGACATTTTGTCTTTTGTTTATAATTGAAAGATTAATTACCCGGAGTGAGCTCGTTGACATCGAGAGGAGTTTGCGGGCTCTGAGGAGAGTTGGCTTCGTCGGCTCCGCTCCACGAAGCACACTTAGCTAGTCGCAATGCAGCCGGGCCGATCAGTACGGCCACCGGTATTCTGCTGCCGCTCACGGACTTCTGCATGACACATTGACATATTGAAAAGTAAATGATATTTTAGATGGAAGGAAAAATTGTAAGATCGAACTGATCGAAAACTTTTTACTTTTATCCAATTTTAATAAATAAAAAGCCAATTTTTTTCTAACCAAAACCTCAGAATGGGACGTGAAACACATTCAAATCTTTTTAAATAGCAAAAGGTACTTACGTCTCTGGGAGGAGTTGGATTATCACCTCCGAGGGAAGGTGTCCTTTGTCGAGCTCGTCCTCTTTCTCGATCATCCAATCCGCGCGCGCCTGCCTCATCTGTAATATAAACATTTATATAAATAAAAAACGATGATGAAATAAATTCTGAGATATAAAACAAATTATCGATAGAAAACTACCGACCTGCATACAAAACCCGAACATTCCTGTCCAAGATATCTCCCGTGGACTTGGTGTGCATCAGTCTTCCGGCTCCAGCAATGCACGGCTCTTCCTCCGCTTCTTCCTCCTCATCATCATCGTCTTCGTCTTCGTCATCATCTTCGTCTTCTTCTTCGTCAACATTGTTGGCTTTGCCACCGTTGTTTACGGCGGTTGTCAAGGGCGATTTATTAATTAAGGTAACAGGGACAGTCTTTTTTGCGATGGAATTTGCAACTGGCTCTACACTCTTCACCAGACGAGGAGGAGACGGTTCGATGATCTTAGCATTTCTGTAGGGATGAAATGTATATTTGAGTTAATAAAAAATTTCAAATTCACTACTATGTATTCTAGCGAGTTTTGATTGCTTCAGTAACATTCGAAAGTAGGGGCACAGACCTGCGCTCCGGTTTAGCATCGTCACTGTCTCCACTGGCCAAACCGGAATCTCTCCCTTCTCTATCCCCGAATGCGCAATTCAGTTCTGAGCGTCCTTTGACAACAGCATACCTATAGTAAGTCAAATATTACTAATGCAATTCAGGTAACACAATTTATATTGTATTATTTTTTGTCTACCGATGTTCTGTTTTAGGTGTTAATAGTGATCGCCTTCATGTAAACAAATGTTAACCACAAAGTGAACCACAATAGTGATATGTGGAATATTAAACAATAGAAGAGACAGCAGTATTATCATCAATATGTATTACAATATTAATCAAAAATATTCAGTTATGACATAATAAATTAGATACATACCTGGTGACTACAGCTTCAGCGTTGGCTGACTTAACACTGTCCTCAGCTTTGGCTGAAATCTGTTCAGGTTTAGGCTTGAGCTGCAGACTATCTGACAGCAAAACTTCAGTATCCTTCCTTACGACAGGCGGGGCAACAGAAATGGCACTCTCCAATTTGGGGGGACTGATTTTTTTCAGACTGATAGGACCGGGAGATTTCTCCTGCGAGGGCCTGCTTCCCAGTTGAGTCGGATTGTTTTCTGTGGCATCAAAATACACAGAGGGATCATCCACATTAGGACTGTGTCCGCCGCCACCGCCGTTGGTCAGCCCGCGAGGGGGCGTCTTGGATAATGCTCTAGGTCTCTTTTCAGACACGGCAGTCTGAATCTTGGCTGGAATAAAAAGAATTAAAGCATATTTTACAATTTAGTACATAATGACAAATACCAAACACAACTTTCGAAGCAGACCTTCATTTAATGTTGATTTGAGATGAAATCAGTTTTGTTTCAATATAGTATTTTGAAATATTTTTTTCTACTACTTTCATGTTTATTTAGAGTTGAAACTTGTGGTTAAAATAGTTAAATAGTAAAAGGTGCTGTACTAAAAATAAAAACTAAAAAAAAATGCTTACGCTTCATTTATAATACCAAAATTTATCCATTCCTAATAAATAAGGAGTTTAAACAGTTTGACAGATTAAAGGTAATGAAACTGGATATTGCAGGGAGACAGTCAACAGAACATTTCCTATACAGGCGTAATGCCCGCTGCAATGAAATTAATATTTTTATATGATATAATACTACATACATAAAACTCCATTTCCAACAATTTTCTTAGGAATGCTGTAGCTTTACAGTGTATATAGATGAGCAACCACTGATTATAAACCTAGTGTTTTAGAAAGGTTACTGCACCAGCAGGGTATATAAAAAAAAAACCTTACCTGATTCAATAGGTGAACCTGAGGCTGGCTGTATTCTGATTTCTAATCTTCCGCTGACAGTCGGTTGCTGCTCAATGGGAGGGCTCTCGGGTCCGCTCGTGTTCGCATTCAATGCCATCGCCTACCATAAACAGTAAAAAAAAAAGTTAGGGATCCGAGAAACATATTTTTTAAATAGATTGATTCCCTAAATTTATCATTACAAGACAGAATTGATTATTGCAGTGAAATAGTGGGTATCGGTGACTTTATTTTTGGCAGATGTGTCTCAGATCATAGGATTGAAAACATTCCAAGAGTCAAAAATGTTATCATTTTCAGTAAAATGAATGTGTCAACAAGTGTATTGCATAATTTATGATATTGACTGTAGCTGCTTGACGGAATTTCAATATAAAATTTGAATTGTCACAATTTTGTACGATTCCAGATGTTTTGTCACTAACAACCCGGGTTTCGTCTTTCAGCATCTTCAGGCATTCTATCACATGGATGCAACAGAACTGACTCTATTGCATCCGTGTGATAGAACGCCCGAGGATGCCGAAAGGCGAAACCCGGGTCATAAGTGACAAAACATGTGGAATCATACAAAATTGTAACAATTCGAATCTTTATATGATTCCACATGTTTTGTCACTAACGAGTTAGTTCTGTTGTATCCCTGTGATCTTGAAGATGGCGAAAAGCAAAAACCAGGTTGTTAGTGACAAAATATGTGTAAGTGTACAAATTTAAATATATTGCAGTCTTATAGTCTTATAATTCACTCATTCTTGTGTGAATAAATAAGTTGACAATGTTTCTTGGAGTCACTACTAATAACACAATTCATTCCTAATATTTTAAATAAAACCATTTACCCGTCTTATTCATTCAAAACTCACCGGTAAGCTGTTAAGTTTGAGACTGCCTCCTCTATTTTTGGGTGGTTCGTTGCCGTCTGTCCGAATGCCCACATTTCGCATAACATCCACCCTGTAAAGCACATCGTCAAATGCCGCTTGTTGAAGCAGCGGCGGGGATAATGGCCGCATAATGTTACCTGTGAGAATGAAAATAAATTACAAGAACCATTAACGCTGCTAAATTGATGTGTAAATTTTCATGTAGGAAATACATTGTTTGATTATGTAATGTATGCATCAAATGTTATATCATCTCATAGATGAGCAGTTACACAAAAATATTTACAATCAATATACTGCAATATAAATTCAACATAACAAGAAATTAAATGAATTTCAAACAAACAAAAAAAATTTGTGGATTAGAACTCATACACAAATTGTTTTATTTACTTTTACACAAATTTCAAGCAACCTTTCAATGATGACCCTTTGTAACCATCTCAACAGTTGAGATGGCCGATCGCAGTGTTAAGTGAGAGTCAAGTTTCAAAGCAAAAAATTTATGTTTGAATATTGCCTTATTAGTCTTGATAATTTCCTGTTTATCAAAGGCAAACATTGCTGCAGTAATATTTAAAATATTTGGTATTGAAATATTCTTTAAGGCTCAGCAGGGAATAGGTTAATCATTGAACATAATAGTAATCATAGTGTGCCAAGTTTTGAACCACCTCTCTTAACCGTTAGAATGCTACGCGGCGCAAAAGCGCTGCGATCGTTTGTATCGAAAATTGCGGCGCAGCGCAAAAGCGCTGCGAGTTTCAGTGTGTTTTCGGTGCTCCGCGGGAGTGCACGTACGCTAACCTCGCGCGTAATTTGTAATGAGAGTGCATTCTTATACATTTAAAAATAACTTTTATCGTTTTTTATATTATTTTAAAATATCACTGCTCGAAACCATCGTAAGGGAAACAAATCGATATGCTGCACAGTTTTTGGCCTCGCACACTGTATCGGATAATTCTCGAGCAAAAAAGTGGACGCCGACAACAATATACGAAATGAAAGCCTTTATTGCTGTCATACTCGAAATGGGAATAACGAGAAGGCCAACAATTAGTAGTTATTAGTAGCTATTTGTGCGGCAAAACATAATTGTTGAGCTATTTTTTTTTGATTTTTTATTTTCTAAAAGAAATAAAATACAATAATATTTATATCACTTTATGTTTAATAAACATTAATAAACAATAAACATTTTATCTTTATAATGCAAAAATAATTAATAAAATTGATTGATATTTGTCTAAGTTAGAGTGTTTTATTTGACACCATTATTTTTTCCTCTAAATTAATCAATATGTGTATAGCAATTTTCATTCATTTTTGCCAAAATTGCTTAGCACTAAAACGGTTAAGCAATAATAGATTTCATAGATAAAAGATATTTGACTAGAAAAAATACTGAGTTTACCAACCATTGACATAATTTGCTATTTTTGTATTTACCGCAAACTTAACACTCAAGCAACCGGTCCCGCGTTCGGGCGGATTTCGTCTCGCGCTGCATCTTTACGTCTGCTGGTCGAACACATGACACATGTGAATATTTTTTTTTAATTTACGACTTACAACTGTTTTATTTATTGTTCTACGTGTCTTTCATTCTATTTCTTAGAAATCTATAGCTCCAAATCGTCCTTGAAGTAAACAATATTTGCCAGTTCCAAAAGTTTCCTATAATTACTCTTGGACTGTAACGAATCAAGTTTTTGTGTTTATCACAGCTCAGCAATAAACTTTCATTGTTTACTAATCATACAAAAAAGCATTATTGATAAAATTTAAGTGATTATAATTAGTAATAGAATATTATTACTCATGATTAGGCATTAGTAATAATATTCTATTACTACTGACTTATTATTATTATTAGGCAGTCTGTAGTGATAAATAATATTTAAATGTTTATAAAAATGAATGATAATAAATGTTTCAACATGTCTTTTTAGTAAATGAAATATTTCATATCTCATTGTGCCTCCTGTTCCTGTCCTAAACCACTGACGGATGAATGGTAAACGCTTACCACACGGTACAGACCATAATTCTCGGAAGTGTAACAACTCTCGATAAATATTTTTTGTCGATGACTGTTTCGTATTTTATTATTTGAATATATTATCATTGCATAAGAAGTAATCCCCAAAAATATCTTCACAAAATCATGATAGTAAAGGTACAGGGACCTATAGTATATGATTGATTATCAACATATCGATAGCCAATAACCATTCTGTTTTGAGTGACTTATGTTGAATGCTTTATTTGAGGCAACCCGACAGAGACCATTTTTGACCAAAAGCAATAAAACTCTTGAGTTATTAGACAGAATGGTTTCATTCATTACGTAAAAAAAGATGTGTGACATGTTTCTCGAATATTTACAACTTGAGATCCAGTGATTGTGAAATTGTAGGAATATCGAGTATATATTGTTATTTATTATATAATTAAATTGAATGGAAAACTATATCTTGAACCCGCAATATATTAAATATTTCAAAATAAAAATATGTTTAGTGCCATTTACCTAATTGACGAAATTAAAAAAACAGATGTTTATATTCGCCTTAGAAATATGCTGAAATTATGACATAATCAGATCGTTTTTTTTATTTAGTTGATGATGACCAAATATCACACATAATTTCTTTGAAAATTTAAAAAATTATATTGTTTGGCTCTCAAGTTGTGCCGAAAAACGCCCGCTTTCGGCTAGAGTCTATTTTTCGAGACTACCGACAACCGAGTGATATGAGAATATAATAGAAAAAAATAAACATCCACAGTTTGAGAAACTCCACATATAATAAACACACAACAATGTGTAACATGGTGTAGGATTTCTAAAGAATTTGACTTTCCTTTGTGGGTTTATATGAGTGTTAAAAGATTTAATTTTTTGATTTTTATGAAAAAAATATAATTGAATCATGGGTTTGTAGCTTGATAATTTTATTTTTAAGCCAATTGTTTTTAAATTATATATATTATACTATACTCTACACAATACTTCTTATTTTATTAAATTCACTCAAACTGAGTAAAAAGTTATAAGCATAATTCCTAATGTCGCGAAAAATAGCAAAGTACCGAAAAATGTGCGGTGATAGGCGTTTTTTCTGTGCGAAACGTGCGGTTGCTTGAGAGTTAATTTAATGAAGATTTTATCTAGCAGTCTTCTTAAAAACTGTATCTTTTTTTTTTATCCTGTTAACCTAGATAATAAGTTACTTAAAATAATTCAGTAGTTAGCTTTATCAAATGATTTACAGCATCTTTTTGGCTGAAAAAATGCAATAAATTTTAATGATAAAGATCTGAAAAGAAATAAATTTTGTCGAAATCGAAAAGTCTCACCTAGATCTGGCACACTCCAACACCTTGGCAGAGAATCTTGTAGATTCGGATAGTCTTCGATGCCGGCTATATTCAGACATCTGGAATATGAATAAAAATAAACAGAATCAGTTTCTCATAGTCAAAATGTGCCTTAATTAAAATTAAAAAAAAAAACCAAATAGAAAATAGAGAAAAAGCAAATGTAGTACTCATTCTAGGAAAAAAGAGTGATACTTATTATTTTGACGACATATGCTTCAAGTAAATGTAGCATGACAATTTTTCCTAGAAATAGAGATACCAGAAGAAAACTCAAAGAACTATATACAAAGCCAAACACAAATGCATAAAAATAAAGCTACTATAGAAACACAACATGTAATAAAATTTTCCATATGGCTGCAAATAATCCTAGAAAACCGACTCGAAAGAGATCTGTGAATAAATTTGGACAACAAAGTAGCGGAACATACAGCATAAACGAGTCCAACGATGAAGAACAGGAGGTGCGACAGCGTGGCAGATTGCTATACGAATTCATAGACACTTCTGGTAAATGGTGAACCAAAACAGAGAATATCACAGATATGATACGTCGGGTGCTGTAAAATTAAAATACAGGCAGGAGGGATATGGGACTGAAAATGTGAATATTAAGGGGAAGTCGACAGAAGTGGTGATCATTTAAATATGGTTGTCAAGAGTAAATTCTGACGAGGCTCCAGAACTCTTCCAAGAGTGAATCCTGACAACGTCACAATGATATGTGTATAATGCCACACAGAAGGTTTACAATATGGAGAAGTGGAATATAAAGATTTTCAGAGTTGCAACTGCAGAGGACAAATGTGATTTAAATGAAATTTGGGAATTAATAATGTGATGTGGTTGAATAAAAAAATATTATGCAGTGTCAGTATTGCAGATTTATTTGCCATTTTCAAACACCACAAGTCGTCAGTACAAATTTATAAAAACATTCAGTAAAAAAATACAGATACACATTACAAAAGTCTACACTAATAATTAACCCTATTGAAATGTGGAGAGAGTTAATTGTTTATAGCTTAAGCATAATAAGAATCAAACCTTATTTTAACATAAGGTAACTGTCGATTCAACACTCTAAATATCTATTAGAGTTCTGATGGGTAAATAAGAATTAATTTATTTATTATAATATTTGGCTGTATAAAAATAAATATACACACAGAACAGAATGGTGGGACAGGATACAACAATAAAGATAATAATCAGCTATTACACAATAATGGGGTTGTCCGAGCCTTACCATCGAGTCGTATCAACAAGTTGTCTTCGCTATCAAAACAGTTTCATTTGCAGTCAGTTAGGGTTCAAATCCCGAGTAACAAGTCTAATTGTCTAAAGATGTCAAACATTGTATCCATTTTCTGGACAAAATCTTAAAGAATAATGGGGCTCAATCGATGAAGTTTAGTGATCGTCGCTAAAAAGATGTACTGCCCAGTCATGGGAGGTCAAAATCTAGCTCTCTTGGGTTGAGATATGTATGGCAAGAAAGAATCATTCCTGAGTTCGCAGACGCAGAGGGGATGAAAGCGACTGAAGTCGTACCTGATCTTGGGCGGTCTGTTTTCGGGAGCGGGTTTAACTCGAGAGACGCTCACTGCAGACTTCATTTCACTTTCTTTTATCCTCTGCAGATGGCCGTTCGATGGGGGCTTTCCGCATACAGGAATGTGCTTCTGAAATTATAAAAAGTATTTTGTGTTGCTATTTTTTGTTCATTTACTGTATTTTCACTGTCAAAAGTTGTCTAAAAATAGTGCACACACATCCCCTCTCATGTTCCAAGTCTTTTTGCTTCGTTATCTTTCGATTTTTAAGAATATAGATACTAACTGTGAAATCAACTAAAAATATAGATGCAAGTATGTTTTTTGACTTTTGTTTCACAACAAAAGTATTCCTGTCTGAATAAATGCTCATAATAGTGCACACTTACAACTATGCCGTTGGCATTGGCTGCCAGAGGCAGATGAACCTCAGTGAGAGGCGGTCGACCGTGTTCGTCTGATGATTGTGTCGTGTTGTGAGTGGGAGCGTCTCTGCAAATAATGACATTGAATTTATTATTTCTCATTATTTCTTATACCCAGAAAAAATATTTCAGTATCACTAGAAGTATGAATTCATTGTTTTCTTAACTATCAAACCATCATGAAGATTATCACACAATATTTCAACAGATAGATGAAAAATATAAATATAATGGTTGGATAAGAAAATATTAAAATAATTTTCAATGCTAACCGGCTGGTGGCAAGCTGGTTCGAGGCGACAACACTTTGGTTTCCTTTACCCTTCTCACGGTCTACAGCCAGCGATATGCGGTGGTCAGGAGACTGTAACAAAACCAAAGTTAACATAAAAAAATACTAAATTGCAAATTGTAAGACGGTTAGATTGTGACTCAGGTCTGTAACCAAGCGGTCAAAGTCATCGGAGAGAAAAGAACTACTGTCAAGATGATCTCTATTATGATTCAAAATGCTCAAGATTGGGGGAGGACATGGCAACAAAAAAACTCTTCTTAAGAATGATCGTAAGTCAAAAATATATAATTAAATAATTTTAACAACCAAAAATTGTGGTAATTTCTGTCATGAAAAGGGTCCAAGACCAAGAAAACCTAACCTGTCAAATCAAAATCGTTTCAAAAATAATAAACAGTACTAACTTGTAGTTGTTCCTGTTTCCATTCATTATCGGTGGTTTCTTCAGAATCGTCAAATTGAGACTTCCATTGAGAGGCCAGTGTAAGAGCGCCACCCTTTGTTACCTAGGTGATTTTATTCAACACATTATTGAAATATAATATGATTTGAATTCTATTTTTGAATCTGCAGCATATTAAAAGTGCGTGAAAATAATAACTGACTTGTTGTAGTGCAGACACATTTTCATCATCGATCTGCGCAAATTGTGTAAGACTTTGGTCTCCTCTGCAAATGGGTTTGGAGACAGCGCCGGATGTGCCGCCTGATCCTGGACGAACTCCTCTGCGACCTGAAATAATGACATTTCAGTATCTCATCAATATTCCACACAATCATTTTTATATTTCATAATCACAGCAAGCTATGTGAATAAAATTTTAAAATTCATATCACCAATGAATTTTACAACAAAATTTTCTCAATACTACAAATGTGCTGACAAGACTCAAGGAGGAATTGAAAAATTTATCATTTTTGGATAACAATATTAATGAAATGAAAGCATATATGTCCTTTTTACCGCACACTGAATCAAATTTCTTTGATTAAAAATGTTTTCTTTAAAAGCTTTGAAATTTTTGTGTATCTCTATAAGAAACGGACAGAGGAGGGTTACCTCTCCTTTGGGCGGAGTCAGTTCCCTGCTGCCGAAGCTCGAAGGAGTACAGACTGTCAACTTCGGTCACGATGCGAGGACTTCCGCCTTCACCTAAAACGGTGACGCGATTTGTAGTGACGATGATGTAGTTATAGATAAGAATATATGAGTAATACATGAGTTTGAAAGCGAACGGTGATGACGATTTATAAGCAAGAAAAATGACTTTCCAGTTTCATTAAAAACTTAAGATCTAATAAAATTTGTTTCGATTATACTTTGAAATGAAAAATACCTGGTGTGGAGCAAACGGCAAGATCTTGTACGCATGTAGGGGGTGCAGTGACAACTCGAAGTCTTCCAAGCGTAGCTCCTCCGTGTTGACCGGCCGGTGATGCTCTGTCTCCAGAACCTGATATGGAAAGTTACATTTGATTCTCAGTTGATGTTACATTTCAAGCTTTGCTATTGTGCAGTATGAATTCAAAAAATGAAAATAAAATTAAAAAAGGGAAAAAGTGCATACCTCCAAGGTTAGCCCTGGGTCTACAGGGAGGAACGGATTGCCTTTCCGGTCTAGAATGGGGTCCTTCCGTTCGACATTCGGACACTAATTGCTGCTGTTGTTGTTGCTGATTAGATCCTGCTGCACCGGCCGCACTGCCCTGTAAATAATAAATTATTTCACGCTATAGATTCTTTAACCTTTAACCGCCCAAACATTTTTTTGTGAAATATTCGTGCGACCCGCAGTTGTTCTAAAAATAATTATATCTCTAAATCTATTCATTATATTTGGGTATAATAAGAAACATTATCAAAATAAAAGATTGTTTATAATTTACTAAACCTTTATACGTAATTTTTCACATTTTATATAATTACGCGTTAAAGTTAAAGAATAAAAACTTCTCTGAGGGGTTCGCGCACTCAGATTGGGAGCCACTGCCTCAAAGAAAAAATATTCTATGTATTGTATGAAAAAAATCTGTTTCCCCATCAAAATATAGTGAATAGTGTAGATTAAGCTGATTTATTATGGTTCGCCTAAAAAAGCAACGCACATACCAAGAGCCAATATTGTAACACAGATGTTTATATTATTCATCACGATAAAAATATTTTTTGGAACCGAAAATTAAATTATTGAACGGTATCTCAAAGACATTATTTATATAAGCTAATATTCATATTTTGAATACTATTTTCATAAATCAGTGTAACTCAATAGTGAAATGCACCATAATCAGCGGTCCCGTACGGGACCGCTGGGCGTTTAAAGGTTAATTTAGAACAAGAGTTAAATCATATTATAAAATATTTTTTTTTACAAAATCAACATAGATTAGATCTTTATTATCGAAATAAAGAAACACCAATGAGAAGGTCATAAGTCATTTGCTAGTGTGAATCAAGTAAAAAAGAGATACTAGCATCGAAACACATTTCTTGAGGAACAAATATAAGTCAAAGCTTACCTTATTTTCTTCTGTGGATCTAGCTGAAGCAGCGACGTTGTCTCCATCATTTTCTACGGGTTTATCACCAGCACCGCTCTGTTGAACACATTTTTTAAATAATTAACTTTTTCAAAATTTCACTTTATTCAATCCTACAAAACTGAATGGACACAAACCGTCTAGGCAAATTGTCAGTCAACGACTAATTTGTGTCATTAAGAAAAGTCTATATCTGTCTTGTGTTATTCGCTTGACCTCAATTTAATTATTATTGGAAGTTGAAACTGAAGTTTTCTCTTTAACCAAACGATGGGGATAAGAAAAATTTATCATTCATGAAAGTTGGGGAATTATTTTTGTAGGCGATCAAATTCTACATTGAAAAACTAGTGTGTGTTAAATAACCAAAAACACCTCATCACGGTTACCAATAGCAAACTAATAAGTAAAGATTACTTTTTCATATTTACTGTAGCTATGTCAAACAAAAGGTTTACCGCTTTACAAAAAATATTTGTGAAGTCAAATATATAAAAGTGATTTCCAACCTGAGTTGCATGTTTGACTCTTTTTCCTGGACTGGCAGGCTGTGTTTTACTTCCGGCAACATCTGTGGAGGTGATCGGCGGAGCTCCGGTGGTTTCGCAGGCCGCCAATGCGTTGCGAGCCACTCCTAGAGAGCTGGCATTTGTGGCGGTGGCATTACAGTTTTTATCTACAGACACCTGGACATAAGATAAAAAAAATTGTCAACTTTATTCACTCAAGAATTTTTTTATCGTTTTTTGGATAGTTCCTGTCAATTCTTAGGGAAAAGGCATTATATTTATAATAATTAAACTTTTACAATCTCAATCATAAAATTTTATGAAATGATCAGTACCGGTTCACTGGTTGAGAATAAAGAATCAGGATTGATAAAATTGATGCATCAGTACATAAAAGTGTGTCTTATGTGTTTAAATAATTACTATGATGAAAATGATAAAATCCGAGAAACCGATTGAAGCTGGAAATGATTACTTAATACATCACACCAAATTCAAATCTCTAGTAGGCCAAATGAAAGTGTAACAGACACTGTTCGAATCCGATCATTTCCCAAACGTAGTGATACAGTGACTACAGTGTAATATAAAAGAATATTTAATTGAGATAAATTTAGATGTTATGTATATTAATTATTGCGTTCACCAAATTACTAGCAAGTTGGAATCAGTAATAGTTTCGAAACCTATCGAAAAAAAAACAAAGTGAGAATTTAGCTGAACAGTGTTTTTCTTTACACATTTTTTTTATAAAATATGTGATGAAAAATATCAGCGCCAAAAATATGAGGAAACGTTCACCGAAACCAAAACCTGTCGTTCAATAAGAAACCACCACCGAACCAAAATAAGTGTACGAAATAATAATGGAAGCCATATGTAATATTAATTTTATACACTATTTAGTATTGCAGAATACGATATATCCCAGATCTAAAATAAATTAAAAATAAAAACCAAAATGTGAAACATGAATTTGCCAAGCATTTTTCTAACTATCAGGTTACCAGAGGTCTCTTACCAGGAACTAAATAGTCAAAAAAAATAATAATAGAAAGCTTGATGATGAGTTAGCACTGCATATATATTTATATATTGCGGCTTGAAATAACGTGCGGTCCTGCCGAGAGAAGTAAATAAAATAAAAGGATGAGATGCGGGCGTTCAGTTTTAAATTACCTTCTCCTTATAAAGAAAGTGTGTGGCGGTCTCTGTGGCCAGTGCGGTGGTCATTTCAGTTTCCATCCTCCGCCGAGCCTGTCCAAACAATTCACAATACAACATTTTAACTCATCCACACATTGAGAAAATGCTATTGCTATGTTTGGAACAGTCAACAGTCGCATTATGCAAATTATACTTAATTCTGGTTCTCAAAATACGAGTGTGAAAATATACAACATAAAAACTTATCATAGACCACGTAATATTGTAACTACCACCGATAACATCAGACGCTTTATACAGAATACATCTCAAAGCTTAATTGCATTGTGGGTATTTTAGTTTATTATCAGGAAGGAACACTAAAATAAAAAGAAATTATGCAACACGATTTTATCAAACTAGACTGCTGAGAATAATGAAAATAATAGAGAAGCTTTAATGAGATAAGTTAGATAAAATGCTAGTTTAATTTGAACTGATAGCAATAAAATATCAAACTAAACTAATTATTCTAACAGTGGATTATACCAAAATGGATTTTCAAAGGATCTAATCAGGAATAATGTAAATTTTTTAAACCTCTATAAAACGATGGTGTGAGCCGAAATAGCTAAATCAACTATATTTAAAAAAATAATTTTATAGAACTAAAATAAATTGCTATTTTTTTCACCGTGTCTATAAAACATTTTTAGATACCTAAAAAAACACTACGAGCATTCACTTTTCACTGACTCATTCTACTAACCTGAATGGAGACAATTCACTTGTTAGTGAAAAAAATAAGAATAATCAGTATTTCAAAAATATAAAAACTGCAGTTCATTGTATAGTGCATTAAATTATATGAAAATATACCATATAAATTCGCAAACAGTCTCACATTTGTGTGCTTGATAGATTAAGAACTAAACTAGAAAGCCTGAACTAATGAAATGCTGAATACTGTATTATTTTTCGCATCATTTCATCAAGAAAAGGATGCTTTAAGTTTTTGAATGTGAATTTTAATGGATTTGTACAGCGAATGTAAAGATCAATAATCAATCCTCATAACATACGTGATCTCTGTTATCAGCCGGCTGAATGTTCTCTTGATTATTATCCGGTTGACCGTGGACGGGCAATTTACTTCTGGCTAAGTCAGCTTCGCCAAGAATCTAAAGAAACAAAGCAGTTTAATTTATTGTTTTTATTTTCACATCATCGAAGAGACACTGACAAATGTATTTTAAAAATAGTTACCTTGACATAGCTATCAGGCACTTTTTCCCAGTCATAAGGATCTGCTTCTGTCACTCCTCGCCTCTTCATTGACCTTTCAAACATGCCTTTCAGCATCTGAAAACCAAACATTATTTTAACAATCGTTTCATGACAGCAGTGTGTTTACAGGTATGACTAAATTGAAATATGATAAAGCTTCTCACCGCATAATCGGGTTTATCAAAATATTTAAGAACCCTGATGTGATCCAAAAACTGCCGGAGATCTGATGGTAAATGTTTCAACAACAACCGATGATCGTATTTATCTTTCATCTGACCGACCTGTAAATTTTACAAATACATTAATTACCAACCGAGATACAAATATTTTGATATTGTTTTGGTAAAATTTTGATTACATAATGTATGAAAATATGTATAATATCTATAATATGTATAATAATATCTGACCTGATCCTTGTCTTTGATCTTTCTCCATGGCAGCTGTCCGTTGACAAATTCGGCCAGCATGTAAAAGAGGGACCACAGATCATCATGACGACCCATCTCTTTGTTTTTGTGAGCGTTCAAAGACGCATATCGGACAGTGCCTGGAAAATACACAATTAATAAAAACACTCAATACTATAATAGGGTCAATAAGAAATACTTTGCAAACTGTTTGTTACCTCTGAATCCCGCAATGGCTCTGGGCGGCCTCACCTGTCCTGTGCCATCTCGATACTGGCGAGCTAAACCAAAGTCTAGCATGTAAACTCTGCGCTGCGTCGAAGGCAAGCGCCCTATACTAAAATTACTCTGAAATCAAAAAAATTGTTATTTTCTATACTTTCCACCCAAATTGAAGCTTTTAGGTAAAAAAATTAAGTAAAATATGTGCAATTGGCATACTCACAGGTTTAATATCCCTATGAAGAAATCCTGCTTCATGTATTGATTCTATCGCCCTTAAAATTTGTAGACCCAGCCTGTAATAGATAATGAAAAGAATAGTGTTGAAAAAGTGGCGAGAGAAAAGCGCATGAATGTAAAATTGAAAATCTTCAGCAGGCGACATACCTGAGAGTGGTGCTCAGAGAGAAAGCTCCTCTGGGCTGCGCTCTTCTCAGTTCGGCTAAATTCTTTCCTTGCAGTTGCATCACCACATAATTAAAGCGGTCGTTTCGACCGCAGCCTATGAAACGACATGCATGCTCTTTGCCTGAAAACATTAATCTCGATAAAATATCTAATGTTCACATAAATAATATAAAACTGATTATTTGAAAACCAACTCAATATTCTCAATAAACTTTTGAGTATTTTGCTGGTGTAAAAAAAAAGCAAATGCTAACTTAAAATCTTGTTTTGGGTCAGCAATCTTTGAATAAACCTTTGCCCTGTATAAACAATGAAGGGGAAGATTAGGAGAACTAAAAATAATGAGGCCAAACCTTGCAATTTTTTGAGCACGGCCACTTCCATTTTGAGAACCTGCTTTGGCTGACGGGCAGATTCCACTTTGAGGGCTACCTGCTCTGTTGTCAGGAGATCTAAGCCCTCGTAGATTTCTCCGAAACCGCCACCGCCTATCTTCCTTACCACCTGCGAATTCAAATGTCCCACATTAATGTTATTTAATGTCTGCGGATAAATGTAAAATGAATTTAAACTGAAAGGAGCCCCTCACCTTCCATCTCTCTTTGACGACGTGTCCGGGTTGAAGTAGATCCTCGGAGGTCATGGTGATGCGAGTGAGTCGGCGTGAGCTGTCACTCTCAGCTCGAGAGCTCGCCCGTCGGCACGCTGCGCCCGAACCGCTTCCGCGAGTTCCAAACGCTGGAACCGTGCGAGACCTGCCATTCATGATCAATTTTACATGTTATTACTATATATTCAAACAAACAAATATCAAAGTTTCTTTGTCAAAATTAGATTAATATTTATTTCAAAATGAAATATAAAGATTTTCTAAGCATGTTTTATATTTTTATAAAATATCAAAATATTGTCAACGTAGGACAATTGTTTATTTAGTATTTGAGAAAGATGCTGAAATGGCAAAAACTAAACAAAATCAGCAGAATTGAGGTAAGTCTTGTAATTAAGAGAGCATAAGAACATTTAATCGCAGAACAAAAATTAATTAATACATTATATGACTAAATCACTTAAAAATTACATATTATGTAATTCAATCAAACCCATAAAGTGACATCTACTATCTAGGCTTTAAATAATTATGATATTGAATAAGAGTATAAGATATTGAATTTAAGGTCATTCTTCGTTGGTGAACAAAGAAAAAATAAAACTGTGAACATTTTGTGTGAATTCATCTAATGACAAAAATTTTGCAAAATGATTATCATAAAAGTGTTTGTCTTATAGATAAAAAACTATTTATACCAACATCAAACACTTAAAAGATATTTAATACTAAGTAGAACTGTGTTCTCATTTAGATGACATGTGTAAGTAGAGGGATGAATTATATCAAAACAATAAAATTTAAAGAATCCACAATCAGATGGTTAAAATATATGATAAACATTTTAAAGTAGTGATTGTAAGTGTCAAAAGAAAAAAATTTACCTTAGAAGTGGATTCGGGTGAGAGGCCCGGGGGGAGGCGCCCCCCTTCGGAGCCCCCCCCGCCGCCCCTCCTTCCGCAAAGCGACAAGCGGTCGCGACGCCTGCGCCGCCCGCGGCACTTGCGACACTTGGGACAGCGACTGCGACACCGGCTTTACCGTTGCGACTCTTATGCCCCTCGGAGACGGAGATAGAGCCACCTCCCTCGCACCCCTCATGGCTCTCCCCCGCCGATACACCGCTATCCGCTGTAAATAAGTAAGCAATAACTTTATGAAAAACTAAAATTTTGGACAGTTAAATTAAATTAGAATCAACAATTTTTTTATTTTATGGAATGTTTTACATGTAGTTACACAACTTGCGGAATAATCATGTTGTCAAATGTATATTGTAAGATAATTTACATTCAGTAAGCTCTGCAGTTATAAAAAAGCCTAAATATTGCTAGAATTAAGGTAGAATTAAGATCATCAATTGATAATGCTCGCGGTGAGCAAAACTGGTCCTGATCATGAAATATATTGTGGAAATAAGTACTAAAGAATGTGTATTTATTATTTATAAAAGCATGCCTTTCCATCAAGAAATGACAGATAACACTTTAAAAGTGATAGGATTAAGATGTGCCTGAAATTATACATATTGTCACAGTTAATTATTGATTTGATGAGTCGATATTATATTATTTTATACCTATTTATAAAGAATGGCAGCGCAACTTGAGCGGAAAACATGATAAACGAATAAACTACCCTTTTAATTCTTATTGCTATGGTTATCTTTTCATGAAAGTCTCAAATTACTATTCTGTTTCTATGGATACACAAATACTCCACAAACCAAACCAATTTTCTGTTTCAGTGTTTTAATATTAATTTGCACATGCCATCCAAAATTATCAAATTTACTAGTATTTATGTATTACTTTTTTTGGTTCCATTAATTTTAAACATGATGAAAAAGTGTTATCATAGATTTATTACTATTTGGAGGACATTATTATAGTTGATGTTAATTATCAAACGCTATAAAACCATTTCACATTTAAATGATGAAAAAATAATACAATGAATTACGTATTTCTTACTGTTGCATTTATACTCTTCTTAGAACCTTTCTGCGTCACCCTAAAATATTTGATTTATTGATTCTGTATCAAAGTAATGTTTAGGGTTGCCATATAAGTGAAACATTCTAGAAACACTTGTTAGTAAACTTAATTTTTTTATTGATTGAATTGGCATTCACTTGGTAGAACTCCATTATAACACGGTGAAAAAATAGCAATGTATTTTAGTTCTACAAAATTCTGTAGAACAATTGTAGTACAATTTTGTAGAACTAAAATACATTGCTATTTTTTCACCGTGTAAATTTTTTTGTATGTTTGTATAAGAAAATGAAAAAAGTAAATCTCTATAAATATAAAAATATTTGTCCCGTATGCGCCATTAATGATGAAATTATGGTGTGTTGTGCACACGCCCGCGAAGGTCTCTGAATTAGTTACCATTAGATCAGGACTAGTTTCTCTCATCATGATCACAATAAACTGATACACTGGAGTATGCGGATATGCTTCTCACATGAACAGCTTTATGTGGCCTGCTCACGCATCATAAAACCTTCGATATATTCGTGTACTCAAGAGATGCTGAGCCGCCAAATCAATTTATTAATAAATTGAAAACAAAACAGGCATTTTGTGAACATTACATGTTGAAAGAACAATTTACCTTTACATGAGTCACAGTAATCTTCGATGAGCTGCGGAGATTGATGCTTTTGGTGTCGAGAATGATTCAATGAATCGTCTTTGCGATGAGAGGGAGCCGATTCGGCTGTCTTGTTTACACTACTGCCATCTTTACGGCACACCTGCGATTGAGGCGGCTTCCTGAAACAGAAATCAACAATTGAGATTCGATTCTCTTTCTATGATGTTAATACTATTTCAAAATTGAGACACACGCATCAGAGTTAACCTGCACACTATTATTTTAGCTGCTCATAAATGTCTCTATTATTTCACAAAAGGTAAGCAAAACCAAGCCAGAATAATGTCAAGAGTAAGGGCTGAAATTTCACTTCTAGACATCAACAAATATTTTGAAAATTTTAAATTGGCGATCAAAGATGTACCACTATGCAAAATAATTAATTACGACGAGATAAATTGGACAAATGATCCTGCAAAAAAAGATGATCACAAAACAAATATTGTCAAGAATGTGTAGTAGGACTTTAGACACAAGTTTTAAGTCATTCATGTCTGAGTAATCGGGGGAATTTAAGATACAAAGTCATGAGGGGAAGGGAAAAAAGTGTCTCCCTCCCCATTTTAATATTCTCTGAATAGATACAACTGGAGTTGTAACATATAATAATAGGCGTTTCTCTGGATGTTTTAGCTATGTTGCCCATATTAAGAGCGTTTTTAAAATCTATTTATTTATAATTTTTACACAAGTAACTTATTTGTTTTTAAATAATAAAAACGCATTTTCAGTACTATTTCCACAATATATTTTATCATCAAGAAATTATCGGTTGATATTTGCTCGCGATGAGCAATACTGGTCCTGATCATAAAATATATTGTGGAAATAGTACTAAAAAATGTCTTTTTATTATTCAAAATATGCCTTTCCATCAAGAAGTGACATTTAACACCTTAACAGTGATTAGTAGCTTAGTATATAAAATAATCTGAGGATAAAATAGTTTGAGTTTTGATATTGAATATTTTTGTGTCAGTCAAAGACAATAAAACAATCTATATTTTTTTAAAACATTAGAAAATTATACCAGTGTAGCAATGAATCTAGAAGTAAAATTAGATTCAATAAAAATTAAATTAATAACATTATAAAAGCGTCAGTGAATTTGCTATAGTCATTTAGTAGAAGTAGTCATGAAATGTAATAATACACTTCTATGTGCTGACACTCCATCTATAACATTTAATGTGATCATTTGATAATTTTTCAGTACTATTCGGAATATTTCAAAAAAATGTGGAGCATTCTTAATATACTTTGAAATTGCCAGGATGCTTGAGGATGAATGGTTGCCAATTACTGCTTTAAAGTTCTATGAATTTTATGTGTAATATATATTGAAACATTTATCTGTATTAGAGTCTATAAAAGTATTCATTAACACACAAAACATAGTTAACACATTGTTGTCGGGACACGGATTTTTCCGTTTTTGCGGAACTGCTGATGGATTGCGGGACCCGTAAAAATCCGGGTTTTGTAGTCTGTTGCTAGAAGTCGGCTCACGTATTTATCCGTGTAATTTGAACTGCATTTTTTTTTGTTGTCAGCAGCTAGATGTCACTGCTTTGGTATTTAACAAAGACATTTTTTTATTAGTCGTCGCATTTATTACAGTTCCACCAAATGTATTGTACTAATTTTGATATTGAATTTTTATACCGTACAAAAATATTTTTTAAAAAATGACACAAAAGTGAAATAACGAACTACAAATGCTTATAGCTTGTGATCGTATTGAAATTGACACAAATCAAGAACCAGGACCATCAACATCCCAAGAACCAACAGCATTACTCCCGACACGGCGAACCTCAAAAGTTGATCCACCAGGAAGACTTTCGATGGATATGAAAGCCCATACGGTGCAACGAATTCTTGGAAAGGGAAAAAATAAATACGTTCAAAGACAATGCTGAGTGTGTGGTGCGAGCGGCAAAAGAAGTGAGACCTACTTTATGTGCAAGTTTTGTGGTATACCTCTACACAGAGGTACGTGTTTTGAGAAATATCACACGTTGAAAAATTATTCATAAAAACAAATTGTGACATATTTTAGTTTTATTTAGTGTTTATTTCGATTTTTTATTACATACATTTTTATAAAACTTTTATGTGCAAAATAAACGGAAATTTCCAGTGAATATAAAACTGTCATCCTCCATGTTTCTTCTTCATTTGATAGTACTGTTTATGGTTAGTCTGTGTTTAAAATTTCATAATTTTATATTGTATAGTATAAAAGTTATGGCGAGTTTCCGAAAATGTAAAAATACGCGCGCGGCTGCTAAAAAATGCCCCACGCCAGGCTTAAAACAATGCGCGAAATCACCCGACAACAATGTGTTAAAAAAATGTATATTTATTTTGAATTTTTCCATTGACACTTTTTGGTAACTAAAAAATCCATAGACATTACATTCAGTCAATATAATTATATTATTGAGAAATTTGACAGTTTCTAAAGACGGATTTATTACAACCTACCTACAACATTTAAAAAAATAATTCAACAGATGGTAACATTACACGGTCAATAAAAATTTCAGGAATACCCGCCTACTGCAAAAATGGATGACTCAACAGAATGGTATTGCAATAAAAGCGTCAATTAAAAATATACATATTGCAGTCCTGTGCTGCAAATTTTTCTTTTTCTTAGTGACGAAATTGCTAATATATAAAGCTAAATACAAAGGCTGTTTTGTTCTACTGTGTGATGGAAATAGAGAAGCATTCACCCCACACCGATGATATATTCCTATGCTGCATTTTACTTTTGTTCACTCTCAATAGATCAATAATTTTCCTCCGGGAATATATCTACTCTGTTGAAAACTGTATGCATTGAAAAAATTAATAAAGCTAAATTAATAATAAAAAAAATATTATAAAACTAATAATGAGTAATACCGATGAGTAAACTTTCATTGAAATCTTTCTTGCATGTATTGATTCTGCCCTGAAAGTTATTCAAATTAAATAATTTCAAGCCATCACAATCTATTAGATAATGAACAAAGATCAAATTTTAAACTCCCTTCTGAAGAATTCATACATACATTAATATTTCACTATGACTATGATAAAAAAATGAATATGATAAAAATACTGAATATGATAAAAAGAGGCCATAATGGAACCTTTCCCATTGCCCATTATATAGAATTTGATACAGAGTAATATGCAAGCAACATGCCCCATTATGATGGTGACTTATTTACAATTTACAAGATGCACGAGTTATGAATAAATCAAAAAACAACAAAAGTTTCACGAAAGGTGGGTGGCATTAATCTGTTTGCTAGTCAACTCCACAAAATACATAATTTGCCAAGGGTTCAGGGTCGACAAACGAGCACTCAAGATATTTCTAAGAAAATTGCAGCGTAGGGTATATGAATGGAAGCGGCGAGGCAACAAACACTGCATGCTATCCAAAATGGACGTATTTACAAGCTTTTCCGAGAAGAATGCATATGAAAACTTATGAATGTTATATGGTTGTAAGCCAGTTTGTAAGGCCAAACTTTTTACAAGGAAATACCGGGTTATGGAAAATATCTCACAAGGTGATATTAAAAATATTTTTTGACAATTCTAGCACTTGTCTTGGGTTATGTAGTGAAAAATCATTATGATGATGAATCAAAATTTAATAAATTAACCATCAATTTTCACCAGAAATTTAAATGAACGCATGAATTATAGAACTGAAGCATAGCGTATTACCAATTAGACCTTGGCATTTAGTAATACACTTTTTTTGAATTTAACTTACTAAATCACAGAAAATGATATCCTCCACTTGTGTGATGAATCAGTAACTATAATATAACCTGCAGATCCAATATTATTTAAATATTAAGCTACACTTTCAGATACAGTTTCAAGGTTAAGATAGCAGCTGAATTTTAATTATGGTTGAATAATTTTCGAACAAAATATAAAATAACTAAATTATCACTGCGTTAAGTAAAAGAAAATAATCAATATTGAATGACTAGTATCAATAGTTATTTTTGTAATATATAAAAAATAATAGGTAGGGACAAAGTGTTTCCAATTGGTAAAAGTTCAATAGTTTATCAAGAAATGATTTATTTATATATTGTATGCAGACTACTTACCATTAAATTAATTAAATGCAACATTGTTTCAAAGCGCTCTTGTTTTCAATACAATTATTTTAAGTTACCCCAGAGAAGAAATATTATTTTTTTTATAATAAACAAAATATGACGATGTTCTTTTTTTAAATCAATGATACATTATTCTGCAAAACAGCACTGCAATTATTTACCATATACATTTCTAATATGAGCATATTGCAGAAAATTAAACTGTTCAATAAGCTGTTAGAGATTTTATTATAATCTGCAATAATATAAAGTGAAAATCTGATACTTGGCAGGTAGTTTTCTCCACTTTATTTTTTCATTGTGCCGAAAATCAATGTCATCTGTGTTAGTTGTATAGGTATAACTAATGCGGCCTATGTTAATGATGATGTATTCACATTGTTGTACCTAATAGTTTCCTCTGTTATTCAAATCGTTTTTCACCATAAAATAAGAATAAAATGAATAGCCCGTTCAGATTTTCTTTATCTAGCCACAAAGCGAATTTCTAGGTGAAAATAGATTTCCCGTGAAAAGTCAAAACGACGTCGATTTTTGAAATTGTCACATTGGCGCACCTGCATAGTGTAACATAGAAATCGCATGATGGAAAACAATAAGATTTGAAATTTTCCGGACGAGACAGAACTAAAACATGAATTATACAATCACAATACTGTAACGCTGACTTAATTTGTAGCGATATTCACTCAATATGTCGGTTAAGCAGCGAATGTATTAAATTATTCAAAAATTTACACGCGATTCGCCACCAAAACTAAAAAATATTCATGACAAAATACCGTCTCGTCCGCTCAGTTTACATAGTTACATTATTCTTCAAAATATATTTATTCGACGTATTTAAATGTTACTTATTACTTATGAAATTTTTCCATTCATAAACAAACCATTGCCATTTAGGTAAATGCGAACTGATCCTGTTTGCAGAAAGTGCACAAAATATGTCATTATTAACTCACATCTACGTTAAATTAAACATAGGATGCGAAGGTTTTGAATATTTAATACAGATATAATTTAGTTCATTAGGTAAAAACATAATGATGGTCTGTCAAATTTGCAGACGAAACCAATAAAATAGTAGAAAAAATAACTTCAGACCTAAATGTAGACAAATTCGAGGTAAAATTATGAAGCTTGCTACGACATACACTTTTATGTGGGATGTATAGGTGCGCTACGGCAAGAAAAAGAAAAGAAGAGTGACGGACGTCTTTTATTACTCCAGACACGCCCACGTATAATCGATTTTGAGTAGACCCTTGCAATTCCTTCGCGACAATGATAATTAAAATAATGACGGCGACTTTGACAGATGAGATATAACTATTCTTGGATGAAATTTGCAATCCAAACGTTGGTTTAAATCACTAAACACATCATAAGAACGCGACAAACAGAGCCGCAACTATCTGCATGACAGCAGTATTCCATTTTTAGCGATATCACTGAAAAACCCGTCAAACAGAACACACTGATATTTTTAAGAGACCGCTGGAGTAGATAAAATTTGTAAGATTTTTTTGCGGTTCATACCTTCCACTTTAAATGAGTAACCGCTGAGGTATTATCGAAAAAATAATGCTTTTCCCACTGCCCGAACACTTCAAGATCGATATACGGCCATATTGGATTCACTTTTCACTGCGCCGTGAAGTTCGCGCAATCTACGCGTGTATGGAGCAGAGATATATATGTGTGTATAAAAAATAGCGTATGTGAACAATGTGAACATAGGCGATGGAGACCATCAGCTGTGCGGATAATATACAATGAAGTTAACTGCAACAAAAGTTCATGAACCAGTGATAAAACTGTTGCCTGTATGGAAATTGCGTATAATAGGGGTACATTTCCGGTTTTTCATAAGCTTTTCCACATTACTTTGTTCATCTTTAACGGCCATTTTATACCACATGCTTATGGTGCGGAACTAATAGAGCGATATATTTTCTTCCCAAAGTTTTTTGTGAAAATCGGAATAAGGATATTAATATCAAACTATTATAATATATATCGCGAATTTCATCAGTAAAGGATCTTGGAGTACAATTTGAAAGTAAACTAACCTTCAATAGTCACATTAGGACTACCTGCAACAAGGCATTGCAAATGTTGGGCTTTATCCTACGTACTACGAGAGCCTTTTCAGGTGTTAAAATTTTAATATTATTGTACAATACCTTAGTGCGAAGTAGGCTTGAGAGTGGGTCTATTGTTTGGTCCCCAGGAGATTTGAAATATGCCCTTATGGTGGAAAAGGTTCAGAAAAAGTTTTTGAGACTTCTTTACTTGAGGGCATACGGATACTATCCGTGGCTTTATCCAACTGACTTTCTTTTAGGTATGCTCACTTTTAATAGTTTGAAAAATCGAAGAGAAATATATCTAGCCACATATTTCTTTCGACTAATTCGAGGCCAAAATGAGAATTCTGCCATCCTTAATAATGTCAATTTGTATGTTCCGAATAGGTTTTTAAGAAATCGTGTACATAATTTGTTTGTTCTTCCAAAGTGTAGAACCAGTCTGCCAATGGGGATGCCAATGGTAAGAGCATTAACAATGTTCAACAGTGTTGCTTCGAATGTTGACATATTTCATGTGGACGAAAGTGAGCTCAGACGAATGCTATTTTTTCAGTTAAAGTAGATATTTCATGAGCTTACTTGGTTGACTTTCTTTTTTTGCAATCCTTATTGATTGTTTTATAGTTAATTTGTTGAATTTTTATATTATTATATTTAAATATGTTAATATGTTACGGTACAAAAGCATTGAATTGATAATTTGTAAGTTTTGTACCGTATAGTTGTAATAAATAAATAAATAAATAAAAAAATAAATATAACCATTAATAAAGTAAAAAAGGATTGTGCTCGGTATAAGTATAAGTTTTATTCGAATGAAATCTCTGATAAACATATACGCCATCTATGACAGATAAAATTGAAACTGCCTTTATTTGAAATGCATAGGTAATTTATTCAACATAAAAAAATAGACGAAAATTGAAATGAATTCCTCAGCAAGTAATTCATTAGTATTGAGATATCCAACATATTGTTAGAGTTCGTTGGCTTTGCCGCATGCCTGTTGAGTCGAAGTCGAAATCGTGGAATCGCGGTGCTTTTGGTCAATGCCGGAGTCGAAGTAGTGAAAATGGAGAGACTCTGACTACATTTTAGATTCGATGATTTCAATAAAAAAATTGCCGAATTGGTCGATTAATCTTTTATTTAATGCACATAGATAGGAAAGGTAGGAAAAATCTGACAAACTTTTTTTTCTCGTTGTAGTGTTGTTGGTCAACATTGGACTCAGAGTCGAAGATATGTTTTTTTTAATGATCCCACAGCCCTGCTATGCCGAATTGATGTCAATAATACAGCATTGACCTTAAATACTGAGATGTAACTAGCATCTTGATCGTATATTTTTTTTTCCCTGTAGGCATGTTACATAATACACATTTATTTTATCATGTGTACCATCCAACAGAACCTGGTAATATAAAAGTAGTAGGTAAAATAACACGCCATAGGTTACTTTACTTCTTTTCAAATATCCATTTTAAACAATTTGATGACAGCATTTAAAATGATAAAAGTAACAGTCCAAAGACGTGTAAAATTACTTCGTGTATGTGAAAATGTCACCTTGTAAAAAATACCTGAACAAAAATATATCCAGGATAATTAAATAAATTTTAATTTTATAAAAAGAATATCTTTAACAGAATTATTTATAATTTTAATTGTATAGTAAACAGAGTAAATTTGATGATCGATGGATGATGTCAATGGAATTATTAAAATAAATAATATGGTTAATAAATAAAGACTCTTGATTACTTTTATTGTTACCTTCTAACTAAATTACGGTAATATCTATGAATGTCTGACTGGTTGATATATATTTACATGTGTATTTATTTATAAAATAGTTTATGAAATCCAAGTAATTAAATTGAGTATTCAACTTTTCGTTGTATTTTCCGCAGAAAATATATAAAAATATACTCTCCCTCTCTCACCTTGGAAATTAATGATGCGTTTGTAAAAAAATCTGCGGCTGGTTGATTTAATTTAATATTTTTGTAGTCAGTTAAACTTGCCAACCCAAATGTCGAAACAATGTTTATTTTTAAGTGATTGACAGCCAAATACTTATTTTGAAAACGTTTTTTTTATGCAGGAGTTCTTAATTTAAATTTATTGGTTTACCATAATAAATATTTGTCGCGCTTTACAACTTAAAAGCGTCATCGTTGATTCTGTAAAATTTTGTGACATGATAATCTATTGATTCCATTTACGATTCCGTTTTTGAAATCATAGGCGATATAATATAATAATGGCCAGTGCTAGCCAATGCTTTGTTAGCAATACTAGACATAAGCTCGCTTAACACGGAATAGAAGCAAGAAATAAAAGGAGGACAGCACATTTTTTAAAAAATTTATTCGCACATTTACAATAATTTGAATACCTATACCCTATACTTACTACAAATAATGCAACCAGGGATATAACTATCCTTTGAACACAACAGAATCTAGTCAACAAACAATTTATCTGCTTATTATTGCAATAAATCCGACAAACAATAACATTATTCGGCGTTCTGAAACGCACAGTACAATATAATGACAAAACATAAATTTAATAATTTAACTATTTGCTAAATACTTTTTTTAGTTTATAACATGAAATAAATATCTAGATCTTAAAATTCTTTTTTTCTTCATGTGCACCGTCTTCTTAGTGCGATCGATGTCTTCAACGCTTTGTACGCTCAACACGAACGATATTATATCACAGTATAATAACTTACCTAAATATATTCGAATATTGATAAGATTCATTTCACCAGCATGTTTTACCATTTTTTTTGCGTAATTTTAATAACCGTTAAACATGGCGGAAAGCATACCGTGAAACGGTGATTTGCTTTTAAAAATGGGTCTTAGCTACAAATCAAAATGGCTGTAGTTTATTCTGATAAATTAGTTCAAATTTGAGAAAAAATACCAGCGGATTATTTTAAAATTTAACAAAACGCCATTTCACAATGAAATTTTTCTCGCAATTTTTTTTTTTATTTAAACGAAAATAAGCTATTTAAAGAATTATCTTATAAATAACAAATATAATATTTAAACATTTTACTTTATTTAATTTAAAATATTTTTTCTACCGATCGAAAAACATCCCAACTTTGTTATATTTAAATATTTTAATATAGCTAATTATTTTTATGTTATTATTTTACGTCGTAACAAAAGTAGATCATTGTTTTGAAACGAGTACAGCGATAAAGCTTGTTTCATAATTTTATTCAAGATGTCATAAATTATATAATATTATGTTGGCATCCTCTACTGTACTGAGAACCAATAAACACGTGAAAAATGAGTGTAAACAATCAAGGAGAAGTTAAACGTAAAGGTAATTCTCGAAAAAAGATGTCAGCACTTCAAAAATATAAATATAAATAAGTTTGTACAGAACAGAAGTTCGACGACTCACCGTTATAAAAATTAATAACAACGCCGTTTTCACAATATCAGACTCCATATTATTACAATATTTTAAGAACAAAGGTGGCATGCTTTTATGATTTAAAAGCTTTAAGAAAAGTATTAATAGCCAATAATAATAATAAAAACAGATTGTAACGACGGGTGGTAAACGCAATTTTACGCTGCACTTTGTTTCGATATTTATTGGACACGAATAATGTTTAAAAAGTTAATATGAAATGAAATATTAGCTAGAACACTCTCTAATTATTTAAAAACCGCTTCAATACGCGCCATACTTAAAACAGTGAAAAAATATCTAGAAAATAATGCGATTGTTTGTAAAAAAAGGCGCATAAAAAATATGACGTCACAGAACCATTTCGGGTTCTTAAAAGTAGAATTAGATAAATAAAAATTGAAAGTAGTGTTGCTTTTGAATACAATTAAATAAACTAGGTCATTTTTGACCGTGCACATACATCCTTATGAAGTATGATTTATTATGAACAAACATAGTATCACGTAAGGTAAGGTAAAGATTTAGTTAAATATGCTATCATTTAATAAAACAATACATTCATTTTTTAAATAAAGCTATTTTGTTATAAGTCATTAAAGAAAATACTTTTCTAGACCATTTTGAATTTTATATCTCACGAATTAATTTTTTACCATAAATATATTTTCACTCATTTAACAATGTAATTGTAATTATATTTCAGATATTTGGCACTATTATTCATTATCAATCATTGGCATTATGTTTTCGAAACCATTAAAAAAATATGAATGCTTGAACAACGGTCAATATCTTTACTTACAATATTAAATATTATTAAAAGTTCTCAATTTTTTATTTTATTTGACTTGATTCCAAAAAATATCTTACGAGACTGTAAATGTCAAAAACATGACAATTACAACTTCACAGAACATTTCACGACGTTTGACAAATGAAAATATATTTTAAATATCTCTCTATACATAGAAGCAATAATAATATATTAGTACAATCACCTTGGCCGAGAAGTATCGACCTAAAACTTCCGCATTAGTTCAATTTTGTGACCAGAGATTCAAATACCCGAATGAACATTAGATAAATTAATTTTGAAATATATTGTGAAGGCTAACTGGGGTTTTTAACCGCGAATTATAACGCAGTTCAAAGATACATAAATATTCTATAACACTGAGATATTTTTTTTTACTATCTATTTATCTACTGGTATATCAGCGATGGCTGTTGAATGACTTGACGTGGTCTACCATAAATATTATAAAATAGTTGCAATAAATAAATGCTGAAGAATAAATATCTTAAATTTGAATTGTTACAACTTTGTACGATACCATATGTCTTATCACAAACGGCCCGGGATTCGCCCTTCGGCATCTTCAGGTATTCAGGAACAGAGGTCAGTTCTGTTGCATCCGTGCGATGGAATATCTGAAGATGCCGAAGGGCGAAACCCGGGTCGTTTGTGATAAGACATATGGTATCGTACAAAGTTGTAACAATTCAAATTTAATATTGAAGTTCCATCAAGCACCTTCAGTCGATATCATAAAATAAATATCTTGTTTATGAAAATTTTATAAACGCTGACGGCAATCTTTGTTTTGTACTTATCGTCTCATACTTAACGCTGCTGAACTACGTGAAGGATATTCCAACTGTCTTCCAATATAACAAAAATTAATTTAATAATATTGTTGGTATTTATTAAACTTGTAAAGATAATCAGAAAAAAGACTAGATGTCAATACAAATTTTAGCTCTCATATAAAAAAAAAATAGCACAGTTACTTACTTTATAATTTTTAGTGACAATTCTCAACACACTGTTATTAGTTGCCTCAACTATTCAAATGTTTGCATTTAAATTATTAAATGTGTTCTATTTCTGAACAGAAAAATTAACATTTTTGAAAAGTATCAGGCCTAAATACGAAATTCTTAATCTAAAAGCGACCGTCTTCAAAAATAGATACATAAATTTGCTGTTGAATGTTTTCCTCTTAACTTTTCAGAAAAAATATATTTCGCATGTACATGATTAACGTGACCATGCATCCCATTTTGACCGGGACCGTCACGTTAATTGCCTGTACCTTTGTCCCGAAGCACCACCTGGGGAAGCCAAAATATCCCGTTTTCATAAAAGAGCAACCCACGGGAACAACTTCAACCAGTGGCGTGATTGGACAATAGCATCTACAAAATCATAGCTTGAATATTTTAATATAGAAATCTGTAAAAGTCCATAGTGACGTGTACGAAAACTACATGTCTTATTCCCCACACTGTTTTTTTAAATAACATTCCGTTTTGAGTAGTAAAATAAATCGTCACATTATTTATCATACAATCGACTATCCACTGTTTTACGGGAGAACAATATTAATATTCTAACATTGTCTAAACGTTCATACGATCTGATTAACCCAATGACCACTGACGTCTCAACTATTGTGACGTTAATTGATCCTCACAAATATTCATTTTGGGTACAAGTTAATAATTGCGTTGAAATATATTCTAATTTATTATGAAAATCTCCATAAAGGGTAACACTGTTGAAGTAATCAGTGTTGAACTATCCTTTACGCGACTTATAAGGGAAACAATTAAAGCTTTTTTAAATGTAAACAAATTAAATTTGAATTGTTGCAACTTTGTACGATTCCTCATGTCTTGTCACAAACGACCCGGGTTTCGCCCTTCGGCATCTTCAGGTATTCAATCACACGCAGAAGAATGATGCCGACGATGCACGCGAAGATGCCGAAGGGCGAAACCCGGGTCATTTGTGACAAGACATGTGGAATCGTACAAAGTTGCAACAATTCAAATTTGATATTGAAGTTCCATCAAGCACCTTCAGTCGATATCATAAATTAGTAAACAAATTATTTTTCGATACTTTCGTAGATAAAAAAAGTTGAATAAGCACGTGTTCATCTGACAGTAACATAGCAGTTTATATGTTATATGACGTTGCAGTCGTGCACGTGTAGACAGTAGGTGGTGTATAATTTGAACGATGAGTTTATTTTTGAATACCAGACGAAACTTTGTACCAAATTATAACATATCACATCAATTATGTTTTTATAACAAACAAAGATTTGCCAAATATATTTTAGTTCGCGCGATAACGAGAATAATAAAATATAAATAGACGCCGAATTAAAGGGGAGTGTGTAATAAATTAGGATAATTCTCTATCATCGATTGTGGGCGGATTTTGTCTTGATCAAGATTCCGAAATAAACGACTCTACATTGTTATGGTTAAATTAATTCCGTTCCCACATGTCTTGTGTTAAAATTCCTACTCCTCGCGCATATATGCTATGTTATAATTTAGTTGTATTTTAAAATCAACACGCGCGGAGAACTATTTTGAATATTTTTATCGTTTTAACATCTTTTCTTGTATGTTACGTTAGACTTTAATGAGAATTCATATTAAATGTACAGTTGCCATTACTAAATAGACAAATGATATATATTCAGGGATTTTAAAAATAAACAATGATTTTCCATGGTTGGTTATTCTAAGCATTGTCAAGAAAACGAACGTTGTAAAAATCTAACGCTTGTTTCTTTAATAAGAAAGTATTTTTTATTTAGTTGATGTTTTATATTACTCAATGCTTTAGTATAGTGCTTCAAAAATAACACTGTTTATCGATAATGTGTGGAATATTTGCTATAAGAATTTTATTTTGAACTAGCTGACCTGTTGCGCGTTGCTGCAATCTCAGAGTAAGGAAACTCGTTATGATAAAAAATATTTTTTAATAAGTGTTAATAGTGATACGCCAGAAACCTTCACAGGAGTGTACTTAAGAAATTTGTAAATTTCCATATCGATTTTTTATGCCAAAATGTTTTCGGGAGTGTACTCGAGACATTTGTAAAGTTTCATATCGATCGGATGAATGGTGTAATGCATAAGGACAAACAGACACACATTTATTGTTTCATATATATTTATATATATATATATATATATATATATTATGTAATTGTGTGTATGTTTAATAGTGATAAAATATTAATAGATCGACGATACATATAATAAAATTAATTTCCTGTATAATATTATCGCAACTGATGGGAAAAAATGTTTATGTTGTTGGAATATTTTGAAGTTGTATATAAATATGGTAAGCAGAGAAGAAAATATATATGCATTGTAACAGTGGTTCATTTGTGATTATTTGAAAGTTGATAGCTATGGTGGACGGTACTCAAATATACAATATTTTTATCATCAACATATTTTGGAAAATTAGCACTGAACGTTTGAAACTGCGAGATGAGAAGAAGATTGAGAAGTGTTAAAAAGGGAACATGACTGTTGCGAATGATTGCAGTTTCGATAGCGGTAAAAAACAATTTCAATATACTAAAATAGATTGTTTTTTTTTTTTACAATTATAATCAGTGAAACTGCTGTGAAATTCTTGAGTTGTCATTCAGGGGTCATTGCGGTTTGTGAATTTAATTTTGTAAACAATCGATAAAATTCTTTACGACCGATATATTTTATTTTACAATGATTGGGTGGAATTTTGCGTGGTAAATTTAATGGTGTATTCGAAAAAAATATTGTGTACTTGTATTCTATCCACATCTGCTGCTTTCATTTTCTCCGATGATTTTTATGACATACGAATAATCGACTTCAATGTTAACTCAAATTTGCTAACAAATTAGTGAGGCTAACAGCTTGTTACACCTTACACAAAAGAGCTCCTAATTTTATATTTATTGGACCAATAAGGTAAAAATTACTAGTTCGTTTCTAATGTAGATCTAAGTATATCTAATGGAGATTTTAAGACAAGTGTGTTTAACCAGAAATGGTTGTTACTCAGTCACTCAACCTCATTTTTTTATTTATGGCAATGACAGAAGAATGAGATTAGAAAAGAACTGAAGAATTTACCGTTATTATTGTCCTGATAATGAGATAAATTGGGCCCAGCTAAATAAAAAATCACAGATATTCTGTCTTTCAATCTCGAGATTTTAACACTTTGCTGCAAAGTCGAGAAAGATAAAAGCCTCACAGCGTACATGATAATTGTTGTAACCAGGGATGCGGAGCCACAAAAACACGACTCCCACTCCGACATTGACCAACATCACGAATCCTACTAAAATAAGTTTTTGTCTGCTTGTTTCCTACTAATGAGCAATAAATTAAAGATTAACCACCCAATCCAGCAATTGTACGTTGAGATATTCTTCAAAATCCTCTGATCAAAAAGGAGTCGGAGTCGTTCGTTTTTCACGACTCTAACTCCAGTCAAAACACCGAGACTCCACGATTCCGACTTAAATCCCTAAAGACCCTTTATTACAGTCTTGAAGCTTTCTTACAATCAAATCATATACATTTCCATATCTTTAGTCACAAATGAAACGTGTTTCGTCTTTAGACATTTTCATGGATTTTATCACACTAAGAACAGCCTCAGTTGATGGTAAGTATTATTAAGTAAGGTAAGTTTATTTGTTATATGACCGTGAAATTTGTATGATTAGCTGTTTCCTACCAATCTAAACAAAGAATATAGAGACACTGTATATTTAAAAAAATAATTCAGTTGTGTTATGTTAACTAAACTAATGGAAATCATCATAAAATATTTCAGTACAAAATTAGCTATATCACGAAAATTTTTAGTGTCAACTCTCTTATATTTATGTCAACTATCATCTCACTGATCTTATCTAACCGTCTAAACAGTTAAAACATTGATAGTTAGAGGGTTAGGGTTAATATCTTAATTAATTTTAATTTGATAGCAATCAGTGAATTTATTTCGATATATACATAAAAAGTTTGTACATTTATAATTTACAAATTAATTGAATTTTTTGAAAAATCTTTTTCAAAATATATTTATATTTTAACAGTCGCTTTATATCCAGCTCAAGGTAAATTCAAAAAAAATCTTGAACAAAGAATGTGATCAATTGAGAAAAGGATCGCATTTTTCAGTACTTAATTACAAAGGTCAACAATACTTGCTTTCAGTTTGAAACTCACTATAATAATTATGAGTACCATCAAAAAAGTATAGTTGCCAGTAATTTTTTTAATAATTGTCGTATTTTATTTGAAATGCGTAAATTTTTTTGACATCTCTTGTTGAGTAAACTTTGATATCAGTTATTTCGTTTGCCAATCTAGATTCCGCGACGTTTTCGCTTAATAATAATAATAATAATACGTCAGTTCGACATTGACATCAGAACGTTGGTAGTACCACGTAAACAGTCATATATACATACGCCTTCTCATTAATGTACGTTGTTTAAAACATAAATAATTTTATGTATCTTCAGTGTCAAAATGTATTGCGGCGATAAAAAATATGTTCACTTCTAAATTTGAAATATTTCTGTGACACTTGCAATGTAGCAAAATTATAAGATGGTGTATGATTTCTTAAAAAGCTCTTAAGTGATTGATATAAATGGAAATATAAATTTACTAGTTCGCCATTGATAGACTACTTCATTAATATATGAAAAATGTATTGAAGATTATTTCAAGTTATTTAATTATTTTTAAAAGCTTTATGATGAAAAATAATTCCCGTTATTTTCAAAAATAATCTACTAACAATTCGTCGATTTTCCAAATTCATAAGATAACAATTTGGTGTTATTGTTTTTTATTTTAGTTGAATTATGCATTCAGGTCCTAACTAGCATAAATGTATAATAAAAAGTGTATATAATATATTACTAAATTGAATTTAATAACTTTAACAATACTTTTTACATTAACGGTTCCTGGATATCTTTGGTAAGATGGAAATAGACCTCGTAAATAACGTGATATCTTTTTTCCGAGAACGCTTCTAATCGAAACAAAAACAAGATCTTTCTGGCAGCCAAGAGTCTGTTTATGTTACCTACCTTTGTCTATTAATTGAAGCTGTAAAAAATAAACATGCAAAATCATTTAACCGCCTTGCATATCTGGAAATAATTAAAAATATTTTTATGTACATCAGCTCCAGAAATATTCGGGAAAATTAAAAATTTTCCATATTACCATATTCGTATAATTAAAGAACGTGGGATGTTTAATATTCTTAATTTGAACAGTTCGATATTTACCAATTATACTATAAGGAATCAAAGTCCTACTATAATAACCTCTTAGTATGTATAACGATCATAATTGCTACGTTGTTTCTTCTTCCTTTTTATATAATATACAGGTAATCAGTCTTGCCATACTATTTTTGTAATATCGGAGTCGTAGTCGTGGTTTTTAACGACCCCATAGCCCTGGGTATCACAATATGGAAAAGAATATACATTTAAAAACTGATATATAAATACATATTCAGAGATCATTAAAATGAAATTAATATTTATAATTTCGAAAGCAATTAAGACCTCTAGAATAAAAGTATTTTTCTTCGTAAGATGAATCCCTTTTCTTTTTTATATATGTACTGTGGTTGTCAGCCGATTGATAGACAATTTCATTAAGTCAAGCGAGATGAATAGATTTCTTTGAAGAGATCTCGTAAACACACTTATCTCTTTTCATTTATAATTTATGAAGATACCAATTCGAATTTTATTTACGACGCAACTAACCAACCTGCTTTCGCGAGGTCAAAATTTATTCCCAGAATTATTTTGCTTTTTCGATAGCTTACTTTTTTTATTTTGTGCGCCAGACTTCATGGAACCGCAGACTACATTATAGGAAGTATGATCGACCAATCTAGAAACCACAATAGCTAAATTACCTACCGGAGTCTAGCACAATTTGAAGCGGTTGACCAGTCAATTATGTGCATACTAACCATATTTAATTCATAAAAATCTTGCATTTTTAAAACACTATTTCCATTATATTTTAAACAACTTTAATGGCAAAACATGTGGAATCGTACAAAGTTTTAAAACTTCAAATAAAAAAAATAGCATTTTTTTCAAACATATTTCGGACACAATTTGCGTAATATTTGAAAACGGCAAAATAAAAAGTATTCCATGATAGAACACTATTTTATAGGCTCAAAATTGAATTGTACATCACGTAAGCATAGACAATAATTACGTAACAAAGCAGATGCTTGCGGTAAATAGTTTCACTTTGTCAGGAATTTAAATGTAAGAGAGAGGACAATGCAAGCCACTACGGAGTCCAAAATTAAAGCTCTTTGATAGATCTTAGTTGAACACTCACTCCACGTACCAGCCCGAATTCATTATAATTAATCGATTCCTGGCACAAATATACAAGAGATTTTCTGCATTGGTTGAGTTTATGGTATATTTTTTTCACTGGCTTAGTTTAAATTCTGATTTAATTGATCGCAAATGATTAATGATCATCTCTTTAATAAAATGCAATTCGTTTTTTTTTCATAAAATATAAATTTAAAAAAACTAGTCCTACACTGTGGAGAAAGCAGCGGGTTTTAAGCTAAGTTAAACTCTTATGTCACTAATATAAGTTGAAAACTTAATGTTGTCATCAAGAAAAAAAAACACTTGCATTTTCCGTTAACTTCCGGCCGCTAAAATCACACTAGAAGTTACAAGCTCAACGTAACACAAAAATCAGCCGGTTTTCTCGTTTTTTTAGTGTGCAAACAAAACGATGTATAAATAAACGAAACGATTTTAGTTGGGTTGGTTCGAAACAGTCCGAGTAGTTTGTAGTGTCTGAAATTGGCCCACGCAGACTTTTTACCCACTGCTGGATTGTTATTTTCGTGAACTGGGAAAGTGGCAAGAGACAGTGATGGAGAAATTAGATTTCTGTAGTGCCGTGTTCAGAAAAATATTACCTTAAGTTATTTTTACAGAAATATGAAATACAGACTAATAAATAGTAACTAATTAAAGTAGTACTTGTAAATTGTAAATTTTTATAGTGTTCCAAATAATACAATATTCAAATAAATCTATAAGACACTTTTTAAAACTACCTACATAAAAAAACAACGATACACATTTTTCTTGTTAAATAAATTAAATGAATAAAGAAAACCAAATAAAAACTAAAGCTAACATATTATAGCTCTTTACTAAGAGCTCCAAAATTTTGTTGAAGTCGGGATCGTAATATAAAATTTAGTGTGTTTAGATTTTCTGTTGTGTTTTTTTTCTCAATCCGAAACAGTTTCTTTATTCTGCTCAAAATGTAAATCGAATACCTTTTACACAATCATAGGATTAACTAGAAAAATAATAATAATTTGGTAGTTTTTTTTTTAATTTCTTGTTTCGCATTGCCGAACTGTCTTTTTGGTCGTAATTTTAGTTTTATTGCCTTTTTAGTGAAGTGATTTATGAAGTCGAGGTCCGCATGTAACAGGCGGACCTCAACTTTCGCATATTCGATATTTGAACATTTCAAAATTTTTGAAAAAAACTGCAGTGTTGTTACGAAAAAGAAATCAAGGACTCATAAAATTCATACGATCGAAACAAAGATGGAAATTATTAAACGTTCTGATAGCGGTGAATCTTTTGCTTCAATCGGACGTTTCTTATATCTCCTATATCTTAAATTTTGAAAAATAAAGTAAAAATTAACGAATACGTTAAAAATTGTGGAAGTATATCTTCTAAAGACTTAAAGATAAAGACTTACAAAAAACACGACAGAGTTATGGATGAAATGGAAAAATCTTTGTCATTGTCGATCAATGACCAACATCAAAAAGGCATCTCCCTGAGGACATCAAGAATTCAAGCGAAAGCTCTTAATTTACACGAAACTTGGAAGGATAGATTGAAAGAAAGTTCTACTACTCTTTAAAGCAAGCAACGAGTGGTTCAACAATTTTAAATTGAGGTATTCTTTTCATAATATATATTATTATGTTTTTTCTATTAATATATGATTGTGTTGTATATATTTATATCTTATTAAATGTAAAAAAATATGTATCAAATGCGTCGCGCCTCCGTCGCTGCTTAATTTGGATCGTTACCAAAGACAAAATTAACTCTCGTTTTACTCGGCACTGGTACAAGTGCACTTCTCAATTTGTAGTTTTTTGTATAGTGGCGCCCTCATAAAGATTTATCACGGAGTTTTCCCGCTATAAACCACCTGTCAAGCGAAGCGTATTATTATACTCAGTTATGTTAAATATTTAAGTTTTCAATGTAATCACATTTGTCAAGTCGACAATAATAGGCTTGGGAAAATAGAAAATGATATCAATGAGCAAGATTTTGTTCAAACTGAAGTGACTTAGTGTTGCAATATCCAATAAAATTGATATAAAAAAGATATATAAATAAGAACACATTGTCAAGGAGGAATCTAAATAAGTTGATTATATCAATTAAAATGATTTAAAATTTGCTCGTGAATATTATCAATTCTAAAATTATAATATTGTTATTATGTTCTTTGGATATGCATATTGGCATAGTAGCGTAAAAATGTCGAATATCTAAATCAGTGTTTTCCTAGCTTTTTTTGTGACAAATTGTATCTTCAAGTTCCTTATAAATCGAAAGAAACTTGTTTGACACAATTGTAAATATTTTAGGAAACAATTTAAATTACGCGAAAGATAATTTGATATAAAATTATATTTTGTATTCGTTTCATGATAATAACTATTGTACAAAGCGAATAAAAATCTCAATGAACGAAATTTTATTATCTTATAAATTAAGTCCCGTCATTTCCGTTGAAGATCAGTGTATGAATCAGAGGTGCGATGAAAATGGTGAGTTATATTTTAAAATAAAATTGGAACATGAAATCCTTCGTAATGTCATGGGTTTTACGTTTTAGCGGAAAATAATTATAATGTCCTCATTTGCTGTATTTTTTCTTTTTAAAAAATCTGTGTCATGCTCGAACTGGTCTATGCAATGTCTGCGACGATTTAGATTTATTGTAAGTATTCTCAACTTATTCTTTGATGGTGGAACTGGCAACAGACAACACCGTTCGTATAAGCTTTATTACTGGCAATAAATAATGAAGATTTGATTTGAAGACGTTCGGGCAAACTTAATACACTATGAATTTAATTCTCACCTAATAAATTTTTACGAACAACGCAACGAGTGTGATTTTAAGAACGTCCAAAAGTGATCGAAATTAACACAATAAATTATGTTAAGTTCAAATTTCGAACATGTTGACATTTGGTGTTTCCATAATAACGAAGAGAGATTTCCATTCGATGAATTTATTACTTTTAAGCGACACATAAAATGTTTTAAAAATTGTAAATATTCACTTTTAAAAACAATAGTCTTCGTTCTAAATTATTTTAAATTATTTTAAAATTCCTCTTTAGTGTATAATTTGAGCCTTCTGACGTTTTGTGATGGTGACATTTTTTTGTTCATCATATTTGTCTAAATATTATAATTTGGCACACAAATAAATATTTTGATTGCGTAGAATTCTATAAAAAATAATATGTAGATAGCAATATTAAGAAGTCATATGTCAGCAATAATTTAGATTTTAAATACATAAGAAAACATCAGACGTCATGATAAGTTTTCCATTTTTGAATTATTAATTACACGAAACAATATTTATGTGTTTTTACATTTGAGCGTTTGGCTAATAGCCGGAAAATGTGCCGTCGAATATACTTTTTGATAATGGTATTTATGTAAAAAAAGAGTTTCTGAAAATAAGTGCAAGCATTTAAATTCTATTTAAAACAATAAAAACACATTCTACAATAGTTCATATTTCCATAATATATTTTTTGATCACGACCGATTTCGCTCATTCCAAGCATTATCCACTGATGATGTTGAATGCACGCAGTGAGCGAAACCGGCCCTTATCATAAAATATATTGCGAAATGAGTACAAAAAATGTGTTTTTATTATTCAAAATGTCACGACTTTCTTTCAAGAAGTGAGAGTTAACAGCTTAAAGCCATTTAAATTCTATAAATTTAGAAGATTTCGATTACTATTAAGCTCCGTAGTCCATCCTGAAAATTATTTGACTGTACAAAACGAAGTAATCATACATGTAAAGAATATATAAATTGAAAAATCCAAATAAACTTTTTTTTTTTTTGGACGGTTATTATTTTTAAATGGAAAATGTGTTTATTATTTATCGATCTATTTTTTACTAATACATTTTTTATATAATTTATGATGTCGACTGAAGGTGCTTGATGGAATTTAAATATCAAATTCAGTTCTGTTGCACCCTCTCGATAGAATGCCTGAAAATACCGAAAGGCGAAACCCGGGTCGTTAGTGACAAAACATGTGGAATCATACAAAGTTGTAACAATTCAAATTTAATACATTCTTACTGGCCAATAAAAGTATCCAAATATAAACGTTAATTTTGTTTAAAACACAACATATAATACACAAATTTTTGCAACCATAATTTAAATAAAAAAATATATTTCCCCTCTTTATACTTTACTGCAAGCTCGCCGTGAAATCGACGTGAAGAAGTAGTTTTTAATGCGACATGATACAATTATTATACCATTCTAAAATACAATTTAGCAAAAAAAATCTCGGCTATGTAACCGATATGTCTGATAAATACTTGGTCAATAGGTGACCGCTGATGAAGATGAGGCGCAGCCAAAAGGGTTATTGGCTTCTTACGTTACATTGAGCATTGGCATTCAAAGTTTTGGCAAGTGTATAAGTCATCTCAACAATTCTACAGAGAGAAAACTGGCGTAAGGATTACATAACGGAATATTCGAGCCATTGACCTATTAATTGTGGATAAGATACCACCCAATCATCTTAGAAAGTTTACATAAAAACAAACAATTTTAGAATTTTTTCTACTAGTATCTACTAAAGTCAAAAAATTATCGAAACATAAAGTTCCCATTACATTTATTAATTCTGATAATTGCAAGCTATTTTTACATTATCAATATGTGGTCGTTGTAGAGGACGATATGAAAATAAAAAAAACATATAAATCATTTTGAATTCTTCATTTTGGTCTAGTGACGCTAATTTATATGAGATCGTCATGCGATTTTGGAAAATATAAATTCCATTTGAATTCATTAAGTATTTCAGTACACTTCCTTGAAATTAAATGGGGTCTTTTAACACTTTGACACCTTAAGCCCAACTGTTTCGACTGCTAACTGCAGGGTGTCGATAGTTGATACGTTATACAAAATATAAAAAAAAGTCAACAGTGTCAAAACTTTCTTACAAGAGTAGTTTAGTTTTGTATTGAAATATAGTTTGACAATCTCTATAAATTTGATCAACACCAACACTTATATGTAACTCACATATAATATAATCTATGGCGTTTTTTTGTTATTTTTTTCATCCCATCGGATAAAAAAGTTTTCCAGTTTCTATGAAACGATTGTATTTAATACGATTTTTCACAACCTTCATTGTTCTAAGCTTTTTTCTATCTAAATGATTTTGCTGTGATAAATCCGACAGATCTCAACCGAGAGAAAACCGAAAAAGAATATTACAATTTTTATTATGAGTATTTCAGTAAATATTTTTTTCCGTGTGTCATGTCACAACTGAAAAATTTATTCCGCCCATTGTCTAATTGAAAAACGACACCGAAATGAAAAATCAGTCAGACTCGTTTTTTAAGAAGAACTAAGTAATATTTTTGCAACTTTCCATTATATTATATCTCTCAATATGAATTTGTTCAGTAGGCTGAAACAGATCATAATTGACAATACCTTAGATATCTCATCAAAGACAGCTTTGTTATCGAAGAATTGCCATGGAGGTAGTCAGAGGGCTTCCCCCCGTTTTTTCTAATATCTTTTCGTTGTTTCATCAATATCGGTTGCCAATGTTTCATAATGGCCCTTATTAAATCTATAAATTATACGGTATTGTATATGTCCTCTTTTGACCTTTTCTGACATTTAAAAAATCACAAGTTACAAGGCTTAGTTTTTACAGTCAACTAAATAATTTATTATAAGTAACTGAATTTCGTATAGTTCGAATACAACACTATGCCCAGTTAATAAACAATACAGTTATAGCATGACTTCTAACCCATGCTTAGATTTTTTATTAACATCAAAATTCACTTTTATTTTATATATAAATTCTATACTATTTATTTGTGTTTTAATTATTATTTTTATAAGAACTATTATGGTATAGCTTATTTTTTGTAACACGTTACGTTAGAAATTACTTAATATATTTTGCTCTAGTAAAAACAAATGCTACAAACCACATGCATCAAAATTTTACGGATTACTAAAAATTTATATATCGTCTAATTGATTCAGTGTATTTTTAAATTTTCTCAGATATATACATATTTTGCTAGTGGAGTTAGGCATTGTATTTTTCGCAATTCATCTTGTATATAAGCGATAAAAACTGATACTGACTACTTGTTCGAGTAAATATGTGTCCTAGAATGATTGTCTAAAGATGCCTAAATGCGAAATATGGATCGTGAATGAATAAACATGTGGAAGCCTCCTGCGTTTGGACAATTCTATTAATCAATCTAAAGCAGTACTGCATGACAGTAATATGTCATCCAATATTAAACGACAGTAGGAAGCAAAGAAGAAATTCTCTTTGGCACTGATAATCATTAATATTATGTACGCACAACATTCTGATTGCATGTAATTCATTCCGATGTCTGCCCTTCGTTTTGCGAAGATCGTTCCACGAATAATGTGAACGCAATTTCGAAGAACATTTCAGCCAAAAGCTAATAGGGATACAATTAAATATGCGTCACAAAAGCATTATTATAATATGTTTTATTCAACGGTCATTTAACATATGTACCCAGTTGTTTTAATTTTATAATAGTTATAAAGATATTTTATACTATATTTTGATTGAGTTAGCTTTTTCTTGATAGAACTCTATTATAACTTGAATAAAAAAATAGCAATGTATTTTAGTTCTACAAATTTTCTACATAACTATTCTGAGAGCGTTATTCGAAATAGCTAGCAACTATTAACTATATAAGTATGTTACTTCATATTTTTTTATAAACTAAAATATTTTTCACCTTGTTACATCTTACACCGTTCTCTAGAATCGATCATAAATACTAAACATTATTTAATTATGATAGCATAACGAATGTTTCGTTTCAATATATAACTGACATACTTTAGAGCTCGTAATAACGTTATGCTAATTAACGATATCGACTGAAGATGCTTGATGGAATTTCGATATCAAATTTGAATTGTTTCAACTTTGTTCGATTCCACATGTTTTGTCACTAACTTTTTGTCACCCGGGTTTCGCCTTTCGACATTATATGTATATATATCACACGGATGCGACAGAGCTGACAGAATGTGATAGAATGCCTGAAGATGCCAAAAGGCGAAACCCGGATCGTTAATGACAAAACACGTGGAATCGTACAAAGTTGTAACAATTCAAATTAGTTATACCATTATCATATATTATTGACATATTTCATGCATAAGGGACTTTCAAAATCTCGCTTGCTTGCGGAACAATCTTTCTATTGAAGCATTACAACATCACCACTCATTCAGGGCGGGTTATAAACTGTATTTATAAAATAGCTCTTATATTATTGTCAAATTTTTTTGACATGAATTTAGTGAAAGTTTTATTGCTTTTAATGACAAAATACTTTCAGTAATTTTTCATTATTCATTGTAACAACTTATTACCAATGAAAAGATTTCAATAGATTGCTCCGGTATCAATATTCACGAATAATAATCACATAACAAAATGATTATTTATTTTTCAAGCGTTGGTAATCCTGTATCGTTTTTTTTTTTAATGATAAATCATCTCTATTAAACGTAGGAATATTATTTGGCAAAAACACTAAGCGGCAATTAAATGCGACATTGAATCCTGCTTATTTTATGCAACGCATCATCTCGGTCACTAAAATTTCATCGTCTAACATAAGACTTTTCAATCCATTTATGGAAAGGGTTTTTCAGAATGTTTCTTCAAAGGCATACGCTGATTGCTAGACAAAGTCAAGCCGGACGACAAAAAGATCTATGAAGCAAATTGAATCAATAAACTAGACGAGTCTAAAACTTCATAAATTAAATTCCTATATTACATCACCTTATGTTTAATTCCTGTCAATTTAAAATAAGTTTTATTTCTAACTCTAAAAATACCCTATTGCATTTTAATGACAGTTGATTAATATTTGTTATAGAGTCCTTTCATGAAAGACTCATTAACCGTACTGAGCGTTAATAAAACTTATCACAGGCAATTGAGTGACATTATTATTAAATCAATACAATTTTTAGTTATTTTGATCCGAACCTTATGGTCTATGTTTTTCGTTTGAAGTTATTGTTCTGTTAATTGTTTTTTTTTTTTTGTAAAAAAGTCATTTTTATTTAAGACATATTGATATTATTATATATATTATTAAGAAAATATACAACGGAGAAGCACGGGAAAAACATTTTTTAATGAGGCGTAGAAGCATAAAGTTTGGGAGCCGCTGATCTAATATTAACTGTGCATGTGACTTAAGCGTATTTTGCACTGTAAATTCCCAGGCCCCTTTGGGCGACGCGTCAAAATGGACGTGTAAACGCTAACTCTAACTTAAACTTAAACTCTAAGTTAACTCATATACTAGTTGCAGTTGAATATTTTGAATTATCACAGCTAGGTAAATGATTTCTTCAAAAATATTTTGAACAAAACCATCAATATTATTATAAAAGCTTCATTTGACGTTAATGTACATCGCTACAAAATTGCGGCATATCCAGTAGCGCTATGATAACATATTTCTGATTGCAATTAGTGAAAATTGAATATAAAGCAAAAAAAAAAAATGATTATACTTCGATTTAATATATAATCCTCTTTTTACACCAGGGGTAGTCAACCTGATCTCTACCGCCCACTAGTGGACATTTCAGCTTCCATAGTGGGCGGTAGGGGGCTTAAAAATTTAAAGTAAACGTAAGATGGTGAAAAAATAGCAATGTATTTTAGTTTTAAAAAAATTATGAGGAATATTTTTGATAGATATTTCGCCGTACGCCCTCATCAGAACTATCTTTAGGGCGTAACCGTAACCTTATAAATTTTGTAGAGCTAAAATAAATAGCTGTTTTTTCTTCTTGTTATAATTTAGTTCTACCAAGTAAATACCAATTCAGTCAATAGTGTAAAGGAAATTTACTATATAATAAATCAATATTACTTTAGAACCGATGGGCGATTAGAAAATAATAATAATAACTGATATACAAAAGTGGGCAGTGTGTATGAAAAGGCGGACTACCTCTGCTTTATTTTTAGAGCCACACAATAAAAGAGTGGTTGGTGTGTTATTTTCAGCGTCTGATAATAAACAATACAGCACTGAAACTTGCATGACTTTTTTAAATCCAGGTCAAAAAACATAATAAATATTTCACTGCCACCGACGAAATCTGTACGGTGATGATAGAAATCAATATCCATTAGGTTCCAAATCTACTTAGAGGTGTGTTGCTGTAGTATGGTGAACTAAATAAATTGAACGCAGTGCTGTTTGCCAACACCTGTTGCATTTTTTATTCGTCTCCTCGCATGATGTATGTCGGAATGCCCACTATCATTTATAACTATTTTCTTCTTCACTTCGCACGACGCTATCCTATTTGTTTACGCTCATTTGACGCTTTATTACCCAGCAATAGATCACACAAATGATAAGAGAGACAACTATCATCAGTTACTTACACTAGATGCCGTCTTCTATTGTAACATGAAAAACATAAAACATTATTATGAATTATGTTATTATCCAATGTCAGATTTTACCTAAGAAAGTATTGGGCGCTTCATCCAACATTGAATACCATACGAAAATCGCAATAATATAATTTTTACGATAAAACGTTGATATTTTTATGAAAAGGTAGCTCACAAATATTACTTTAAAATACATGATAACGCATGATATCGACTGAAGGTATTTGATAGAATTTCAATATCGAGCTATTCTACATGTTTTTTCATTAACGACCCGAGTTTCGCCTTTCGACATCTTCATACATTCTGTCACACGGATGCAACAGATCTGACTAGTTTTATTGTATCCGAAAGACGATACTTAGGTGGTTAGTGACAAAACATGTAGAGTCGTACAAAGTATCAACAATTTAAATTAGTTATACAATTATTATCCATGATTTGAAATGGTGTCATTATTAACATCGATGTAGATCCCGTGAAAGCATACATTGATGCACGTTGAATTAACTATTGTTGCAATAACATTAGAATTCTACGTCAAATGCATTTTTAAATAGAAAACTCTTTGCACTCGAATACCGGCATTGTTTTTTTCTTATAACCCGAATGCCTCCACTCTCGTCATAAACACACCAACAAAATACTGGCATTTCAGTTATATTGCATCAGTTTGATAGCATGCCTGAAGATGCCAAAAGGCGAAACCCGAGTCGTTAGTGACAAAGCGTGTGAAATCGTACAAACTTATAACAATTCAAATTTAATACATTCTTACTGGCCAATAAAAGTCAAATACAAACGTTAATTTTGTTAAAAACACAACATATAATACACGAATTTTAGCAAACATATTTAAAATAAAAAAAAATATTTCCCCTCTTTATACTTTACTGCAAGCTCTCCGTGAAATTTTCAACAGTACAAATTCAAAATCTACGTGGTTTTGCGATTTTAAGTGATCGCATGAATCAAGCACCATTAAAATGTAATTAAGAAAAAATCTAACTAAGTTAAATCTTTTATTGATTTTCGAATGGTTGGTTTAGTGAGATAAAATAACAATGACGCATTATTGTAAAAATTTATGATCAGTGGGATCATATCTCACGTAGAAGAGAATTACTTAGTATGTCATAGTCTGTGTATTTCTAAATTTGACTAATTAAAAAAAAATCATGATTCCTTGAAATATCCATACTCGAGGAACATAACAAAGAACGAATCTCTTCCAGACGCCTTTAGCATGAAAAAAGATTTTCGGGAAGTGAGCAGAATGTGGATCAACGCGCGTAATGCTTGACCCACTGAACCCTGTGCTCCACAAATTTTCAAGGTCCTCGTATAATAGTCTGGAGATAGATTGTTACTTACATGCGCATCATAATAACATTTTTTGACGGTCACATTTTTCACACTATACCGGATAGTGTTCTACTAATAAAACCCTCAGCCAGGTTTCGTAAACCAGCGAAATAGTCTATTTAACAGGATACATATGTATTTTTTAAACCACATTTGCCCTTTTTTTACGCTTTTAAGGTACACATATCTTCACTTTTCATGTGCTAACTGTCGCTTTTTGGTTAAAATACATTATATTCAAATAATAAAATACAATATTTACTACTATTACAGTTATTTAAAGGTGTTGACTGTCGCTTATTGATGGAAAGGCATGATATTTTAAATAATCGCGAGCATCAGTTAATAATGCTAGCGATGGGCGAAACCGGTACTGATCATAAAATATACTGTAGAAATTGGAACTTAAAAATGTGGTTTTATTATTTAAAGTACTATTACAACTGATCATCAGTTGATAATGCTTGCGGTGACCGAAACCGGTCTTTTGAATTATCAATGTAATAAACATCATGTTTTACTATTTAAGCTTTTGACTGCTAACGTCTGAACTGTTGAGACGGCTGATTCCAGTGTGTTAGTAAAATATGCAAAAAATTTATTACTATAAACATTGACAAAAAACTAATATTTGTATTGAAAGTATTAATTACTTAATAAGTTTGCTTGGCACCAATGCTGCTGAATTCGTTTTCAGTGTTTGCATATCTTTTACAATACTCAGCAGGTAACGGATTGAACATACACTTATATTTCATCAAATTAGCTTTAAAAATACGATTTTCTTAACATACGTTTGTTTTTGTACAATAACTGCTTTTATCTCATTTGCTCAACATCTTTTTATCTAATAGAGTAGAGATGTAAAAATATGAATAAGACAGGACTTATAATTAGCTTGTTCTAACCCAATCATATCCACCTTCGTCCAATCTAGCTATATACGGTTTTTTAAGATCGGATCACATAAATTTATACCTTCAATCATAAACATATAATATCTATTGAACAGTGGAGTTTTAAACTCTTCTTTAAAATAAAATAATCAATTTTGTTATTGTCCAAATGTATACACAATGCTTACTTTATCGATGTCATAATTAAGGCTTTCATATGCACTATTTTTATTATACTATTAATTTTTTTTTCAATCAATTTTTGGATTCATTTAAAAGCATCGTTGTTTATTTTTTTATAAAAGCACCTGCTACGGTGGATGATCGGTTAACGAACATAATCTGTTCCAATACTATTTTTGCCATTCGTATTTATTGTTCGTTATACGATCATTATTATATTACAGATAGAATAAGAGGATTAGAAAGATCTTTTAAGTTCGTTATCAGAATATGTGTTCATTATCCGAACACAAAAACCTTTCGTGATAGTTTTCGTTGTCTGATTTGTTCGCAATCCGAACTGTTCGAAAACCTATCACTCACTATATTGTCCTTTTTCCAAACAATCATAATGCTTAAGCATACCGAGAACAGTTAGCTAACTACTTGCGCTTTCATATTTAGTTCAATCATTTCATCGTTACTCTCTATGAAGAAGAGTTTAGCAGAGTTTAGAAGAGGCTATTGAGAAATCTCCATGAGAATTCCGTATGCCTGACATTGAAAGCACGTACATCTAAATATGTTTGCTTTAAGATCAGAATTTTGACAATAAGTTACACTAAATATATTTTTATTCGCGTTTACATTGCGCCACCTGTAAATTCAAAAACAAATGTTAATTCAACAAGTTCTACGATGCTTTTTTGTGAATAAACACATTGAAATGTCAAAAAATAATGTTTCTACTTCTATACCCTATTGATATTGACTTATAATTTGAAATATTTTAGGAATATATTAACCTTTAACCGACATACGGTACCAATGATTGTGGTGCATTTAGATATTGGATTACACTAATTTATGATAATAGTATCCAAAATATGAATATTGGCTCACATAAATAATGTCTTTGAAATACGGATCAATAATTTTATTTTTGTTTTGGAAAAATATTTTTGCCATGGTGAGTAATATAAACATCTGCGTTACAAGGTCGACTCTTAGGATACGCGTTGTGTTATATTATGCGGACCGAAATAAGTCAGCTTTATATACACCATACAAAATATTTCAATGGAGATACAGATTTTTTTCCAAACATATAAATTTATCTTTTGAACTTGGCATACGAAAAAAAAGTTTATTTTTAGTGTTTTTATTCTAATATTACATATTAAATTAAAGCTATTTTAGGTTATAAACGATCTTTTATTTTGATAATGCTTTTTATTTTACCCAGATAGGATGACTATTTTTAGAGATATAATAATTTTTATGACAGCTACGGGTCGCGCGAATATTTCAAGAAAAATCCTTGGGCAGTGGGCTTCTTTTACTGTCCACGGCGTATGAGCGATTAAAGGTTAATATTATTATAGTAACGTCACATCTTTTAGAACAGCTTATCGCTGTGTGTTCATAGATGATCCTACAGACATAAAAGTATTAACAAATGGCAAAACTTTCGCGTACAAGCTAAATTTTGAGTCACAATATGGCCCGATTGTTTCTGGTACTTTCTAGCAGTTAATTTAACAGTGCAAAATTATTTTGTGAAATATTACGTTTCAAAATGGGCACTAAAACAGTGATAGTATTAATTATTCGTAAGATTTATATATATTTTATACATGCAAATTTTGAGGAGAACGAAAACATCACTGACATATATGACAGTTATAAGAATATTTTGATTGCGTAGTTCAGTTTGTTCTCTTGAAAAAATTGCTTGAAATAAATATTGTCACTTTTTTTATTTATTTGGCAGGAGCTTTCTGGGGATTCAATAATAATATTATGTTACTTATAATTAATTTGTTATTCTAATGGTTGTAGTATAAATTGTGAAATGTTTTTCGATATAAAAAAACTTATCGAAATATCGAATCGCATTAGCTGTTTCATTTTAAAAGATTTACAATCTCTCTGTTCTCATATATTATTATCTGACGTGCAAAATCTTAGCTTCAGTCTCGAACTCGAGAATCTATTTTCGCCCTGCCCACTCAAAGAACATCTCCCTCCCCTAACTAAACTCACACAGGTAAGTGATTCTGGGAGAGTAATAGCAGACGATCCAACGTTTTACGTAAACGAAAATGAAGTCGGCTCTCTTAAAAGCTATCTTGTAAATTATTTCCTGACATCTTTGCTAGAAACCAGATAGCTAAGCTTCATTCATGCTAATCGTACAGACAAATATACAAAACACACGTTTTGATAAATTTCTTCAAGGTCATATGACAACATATAAAGTTGTCTGTATATAATTTATATTCGCAGAATTATTACATTATATACATTATAAGTTAATTTACCGAAGTTAGTTACCGAACGAGAGCCTTTAAAGCAACCGTACTCAATATTTTACAATATTTACTCGTGCGACATGCATGCAACTGTGGTTTAAATTTTACCATTACAGATACAAAAAAAAAACTAAAAAAAGTTCATACAAAATTTGCTGTAAATTGTGATGTTAACATTATTAAATAAATTGAATTTATAATATCTACATATATAAAACAGTGGGCCGCAGGTTGAATATGTTTCCTCCTGATATATATGTTATCGAAAGTAATTTAGGTATTTAAAATATCATTATTTCATTTTTAAATTACTATGTTGTGCTTAATAAAATTAAAGTCACATACAGTGACGGCCATAATCAAAAGCGCAATTGGGTGCCGTGATCTTAATTAAGTAAGCTTTAAATGCCACAACAATTTCTTCTGTATAGTAAATTATGAATATTTTTTTCAATTATGCTTCATTGAAACACGTTTGAAATTAAACGTGAAATATGCTTGCTTTTTTCTTTTCCATAAAATAATTGGCTCATCCACTATTGATCCCGTACTCAAATGTGACTAATTTGGTAATTCGAAAAACTGTAAGTGTGTCTATTAAAGACAAAACTAACTAAAAACCTGCATAGACAAGATTACTTCTTGATCCATTTTTCTAAAACAGAATACTTGTTCTCTCCTTTACTTCTTTATCTACCAGATATCTTATCTCTACTGAAATATACGTTTTGGCATAATTTTACATTTATTATCTTCATAGATTCACTTTAAATGTCCAATTCATCATTGTTCTACAAATTTCATTTCTATTTGTGTAACAATAGTTTGCTACCCAAATATAATATTATAAATGTTTCATATTATTTTATCATGATTGATCATTTTGTTTTCCTTCAACTCTGTCAAAAAGGTTAGAAAACTTATATAAGCCAAAGCTGTGTTTTTGGTTCAATACGACATTTGATATTGTATGTTAAATAATTAACCGATTACTAACTGTCAAATTAATCAGATAAATCTTGCATTTATTTTTTGTAATTATGAAAGCGTACAACGTTTTAAACAAAAGTATGTACTAACGTAACATTTTCATTTTCAGTATATATTACAATATAATTATTAAAAGTTAACGATATTTTTATTTTAGACAATAAAAACACATTTTTTTAGTACTTATTTCCACAATATATTTTTTATTAATTTCCATCAAGAAATGACAATTAACGCACAAAAACAGTCAATTTATTTCTTTGGTGGGTAAAATAGTTACTTATAGTTATTTAAAATATCACTAATCGCGAGCATTATCAACTGATCAGTTGATAATGCTCGCGATGAGCGAAACCGGTCCTGATCAAAAAATATATTGTTGAAATAAGTACTAAAAAAATATGTTTTTATTGTTTAAAATATCATGCCTTTCCATCAAGAAGTGACAGTTAACACCTTAAAAGTGATATTTTTATTAACTATTTTACCCACCAAAGAAATAAATTGGCTGTTTTTGTGCGTTAATTGTCATTTCTTGATGGAAATTAATAAAATTAACACAACACAATTTATTGATTCTTAAATTTTAAAAAAATAATCAAAGCCGGTTTCAAATAAAGTAGTAGTAGTAAAAATAGCTATTCTGTTTGATCAAACATAAATGTATGATATGTTCAGAGCTCTTTTAAATCTAGGATAATTAAGTTTAAACAAAGTCATTTTCCTAAAGAATTAAAAAAAAAACACTAATGAAGGTCGACACACCTTTGGTTTGGTTCAGTTTCGTTGTATTTGCTAGAAACTCTAACCTTAATTACGATAATTATGTACATAACAGTCAAAGTAATTTGGAGTTTGTCCAATCAATTTTTTAGTTATTCGTAATTAGTTTAAGAGCTTTGGCACCCTCGTATAACACAACAAGAAACACTTGTTGCTGGAATCCTCTGCTTTCTACTCGAAAAATATAAGGACATTTATTTGATTCCGCTGTACATTTAAAAGTAATAGCCAAAATGATTATTTTTAAGCACAAAGCCATCATTCACACGCGACATCCCACATAAAATAAAATGTCGGGGCTTTCACGTACTTGACGCGGGTTGTTATTTTTACGTATCTATTACATAAAAAAAATAGAGTAATTACTGTCCTAGCTCTAGTGATCTACATATCGTTTTCAAGGTCTGGCCTTGCTTCGACTCGTCTCCTTTCGTCTCGCACGTGAGACGAACGCGATTGTTTATGGTGATTTTTGGTTCTGCCGAAGCCATTTGTCAATGTCAGTCTACTCTCACACTTCCGGTTAACGGCCAACGAGACATCACACCTAGAAACAACATATTATGACTTTTTCTTGGTTTAAATAACCCGTAAAATACGTCATTGAAAAGCTATAAGAAATAATTCTGAAGAGTCACGAAAAACCTGGAAATTCCAAGGTTCAACCAGTAATATAAACTATAATTTCTCAACCTTTCTACATACGGGAACCACCAAAAAATCCAAAAATGTTTTGCGGACCATCAACATTGGAATAAATTAATAAATATTTATAAAATTGATTTTTTATTAAAAACAATTAATTTTGCAAACACCGTGTGTTGAAATAACAATATTTAAGTATATTGAAACATACAGTAACAAATAAAGTATAATTTAAAAATCCATAAAATACTGTATAAAATTCGATCGTTTATCGAAATTATATCACATCGCGGACCACCGTTTGAGGAACTATGATATAAAAAACATTATCAGTTAAACAGGCCCGTTCATACCTTTCGTGAAAATTCTGCACACGGGTGGCTTATTTCAGAAGGCGGCCAAACCCCGCAATTTTTATTTATTTTTTGGTTATATGACATTACAGAATGTATTTTTGATATAGGTATGCTAATTATTTTTTCTTTGGTTTGGTATGCATCTTCTGACTTCTGTATGTTCTTATAAATATTTGAAGACTTCACTGAATGAGGATAATTTAATGATGTGTAGAGTAGCAAAGCTTTAATTTGCAATGCCATCAAAAGAAAAAGCTCTTTTGTTAAGTACATATATAAGGTTATTATTATAATTCATACGAATATAATGCCATTGAGGCTATTTTTTAAGCAAAATTTCTCAACGGGAGACCTACCCTTCAGTGTCTGTAAGCGTTAGTCAGTGTTAACTAAAAAATGTGAATGGAAATATACTTATATATAATATTTTTTGGTTAAATATACTGAAATTATCCAACACTTTTGTCAATATTTACTAGATATACTTTTAAGGTAATATTTAATGATACTGAATCTAAAAAATAGTTCAAGTATTAATAATATCAAGCAAAAAGTATTTCAAGAACTCTATAGCGCCTTGTTGAAGACTGACTTACTCAATGTTTATTACCAAGAAAAAAATTTGAGACTCTTCAAGCATGACCTTTTTTATTTTAATAAAATATACACTAGGCGTACCGGTAAAATGCGAAAATTTCCAATGGAATATATAATATTTAATTTATAATATAGTTATTTTATGTTTGAATTATTGAATCTTTGATATTGAAATTTCATCAAGCATCTTCAGTCGATATCATCAATTATAGCTAGTTTTTATGTTGTATTGTTCATAATAATATTCTGATCTTCATTTGTAGTTTTATTTATTTTTTTGGTTTGTCAACAATGACGTCAATGTCATTGATATTTTAACGCTCAATTTGTATATATTTACGCTATATTTTTTCGCGCAAAAAGCATTCGGAGTATTGATAGCGTTCAGGAAAATTGCCGATTAAATCTGTTGAAAAGTTTGAGCAGTTTATAATTAACATATTCTATTTCATAATTCTTGTGAACGTTTTTAACAGAAGTTACATTCAATCCTTATTTTACGAGATACACTGGTTCCATAATGTGGGTGAGTATAAAAATCACGTCAAAAAACCTTTCCTTCACATAAAATAATAAGATTATTTTATTCCAAAAATGAAAATATCACGTAAAAAAATTATCCGAAATGTATGATTGTAATGAAAAAACAAAATTTGTTCGCGTAAAAAAACTTACGTTTAAAAAGTTTAAGGCAAACAGCTTTAAGCATTATTATATAAAATGTACAACAATTAACCAAAAGTATTTTTTTTTCTAAGTCACGTTTTTTATTACTATTGCCACAATGGAATATTATTAATATCACTATCAGCTAATTTTAATAGTAAATATATATTGTGGAAATATAAATAAAAATTGTATTTTTTTATTTATATATAAAGCCACTCTACCATAAAATGTCAGTTTATATTTTAAAAGCGAAATTCACAGGAAGATAAAATGCACTCGGCAATTTTTCCAGTGAAGTAGTTTAAAGGATGGAAAATAGATGCCACTTTTTTTACCAGCATACATATTAAATATCAAGTAAACGTCAACGTAATTAATAGAAACAAAATTTCTTTTCAGTAACGTCTCTTATAGTACGGTAATTAGTAGAATCCTTGAGAGAGTGTAGCAAGAAGACCTTCATCTTGTCAATAAAGGACGATGTGTAAATAAATATGTGAGTATGCAGTCTAAAACGTGTCGATAGATCAGTCTCACACGCGAAAATAAATTTATCTGTCGATTCATTGATTCGAAAATAAACTTAACTAAAAATAGTTTTGGAGCGCAAACTTTTGCTGGCTGGAGATTTTGGATAAAAAATAATTTTTATTCCACTCACGTGCAAAACTTTATTCTGAAATGGCTTGAATACTTTGATTTGAACAAGAAAATATATGACTGTGCGAATAAACCTAAAATTACTGAATATAACAACTAACAGAGCTTCCAGAAGTTTTCTGTTAAATGTCAATTGTTTTCATTTAAAAATTTACAAATTTTTGTACTGATTCTTTAATAAAATCATAACATCTATTCATAACCTGTAATGAATACCTGTGTTTATTTATATTTTGACATCTAAAATCGATATTTCTTCTATAAAAACTTCAAGAACAATAGAACCCCGATCAATCGTTCGCTTGCATGATACGTTTTCTCGGATGGATCGTTCATTTTTTACAGTCCCATCAAATTCGTGTAAGAATTATGTCAAATAATCCCAACATTAACCTTTCCCCGATTTATCGATTCCCTCGATCTATCGTCTTAATATTTTAGTCCCGTCTCAAATTTTATACCGTTTTATCGGTTTTGATAGATAAATCGTTATGTCCAATACGATTTGTGAGTTTGAACACAATGATGAAATATACACTTCGCTCAAATTTCTAGAGATTTTCTTTAATGAAAAATTTCACTAGAAGACGTTTAAAACTCCAAATAACTATTTAAAAACTTAATTTTTGGAAATTATAGGATGAGACTGTATGTTTTTTTAAGATTTAACTTTTTTATTATTATTTCACACTTTCCCGCATTGAAAAATGTGGAATTAACTGTTATTGAATATCGTAAATAAATGACATTATAATATAATATATATATATTCGTTGTAATATATACTTTCAAAAAAGACCTGTATTACGAATCGATGTCCTTGTCGAAAATAGCAACGGTAATTTCAAATAAGTCTCAAAAAAGTTTTCCACAGAATACAGATTTAGTTTCAGATAACATTTAAGAAATAAACCAGCTGCAACGTGAAATCAAAAGCGTCGTTTTCTGTAAAGAAATTTTGCTTTAAACGTTGTTAGCTGAGATAATTGAAAGCGGCTGGGACTTTGAAGTATTGCGACACATTAGTTAGATAAACTTTACTATAATACCACGTAATTTGAAAAAGCTCTCTCGCATAAAAACATGTTTGAAGTCTCGATCCGCATTTCATATCACATTTATTTTACCTTGCATAAGCTTGAATCTAGGTTTATTATATTATCGTGATGTTTTTATTGTATAACACACTCTTATTAGTATTCTGAGTGGATTTTGATCGCTTTTAGAAATTATTTTTCATTTTCTATACGTTACTTCTAATATTAAATAAACTGTAACGATTCCTGTTATGCCAAATCAGTTTACACATAGTGTAAATAAACTGCAGTGCAAAAAACACAAGACAAAAGTAAATACTTCTTAGATGTTCATTAATACATAAGCGCATAACTCCGCTAAATTTGAGACGAAGTCCGTCAAATTTAATAATTTCCCGTGATGATAAAACCGTACAAATTCTTGTACATTTCTTCATTATTTGTCGCTCAGGACCCGGGTTTCGTCAGTTCGAGTGCGTTATTAAGCTAAAGAATCCGAATTTGCCTAAAGATGACACTTGGGTCATTTATGACATCAAAAATGAAAATTTACAGAAGTTGAAAAAGTCAAATTTTGCATCGTAATTTTTCTAATCTCATTCGATGTTCTTAATTACTAAAGACATTTTTAATGCTGAATTGAAATTATAAATTTATAAATGTATACGTAGGTCTTTAGTTTAACATTATCTATATGAATTTTTAACATTATATATATGTTAGGTTTAACATTATATATGTTTACTTTAACATTATATAAGTATATGAGGAAGTAAATATTGCAGCGGGATGCTGGTGAGCGAAAAGCGCCAAAGTAATCGGCTGAAAAAGAGATCGTTTCTCTGATAAAGAGACAGCTCGATATCAACAAAAGAAAAGATTTATTTTCATCCTCGCACAAACTTAGACAGTTTTTCTGCGACGAAAATTCGCTGTGGGGGAATGGCTTGGAACGTTTATCAGTAATGAACTGTAGAATAATAGTAGATATTTTTTGAAATGTGAATACTTGTTTCTATAGTGAAAGTGGATTAAATGAAACGATGATATAACAATGTTATAAAAAATCAGTTCAACAATTTCGACTAAGCGCATTAAAACAATATGCTAGGTATAAGTTAAAAATTAAAAGCATGTCTAGTGTAAGCTTTTTAAAAAGAGTTGTTTGAATTTTATGTTATAGATATAGAGAATATATATATATTGACGATATACGACACTTTTTTTTATTTGTTTACTGCATCAATATGTCGTCCAGTGAAAAATCCATATTGTCCCCGTCCACATAGACGTGGGTCTGCAAAAAATAAGCATTATCTAATAATATTGCGATTTATGCTTGTAAAATCTTACAGCATGTTTGAGGGCTCGCCAAAAATTGACGTTTTGAAATTCTAAGCTTGCTGTGAAAGTTTACTTCATATTTTAAGACACCACCTGAGTTATACAAAAAGAAATTGTGTATCGCACATCATACTTTTCGCAATTTTCGATCTGCTTTTGTTTATAACATCGAAGTATTATCTTCTCAGTATATGTATAAATATAATAATGACAAAAATAAACAACAATGGTGTAACATGGTGAATTTAAACATAGTTCTGACGAAGGCTGAGCCGAAATAGCTATCAACTATATCTTATAAAAAAAATTTAGAACTAAAATACATTGCTATTTTTTCACCGTGTTGTAATGGTGAAACAATTACAATTATCAATAAATACAGTAATAATTTAGTTAAGAAAAATTGCCAAATTATGATTTTAGCGGAGTGGATTTTAAGCCAATATTTTTCTATAAAAGACTTAATTTTATTTTCGATAAAAGCTTTCTGTAAATAAAGCTTAATCAAGATGTCTGAAGAGAAAATCGAGAATATTTCTATATGGAAAAACCAATATAACTCTTTCAATAGATATACTTGAGCAATTTTTGAGCTTATTCACACATTTAGAAAAAGTTATGGATTCATAGTCTTTTTTTTACAAAAATATTTGGTATTACGACTTATGCCAATGCACCAAATATAATATTTCAAATAAGGGAACAGACAAGATAACTTCGATGAGAGAAGAACTTAAAGATGGGTTATATTTCAAAATCTCATGTCAAAGATCATAAATGGAAATTGAAAAAACCTAAATTTGATATCGATTTTGTCCAGACGACCTGACAGCTAGACCAAAATTGCTATCAGTAAACCACAGAGATAAAAAACAATATAGATGATCATGGTTTGGTATTCTTGATTACGATTGGTATTTGATAGTCGATAATGTCAGTTTGAATTTTTGTAATTACATCATCGCGATTTTGGTTCAAGTTTTAGATGAAAATTTTCTACATATTTTTCTAAACAATAAATATTTGCTTATTTTTCAAATAGGGTTCATTAACAGAAACGAAAAAGCTCTTACTCATTAAATTTATTTTTCTATTATTGCATCGCTGATGTATTTGTTATGATAGACAATTTATTGAGTCCCTAGTAGTGGCTTAATAATTATTCGATTTCCACACTGTTCAATTGGTGAGTTTATTTGTGTTTCAGTAATCCGTTTCGATTAACCATTCGATAACTCAGTCATCGCCGTTTGCGCTGGTGTAATTATTTTGGCGCTTTGTCAGATTCGGTCAGAATGCGATCATTGATAGTGGACTGCGATATTATCCACGCCACCTGTTGCCTCACCAGACCACACCGTTGCTTTGAAATTATTATTTTACAGAAATAATCATATCGTAAAAGAGGCCGACACGTGCAGCACCAACAGTGGCGTCACCAGCAGTACGTCAAGGTGCTCAAGTCATCAGATGAGATTTCTATCGCAGTGTCATTCATCGATATGATCAATTAGATATTGACAATTTTATCAGCTTCTCAGGCATTTTCAGACATTATCGAGAGTCGTATTTTATGAATGACACTTTCGTACTTTTTTCAAATTTCACAAACATCACTTCTAAGGTGCTTACTCACTTTTTCGTGTAAAGGCGTGAGATTTTAAATAATAAAAATACTTTTTAGTACTATCTATGCATTACATTTATTAAATAGGGCCGGTTTCGCTCATCGCGAGCATTATCAATATCATCAGTTGATAATACTTGCGATGAGTGAAACCGATCCTTGTCATAAAATACATTGTGGAAATAGTAAAAAAATGGTCTCGCAAAAGCCTTTTCTTTCTCTTTGATTTATAACAAACCAATTTTATTTAAGCTGCTTATTTAACTTTATAACATTTAATACAAAATTAGATGATTACTTTTAATATGTTGACTGTCAATTTTTGATGGAAAAACATGATATTTTTAATAAAAAAAAACACATTTTTAGTACTTATTTCCACAATATATTTTATGATCACGACCGGTTTCGCTCATCTCGAGCATGATCAACTGATCGTACTAAAAATTATTATTTAAAATTCGATGAGTTGATTTCTTCACCTTCGAAAAAATTCAAAGCATAATGATGTCTCTTTTTTATCTATTATATTTAAACACAAAAAAACGCAAATTGGCAAAAAAAGCACACAGAAGAAGCAAACTTTCACAGAATACGCAAATATTAAAGTATGTGATTAATTACACATAATTTTAAATTATTGTATTAATGTTTAGTGTATTTTTAATGATCATTATTTACTCCAATTCTCAATGTTTATTATTTAAAATATCACATTATAACTACTTAGCTTTTAACATTATTCCGTTGCGAACTTAATGTCTTCTCGGTTACTTTATATCATAGTTTACCTTATCGCCTACGCGGCGGCGTAGAAGCACACATCGATCTAAGGTTTCTCGAAGTAGGCGCAGAGCCCCGATAGTACGTCATAATATCTACAAACGTTTTTGATGCAAGCTGTACTGTATATATTTTATAGATTATCGTAACAAAGAACTGCGAAATAAAACACCGTTATCGTTATTAAAAATGTTGATTAAAATTTTCTATATAACAATAAAATAATTTTTCTCAATACAATTTTCAGCTTTTTTTACTGTACAAAATTTTGCTTTTATTATTGTACAAAAATATACCAATGAACAATTAAATACAGTATATTTTAATTGAATCGGCGTTCACTTGGTATAACTCCGTTATAACATAATTTAAAAATTAGCAATGCATTTAAGTACCACAAAAAAACAGAGAAAACGTTTTTATGAAACAGAATTCATTGCTTTTTTACCATGTTAAAAATAATATCGTTGTTAAAATGACAAACAATTAAAAAAACTCCGAAAAAGTTTTGTTTTTAATAAGTCGGTATAGTTTTTTTACTCATTCCCTGCTGAGTCTTGTAAAGAATATTTCTCCTCTAAATATTTAAAGAAATACTTAATTAGAAGTAGTGTAAAACAAAGTTATAGTGATTATCAGGAAAAATCAGATTTCAATAGACAAATTAACTGTTACATTATACACATTTTTAGCTCTCTTGTATTATAGAGTTTTATCTATCAATACGATTGCTAACGTCGAGATAGTTGACATGCCAGCATTCAAAGGGTTAAAAAAATACCGAATAAGTTTGAATAGCCACGGATAGCATACGTGTACTTTAATATATGAGTTATATATATTTATTTATTTTTCTGCAATGAATAAAATTGTTACATCTAATTTCTATATTGATTACTCGTTTATTGTTATATATTTACTACCAAAAAATCTTTTATTAGTTGTTTTAAGTTAAAAAAAAAAACAAAGATAAGATTCCTCTAAGAGTTAACAGATTAGCAATTAGTTTGCGATTTGCAGATTATCACAGAAGGTCATTAAGCTCAAATTAAAATGAAAGATCAGTGCATCAGGTCGATGGAGTGCGTTGGCCTATAGACGGATACCAAAATATAATGCTTTAAATAATATGTCGTAGGTATACGACGACACGCGAGCGAGGAGTCAACTTTTCTGGAGTACTATATAATAGGGTTAGACCAAAAAGATATTATTTTATAAAATACCCTGACTTCAAACATTGTCACAAAGTGTCAATAGTGACAATGCAATCGATATATTTTTCTCATTTGTTTTCAAAAATGGCAGCGATGATATTTTTCTTCAACAATATCAAAAAGTTATAGCTCAATAATAATAAAAAATACCCAATATTTCTAATTTGTAGAAATGCATTTGTATCAATGCTCAAAAAACTATTTTTTTATAAACAAACCAACGATATAAAAATCACTTTTTAAATAATAAAAACGCATTTTTATTACTACTCCTTCAACATATTTTATGATCAGGACTGATTTCGCTCAAAGCGAACATTATCAATTGATAATAAAATATAAAAATAAAATAACACTTGATAATGCTCGCCATGAGCGAAACTGATTTTGATCATAAAAATATATAGTAAGAATCGTACTAAAAATATGTTTTTATCATTTTAAATGCCATGCTTATCCAGTAAGAAGTAACAGTTTATAACTTAAAAGTAATTAATAAAATTCTTTCCTAGGTAACAAATAAAACATAAAAAACATTTTCCAACCAATTGACCATTGCTGTAATAACAGTATAAAAAAAACAATTACTCATCGATGATTTTTCTATTAATTTTTATTTTAATATTAAATTTTATATGATTTATATTTCGAAAAAGTTTTGAACGAACGCATCGTTTTCAAATATCTATCTTTCAATTGCTCATTCCCATTTCATACTGCAATGTAGTATTTTCACTACCTCCTTCCTTCATAATGTATAGTTAGTATGGCATAAGAAAATCGATTTTGCCACTGCGGTCATCTAAACACCGCGTCCCTTCGTTACACAGTTTAGAAATACTATGCGGAACTGAAGAAAGGATTTCCCGGGAATATTGGTCGAAGCTTTCCGTGACCGACATTTGACTTCTATGCGTTTTGCTTTTATTTCAAATGCGGTATTTTTGTTCGGGAAAGCATGCAACAAGAGCACAACACTGTGAAGTGAAGCACAAGTCAGTTTTGAAAAAGAATTATTTTAACAATATCAAAGTAGCTTCTTTTACTGCCAAATATCAAAATTATTAATCTATTAGCAAGCGTATTAATATAACTTTGTATCATGAAAACATGTGAACTATCTTGCAATCTAATTTATACTTTACTCACAACAATCACTTAATTAAATTTGAATTGTGATGATTAAAAATGAATTCCGAACTTAACCTCAAAATTCTCAAAGATCTGCTTAACCTACCTAATACTCCCTTGCTATATTCTTCACATTAGTTCAATGAGTGGACAATCTCAAAAATGCAATTCCTATAATAAGGCACCGGATATTTAATTCCATCGCAACCCATCATTTTAAAATATGTTTGAATTTGTAAGTTTCAAATTATCCAATCGTATTTAAATGGAAGTTGATTTTTATTTTCTTTAAAATCATTTTATCGAAAACGTATTTACTGTACGTATTGTTTATGAAATTATCCAATACACAGTGAATGTCATTATAATCAATTCGATAAATCATTTTCAGATATACGTTTGGCTCCTAAAACATCAATTTATACATAACCGTACTATAATAAAATTTAATGATGATCGCAGTTTATATTGCTTTATATTTTCACTACTTTTAAAATGCGAAGAAACTTAATACTGTTTGATTTTTTTGTATATGTACCTAAGTCTGATTCGACCGTTTGTGAAAGTTATTCGATGCACACGAGCTGGCGATTTTAGAGGGTGGCAAAACCGATCTTGATTTTTTACGATTATATGATATTGTATCTCTTCTTTACTGTTGGCTTACTTATTACATTTGAACTTTAAATTATCTAAGATATCTGATAAGAAGCATGTATTAAACTATTTGCGCCATTATCGTTGTTCATCGATTTTTTTAACGCCGAGAATGTTTTGTATCACTCAATAAGATGAAATTTTAGTCTATGATCAATCTGGATTAGTTGATTATTGATTTTATTTTGGCTGTGATTTCCAATAATGCATTTCATATTTTATTACTAATTTACTATATAATAGATTCGTGGGTTATTACCAAATCAACAAATAACCTTTATTAAGGAAATTTGTTAACCAAGTATTGACTATTTTCGCTACCCGTAAAATTGTTGTATATTACTTCCCCGTTTGGTTTATAGTATATGTGTATATAACCTTTTCATCTAGCCGTTTTGTATTGTTTAAACAACAATTATTTTCATGATCTTGTTGAATAACGAACGTGTTGGATCAAGCCACGCAATAAAAACTTTTCTTCGTTACTCGACAGCACAATGCAAATCGATATCGCTTCAGATTCCAAAAAACAAAGAATCTATTTCGAGAATATTAATTTGGGGTACAAATAATCCCACTTACATATACTATGTGTGTAAAGTATTTTATATAAAACACGAGAAACGCAAGAAAAACAAATTATTGTCAACAAAATGGCGGAGATGCCAAAAGACATGTACACCGAATGGCGAAATGGCTGCATTCCAACTCGCAACTGGAAGAGAAGCAAAAGATATGATTCGCTGTGGGCGGCTAATTCTGACAACTGAATTAAACCGCTGCTTTTATGTGAGCCACGGGATCCATTTAATAGTAGTTAGAATATCCAATGCTGGTTATTCAATGAACGTTGCATACAATCTACACTCATTTAAATTATATCACTAAACTTTCGCTATTTATCTCAAGCATTTTCTGCGAGCACACAAACTTTTTTTATTAGCTGAAGTGCACATATACTTTTGGTGCATTTTTTTGTTTGAAACAATTTTTAAATTGTCATATCTATTTACATATATATCTTTTCATAGGAAAGTTAAGCGATGCAAAAATCAGGAAATATTCTATTCATTTAATTATTTCAATACGTATTAAGGAAAGATAAAAAAAACAAGCTGAAAAATTCAAAAAACTACTCTTTTAACAAATGTGATACAGTTTATGATATCGACCGAATGTGCTTGATGGAATTTCAATATCATATTTGAACTGTTACAACTTTGTACGATTCTACATGTTTTGTCACTGATAACTGTCAACAACCCGATTTTCGCGTTTTGGTATATTCAGAGACAGTTATGCTGCATCCGTGTGATAGAATGCCTGAAGATGCCGAAAGGCTAAACCTGAGACTTTAGTCACAAAACATGTCGAATCGTACAAAGTTGTAATGTATCATATTTAAATATGATACACTTTGAACAAAGAATTCGCCAATTACAATAGTACCATAATAAAAAAATATCTATTTATTTTGAAACGAAATTTGATAAATGTATTATTCCAAAAACTGAGATAAAACTTGCATATTTTCAATTTGTATCGTATTCCATTCAATTAATTATACGAAATCATTTTTCTTTCTACGATAAATAACAGTAAATGATGGCTGGCAATTAATAATACACCATTAAATGCAATTTGAAAATAGAACACGTGGCTCGGAAAAAATCAAGCGCCTCTGAGAAGCTTCAAATTTATTATATTTATATAAAGCATTTGCTGAGTTGCCATGCGTCCAGAATTTATTATCACACTATCTATATACATATTATTTTACATAGACATGGCAACATAGGTCATAAAAATATGGTATTATTTTTATTTTAACGTATACTTTTCTTCTTTTTCGATACAACTCGGAATGCAATCATAGCTATATAATTAATTGGTTACTCTGTTAACTAAAATTGAATTTATTATCATTTCAATATTATAAACGATGTGTACGACATTTGTCGCTAGTAATTGGACAAAGCAAGAAAATTATGCTGCGAAATTAAATATATTATACCAACGCATGTAGCCATAAATCATTCTGAAAAGTTTTGAATTTAGAAATCGTATTTTTTCAAGTTTTTCTCGCATTTTTCTTAAATAATAAATTTTAATTTTACATTTGAAAATATCTTAGCAGCTTATTGGGCAGTTTTTAAGCATTATATTGTTTTTGTGATAGTTTCTTAGCCTTTTTTTCTACGATTAATTCATTCAGCAGTAAACCGTTTCTGTAAATAATATGTATTATATAATATGTATCTCATATGAACACTAATTAAATAATCTTATGGTTGCCGTTATATCATACGGGTTAACCAAGTGATTTCAGTGGAAGAGATAAAAAGTTTCAAATCCTCTCAGTACACGATAATTATTTTCCAAAAGTTTTGACACAAAATACCATTTTAATGCAATGAAATCATTTTTTATGGTAATAGTTCTATAATACAATATATTTATGATCAGGACCGATTTCGCTCATCGCGAGCAATCGCTAATATTATCATCAGATGATAATGCTCGCGTCAAGCGAAACCGGCACTGATGATATATATATTGAATTGTGGAAATAGCACAATAACAGTTAATATTTTTATTATTTCATATTTAATGCATTTCTACTGAGAAGTGACAATTAACACCTTCAAAGTAATGTATGTTTCATGTCAAATGCAAGTTCGACTGTCGTCGCTCGTTATTTTGTCACTCGAATATTACCATTTATTTAAAAAATGACCTTTTGCGTTTTATAATTACGTCCTTGTCTTTCCTTTTTGATTAATGAATTCAAAACATTTTTTTTTATAGACGATAGTGCATTCACCGGTGAAATGTTATTTATATTTCAGGAATGTTTTAGAGTACAATATTCAACGTCTTATTTTTATTTATTTTGCACGTAGTATCAACACTTAGTTAGTTAGTTTTAGAGTGTTTAATAATATCTAGACTGGTCATATGTTAAATTACACATGAGGCATAAAAACATCTTGTTCTCCAATAAAATATTCTACTAATCCTAAGTTTCATAAAAGAAAAATATTAATAATTACAAAATTTGTACATACATACCTTGTAATTTTTTTTCAACATATTTTCTTTATATTAAATATTATATGTATGTTTTCATAAAATGACTATCAAAATTAAACATGAATGATAGAATTGGAAATTGAAAAGGTATTTTTTTGCATGATTATCAACACTTTATACACACTAGCACACAAATAAAATTAAGTGTGCTACGAAGCAAGATATTTCTCTGTGGTGTTGATTTGCAGTAACCCAAAGTATGGCAATAAAATTTTTGGTAATATCATAAATTTCAAAAATCTTGCATTACAGATAATTTTTTAAATAATTGAATTGGAATTTACTTGATAGAATTCCATTCACTTTGTAGAACTCCATCTCACCGCGAGATAATTTACTTTGTAAAATATATAACGTTCTTTACGTGTTTTGTAAATATAAACATTATTCGATTAAAATCTGTTATCAGTGTAGGCTCACTTGCCTTCCTCCATTCATAATTGCTTTACCGTTTGTTGGTTTTTTTTATCATGGTATATCAAATGTCAAACGCATTTTTCTTATGTTTTTTTGCCGGAAATTTCTCTGAATCTATGCACAAGACTGGAGGTATTCAACTAAATGCTTGGGGAATCAATCTCTCCAGATGAATGAAAAGCTTCTACGAATTGAGGTCCCCACGCTCTTCCATATACGCTATAATTTTTCATCACCTAGTAGATTGCTCTATAAGACTTAAAATTACATCGAACTTCCAACTTTCTACAGTGTGAAATCGTCTCGTAAATTTTCCAACATAACCATCATTCCAGGTCTATATTAAAACAATTTTTACGCTCGTGAGCAAGTATTTCTTCCACATATCCTTGGAACACTGAATAAACAATGAGCATATTCTCAAAACGGTGCAAAACAAACATTATAAATGAAACACTTTGAACATCAAAGTTCTTTCGATAAAATATATCCAAACGTTTTGACTGTAGCTATATTCAAGATGTATGATATAATACTAAAAAAAACACACTTCTTTATTATATGAACTTTCAATGGGAATCCCTAATTTTTTCCGGACTTACAAAAAAAACGACACGTGTCTCCATACATTGCAAGACGTATTGAAAATTTATTTATGGAAATATAATATATGATGGACTGTTGACCGTCCACCGAGCTGCTCAGAGTGTTGGCAATGGGTTGAAATTCTCCAGGTGTCATTGTGATTGCTATTTTTTTTATTTTGTTTTGTTTTTGTTTTCTTTATTCGCCATCTTAAAGAGAACTACCGATTTACGATCCACACATTTTTGTAAATAGAATAGATAAACAATTTACTGTCAAGGTTTTCATCCACAATTGTGGTGCATAGTTTTAACAAACTTTACGTCAACGACGTTTGTTTGTTGATTGTTGATATCAAATTGATATAGCATTAAGATCAATGACGCGTTAGCATCGAATTTTATCAAGTCTCTTTCATATCTTATGCATTGATTTATATGTTGTATAATCGTTCTGTTGTTGCTAACAGACGTAAGTCACTGCAGAGCTGAGCAATCCACCATGAATCCGGTTCACGTGGAAACCACACGTATTTTAATTATTTTTGTGTTACCACATAATGTACCCATACATGCATTAATATGCATACAAACGCACATAGATACACTTATGAATATACAAAACGTAATGAAGTGAACTAAGGAAAGTCATCAGCAAATATGTGCTGCTTCTTCAACAGTGTGATCACAAAAGGATTGATAAGTTTTAACAAATACAGGTCACAAATTATACAATATTTTTTTTTTAATTAAACATCTCATTATTTTAATGAGAAAAATCTTTAGTTAAATTTGAATTGTTGAATCCTTGTACGGTTCTACATGTTTTGTCACTAACGACCCGTGTTTCACCTTTTGACACTTTCAGGCATTCTATCACCTGAATGCAACAGAACTGACAGTTTATCATCACGTAAAATCGTAAAAATTCAGCAATTTAAATTTTATATTAAAATTCCATCAAGCACCTTCTGTCGATATCAAAAAAATTTTAGTCATAAATAACCAATGTTCGTCTAAATATGCAGAAGAGGAATACGCGTTTGCATTTAGTCACACAAAGACGATAACGTTATCATTTTTATTTCATATTATGAGAGCTTATTGCGAATATGTGATAGTATATAATATTTGTTCGTAAATATATTTAAAAAATTCGATTCTAAAGATAAAAAAATATTTTTACTGTTACCAACTTCGTTCATTTGCAGCGGATATTCTAAATTAAAAAAAAAATTTAATATTATATAATCGACTCAAACGTTTTTCAGATTAGCCTCATCTATCGTATAAATCAGACCAATCGACCGCGTAGCCATCCGTCCCAAGTCGCCCGCCTCTTTGATGCTTCGAAATAAGAATTATTTTTTTTTTATTTCATTAAATATAAAACACTTTATCCGTTTAAAATTTATAAATTTGCATCCATTTTGTTTGTCTTACATAAAAATTACTTAAGTATAGTTTTTCTTCCATCTTTTATAAGAGATTGCTTTAATTGCCGGTGCGTTCTTTGATATTACATACGTAAATAGTTCATGTTTAAAAATTGTAAAGCCATTAAAGATTATTCCTTTTTAATACACTAAAATCATAGACAATCTTGTTGTATTAAAATACTCTTTTTATACGAACTCATTAATAATTTATGTTATTAACCCTATGATTATTAAGTTAATTCTATGGTATATACTGTTTGGGAGTGAGTTAATTTTTAGCATCTTTTTTTCTTATTTTTTGGTGTTTTTTAATGTTTTTATATTACGGTATATATATATATATACATATATATTATTTAATTAAAATCAGTGGTTCTCAACATTTTATTCATTGATAATTTAATCTTAAAAAATGTTGTTTAAGCTTGGGAAAGATTTTTCTATTGTATTTATTCAGAACGTTCTACAAGCATGTGTTCGATTCTTGAATAAATGGTCGGAAAATACTGGACTTGTGTACTAGTTATCAATAAAATTTGTAAAAAAAAGTACAATGGAATTGCGTAACAATAAATACCTGTATATTAAAGTCAAAACCAAAAAAAATCGTAAATTTTTTTCCGCAATGTTTACTTATTTTTTTTTATTATTATTCAAAAATACATGATAAAATTCAACTTATATTCGTTTATCATTGGTAAATCTATGTAGAATTTATAAAAAAAATACATAATATTTTATTTTTGAATTTGAAAGTGGGGGATTTAAACAATGGGTTAGGGAGTGTAAACGTACCGATACGTTCATACCGCTCAAAAGGTTAAAATAACTTGATTTTAATATTTTCGGTTTTAAATTACTCCAATAATTTCAAAAGCAGGTCGCCTAACGTACTTAAAAGTTTGACCACTCATGATATAAGTAGTAAAGAAAAGAATTAAAACATCGGAGTTGACTTTCTGTTAAGCTGGAAAATTTTAAGCTAGAAGTAATACTGTAGGAAAAAAACTTACCACTTCATATTGTAGACCCCTGCTCCACTATTTGCGCCTCCGTAGGACGGCTGCTGAGCCGCTATTGCCGACATCTGACACCAGAACGAACTGCAGAATCACCACACCACGACACAATACCAATATCACTGACTTCCCTTTCGCTTCTTCTGAATTTTATCTATAATACTTCTCAATGAAGTAGTAATAAGTATTGTCATGCTTCAAACAGCAGCCACGACTCCGCGCAAAAAATATTGAAATACGGATTAACAAATCAGTAGATTGATCATTAATACATATAAGTCTACTTTAAGATTTCAGATCTTGACAAGAAAATTTTTAAAGACCGTCAATTGTCAAATTTATAAATTTTTCTTTCGTTGTTTTAAGTTTTTCGTTTTTTATTAATAATGTCACTTTTTATAGTCCCTCCCATTAATAGTATTTTGAATATGTTTTTATATGATTTCTATTTGCTTCCAAATAAATTTATAGAAACATATTCACTGCTTTTCCTTCGACCTGAATAAGAATAAACTTAAGTTACAAATACATTTTAAAATAAAATAGAATATAAACCGTCGTCTACTTTTAAATGAAATATTCCCTTAGTTAGTTTTGTGTGAAAATATGTTAATATGATCATTCTTTGTACCACTTTTAATAAACATTAATATCTACCATTAATAATACGTATCGTATTTTTAAAAATTCTCAAGATTATAAAACTCACTCAAGATTTGCAATAGCTTCATATTTACATAAAAAGTTAACACATCTTTATTGATTAAATTGGCGTTTACCTGGTAGAACTCCATTAACACGGTGAAAAAATAGCAATGTATTTTAGTTCTACAAAATTTTATAAGATATAGTGGACAGCTATTTCGGCTGGCTTCCGAAATAGCTATCAACTATATTTTATAAAAATTTGTAGATCTATAATACATTACTATTTTTTCACCGTATTAACATATCTTGCCGAAATATGACGAATAAAATAATAATTAGACACAATATGTTTTATTCGAAAACGATAAGATTTCAATATTCAATACAATATCTTTGATTAATAATAAAAAGGAGAAAAATAAAATACAGCCACTGTTTCAATCATAAATTGATTCTTTAGTGCCAAACCAAAAAAATCATGGAATTATAAAAGGAAAAACTTTAAGTTTACTATTTTTAAATATTATACATACTTTTTTTGAATGATTTCATTTACCACCTTGGTCGATCTACCTTTTCATTTGTCTACTACCATATAGAATGCAGTATGTTTCTCATCAACTAAGAAATCAAGTCATTTTGTGAATAAACCAAATTAAAATAAATAAGGAATCATTGGCCCGCCCGATTTTACTTCAATATTTTACAACACACACACGCTGTAAACACGTTGAGGAATTTTGGCAGATTCCGATTTTCATCTCGATGTTTATCAATCTCAAACGTATTTGCAGACCCACGGGTACGTTTTTATTAAAAAATTCAACTTTTTCGCATTGAAAATATATTTCAGAGACTGAAAATATTCGCATTGTCGCCATATAAGATGGGTGAGCGATGTAGACACGGAAAATGGCGATTACCTTCGACAAATTATTTTAGACGGATAATGACAACCGATTATTTTTGTTCCGTGCTTAAAAATTTGTTCCGCATTAAATTTTCAATCGGGACATCTGAAGGATACGAGTGGGCCGTTAATCCATATCGTATTATGAATATGTAAAAAGATTTGATAGGAATGTAAAAGTCTGAAGAATAATTGGCTAATCATCGCATAGATAATTCCTTCAAGCAATCATATTTTTTATTATACGTGTTTATCTCAATATTTAATATCCAGTACCTAACGCAAAACACAGAGCCGCATATGAGGAAGATTCCAAAATTTAAACTTGGAACACTACATTTTATGTCAAAATGTTGTAAAAAACAAAATGGCGTGCTTATTTTTTTATTCATTATATTTAGTGTACTGCATAAAAACATATTTATATTATAATACTTTTCACTTTTTTTGTCTATAACCTAATATTTAAAAAAAACTGCGATAAAAACATTATAAAATTACAATTATATGACACCGTATTAAGAGTTTTTACTCTATACAATAATCGATAATAACGTACATTTTTCTTCAGTTTCTATGTGTTAAATATAACTTTTTGGTGGAAAGGCATGATATTTTGATTAATAACAACAAATTTGTTCTTTTTTCATAATATATTTAATGATCAGATCTGGTTTCGTTCATCACGATCCATATCAACTATTCCGCGAAATCACAATGGGCATGTTCCCTTCTTCGTACACGGTTTCTTAGCAGTGCATTTAATGCAATGATTTTTTTTCATTTCATATGTTCACCCCAATATTATTCTATTGCAATTATTTTTTTTAGTATTTTAGTAAGAAACGTATCCTCGTCATAAAAATAAAGCCGGCTTGTGCTACTCTGTCTACTTGACTTAATTGTATTAGTGAGTGAAATAGAATATATTACACTCACCTGATACAATTTTAAATGGAAACCAAATATATATAAAGATTCCAAGTATAAAGTGACCTAGATTTTTATTTTAAGAAAATATTTCGTCGAGTACTAAAACGACTTAATAATAATCTTTTGCTGATATCAGTTGTTATTTATCTCATTATTATACAGCATACATGTCGAGTTGTCAAAGCTTCACAGGAAAAATCTAACACTTAGTCACCTAAGGAATCCATGTTAAGATGGTGATTTTAGATATTTAATAAATAGCTTTTTAAAAACTTTGTTGCAAGTCATAAATACATTTCATTGAAACTCCTCTATTAAATAAAATTATTGGAGCGTTGAAAACAAAAGCTCTTAAGTTTATGTTTTATAAATAGCACCGTAAATCCTTCGACACAGTGAACGGTTGGACAAATTGGCTCGTGGAAATGCATGTTTATAATTATATTTGTACATCAAGATATGCAAAAAATCGGATATTCGAATGTGTCTTCCTAGGTTCAAAACAATGAAGTTCTCTAAATCAAAATAAAATAAACAAAACTATCTTCAAAAATTAAGTTTAACTATCTATAAGTGAATTTTGAACAACAATTATAAATTTAAAACATACATAGTATTGTTTCCGTTTATACAGGAATACATTTAAACTAAACAATCAACTCAAAAACATCTAAAATACTTTTTGACTATTAAGATGCAAAAAATATAATAATATTCTTTCAGTAACATCTATTTGTCTGCATTCTTATAAGTTTGTCAAAAAAATATTTTATGTTTTTTATTCGTGTAAACAAAAGCGAGCTTTTTTAAAAGTGCTTTTGTGAATAGACACCAACATTCGCAAACTTGATTTAGAATATTATTCTCTCTTTTACATTAAATAAATAAATATTTTATTTGTAAATAAATTCTCATATTTATGCATTGAATAAATCACTTGGAACAAATTATACTCAATTATATATATAGACGGCATGTATCTTGAAAAAAACATTTGAAATTATTATTATAAAACATGTTTACTCTTTAGTTTATATAGTCAAAAAATTTCAGGAAATATTCTCGTTGTGCAGACATTTTAAATAACAAAACGCAAGCGCACTAGATTTATATTTAGTGGGTGTCAACTTTCAGATCCCGAGATTCATTTTGCGTGAATTCACATCAAAAAGGTAATATGTGACGTTTTTATTTCAGAATTTTGACACACTAGATTGACTAGATCTTTAAAAATATAAGTGTCAAATATTTGACGCTTTTTTAAATAATTTCTCGTATGAATGTAAGTTCGTCCAGTCACAACAGATGTCGTTTTTTCAGAATAATGAAATTTCACCGTGACGTAGGCGGTGATCAGGTGGAATAGGTATTCGCCGACGAAATAGCGTGTCTACTAAGAAAATTGTTTTATTATGAAGGTAACGAGGTGTCAAAGTGAAGAAAAGCTGCTCTGTCACAACAAGGAAAGATTATTTTGTCTTCGCAGAAATTTGCGTTTGACTACAAGGCTAAAACACAGCCGCTCTCGCTGCTTCGGCCAATACCCTTTGTAAAAAAAAGATTCCTTCATTATGCGCTCGCTTTTTATAAAACCATTTTCTGCACAGAGCAAAACCATTAATAGAATCGCAATAATCTATAATTCTATATAACTACTTTTTTGGTAAGATACTTATTGATAAAAGACCTCCTAATTCCTAACTTTTATTTTAAATTTTTGTCATGGTATATATATATATTCACTCGTATAAATCATAAACAAAAACCTGCAAAGAACGTAACGAAAACAATCACAGTGATCGTGGAATGAGTTTTTAAAAATAGGAATTCAAATAATAAAAGTTAATTTTCCAAACACCCATATCACTATTTTATACTATCGATAAAAAATATATCTTTAATATCAGTAAAGTGGAATCTAACTAATCGTAATATTAACAACGCAACACTGCCAAACCAGACAGGGGAAAAAATAAATAGTTTCTATTTTCGGCGAATCTGCTATATTTAAAAATAAAGTAAATTAGTAAAACAATTTGAAATGAATATTTAATATAATTTCACTTATTTTGCCACTGCTATTTGTTACTGTTCTGATTTGACACCAAACCCTAGTAAAAAAATATCTTCAAGAATAATTGACTTTAATTTCTCATATAAATATTTCAGATTTTTTTGTAATATTCATAATAAAAAATATTCATAAAGCAAATCTGTTCCAAATCTGTTTAACAGCTATCTGATACACATTTTTAAATACAGTTTTAAATATTAAATGGCATACAGATTCCTGCTTTAGCATATATTATATATATACAGCATTAAATAACACCATGAACATATGACTATATATATATATATAAGTATATATATTTAACTTTATGTTATATGTTTATTATTTGTTTAATTATCAACTTCACCAGTGATCGTCAGAATGCACTAAAATTGACAGCGTTGTTTCGGTGCAAACTAAATTTAAAGGTTGAATGTTAAAAATATTGTCCTGTATAGGATGCACACGTGACAACGTGACAAGCAATACTTATGATCTTCAAAATTGAATATTAGAAGTATATCGTTATTGAGGATTTTTTTTTTACATATGGGCAGACAGTAGAGATGTTAGTAGAACGAATGAGAAGAATACTTCAGAGAAAATTGAATCTGTAGATAGTAACAAATGATATATATTTTAAAGTTATACAAGGTCGAAATATTTATTGTTTCAATGACCGGTGTTTTGATTTCAAAACGTGTCTGTTTTCTATTTTTTGTTTGCTCTATTTTCCTAATCGTTCGGGAGAATGATGAGCACACGTCAGAATCATACAAGATATAAATAAAGACGCCTTTGTAAACAAGTCAAGAATTTGATGAAATGCATTTCGCTAACAATTTTAATATTATATTTTATTTTTGAGACAAGCATTTAAGTTCATTGAGTTTTCACACACAATCTTATTGTCTTTGGAAAGAACAATGATTTAAAATATAAAACGAACCAGTTAAAAAAATGGCGGAAAATGTTTATTTTTTTCTATTAAATGACATTGCAATTCACTTGAAACGAAAATCACTGAGGTAAGTCATATACTTATCTAAAATTATATCGAAGAAGGAAAAATATTTACATGTCTATCTCATTTAGTAGAAAGCCGCAGACATATGTTTTGCAACATGTTCATATTTTCCTGTCTAAAAACACTTGAAAAAATGCTTCTTAAACAATAGATTTCTCTGGGAAATCTAAATCCGGAAAAGAAATTGGCAGAAAAACAAATATTGGAATCAAGGAAAACAATAAATTTTACGAAACATTATTAAAACCGTCACCGTATTCGGTTTGCTCTTTATTTTGTTATTAGATGTATCATTTTGTATATTATGATGGCTTTTAAATAGATAACATATTAGTGCTGCGCGTAAATTATCGTAATATACCAACAAACGGCAATTACATTAACAGCACTAAGCATTTTTCGCGTAGAAAAAATGTAGTATTCTATAAACCAGATATTTTATCAACCATCACCATAAAATACTGTACAAAGATGAATGATTTTATCAACCGAAGCAGCTATTTATTCATTTAATACAAACGACTTACGCAATAATTATTGGAGCTTACCAAAGACAACTAAAAATTTGAAAAGAGAATTAAGCTAGCAACTTTCTAAAAACTGTCAAAAATAATATGAAGAAATACTAGCGGGTTTAGGGAATATTGGGATTCTCTTAATAGATCAGTATATTATATATAAATTTATTTTGTTATAATTTTTGTATATTTTAATTTACATATCTATATTATTAGGCGTGCAATTGTATTGAGTCAAATTTGTTCAAGTATATTGCATTTCTAATGCGAAAAAGAATTTATTTCCGTTTATTTTTCAATAATAATATTATCTCATTCTTGAAGAAACAGACGCCGAAGAAACTTAACTAATGACCACTCATTCATGCATTTGATTTTATCTTTTATTTTTCGAAAACATAACTAGCGAAAATAATATTTCTGCTAAAAATAAACGGAAAATGAAATTCGTTTTCTCTCCTGTGGTAATTTGAAATATCATAATTTGTGAAGTTAATTTATTTTCGTAACAGCCACCTTGACAGATAAACAAAGCATCTCTAGTCTTCTAGAAAGACCCTCTATTTCTCATGACAAATTATTTGAAGCAATGTCCTTCGAAGGGATTTTATGATTTTTAAACTTTAAATTGAGTAGTGGATTTATCAAGATTCACATCTAACATTCATACACGGTACAAGAAGACAATATGCATTTTCAATTACCTTGAGACGCAAATTAGCGAAGAAAATTCATTCTCATGATAAATAATTTAGTATTTTTCATGCTTATATTTTCTATTCATCTATCCCAGTTTTCTTCAAACTGTGTTCCGCGTAAAAACAGAGTTCCGCGCATCATAATAAAAACTAGCGAGTCAACAAAAATTAGTAGGCTTTCCAATGAAGTAGAGAAAACAACTTAACGATATATGAAAAGATTCAATGGCTTTGTATAAAATAAAATAATTTTAACACGTTGATTTACTTTGAATATTGTTTTGATAATATAAACTTACAAATCTAAGGGTTCTGTGAGTCGAAAAGGTTTGATACCATTTTTTTAGCCCATTATTATGATCAAATTATTGAATCTGTTGAGCTCCATTATAATACTATTTCAATTTTTACCGCATAATTGAAAATTTATTCTTTCGTTCAGGATACGTATATGAGAATTCGATTAAAGAAGATTCGCGAGTTATCAGTAATCGATTTATTTGTGTCAAATTACTCGATCTATGTGTTACCATTTTTTGTTTCCCTCTTTTTGCTCAGCGTATGTTTTAATTATCCAAAACAATATATTCAGCCAAATCAACAACAATTTAATTTAACCGTCTCAAATTCAAAACAATTATGTTTATAAGATAACAAATAAGTATTAAAATATATATTTAAAAAAACATTTATCATTTTGTCAGCAATTCTTGAAGCAATGGTAAAAAAACGCTTTTTTGGTCGTCATAAACATGGATGCAATTTTTAATATAAATGTAACTTTAAAATGAAATAATAGTTTACTTATATAATTTGAGAGTGAGATGATTAGTGCAGAACGCTACAACAGAACATGAATTCAAAACAAAAGTTTTTTTGCAATATTCGCGAAAGTACAGTGGCAAAAATATATTTCACTGTCATTATTTAGTATCGTTCTAACAAAAGAGTGTCTTTAATTTTCTATAAAGATGATATTTATTGTATTGGCCATTTGCAAACGGTCAAGCATATCAATTATGAAGACTTTATTTGAACAGTGTTTCCTATTCGTAATTCGTTCATTTTTTCATTCATATAAAAGCTCACTTGGCTTAAATTCCTTCGTTCACGAACGACGCATATCAAGTACGAGATATTTTCTAAATTGTTTATTTTACAATTTCATTTCTTTATTTACTATACAATATTTAACGCGGCCCACTTCAGCTGTGCTCTTAAACTAGCGTTGTGAAATCCAGAAAATATTTACAATATAGTCTCGTATGTTTGGCCTATTTCAGAATCATTCGGTTACAATATGAGTGCGCCGGTCGTGAATATCACAGGTAGCTTCGCGCAGTTCCAATGAATAATAATTTCAATTTAGCAGCAGGTGTTTATTATTAAGCTGTGATACAATATGTGTAATTCTTTTTGCTTATAATAAAAGACTTCACAGAGTGATACATTATCAAGAACAACTCTGCACATCGAAGTAAATCTGTATGTAGCTCTTCGCATAAAGATCTTGCTTATAATATTGATCAAAATAAGATATTAGCAGTGCTTTTTTTTAGAAAAAAAGATGCCGAAATTTACTTCACGTCAAGCTTTTTACAGCATAAAATTATATTTAAATCATTTAAGTGAAATTTAAAGCAGCTTTGACTATGCCACGAAGCGCTCAAAAACTTTTGTAACAAAAATACCGTGACAAAGGGTTCCGTAACGTCGTTCCACCGCGTTACTTGGAGAAAAAAGCCCCGGATATTAGCGTCATTTTTTCACAGTTAATCTAGTCTGATGGTCGTTTAAGTGTGCGAATCATCGACAAATAAAAAAATACCAGTTGAAATACCATCCAATATTCAACCTTTGAAATTTCGATATGTATGGTTGCTGATGACATGGTATTTGCCTTTTGGTATCTTCTGGAACACAACTGCCAGCTCAAATTTGAAATTGACATTCTATCAGGCTTCCTCGGTCAATCAATATCTTGAATTAAATAATATGACTTCATGTTACAACATGACGTTCAACTTGTTTTTCAGATAATTATTGCTCTCGCATCAATGATTTTCCCACATGTTTGGTTAATTTGTATATTCCAACATAAATATCCATGGGAACAATAGTAAGTAATCCCGCATTTATCTTTATCTGTTATATATAGACCTGATCGATAGTTTCCCGAATATTTATCATCATGATCGACAACTATTTATTATCTTCGGAGAAATCACTCGATCAAAAATATTTTTTTAGTAATTTCATAAATAAACAGAACTTAATTAAGTATATTACCAAGTTTTAAATAAACAATTTTACTTCGCCAATTCTGCTTTATTCCTTAACGTGAGTAGGTAAAGCCGGATACGACAGTGGACATATTATCCCATCCGAATATACCAATTTTAAAATGAGTATGTAAGTTAAGATTTCCTTAATTACATTTTAATATAGTATTTTCTCCGGAACGTAAACGCAAAAACGCATAAACGCAAAAGTAATATAGTTTGTTATGGTGATAATCAAATCATTAGTTTTTAAAAAATCAGATATTAACTAATCTCCTCAACTTGGTGATTATATTTTTTCGTATTTATTTTTTTAATATTACAATTCAAATTATATAAACTTTTTACTGACTTTCAATGAACAATGTGCATCGAAATTTCGAAAGACGAGACCCGGGTTGTAAGTGATAAAATATATGAAAATTTACAGAGCTTTATGAATTCAAATTTTACTAGACGGCTTTTTTGACACCTTGAAAACGTCATGCTTTGGCAATATTAGTGCATAAATACATTCTGGCTTGTTATAAATAGCTGTTTCAAAATCAAAAAACAGGCAAATATTATCATCAGTTTGTTATTGTTATCAAACGATATTTCAAAAACAAACAACAATAAATTACGGCTTCTGCGATTATGAATATTGTATACGTGTTGGGAAATTTAAAATTCGTAGCGCAGTGGCAAAAGCATACGTTGCGAGCTTCACGGATGCCGGTTCGAGCTCAGTTTACTTTCGGATGAAAATAGATTATTATGTTGCGGAACATCGGAGCGAACCAAATCATTTCCAGCAATTTTTATTATTTTAACGTGACTAACACTTTCAGATGTGGGTTGCTAAGCTTTTCATCATTTTCCCAATGGTCTTTGTGATTCAAGAAAAAAACATAACGATGCCATCGGTAAATTTTCCGTAATATAATCATAGAAAATATATTTCTCTAATAATTCAAATGAATAAGACTTTCTGATGAAACTTGTTAAAAATTATACGTGAGAAATATTTTAAAAATGTCTCGCAATGCTTAATCAGCTGTGACAATCAGGATGCAATGATACAAACATTAATACTTTTACTTTGAATTTTTAAAACTGTGTAGAGATCCACAGTTTTCTTACTCACAACCCAAGTTTTGCTTTTCGGCATCTTCGGGCAACCTATCAAACGGACTCAATGCTTTATTTGAATATTTGAACAATTTATTTTGTTTAGAGTATCTATGGCGATATTATAATGTTTTTAAATATTTTATATCTTAATTAGTAATTAGATGACAAAAAAAAGCTATAATAATATTATATCTAACTTAACAAGATGTATTCTAGTGTTTGGATAATAGACACAATGTTTAGTACTATATCCACAATTTAATATTTTTAAGAACAGGATCGTTAGTTGATAGTGCTTGCGATGAGCAAAACCGGTCTTGATTTTTAAATATAAAATTGTGGAAATATTAATAAAAACTGTATGTTGATTATTTCAATATAATGCCTTTCTAGCGAAAAGTGACCAACGTTATAACCTTAAGTATGTATTTTAATGTTGTTATAAATGAATAATTTTCGTTTGCTTGAAGTCTAATTTTATGATTTTAATTTAATTTTACGGTGAATTGTATTTTAACAAAGTTTAATTCTATTAATATCTTAAAATATACATAACTTTATTAAAGTAACTCAACTATTAAGCAAATTTTCAAAAAATAATCGTTGCCGAACAAAAGTAGCAATAAACTTGAATGAAAACAATACTTTTTTGTTTACATTTAAAATAATAGAAAAGTATCAAAATATAATAAGCCCCATTTAAAAACCTAGCACCGTTATATATAGTCTGAGTGGTATATATTTTACTCTTGACTTTAAAGCAATGTTACACAAAGAAAATGTTTGCCTTTTCAATATTAATTTGATGAGAAACCTCTATTCTTTTTGGCTTTAGCAAACCAAGATGTCATAAAGAATACGGAGGTGTCCGTGCAAATTGTGTTTTGTATAAAAACCGATGCACGTTAATGCATTCGGTAGTGTTATATATATTATATGAGGTAATATTCCTTAACAATCAAAACTATATATTATACACGTTTTACAATTTGTAGGGTTTCAAAAACTTTCGAAAATGTACAATATATAGTTTTCAGTTTTAATTAACAGTTAAAAGTGTTGATGATAATAAATAAACAAATCTAAACACCTTCTAGATTATTTAAAAAATCATCACGACACACGGAAAATTCGATTTTCAAATCCAACGATGTTTCACATTCGAAAAATAACTAGTTTCGAAAATGGAATCACTGTTTTTATTTCAAACCATAACGGCTAACGGGCGCACTACGCACTGAGCACACAAACGCGACTCGAAATTTCGCGATATTTTGTTTTCGATTGTCGTTTGTTTTAAAAAGCGTCTACGCCGGCGGATGAGAGGACTATGAAGTGATTTGAGAGGATTCTGCTTTAGATCGTTTGTCTGCCCACTTTGCTCTCACGCCCGATCGGGGGTCATGCTAAATAAAAATATTACTCCCCCTCCCGTTGATTTTTCCTCGGCCAGAGGTAACCAAATAATCACTGCGGAGATAATCTCCTTTATTGAGTAATACAATATTCCCGCTCAATTCGTCAATTAATTTAAAGTGATTCCAATTAACTGTAACACAAAAAAATAACTTAATTAAATGTAATACCTCGTAGAAATAATATCGAAATGATAATTTTTTTGGCATCCCATTAAGCAATGAAAAAGAAAAACTTTTACTGTGTCACTATCATCATCAGAATGGTAAAAAATATTACTACTACATTATTATTTGACTTCTGATTATAGAACACATATAATTTAAAAAATCCTATTTACATACATTTAATAATCGTTAGTCAATTAATTAATTCACACGGATTAAAAATTGATATTAAAAGATATACCATTATTACTACTCTTAAATGTATACATTTTGTATTTTTTCATTCTATTTTTTAAAAATGTGTTTCAGAGAAAATGTAAATTTTGTTTAATCTATATATTGTTTACTGGTCGATAAAAGAAAAATTCAAACACCTTTTATTCACCACTAAAATTCTTGCTTAAACAATAATGCTGTCTTTTAGTATTTAATAGTAAAAACTATTTATTCTGGCGTTATAATACTGTGAAAGTTTTCCAAAAAAATGCCAACCATTACATTATTACGTTTAAGTTGCTGAAACTTTGCAAATTTTCACATATTTTGTCACTCATAAACCAGGTTTTGCCTTTTAGCATCTTCGGGCATTTTATCACACGGATTCAGTAAAATTTACCGACAGTAAACAGTTTTTATTGGTTATATAAAAGAGGAATTATACAGAAACAATAATATAGACCCTGAAACTGAGTGCTAAATGTAACATAAATCTGAAATATTTTTAATAAATACTGATTTGATTATTTAAATATTATAAAATTTTATATCTGAAATCTTACTTTTATAAAATGGGGACAAATGAAGAGAAAGATCAATAAAAATACGATTGCATTAACGAAATGCAATAAGACATAATGGTTTTGGGAGAAAAGTTGTAATTAACATTTTTTGTAAAATTTTCAAGATTTTCGATAGGCAAAATAACACAAATGATATGACTGTGAAATAGGTAACCTCATTCATTTTTCTGTTTGAATACCACTGTGAATAAGAGGCATTTTTTTGCCAAATCGTAATTCATTAATAAGCACAATAAAAAAATCATTTTCCTACACAAATCTTTTCATCTCGAGAAAAATCTGTCAACATTCTTTTTGTAATATTTTGAACATTTCGAAATGTGTGTATATATAGAATATAATTTCTTTATGGAAATTATAAACATTCCGTTATAACTTATAATGCATAATTCATAATGTTTAAGCGAATTTTAGTTTTAAATAATGAGGTTTCACTTCTTTGTTCATAATTGTATACATTCAAAAATATTTGTCTATCGAGTGGCCGATCAATCGGCGCGCATAAACTATGCTGATGAGCTTTATGGAGCCAACGTATCGACCCAAACTTTTATGAATCATATGAAATACAATCATAAAAGCTTCGTATTAATTATGCAATTTACTTTTAATTAATTGTTAATTTTAATAAATTGACTCTGTGAGAACTTTTAACACCGATTAGTAGCGCTGAAAGATTACCCCTCTGAGGGTTAAAGGATAAAATAAGCCCGGCGTATTTGCTGTTGACCTCACTGATAAACGACGGTCAGCTACAAAACACCAATTGGAAATTGTCTTTGAGAGGCTTTATATTTAAAACATGAAACACACTCGCACTCACCTGGTTCTAAAAAGATAGTGTAGCACGATCGATAATGTTTACAAGTCATATCCTATCCAGATTCTTTCCTTCTTCTAAAAAAAACACCTCGGGAAAAAATCAGTCAATTACTTTTAGGTTAATTTATGCTCTATTATAGTTCTATATGATCCACTCTGGGAGAAAAAGAAAACATACCACGTGATGTTTAAAAAGTTAATTAATATTTTCGATAAAATATCTATAACCATAGATAAATATGTAAATTTTATTAAAATTCTTAAAAACGCTATAAACTTAATCCTTTTTTTACAATATTTAAATACCCTGTTAACTAAATAATTAACGAAATTTAGTATAAAAAAGGTTTGTATGCTTTTGGTGAAAGCAAAAAGCTCCCCGGGAGCGTTTTTTGCAAACATAATTTACATTGAGTATATAAATATTTGCAATTACATTTTATTCACTGATCTAATTTTTTTCGACCGTGTTTAAAAGAACATTGGAGAAGTCATACGAAATTAATTAATTGACTTAAGCATGTCGTTGATGACATGCCAAAGTCAATTCCTGAAAATGATGAAAAAGCTTAGTGCAATGACTGAAAAGGTATACTTTAATCCCTAGTTTCTCAACCGGTGGTCCGCGATGTGATATTATTTCGATAAACAATCTAGTTTTATGTTGTATTTTATGGATTTTCATTTTATGGATCAACACACGATGTTGCAAAATTAATTGTTTCAAAAAGAAATCAATTATATATATATGGTTCTTGTATGAAGCTGTCCATTTTTCGTAGTACTCTCCGAGTATTGTATGCACAATTATCTCAAATTAGAACATCTCGACAAAAAAATATGTGTGATTGTTTATGAAAAGTAATATTTAAAAAGCGATACATATTTTAAAATAAATTAATTATTCATATATACCTCATCGTTACAATATCACCCTACACTCATATAAAGGTTTTGACCGAGAATATGTGTAAAACGTTGTTTGTTTATATTATTTTGTCGATAATATTTAATTATGAAAATTTATTGATAGTTTTTCGATTGAAATTGAATTTTAAGTCTGTCAGAATATTGAATGAATGTAATAATTTACTTTGTATCTACTCTGTTGTTTTCAAGCTTTTATCACCTTCAAAAAAGTCACAGTCTTCAACTGAATTATATATAATACATCCATATCTCACTTGCTTAACTAAGTTTACATATATATTACTTGTAATTTTGAAATCGTATATTATGGTATATAAAAATAGCTTCGTTCATCTTTTAAAAAAATCTGAAAAAAGTGCTTATATTCGCGTAAAATAATCAGTTAATATTTGGATTACTATGTATTTTCTATGTTGCCAGAATGCATATCTTACCCATAGCTGTCGCTCATATGTTTTGCTTTGTTCAGTAACCAATTTTGATCCAAGGTAAAACAGTGGTGGTGACCATGAGTTTCAGCGCATTTTAGGTTTTTGTATGAATGTATTGTAGGTATGCATTGTTATTGATATTAATAATAGATGCATTTCCTTGTTGCGATATTAATAATAGCCCGTCCACAATACGCGCAGACAGTACAGTCAGCACAAAAGAACGCCCTTGGCCATCAATGACTACAACTTTCTTAATAATGAAAGAATAATTAAAAAATGAAAAAACTTTTATATTTTTAACCCATTTTTAAATTAAGCTATATGCTGGGAGTGTGTAGGGATAATAATCGACATTTTAAATGAATAGAAAAATATGAATGCAAGAGAAACTTAAAAAGGGCGATTCAAGAATTTGACTTAATTTATTCTGAAGATAAAATGAGCCAATAGAAGAGGGACGACAAAAAATCGTGTGAAACCATCAATAAACAAACCTCGTTGAAGAGTTAGGTATTTGGTGACCCTGAACTAAGTTTTTGGTTGTATCATCATATTAATTTTATTTTTCTACCGTCATGAAATATTAGTAAAAAACTCCTCTCTGTTGATTTTCTTTCCTTTTTATTTGCTTTATCCATGCTTTCTCAAGTGCTGTCTTCAGGAACATTACTGTTAGCACTATTCTTCAATTCGTTCGTGACACTGTTACTCTTACAGCTGATACCACCGCTATCTATTTTAAGAATACTCCATTTTTCTTCGTTCATCCATATCAAATATATTTTTCTTCCACTGCTTTTACGTTTTTTTATCGACACCACTGCCTGTACATTTTATTTCTTCTTTACCTTTGCCAAAGGTACTAGCGTTACTATTTCTTTGAAAATTATTTATTTTTGTCCGAATAATAGTAATAATTTTAATAGAAATAACTATTATATTTTTCGTTCATTTTGTTATTTTTATATTAACAATTTCATCAAATAAAATAATATCTGTATTTTATAATGACCTCGTATTAACGAACCGTATTAATATATTTCTATTAACGGTTGAACGGTTTTGAACGGTGGTAGTATTTTTCTAAGAATTAATTCACAACGAGCGCAAGCTATGCATTGACGTTTGCAAGCTTCAGCTTTTTGAATGGTTGAATTCTACTGATCATATAATTTTATTTAGAAACTTGCGGCTATGTTTGATGATTTTTAATTGAAAATTAAAATTTCATAATATTTATTTTCATGGTCTCTCTATAACATGAAGCATTTGATCTCCTACTCGAATATGTCAAAAGTAGTTGTTTTACGAGAAAACTATGTTATTTAGTCACTCGACCTTATTTCTTGCCGAATGGTAAATATAGAAATGGAGTTCACAAACTTTTTCGTCATGACGACAATTTTGAAATCGGAAGCATTTGATAAGCCATTCTTTTTTGTATATATGCATCTATTTCTGAAAAACATGAGGCCAAAAAATAAAAATATTTCTTTGTTTAAATTAAAAATTTTAACTAAATATATGTTATTACTTTTGTGATTTATGCTTTTTTCTGCTTGAAACTAAATTCTTCAATTTATGATCAAATGTTGTAGTGTGACTGTATAAAACAGATGCAATATGACTTGTAATTTTGATCTCTGTTTGATTTAGTAATAATACTCATTGTAGAAAATGTTTTTTTACAGATACAATGTACTTTTATATAAAGAATCCATTTGATAAGCATGTTGAATATACACAGTGATATGCTGGTAAAATTGCATCAACCGGTTCGCACCTTGGTGAACATTAATCCCATATTTTTTCAAATGAAAAAAAAATACAATTTTCACTCATTAGATTATTTATTTACATTAAATTATTTATAAATTACCAGCTCTCCGAGCCAAAATAATTTTAAATAACTTAATTGAGCCGGTGAAAACCCATAGCGCATCATCAAATATACCTCAAATGAAATTACTTTGAATAAATCAATTCTTATCACAATAGTGTGTTTTTGGTTGGAAAATATTAAAAAATTATATTCTATATGAAAAAGAAAAAATATTCTTTTCTATATCAAGTTATTAACTTAGTATATCTATAATAACACTATGTGAACCTTTAAGATGGAAGGATGAAGTTATGAAAGAATTGGGTCGTAATTAACTAATCACCCTGACTACGATCTGCATATAGGATCAATCTAAGTCGGAAAGCATATCATAATAAAATTTGAAGAAAAGGCTTGGAATTTGGATAACTATAAAATACATAGTCATTTGCAAAATTTTTGCTCTTCATATAGATAAACGTTACTAATAAATAAATTGGGGTAATAAAGAAGTCTGTGTTTAAAAAAAACGTAAAGCGTTCTCTCATATAATTCTATTTTGAAACTTATAAAATATCAAGAAAGCTATAGCCAGCCAAAATCAAAAAACTTTAATCGGTCAATAGTTGTTCGTTTCACCCTACCACTGGCAATACAAAATCAACTGTCACTTTATAGTATATAATTTGTGCTTTATACTATGGATACATAACTTAAACATTCGTTAATTTAAAAACTAGGCTTTTAAAATGACAAACGCTGACATTTTTAATCACCTGAAAGTAATCGGATGCTGTAACCTGTGTGCTATTAGACACTTAGGTTCAAAGAACCCCGATTATTACTCTGACATAAACGTGGCTTTTGAAAAGGTAACATTTTGGGGTTATGTTTTGATTCCGATCAAACAAGACTTATAATAATATAATAAACTTTGACTTGGAAAGCGTTTGCTTTGGCCATATAATTGGCCTTTTCAAACTATATTCGTAAATATGGCTAACATTATTTTAATTTGATATCCTAAGCCTATTAAGTAAAATTATTTTCCTGGTTGGCGCTATATATCCAATTCCATTGCCAACCCTCAGAACCATCAAAAATCATTGAAAAAAAGATCTGGGTAAACTTAATGACAAATGTGACGCTATTTCCAATTCTGTCTGTCCATTGATTCTTTACTAAATATATTGTACTTTCATTTCCATCTTAGCTGAAACTCAAAAAACCTGAATTGATTGAAGAAAAATCAAAAACTAATGATGAAGATGAACCAACACCAAAAAGAGCGAGAATCACTCCCTGTGTATGCTGCCTTGGCTTACTGCAAGAAGATAAATGGCCTGAAATAATTGATGTGGTGAAAGCTGAAGTTACTGAAAAAGGGTAATTTTGGTTTTCTGTCTATAGAAAATAATAAAGGAAATGTTCTTATAGAATATTTAATAATTTTTTTGTTGTTAGTAAAAAGTGGTCAATATTTTTAGGTATGAAAGTGAATCTTTCGCATGTGCCCTGTCATATCCTATGGCTATTCATCTAAGAGAGTACTCAATCAATATTGTACTCAGAGAAAAATTTCCCTTGTGGGATTCAGGTATCAAAAATCAAATTATTATAAGTGTTGACATAGTAATAAAAATGTCCTATTCTAATCCAAAGCTGATCAAAATATATTTTTTTCCTTCACAGCTAGGCCGTATTTGATTAGTTTGAAATACTGGCTTATCAAAACGACCAAGAAATTCAAATTCAGCGCAATTTGTTTTCAGTCTCTCAGCTAGATTCGTAACCTCTTCCACTGGGGGCATTTTTATTACACAGCAAAATAATTCACATTTGAAATGAACGCTGACAAACTGATAGTTCATCAGTAAAATCATTATGATCTGGCATCATAGCAACAAAATGATGCTCACAGACTTGCAGTCTGTCATTTGTAGTAAATAGTTAAATAGGATCGCTTGTGAGTGGGATGTAAAAAAAAATGACAGAATCTATCAATCAGAACAATGTCATTAGCAGGACCATAATATTTAACAGATAAATCAAGGAAAAGGTTTGATCAGCCAACAATGACTGGGAGATCATTTAAAATTGTTTGTATGTGTGTTTGACCAGGCTTTTAACGATTAATGACAATAATTTCTATTATAACTATGAAATACATTATATTGTATACATATGATAATTATGGTAGTCTTAAATATATTTACTTTATGGTTCACAATGCATCTATAATAACCTTAATGTTTCCTCCCATTTCCATAAAAGAAAATTTAATCTCAATTTTTTTGTTTTGTGTTTTAGATTGTGTGACATCTTTGAAAGAAGGATGGAAATGGTCATTTTGCCCTTTGTTAGGAAAAGCAATCAATAAAACAATGGACTCTGGGGCCGTGTGCCAATTCTTTATTAAAATATTTACAGTCTATGACAATGAGACTGAGGTAATAAGTAAATCATATAACCAGCGTTATTAGCTTCATTTGCAGCAACATTTTCATTTGATTTGTTTTGCTTTAGGAATTGGAGACTCTGCGATCTATGGCACCTTTAACATTTGCAGAAAGAGCAAAGTGCCATCGCAAGTTCCGGGGAGAGTCCTTCACTAGAAAAGCAATCGAAAATATTTTATCAGACCTAGAAATGGAAGTATTTCGGACTCATTTCAAGTGTCCACCAGAAAATCCAAATTTGGGAGCTAAAATTTCCCATGCTGAATGTTGCCACAATTCTATTTATGTTGCTGGCAGGTAATTTCATCCTATAGTATTACTAATTTTTAAGTTCAGTGACTATTATTTGTTAATTTTTAATTTTTAGCATGAAAATATTCAGTAAAAAATTGTAATTATGAACTTTTTTTTTGATTTAGATACTGTAAATATTCAAGAGAATTATGTCAAACACCGTGGCTTTTAGAAGGGAAGAGAATGATGGAGTCTTCTATTCAAGATATCATATTTGAACCAATTATGACAATGTACAAGTAAGAAAGCAAAATCAAATAATAATTTTAATATTACTTAAGCCATGTAGCATTAAGAGCGGAAATGATAATAATATTAATTGTGCAAATTTACTTCATAAAATCAAATTATATAATCTTCTTCACATGAAATATTGAAATGCCAAGGTTATGCTATATTTTTATTTAATACCTATTAAGTATATTCTATAATGAAAGATTTAATCATTTTACTTAGAATACCAAATGATGATGTCAACACTCGTTTGAAATTCCTATCATCAGGCCGTGAAGATGTGGACGTCAGATGTCTCGGAGAAGGAAGGCCGTTCGCAGTTGAAGTCATGGATCCTATCGGACCGACGCTTCCTTTCAACAAATTGAGAGATATGGAAAGAAAAATGAGCGTGACCCCTGAGCTAGTTACCGTTTCAAACTTGCAAATTGTCAATAGGTAATATTTTCATTTTACTTTTGTATAAACTTTAACAGTAAAAGAAAATTTGAACTGTCAGCAATAAATATAGATGGGTTTATTTTGGTAAATAATGTTAGGTGTAATTGTCCAGGACAATTGGTTCTATCTGCATTAATAAAATAAATTGAATTTTTTCGCCCAACCGGCTTAATAAATTTACTTAGACATTTGATTATGGATGTAATAAATTTATCAATACGCCTGGTTGTGAGTGACAAAAAATGTGAAAATGTACAATGTTTCAACAATTCAAATTTGGTATAGACATCCCATCAAATTGATATCATAAATTAAAATTTATTTGTTTTCTTTTGCAGAGATGAACTTATTGTTCTAAAAATGGGTGAAGAGACCAAAACCAAAACATACCTTGCCCTATGTGTTAAACTTCCTGACCAGAAAAAATCTATAGCCATATCAATACCTGACCAAAAGGAAGAAACTATAAATTCGGATATGCAAGACTGCCTTGATGTAAGTGAGATAATGACAGAAGACGATTTGAAGAAAATAAATAGATATTCTACTGATGAAACTGGTGAATCAATTATTACTATCAAACAAAAGACCCCTTTGAGAGTTTTACACCGGAGGCCACTGCTTGTCCGCGATAGGAAAATTTATTCAATGCACGGATTATTGGTTGAAGGTAAACCAATTAATTTTTAACAGCTTTCGCTTCCATTTATGTGTAATGAATAGTTTTTGTAAATGAACAACATTCCATCATCTTTTATTTCAGGAAAATCAAATCTCTTCACAGTAGAAATGACAACACAAGCTGGTACCTACATCAAAGAATTTGTTCACGGTGATTTCGGAAGAACTTCACCGAATCTTACTGAAATCTTGGGATTCAAAGTGGACATTCTCGCACTGGATGTGCTGTCTGTCAATGTAGACTGGCCAAAGAAAATCACGGTAGAAACCGGTTTATAATGAGTTATAATGACTAATGTCGATAAAGCTATTTTCTGTATTTTAATAAATAAAAATATAATACAAAATTTTTTCTCCTGAAAGGAAACTTATTTGAGAATGGAAAATACAAAACATCAAAGAAACCGGTGGCGTATATGAATTATGAAAATTTGCTATGTTTTCAAATGTACTCTTTGATTATTTATTCATGAATGAACTATCACTATAGCCGCATCCCATCATAAAAATTATATTTTGTCTAACTTATTGATTCCCATGTCACTATATAGTTACATTTTCCCTAAAAAGAAAACTTCTTTGGCATATGCAGTAGTCCTCTGTATACCAGCTCTCCCTAAAGCATATTTTTTCCACAAAATGCAAAATTTGTGAAAAAATGCAAAAAAGTTGGAATTAGAATTTTCATAATTGTATCATGTCTAAATATCTTTTACTTGTGTATCGAAAATATATTTGTCAAGTGTTTTTCCCTTGATTTTGCTAGATATATTCAAGGTATGTAGGTATTTTAAAATGTTTCATTTGCTGATTTTGAACACATCACATAAAATACAATTGAAACAACCAAACCTCAAATTTTGTATGGATGCCTTGGCCCCTAGTAGTACTATTCCTTTTGAGTAGTCCCAGTCTTTATGCTATAGGGCAGTAGTCGGCAACCTTTTGAGAGACTGGATAAAAAATTTCATTTGAAAAGTGGGTAAAATAAAAAAAAATATTTTCATAAAATGAAACATATGCATGTATTATACGCTGAATTTTTTTTCTTATAAAACAAACATAAATAAAGGAGTGTTGCCCCTTCAGTTATTTACTTAAAATTATCAAGTAATAAAATAACATTATTACTTATTCACCTTATTTTTTTGATTATTGTTATTTTCAATGAATAGATAATTTGAAAAAATATATTTTCTTGGTGGGTAATTCAAAATGTCAATGTGTAATTCAATTACCCGCGGGTAGTAGGTTGCCGACCACTGCTATAGGGTCTTCCCTATAGCGTAAAGATTGTATGTTAATTTATTTATTGTATATTAATTTGGAAATTTTGCAAGTGCTTTAAGTGGAATTCAGTAAATTTGAAAGTAGAAAGAGCAATATTATTTTTCTATAGATTTAATTGTGTTAAATAAAACACTACTTCCATTTAGCGTGTTCATTCTGAACATGAACCAGAGTGTTTTAGTGAGAGAGGAGATTAGGGAATAATAAGAGGGTTACAATAGCTTGAAATAAGAAATAACGGAATTGAAAATTTTCTATACATGCGTTTAATCATACAGTATACTTTTACAAAACATATTTTACAGGATTATCACATATCATCTCACATATTTACCTTGAACTAGTCAAATATAAAAATATTTATACACCGATCAGCCACCCACAATATTCTCATCAAACAGGCAGATCAAAATGACAAAAGAAAATATTCATCGGTTTTCAGATTCATTTTATGACTTATAATTTGTTAGAATTATTAAAAGCTGTATTAAAAAATCACAAAATTTCAAATATGTATTTGTATGAGATTTGCGCTATATGAGTAAGAAAAATGAGAAGGGTTATTGTGAGTTCAGACCGTAAAAAAAGAAATTCTAATAAATACAAAAGCTTGCAAAATGGTAACATTACAGGGAATGTCAAAAATAAGCTAATGCCCGGATAATAGAAAACATCCTCGTGTAGGCCGCGTCATTATTGAAAATAATCATTCAGTCAGTTCCTGTCGGGTTACGAATTCGATTAACATTTTGCAAACGCCTGCATAAAATCCCCCATGGAAGAAATCAATCACTCTCGAAACAGTAGGTATTCAGTAATTATAAAATATGTATCAATGTTTCACAAGTGCAATAGAAAAATGCACAGTAGACAAACAGTACATGTCTTTCATTGGGATGTGTAAAATTAATAAAAATAATAAGGCAGCAAAAAAAACTATCAAAAACATTCTACAACTACCACAATAAAAAGGAGGAAAAACTATAATAAATAAATCAAAAGAACATTACCTTGGTAAAGGCAGATAAAATAAATAATTAACAATTTAATTAATTTCTTGTTATCGAAAAAAGTTCTTATCAATTAAACAGACGATTAATAATTAAAAAAAAACATCTAAAAGTTAAATTGATTGAATTATAGATAGTATACTAACACAGCTTCGTATTACATTTTCAAAAAACAATTCAGTAGAAAATTAGTAATAAAATAAAACCTAGTGCTTTAAAACCTGTCGATTTCCTCGACACGGTGTCTAAATAAATGGGTTACGACTTAAAAATCTACGCAATAGAGATATTCAAAATATAAAATGTATCAATACAAATCAAATGCACTACGGACTAATCAGATGATATCTGATATCATAACGATTATGATATATAAGGAATGTCAATTTCTTCCAAGAGAACTAAATTAGTTAACATAAAAAAATAACAAAAAAACTACTGAAAAATCATTTAGATTAGTAGAAATATCTTTTCATAATGTATATTTTGTCCTATTCTTCATTTCGAAATTGTTTACGTTATTTTCTTTACGTCATCGTTGATCACTCTACTAAAAAGAGAGTTCTTGGTGCGTGTTCGTGCAACAAAATTGTTCGATATAATAAACAAAATACACGTTACAGTGAGATAATTCTATCACAAAAAAGTCGATGAATAGGACACAATCGCTCTCAAACGATGCCGTTTTCATTGTTATATCAATAATTTATATTTCCACAAAGAATTACTAATGACTCATAACAATAAATTTTTCTTCTGGAAGATCTTTGAAAAGACAATAAATGAGATTTAGGCAGTTTATATTTATACAGTTCTCTAGGTTAGCATATATACTTAAGTAATTTACTTTAACTAATAAGTGCAACTTTAGTCTGCCGTTTCATTTACACACAATATAAGGGTTATTTGTAACTTCTTTTACCAGTTGTTTTTAAACAGCAAAAATCAATCCTATATTAAAAAAACAATATTAGTACAGACACATTTTATTTTCTAACTGGGTTAAACATAAATAACTTTAGATCACTTGTGTATGGAGATTGGACTATTAATATTAGTTTGCGGAGAAATAAATCTTCATCAATAACAATTTGATACACAAATTTCCTTTACAGAGAATATCTTTTCCATTTTATTTATCTAAGTGCACACTGCAGTGCGAGAAATAAATTTGCATCATTTTAATCTGAGTGACTCGTGCGATGCTTTAACTAGCAGTCAGTTAAAAAACTCAAAAATAAATTCAAGGTTTACCGCGACAATAAAAAAAAAGTAATACACATGTAATACAATTAAAAGCTTATAGAAATCAATTAATTCAATTAATAAATTGTTAAATCTGTTAGGAACAAGCGGGCTTGGTACTTTTAAGATATAAATCACATCATCGTGAATTTGACTTAACAATTACATACCTAAATACTGAAATACCATGTTTAATAAAGTTTTCACTCTCATCCATTGGAAGAATAATACGGACAGCTTTATATAATCGATTTTGACAACCGATACCACTCAAACGGCTCCACACATAAACATAATATGTTACCGAATTTGACCCAAAATAGTAACATTGCTGTCTTTGATCTCATTACCACAAAGATATTTTACAATTTTAAAATAATCAACAATTGTAAAATAACCAACAATTACAAAGGTATTTTACTAATCCATACAATTCCTCCAAATATTACAAACCTATCCCTAAATTGAAATTTTTTCAAACTAATTATTCAACATCATGAATTTGGTAAGGTAGAGACTATTTTTTTTCAATACTATATCTAAAACAATTCCTATAATATTCAACATGCTAGCACCATCGTCTTTAAAAAAAGTTAATCGTTCGTATCATAAAGTTGAATTCTAAGCCCTCACGTATTATTTAAATCAATACAGTGGCAGATTGTATTTCAAAAACAAATTATGTATATACTTACCACAGCCATGGTTCAAATACTCTGCATATAAGTATGATTTACTCAATTCGATCAACTTTCGAAAAATATTTTTAGTATTTGTTGTACAATAGCTAATAAATACTTCCACGTGGGAAATCAATAAATATCTTAATGGTAATTTTTTGTGATGCTGATGTAGCTGCTCGTAACACCCCATCAAGAAATACGGCGTCAAGTATCAATGTCAACATAACAGGTGAGGCTCGACAGGCTTCCATTAAATTTCTAAATTGTCTTCGATACACACGCTATCATTAAAATTATTTTGATGCTTGTCTGTTTTACTGTACGCATTGCAATCTATCATATTGTGAGCATGCTACAGTTGCGAATAGGATTAGAAAGAAAACTAAGCTGAATTGAATAGCAACACATCACACAAAAATAATTATGGTGAGCAAGAATTATATATATCTAGTTGAACAGTATAACAGACAAGTACCCTATTTTATATACTAAAATAATACCACTGAGCGATGAAGGACAGTAATTGTAAAATCTTGAGATTAGAGTATTGGGTTCTTGTAAATTTTGATTTTTTTTTCTTCAGATCTCGGTTTCTCTGATGAACACTCATTTATTCAGTCAGTACAAAACTTTAAAAAAATGTATGCAGGCGAAAATATTGAATACTTGATTCATTTTAGTGTCAAAGTAACAGTAACTAATTGAATGAAAAAAGAATAAATGACATATTATAAAATGTAAAAAATATTTACATCAATCCAACAGTACAATGAATAATGTTTATAGTTAAGTTATATAAAGTTTAAAAAATAATGTGCAAGTTGGTTATAAACGAGATGGTTTCATAATTAATATTTTTAATTGATAACTGATAATTGCAATAGTTAGTAAAATATATTAATGAATGCAATTTAGCATTTACTGAAAAGCAATTTTGATTTAAGCTATCAAAATGATCCACAATAACTTGAAATGTTATTAAATTATCTATAAATGATCACCCAAACCCGCTATAAATCAAGTCTTAGCAGTAAATAAGTTTTGGAAATACTATTAGACTTACAAACAGCTATATTGTTACATACTTTGCAAGTTTCATTCATGTTTAGACTGGCACTCACCCACTAAGTGAAATCTGTCAAGCTATTTGGGTAAAAGTAGGAAAATAATTATATCCTACAATACACAGTTATTAATCTCGTTAACAAATATTCCAAAACAATACAAATGTATAGATTTTACCTAATGAAACACGTAAGATACTAAAAACTACAAAATGCAATACAATAGTTGTTCTAATATCTTGACTTACTTATTACAATAAAGAGATGAAAGAGAAAATGTCTTTACAGGAATGAGTAGCTGCAAATAACTTGTTAAAAAAATCTTTCTGTTATCGAGATAAACAATATTTGACTATTTGATTCAACTATCTGATAATCGGATACTATTTGCAATTGTTTTATAATGGGAATCAACCTCAACCAGCTGTTTAACTAGATCATATCAATGAGCACAAAGAATTGAGACACCTGTTTCGATATCGAGCCACAATTCCATTAAACTAGAAACCATAGAATATTTCAATACTGATCGTTTCAAAGATTGAATGTTATCAGTCAAATTGAGTGACAATCTTTTGTGGGTAAGGGTTATTTGATATTACTTTCATAAATATACCTCGATTGTCAAATTCGTAGGTATCATTCCAAATAAGTTAACTCACCCAGTGCCCCCGTCGGTCCGTTTGCTCACTCACCCTTTCTAGAATAAAGCTTAATAATTTGGTTTAGATTAGAACATTTTTCGAGGGCTTCATTTTGCACCAATGATTGTGAAAAAGTATGGGCAGTGAATGGGTTAACAATCATTTGATTGTATATATGACAGGTATTTTAAAAGTGAACGTTGCTATTCGATCTTCCCAATTTATGCGAGCGGGTCTGCCTCCTGGCGACAGCGAGCGGCCGTTGATTGTCACCGACCGTCTGCTTGGGGGAAGATCTACCGATTCCCATCACCATCGCGTTAGCCACCTTCGGGGAAGATCTCGTGTGGGGACGAGACCTCGCTTTGAACGTTCGATTTTCAATGATGAGATGGAGAGGGTCTTTATTGTTGTTGTTAGCCATTGATTTCACATATCTGAAAAGGATGAGAACATTATGATCACTTAATTGAATATATAAGTATTCTAGCATTTTCGTTCTTTTTAATCTCAAGTTCATTTTGAAAAATTGATGAAAGTTCAAAAAGCTCAAAATTATAATGCTCACTTTGAAAATTCTTGCAGTTGTCTGGTGAGAATTTCATTTTTACTTTTAGCAGCTTTAAGTTCACTTCTTAGCTCCGTTACGCTTTTCCAACCGCTGGGACACAGAAGAGGGTCACGAGCGATCTGGTCTGCCGAAGGCCGTAATTTTGGATCAGGATCTGTCATGCGCTGTAAAACAATCCAAAACATTGAGAATAATAATACATATTCGTATATTACAATATCTAAGTCTTAAAAAACAAAATAATAAAAGATAGCCAATAGGGACACACTACAATGAAATACGATTAACTTAATTATTCAAAACAAATTATAATTTACCTTTATAAGATCATTGAGTTCCCGACTGCATCCTGGCAAGTCTTCAATGTGACCGTTCCGAATGCTGTGCCATTCGGGTCCATTCTTGGGCAAAGGACCTCCACCTCCTGCCTCGTATATCGTTAAACCTTAAAATGTTACGAATCAATAAGAAAAGGTTACATTTTACACAATATCTTGACTAAATTGCGAATCAAATAATGTTGAGTCCGGGAGACTGTTCGATGATATCGAAAAGTATGATTTCTACATACACAAATACACCGAGTAAGATTTAGTATGTATAATTTACCTAATGCAAATATATCAGCTCTGGTGAGATTACTGAAGTCCTCTTGCAAAACTTCATTGGAAAGGTATCGGCAGTCGCCTTCTTCGAGTTGCGGAGCCGATATGCAAGTGACATGACCCAGGTCACCTGTAAAAATAAAAATAAACATTCAATATTATTTACTCTATGAACAAAAATATATTACAGTTAAGCTTTTACTCCAAAAGCAGTGCTATCCAAACCTTCTTTCACACATAAATTTTTAAGTACAAGACATAATATTTGTGTTTTTAATGCAATTCGGGTTCAATAGCTCACTGAACAATGCGGGCAATAAAATATGGATCCACAGATTTAAGTTGGATAAGTCACAGGTCAGTTCAAAACCACTCCATATTTATAATTTATGATATTGACTGAGGGAACTTGATGGATTTTCAATATCAAATTTGACTGTTAAAAAGCAAAACCAGTGTCGTTGGTGACAAAATGTGTGGAATCGTACAAAGTTTCAACAATTCAAATTTGCTCTATATTTGATAAGTAAACATTGAATATGCATCCATTTTAAGTCAATAGGAAATGAAACACTACTTATCCCGTTTAAAAGATGTTATTTAACAAAGTGTTTGAGGTCTGGTGTGGCTCACTTCATACATGGTCAAATATCAATATCAAAGCAATGATGAATAAATGACAAGTAATTATGACATATTCTCACCAATTTTGTAGATAATACGGGACGGATTTGGTAAAGATTCATCGAAACCATCATCGGTGGAATCATAGATGGCAGAATCTTCGGTAGTCGAAGAAAATGTAGGGGTCTGCTCCGATGAGAGGAAAATATTGCCGGGTTTGATGTCCATGTGCACGAGCAACTTCGAGTGTATATAACTAGAAAATGAAAAATGAAGGAATCAATTATTTAAAATATATTGAGAGATAATTAATGCATTACTAGCTTTCATTTAATCCTTTGTCTGTTGAGCTGCAAAAAGGCTTTTTCAATATTAAAGCAGTGACATAAACTTACCGAGATTTTCAGGATAAAACCGATATTTTAACATAAAAATTAACAATTACAACATAAACAGTCAATGAGTTAATTCTGCAGCTGTATTATGTTAGTAGTCAGATGAGAAAGTCCCTATTTGCATTTTTCCAGTTTCTAGTTTTCTTCCAAATATTAAGTCCTAAAATACGTTAAACTTCAAAGTGGCTTAAGGGTCTAACAATTAATGCACAAAAATAGTAGAATTCAAATAAGAAACAAAATGCTCTAAAACATTTCTATGTGACAAGAGTTTCCCTCAAGTCATCGCATTATCATATGAATGTGAAAGTTTCATATCAGATATCCATTACACTAAGAAATTCTTGAAATTGACAATCGTTAAGTGTTTTTGCCACAAGGTTGTTGATAATCTCCATTTTTCAGATTTATATCATTGCAAATTTCTTCAGGCTAGCAAGCCATAATCTACTTTATGTGCTCTGATTGTTTTAATTTAATTACACAATTTAACAATGTATTTTTTACTAAACATTGAGACATGACAAAGTAATACATTTGAAACAATTGCAAAAAGATTTTGAAAACAGAGGAGTATATTTACATTAAACTATCAAATACTGAGCTAAATAAAATACCTTTAGTCTTTGTTGTATAGCTAAAAATAAATATGATATACTTACGAAAGTCCTAAAGCAATATGTGAAAGAAGAACTAAAATCTGTTGTTCCGGAAGAGGACCTTTCGTCTCCAAAACCACCTGCAGAGATCCCCCATCACAGTATTCATTTTGTATAATCATATGATCATCTTCCGCCCACGCCGAAAAATATCTAGAACAAAAACAACAATACATTACCGAATGAATGATACTTTATAATATAGAATAGAATTAATTTCAGCGAAGACTTTACTGGCCTATCGAATTGACAATATGCGGATAAAAATCATTTTTAAACAAAATTGAATTTTCAGTTTACCTGACAACGTGTGGATGTTTCTCTAAAACGGCGTGCGCGTATACTTCATTCATGGCATTCTTTTCGTTGACACTGCCCGCCACCGGTCTCAGAGATCGTTTGACAGCGTACGTACATCCATCCAATCGGTGGACGCATTTATGAACGGAACCGAATGTTCCACTGCCAATCAACTCTATTTCTACAAACTCTTTGTGATAACGGGGTATATTTGATTCCTGAATTAAAAAAAAAATCAACACATTTAACGGATACCAACATTAGAGTAACATTAATATATCAACCTAGTAAAAAAATACTGGCAAAATTTATATAAGTTTTTCATGGATAACATTACAAACTACAGATTGAGAAGATCCATAGAATTCGGATTCATCTTGAATTGTTATAAAGGTGACTCTGTTTAAAATTAAAATTGAAGTTTAATGAATTTACAATCACAGAAACTGACTTTAGTCACTTTTAGCTTACAATGATCATATACACAAATTTTAAATAAAAGAATTGCACGTTAGGTGGTACACCTGAAATAATAAAATATAGCTATTGTTCGCAGGATATTTACCTTCAATTTCTTGCACGGTTGTTCTAATATATCCGAATCTGCTGAGACGTCGAGACTATTGGAGAGATTTATCGAGTTGTTGTTTGGAGAAGTAACCGAAGTCTTTGATAACGAACGCTTCTTTTTGTTCAGCATCATACCTAAGATAAATCAAAACAATTAAAAAACAGTTGCCCGGTAGAAAGGTTTGAAGTAATAAAATCCCAAAAAAAACAAATAATAAAATATACATGTCTATGTATTTCATTTAAGAAAAAATACAACACATATACTTGACAATCTGCATACACATTTACGAGGGATTGGAAAGTAAACGTACTACAAATAGAAAAGTGTTTACTTAGTCCCCCATTGGCTACTGACTACTGACCACTGTTTTAATTTTTCAACCACCCTAATAATCATTGGCACAAAGGGGGTGTGCAAGATTCTCCAATCCAAAGCTGCCTTTTTTAAACCGGGACACAATCACAGGCGAAATCAAAAAATTATTATTTCTGAGAAATCATGTTAGATAAAATAATTTGTGCAAAAATATGTATTCGTTCTTTCTGTTGAGCTTGAAGTGTTAGAAATAAATTTGAGTGTAGATTTACAGTATACACTGACTGAAAAATATATCCGTACGAGATGATTATCAGGAAATCATCTTTTTACAGTCAACTTATTGTTCACGTCATCAATTGCATATATGCACAAATTACAAAAAAGTATTATATTTAAAATCAATAAACAGTGTCATAGTAATTACCATTAGGTGTGAAAGGATTAATGTTAGCTTCGGGGTAGAGATGCGGTCTTCTGCTCAGTTCGCATCCATTAGCAGAAATGTTTCCGACATCGTTACCGTCATAATTCATAAAGGCGCCAGATTCGTGAATGAATATTGGCGGATGCAGATAATGGCTGGAGCCGGAGTTACCCAGCTGCTGAGGCGGGTCCACTTGCTGTTTGTGAAGCGGGACATTCGGAGGAAATCTGCTAATAAAAACCAACCATAAATTTCAGTTGCATAGGAACTCAACAGATTACAGAACTAATGAAGGTACAAATTGAGATAGGAAAGGTGAACAGTTTTCTCCACTTTACTTTTGTATTCATGGAAATACTAGAAAAGGATGCAAATATAAAACATCAGCGTCATTTGGATACAAATTCAAAAAAAAAAAATATCTTTATTTTATTTCCCATAAGTTACCATGGAAATAATAATGAGGGTAGTTCAATAAACTTCACTATGAAATTTATTTAGTGATCTTTCTAGAAAGGTATATTATTTCTCCACAAAACTACATTTCAAAGGCTGCGTACTCTGTGACAAATGTGACAAAATACAAACAGATCTTTCAAGGCAAAATTCTACCAAGGGACCACATTCATTAATTCATTATGTTTGGTATATCTATGGTCTATGGTAATAATCAAATATGGAAGAACTTAATTAATATAATCACCTAGGAGCTAAAAATCGGGATCTCGCTTGATGAGAATCGAGAGGAGGAGAACCAGGAGTTGAACATGTTCCCATCAGTGTCCGAGGAGTTCTTGGACTGTCAACCAATCTAAAAATGATACAATCACATTGAAAAAATATTCATATTGTTTTCAGAAAAATTATTTGCAACATAATTTTAATAATGTTTTTCATATGAATAACATATTTTATAATTCACAGCAACAATGACGATTAAAGATTGATAACAAATACTATACTTCTAATTGAAGTAAGGGTGCATCGATACCAAATAAGCATAGATTATGAGACCAATCTAACTGACAAATAGTTCTACGCTGAGGGATTAAAAGATACGATGAAACTCAGTTTTTCTGTGAAGCAACAATTGCAACAGGCAAGGTAACATGTCCAGTGCCATGTGCGCACCATGTGACAAATAAAATGAAACCTTGTATCTCAAAATGATTTATTTTAATGTGTATAAAATAACGATGCGGCTAATAACTCTATTTAATTAAATGACCTGATGTGATTGACTGTTTTAAAGTATTCTATGTTGACCACCTCATTTTGAAACATTTCAAATAGAGGCATTTCACAAACCATCAATTAAAAAAGTTGGTTCTTATTGAATTATTCTTTAGTACATCAGAACTCTTAGTCGTATGTCACTCTCTATTGTATTATTTCATAATACTAGTCATCCAAATGCCCAATTTTATATAAATATGATTATTTTTTTGTGTCATTTGAAAATGGTTCAATGAATTGTTACATAAATATCAAAAATAGTACTCTTATTATTTCTATGATAAACATAGACAAAAGATTTCATTTAATCACATGGAACTAACTGATAAAAACCAAAAAAGGTACACACTATTGCAACGTATACATAATAGTTGACAGCCATGTAAAAACCTCAACATGACAATTCATCAGTGATTTAAATATTTTTTTGATACAAGTAGGATTTCCTATTCACCACAATAAAGTTGTAAAGCCGGGCAATGGGTATTTAGAAATTAAAATCATTAAAAATTTTACATGTTATGTCAAAAGATGATAAAGAAAAATCTTTTTCTCTGCTATTATCACTCATTTCAAACATGTAAAAAGTTTGCACTTGCAACATTGTTCTCCCTGAGAACCGACATAATGAAATGTTTTTTTAACCCATTCTTTGTCATGCTTTAAGGATTGCTATGCAAGAAATATTGCAATTCTGACATTAATAATTGATAAGTAAAATGTATTCTATTACGCTAAGCAGATGGTATTCTTTCAACAATACCCTACAATTGAAAGTGTATCAGATACTTTTACAATTATGATATCAGATAGAACAGGTTCCAGTAATTTTATTCTCGCTAAAGTGGCATACATATCAGATTTTACCCAACAAAGGGTTAATTTCTTTGATATGACAAATGTACACTTCTCTAAGTGGATGTATGACCACAATATAATAATGGAAAGAATTCATTTGTGACATGTAAATGTGTAGTGGTAATTTACAAAAATGAAGCAGCATGTTTTTGTTATATTTTTTTCCATTGGTTCTAAAGAACACTAATCATTAAAATAGCCTGGGCCATTTGTTGCCTATTCATTTCATTAAATTGTTTGTCATTTAAGAATCAATCAAATATATGTATTTAAAAATAGTATTTTAGTTCTAGTGTACAACCAGGTCTGATCTACTAAAGAAATAAAATAAATATGCGCTCAATACACAAAAAATTATACATACATAATAAATATGGACACATTGTAATAAAAGCATTCAGTAATGTAGAGTAAAAACACTGTTAATACTACAAATACTATCTGCTCATGCATGAAAGGTTCAGACACCTAAAACAGTTAGGAAACATGGAAGCTCTTGTAGAGCAAATTAAAAATTGACCTTAATTTACTCAAGCCATACATGCGAAGGTTCCAAAGACATGTTAGTTCAGTATGCATTAAAAAAAAAAATTTGATGGAGAATATCAAAAAAATTTATTCTTGTTTGTGTATATAGTATATATTGTCATAGTTTTTCTGTTATAATATTATTAATAAGCTGAATGCGAATTGAAACCGCCATGAACAATGAATAATTATATAATTAAAATTTGAAAATTAGATTTGAGGCCACGGTGAAAGTCTGGGTAAACAAAAACATAGTTGCATGGATTTGATTCCTTAAATAACTTGCCTTAATGCTTTCACGCGTTTGTATGGTGGACTAAATCCCGTAGAATCCACAGGTGAGGTGCTGGCAGGTGTATCTAGATTGTCAGTATTTGAAAAATCTAATTTCCTCGGATGGACTATGGGTTTGACAGGACTAAAAAACTCATTCATGTTGTTGAACGAGTCCGACATATTGCAGCCTGAACTTTCGTAATCTATAGACGAGCTCCACGAAACGTCTTGCTCGCACCCGTCAAAATTTAACTTCTGTGCACAATTCATTGTAAAAACGACACTTCTTACACACTTCATCCACTGGTATCACTGTTTTATTCATAAATAACACTTATCGGATACTTAAAACACTGATTGTAGTTAATTTATAACAAAAATAACAGTTTTAATTGACAACAAAACACTTATCAAAGTTAAAACAGTAGTTTACACGGATTACGCACTATGGTACTTCTCAACATGAATTTTCAACATTTGTATGACGTGACGTTTGCGTCTGGTTCGGATTTTCGGCCAATCACAGCGCAAATATTTTTTGAATTTTTAACTTAAATGCTGTGATTGGATATCAAGTAAGTCAAATAGTCAAAACGAAAGCTTCTATATAGAAATGAAATAACTACTAACGAATACAATTTACATATATAGACACTTTTTATGCCGTAAAAATTTATTTAATAGTTTTTGTTTGCTCCAAACTGCATGTATATTGCTTTTAAATGCGCATCTCATCAAAATAATATAGTTCGTCCTTCACAAATAACGGTCAAATTTTTAACTTTTGGTGTGCTATGTTGAAAAAAAACAAATAATGAGACTACTTCAATTCCAAGGTACACTAATTTAATGGTAAGACAGTCTAAAAAATATTTTCGAATTTCTTTGTGAAACATAAACAGGTTCATATATACATACATATGTTTCAAAAGCTACATAGAAAAATTATTTTGTATTTTTAAATATACCGTTAATTATATAATTTCAAAAATATGACTTTAAAAAGCTCAAGGCTGCGTAAAAAAACTGCTGATTTTTTTATTATCAGTTTTAAAATTCAATATATGCTTAAATACTAATTTCGAACGAAATTTTACTGAAGGAAAAATGTGAGAGTCAAATCCTAATAAGTTCAAAAAATAATTATTTTACAATTTTTAAGACATTCATTATTTTTTTTAATAATTTTTATCAAAATGAAAAAGTTTCCTACTGAATCTGTATAATATTTGTCTTAATATAGTTCTAGTATGGCTCTATGAGAAAGTATATTGATACACATATGTGCATATATGATGTTTTAAATAATAAAAACATATCTTTAATACTATTTCCACACTAAATCTTATGATCTCGACCAGTTTTATTTATTGTGCTCATTATAAATTGATCAGTGAGTGAAATCAGTCTTGATCATAAAATGTGTTATTTAAAATATTATGGCTTCTATCAAGAAGTGGTAGTTAACACTTTAAAAAGTGTATAATTTGCGTAAAAATGTATATTTAAATGTGTCCAAGATAAAAATTTTGCCACTAGTATTTGCGATGACAATATTAATTGTGTTATTGTTGGCAGTAGTAACAGTTGTAGCTGTAAATTTTATATAAATCAATGAATTACATAATATCCCTCAACAACCTAATGTCAAAACTGTAACAAAAATATTAATAGTTACTAGTGTTAGTATTGAGACCACATACAGAAAATGTGATTCAAGAAATAAACTTGACATTTTTGAAAGTTGTGGATATGTGTATTAAGCTCAGTTCAAAAGTTTCCATGCTTTTATATCAAACATCCACATTACAATATAAAGTAACTTTGATTATTCCATATATTTTGTTACTCGTTGAGACATGTATTTTGGTTATTTCAGAGATACCTTCACACTTACTATAGCAGAGGTTGCTTAAATATTTCAGATTTAAGAAATGATTGAGAACTATTATTTTACTTGACAGCTAATCCGCGGAAAGAGTCCATGAAGCTCATGTAATCCTCTGATTTCTTCTATTGAAAATCAATCGAGAAATCATTCAACTGTCGATAAGTCAGAATGCCTGCAAATCTACATTCATCTATATAGCAGGGAAAAGGATAAGTGAGGTTATGGATAAAATTGGAACAAATTTTCAAAAATCAACAGATTTTATTTCAAAAAAAGGTTTTATCTACCATTTCACTGTTTTATTCAAACTTTGTTATACAAATTTATCAAATATTGAATTTTATGAATAGTCATTCTGAAATATCTAAAAAATAGTGACGTCAGTTACAAGATAATTTATTTGAAATAAAATGTATAAAGAGAGCAAAAATACTACATTTGTAATACTACTGATGAAAAAAACACCTTGATTTAAAATTTAACAATATTAATTGAGTAATTAAGATACAATTTTTTATTCAGCTTTGACAACAGATAAGAGGAAAATCATGAGTCTGAATCCCATGTTTATTAGTGACTAGACACTAATAGATCTTGGGCAGTAAGTTATTGACATTGTTATGCTGACCGGTACGGCGTTTCTCTGTAATTTTTCAATATCTGTAGTTCTTTATTTACATGTAGTTTGGATTGCAGCTTTACTCACTGCCATTATGAAACGATCTGCCAAACTTCAATTAAATCAACAATTAATGGCATGGTTTGTACTCTTGGTTATATGATTAATTTTAAATGTTTTTACTGAATAAACAGTTTACTGGATACAATCAGTAAGCAATGTAGAAATTCAAATCTTTTCAGAGCGAGACAAAGAATTGGTGGTACATATTATGCCACAAATTTTGTTTAAGCAATATGACCAGATTTGCTCAGAAAAAAATTCATAGGCTAAGTGAAACTGACTCTTTTTGGGCGTTAAAAAAGTTGCACTCATTTAATTATCAGCATCTCAAATCAGGGACAGTTTTGTTTTTACATACATCATAGGGAAATCATCACTCTCAAAAATTCTACTTCTTCAAGTTGGCAGCTATTGATGTTAACAAGCTTAAAGATAGTGTAAGAGAAATTCTGAAGAATTTTCTTAAATGGATAGAGTACCTTCAGAATTTCGATACATTTTCAAATTCTATCAGAAATCGTCAGGACGATAAAACAGAATGATTGAGCTATCTTATTATAACAAATACTTAGACATCTTGGGAATATTAAATGAATATCATTAATTTCCGAGATTCACAAAAATTGGTAAAAAAGAAATTTATTTGCATTGATAATCTAAAATAGTCCAGAATTTGCAATCCCTACACCAATCACCCAACTTTACTGAATAAATAATATTTTAACAAGATACAAAAAAATTGTTCAAATACAGACTATGTAACTAAAAAACATATTTTAATAGTATCTACCAGTATCTATCTTATGGCTATATGTATTGCCAGTAGAATGTAAAAATTAGATAAACCAAAATAGAATATAAAAAAATAAACTTTGTAACTAATACACATTATACCGAGTAATATTATAATAATTATCTATAGAACTGTTGCTATAAGGATCAAATAAAATTTTGATGGGAGGCATAAAATTTAGGCATTGTTTAAGCAGTATTCTTTGGATGTAGGGAAAATTTCACTGACTTTTTAAAAGACCATTGCGAGAATTACTAAATAATTATTCTTCAATGCGACAATGAGGTGGAATGGTGAGAGGCGAGTGAAAAAGGATTAAAAAAATGATATAACTGCAACAACGTCAATCAAAAATGCCCATAAAATTACAAATATTTAGAATAAATGCACACCGAACGTTGATTCAGTTTAATAATTTATTAATATTAAGTTCTCCCGAGCACCTCAGTTCATAACATTTAACGATTAATACAAAAATTTTATGACTATTTTCACATCTCCGTAACTGCCTGGCAACTATTTTTAACATCAGGCAACCCTCACTTTTAGGATGGATTTACTCTAACAATAGATTTATAATGATATACCATAATGTGGTATATATAAAAATATTTGACCATAGACACGTCATAATTTACAACCAGCATACTTTCCCAAGATCTTTAAAATATTCTTAAATTTGTTTCATATAATTCAGAAACTCAACCTAACCTCTTTCTAACGCAATAAATTAATCATTATAGTCAAATGCGAACAACTTATTAAGAATGAGCATTTTTTTAACCATCAACTAAAAATAAATATAGATATGAATGTAAAGAAACTTTGTAAATCCCATTTTTGAATCTGTAAAAAACAATAAAAATAAATAAACATGAACACTAAATAAATATCATCTTGTTGATTGCCATTTATTTGGTACTATATTACAAACCGGTAAAAAAATATCCAAAAGTTTACTTCCTAATGTTCTTCAAAAGGTACCCCTGAAATCCAAATACGGACAGTTGTGTTTTGTCCTGTTTTTGGTTGAGCATTTTGAGATTTTTGTGTACGTAAAACAATTTTTTTACAAACTAAAGTTTCATAGGAACTGGTATTATAAAAAAAATCACACTAAAATTTGGTTTTATCGGTTATAAAAGGTAATGTATAATAAAAAAATCTTTTCCTTTTGTATAACATGCATATGATATCCTTCCTTATACAATCAAAAATAAAATTAGCATACATGCATAGAATACATTATAATAATGTCAGGTCTTTTTAGATATTTGAGACAAGTTTTCACTTGAATAGTCAATATTTCGGTAACAAAAAGGTCCAAGTGATTCTTTTAAATTATGGCCATTTCCCATCTAGGCAAAGCCATAAATTACAAGTAACTTGCAATTTCAAAATTCTAAAAATCGGTTAAAAGGTTTGTCAAGATGATTTTTCTTCATATTGCTAAACATTTTTTGGATTTAAAGTATATATGTAAGCAAAGTTTATTGAGAAAAAAAATCATAGCTGTCGTGAATGATTCTAATTTTTTTCAAGGCTCAAAATTATTATTTTGAATATATTTTTATCAGTATTATCATCCATCATATTCCCAGTATGTTAGTCCAAAGGAAAAAGATCATATTATATTCACGAGAAGGTATGTTATGTATGTATAAAATAACACATACAAAAATATGTATGCTTGGGCATCTGTCTTATATTTCTCAAATTATACAATGATAGAAATGTGAAGCATATGAATTATTAATGTTAAAAGACAACAAGTTGAAGTCTGTTGCTCAAGGTGTATCCATAAAAAAAAAAATTCGCTTTATTCCCCAATTTTCGGATCAAATAGGGTGATTAAAAAAAGAATATAAAAAAAAAAAATACATTCATCCGCAATTACAAATACCAGTCTATTAAAATATCTTAAAATGTTCATTCAGATTTTTAAGAAATCCCAATATAAAAATGCTCAAACTTTATATCTAGTCCTACAGTAATAATTGTCAAAAAGTTACTATTAGCACTTGTTTTGTAAAGATAATCTATGAATATAATATAATAAATATCATAGAAAAAGGCTACCATTGTCTTCATTGAATTGTATGGAAGATTCCACTCTAATAAACTACTCCAATCTATATGAATTGTATTTCTTTAGTAAAGATTGAGCTTCGATTTCTGCGACTCGGTCCTGCAACAAAAAAGGGCATTGGGTTGGTTGAAAAAATATGTAAGTTTTTATCACTTTTCTATTTTATCTCTGATTTGAAAAATTCAAACATAATATCAAGTTTTTTTACAATAATATATTGGAGAAAAAGTGTCTTAAGGATGTAACTACAAAAATGGCTGTTTTGAGTGTAACATATAATTAAAATAAAAAAATAGGTTATACTCTACAAAACAACTTTTTTTTCAAAAAAAGATAATTAATATAAATCCCTAGTTTTGACAAATAATAAAACATACATAACAAAAATATTTTGTCATTTTTCTCAATTATATGTTTTTGCAGTTATACCCTTATGCCAATTATTTAGTGGTGCATATCACGTCAAAATTCATAAAAATTACAATATATTTATAGACAACCATTTGACTTACATCAGATGTAACGCATTTGGATTCAACCGTACGATCAAGCCACTTTACAGCTTCACCATATTCTCTTTTATTTATGAAACATTTTGCTAGCGATAATCTAAAAAAAAAAAAAAGTATTTACATATAGTAAAAATTATACATCTATCTTATTGAAATATATAAATATTTAAACAAGAAACGGACAGGACAAACGAAATGGGTATACAATTTTCTTAATACTGATTGATATACAAAAAAAAAGAAAGATTCCTTATCATATTCATCTCTTGTTGGAAGAAGAAAATTTTAGAAACTTGCACTATGCATTGAAAATGTTCTTTACCTATTTTCTTTCCACTCCCAGTGTGCTAGTTCTTCTGCTTTTTCAAAATCCTTTAGTGCATCATCAAATGATGTCTCGGGGACATCACCAAATAAAGCAGACGCTACTTTCTTTTCTATCCAGGAGAGACTGGCTATCTAAAGATGAAAAAAGAAACAAGGGATTACCAAGGTGAAACAAAGTGTTTTTACAGAGTATGCTAAAGATTAACATTAGATATCAATAATCTATAGTGCTACTCAAATTCTATAGACAATATTTTAGTTTTTTTTTTTTAATTAGATGTTTTAAGCATGAAATGTTTTTGATTCATAGGACACTGTCTAACGACGTTGTGAATTAAATGATAAGAGTGGAACCAACATTTTCCATGGAATATAAATTAAGTAATAATGTGATGACCGGAAACAAATCATAAAACTTTACATAATTGACAATTCAGTATACAATGGTAACAAACCTTTCATTGTGGTTATTATAATAATTACCAAATGTATATTTTTAGTTTACAGTTTGTTATTCAAAAAAGTTGATTTTATTTATTACAGTTCAATTATATGAAAACAAAATCAAGAATAATTTTTATTTCCAAGAAAGCTTGTTAATTGCTGCAGAGAATTCTTCTTATTGTCTAGTTTTTCTCCGGCAAAATATTTAAATAGTTTATCAGTGAGCATTTTTTTATTTGTAATAGTTTTGCTAACCCTGTTGTACGCTTAAGGACTAAAACAGTATTTTAATACCTCAAATTTGAATCTGCCCATAAGATGATAAAGAGACGCGTCGTCTGGTTTAAGTCGCAAAGCTTCGTCAACATGCTTCTTGAAAGTGGCTCCATCAAGAACTTTTTCTTTTGTAGCTGAAAAAAAAAAACATACATACAGGTTAATTCATACATACTTGGCATTAGTGACACCTTTTTCATCATCTTCGTTCTCTACTCAAGACTTATGTCTACGACAGTATGTTTTAAATAATCAGCTCTCAAAGCTCTACCAAGTCTGTAATCCAGACAAAATTGAATTTATTATAACTTAAGTATTTGTTGCAGCCATTTTTTTTTTCGAAGCACTGTCAACCTCTTATTTAATGCATGCATGGTGACAGCACTATTTCAAGGATTTGAAATTGGCATAAATAGAACTATAGTTGATTCCAGTGATCGATACCACATTCTAGCAATGTGGAATCGATCAAATATACTTTTGCTAGGGTATGATTTTTTAACTTGATTGAATAGAAAATAAAAGTTAGCATATAAAAATTTTCATACCAACAAAATCTCCACGGAGACCGATCAGAATAGCATACCATTTGTGGGTATCGGCATTCAAAGGATCTTTCTCTACAGCCTCGTGGCAGTATTTTACACCTACAAAAATGGAGAGGCTCGAGTTTAATATGCATATGTATGTAGACTTACCGTGATGTTCTTTTCTCATGTTAGGACAATTTCCAAAACTTGTTCAGAGAAGAAAGCGAGCACCATCAATGTGGTTTCGAAAGGAATTCAGTTTTACATACTAAGCTTTACAGCTCAGTTTTCATAGTTCAAGAATTCAACATTGACATGTTAATCGATAATTTTTATTCTATGATTAGCATAACAAGGTGAGACACACATTTATGACTACTAATGGATCTAAATTTTAATTTTTCATATTACCAATGAAATTGGCATGGATTTAGCATCACAAGAATTAATTTAAGGGCAGTGTAATATATTCTTCAGGATACTGAGTTGTTTTCGCTTCAATGATGGTATACTATAATACATCCGAAAAATTAATAAACATACTTGCCAAACTGAGACCATTGAATAATCCTTTTAAAAATTTATTGGAGGAACATTGAGCACTTTATTATACCTTCAAAGATGCTCTCTTTCTTTCCCTCCAAGTCATCATTTTTTTCAAAGGCATTGGACATGCGCTGACAGCACTGCCCCAGTCTCCACAGTACTTGTGCTGCATCAACATTAGACCTGACGCCGTTTGAAGGCTCCAAGAGATCTCCGAGGACTTTAAATGCTGTTCTTACATCGTCATCCTGACCGCCATGCAACAGTGCATCGGTTTTCGAGAAGATCTAAAAATGAATATAAAAGTAATGTCCAACTTTGGTTTCCTTCTTATGAGAGCTCTTTCATATGGAGGGTTAAAAAATATCATCTTGTAAATGGCTATAAGTCAAAAATATGTATGAATACATTTAGCAATATTGGCATCTAAAGACAAACGCTGAAAATTATTCCACAAGCACATGAACGCAGATGAAGTTTCAGCCTTAGTCATTTTGTCATGTAAGATATTCGATGTAAAATATTTTATGTTTTATATTACTGACACACATAAAATGAAATACGTCCACTAAAGGGTTAAGCTTATTTTCACCTATCTTACAAGACTTAAGATGACAATCATTTTTAGCTTATGGCAATTTTTTTTAGACTGTTGAAAATTATAAAAAAAATATTTAGTGGACTTTGTAAAGCACAATTTGTCTATGATTACAATTAATTTAAAATGACGACACAACTGAGGTTCATCCTAACATGATTAAACTAAGTGACTGTTGACAATTAATCACAAGATAAATTGTACTTTTAACTCACGAAAAACAAAAAATTATCTAACATCAAAATATGGATATGGGTTTATTTGTTCTGCACATCAAATATTTTCTAACTTACATAGAATCGAAAGCCACAAATAATAGAGCACAACTTGTATTCAGCCAAAGAAGGTGACTGGATTGATCACCAAAAATCTAGAATTAATGTTACCTCGATCAATTCCGATTCATCCTTTCTGCTGGTACTATTTCTTTTGTGACCATTTTCTGATTTTCGACTTCTTTCTGAAGCAACACTGCCACCACCGTCAGAATCAGTGCTCATATCGTAGAACTCTTCACTGGAGACATCGTAGTCTGTCCCGGCTATGGAGTTATATTCTGTGTTATAATCGGTGTCAGAGGTGTACGACGTCACAGAGGGTGCACTAACATGGTTGGGCACCTCATCAATCGGCGAGACTTTCTTCGAAGGCTTCAAATGCGGTGGACGCTTTGCCAGATTTGCATGGCGTTGTTTTCTTTGGATTCTGGACAAAAGAGAAAATAACAAAAATATTTGTAATTATGGACCATTCACTAAATGGGAATGATAAAATATTCATTCTTACATCACCTAATTGTGATTAGAATCATTAAAAAATTATACTTCCCATGACTTATATCTTCTGAATATGTCATAAATATTCTACATAATCTATTATATATAATCGAAACTCACCTCTGATTTTGCAAATCTCGCAGAGTTTGCAACTCTTCTCTCATAGAAGCGACTTGACGGTCGAGACGAGCCAAGTCTTGGGCTGAAAATAATGTAATCATTCGGTCAGTGAATACACTAAGTCATATTAATGATCATAATTATTACAGGCAAAATACATTTTGATAATGCATCATTCAAAAATATAACAGTAAATGCAATGCAGTCTGGATTCTGCTCATCTTTACTTTCTTTTTTCGCTCAGCAAGCCTTTAATCATATTCCTCCAACAGGCATTAGTGGTATATTAAAAGTTCATTAGCCTTTTGTACACCACAATTTTCAACTATTAATATTTTTATGAAATTGCAAGATCATTTAACAATTTTTAATTTAAGTTTTTATTAAAATGTTAAAAAAAATTAACAATAAACTTTGTTTTTTCAGTGCTCAAAAAATAATATTAATCATGAATTTAGTCTTATTTATGAAGGTATTGTTGAACAATGTAATATATGAAATTATGAAATTACAAATCAATGTCACTCAACAATATTTCTTTGAATAATCGATCAAATAATACTAATAAGAGATAGTAAATAAGCTAATAATTTTTCATTATATTTTAAAATAGATGTATCACTTGTTCGGTAGACTTTATTGGCAATTTTCATTCCTTTAAAGTTTTTTGTACTCAAACTCAGTAATTTTTTTTGTTTTCAATAGAAGTAAATAAAAAAATATGTATTTTATTATGAAATCTATATAGTATTCAACTTGAAGTTGAAGCTAAAATTAAGCATAATCAAAACTCAACAATTTTTGGTGTGGATAAACAGTAAAAATGTAAATACATGAATTTATTCTGAGTTTTAAAAAATGAGCAACTGCAGCAAATATTTCTTTTAAGCACTAAATTTGCTAATTATTATGACCCTTTCGTATTTAAATCGCACTAAGCAATTGCTAAATAAATAAATGAATTAATGACAAAATACTAAGATCATCATAAAATCTATTGAACGAATACTACGAATTTGTATTAACCTTTTCTAATATAAAAATATTCATAACGTTATCATCTCTACCTTACACAGAATTTCAAAATGAGGAAAAATTTAAATAATATCGTACTAATGCAAATCCAAATAAAAAGTTGACTCGTTTCGCAAATGTTTGTGAATACTAGTACACTGAAATGATTTTTATTAAATCCTGTCAGGTTTTATTTTCAATGGCTTTGCATGGCGGTAAACTTTTGGTTCAGGAACCAAATTTGGATAAAACAAAGATTTATAAAAATGTTTTATAATTTTTTTTTAATGCATTTTAATCAGTTTCATCTATAGATTGCTATATGATTTTCTGAATTTTAAATTTTTAAACCGTTCTCATATTACTCGTATTCGAATAGCACACCTATCAGAGGGCTGTGCCAACACTTTTTTTTTTTTGATTCATATATTTATTTGTGATAACTCTTCACATATTAACAGCTAAAATCTACATATTACAACAGATGCGCAATATCTTCATAAAAGAGACAAATCGTAGTACCCTCTTCAGGCATATATTTTTTAATGCCTTTTAAGGCTACCACATAAAAAAAAATACCTTGAGTTATTATTATTTCCATTTTATTATTAACTTTTCGATTAAAACTATCAACAGAATAAATTCAATGATTTTATGTGTAAGAATTGTCAAAATTTCATAAAAAAATTAACAGTTGAAAACGGTAGCATCCAAGGGGTTAAAATAATGATGTTTCTTAAAAACTCTTATATTAATTGAATTGGTATTAAGTTTGTAGAGCTAAATAATTTATTATCTTCACCTTGCTAAAAACCCTTGTTTATTAATACATAGAGAGTTGGAAAAAAAACTTAAATTTTAATCGACAAATTTTCTGAGAAAACTTTCAAATAATATACACTATCTGTACTCTTGCAGAATTGTGAATAAATCTGTATCCTATTGCTAGAATTACTTTTCGAGCCAAAAATATTCCAAGCGTAAGTATTAAAACAGATATAAAATAGAGTATTTTATATCTGTTTTAATGCTTATGATAAAAATGGTTAAGTAATTGTTTGGTAAACAGAATAACAATTATTATGTGGTAATGATTTAATAAATTTTATAACACACAAAAAAAAAACATATATATATATATATTATAAAATAAAAATTACCTTCATTTTCTGGAGAAACAAATGAAAAATTTTGACCCATTATCTCATGCGAAGTGTAATAAACTCACTATATTTTAAAATCAAAAGTGTATTTAGCAATACAGAAATAAACAACGGATGACATAACAGAATCTTACAAACACAGCCCGGCACATCTAATACCAGTTTTTCACGTTTTACCACAATTTCACAGTTTTATGAAGGACAACCAATGTTGACAGAGGTCTGAATCTATTTGAAAGTATTACTTAATTATGGCATTGTATTTATTCAGTTGACTGTAGTCTACCGGCTTTATAGTATAACTGAGGAGTTAATTGGTGTAGGTGTGAAACAATTTTCCTTAAATACATCTGACCAAAACTGTCAAAGAGACATATTTAGTGAAGTGCAATTGATATAAATAAAAATTCTTTGACAGCCCGGACATGTTGATTACCATGTGGAATAACACATCAACTCTCAAATGCAAGCTTTTTGAAATAGAAAAAAACTGTCCAAAACAAAATGAGGAGCAAAAAAGATTCAGATAGTGTTTTCTAACTTTATTTGTGCTGTGCCCCGCTTCAATGCTAAAATGATTATTTTTATACTTAACAACTTCCATAAAAATCTGCTGTTTCTAAAAAAATACACATAGTCAACCAAACTATTTTAAAATTACCTTAAATATCAAATTTTCACTATAAATGTTATATCTACCATTCAGAAGCTTGAAGATGAAACTACGAAATTAACCTTAGTGCACACAAATATTTTTTTTTAATGCGCATATACACCCAATCCTTTTTTTACCTACAACATTGGTTTTAGAAAGTGGTGCACATAAAGAAAACTTTACTTCATATAATTTGGTAAATTGATTCCAAAAATTTAATTATCGCAAAGTATTAAAAACATATATAAAAAAACAAAATTTTTTGTTGAAATTTGTGCAAAAAGAATAATTTCTTTGCTTTGTGAACGCCGATTCAATCAATAATTTCTTTACTGAATTTATACAAAAATACAATAAGAAACTGATAAATATGTATACATGTATAAGTGTATTTACTTATAGGATTTATTCGCTGCTATCACTATCGTATTGTAAATAAAATTGAACAAATTTGAACAAAAATATTGAATTTTGTTTGAATATTAATTTGATGAAATGCTGTGTTTCCTAGATTCTCGATTTGAGTCAATAATTATTTTTGTATTGGATTGGACAAATTTCTTTACAATAAATATTGTTTTATAGCAAGTTTTTGGTTTGATTTCTGCATATTCCGTAGCTCTGATTCATTTTAAAGTTCAATAGTAGTCTCAATTTATTTTTAAATTTTCTAGCATGCCTTATTAGGATTGTTTGTAAAAAAAATTATCATCTGAGTTGACATTTTCCATTTTTCTTGAAGTGTGTCAGCTTTAAATGTAGGTTCCTCCTCGTCACTATTATTATATTATTAGCCATAGCAATTTCCATTAAGTCTTCGTTTTTAACATTTGAAAAAAAAATGCATAACAATTAGTAATCACGTAAAAAGAGGACTAGATGAACTGAATTTTCGCATGACATTAATTTAGAGAATAAATATTTAAAAGAGTTCATCCCTCTCATATTTGTTTAAATAGAATTTTATAGAAAAATAATATGATTGATTGATGAACGGTAGATGGATTTATATTATTTATAATCCTAATTTTGATGTATAATGAAAAGTGTACGAACAACACATATATAATTAGAAGTAGCATTTGATTACTCAGGCATGTGTGAAACAGCTCAATCCATAAGGGGATGAAAAATAACTACACTATAAGCACAATTGTGATTTTTTAAAACAACTAACTCACCAAGTGATAGTGCATGATATAAATATCTTTCTGGTTTGAAAGGCTAACTATATTCAAAGACCAGACTGCAAACTTTTATGCCACAGGAATTGATCAGGTTAATGAAATATTAATCAGTATAGTTAATAAATTTTCACTCCTAATGTGAGTTATATGGAATAATTGTGAAGGTATCCAACACAGATTTATTTACACAAACTGCTTGTTAATTAATTGCTCAACCTCTCTATTTCACAAATAGATAAGACCAGGGATAGGACTAGTGGTAGCTAACTTAGCAAACTAACTAGTGATCGAGAAAAATGCAGTTCCATCATAGAAGTTTTCATTTGTTATAGTACTTTGTTGGTGGTAGTGACTAGTTGTCAATGTTCCCCACTTCTTGAAAGGTATCCTTAAAATAAATACATCATAAAAACAATTGAAAATATGGTATATTTTAATATCTTTTTTTTTTGAGTGAATAAACATTTATGATCAAGTTAATTTTTGCATTACAATATTTCAATTATCCTGATTATTTCCGTAAGTTACCTAAACATGGCTCACCAGAAAACAAGTTGAAATCTGACTAAAACTGGATCAAATTTGAATTGCTTAAAGTTAGTTTTAACAATTCAAATTTGATATTGAAATTCTATCAAGCACCTTCAGTCAATATCACAAATTACACAGTATGATACACAAAAAATGTTAATTGACTTAATTCTACCATTATCGTTGATATATGTTGTGGTTTTTTAAACATTCAGTAAATATTAAAATTGAATTTTAAAATTGACTGCTGAATTATTCTACAGGTGTTTTGAAACAGTGAAAAGTTATTCATATGACTTTATTCTTTTCATTATTCTATTGTTATAAATAAATCATGAACAAATATTTATGTTTAAGTGAAAAATATTTATTTTCGCGTTGGGCAGATTTTTTTTTTATTATTATAACTGAACACTAGAAAACATTAAAAACCGGATTTTCTAAGCCGATGGCATTTGGATTTAAGATCATATTTTGAATTCAAATATTACGCTTATATTGACACTGATACATACCTAGAAGAAGTCTTCTTCTTTCGCTGTATAACTGTTCTATTATAAACATGCCTGCGGCCCCGAGAATACCGATAACGGCCGCCCCAAACATTGTTCTCGTCATAAAAGCGTTTGAATTTTCCATGTTTTCTACACAAAATCACGATTAACACTAAAAATTGTTACCCGCCTCTATTTTTCCTTTTATTTTGATCGGCTGACCCTTCAACAGTTAGAAATACGTAAAACGACACCCCGGCGGGTCGTAAGCTTTAGACAGAAGAAGCGTTGATCTGGTGTAATTTTACGATCGTATTCAACAAACTAGTAGCAAAGTGCAAAGTATCTTGTGGTACCTTTTCCTGTTTACCAAAATAAATTACATCACAGGTATTGGCGCGCATATTTTCACATTTACACGAGTCGAATTTTTGAGTTGCGTTTAGACTAATACATAGTAATGGTGATATCCTGATGCTATTTTACCGAAACAAATGAAAAAATATAACCTTTCAAGAAAACAGAATTTTGGCTTTGACAGCTAAAATGCAAGTCGGACTAAGTGTTGCAAAACGTAAATTTTTGGTATTGCTATGCATTATGTTGAACGTGAAAAATTAAATAAGTAGTTATTTTTAGGCTATAAATAATAAAGAAAATGTAGCCAGATATTTTTTTGTATTATTTTATCGAATTCGACGTAATTCAAAATGTTTCCATTAAAATAACTCATACATTAGTGGCAGTGGTGTAGCTAAAGAGTGCATACGTTTCTATTCTGAAATGTTCTGAACAGGGATACGTCATTTCAGTTTTGTTTTTTTTTGTTCAGGGATGGAATAAACATAGTTATTTTTCGTCTATTTGGACAAGCTCATGAAGAAACAAATATATGTTCTTTTAGAGTTATAATGATATAACTATTGAAGATTGTCGTCATCAATAATTGAGTATACCATTATTTTATTAATGAATAATTTATTTTTCAATAAAGTATTTATAACAGTACAGTAGAATTCTTAATAACACTACTCCGAATTACGCGCTGGCTTGAAATATTCGCCGCAAATCCCCCAATTGCACGATCGCTTGGCTGTATACGCACACAGCTAGACGTCCGTGTGTGCGGTACATACAGTCAAATGTTGGCTAGCGTCTGTATATTCAACGCGTGCCAGGCTATCTACTCACATTCGAGCGATCGTGTGCTGGATTTTGCGAGCGCTACGCATTTTATCACCTAGTAACTAAATGTTTCGTCCATATATTTTTTGCATAACTAAGAATAATCCTTTTTTTTGCATTTTTTACAGATAAAAAATCCCTAATTTTATATTCCCCATTACACAAATCTAAATTAGTATTATTGATTATTGTACAAAAAAAAATATATATATATAAATATAATGACAATAGAATATGTAAATATTTTGCAGTTATAAATGGAGAATAAAAATGCATAATTGCTATCTCATTAGGATAATGCTAGTTACAATTTTATAAGTTCATATGGAGATATTGAATTATTATGTTTTAAAATTGTAATCAGATGAAATCATTCATTATAGAACCAAATGATCATATTCATGTAAAATTCAAAACTGAATTCGTTTGTACGGATGGTTTATTATATATCCACAACTACATAATTGATGGTGATAATGTTCATTAATTTTTCACCAATGCACGGAAATAAATCTTAGTAACATTATTCCTTAATGATTGGTAGAAAAATTTCTAATATTTTAATTTTTGACACATGTTATTTAAAATATCATGCCTTTCAATCAAGAAGTGACAGTAAACACCTTAAAAGTGATGTTTTATGATCACAACTGATTTCGATATAATGCCTTTCAACCAAGAAGTGACAATTACCACCTTGAAAGGTATGATGATATCTGATATAGGATTATTGATAAAATAATTTGCATAATTATTAATGTTTTTAAATTAGTCAAATGATATTATTGGATTCACTTTGGACATGACCCAAACATTAAAAGTTATAAAAACATGAAGAAATAAAACAAAAACAAAAAATAGATGAAAAATGTTTTATTAAAAAATTCAAAATAATACATCACACATAATGGACGGATAATTATTGTAACAAATACGATATCGTTCTAAAATAAAAATAAGGCACTTAAAAATAATATTACACTAGTGGACTATTTCACTTAGTTACAAGTAATTCTATCTTCTGGTTTCTTAAACATGGTCCAGAGCCAACTGGAACTCCATTTTTAAATTATATTTTATAGTTCTATATATAAACAGGTAATAAATTTTTTATAATCTTAATATTTTTATCATTCAAAGAGTTTGAAGTGTCGCTGTCTCTCATATAATAATCAGACACAGATAAGGTTGTACCGTACATACATTCTGCCAAAATATAAATATGTATTGGTATTGAATTATTGTATATTTTTTCAACATCTTTATCACAAATCAATAAATATATGAGTGGGAAAGGGGATTAATTATCTTATATGAACATGATATATTTTTGTAAGAAAAATTATCACGTGAGGCATATAATAAACATTTTGATTTTGCATGGATAGGTAGATATATAATTAAAAATACATTAAGCATAATTTTAACTGATCAGATCTAATACATAATTGGAATGATTCATACAAATAATGTAATTTCCATTAAAACTATTGTATAATACTAATAACTAAGAAAGCAACGTAACTTCATGGAATAATTGAAAAAAAAAAAACTATTTTGGACGGTAACAGAAATAAATTGCAATCTATTTTCTGTAGATATTAATTAACCCTTTGGGAGCCCATCGTTTTCAACTCTAAAATATTTTATGAAATTGTTAATAAATGACGGCTGCCAAATAAAAACAAAAAATATTAAATTTGTAACTGAAAAAATGATAATATTCATGAATGAAAGTATTGTGAATTTTCATTTTAATATAAGGATTAAAAATATGAATACTTTGAGGCCTAACAAAATAATATTAGCGCAGCCATGTGACATCTGTTCACGCTGATGTGAATAACATAAAAGTATTTCAAAATTTATTTATAATAATAATATATTTATTATAAACATTCTATGGATGATATATTCACATATATTCAAATTTTTGTCATGGTGGCATTTGCGTGCCTGCACACCATGGTGTCTAAGTGGTTGGACTAGGTTTTTTGTAGTAAAAAGTACACATTATATTTGTGAGAAAAGGAATAAACCTTAAAATGGTACTTATTGTAAAATCTCTTACTTTTTTGAGAAACACCATACCTGATTAAATGTGTATTGCTGTGACACAAAAAAAGTTAACAGGTGCAATTTTTAAAAAAAGTTTTCTAAAACATTGTTTCATGAAACTGTCAAAAAATTTAAAAAAAATTCAAAAGCAACATGAAAGTTTTTAAAATCGAAAACAAATAATTGAAGCTGATGTTCTTGAACATTTGTTTTATTTTACACTTAAAATCATTTCCCCTTTATGGTGCCAAACATTCAAAAAGTTCTCTTGAATGAATTAATAAAATGTTATAACAAACAATTGTGACATTTTTTCTAACATCAATTGTTAAGAATCCATTACATTATAATAATGATAAAAAATTGAATGGGCCAGAGTTTGTAGACGGCAGGCATGATGCTTATATGAATGATTCCTTCATAGTAAAAAATACAAATTCCTACAATTATTGAATGAATAAATGGTGAGCATTTTCAAGATACAAACAATTCAGGACTATTACATGATGTTGCTCACATATAATTGAACTCTTTTAAATATATAATAAACCTATTTTTTCTCGGCACTTAAGAAAGTTGTTAAATGATAGTTTGTAAAAAGGCTTCTAATAGATAAATTCAGATATTAATATTTTATGTAATGCATAACACATCCCAAAAAGAGGTGTTTTTTGAATTCCTTATCAGCTATAAAGCTTTGTCAAAAATGGATAAATATAATAAAATAATCTACTATAGTCAGATGGCAAAAGATGCACTATTTTTCCATTTTCCAAAATTTTCTTCAACAAATATTACGATACAATCAACTATAACGTGGCAAAAGAATTCAGAGGCCAGATATTTAGCAATAATAGCTTATTAATTTAAATTTTTACTACAGGACAAAGTGAGACATTTGAAATGTTTGAAAAAAGTTATTGGCAAAAGAGGCCATTTGCTTTTCAAATATTTTATTCAAGTCAAATAAGAATATTTTTTTATTCAGACACAAAAACCAATACCCAATCAAGTTAAAAAGTAATAAAAAATTGTTTAAATTGTATTATTCGAAAATTTTGTTAACTAGGCTAGGCATAATTGAAATCTTAATAAAACTCTCAACATTCTTGAAAATGGCAGATGTTCAGTTACTTTTGTCATCTGACTGCTGACTTATTATGCTATTACTACACAATTTGAAAATGTCTTAATGAGATTATAACAATTTGAATCTACACACAAAGGCACTCAAGATATGTTGCTAATATCAAAGGCAGTCATAGTAAGAAAATATGACATGAAGATGTCATTTCTAAGCATCCAAGAGAGTCATTTGTTTGAAAAACTAACGAATAATATTGTACAGTAAAATTGTAAATAGAATAACCTTTTTTGCACACTGGACCTGTAACAGATAAACAATCATCATTTACTAAGAAATACATACAAATTTTGATGAAACAGTTAAATATGTATTATGAAAATGTTACGAGTTACACTTTTGTAACTGTTCTGGAGTGAAAAATATCTTTCCTGTAAACTTTTATATTGAAAATTTTTCATGTAATATATATTTTATGGTAGGTATTAACTCTTGCATTCCAACGATAAAAGATATTCTTCATTATGGTTATTCCTTGTTAATATTATTACTTTTGATTAAATCCACTTTTTTTAATGTGGACTGGGAACATTTTTGTAATAGATACATTTTTCAATGTTATTACATGTTTAATTAATCTATAAGTCTTTAAGATATAAATATTTGCAGGCATCTGGCAATGTTCATCTACAGTTTACAATTTATGAAACCTCAAAATAGTTCAGGGTAAAGGTCCAAAAATGCTTCTGGAGAATAAGCCAGAACACTTCTCATTTCGTTAAATACAAATATATATGGGATCAAATATTGAGCATGATATACTACATATGAATAAATATTCCAATCAAACTAAAGGAAAGCTTACATTTTAAATAATAAAAACACATTTTTTTAATTCTATTTCCACAATATATTTTATGATCAGGACCGGTTTCGTTCATTGCGAGCATTATCAACTGATCATTTAGCAGGCTCAGCAGTGATAGGGTCAAAAACAGGATGTTAGTAGCAGTGATTCGCTAATCACTAGTTTTATCACACTCCTATCCTTACTCAGAAATAAAGGTTGAGAGATTAAACAAAAGACAGCTTTTGTGGTGCAACTTCTATTGAAATCAACTCTATTAAGAGTCCACAAACAGAACATTAGGAGCGGACAAAATTTTACAAAAAAATTGCATGTTAGGATAGATGATATATCACAATAGACAGCTAAGCAGCAAATGGTTAACATAATAATAAGTACCAATCAATTCATCCAACAGGCATAGTGGAAACTGTACTATGTGGAGTTGTAGGACGAGACCCAGCCAATGAATGAGTTGTTGACGCGTTCAACGAAGCCATCGTGCCCATCTATTAAATCAAATCACACTATTATAAATTACAATTCATGAAATTTATATATAAAGTTGATAATATTGACTAAGCTGTGTCATTTTATTTCTTTAGTTTTACTATTAAAAATATTGCATAGAAATTGTTAAGACTGACCCGTAGGTGCGCCAGGTCCTCCAATTTTGTGAGGTCTGACAGTTCAATATAGAGACTGTAGACCAGAAGCCAGCCGTAAGCGCTGCCCAGAATAAAAACAATCCAGCACAACATCATCAAGACGTTGTATGCGAATATGAGATCGTTCACGATGGCAGCAAATATGAATGCAAAGAAACGGAATAGGGTAAATGCCGCAAAGCAGTATATCCAAGGGAGGATTTTCTTCTCATGTTCCTGTAAGTAAGAAAAAATTGCATTTACTCATGTACAAATAGCGAATGAATGAATAGCTAGAGCATGTTTTATTTATTCGAAAAGCATTATTAGATAAGTTAGAGAACCATAAATATTGAGTTGTGATATTGTGGATAATTTAACTATTGGTTTAATAAGCATTTTTAAATAATACAAATGTCATTTCTATAGGGATCTATGTTGAGGACAATAGGTGAAGCACAAAATTTAAAAATGTATCATTGTAATAAATATCTAAGATTCTATTTGAAACATATGGAGATATTGAATATGCAAAATAAATATAAAGCCTATAATGCTAATATTATTACAATTAACTAATTCATGCACAATGATTCGGCATTAATGCTCTGGGTAAATTTATTTTTAAATAAATATCGATTCATAGAGCAAAATTGGTGTTTGTATCCGGTGTGCAAAATACCCATGGATTTCATACCCCTTCTAAGTGTTACATTGAATGAGCGATGGCCAAATTAAGAATAATTATATTCAAAGGGTTAGTCTGAAGCTTAGAAAGTTTTGCCAGATTCATAATATTGCTTTATTTGAATGGGCAGGTGTATTAACGATGGAATCGTTTGTTTCATTTATAGCCGTGTACATAGAAAAACATTCAGCAAGTGTATGGTTGAATGGGTACCTTAAACTTCCTCCGTCCGGCGGCCGATGAGCTCTGCCGTTAGCAAACAAGTGAACAAATGAGTGATGATGTCAAAATTAAACAGTGAATAAGTGTGGTGATTTACTTATCGAAGCAAAATAATAATAAATGTGCACAGAATTCTATAAAATGTATTGTTTATGAAATGAAATATACCACAAATATGATGGAAAATTATAAAAAAGAAATATGATAATTAATAGGGCATAAGATTCTTGTAATTTCAATTATTTTACACAACGAACTAATGAGTTTATGTTCCAATTGATTCAAAAATTAAAACCCAAAAAAATTAATTATTGGTAGTTTATCACTTAATTAACTCCATTCAGAAGACCCCAAAATTTATGAACATTGAAAAATAATATCAATTTCAAGAATTTTATATGTCAACATTACGATTATTTAATATGAAACCAACTATACAATTGATAACGTGTATTCAATAATCGATTTCCGTCATTCAGTCGCTGACATTAAATTAACATTATTATTACAGATGTAAAAAAAAATCTATTTACTTAGGTACACCTATATGCGAGGGATGCTTTGCTGGTCAATGTATTGCCTAGAAAGATGAATGTTAAGAGAAAAGCTCAGTATATTATTGCATGGTGAAAAAAAAAATTGTAAATGAAACTAAAAAGATGGATATATCAATAAGTTTACATATGGCACAGAAATGGTCCATTACAGAGAAAAAACAGCTCCCCGTAGCGGGTTAAGCAATGGTGATCGACATATATAAGTTTGTTCGTTAAGAAGCCTATGTGATAGTTGTATTTTTTATGTGACTCACATTTATTGTTTTTTATCTAAAAACACCCTTTGATATGAAATATGTGTTTTGTGAACTGTCATTACATTTTTCAAACGCACGGCGCACTGCCATCAGATGTAACAGGATATATTTTTAATGTCATTCAAAAATAAATAAAAAAAAGAACCCTTTTAACCCCATAATCAGCCCCAACTGGTAAACAGTCATATTTGATCAAAATAAATTGATGAACTTACCTTTCTTAATGCGTTGATGAGCATAATACTTGTAACAAAAACACAGCAACCCCCAACAGCTGAGAACAGGGCGAATATTATTAGGGCGTTTCGAACTGAAATGAAATATCATTTAATAAGACACTGTACATAAAAATTACACTCCATTCATATAAAATAATTATGGCTTTAAATTAGAAAGCTGAGAGATTATTCTAAAGCGCTATCATAAAAGTTCCATTGGACTTTAAGCATGACTTCTTGGCAGTACTGATAAGTCTCACAAAATTACTATACCAGTTTAACACACTTTTCATGTAAAAAGATAATTACATTATAATCAGAAAAACTTGTATTGTTGTTTTTCAGCAAAGTTTAGGCGCGCTGATAGATTGGCACTCTGAGGCTTGAAAGGTTAACTTAAGGATTAAATTCAATACATTGTGGTATCTCAAGAGAAAAATAAATTTATCAAACACTTTTGTAATAGAAGGAATAGACAATCTAATACTTTTGAAGGAAAACAAACAATGCAAATTTAATCAGTTGCATTGACTGCTAAATGTTTTTTTATAGCTCTGTTACTAAACAATGTTCTCTATTAAATAATTTTGAAAAAGTATATAAAATTTATTGATAACTTACCATGAATATTTCCAACATAAACAAATTCAAATGAAATGACATAATATCCATAGTGTGTAGAGCCAGGGGCCGCCATTGATAGGCAATACATGTCGAAAATTGATTCACCTATTGTGAACAGGGCGACAAACTGTAAAAAAAAGAAATGTAAGATTGAAAACATAGTCAACAAATGTGATTAACTTTAAAATATTTTTTTTGCTTGCAAGCATAATGAACCTGCATTGATGGAACAATTAAATTCAGATAGAAAATAAGTATTTCTTTAGACACAGGAATAAATCGCAAATATTATAAAATAACATAAAAAAGTCATAAATGAAAGTTTTGAAGAATATTTGGGTCGCAATTTATACTTACAATAGCAAAGAATCCTGTCAGCAAAGCTCCTCTCTGAATATCTAAGATGACAGCATCATGTAGAATTGGTTTTTGATACCATGGGATTCTTATAGATCTCATAGATTTACTAGACTTCAAGTTTGTCGATGATCTAGAATTAAAAAAAATAGTTAATTAATATTTTATTTCGTTTTTTGTGAATTTTATGATTATTTTTACAATCACGCATTGAAATACAAAAACATATTTTTGTTTAGCAGATATTTTGGGAAAATATTACAGTCAGTAGCAAAAAAGGTTATTAATGAAATAATTCATTATTAGTTTTTATTTTAAAAGCTTTTATTGAATATTTACTACATTTTCATGATTATCTTTTTCGATATGTTTTACAAAAAGTACTAAATGTTGCTAGAAAATTGCAGCTGCAGTTCTGAAGGAAATTTTAATAAGAAATTGAAATGCTAAATTATCATACATGGAAATCAGGAAAGGTATTAATAATCAATGTAATATACAAATACATTGTTAGTACCCGATGCTCAATTCTTACGAACAATTCAATGGATAGTAAATAAACAAACCTAGAGCTAAAATCCTAGCTTTGTGATCGAAAATTTCCTTAAGTAGAACAAATTTCAAACACTGGATTACATATTTTGAATTTTTTTTTTAGTGTCTATAGAAACATGATATATAGGTTAAAATGATTGCGTGAATATTAATTTTAAGCATACATCTCTTTTTTTTAAGAATTTTGTAAACAAACAACAATCATAAAACATCAAATAAAATCACTATCGAAAATTTAGACTACATAGATTCGAAAGTCTACCAATCAATGATTCTATAATCTTAGCATTCTGATATTTTACGATTTATGACTGTAATGTCAGATTGAAATAATATATCATTAAGGGACATTTCGAGCGGATTTACAAAATCCCTTCTGTCAAAATAGTGTCCCAAAATGTGTCAGTTTCCTTGAAAAATGGGTCGAATTACTCACTTTCCAGTATAATGGGAATAGACAGAAGGTGTCGACCTGTAGGTCGACGGTGTCTTGCGACCGTAATTCATTGCGATTTCCTGAAAACAAAATAATAACAAACAAATCAATTTAGTTAGGTTACACCCATCTTGATTACTCATTTATGTCAAACATTTAACGCAAACGATTTTGCTTAAATAAAATATTTTTAGAACTGTAAATTAATTAGTTTTCAAGAGTATACTTTAAATATTAACCTATTGTTAAAAATAGAGAAGGAATAAATAGAAAATCGTGAAACAATAATAGGCGTGGCGCGCGCACCGTGTTTGTTACAGTTTGTTCGGTTTGTCATAGACAAATATACTTTATGAATTTGTTGTCTCAGCAGTGCTGCCACAGTATGATGAATATTTACTGCTCAAAATATATCAGAGACACAAAAGATGGTGACGGACAACATGAAAATTTTAATTTAAAAATACAAACTAATCCCAACAAAGCATACTAAATACAAATCAAAATAGTCCGATAACGAAAGTGAATCAGGTCTTCGAATAATAGACAATCGAATTAATTTCCTGTTGTATTAAAATGCATATGTTTAAATAGATGCAAGTCTACGTTGTAGTAATCAAAATCGTTGATTTCTTTGACGAATCTCGCAGGTTCGACTTTCCAATTCAAACAGTGTTTTATGCGGATCTTTTTTCTTAATACTTATTATCTGATTTAGTTGTGATTATTTTTTTTTAGAAATTTTAAGAGTTCATAATTATGATAAGTAAAAATGAACCCCCCCTACACCCATCCGATTCTAAAAACGAGGCGAGCAGCTAATTAATCTCAAGTCATGTCCTAGGCCCTAGACATATAAACCCAGATCTTTTTTACGCGATACATTGGTTCCAGAAAACGGCGCGTAAAAAAATCACAACTTACATATAATTTGACAATTTGGTTCCAAAAATTGAAATATCGCGTGAAAAAGTCCCAGAAACATATAAAAAACTGCCGTCCAAAAAATCGCGTATAATCGAATTCGCATAAAAAAAGGACTGGGTGTAATATACTTGTTTAGGGACTAAACTTTTTTATTCCTGCTCTCTTTACTTGTTTTCATGTGATACACCAGTCCTTCAAAAAAAGTCAAACTAGAGACGTTTAGCGATATGTCTGAAATCCTGGTTTTTCAACGTTTCCAAAATGGTTTTGAATTTTTTTTACTAATTTTGGTCTGGGTTGTCAAAAAATTTTTTTAAGAAAGCTTCATCATGATCATCAAACGCCATCAATCATCTCCTCAATGGGAACAGAAATGGTTTAAAAAAGCCATTTTATGATGAAATTAATTAGTTTTCTGTTAGTAAATACTATGTGGCAGGTGTACGTCACAAAAAAAATTATTTGTAGAATATTTATTTTGTTTATACATATTAACATATAACTCATTACAAAAAAAACCATAATATTCTTCTGTCAAAATATAATCATTGATATAATGTATGTTTATAAATTATGTCTCAATAAAAATACTTACTTTGCAACATAATTTTTATTATAAAATGTCATGAAAGTTAGTGTTTAATTTTTGAATAAGTATTCACTAAAAATAGCCATAAGAATTAAAATATCAAACATCTGAGATATTCAATTTTCTATGCTCCTTCAATAATTTGTTTGTTGTAACCCATACTGGCCATGGATTTCTTGACCATCTCCTCATTTCCTTTCTTTGCAGACGGAATCTCTTGTTTTATTACTTCAACTCCACTGAGTACATCATTCTCCATTTTTTTTTGTAGATACTTGCTAAACTCTCTCGCCTGCAAAACAGTATCATCTAAATAAGGATTTTCTTCGCCGTTGTGAAGATACATTGATGTGTTAATTATAGTATAAGCTTCAGCCACCCATTTTTTTAATTCCTCATTTATCATAAGCTTTTTTAGGAATTCAGTTCGCTCCATGGTTGTGGATTCTGAAAAAAGAGTGTAAAAAATGATATTAAAAATCATCATCAACATTTGATGATTCAGAAGGAAAGCAATAAAGTTGTGATTGAGAACTCAAAACCTAATGTAAAATAAATATTCCATGACCAATGAAATAAGATTTTTATTATAATTTTTATCTACTAGATAAAAGAAATAATAGTTGCAGTCTTTGTCAATAAATACATTGCATATACAAATACAAAGGAGGCATTCTAAGCAAAGATGAGATACAGGATTACTTATCGGGACAAATTTTTAAACAAATTCTAAAATATGTTAAAATGACACTTAAAACATTATGTGCTGAAATCACAGATTTCATGTCACTTTTCAAGCAACAAAATGTGAAAGGTTTTGAATGAAAGCTTGAAAAGTTATTTGTCCCTAGATGATGAATTGATTCTCATTAAAAAAAATCTACTTTACAAGGTTATTTAATCTAACAATTTGAATTGTTAACTTTCACACGTCACTAACTGATGATTCTGGTATTGCCTTACAACATCTTCAGGTTTTTCAGTACCGGATGGAAAATTAGTGAATAGTTTCTGTCACAAATATAGAATACAGATTAAGAAATAATATATTAGCACTGAGTCTAGTAGTTAAATTGATTTTAATACTGATTTGTAAATAGTTACCTTCCACCTAAATTGAAAAACTGATAAAAGAATTATAAAATATTTAAGGTAGTCACATGAATTGATCATGATAAATGTTTCTTTGACAGGTAATTTTGCTTCCAAAATAAAGCTTGTCGCGGAAATTTTTTCACCATCACATACAATTTTTAGTGGTTCTGTAATCAGATATTATATTAACTAATATAATGTGTCACTGAACTATAAACTTACAATATTTAACGAAAATACGTGTAATAGCAGATGTTACAATGGCCATTATTTGGGTAACTAGACATATGTTGATCTTTTACTTTCTCTTTTTTATTCAGCCTTTTTATACTTAAAAAATATATATTCTGCAAAAGTTTTGTATAGCATATTATCTAGCTGATTATTCAATAATATAAATGCAATTAGTTTCAATGTTTTCAAATCATCGTAAAAAATTATTCTCAAAAAATTTATTATTATAGATATTTTGGTAAATCATACGATATATTAATTATCAATAGTATTTGAATCTAGCTAGTTTCATTGAAGTAATTGATTGGAATCAATTTGACATTTATCCATTTCAATCACTATATTGGATGTGTATACATGTACACTAACTACAAAGCACACATTACATCTTCACAATGGTAGTGGTACAAGAACAAAAATATACTTACTTATATGAACATTCAACGAATATACTTTGTGGCACACTGATAAAAAAAATCAGTCAGCCGGTCTAATATACTTTTGATGTGTTTTTTAAATTTGATGCAAATTTTATTTCTACAATTTGCATTTAATTACTAAATTACTTACTGAGTTGTAATACATGAATGGGAAAGACATTTTTGATTGTTTCTTAAGGGTATTAAATAAGTGAATTGTCTAATTATTCCTTATTAACTTAATAAGTATTAAGTTAATAAGGAATAATTAAATAAGACGGTACCTCTTACACCCGCGGGGCTGTTTCAGTCAATCGAAGGAAAGTTCGGAAGAGACTTCCCACCAACTTATAACCGAAGACATTATGCAAATAGTGTGTGGGAAGAGGGCCGAACAGATCCAGCACCGCCGAAACCATCCGGGCCAAGGTGAAGGAGGAACACGTCAGAGACAGACTGGCGAAAATCCCCCCCCCAGGTTGCAGGAAAGGCTGGCGAGACCTAGACCCTCGCCTAAGAATGATAGGTTGCCCTTTCGGGAGCAAGTCCCGACGCCCAGTGTTAGGAGGGCCAGCAGTGGTAGACCTTCAGCAAGGTAATATCGAAGGCCCCCTACAAAAAAAATAAAAAAACCGGGAATTGCACAAAAGAAAGAATCTTTGAGGGGGGCGCCGCCCCAGATGACGCCAAACCCTTCAAAGGGGGTTGCCTGCGACACCTTGTGGAAGTTTGGAAGGCAGAAGAAGCCCCCTTACCCCTTCTGAGGATGTTAGGGGGGGGGCGCATTCCATTCACCTTGAAGCCGCCCTTCTCCCTCAGACACCACAGCTACTGCGGGAAGCGGAAAGCCTCGGAAGGAAGTCGAAAGAAAGGCAGAGACCTACAAAAACTACAGCTATGGGGCCCGATAAGCTGGCCTCCAGGACAGCCATAGACGAGAGGTAATAACTGGCGAGAGTGATCACATCCGACGGAAGGCCTTATCACAAACCTTTCCAACCAGTCTAGATGGCCACAAGAGCGTACCCGGACCATCAGCTGAAGACTGGTTAAGATCTCACATTGATGACATAACTCTTCCCCCACGAGCCACCAGGTGATAACAAACATTCACTCAGAGGATCTTGGACATTGCTGCCAGAACACACAATATAGGAGTTTTACCTACCAATAAAACTCTTATTGTGTTTCCAGCAATGTCCAAGATCCAGGTAACCCCTACCTGGTGCAACTTGAGTGAGAATGACATACATAACGGCGTCACCCGGATGGCGTGGCTTGGATAGGGAAGAGAGGGGAGAAGAAAAGGTGTTTCCAATGTAGGGTTTGGACGCGTGGCTCGAAAACAGAGACGCATCATCTCAGAGGATCTTGGACATTGCTGGAAACACAATAAGAGTTTTATTGGTAGGTAAAGCTCCTATATTCTCTTAGTATGCAATCAAAATTGTAGGGTAAGACTATGATCCAAAGATAACTAATTTGAAAAGGATAACAAATGACTATCCTCATTTTTATTTTCAATAATGTCATAATGTGCCAATACAATTTTAACATTTAAGTAATATAGCAAACGCAATATGCACGTACGGCTGGTATTAATTGGGTCATTAACTTTTACAACTCTTATCGAGCCTGATTAGACATCGCATTGCCTACTCCTATGTCGTGTCCTACTCGACATATTAGAGCATACTTTAAAAATGAAAATACCACCTTTTTTCCTTTCAAGTACCATTTACTGATTTGCTGTATGTGTTTTTCTTTAAATAAATAATTTGAATTGACTCTCTTCTAACTTAAGAAATGATTGAACAAGTTGGGAAAACAATTGAAAACACAAATATCTCCTGTGAGTGATTTAACCAACCTGAATAATTTAAGTCATATACTTGTCACCTGATATTTAATTCCATTGAAACCCACCAATTTAAAATAAGTGGGGTACCTCTAAGTATCAAATCACTCAATTACATTTTTATGGTAGTTCATTTGTAAAACCTTTCAAAATAAAGTCATTAGCTATAAGTATTGCATTTACATGGTAGAACACTATTTAGTTTAGCTATAAAAATGTATTTCTTATCTAAAATTATCATTTTCAAAATTGAGTGTTTTTATGATCTAATCTATAGTTATTAAAATTATTTAGGTATATGTCTAGCCTCTTAGCGCTAGGGCCTTTATTTTTCGTGTGTAATTCGTCTTGTATATAACTGATGCAAACTATTTATTGTGTATCAGTTCTCATTCATTCTTGTTATAAAATACCTAAAGATGTTGAATGACGAAACCTGGGTCGTTAGTGATTAAACATGAGAAAATGTACAAAGTTCATCAATTCAAATTTGACTTCTTTGTAATTAATAAAAACTTTCACATCACTTTTGCAAATATAATTTTAGATAAGAAATACATTTTTATAGCTAAACTAAATAGTGTTCTACCATGTAAATGCAAATTAAATCAATAACTATTTTAATAAAATATGATAAAACTCTTACCAATAATTGTTTTTATTTAAAATTTTGGATTTTGATGATTTAAACTCAATGTGTAATTCATGAATATGTTTATTTACATTTGCAATAATAATTATGCATATTATGAATAATAATTCTGAACTTCCGCAATGTCAGGATTACAACAATAGTGATAAGTAAATTTATTCAAAATTCTTGAATGTGCATACCACTCTATTTGTATTGACTTTGAACTGATTTTATGCATTTCTGGAAAGATCGTGCTAAATGTTTTCAGTATCACTATTTCTTTTCTTACTTAAGGTTGTAGTGTTTTACTTCTGTCTGGCTACACTCAGTGGCTGGTGAAATACAGTTGACACGAGCGAGGTACAGTGGAACGTCTAAACTAGAAGTGTTAGTGTATTTTCATCTTCATCATTTTCTTATGCACACTGTTTGGTTTTCCAGTATTGAAAAAATATATCATAATTTTGTATGAAAATACGGTGTTCAGATCAGTGTAAGCACCAAAAGAAGCATTCATTGAAACTCACGAAATTTTCAAAATAAATGTGATGATTAATATACTACAATATTTGATAACATTTTAAATATTTCTAAGCTGACAGATAATGAATTAATATATTCATATTATTATTATATGAACATAATCCTGATGAACCTTTTAAAACAATGGACCAAGAAATTAACTAAAATATTTCCTTGGTAAGAAATAAAAATGAGTTCTGTGGATAGAATATTATGAATTGGGGATTAGTAAGGCAGCCACGGATCAATTGTCAAGCAAGAAATGAATCACAAAAGCAATACTCAAATATTTCTAGCTCAAATTTTGATCATTGTAATTTTAAATTATTCGTATGCAACATCGAAAGTATTTAAAATGTGCATCCATGGGGATAATTACTCCTATATACTTCAGGAGAGAAATAACCTTTTCTTGATAATATGGGGAAAAATATTTTTAGGTTGATATATTCATATGCACCTATTTTTCTTTATCAAATTAAAGTTTATCTGAGTCCCAATAACCAAAGTTGAAGAAATGTATGGCGTTAATTCTCTTACACTTCTGCAACACACATCAGTGAAATGAAGAAATTTAACACTTTATGAACTGATTACACCATAAGGCTTCATCAAAAAAAAATGTATTTTGAAAGTATGCTATTGTGCGATTTATTATTCAAAGGTTGACAAGATTTTTTTTTAATCTAAAATTTTTATTAAATGCTTCATATATGTTATTATGAGTTTCTTTTTTAACCCACTAAAGTTTGTTATAAAATGAAAGTTGAATAAACTGAAATTGGTTTATTTGATTCCAACTTCACTTCTGATAGAACAAAAATATTTTGCCATACATAAATTGAAGATTAATTTTCAAATTAATACACAAATAACCTTCAGTCTGTTTTCAATTGCGTTTTGATATCTTTCGTTAAGCAAATTTATTTTTGTTTGTCGCACAGAGAAAAACTGTATTCATAACACCAAGCTTTGAAATGTCACAAATGACAATATTTTCCTACGGTACTTTCATTGAGACATTAGGATGGGCATAGTTAACCTGTCTGGTACTATGACCATACATGTACGGTTGGTAGTAACCATGTCAAAAGGATTCATATGTTCGGAACCCCTGGAATAACTATCATGTATTTATAGAATTTATTACGATTTTTATAGTACTAACACTAAGCTCAGTTGATTCCTTTCCTTATATTTGGTTAATATGTACCAATTCGTATTAAAATTTATTTAAAAAAATAAAAAATGAGATTTCTAAAAAAACTCAGGCCCCGCGTATATTCCATATAGTTTTCATCCAGTACCAGACAGGTTAATATTCTTTAATCACAGGTATTTACTTTCACTTCTTGATGGAAAGGCATGATATCTTTAGCAATAAGAACACATTTTTATTACTATTTCCACAATATTTTTATGATCAGGGCCGGTTTCGTTCATCGTGATCATTATCAACTGATTAGTTATCCTTTGTTCACATATTTATTCTAGCAAGATAATATTGTCCCTTTATATATTAGAATCAGTAGATTTTGAGTGTTCATCAATAATACAACCATAAGAAAATATCTGTGTGCTCTTTATCAGACTTGAAAATCTACAAAAATCTACACTTGTGTATATTGTTATTGATCTGTTCCACACTAACGTCTCACGATATGTGATGTGCAGGACCAGTATGCGAGCTTTCAAACGTAGGTAATACAGGCAATCTTTTGCATATAGGACCGATTTTGGTTTCAAAATATCACCTAATTTTTCCTGCTACTGCCACCTCCATACACTTGTCAAAAGTATTAGTCTTAAATTTTTAAAACTATAATATAATAAATAAATTGAAAGGGTTCGAAAAATCGATCCCTCTAAATTTATCGCAATCTCCGTCAGTCACAAATCAGTTTTAAACTTCGCACCCAACTTCGTACTAATCTCGCGGCTTCGCAATGTGACACTCCATGACTTGTGACAATAATGGCGCTCGTTCATTTGAGTTTGATTTTTGGCTTCGATTCGTCACGATTATGGCGATTACGAGCAGTGAGTTATTTTTTAAAGTGATTGTGACAACATAGGACATTTCTTTGTGTTTTTTAATGTTGATAAACATTCCTAATGCATTTGGCTTCCATAAAAGCCTACCCAAATTTTTTTAATAGCTCTATTTATAACTCTATATGGAAAGAAACCATTTCGAAAAATAGCAACGCAGACAGATTTAATTTGTATGAAAAACAGCCGCATGGATTGGGTGTATTATGTCAATTGTAGAGTTGAAAGACAGAATATGTTATTTAATGTGTATAATAATTTCTTTACTACTTAACATAACACATCGAGTTCTTAAGACATGCTTAGTGCACACATACACATGAAACAAATCATATTATGACATGCTACACTTATATTAGGGTGGGCTGCAATGTTCGACAACTTTTGGTATCAAACAAACTAAGAGTACCACCTGGAACCAAGCACAGGATATTCGAGTGCTGAATATTAAAAAAAAAAAACAATAGTGTTGTAGTTTGACAAAGATATGTTGATTATCAGGACAAATCAGCCTATATTTCAATAGGCAATTCAATTTTTACACAAAAGATTTGACCCTTTGCACTCAAATGCTGCCAGAGGTGATATTGATTTTTTCTTATTACTTGAATATCACGACTCTGGTGGCACCGAATCAAAAATCCAAAGATTTTTTTTCATTGTCTATTGTACCCCAATTTTTTAACCTTTTGCATTTGACGGTGACATTCCTTAATTTTTCATCCATTATTGAAGTGACAACATTAATTGTGTGCCATCACAAATTTGTCAAATGCAAAATGTTAGCATTGCCATTAGCCATCTCATTAGTTTAGACTTTTTCAGTCGGAAAGTTGAGGCTAAAAGTTATTATGGTATGAAAGAAGAGACAGAAAGAGAATTTCACTTCATTTTTAAAAAAGGTGATGGAATAATAAAGAGAAATTCAGAGAAAATTTTTCAAAACTTTTGAAAACATCCAATTTATATAATTTAGTAGTTGGCAGGCCCACTAGTCGGAATGCAATTAGTGCATTTATTTCTCTCCACACACACACATACTAAATCATGTTTTTTCCACTCATTTTCTATAAATCAATTTTCATTTTATCATACTTTGTCTGACATCAAGGACTTATATGGGGGATGTTTAAAGTATACTTATGTTGATAAATCGAAGAAAAAATAGTGACACAGTTATAAATAACGCATTTATTTTCCTCCATCATATACAACCTAAACATATTTACATATCAAATAAAAGCCACACAGTTCTCCACTGTCAGATTGGAAAATTAATAAATATAACAAATCCTTCATATTAAGGGCATTTTATATTGCACCTTTACTGTCAAATCGTCCACAAGATAATAATGTAGTGGAAAGATTCATTTTATGTGTAAGATATTCAATTATTTTATGAAAAATTTTTTGGATAAAGGTAGTTAATATTTCCGAGTGACAGGGCAACACAGTGCAACATCTGAGGGATGATTCTATAATTCTTCTATTTATCGATCAATCTCTCCGAAGACTACGTCCAGAGTTCCAATAATGGCTACGATATCTGCCAACATGGAGTTGCGGCCAATCTTTTCCAATGCAGCTAAGTGAGCAAAGCCGGGAGCTTTTATCTTGCATCTGAAATTAAAATGGTTTATCTTCACACCATTAACTTTGTAACTTACAATTAATAAACACGTCAAATTAAACACCAAATGGCAGTGCCAATTTAGAGATTTGTTTTCAATATTGTTTAGTTTGAGAGAAAGCCTCGCAAATAATTTCGAACAAGTACACAAAATATTTCTGATGGGTTACTATCTACAATATAAGCAATTCAGTGCCTTCGCATTTATAGTTTTTAATATTGGCATAGCCAGATAATTGATAAAAATTTAAAAACAAGTAAAAATAAAATAACTAATAGTGTTCCCTAATTGACCCATTATAAAAAAAAAATTATGTTTTTTGATTGTTGTGTGTATTTATTCTAATTTAGTAGAACATATCTCAACGTTCAAACGATTAATAGTATTCGATGTGTTTACAATGTATTGAATAAAAGCCGACTAAAAAAATCGATAGTCAATGAAAAACTATGTTTTTCTTATTTTATTTTTTTCATTACTGAAGTACTCCAAAAATTATAATAAACTAAATATAAATTTTGAAACTGACAATGTTTATTTGATAGAATGAAAAGGTCACATTCCAATTTTATTGCTAATACTCTGCGATCGCAAGTGCAAGTATTAATACTAATTTTGTAATAAGTATTACTAACCGATAAGGCTTCGAGCTTCCATCAGAGACGAGATAGATGCCAAATTCTCCTTTAGGTGCCTCCACAGCTGTATATGTAGCTCCCGGAGGAACTTGGTATCCTTGAGTGAACAGCTTGAAGTGATGGATCAAAGCTTCCATAGAAGTCTGCCAAATACAGAAACAAATATGTAAATATTCAACTGAACATTATGCGTCTTTGTTTTGCTAATACTGCTCAGTATATCAGTATGTGATAAGCAAAATTGTATTTTATTTTAATAAATATTTATGCTTAACCGTCGAGTCCCTTTTAAGGTGAAGGTTTCCCTTCTTCGTGGAAAGTTACACACAACTTGTTTTCATTAACTATTGATAGTTAATGCCTTACATTCATTTTTCTTTTACTCATTCTTTATTGATGTATTGTAACACAATATATGCTAGATGTAAACTAGCACGTGTTAATCGCATGTGTAATCTTCAAGTACAATAAAGTGGTCAGCTAATTCCCTGTTACCTTCATTTCTTGTCTGGTAGGTGGGCATAGTTTAGCATCATCCGTACGAATTTCTCCAGGAGGCATCTGATTCAGGCACTGCTCGATGATTCGCAAAGATTGACGCATCTCCTCCAGGCGGCAGAGATACCTGAATATTGATAAATCTCCATATATTACCCTTACTCAATTCGGTAAATAATTTCAGTTTTTTTTTTTATTAGATTGTTCCAAAATGTTCCTAAATCAAGTTTTAAACTGACAAAAACTTTACTCAAGGTAAATTTAAAAAAAAAAAGTATCATTACATGATTCTATTATTCTCTGAGGACAAATCACAACTATTGAACTAACCTGTCGTAGCAGTCTCCTTTAGTTCCAATGGGAACATCAAACTCAACAAGGTGGTACGCATCATAAGGCTGCGTTTTGCGCAGATCCCATTTGATTCCTGAACCACGAAGCATTACACCACTGAAACAAAATTTATTATGAATATATACAATGTATCAACATGTTTTTTACACTGAAATCTTCGCTTGACATATAAAACTATTTAAAAAAAATAAATCAGAAAGTTGTTTTACTTCTGATTTATAATAAATACCTGAATCCGTAATTGAGGGCATCTTGAGCAGATACAATTCCAACATCAGTCGTTCGCTGGACCCAAATTCTGTTGGTGGTCAAAAGATCTTCAACTTCATCGAGGCGCTCATTGAATTTAGATGCAAATTCAAAGATATCGTCAAGTAGTCCAAGGGGTAGATCCTGTTCACCAGATCAAACAATGAAAGAGTTTTTTTTTCTCAATATTTTAATATTGGGAAAATTTTACAAGTTTTATACAGTTTATATAAACATGTGATGGTTAAAAATGACAAAAAAAAGATTTTTTGAATCTTGACTATTCATGATTATGTGAAGTGTTTGTAGGGAAACATTATTATGATAAGATTGTTCAACAGAAATACTATTATTTTGGAAATGCTGTTATGTTAATCAAAGCTTACCAAGGAGACACCGCCTGGTCGGATGTAGGCGGCATGCATACGCGCTCCCGATACTCTTTCATAGAATTCCATCATCTTTTCTCTCTCTTCGAACAGCCAGAAGAATGGAGTGATAGCGCCAACATCAAGAGAATGAGAACCAATAGCCATAATATGATTCAGCAGCCTGGTCAGTTCCGCAAACAAAGCTAAACAATATAAATACAATTTTAGGGTGTAAACTGTCACTTCTTGTTGGAAAGATATATTTTAAATACTATTTCCACAATATGTTTTATGATCAGGATGTAACGTCAGATATATTTATTTTTTATGTAATAGAATTTTCCTGTAATACGTAATAAAGAAAAGTTTACATCACAAGTTAAAAACCAAATATTTGATCATATAACATATACCATAACCCTCTATTTAAAAAGCCATATTATAAAGTATGGTAACAGTGAATTTTTCAACTAGAAAGGTCTATAGATTAGTATGTGATAAAATCTTGACTATCATTTTACATCAACAAAACTTGAAAAAATTACAATGGAAACAAAATTAGAGATTTAAAAAAAAAAACAAATAAATTGTACCATGATTCATAATCATAAAACATTAATATTCCATGGAGTAAACAAAAGACTCCGATAAAATTTTAATTGTTACAACTGTGTACGATTCCACATGTTTTGTCATTAACAACCCGGGTTTCGCCTTTCGACATCTTCAGGCATTCTACCACACAGAAAGATATTAATTACAGGAACACATTTACCTCAAAGCAAGCAGCAAATCACAGCTAAAAGAATTTAATAATATTAATCTAATAATAAACACAATTGCCTGTGATAATTTTCATTAACGATCTTGTTAATGAGTTATTCTTGTCAAAGCCCTGTCTAAAAAACCCTGTCCTATTAACTATTATTATTAGTATTATTAACAGATATGCATTTCATTACCAAAAAAAGAAAAAAAAGGTCGTTAAAAAAGAGAATAAGTTACCATTGTTAAAATACATATTTTAAATAATAAAAACACATTTATTAGTACTTATTTCCACAATATATTTTTTGATCAGGACCGGTTTCGCTCATCACGAGCATTATCAACTGATAGAATAAAATTTACAAATAAGTCTATTTATACACCATTGAACTAATTAATAATCTTCATAGTTTCAGTATTTACAGAAAAGAGACTTTTAGTGACAATATCATAAGTAGCTCGTCTAGACACCACATTTCACATAAGTTGTCAACTTTTCATTCTCTTATTCATCGCTTGTTGACAATTCCTATGACAGAATCAAATTTCAATTTAGAATTAAACACCATTCAACAGATCGCACTTAACAATGGATACGATGCAAAGTTGATTGATCAACTTGTCTTTAAAAAAAACTAAAAAATTAGCTTTATTAAATGTAACCTCGAGCTTGATGATTGATGTTCCCTCCGTTGAAAAACGTTGGGTAAAACTAAGTTATTTAGGCAGAGTTTCTGAAAACATATCCAAGAAGATAGACAAAAAACATTTTAATGTAACTTTTTATAACAATCATAATCTTAGTCAAATGTTAGTTAACACGAAAGACAAAATTAATATTTTAAGCCAAAGTGGTATTTATCATCTAAAATGCGAGTCCTGTGAGGCTAGGTATATTTGTCAAACAGGAAGATCGTTTCATACTAGATTTAAGGATCATTTAGCTTGTGCCAAAAAAGGCGATTAGATTTCTACTTTTGGAAACCATTTGTTTCAAAATAAACATTCATGTGATATTACTAAAAACAACAAAATCCTACATTTCAATAACAAATCACTGAAATTAGATAAACAAGAAATCCTTGAAATTAATCGATACAAATTTTTGCCTAATTCTAACCTTATAAATGAACAAACTACTTTTACGTCACCATTTTTATACTCATTAAATTAGATGAATAAATATATATTTCATATAAATATAATTTTTTTTTTTTTGAAAAATGATTTGCCTCCTTTTACTTAATTTTTTTACAGAAAATATTGGAACGCCCTTGACTGACCATATCTTCCCATCTCATTGATTCATCTTTAATTGACTATCATTAAGATTCTCATATATTAATTTATTTTGTTCCATTAAGTAGTAAGTGTGGGTTATTTTCGTTATTTAAATTTCCCACTCCTTACTTCCTTATTGATTGTTCAGAGCTCCTAATGGATTATTGATTTACCATAATTGTATTTGAAATTCTTAATAAGCGATTGTGAACATTTAATTTTTATACTAATTTACTTTATTTGTATCAATATTGTATGATTTTATGTAAATTGTTTCCTAGTTCTTGAACCCATGGTTTTGTACACCTGCTACCTTTAATTTAAATTAATTTTTTGTTTTGTATAAATAGATTTGTTTGTAAATTGTATTCTATCAGTTGATAATGCCCGCGATGAGCGAAACCGGTCCTGATCAAATAATATATTGTGGAAATAAGTACTAAAAAATGTGTTTTTATTATTTAAAATATCATGTCTTTCCATCAAGAAGTGACAGTTAACACCTTAAGAGTGAATAATACATATTAGTAGCAATAACAATTCATGAATATTTATATATTGGCCAAATGTCAAATTATATACTTCCTTATTTCCATGCAAATGGTAAGGACGGAACATTTTGTTTTGAATGTTTACAAATCAATGATTTCATCACTAGATGTTTGATAGTAAGTATTCTCTATATGAAAAAAAAACCCATTTATATTTTAATGTTAGTTGATTGATATTTGTTAAATAACCCTTTCAGGAATGACTCATTAACAAGATCATTCATAAAAATTATAACAGGCAATTGTGTTAATTATTATAAGATTAAAATTATTAAATTTGTTTTAGCTATAATTTACTGCTTGCCTTGGAGTAAGTGTTATCCTGTAATTAATAACTTTGGTATATAGGCGATGTCAACTGTTTATTTTACGTCAGTTCTGTTGCATCTATCCACTGCCCGAAGATGCCGAAAGGCGAAACCCGGTTCGTTAGTGACAAAACATGTGGAATCGTACAAAGTTGTAACGATTTAATTTCAGTAACAACATGCACCTTCAGTCGATATCATAAACTAGACCCCTATAATTTGAAAACTCATAATAGGTGTCTACGATCATATTGATAAAGATATCTTATTGTCGTCAGCTTACTTCGAATATACTTAGCACGGATTGGCACATCGATGTTTAGAAGTTTCTCGACAGCTAGACTGAAACACTGCTCGTTGCACATCATGGATACGTAATCCAAGCGATCGAAATAGGGCAGCGCTTGGGTGTATGTTTTATACTCAATCAGCTTTTCTGTACCTCGGTGAAGCAGGCCAATGTGAGGATCAGCAGCTCGTACAGTCTACCAAAATTTACACAATATAATAAACAAAAAAAAACAAAAAATTGGAAAACTGTAAAATGTTAGTATTTTTGGAAAGACATGCTCCATGAATGCTTTGAATACAAAAAAATAATCCAGTCCACTTAATTTTGTACCAACAATTAACCAGACCTTAATATGCTAAATTTTGATGTTACTTATGTATGATATCAACTATTTTTAATTTATATACACTAACACTATAAAAAAAACACAAATTGTAAGTTTACTGCTGTAGCAATGTGAGAAACAATGAAAACAAGGGAAATAAAGCCACACTAGATTTGGCAAGGAAGTCAACGTAGTAAATTTTGATCTATTTAACCGATTCCTGCTAAGTAACTTAATGCATATTCCAAGACTAAATATTTAAAAAATGATGATGTTAAACCAGACTAACAGAGATTATTATGACAAATCAGGCTATGTTTCAAGAGGCACCGTTAATTTTACTATATATTTAATACATTGATATCAGCTGTCTCAACCGTTATATGATACATTAATTGTGAGAGGTTTAACTACAATTGACTTCTTTTGCATTGTTACCTATAGAACATTTAAACCAAAGTTATGGAAGTTAATTTCAACTTGCATTGTATTGCATCACACGGTGAAAAGCTATTTCGGCTCACGCCATCGTCAGAACTATGCTTAAACTAACATTTGCTTATCTATATATAGATGTGTAGAAAAGGTACACAATACATCTTCTCTCCTGTTTTAATGACCTAGCTTGTTTCCTGCTCGCAATAAAACTAACAATTGTAAATGAAACTAAAAAGGCGGCTATATCAATAAGTTCATATATGACACGGAAATGGTCCATTACAGAAACACTCCAAGAGGATTCAATAATGGTGACCGACATATATTAGTTTGTTCATTAAGAATCCTTTGTGATAGTTGATATCTATTGATTTCCAGCTGTTCCAAAGCCGTCATCCCGACCCTTACTACAAAGATGCAAACACTTAGGCGCTGAGTTTGAATTTATATTATGTGATTAGCGAATTGTGAATCTGTTTTTTTACTGTTGAATGGTCTTTCATATTCATGAAAAATGTTTTATCGGAACACTTAGGAAACGAAGTGAACAGTTTACCTCTCCGTCAAGTTCTAGAACCAAACGCAACACTCCGTGAGCGGCTGGATGCTGGGGTCCGAAATTGAGTGTCATATTCTTCACTTCCTTCTCAACAGGATACATTTGACCTGGTGAAGATATTTCAATATAATCACATGACAAAAATCATTGCTTTCTGCTACTTCTTTCTCTGTACTGTTATTATATTACTATAAATATTCTTAAGCAGATAAGTAATGTATCACTATGATAATCATATCAAATATTATATTGAGTATCGCAGTATGACAGTATTTCAATTCTTTTCAATAGATAAAAAGATAATTCACTGAACATGCCGGCATAGGAATTAAGGATGTGTTTTACCAGGTCGTACATCATGGAAAAATTTCATTGAATCTTTCCAAGCAAACTTTTCTTTAACTTTAATTTTTATAGAAGAATTCAATTAATTATAAAAAATTAATAAAAAAAGATCCCAATCTCAATGTTGCGCATGCTTGCTTTAAAATATACTATTGTCTTTCTGTCTTTTTAGCTTATAATAATCAAGTTATTTTATAGAAAACCCTAGACCACAGTTAACAGCTTGCATTTTTTTTTATATAGCAATAGCTAATTCTGACATTTGGTACCATTTATTTGATAAATTTATGTTCTTGATTAATCCACAGTCTAATACTTTACTATACCAACATAATAGAATAATAGTGAAGATATTCTAGTGTTCAAGATTCAAAAGAATCCATAAATTTTCAACAATATCGTATCATCACTAAATGGTTGTATTTGATGTGATTGTATGTGACAGGTACATGGATAAGAAGTTTTCAAAGCAGTTTAGTGTCCACCTAATATGTATCTAGTTTTTCTGAAGTGTTAGTTTAGTTCAACGACTAAACTTCATGATTAATTCACAAATTATGATGGACTCTTCAAGATTATTTTCGATTCAGTCAGTTGTCAAAATTGACTGAGCATTAAAAGTTCTTACTGTTGTAAGGAGGGTGCTTCCAAAGAGATGTCACCTCATCGGGGAACATGACGGGGCCGCTGAATCTGTCATAGAACTCTGCGTCCGGGAACCATCGCTTCGCGCCGCGGTTTGAGCTGGAACGAAACAGCTCGTATACTTTCTGTGTATAACCTCTTTCATATTACATAATATTCTCATAATGATAATACAAACTAGAAGACCTCTAGAGAGTATTTAAAAAAGCAAAGATGTAACCGGCTTACTTCACATTGTACACTAGGGGTATATTCTGCAAAAGGGCCTTCGAGTGGAGCGGGTTTGTTGATTTTCGCAAAAGTGTACCGATTAGTCCCGCCATGTTGGACAATCGACGACAGGCTTAGTAAAAATTTGACAGTTTCACAAACTGCCCATAATATTATTAAGTATGAAGTCTGCAACAAATGGCAATAGACAATTTATTTCGAGATGAGCCATGTAATTATTGAAAGCTAGCACCACAAATTATACACCAAGTAAACGGTAACCAGCATATGTCATTATGAAGCTAAACATAAAAATGACTACGAATTAATACTTCAAATATTAACGTGATTGCCTCATACGTGATTACCGCTTGGATTTTAATAAAAATAATGATTATTTTTATTATTAAACCTAAGATAAATAAGTTTATTGGTAAACCCATAGACTTATGATAAGCCATAAACAATAAATTCAATATTGATATGTTACTACTTCGTGTGTGTATTGTCTGAACGATAACTTCGTTCCTGAATCCTGATGTGTTTGTCACGGGCGATAAATATAGATTTCCATTTTACCTGTATTCAATCCCTGTAAACAAGACATCAGTTGTGGAAAATACTTGTGTTATTTTGTCGTACTTGAAATAAAAAAACGTTGCGGTCCTTTCACTCGCGGCGCGTACGGCGGCTTATGTAATTTTGCGTAAGTGTCATATTGTTGACACTTGTCTGATTTATTGCAGTAATCGGAAGTGTTTTATTCGGCCATGAATCAAGTTCCCAAACAACCGAAGACTTCGCCTATAACGGAAGACTATGAGATATCTGACACGGTCCTTGGGCTCGGAATTAATGGAAAGGTACGCTACATGATTGTTATATCGGCAAAAACATATTTTCATCCGTTGACAGGCCTGTGGTTTATCGTCAAGCGCTGATTTTTTATTTTTTACGATTGTTGTGATGTGATGACTAATGGGCCATTAATACAAGCAATTATTTTGTAACTACATCACTTTTAACGTTAATTATCAATTGTGTTTCTTATCTGTTGATTATAGTTATGAATTGTTGCTTTCACTATATTGTGGAAAAACATTTTTTTTTTACTTATTTTCTTAACACGGCCGACAAATTAATGTTAAAATAATGAGTTGGAATAGAAAATATGTTTATTTTTTTAAGTATTAAAAATACAATTTTTAGTTCTATTTCCATAATATCGTATGAGCGAACTAGGTCCTATTTGGTCCTGATCATTATATATTGTGGAAATAGTTCTAAAAATGTAACTTTCGTATTTAAAATATCATACTTTCCATCAAGAAGTGACAGTTAACAACTTAAAATTGATAAAATATGATGTTATAGTTGTTGACTAGCATTGAATAACATTTGAAATTGGTATTAGTGTGCTATTTTATATGAGTCTTATCAGACACTTCACTCGAGTATAATACAATACAAGCCGTTTTAGATTCTATGGTATGAAAGGCATTAAAAATTTAGATAAATTGCTATAGCACTCCATAGAATATTAACCCTTTTACTCCCAACAACTTTTGGATTGTACTCAAAAAATCCCAGTGTTTTTTTTGTTATCAAGTTACATTTTGACATAAATAACAAACCATTATTGCTAAATGTTTTCATAACATAGCTACATCCTTCAATTATATTCAAAAAATTGTGATACATTTTTTCATTGAAACAATTCACCTGGAAAGTTTTATTTTTCACACCAATGTATAGAAAATTATGTGGTTTCTGTTGTTCTTTTTTTGTTGTACAGACAAATCCCATTTTATTTCCCATGATGGCAGCTGTACCATTCGAGCAAAGAATTATTAACCAGTCCAGTGCTTCATACGCACGGCACGGCACATAATATTTTAGTTGATATTGTTTCACAAACATTTATCTCTATGTTTATTTTTTGAAAAAATGTAGTGCAAAAATAATAAAATTTATAAATTTCAAAAAAGCACTTTTGATATTGTTGGCAAGAAATTTGCATAATGGAACGTATGATCATTAGTCAATGGATGAATTGTTTAACAGTCAGTAAATAATTAAATAAATTATATATAACTATGATATAAATAATATAAAAACTATTGTGCAATGAGATAATATTATTTAAAAAAACAATGTAAATTAAATTATTATAATAATTATTACTTAATGTATTGTGACACAAATCAGGCAATAAAAAAAAAAGTGTTGAATTTTTCACTTTCATTAATCTTAAAATCAAAAGGCCATATATACAATAGTTGAGTAGAAACAATAAATATGCATTTATAATAATATTCGACTATTTTTTAACTTGTTGGTCTGCCACACACTCGGCACACATTAGTACTGATCACAAAAAAAATCGATTAATACATCCTTTCCCTAATTCGCTCTATGGAGCAAGGATATTCATAACACCAGCAACTTCAAAATAATAATTAGTCTTGGTGTTAAACAAATTAACGGAGATTATCAAGACAAATCAGGCTACATGCAACTCTAAAAATTATTTTCTAAAGTAAATTTTCTTTATTATATAATTAAATACATATGTTTGTGTATCATTTATCAATTCACAGCAATTAGCCGTCCCTGGTCAATGGGTCTAAGGAATTTTAATTTAGCATTTTCAGTATAGGTAAGTTAGTTATAAAACCAAAAGTTAGTACCAAAGATCAAAATGAACAGGTCAATGAATAATAAAAAAAATCTGTTTGATATTTTCTAACACATTGTGAAGGAAAAGAGTGATGAATGAGAATTTTGTCAAAAAAGGGTATTGTATTAATTCTGATGATCATCGAATTCTAAATAAATGGCTCTTGGCCAATGAAGCGTCACATGACTGTTTGTCATTACATTTAATCTAATTTTTCCACTCTTTCACTTTCCGAACATCCTATTTCCAATTCCATGCTTAGTTTAAAGCTAGAAATTAATTTACTGTAACCTGACTTACCTACAATTTGAATTGTTTAAACTTTGCGTCAGGGTCTATATTTTTTCTTTGTTTTCAGCTTGTATACAGCCGATACTATTTATTTATTGTATGTCAGTTCAATTTTTTCCGTGAGATGTAATGCCTGAAGATACCAAAGCCAAAATTTAAATTGCGAGTGACAAAACAGGCAAAAATGTAAAAAAAAAATCAACAATCCAAATTTGATGTTGAAATTCCAACCATTAGTCAATATTAAAAAAATAGTTATGAAATATCTGATTTATTATTCAGGAATGCATTATAATATGTGTGTATTAGTACGAGGATTTTTTTTGTAAGGTGCAAGGCATTATTAGAAAGATATTTCACCCATAATTTAGGTTTTTCCATTGTTAAATACCACCTAACAGTACTTGTACAAAATTGGATTATTGATACTCATTCAGGACGTTGTACTAAAGATTTTTTCTGCTAATATTGGGTTTGAAAGAGAGATTTTTTTATTTCACAATGTTGAAATGTCACTTGTTTTTAATATGAGATATTTAATACATTTTTATTTTCAATGTTAAATAAGCAAATGTTTTTCTGACAATGAATAATATTTCCAGTCAAAGGTTTTGAAGTCAAGTAATGTCTGATTTATTCACTGAAAAACATCATAAACAGAATGTTAAAATGTACATTGACTCTACTCTAGCCGCCTCACTGGATTTCGACATTTGAGTTGGCGGTTGTCTCGCCTTGCATCTTGTATCACATTTTTTCAAATCGCAACTAATATGTCCCTCTTGAAGAAAAATAGAGTTGTATAATTCAAAACATTTACAAGAATAAGAATTTAACATAGAATATTTGTGATTAGCGCTATCCACTCTGAACATGATTGTTGCTTGAAAGTATGACAATTTAACGATTGCTTATCATAAAATTTAAATAATGCTTTACATTTACGAATGAAAAAGTAGTACCTTATTTTTGGAATTGAAATCAAATTTTTATCTTACTCGGTTACATTCATGTCGTATTTATTTTAATAGTAAAATTTTTTTAAAGGTTGTGCAATGCATTGAAAGAAAATCTGGCACCAAACGTGCCTTGAAAGTTTTACGGGACAGTGTGAAGGCTCGTCGTGAAGTGGATCTTCATTGGAGAGCCAGCGGCTGTATCTATATTGTTGGGGTGAGTTACTATGGAACCATATTTCTGTTATAATATTGTAAGTCTAGCCATGTCAGATAGTCGGGTGTTTGTAATGGCAATTGATATAACAAGATAACATTAATCCTGGTAATTCCCGCTTCCTATAGCAATATAGATTGTGGCAGTTTCATTTGTTAAAAGGTTTTATTTTATATTTATCTTAACCACAATTATTATCAATGTTGCCATAACCGCAGATATTTTTTTTTCACAAATGCTTTACAAACATACTTCAGATAGTGGACGTCTATGACAATACTTATGGGGGGTCCTCATGTCTTTTGGTCGTCATGGAGTGCATGGAAGGCGGAGAGCTCTTCCAGAGAATTCAGGATCACCAGGATGGTGCTTTCAATGAACGACAGGCCGCTGAAGTAAGTCTTTGATACAATATTTTTTTTATTCCAGCCTTTCATCCTCAAAAAATACATTTAAGCATTGATTCATTGTAAATTTTATCTTGCAGATAATGCATTCAATTTGTGTGGCAGTAAAATATTTGCACGATTCCGATATCGCTCACAGAGATATCAAGCCGGAGAATCTGCTGTACGTCAACCCCAGCACCAACTCCACTCTCAAGCTCACAGACTTTGGGTTCGCTAAGGAAACACAGAGTGCCGCTAACACTCTTCAGACACCTTGCTATACTCCTTATTATGTTGCCCCTGAGGTAATTTTTCATAGTTTCACAGTTTTATATTGCTTATTGATACTTCTTTGATTGTATTCACGATGATTCCCTGTCGCCCGCTAATTGCTGATTTAATGTCATAAGGTCACTTTATGAAAAATAGGTATTATAAAAGTTGTCTAAAAAAATCATTGCATATCAATGATAATAAAGTAGTTTCAATTTATTGACTGATGGTTAACTTATTATTGAGAGTTGAAAAAAATCTATATAAAATGAATAATCATGAAAAACAACTCATTAGGAATAGATGCTTTCTTCCCTGGAGTCTGGTGTGAACTTTGACTGTCCCGAGTAATGCCCTGCATTTTTTAAAATAAAAGTTATCAATTATAATAATGAAATAGAAAAAATTATTTTAGGTGCTGGGAAAGGATAAATATGACAAGTCTTGCGACATCTGGTCAGTGGGGGTTGTCATGTACATCCTACTGTGCGGATTTCCTCCTTTCTATTCCAACACTGGACTTGCCATTTCCCCTGGGATGAAAAGGGTACGTGCTTCAATTCAACATGAAAATATTTTACATATTAATATACTTTGCTTTGATTCTTGAATGATCGGAATGATAATATGCAATGATACTACTTTTCTATCTATGTTTTTTCAGAGGATAAAGTTAGGTCAATTTGAATTCCCTGAACCTGAATGGTCGTATGTGTCTGAAGAAGCCAAAAACCTAATCAAAGGAATGCTTTCCGTTGACCCTGCCAAGCGACTCACCATTGAACAGGTATGCAACATCATTTACATTTTAATACAAATAAATCCTGATTGATATGGTAGATTTATTCAAAATTGATGAATTGAATTTAATAATAAAAAAATACATTATTGTGTAAAAATCATTATTATTATATATCAGATGAAGTTTTTAACATGTTTTTTGACCTTTAAAGTGAGATTAATAATTTTGCTTCACTCGCTTTATTCAATGCAATAAAAAATAAACATCCAAAGGTATGAATATTTTCTACATATGTTGTAGTTATTTCTACTGCTTGATAGTCAATCTTTCACTTATATTTTTACGCAAGGTGAGCGGAAACTTGACATTATAGAATTTTTGGCTGTTCGCGTGATTTCATGCTTTTATAAATACGGCATGTTAGAACAGGTCAAAGAAATGATTCAAAACATTTTGAATCCAATTCATTTATGAACTTATTTTATTTAATATTACTATTAAGGGGTGACATATCATTGGTTAATTAGATTGAAATCTTAATTGTTATGTGTAAAAAGATGTGATCTGACCGGTGGTAAAGCTACGTCTTGAGTTGGGCACTACCTTAAGGTAATTAGCTGATAAAAAAATTAGATGTTAAATTTTTTTATTTATTCCAGCCTTTTTGACAGGCTAATGTAAATTATTGGTCTTCATTTGTTTACAGGTTGTGCAGAGTCGTTGGGTCCGAGCTCACCAGGAGGTTCCCCAGACGCCTTTGCACACTGGCAGGCTGCTCCGTGAAGTGGGAGACGCCTGGGGAGAAGTCCAAGATGAGATGACTAGATCCCTGGCCACCATGAGAGTAGACTACGATCAGGTATTGAGAGTCATGATAGACTTCATCTATATTGTATTTTATATTTTTACGCCATCAAATTATTGATTTTTATTTGCATTTTGATTGTGTTTATAAATTAAGCCCGTTTATGAAAATTTAGGTGAGCCTTTAATATGCAATTCTATAGATGAAAAGGAAAAAAAATTTGCTGCTTTATATTTTATTAAAAAAATAATTAAACAAAACTAATCAATAATTCTTTCCTTTTTATAAAAATAAATTACTATGAATCCTTATCAACAGTAAAAAAATATGGCACATTCATGCCAAAGGCTTCCAAATAATTCTTAATACTTTGAACTCATGTTTTAAAATTTTCAAAAAATTAGCTAGAATGCCAAATATTTTTTTTTATAATTTATTATATCGAATGAAGGTGCTTGATGGAATTTCAATATCAAATTTGAGTTGTTATAATTTTTTTCACAAGTTTAATCATGTGGACATGTGGAATCGTACAAAGTTGTAACAATTCAAATTTGATATTTTTTTATATTGAAAAAAAAAAGATTTGAATTTTTGAAAATATGTATTTCTTTTTTAGGTCCAAATTAAAACCTTGGAACAGAGCAACAATGCACTTCTCAACAAGAGACGAAACAAAGCCACTGCCTAAACATTTTCAAATTTTCACGATTGCTGCGTGCAAAATTTGAAGGTTGACTCTTTGATCCACAAATCTGAGCGAGATGAGTCATCCCTCACCTTTGCTCACTTTGTTTCTTTCTCGTCCTCTCCCTAGAGCAAATTTTATATAATCCAGACCGATCCAAATAAGACAACGCCTCAAAGGTGCCTTTTATATTTATTCAAGCGTCACTGAGGAACACATCGAGAACTATAGAATAATCGATTATTTTCATATACATCTAGACTAGAGCTGCAAATATATAATGTTGTCAATGATTCATTATTCAATTTTAGCCGTCTTAAATTGTTTGAACAAAGTAATTTAGATAATAGAGACGTAAAGGTGTTTATAATTATCCCTAAAGGTATCAGAAGCTGTGCAAATTTGTTCAACAGTTCGTATTAAGGTTGTGCCGAAGTTATTGTTCATCTTAAATATAGCATAAATATATTCATAGCTAAATTTAAGAACAGCCCCATTTCATTTGTAGAATTAACATTATTATCCAATAACATTTGAAATAGGCAAAAAATTATAAAAAAAAATATAAACTGTTTTGATTACAATTTATCAATGTTAGATGTATAATGTTAATAATAAAAAAAAATACAAACCATCGGCCTTAACAAAGGTAGTGAGGGGCTCGCAACGTGTCCAAGCTAAGTCTATAGTCATTTTCGATTTGACATGTTGCAACATGATAGTATTAAACTTATTTTGGAATTTCCTCAAATTTTTTTTAATGAAACCATTTCAAATATTAATGATATCAATATATAGCCATGTTTCCTTGGGGTGGCTAATCAATTTTCAACCCTCAAAGTAGTATGGTATTGAAATATATAAAGTATTTTAATATGTAATCGATTCAGGTGAATTAGTGTTTTTGTTTGCAATCTTTTAAAGTCAATATTGAAACAATAGGGTGTAATGAATCCCCTAAGATGATAATTAAAGCATTATCCCTGATAATGTTTTGTAAAAACTTTAGATCAACCATTTCAGAAAAATTGAATATATATATGACAGCCTTCTTTTCTCTAATATTATTTGTATAAAATGGAGAGTTTATAGATTCATCCTTAAGATTATTATTATTCTGAACATGTCAGTGAATTTCATCCATCAGTGCTATTCCCAAGTTTATTAGGCACTAATAACACATAGATAGTCAATTCAAGATATTCTTATTCTTAGTGGTGTGATTTTCATATTCCTCTATTCATCTTTCTTATGTCGGAAATAATTTATTTAAATTTGGCTTTCATTCCTGACAATAAACAGTCTGTCAAACATTCTACGATATTGGTAATTAATGGTGTCAGATATGTGATTACTTTGATTATTCTTTTTAAAGATTTTAGCAACATACAAAAGATTTATAAAGATATATATCACACCGCCTTGGCCTGAGGATGTCGAGTACTGACTGCCTAAGTTCTATCCGTGTCTAGCCACTAAAAAATGCGAAATAGGACTGCATAGATAATAAGTAATGTAAAAACTTTAATATGTTCATTTTGTAAAATAGCATTTTGGTTAATTTACCATTTTTACAACAACTTGAATGATAGTTACAATGTGAAACATATTTGCTAATATGAGATTGTATATTTTGAGAGTTTTTATTTTAATGTAATATTAATTATAAATAACAAGATACAATTCTATTTTATTGAAAAACTACATTCATAAGTTGCCTGAATTTCTTTTTAAAATAAAGTCAAGTTACGTAAATCTTTTACCTCCTCAAATTACATTCCTTTTTGTCTTGGGTGCCATGTTCTCTTGTTTGACCCTAAAGAAATTTGAATTTAAAAAATTCTCTGAAAAAAAGCTCCTAATGCAATCAAATATATATATAAATCTGTAGTTGAAGGATTGCTGGATTTATGTCAGTATGCATTATTTTCTTTCCCGAAGCGTGGAACCATTTTTCAAGGCTAGGAATTATTTAAAAATAGGTATGGGAAATGTCGATCTGCAGTTAAGTTTTGCGTTTCATTGAAAAGTTTCCATATTTAAATAATCAAAACACACTGATGTTTTTTATTTGAATATAATGCTTTTCCACCAAGAAGTGTCAGTCAACACTCTAAAAGTTTCCATGTGTTTTAATTCATTGTTAAATTGATCGAAGTCTGTGTGCAATTCGACTTTGTAACACATCAGGTGTCAGCATGAGATTCTGGGAACTAATTAAGTATTGCGAGTATATATTGATCGCTTAATTTGCACCTAACAAAGAAAATGTAGAACAGAAGAAATTGACATTACACATAAATCATATGCACGAGTGACTGATACGTTTGCAGGCTGTAAATGTGACTAGTTTGCTGTGATATCTTTCAACTTACTATTTTACACATTGCTGTATTAAAGCATTTGATGTTTTATTTGTAAATAAGTTAACATAATGTTAATTCATGAAATTGCAGGATACCTAATGTTCTATTGCGTTTGTAGGTAAATGAAGTCTAATGTATTATATTGTAATTAAGAACCTAGCCAGATCCGTCACAATTAAATGGTAGTTAGTTAAGTGGTAGTAAAATATATTTTATAATAAATCACTCTATGAAATGTTTGATGACCACAATACACATTAGCTACTCTCTGTTGTATTTAATTCATAGTCTGTTTGTTATTGATTCAAATGCCATCATCGGTAAACATATTGTCTGTTTTGATCATATAGTAATCAATCCTTTCCAGACTGCAATGTTTCCACACTAAAATATATTTTTCATTACTTTTTTTGGCATTTAATGTATGCAGTTGTTCTTATATTTTAAGTTTATTACTGTTAAAAAATATCCTCCGGATTCATTGAATATTATTATCTTTAGATTTTGGAAATAATAAATGTATCTCTTGTGCTGACAGTCTGTGTATGTCATATTTTTACGTTAATTAATAGTAAGTAAAAAAATAACTTTCAACGATAATTTTGATAAATATTGAAAACCTTAACAACCCATAATGTATTTTTCATATTCTATCATAATTTTTAGAAAACTGACATTTTGTTTAAAAAAAATATGACTTATGGGCTTCAAGTATTAAGGTTTGTTTACTTGTGATCTCATACATCTTATTTTTACGCATAACTTTGCACATTTGCAAAACTCAAAACTGAAATCATTGTCAATTTTAACAGGACTATAAAGCAGATCGGTTCACTTTATATTGTGTTCATCCAAGAAATAGTTCCGTAACTAAATAAGTAATAATACAAATTCTTTCCAATGATTTGTTGGTAAACGAGTTTTGCAAGTCGGTATGACAATATATATATGTATTTTCTTCATAATTGTAAGATTTTGCTCAAATGTCAGAATATATTTTATTTTTTGCTACATAAACATAAGTCTTATTCAAATATTGTTGTCCAGAGTTTGTTGTATTTAATCTAATTATCTTTCATTATCGTGCAGTATTTAATCATACTGTAACGTAAGTATTTCTAAACTTTGACAGATAAGTGACATAATATAAATTATGATAAATTTGTCTCTCGATGCTGAAAGTAGAATAGTGAATCAGTATCTCTTTCCGTAGTGAAGGCTTTGCCATTCTGGCATACATTTAACAGCTGCAGTTGGTGAATATTTTGATCTTGTAAAATAACGTGTTCCTTATTCATTATCGTACTCGGCTGATACTTTTTCAATATTTATAAAGTCAATTATTATGAGCCTGAAAATTTTTCCAAGGCTTTAGTATTACCAAAATCTTTTAAATAGTTTTACTTTCAGATGTGATAGGTAAAAAAATGCTGATTGCACAGTCAACTTTTTCAAATGTTCATTGGTATTAGAAATTATATATATAAGTGCATACTTCAAGTTATTTATATTTATTAGAATTCTACTCTTATAATTGCATATATAATACAAGTTTTCTTTCACATAGATCGGTAGTGCACAACTCATGTGACAGAAGGGGAAATTTTCCATTTTTCAATTGTTCGCAGGGAGTCCACAGAGATTAAAATTTTTGTGAACTATGATACAGTTTCTTCTGACTGTAGACATTCATAGACATAATATAAAATTTAAAATAACTTTGATTATTCTACCTATTGTGTCACTAGTTGTGACCCGTGTTTCGCCTCTTTTAAAGGTATCTTAAGACTTACTATTGCAAAGGTCGCTTAAGCTCGCAACCTTTGCTATAGTAAGTCTGAAAATACCTACTGAAAAGGGCGAAACATGTGTTATAATTAGTACCACAATAGATTGAATAATCAAAATTATTTTATATTAAAATGATCTTCCACAAAGTTACTGCCGAATCCATTAAAAGTATACAAACATTTTTGAATCAGCCCTAGTCTACTCTATGTTACGAGCCGACAATATGCAAGTGAGAGGAATTTAATGTAAAGATTTCTGGCGAAGGTCTTGTGGAGAACACTAAAATACATTCAAATGATAATCTAAGAATTTATTCTGTCTTCAGTTTGAAAAATATCTTTTACTCTTGAGAAAGTAAAACAAAATTGATACCGAAATAAATAATAATCTTCATACTAAGCAAATTTGTTAATTAGTCTTTGAAAATATATTATATAATCTGGCGGCCCAAAATAAAAATTCCAAAATCATATGCCTCAAATGTCAATGCTGGTAGTTCAGATTACACATTCTCTTTCATTGCATAAGTGTAGTCAGAAATAAGACACCTCTCCCTTTGTGAACTGTATTATTTTTTTAATCTATTTTTTATTTGGAAATTTATAGTAGTTAAATAATAAATTAAAAACAGACAAGAAACAATATTATTGTAGGTCCAGGTTTGAAATGAATTGAAAGAACTATATAAAAATAACATAGATTATATACAAGACTTATTAAGGTGCTACCATATTATTTGAGGACATTTATTTTTGTTACTCTAATTTGTTCATTCATTTGGTATAGAGAATTTATTAAAAGAATGTTGCCAATATGTATCTATATATGTACATTATAAATTTGTACTTGTATTAGCAAAATTGATTATATCAGCTTTATATTCAAGGAACAATTTTAAAGATAAATGTGTGTATTCATTTCACTGTATATTTAATATAAAATTTATCTTGTAGATTTGTTTCACAATATTGTTAGTTATTTTTCTTTTATGGTAACAAAAATTGTTGAATTAGATAAAGTTGAAATGAAAAACGATTAAATACTTTTTAGTTGCAAATTTATAATAGTATGTATATTTTCCATTGTAAGAAAAAGTAAATGAATTAATCATTACTAATTATTTAATAAGCATAATAAAAAATCTAAAACCAATAAAATGTTTTATTTACTGAAACCATAAACCCGTAAGCCTAGAAATGTGACACTGAAAAAATGCCAATGTATTTCAGTTCTACAAAATTTATGACATATATAGTTGATAGATGATATTTCAGCTTGCAGAACTATGTTTAAACATACATTTACTTATACTACTCACTATATATATATAGCTGAGTAGAAAAGTACACAATACATCTACTCTTCTTCTAACACCCTAGTTTCATATTGTACTAATATATATTCTAAAATGTGACAAATTGATTTTATGCATTTTACCAAGAAAATACTTAGAAATATGTACTGATTCAGTGAGATATGTGGTACTTTATAGCATCAAGGATTTCAATTAATTAGAATTTTGGTTGTTACCTGTGGCAAAATGCAATCAGTTATTAAGGTGATTAAAAATATCAATACAATGGACAAACATCAATATCAGATCATTGAACAAATCCAATATATCAATCAATAAATTTCATACTAGAAAATAAATATTCTTGTAAATATAATTTAAAAAAATTATATTACTACTTAAATGTCCAAAACCATTTAGTGGTAGAAATAGAATTCAATTTCCATCCAGCGTTTTAAATTTCAAATATTGAAATAATATGTTTTTCAAAATTCTCAATTGTAATTGAGTTCAACCAAAATTTGTTTGCAACGTACTGGTTTAACAATACTTGACAAATGAAGAATGAATATAATAAATATTATTATTCATTCTTAAATGGTACATGCATACAAATATTTGTGACACAAAATAAGATTTAGAAATATTAAAGACCAATGATAAAAAGTATTCAACAAAAAAGGTTTGGCTTGCATGTACATACAGTAGTGTATCTGTCAATATTTGATGTAAGTCATTATATTTTTGTACATTTCCACATGGTTTGTCACTCAAGAATTGGATTTCGCCTTTTGGCATCTTCAAGATTTCTTGTAACAAAAAAATGCCAAAATGCATAGTTTCAACAATAAAAAGTCGTTAGTGAGATTCCATCAAATACCCTCAATCAATATTTTAAATATTTATTTAATTGATTTACTTTTCACTCTTTTCGTCGTATTATTACTACATTTAGTTATTTAAAGTTCTCGTAAATAAATCATTTTTAAATATTGTTTGTGGTTTATATGTCTCTGAATGTATATGAAACGACTATTGTTTTTGCATCATTGTTGAATTTCTCCGCATTTTTACTGATATAAAAATACGTAAATTTTGAATATATTAAAAATAAGGGTCATTTCAGATCTGAATATTTACCCCTAACATGTTAATTATTGTGCAATTAATTTGATAGAAAGTCTCTTTACTTTAATATCCTTAGTGTGGTATCCTGATAATGGTGCACATTTCCTTCACATTGGCATTACTGAAATGTGCAACCGCTCGGCTGACGTGTAAAGTCGTGCAATATTTTCATATCTAGCTGTCATAATTTTTATCCCGGCTTGCGTTTCAAGCCGAAATGAATTCTTTTAAGCGTGATAAAAAGGAGGAAGAAGATGGAGGCGGGAATCCGTTCCAAAATCTCGAGAAAACGAGTGTTCTGCAAGAAGCTAGACATTTCAACGAGACGCCTGTCAACCACAGAAAGTGCACCCTGATCCTCACGAAAATACTGTATTTACTGAACCAAGGGGAGGTTTTAAGCAGTCAGGAGGCTACTGAGGCTTTCTTCGCAATGACAAAACTGTTTCAATCGAAAGATGTTATACTTCGTCGCATGGTTTACTTGGGAATCAAGGAATTGAGCTCGATTGCTGACGATGTCATTATTGTGACATCTTCCCTTACCAAAGACATGACGGGGCATGAGGATCTTTACAGGTTAGCCTTGTTTTTAAATATTATTTTTCTTCTAGATTCCAATATATTCATTAATCGAATAACAGCTACATTATTTCCTTAATATTAATTGCCAATTAATGATAATACGAAAACATTTTATTAATTTGTACCTGTCAATATTGAGGAGTAAATCCCACGTTTGCTGTCGGATTAACACTTTATGGTCGGGAAACTAAATATTTCGTTTTTTGCGGACTGTCGTTCGTTTGCGGAACCCGATAAAATTCGTTTTTTTATCCATCGGTCTTTTGCGGGATACGTCTTCTCTCGGGCTTGTATTTCGGCGTGAAACAAAACGCACGGCAATACGACAAAGACCTTTTTTTGACAAGTGGTAATAAAACTCATGAGTTATTATAAACCCGAGTGTTCCTATTCGAAGACGCATGTTTCTCGATTTACGTCATTCAGATTTCAAACTTCCAGTGGCTCTGAACTTGCAGGAATTGCAAGTATATATTATTATTTATTATATAATTATATAGTAAGAATAAATATTTTATCTTCTACATAGAATGTTTTAAAAATTTCATATTGTTGAGATGTGGAGTGCCATTTACATAATTGAGAATAGGTTTTTATTTTCAGCTTAGAAATATAATGAAATAAAGATTTAATCAGAGTGTTTATAATTTATTTTTAAAGATCAAATGTCACATATCATTTCTTTGAAAATTTCAATCAAAAATATTGTTTGGTTTAGAAGTTGTGTCGATTTTGAGAAAGTAATATTTTTTTGCGCTAATCATTAAAAGCGCCCGCTACAGGCTTGAGTATATTGCTGGAGGGGCCCGACCACGAAGTGTTAATATATGTTTAATCTTATATATTCTGTTTTTGAAAGATGATGCCCTTAAATGCCCCAAAAAAATTTGGTTGCAGTATGTTATTCCTGAAAAGCTAAGCAAAACTTACTGAATGATATCTCTAATAATAGTAAAACAGCGAGATGAAATTCCAGTTAGATCATAAGGTATTCAAAATCTATAGCTTGGATATTCGCCTAACCTTTCTTAAGCTTTTAAATGATGTGAAAATTGAAAACAAGAAATATTGATGTTCTTTACTTTCATTAACCTTTTGGTTCATTCAAATGTAAATATTTCAGTCCTTAGGAGTAAAAGTTTCAATAAATCATCATTCAAAATATGTACTTAACAATCTTAATTCCTCTAGGATATGTTCCATTTAAAATACCCGAGTAAAAAACCCCACCTAAAAAGGGTGTAGTGAGCATTCAATATAAGGATTTATCACATTGAATTGTAAATTGAGCACCTTATTTTCACAACCTATTTAAAGAATCAAATTGTTGGCAAAGTTGCATAGGGGTTGCATGATTGAGTCGTTTTGAAACTGGTTCATCCATTAGTGCTGTCCTAGCCCTATCTTTATCTCCAGGATGAGTGACTGATATCAAAGGGTAGTAGTTTTTGTAAAACATCACCTGTTGAGATGACCTGCAGAAAATATAGTGTAATAAAATATAATAGTTAATATATGTTGGTTTTTGTTTCAGAGCTGCTGCTATTCGAGCTTTGTGCAGTATAACAGACAGTTCCATGATGCAGTCTATTGAACGCTACATGAAGCAGGCCATCGTTGATAAGAATCCAGCGGTCAGTTCTGCCGCTCTTGTCTCCGCTTTGCACCTTGCTGCCACCTCTGGTGATTTAGTCAGAAGATGGGCCAATGAAGCACAGGTATGATATTGCATGCTATTTTTGACAAAATAGCATTAGTTTGTCAATAATGCATTCACACTATTACATTACACGAGTCATTTGTTTTTATTAATTTTGTGGTTGCCAAAATATAATATATTGAATTTAGATACTTAATTTTTAAAAGAGTATGGGCGTACTTTTCGCAGATTTGTCAGTCAGTGTGAGTTTGTGGGTATGTTTATGTATCAATTATGAATTGTGCTATCTGTAGACAGTTTGGTTTATATTTGATGCATTTCAATTACTCTTAGATCATTTTTCTCATGCGAATGTGATGGAAAAACACTCTCAATAAACTCTCATATATTAAACTCAATCCTCTAAAAGTTACGCACTAATTGACAGATCCGCTGGAAAGTATAGAATAGATTTAGTCATAGAAAAAATTTCATAAGTAATAACTTCTAGGAAATCATTTGAAAGTATTGAAATGAATTAATTTATTTCTGTTTTAGCTATGTGTTTAGTGTTCTAAATAAATATTTTTTTCTTGAAATGATAAAGAATATACTTTTCAGAATAAAAAGAGTATTTTGAATTGTTGTATGAAGTATTAAATAAAATATTCAATAAATACGAAAGAACTAATTTATATATTTTTTTAATTACATCAATCCTTAGGAGGTAAAAACTTTGAATAAATAACAATTTATTGATGTTTAATTGTTTCAACAGGAAGCACTGAATTCAGATAACATAATGGTCCAATATCATGCATTGGGAGTCTTGTATCATGTGCGCAAATCTGATCGCCTCGCTGTCACGAAGCTGGTTGGTAAACTTACACAGTCGTCGCTTAAGAGCCCTTACGCGGTGTGCATGCTGATACGCATGGCCTGTGATCTCATCGAAGAAGAGGACTCACAATATGGTATGTCAGCTATCCAGATGCTATCTATATATATTTCAGTAATTGTTTACGTCTCAATATCTATACACAAAACATACTTTGTAGATTTCTTTGTTTTAAATGAAATGCATGGTAGTGTCAGTAAACTTTATTATATTATATTTTAAATAATAAAAACACATTTTTTAGTACTTATTTCCACAATATTGCATTGTGGAAATACAACATGTTGCACAATACAACATTGTGGAAATAAGTACTAAAAAATGTGTTTTTATTATTTAAAATATAATGCCTTTCCATCAAGAAGTGACAGTTAACACCTTAAAAGGTTTATTATATTAGTTTTAACATTCTCACTTTACTAACTCATCTGTATCGTTTGTAGTCATATGACAAACTCCCAGTGGTAAAATATAAAATAACAAATTGAGCCACACATGTGGCCACGGGCTGATTAAACGATTGTGTAATTGTTTCAGCTATACGTATTGAAATTTCACACTCTTTGCTACAGTAAAAAAATTCAATGCTCTCTCAGTTAACTACCATTGGTTATTTTTCTTTGATCTTCATGCAAAATAGCAAAGATGCACTTATGCAAAGAAATTATTGATCTTGTCTCATAATAATTGACATAAAATTTTTGGAAATCTATCGTTAATAATAATGAGATAATGTTGACATTTGGTTATGTAAATTGCTACTGTTTGCTAGTGCACCAGACGTTATAAAGCTTAAAATCACTTGTGGTAAACTCGAAGAGAAAAAACAGACACAACAAACCATACCAATATTCCTTCATAAGTAAAATAACCTGTGCAGTCCAATCCAATAAATGTACAGCGGAATTTAAACTTTTTTGCAATAAAAATTAATTTGTTCCGTGTTTGTTTAATATTATAATCAATATTCAATTATTAAAATTATTTTGTATGTAAATAACAAAAAAATGCTTCATTTGATTATTTTATTATCTCTTTCAGTGCCTAGATTGTAAAAATATTTTACTGACAGTAGCTACACTTTTTCAAAACATTGAAAATGCCATAAATATTATATTATTAAAAAAAAAATGATTTTTACAATTTATTGAAATAGACCCAAGTTGGGATGAAACGTTTTTGAAAAAATATTATTCATCGCTTTGTACAACACTTCAATGTTGCTCACGTCAAGCACTCCATTCACACACTGGACTGGTTAAAAGTTTAGTTTTCTTGGAATGGATACCAACTTGAGATGGGTGTAGGGGCTTTATATTCATTATGAGGCTGCACACGCGCGGTGGTTAAGATGGATCCATAATTTATTAGGATCCAAAATAAAACAATTAACATTTATTATTAAAATTAAACCCAGAACCACTTGATAGTTAAAAAAAGCCTCTGGATCACAAAAGCATTGGCCAATTTCTGTTATTTGTGGCTTTTCGTTAATTTCTTTGCCTTGATAGGTCACAACCTGATAAAAATTGAATTTCACATGATCAACCTATTAAGTGTTAATATTATGGTTTTACGATGATTAAATTATTAAATGTGGCGCGATTTGGAATATATATAGGACAAGGGTATATTAAAGCTTTGATATTTCAATCTAGATCCTGCCCTTATCCAAAATGTTGATAGTGAAATCCAAGTCCACGATAATAATTTTAATGAGGCCGAGGATATCTTAAGAGGAGCCGATGAATGGAAACACAAACAGTTCGAATCGTTGGTGGAAAACCACATGCAGCGGCTCATGGAAAAATTGGGAGTTCCCGCTCAGGACATAGTCTTTATCCGTCCGAATGTGAATATGAGCTGTGATTTTGAGCCTAGAATGAATCCGAGAGGAGTGAAAGGTAATTCGACTGCCCCTCGGATATTGGTATTGTTTGAGAACATCAGAAATGTCCGTATCTGTCGCTTTAATCACATTAATCTGAATACGCATAGACGACCACACATACGTCCTTCATTACACAACCTATCACCTTTCACTCCTCTTGTTCATTCAACCAGCATAAACATAGTGATGTTTTCCTTATGACTCTTAAATCTTTAAAATTTTGAAAAAAAGATTTGCTATACCTTGCTAACCGTGACGGGGAATGCGATGCTTCTGATCCAGATGAATGAAATGTATTAAAACCTGTCGTGTTTTACCATTGCACCAATCCTTTGTGGTCTTTAGGTACCAGTAGCTTTCTTTGATGTTAATTTTAAACATATAATTTTTCAGCAGGCAATGAATGTTTCTCTATCTCAATTATACAGCCTCACTTGAGTTTGTGTGGACGAGATAAAGGGGCGAATACCATTGTCTTGCTCAGTGTCTTCACTTAACATGTGATTAAGTGAGAAAGAAAAAAATTCACAGCACACACCTGATACACTATATAAAATTAATAGAAAAGATTTTCCAGTAGTTAGATTAGTTTTTTTTAAATCTAATTATCTTTCAAACTGTCCAAATTTAACCTTTCGGCGTCTTCTGAAATGCACTCGAACTGACAGTTAATATTGATTGATGATTTATTTCTTTGATTAAATTTGATTTATTGACATTAATTAATAGAAATCCATTATGATAGAGTACAAATAATGTAAAGTTAAGTTATGTTTAAAAAATGGTTGATAGCTCTTTTGGATTAAAGTTTAACATAGTTCCAACAGTGGGGTTAGCACAAATAGTTATCTAGTTTATAATTTTTGTCTATTACAGTACATAGTTTATATTATCTATGATCAATCAAGAAAAATATTAACACTTAAATATAAATATAACACATAATATAGCAATGTAGTATTCTCTCTTGTCTGCCCCACCTTTCCGTGTAACATTAAATTATCATTGAAAAAAATATTTTAAGTAGTGAATTGGATATTATATCAATTATTAATATTTCTTTCACCATAGTTTCAGCATTTTAATTACACTAATTTGACAGCTATTTAAAATGTACAGTGTTCAAAATGTCGGGCATCAGTGTCGGTGTGTAATATTCTTAGAAATCATCTCCCGGATATGTTTTATATTGGTTGGTAGTTCACTTAAAAATAAAGTGAAGCATGAATTTGTTTATTATCGCTATTTGTATATGTTCATTATTGTCTTGTTGATAGAATGCAGTTATTCATTTGCTGAATGATATGCGAATCTATCTGTGTGCGAGTATTGTTACACAATATATTTTATATCCCAGTATTATTTATAAATTTTCCCTCATTGGTTTATTAATTTAAAATATGCCAAAGAAAGTATAAAATAATATGCAATCCTATTTATCTATCACCCATAAATCCCCTGATGTTTATTCGTGATGTATTTAATGAGTAAGTTATCAATCTTTCTAAATTGTAAATGAATTCTTTTATATTGATTAACATTCTGACTGCTAAAGTCTTAATTGTTGATGTGGCGAATTGCAGTGTGTTGATAGTTGGTACTCAAAATTAAAAGAGTGTTAAAAAATTCATGCTTGAACTAATTGATGCATAAAAACACGGTCTCACTTTACAGATGACGTTCTTAAGTTGGTATAACAACAACACTACTGAATTAATTTTTGAAATAGGATGTGTTTGAATATCTTTTACACAGCCTGGCAGGGGCTGGTTAATAGGCTTTTTAATCATTTCTGTAAATCAGTTGGCTTAGGTTTTGATTTGTGAAGTAAGCCATAGCTTGTATTGTCCATTTTTTGTAATGAATAAACCAATAAATCTATTTGGATTTGATATATTTCTAGTATAAATTGCTGTTAACTGAGTCTAATTTAGAAATGACAAATCTACGATATGTTCTTTCTATCAGTGTATAAACTGTGAACTTTTTTCTTTTTAGGTTCTGACAACCCTCTTTTCACCTTCATCGAATCTTGCCTTCGCCACAAATCAGACATGGTGATCTACGAAGCCGCGCACGCTCTGGTCAATCTAAAGCGCAATTCATCACGGGAGCTGGCCCCCGCCGTCAGTGTCTTACAGATGTTTTGCAGCTCGCCCAAGCCGATTTTGCGGTTCGCCGCTGTCAGAACTTTGAACAAAGTCGCCGTGACATACCCTGCCGTCGTCACAGCCTGCAATTCTGACCTCGAGAATTTGATTCTAGATAGCAATCGATCCATCGCAACTCTTGCGATCACAACCTTGCTTAAAACAGGAGCCGAGAGTTCTGTCGAACGTCTGATGAAACAAATTGCCACATTTGTTTCTGAAATTTCAGATGAATTTAAAATTGTAGTCGTGCAAGCTATTACATTCCTCTGTTTGAAATTCCCCCGGAAACATTCAGTGCTTATGACTTTCCTGTCCGGCATGCTTCGGGACGAGGGGGGCTTGGAATACAAAGCTACAATCGTCGATACGATCATAACCATCATCGAAGAGAACTCCGATGCTAAAGAAACAGGCTTAGCGCATCTGTGCGAGTTTATAGAAGACTGCGAACATACCACTCTCGCCGTGAGAATCTTACATTTGCTCGGTAAAGAAGGACCCAAAACCAAACAGCCTTCGAGGTACATCCGCTTCATTTATAACAGAGTGATACTGGAGAACCCGACTGTCAGAGCCGCAGCCGTCGCTGCAATGTCGCAGTTCGGTGCCGCTTGCCCAGATCTTTTACCAAATATAAGAGTTTTACTTGCCCGTTGCCAGATGGATACCGACGACGAAGTCAGAGACCGCGCTACATATTACAGTTCCATTTTAGAAGGCGAAGAAAAGTCACTAATCAATTATTATGTTGTCGAGATTCCCCAGATATCTATTCCTGCACTGGAGCGTGCTTTAAAAGAGCACATCATCAACGATCCGTCGGTCGTTTTTGATATTAAAACTGTTCCCATTGCGGCTCAGAAAACCTCGGCCGAAGAAAATACGCAGAAAAACAATATGGAAGGCATGCTTATCACTTCAAATAACCTACCCAAACCGCAGCAAATATCAAAGGAAGAAGCGTATGCGGAGAAACTTAGCACAATTCCTGGTATCGCTACTTGCGGAGCTCTATTCAAGAGCACAGAGCCCGTAGAATTGACCGAATCTGAAACAGAATACACCGTGAGGTGCGTGAAGCACGTATATGCTCAGCACTTAATCCTCCAATTTGATTGTCTGAACACAATGAACGATCAAATTCTGGAAGATGTCCACGTGAGACTGGACGTACCGGAAGGGTATCGTCTACTGCGTGAAGTATCCTGCGATAAGCTGCCTTATAACCAGAGGGGTACTGTTTTTTCAATATTGCAATTCCCCGAAGAATTAGCTTTAAGTGTTGGATCTTTCGGTGTGACCCTAAAATATATCGTCAAAGACTGTGATCCGAACACGGGCATACCTGATTCGGAGGACGGTTATTCCGACGAATACATGGTGGAGGATTTAGAAGTCACTCTAGGAGATCAGATACAGCGCGTCAAGAAGGTAAATTTCAATGCCGTTTGGGAGAATTGCATCGCTGAAGGGTATGCAGAAGTGGAAGACACGTACGCGTTGACAACCGGTCCGTCATTGCAGGAAGCCGTGAAGAATATTGTTCAATTCTTAGGTCTCTTACCCGCCGAGGGCAGCGAAAGAGTCGCCGACGGCGCTTCTGTCCACACGCTGATGTGTGCCGGTTTCTTCAGAGGAGGTTTCGACATCCTGGTCAGATCTAGGTTAGCGCTCAGCGACGGAGTCACCCTTCAATTGACCACTAGATCGCCTAACGCTGATGTTGCCGAACTTATAACGTCGGCTGTCGGATAGAATAAACCTAATTTTAACAATAATGTTTCAGCTTCAGTTTTGAATTGTCTAAAATCGGTTCCGTTGTAAGTAAATTTATCAATCAAAGTAAAATTAACTACATAGTGTGAATAAACCACGATCACATCTCCAATTATCAAAAGTATTTAAATGCTTTCAATTAAATATTGTTATTAAATCCTCTGTGCTCAAATGATACTGTATATGTGGAAATTTGTCAAGTATTGAAATCAGACTTGCATGTTTTGACAGAGAAGATACATGTGATTATATTCTGTTTGTTTTCCCATTATGCATTCAAAATTGATTGATATACTACGGTTTTGTTCAGCTCTTGAAACTGTCTCTAGAACAAAGCTTATATCATATATTAAGGCGAGTCCTTATAATTCCGTACTTTGATCAGGACGATGAATCTGTGTCGTGGCTAAAGTGACATTCATGAATGTATGAATCTGCATGTGCAAGAATGATGCAAATAATTAAGACACGTTCCTGGGAAATATCTTGCAAAGATGTAATCCCCTTACCAATCATATATTGTTTCCACTATTTGCGCATTGCCATTTTGATTATTGATGCGATTTAATGAATTCATTATTATATTTCTTTATAAGACAAAGGCATATTTCCATTGTATCCAGAACATTTGCTATCTTTCAAGTGCAAACCAACAGTTAGCATCATGCAGTCAAAAAATACTTATGTTTAGCTATTTTGAGTAATAAATAACATGTGATCCATTTTTGCCACCGAAAACACTTACTACGTTTCTTCGAAACTGGATTTTGCACATTTATTCTTGCTTTTACGGCATTAATATATGGATTAGAGTTTTAAGATACACCTGTTTGAGCATTAGAATAATTGCGACAATTTTTATCATTCAATTGCATTTGACCTCAAGCTCTTATTCACTCTTTATTCCGTAAATAACAGTGATCTGATAATTATGAATTATATGCTTTTGATTTTATAAATAATCACTAATAGTGAATTCATAGAAATTTTAAAGAGAACGTAGCGTTGGTTAGTTGCAATAACTATTTTTTTTTTGCAGATTTACCTTGTTTTAGATTTTGACTAAAACTAAAAAGAGCAGCTTGAATAGCATATGCTGATGTTTTGTTGTCTTAAAATGATGCAATTTTTACTATTCCGATTCTATTAATGAAAATATCACAATAATACTTTTTTTGCATTTTGCTTTTTATGGTATTGAAATTTTCAACGCTGATTTCTTCAAAAAATATATTACACGCCATATGTTTCTTCTATTCAAAAAATTGTGAAAAAGTCTAACAGTGTTCTCTTTAACCACTTTTAGGTTATTAAATTTCTCTACACAGCACATTTTTTTGAATTCTTTGGGACATTATCTAGATTGAGCGAAACTGTCTTGCAGATTCACAAACGGGCACTCACTGTTATTTGGAGGTGTAATCTACCGATTCAGTAACAATTAATCATATCATTTAAATTGTAAAGGCATAGACCATATCCGTTCATAATATAATTTATATATTTGCATAATGATATCTTTTAAAATACACACCAGATCTTATTTTTTTAATGTTTCTTTGGTAATATTTGCCTTTTTTGGAATTAAATAATTCTGGCCATACAAAAAGGGATGTGAATGATTTAAATGCAATCGTTGGGGAATGCCGGCCTTAGTCAGAGTCATCCGCAGGCCTAAAACGATACCAATTAAATTCTCATAGTTATTGGAACACTTAAAGGTTTGTTAAAAACATTATGTTGTATTGTTTTTGTTCGAATGAGGAATAATAGATAGATACTAGATAAAGGTTTGAAAGTATTGTGCGCCAGGGATAGATGTATGAATGCAGTTCTTAATTAAGTGGAGATAATTTTTATAATAAATGTAACAATATTAATTTTAGTATTACAGATAATGGGTTAGTATTTCATTTCAACTGTCAGACTGTTTGATTATTTTTTTGATTTTGCTATTGGCAACATTCAGAGAATTTCTCCTAAAATGTATATAGGTATATCACATAGACTAGAAACAATTTCAGTTTCAGTAATCATTCTGGATATCCAATTGGATTTTTTTTTTTTTACATTCAATAACTGTATTACTATTATTTAAAGACAACACAGTACATTTGAGGGTGTAGCTCTTCTGCATTCTGTATTATTTTCTCACAGCAAAAGCGATCGTTGAAAATGAACTGTCAATGTTTAAAAACATGTTTCAAATATAAATATATTGTACAAAAATAAATGATGTTTATGAAATTGGCTTTTTTTTATTTCCTATGATTCTTAGCTGGGTTCGTGGCAACGTCGTCGGTTTTCTGTCACAGGCCTCATAGGCTCAAACCACGAATCCCAGTATGAACAGCGTTTTTTTTCAATAGGCATTTTGATTCTCTTAAAAGGCATGTGTGTTTGTGATGTCTAAAAATTCTCCCTACTCATCTGATCCTACAAAACAAGGTGTATAGAACACGGGTAGCTGACTAGACCTATTCCTTATATTCCTATTTAGTAAAAAAAAAGGGTTGAGCAACTGTTGTCTACAACTACCTCCTGCCATATGCTAACTTACTAATGGACAAATGAAAGGCAAGCATGACATGGTCTCAATAAAATGAGCTAGAGTTGCTTCTCTAAAATATTTTGATCACTCGACAAACCAAATTTGTACTACTATCAAAACATTTTCTAATTGAATCGACTACTGTGGACTAATTTTAAATTCACTTAATTTGTCATTCAATACACAAAGTAAAGATAAAACACTTTTAATTTGAAAAATTATATATTTCATTTTATGAAAGCATTACATAAAGCAAACATCATTTCTCCTTACATGTATAAACTTGATAAATTAACACACTAACAGTAAATTGATATAATAAATGTTTATTCACGATAATGTACAAAATAAATTTATTCCACTAAAGAAACGAATATTAACTTATAATTTGTTTTCATATTTTGGCCTCTTCTTACTTTGTACAAAAATATCAAACAAAACTTATCACATTGTCGTTTATAAAACGAAATCAAACTGTGTGGAAACTAGCCGTGTAATTTTGTGGTACTAAGTGTGTAATCACCTCTTATATAAGATATTTTTTTAATACATTAAAAATTAATCAGCGTTTTGTGGAAAGTTATTGCAATATTTTAAAATGGAATATTTCAGAGTAATCAAACATTATTTATAGAAAAAAGCGAATTGGTGTTAATTTATAAACTATAAAAGTACATTCAAAACAGAACTTTTTTTTTTTTGGAAAAAAAAGAGTGAGTATTATTAGTGACTGTGATATTGGTTCAAGTAATATGAGTTCTTTTTGCTATGAAAAGCTCGAATTTTTAGGAAAAGAAAAAATGTACAAATTTCAACACAAATTGTGAAGTGACAAAGATTGCTTTTTCTGTATGATGACGTTTGTATTTCTGCATGAGTAATTATTTTAAGAACCAAAAGTTGGAGAAATTTTAACTCAAAATAATTTGTTGAAATTTCCGCAAATCGATTTTTTGGTGAACTTTATCATTCCAACATATGATTTGCAGTGCAGTGATGTCATTTGGACACGAGTAGGAGGGGGGATTTGCTTCCCTATGGATTTGAAGATATTTCTTTATTCCGTTTTGTGCTAGCTTACCAATCGAAAATGATTTTTTTTTTTCAGAAACATAATTGAAAATTGTATGGTTTGAAGAATGATAATGAACATTCTTAATATGATTTCTCAGCTATTATTCGACATAAATGGTGCAAAATTTCTATCAATACAAATTTCTTAATGAATAATTAATCTACAAAATATGTATAATAATCTATTCTATTATTATTGGCTATTTATGAAATTGGTGATACAAGCGACGAGCGTCAGAAATGTATCTGTCTGGTGTGACCAATCTTGCTTGTAAGTTTTCGAACCATTTTTATTTAATTCAACGTGGTATACTTATCAATTATTTCAGAGATTCAAAGATGAATTGGTGTCTTATCCATTAAAAAAAAATACCCATTGACAGGTGGCTTAAGCTAAACTTACGTAAAATTAACATCAATAAAAATGAATGTTAACAGCACAAAATGATAACTTAAGATATTTCATTTTGAGTAAAAGAACAAATTTAATTGAAATTTTCACAATGGTAACATAAACTTCTTGAATTACTTTGATCTAATAATACACGTTTTCTTTAGCGAACCTTACACGATAGTGTAGGATAACAGTCTTGCTAGAGAATGGCATCCAGATTGTCTCAAGTGAAGGAATGATGACAAATTTCTAGTGGGGAAACTGTTGGTCTCTGAACAGTTGTGTACTGCCGCCACATGGACAATGTTTTTGTCAGTAGTGTTTTGATATGCATTGAATGCTATCTTTACCGTTACCTTATTTCATTTCATTTCTGTTTTATCTATCATTTAACAATATTTTAATCACACCACAAAATAGCATATTGCAAATTGAGACATTTGGAATGTCAGTCTGATCAATAGAGTTCCAATATAACTCATTCAGGGCTGCCTTTTTAAATGATTCATCTAGGATGTGATTGTGAGTATGTGATCATGTAAGGTTTGCTTTTTAAAATATACCCAAAAATGGGACATCTGTTTTTCGTTTGCGACATGGTTAACATTTCTTTGAAAAAGATTTCCGTTGGCAAGAGTTTTACTTATTTGAGAGGAATCTATCAGTCTATTTGAAGACTTCTATCATGGAAATTCATGTAGAAATCATCTAATTCTTTATTTATTTCAAGGAATTTCAATATTGTTATATAACAAATAAGTGACAAACAAAATAAATTATTTGAACGGAAAGTACAAAAGAAATTGGCAGTCGTTCTCTTAACCCTTTTAATTCTTGAGTAACTTGGCAGTGCTGAAAATTTCAGTGTCATTCTAGCTGTGTAGCGTAACCCACTAGTAACATTTGATTGAGTGATGTAAAAGATAATAAAATTGAAGAAACATGATGAAATTGAATACTGTTTAAATCTTTCCAACTACATAAAATATTGTTGGATTTCTGGATTGTGTGTTGTTGTTTGCCTTATTGTTCATTTAATCAGAGTTAATATTGTAGAAACATCAAAAACAACTTTGATAATCTATATCTTGACTATGTGTTGTTTTTGAATCACATCATTTTACAAATTCATAAATATTGTCAGCAATCAAATAGCAGAAACAGGTGAGTGATATAAAAATCTGAGCTAAACAAAAAAGTTACACAGTAGATAAATAAATATGATAATTCTTAACGGTTTAACCTTTTTAGTCCTACAAGGTAAATCTATCGGCCTTGTCGGTATATGCGAAAATTCCATTGGGTCCATCAACCCTGCTTTTAATTTTTTTTTACATTAATGTTATTATTGCATATTTTTAAGCATGAAGATGCCGCAATAATAAAATCAAGTTTAGGGAACACACTATTAAGATTAAAAAAACACAAAAACTATTACTTTTTTGCCAAAAAAATGATGGGTTTTCGCAAATACTATGCTTGAAAATCTAGGATTAAGAGTTAACATATTATAGTATAACAATTGCATTTGAGTGTTTTGTTGGATACAACATAGCTTAAATGATATTATATAATGAAATTAGGCAGATAAATCTTACATAAGATGCATTTTAATTAAGAAAAATAATTAAACAAAAGCTTTCAAATTCAGTATCGCAAATATTTATTTACAAGCGATACTATTTATCAAATGAATATTAAGGATATAAGAAATGTATTTACTGATCAGCAACAGATACTATCAATGGATATTTAGTTTTGCTGAAATAGCTAAAAAAACCCAAAAGGGGTGAGGATTAGTTGCAATACAAAAAAAAAATCAAAAAAAAAATTCTGATAATTTTGAAAGTTTAACGAATTACTCGAATTACCTTATCGTTGTGCCAAAAATAAAAGGACACTTGTATAAAAATATGCGTTGGAATAGTTGTTTGGAAGTTATTTCTAAGATTTTTAAAATGAAAATAGGTTCACAAGTAAGTGACTTATAAGGCAAAGATGGAAATGGAAGATTATAATTTTTTTTAGATATTATGACAAGTTGGATGCTAAATCTGTAAATTGTTAAAAATTGAGTATGTACGTTTACTCGACATGAATCGATTTGCGAAATTCTTTTGATTTATCATCATATACAGAAAAAAAATTGCAAAAAATGCCACATTCACAACTATTACTTAACAAGTGCCCTTTTGTTTTTGAAGTGATATGATGTTATTAACAAAATTACAACAGTTCTGTTAATAGCTACAAATACAATGTTAAAGATCAGTTATTGAAATTATATTCTGCTTTTTAAGTGTCAGCTATAATTGTTATAAAATTTTGATATAACTAGAAAAAGTAGAGATAAATTCATTGGTTGAATGCAAAACAAGTTAAAATAGAATATTTGTTAAAAAAAAATATTTTTTCAGCTTGTTTTTAAGTTTATATGCTGTTAAAATTGAATCAATGTTATATTAGCGTTTCAATTATTTTTCATTGTTAAACCACAGTGATCCTAATGGTGATGCATAATATAATTAAATTATTAAGTTTGAAATTGAAATTTCAGTCAACCTAATTCTGCATTCAGCTGACAAATTAGATAATGAACAACTTAAAATATGTCCAAATAGTCTGGCAGAAGTCAGACAGTTTGTATTTGCAAAGAAATCATTCACTTAGCGTACCATATTGTACAATATCAATAATAAAACTAAGAAAAATTTTACATATTCATGTCATTTTCGTTGTAGAAATTTCTGCCATTATTGTGATAAATTTATTAGTATAATAATACATTAATGTCTAGAGTGTTTATTAGGATTTAGTTATTATATTCCATACACATAAATACATAAACTTTCACAATATTTTTAAATAACCAGTTAATAATTATCTTCGTTATTAGCAAGGAAAACAACCACATTGAGATTGCCACTTACAAACAAGAGACTTCTAAGACATCATCGATACTCGGTGATCCACGACTAGATTTAAAACAATAATTATTATTAAATAATTTTTATTCTTTAACAGGTTTTTACAGGTACATTGAGTTGTAAGGACATTATTTTTAAATACAATAATTATTTTTAATATTTCAAGTAAACTTAAACGGATTCTAGCAACCCTGTAAAGCCAATCTTTTTGCAAGTGCAACCCTCACCTATATAAGAGAGTAAAGTATAATATGCTATTCAAATAAATAAAACACAATTTGTTTAATACCATTTGCACACTAAATATTACAAATTTCCTTGTTTATCAGTGGCTAGGCACTAATAGACCCAATGCAGTAAATCCTCGATTCCTTCAGGATGAGCCGTACGATTGCTGTATATATTATATTGTACAGATGATCTGTCAATATAAACATTACATATCTCATAAGTATAACGAGTGGAAGGGATTAATCAAACATAAAAGAATAATGATTTAATCATCACTGTTGATTACCAACCCACACATCATTTAACAGCAAGATAAATACGGCAATTTAAATGAAGACTACCGCTCAGCCTGGAAGTAGTTGCATATTTACTGTTTGAGTTTTACTAGCATCTAGCTAATAATAAACACAAGAATAAGGCCGCAGGATCAATTAAACATTTTAAGGAAAGTGTCATTGATAATGCTCGCAGCGAAAGAAACCGGTGCTGATAATTATTGTATAAAATGTGAAAGTGATACAAAAGAAATTGTGTTTCGATTATTTAAATATAATGTCTTTTCACCAAGAGAATCAACACTTTAAAAGTGTGTAATACGGACAACCAAGATTGTTTAAACTGTTTAAGAAGAGAGACAAAATGTCAACTCACACTAGCAAAATAAATTTTGTTAAAAAATAAATTTATTTGATTTGCTATTTCAAATAATAATTGTTAAATAAGTTGATTTGATTAATAATTGAGGAACATAAATAAGGTCCAAGTCCAAGTAAATACGAATTCAACCAATTTAATTCAAATAACAGATAAAATTTTTTTTTATGTATTAGAAAAACTCAAACCTTATGCTGGTGAGGGTATCCTTGTAACTATTAGACCCTATTGCTGAAATAGCTATTGTAGATCATTTAGTACTTCTTCCTCCTTTAATTGGTTTTGGCCATCAGAAACGGACGCTACAACATTAAAATTCACAATAGAGCCTACTCATTCATCCATCATCCGCACATTATCGTTATACATTAAATACTGGTCAAATTTTGATACACAAATAAAACTTGTTACATAAAAATTAGCCGCAGTGATCTATTATTTGATTCCACAAATTATTTTATTACATACCGCGCTCTAATGCTTACAAACAATGACATCTATTGGTGCGCTATTGTATATTTAATTTAAGCATGAGGTGCTCACATCTGGAGACATAATAATCTTGTGAAAGCGTTCACAAACAATTTTCACCATTATAAACTCATGTCAATTAAACATATGATGTTGGAAGATTTCCACATATATACAAGGTTAAATAGTTAAAAAAATCTGCAGTTTTAAATGATAAACATTATGTGAGCAGTTGTGCTACATTGCTGCTAAAGAAAAAAAAATGTCCATAAATGAAAGCTCCACTATTTTACCTTCCATTTTTTAAATGCTAAAAAAAAAAAGCAATTGCTTTGTCTATCTCATCAAAAATTTGTTTGATTTTAAATTAGTCTGTCTCTAGTTATTAGGAGATATCAAAATTAATACTGCTTGTGAAAGTTATTTACAATTGAATACTAAAACTTTGTTTGTGGAACTGAGACATCACAAGACTAAGTTGAAAATATAGATCGGCATCAGAATGTGCTTCTTGCTGATTTGATTATTTACAATTATAATCAAAACTAAATATACTATGTACTGAACAGCAACCCCTTGAATCATCCATCGTCTCCTATTTTAGTGCATTTAATATACAAAATTGTAAAATAAAATAGAAACTTTTCTCGCACCTCAGGTTAAGAGCCAGTTTTAAATCATACATGAATTGATTTTTTTATTTCATTCCTGAATAACAATGAAACAAAAGAATGAAAAAATGGAAATTGAACGGTAACAAATGCTTCTATATACAATCCAATGAAAACCTTTAAGGCGGAATAATCCTACAATTTTTGTTGTAGAAAATCCATAATTGAGAGGTAGCAGATATTTTTAATACTTTGAGCAATCTGTGTTGCTTGGCCGTTACAGGAATTGATTGGCTAATCAAAATAGAATAATTCAATTTAAAACTTAGCATTTTATTAAATTTCATATTATAAATCTTCAACATCATAAGTCCATATGATGGAACAAAATAATTCAAATCAGGTACCACTGGAATACATTATGCCTATGGTAGGTTAATTTTTTAAAGTTATTTGTGCTATTTTTGAGAACATTTTTCATTTTTGTTAATTTAAAATGAGGTAAATATGATTTACAATAAACTACTATTTTTCTACCCGAAAGTGTAAATGTAATGTAATGCAAGTAATAACATTTTAATTACAAAATATATAGGTATGTAGTAAATTTGTTAACTTATAGGAAAATGTCAAACTATTGTAAACGAGAATCAGGTAGACCTTAATTTTTTCGAAATATGAAACTTACCATTTTAAGTCAAATGGTTAGTTCTCAATATAAAAAACTGCTTAATAAAATAATGGTAGGGTTTTCATACTAATATTTCATATTTTGTGTAAATTATCAGTATTTCTGATCCTCATAATTTGATATTTTGCTAATCATAATTAAACCTCTGGCTGCTGAAATCTGATATATCTGCTTTAAATAGTTCTGCGAAAATTGCTGTATCTCGCAATTTGAATTATGGAAAAGGTGTCACATAAATTTTCTATGAGTAAAGTATGCCCTCAATATGAGAACACAATGTGTAACAAACCTTGAGTAGTCTTTCCAAAAAGGCCCAGCAGCTAAGGGGTTAAGTTCTCTACAAAACACCATTGCTATTGAAAGCATTTAAAAAAAATGGTAACATGTTGTAAAGCATATTTACTCAAAGCTACTAATTCTAGTTGTCAAAAATATCAACTGACAGATTGTAATGGAATTTCAATATCATATTTATGTACAATTTTATACTTGAATGCATGAAGATGTCGAAAGACGAAGCCCTGGTAATTAATGACAAAACATATGGTAATGTACAAAATTTTAATGATCATAATTTATAATTTTCAAAAGTGCTAATTGCAAAACTGCGAATTGATTCGTCAAATATGTAGATATCTGTCCGATACTAGCATGCCGAGGATCCTTTGTTTCAAGCATGAGTAATATTAATAAACAATTATCGTGCTGACATTTTCTCACATCTTGTAAACCAAAATAGCCATCAACGATACTTTAGATATATCTGCTGACCTTCTAGTGATACTCAAGGACAGGGTTTCCCAAACTTGGTTTAATAATTACTACTATAAAAGAAGTAAATAATTATTTATTTTAATTATTATTATTATGTATTTCCTACTGTTAACAAGGTGTTGTGTTAATCTGCCAGGATTTGCAAAGTGTTCCATTGCAGAAAAAGTTTGCGAATCCTTCCAATATGGCTCCGTTGACAAGTGGGTTATGTAGCCAAATAATTGAATCCTTTCATTTATTTAATAGCTTTTCAACCGATTCATGGATTTGTATCTGAAAGCATTTTGGTATTTTCTGATCATTTCACATTAGTTCAATCGCAGCTTTATTTGCCTATTCTTATACTTTCTGAAGATGAAGTTTGAGCGATGAGCTTACAACCAGTCATTGTCATTTTACCCATCTGTGATGGATTTCTACCAAGTAAATAGCAATTCAATCAGCAAGTAAAATTACACATAAAACGCTAAACATTTACATTTAACAATACTAGAGGTAGTTTATGATTGGGTCTATTGCGATAATACGTTGTTAGTACAGCGTGGGCTACTTTGTCTGCGCGCTGTTCACCCGATGGATTGGAGGAGGAGATGCGTAGCATTCTTCCGAAGAATATTCTGCAATTAACAACGTTCGGATATAATAATTTAGGTATACTATCTATTGTGATACAAAAATAAATTCAGTAATTTTATTTCATTGCTGTTTCAATTTACTTATAGAGCTGATTTTTTCATTGAAATTTGATAAACTCTAAAAAAAAAAAACAATAACAAAAATTCAAGTATACTTGGATTCAAAACTGCCATAAAAAATCATAAATATATAATTTAGGACTGAAAAAAATCGATTTTAAAAATTATATCTATTTTGAATACAACATCTTCGGTGTAATATTTTGAATTTATATGATAAATGCTTTGATGGCTAACAAAAATATGGATTTAAAAAAAATAATATTCACACATGTGACAGCTGCTACATTTGATTGCCAATAACATGAGAATGGTTCAACAATTGAAAATTCTGGAAATAACATGACTTTCTTTATGACAGATGATATTCTCTGGATCGAATTTAATTAAAAAATGTTATAAACAAACAATTCAATTTTTTCAATTGAATGTTTCATGATCGATTGAAAAATATATTATACCTCTATCTGTTGGGCTAGGCAGTGCTAAACTTCCTAAACTTCCACCTAAATGTGCACCAAGAGCCTGCGTTGGTCTCAACGCCTCTCCAGTTTCTCCGTCTTCGGCCGGCAAGCACGTTTCAACCATAGCTTCCAGGCAATTTACAAATAGCTCCGAACTTTCTGCGGTACAATTATACTAGAATTGAAAAAAAAACAAAGTGAGACTGTCGTGCAATGAATAAGAAATCGTACATTAAAGATGTGAAATAGCTTAATCTTAAATATAATAAATTGTATTGCAAAGTATAACCAAAAACTTAAAAAATTATGGCTAACTGAAAAAAAATTTTTCCAAGTTTTAGTTGAGAGGTCAATGTTGTGCACTTTGGTTGAGATATCTATGAGTTTGAATTCCAGTCTTGCTACATTCATGATTTGATTTGTTTATTAGTTTTCATCGGATGGATGTCTGCAATGACTAAAACTTTCTCCCATTCAATAGATCCTAAAGACAAAGGTTAGCGAGTGGAATTAGCTAACCATATTCTTCTATTGTTTTACCCTCGGATAGAGAGTTTGAGTAAATGAATGATGGCAATTCTTATAGATTAACTTCAGTTACCATTCCAGTTGTTACCACTGCTAGGAAGCCGAATGGTGTACATTGGGATTGGATATGGTTAAAAAGAAAAGAAAATCTAACTCTTAGAATATAACTGCGTGTAAAATAGAAGTAGAGTGAAATTTTTACCTTACATATTCTATTTGCCATAATTGATAAGTTTATTAATCCTTTCCATGCAAACGTCTCAAGGTATGAGACTTGAGCTTTCAAACATCTATAATACAGGCAATCTTTTGCATATAGGACTGATTTTGGTTTCAAAATATCGCCTAATTTGTCCTGCTACAACCACCTCCATACACTTGTCAAAAATATTAGGTTTAAATGTTGAAAACATCGATTTTTCAAACCCTTTAAACTTATCGCGATCTCCGCCAGGTAACAAATTAGTTTGAAACTATGCGCCAAACTTCGCACGGAACTTTGCACCAATCTCGTGGCATTGCTATGTGACACTTCTTGACACGTGACAGTAATGGCGCTTGTTCATTTGAGTTTGATTGGTGGCTTTGTTATGTCACAGTAATGGTAATGGTGATTTAAGAGTGAGTTATTTGTTAGAGATATACTTGTTGTGATTGTGACAACATAGAACATTTCTATGTGTTTTTTTAATGTTGTGAAACATTCCTAATGCATGTGGCTTCCATAAAAGCCAACCCAATTATTTTTATTGCTCTATTTATGACTACATATGGTAAGAAAGGACATATTTAATTTGTATGAAAAACAGCCACGTGGAACGGGTTATAAGGCGTTTTCTTTACCTTCGTGAAAGGTCCAGCGAATCTCCACAGCCCACCAAATCCACAACTCTGCATATAATGAAGTTGTTGTTGGCTTGCGTCTTCGGAAGAAATCATATTCTGTGAAAATGAGAACAAGTCAAACAAAATACAGAATATTTTATATAAAGGAATATAATATGACTTAAATAGATAATCGACTTACTTGAATGATGCTTTGGACTGCGCTCAGGATCACTTGGTCATGACATAATGTCAGGACATGATTTATCTTCATATCCAATAAACTATGACTGTGAAACAAAATAACAAAAAAAAAAAATTTATTCCAAGCATTTGATAATGTTATTCAGTTCAATACCGAAGTATATATTAAAAGATATTTAAAAATCACAATTTCTATAAAGAAATTCAAATATTTCTCACATTGAATTTCTTGATAAGCGCTGAAATATACTAAGCTGACTGTAATGCAGAAGATCTCGGTACACCAGCAAATCAATGAGCACAATATCTCAAAAGAATGTTAAAACTATTAAGTTTACTAAGTATACTTACATAACTGGAAATACTTTGGGAAAAACTACAGAACCTTCCGCCAGATACTGGTAGAGAATTCTTGTTTCTGATTCATCTGAAATGATGTATAGATTTGATATTACAAAAAAACAAAAAAACCGTTTAGTAACCTGTTGCCTGGTGATCACATAAAGGATATTTCAACACTAAATATTATAAAAAATTATAGAGAAGTTTTGGTTTAGCAAAGTTATGAAGATTTTTAGGATAGATTGAACGGTTTGTTAACACACACAGGTAATCTTGTATACTTAAATGTCACCCTTGTCACACTGTTGAAAGATCAACTAACAGATAGGAAATTTATGTCAGAGAAGGGAATGGAGTTTATTGATACTGCAACTGAATAGAAGGCGAGCCCGAATGTGTTAACGGTTAGAATATAAAATGTCAGTTTTCAAATAATTTGAAATGAGTTTTAATATAAAATATTCCAGCAGATTTTGTGTGAATGCATTTTTGATTATCAAAAGATTCATATAAAACTGAAATTTATCACTGCTAGAATAATAAAATTTAGTATATAACAAGGCTCACATAAATAGCGATATTCACCTGTGGTATATTTGACTAGAGTGGCGAGAACACTTAACACAAGAGCCTGTGTCGTGAAGTCACTTAATACTTCGGGATCGAGAAGGATATTGTTTTCATTTGATACAGATACTCTGCCGCTACGGTCCTGCAAATGAAAATCAAATAAATCTTACATTTATACCCAAAATTATGTAGACTTACAATTTTAGGTGATGTACATCAATAGATATCATATTAAAATCCCATTGGGCATTTCATGCAATACATATTAAATTTGTATCAGTGGCACATCTACTCTGATGATATTTCTGTGTGGTTTGAAATGTGTTGAGCTTAGGACATTTATTTGGTACAAAATTTGTTTGATTCCAGGAACACTATACACTTGGGCCTCGTATAACACGGGTATATGGTTCCACAAAAACCTCGTGTAATACAAATCCGTGTTATGCAAGGTTTGAAGTTCACACAAAATTAGGGGATGCGTTCCAAAAAATAACGAAGATAATTTATATGAATATATACTTTATTTTTATAAATAAACAAATATATATTTACATATTCGTGAAAAAAACTTTAATAACATAAAATGGTAATCATTCATCATCACTATCACTTATAATTCTGTATGTTTCACTCTTTTTCGAAATCGGTTGTACGTTTTCATCAACGGAGGACTCTGGATTTCTTGTGGTTTTAGCATTCAAAAATTCGGTAATAAGTGATTGTCTGCTTTTAGCGTGTAAATCCTTACGTATTTCCTTATAAGGTTCCAAAATCTGTTGCAATTCCCTCTTAAATTTCCAACTTCTTTCCATTATAGGATCATTTTCAATTAAAAAGTTTTCTAATTTTGTAGCCAGTTCCAAACTGTCATTTATCGTTTTTAAAGTGAAACATGTAGCTTCTTCGCTGCAACTGCTTTCCGAGTCGTTAATTGTGGTGGGTTCATCTAACATTTCGACTAATTCTTCTTCGTTCAACGTACGATCCTCCAATATTTCTTGGATGTCATGAATATTCATGTCATTAAAACCTTCTCCAACAATTTCACGACAAATATTTATTGTCCTTTCATTCATCTTCTATTGGTGGTAAAACATTTTCTCCAGACACTACTTCTGGCCATAGTTTTTTCTAACAAGAATTTAAAGTGGATTGTTTTATTTCTCTAGCGGATGGATGCAGAAACAATTTCGAATAGAAAAAATTTTCCAAGCCTGTGCCTGTGGAAGTGTTAAATTTTCGCCTTGATCAATGTCTTCCAATATTTTTTCAAATGTTCGACGAATGTAATAGGCTTTAAATGTTGAAATTATACCTTGGTCTAAGGGCTGGATTAAAGACGTAGTATTTGGTAGTAAAAATAATATTTCAACATTAGGATATTAAATCGAGAGGATGTCCTTGTGCATTGTCCAATATCAATAATATTTTAAAATCAAGATTCTTTTTTCTCGTATAATCTCTTGCATTAGGTATTAAACAATTGTAAAACCAATCTTTAAAAAGAATACTTGTGTTCCAAGCCTTTTTATTGGCTCTCCAATAAACAGGTAAATTCTTTTTATTATAACCTTTTAAAGCTCGGGGGTTTAAGGCTCGATTAATAAATAATGGCTTCATTATGGAATCTCCTGAAGAATTGGAGCATAATAGCAAAGATATTCTTTCTTTCACCACCTTGAATCCTTTCGCGTGTTTTTCATTTTTTGATATGTAGGTTCGTTGCGGCATTTTCTTCCAATACAATCCCGTTTCGTCCGCATTGAAAACTTGGTCTGGTGTGTAGCCCTTATTTTTGATAATATCTGCGAATTCTGGAACAATCTTTTCAGCAGATTCAAAATCAGCTGACGCAATTTCTCCTCGAATTTTTATATTATGTAGTGAGAATCGCTTCTTATAATTTTCAAGCCATCCTCTACTAGCAGAAAAATTGTGAGATGAGTTTTGATCTTCCGATGACGATTGTTCAGTTCTTTTTAAATTATCATAAATTTCTTGTGCCCTCTTTTATATAATGCTTCTGTCCACAGGAATGTTTTTGTCTTTGCAATCTTCTAGCCATAGAAGATTGCAAGCCACAGAGCTCTTTCCATTTTTTCTATTATTACTGAGCGTATGCGGGCAATCTTTGTCGCACTGATAGACAATCCTACTAAAGCTATAGGTCTAATTTTGTTTTCATTTTTTTGTATCGTCCTAATTGTTGCTTCATTTAAATTGAAAATTTTAGCAAGGGATGACGGTCTCTCCCCCCTTTTAAGACAATCTAGGATATTGATTTTTTTTAATAGAAATAAAGTTTCTCTTTTTTTAAATTTTACCCGTAACTGTCGACATTTTGGGGTCTAAATATTTTTCATCTACAAATAAATAATAAATTGATACGATTAAATCTATAAAATTGGTATAAATTATCAAGCGTTATATTACGTATGTACATAAATTTAATCCTTTGCACTCCAATTATTTTGAAGTAAAAATGGGTACACGAGAACATTTTAGAATAAAACTGGTTAAATAATTGTTATTATTTATTGCATGGTACATATTTTTTTGAGTTTTTATCTCTCATATGATGACGATATTTTTCCAATAAGTAAATGTATTGCATCAATCAAATTATTTTCACCAATCACACACGTGCATATTAAATCTCGAATGCAGATATTTTTATAACTTGATACACTCAAACCTTTTTTTCTGCGATAGATACGTTCCGGGGAAAATCGCACAAAAAAAGCTATGGCTTACATAGAAAAAATGGGGATGCGTTCCATGGGTCTTAAAAACTGCATAACTTTGAAACAGCCATACAAAATATACCCAAAAATCACACAAAAAAATTAAACAAAAATAAAATACATATACACACTATTATACACTACATATTTTATTTATAATTTGATTTTGAGTACACAATTTTAAATATTTTTAAATAACCAAGGATTTAGCAAGGCAAGTGGAATCTAGTAGGGAATGTACGTCATGCTTCTGAACTGCCAAGGGTTATTATGTACATGTATGTACATACGTAATGATAAAATGAAATATGTAAAGTGTATACATACAAAAAAATAAACCAGAATAATCCACGGATTACAAAGAAATATGCACTGCACCATTGACTGCCAAAGTGCAACTGAAATGTATCGAAACAAACAAAATTGACAGGTCTCGACACGCTCAAGAAGATTTGTCATGTGCACATTACATTGGCGTACAAATTAAACATGTAAATTAATAAAATTTTTTGAAACCGTGTTATATAAAGCGTGTTGTATAAAAATATACCACGATTTTTGTCACCGTGTTGTGTAAAACCGCGTTATACGAGGCCCAAGTGTATTTGCACTTTATGGCTGTATTGAAATTCAGCTATAGGTAATGCAAATTCCCTTGTGGTTTTCCATACATCGATTAATTTCTGTCGATTGACAGTGATCTTTTAGTCCAGTTGCAGAAAACATGGTTTGTAATAACCTAATCAATGAACGATTTTACCTTGTAGAGAACAGTGTAGCCGCTTTGCACAATCATGATTCATTATGCATTGGTATAAATTCGGTGATACAACTCATTTTTAATTTTTTTAAGACAAAATATGCTTTTTTTGCACAATGGTATCGATAACGATGAGCTTACTTTCGCATTGTCTGGATCGTCACTTTCATGACCTGTATCACCGAGGCTTCCCGGAGAAGCAGGGCCGTCATCCTCTATTACCTAGAATGTAAAGAAAATATTTTCTCATTCATTTAAAGTAAGAATAATTTATGATATCGACTGAAGGTGCTTGATGGAATTTCAATATCAAATTTGAATTGTTGCAATTTTGTACGATTCCATATGTTTTGTCACAAATGACCCGGGTCAACAACTGACAGCTGACAGTCAGTTCTATTGCATCTGTGTGATGGAATGCCTGAAGATGCCGAAGGGCGAAATCCGGGTCGTTTGTGACAAAACATGTGGAATCGTAGAAAATTGCAACAATTCAAATTTTAAGTAAGAATGTTTTTCTGCAACAGTTTTTTAACTATTTATGTTGCTTACTTTCAGTGTGGTTTGATTTGTTTCCTATTCTGAAATGTAAAGCAGGACAGAAAGGGGACACAGTTTGTTTTTATATCTGCTCTGACAATGGGCACTTCGATGATTGTCATTATCTTCACATAATTAAGCTTTAATTTCACCATATTAAAATGTGATGTTTTAGTATCAAGAAAATATTGTTTATACCTCAAACCCGCTATCCATATCTCCAGGAAGATGGCTGTTTTCAGCATGACCCACTGGAGCCATTGTTTCTGAATCCTGGAATAAACAGTAGCATAATATGACAGGGAAAGTGTTGAAACAGTATTCAGAAAAATAAAACAGAACATGGGTCGCTTTACTATACTCATTCTTAGCTTTTCTATGTTATAACACTTATTTAGTAATTTGTCAAATGCAATCTTACCTGTGATGCTGCAGCACTAGAGGACTTATCACTATTTGTAAGACTAGAAGGAGATTTTCCTGAAACAAGAAATAAAAGCCTGTCACAGGTGCATTGTATACTTTAAGAATATTTAATAAATCGTCACAATTTATGAGCAATTAATATGTAATACATGAACATTTATTACAAAATATTTTCACTTTTAAGGTGTTAACTGTCACTTCTTGATGGAAAGGCATTATATTTTAAATAATAAAAACACATTTTTTAGTACTTATTTCCACAATATATTTTTTGATCAGGACCGGTTTCGCTCATCGCGAGCATTATCAACTGATTATAGTAAAAGATAAAATGATTAAAATAATACCATGGACAGAACTTATTGCTGATTGGTCGAGGAGGTCCCAGGATTTCTGCCATCGATTGTTGTTATTGGATGTAAACGATAAATGATTTGAGGAGAGCGATACCGGACCAGATACGTAGCCAATAGATATGACTGAACTTGAAGCTGACGTTTGAACAGGTTGCGAGTAAGGCTGTGTGAAAAATAATTATTTAGTACAAATTTTAATTCTAATTGGTGACTCATGAACAATATCTAAAATATGTAAATAATTTTCTAGTATAAATAGATTTATGACATATATTTTTCACTGTAAAATGTGAAGCAGCTAAAAGAAAAAATGAAATATCAGAGATAATGAAACGTTACCTGTCACAGAATATTGTTTTTATGACAACTATGCACTATAATGTGAAGAATTGCTTTATTTGAACAAGCATATGTTTCTATAAAACATAATTGCTTTACCTTGATGTTACTATCTATCATGCAAAATGTGAATAAACTAGTTATCCAGGTTTTCCTTATATACCAAAAATACTGAATGAATTTTAAGCAGTTGCATGACTTTCTCCAGATTAATTATTCACTTTTCACACCGGTAGAAACTTTATAAAAGGACATATTGCATTGTATGATTTATTTTGTAAAAATATGTTAGTTTGCTATATTTTCCATTACATCTTCGAATCCCAATACACACAGTTCATAAATTGATTTATGAATTTCTGTTTGTAGACAGGGACAGAGTGTGAAGTTTGAAATTCCCAATGAAGTATTTGATACTAAAAATGGAGTGTAGTGGAAACAATTAGCTAACCACTAATCCTGTCCCAGCATATATCCATACTCTCGTTGAGAAAGTGAGGTAAAAAGTAACGAACAGTTCCCATTGAAAACTTGTGATGCGATAAACTCCACAAGGTGAGCTATATGCTTCGCAGTGAAAGTGGATGGTTGATATCAACTAGATATGAGAATTGAAAAACATAATAGATGCGACATTGTTGCCGGAAATGCATAACAGTAGTACTCAAAGGGTTAGTCACCGGATGCTGTTGAGATTGATCAGGCAGAAATCCATGGTCTTGATTTGAGTCAGGTAGCCATTTTGGTAAAGAATGTTTTATGTGACAGCGAGATCTCACTTCCTCAGACACGCAAACCAGCGCTATAAAATAACACAAATAATTATGACCAAATTTTCTGAAATATAGTTATATAATATTATCATCAAACTGGTAAAAGTTGATTATAAATATAATTGAGTTAAATGCATGATAAGATTCTTGAATATCGATTTTCTGTCTGGTAATATGTATAATCTATCTATTGTATAATGGAGATTTATAAGCAAACAATTTTTCGTGAATATGGATTCTTAATTTTATTTATCACATTTTCAGTTAACACTATGTGGTCGGGCCCCTCGAGCAATATACTCAAGCCTGTAGCGGGCGTTTTTTGCGATTAGCGCAAAAAAATATTACTTTCTTAAAATAGACACAACTTCTAAACCAAACAATATTTTTGATTGAAATTTTCAAAGAAATGATATGTGACATTTGATCTTTAAAAAAAATTATAAACACTTTGATTACATCTTAATTTCATTATATTTCTAAGCTGAATATAAAAACCTATTTTCAATTATGTAAATGGCACTCCACATCTCATCAATATAAAAATTTTAAAACATTCTATGTAAAAGATAATATATTTATTCTTACTAAATAATTATATAATAAATAATAATATATACTTGCAATTCCTGCAAGTTTAGAGCCACTGGAAGTTTGAAATCTAAATGACGTAAATCGAGAAACATGCGTCTCTGAATAGGAACACTCGGGTTGATAATAACTGATGAGTTTTATTGCCACTTGTCAAAAAAAGGTCTTTGTCGTATTGCCATGCATTTTGTTTCGCGCCGAAATACAAGCCTAAGAGAAGACGGATCCCGCAAAAGACCGACAGAATACAAAAACGAATTTTATCGGGTTTCGCAAACAAACAACAGTCCGCAAAAAGCGAAATATTTCGTTTCCCGACCATTAAGTGTTAACACAACGCGCCGACCACATATATGTAGTGTATTATATTACACACATATAAGATGGCTTGGAGAAAAGTTTGGCAATATTTCAAAGATATACTAACACCTGCTAGGCAGGTGTGAAATCAGTCTCTTGAATATCTGTATTTATGTACAAGGTGCAACTTCAACACCCAATAAGTTAAGTCAGATTGATTTATATACATTTTGCTTAGCTGCTGAAATTTCCATTTATCGTTTACTTAAAACTAACAATATTTGACCTACAAGCTTCTGCCAGTATTGCGATATTTAAAAATATTCAAAAATAACTAAAAATACACATGGCTTACCGGTCAAATAGGCAATAGTCTCTCTGGTAACATGGAACTTGTCATGGCCTCGATGGCCAGCCACTATGGCCAGGAGCACAGCGAGAACCCTACTCGTTCGAGAGACTGTGCTGCCACTCGGGTGACGGAAACCTTTTAATAAGTGACCGACGAGGGCAAAATGGAAGTTTGATTTGAAGCTGAAATGAAACATAAGGTAATTCTATAGACCAAACAAACAGTAGTTATTATAAAAACAGATTGTTTTAGTTAAATATTGATTGTATGTAATATTAACTTTTACTTCAGATTCAAAATGTCAAAACTTAGTTTTTGATCCACGTACAATCTTTTGGAAATGAACAGCGTATAGCTAAATCAAGTAGTCAACTTTTTTATAGATAGTAGTAAAATTTTCTAGCCGCTTATTGGTTCCACAGTAATTGTGATTTATTGATTGAATTGGCATTCACTTGGTAGAACTCCATTATAACACGGTGAAAAAAATAGCAATGTATTTTAGTTCTACAAAATTTTATTTTTTAAGACATAGTTGATAGCTATTTCGGCTCACGCCATCGTTAGAACAATCTTAAAAAATAAAATTTTGTAAAACTAAAATACATTGCTATTTTTTTCACCGTGGAAGCTGGAGCACTAGTGGGTGGTATGGGGTAGGTTGACTACCACTGAGCTGAATGGTCTACCAATTTTGAATGAACAAATTAACACTCCAATTCTTCAATTCTTTGTTTCCCTTAGATGAGATAAGTTCCATTAATCAACAAATTACATAATTTAATTCTTACAATAATACTATTCTGTTATTTTACTTTATCACTATAAAATTGGTAGGTGTGTCTAAAATATATTTTTTTATGACCACCTCTAACTGTAGTCTTATAGTTTGTAATTGTAAATGAGATTTTTTCAGTTGAATGTCACTTATATCAAATTAGCATTAATATTATTCCTTATGAAGAATCAAAAAACATTAGAAAAGGTATTAAACATTCGAGGCTAATTTACGACCGGCTTCAATATACCTGAGTCCAACGGCATGATCCAGTTGCTTAAAATGCCATTCCAATGGCTCTCTCGTGTTCATCATGACTTGTTCCAATGACTGCAATAAAGGACAGATGTTAAAAAAAAATCTGAATAATATAATGCAATATATCTACCGATTAAAAAATTATAAATATTTACCTGGTTTTCAAATTGTCCCTGCGAATCAAGGGTGTGAAGATTCTGTTCGAGTAATGCCAATCCGGCAGCATATAACGCAGATTCATCTAGTTGAAGTACTGATATGGCAACCCAGAACAGAGCCCTGTGTATAGGTGATTCCTAGAAAACAATTCATCAATAAAAATCTGAAATAATGATATCTATAGATGATACAATATTTCTATATTTGTTAATTACAGCAGCAAAATAGATTGTAGATGGAGAATTTATACTAATCTTCTATTAGTGCAATAATAAACATTGGAATAGGACCAGTGATGAATACAGCAATGTTTAACGTAAGAGTTAAGTGAAAAAAAAGTAAGCAAACACAAAAGAGCTTACCGGTCTCAGCAATGGCTGCAATCTAGTCAAACACATGACTAAAGCTTCCAGTAACACTATGTCATTGAAGGATTCCAAAGCCTTCACTAAAATCCTCAGAAGTTGTTTGATATCTTGGTCGGTTATACTCTTGCCTGGCAAAAAAGATGAAATTAAGAATTTTAGGTTAACCTATAATATAAGGGGCTTAGCAACACAAGGGCAAAATTACAAAAAATACAGTTTTGAATACACTCTTTGTAATTGAATGATTAATTATTCTCTTTTATTTCAAAAGCTACCACTTTGATACCAAGTCATTAAAATGTAATTAATAATTATGTGATTTTTTCAATATCAATTATAAATGCAATATAATGACGATGCCACTTCTTATTTCTTCAACCAATATCAAAGTGACAACTTTAATTGTTTGTAATCATGAAAAGGATTTAAAATACCACCTTATCAAAAAATGCAGGTTTACTAGTTGAAAAAAGATGGAACTCACATGCGATAAAATAAATGTTATTGAATATATAATGTAAAACAAAAAAACATCTTCTTATAATTTCACTCCACTATTATCCAAAAAATTGAATTAGATTGCTCTAAAATACTTTTATCAATATGCTTCTTTAACTTTAATGATGACTGTTATATTTTTAACCCACCAACTGTGTTGAAATATTACACAATAATAATATTAATTATTATTAATTTGTAACAATAAAAACTGTTTTTCTATTTTACTCAGTTTGATGTTTTTGTAGTCTCACTCTTGTGCCCACAGCAATACTCCACATTAATGAATAAGAAGTGTTCATAGAAAAGTAGGACTTACTTATGCATCCAAAGACTATTAGAGCTCTGGGTTGGAGTGCAGGATTAAAGCAGAAGGCAAAACTGTTCGCAAGCGATGTCCTAGAAAAATTATTTTCACAAATTTAATGACATTTAATATTATTATAATACATTCGTCATCCGTTAATTAAAGATGTATATAAGTTCTATAATAAATGGTGTAAATGAAAACGGTCGGAGAAGGGTATAAATCTTATACAAAATTATGGGATAGTTTTAGACAAGAAAATACGACAAAAAAAAGATATGGGAATAAACTCCCAAAAAAATGAGTAAAAAAACTAATGATGTTGTCATTTATTTAGTATTACAGGGGTCTTCAAAATATAGCCTGCCACATACAAAAATAGTGCCAAAAGTGGAAAAATTTGTGTGTTGGCATGATGAACTAGCTAGGTCTTGGCCCATGCGACTTAGTGAAATAATCAGTGTGGCTCTTAGGCATAAAATTCGAGACCTCTATACTATTGCCTCAGTATAAATAATAATAGTTATGAAACTGCTATTGCCTTAACTATTGAGATGGCAGATTGCAGCGTATTAATAGTTGATGTCCAAAATACAATAGTGTTATTTGTGTCAAAAGTTTCATGGACAAGCTAATAATTGTGTTAAAATATGTAATAGATTGATTTGTCATAAATGTTTACATTAGTCTGCTGAACAATCAACATTACTGAATAAATTTTTGAAATATTTAATGCTGGAGTATCTTATACACGGTTTTGTTTCCTTTTAAACGTCTAACTTTAGTTAGATTCTGTGAAAATTGTAAGGATTATAGTGATAAATGTTAACGATACTTGAATAAATTTGTTGCAGTGAATTAGTGGTCCAAACTTAGGAAATATGTATGTTTTTCAAATTTTCTAAATATTTCAAATTGATCTGATAAAGTACAAACAAAATAGTACAAAATATGTGAGTGGTTTTATTGTAACACAATGAAAAGTGGTTTACCAAGTGTGCAGCCAATCACAGTTAGGTATATCTCTCATGCAGGCTTCCATGATTTCAAGCAGAGCATCAGTGATGACTTCCAAGGATGTCAATGAAAGCCGCTCTCGATCAGCACCGGTTGCACTGCCCGATGCAAATGCTCGCTCATTTCCAAATCGGCTACAAAATATTGAAGTGTTTCAAAACAATGTATTTTTTCCCATATGAGTAATGTTTAATATGATGTCTCAAAGATAAACTTACCATCTATCATTAGGGTGTCTATAGCTACTCCTAAAGGCTGTAACGGCAGCAGATTTCACTTTGGAAATTCCGAAAAGTAAATAAAACTTCGGGAGAGAGAACTCGTCAAGGGACAGACGGAGAACTCGTTGCGTATCCTCTGAAATAGAAAAATAATTTTACTGAAAATTATAATCGTCAGTTATTATCATATAATCTTATTGTTTAACGTATTGCCCATGGAATGAAACTTGCAATGGTAACTGCCAATCATAGTACGAAGAGTTTCTTTGCGAAATTGATAAAAGAATAAAGCTAGTAATTTAGTTTGATTATCTAGACGTTTTATTTAACACGATCAGTGCGTACGACACTGCTCCTGTGTCCAAGCCTGAGTTGTAACCGTGCGTCGGTCACAGGAACCGTGTTCAATATTACACAAGATCTTTTATTATTGGTAAGAACCTGCCACGGGTTAGACGTTTCGGGACATTTCTCTAAAGTCTAACTAATATTTCACAAACTTTTATGGTTTCGAAAACTGTGTATTTTTCAGGCCCTCAAGGAAGCACTGCAATATTGTTGCGCAGCCAACATGTTAAGTACAATGATGTAATTTTTCTTGCTTCTGATATGTAAATTTATCTTCTATATATATAAAAATGAATGTCTGTCTGTCTGTCTGTCCTTTATAAACTCCTACACCATTAATCCAATTGCGATAAAGCTTTGTCGAATTATTGCTTAGACTACCGGGCAAAAGATGGGATATTCAGAATTTGATTTGATTACAAAAATTAATTGAATATTTACGAAAAACATGTTTTCATACAAGACTATTGTAATACAGAATGGCCATTTATGACACATTGTATCCATAGCAACGCCGAAAACAAGAACGACGCAAATCTGTCACATTCACTCACCTGTAGGTACTTACGTAAGGTACTGAATATTTTGAAACAAAGTATTTCAATGTTCTATTTTTTACCGACTTTTTTGTTTTGGTTTTATGTCGCATGACAGAACGAATTGAAATAAATATTACGTATAAATCGTGTGTGATATAGAAAGAATTTATTCAATATATCAATTATTATTATTTTTTTATTTTTCAAAAGTGAATTTCAAAACGTAACATTCACTGTGAAATCAATTATGCCACCCAAACGAAAATGAATAGGTCAGAGTACAACTCAAGCACGAAAGAAAAGGGCGAAACAATGAGGTTGAAGTTGATAATCGTTGGATTGTACCGTATTCACAGCTTCTCTCGAAAATGTACAAAGCACACATCAACGTCGAGTATTGTAATTCAGTGAAATCCATCAAATACATTTGTAAATATGTCAACAAAGGAAGCGATATGGCAGTTTTTGGAGGGGGAAATTCAACTGCATCTATCGATGAAATCAACCAATATAAACTGGGACGCTACATTAGTAGCAATGAAGCAATATGGTGCATTTTATCATTTCCAATTCATGAACGGCATCCACCAGTTACTCATTTGGCAGTTCACCTTGAAAATGGACAGCGAGTGTACTTCACAACAGAAAATGCATGTGTAAGAGCATTGTCACCACAGCCAACAACGTTAACTGCATTTTTCTTATTGTGTAGGGATGATATGTTTGTTGTGATGATTGTTGAACAAGGTAAAGCAGTTGAAGGACATTACAATGCATATTCAACCGACGCATTAGGCCGTCTGTACACTGTTCAACCAAATAATGAAGAATACGTTTACTTGCGATTACTGTTAATCAACATACGTGGACCTACATCCTTCCAAGAATTGAGAACAGTAAACGGTCGAATATGTGTCGTGTATGTTATCGTGAAGCTTGCCTCGAATCAAATCTTCTAGAAAACAATGCACATTGGGACACTTCACTCGCTGATTCATCAAATATTGCTACCCACAACAAATACATGCGTTATTTGCAGTAATATTATCAATTTGCTTTCCATCCAATCCAAAAGATCTTTGGAAAAAATACAAAGGCTACATGAGTGAAGATATTTTACATAGTTTACGCGAAACAATTCAAAATCCACACGTTCAATTCACACCAAACATGTATAATGAGGCATTGCTATTGATTGAGGACATATGTTTAGTAATCGCTAACAAATCATTGGTACAATTGGGAATGGTTGCGCTGAATCCATCTGAAAACGACTGACGTGATCGTGATTTCCAACGAGAAACACACTTTGATGTGAATGAATTGGGTAAATTTGTTCAAACGAATCTTCCGAAATTGGTTCCAGATCAACGTATAGTGTATGACACAATTATGGATGCAATTACAAGTCAAAGTAGTAGATTTTATTTCATAGATGCACCCAGAGGCACAGGTAAAACCTTTCTCATTTCACTCATTTTGGCAGTCACACGATCACGAAAAAACATTGCAATAGCAATCGCATCATCTGGAATTGCAACAACTCTTTTGGAAAGGTCCGAACAGCGCATTCAGCACTGAAACTGCTATTGAATATGCAAATAATTGAGACACCAACATGCAATATCAACAAAAATTCTTAAACGGGAAAACTACTCACATCGTGTGAAATCATTGTATGCGATGAATGTACTATGGCACACAAAAAAATCATCGGAAGCACTTCATTGCACACTAAAAGATTTGAGAGGAAATGAGCAACTTTTCGGTGGCGCACTCATTTTATTGTCTGGTGATTTTCGACAAACTCTACCTGTTATATCACATTCAACAATGGCCGATGAACTTAATGCATGTCTCAAATCATCCGTTTTATGGCGATACGTACATAGATTCACTTTGAAGACCAATATGCGTGTACAACTACAACATGATGCATCCATTGAACGTTTCGCAAAACAATTGTTGGATATAGGAAATGGGAAAATGGCAATAGAGGAATCCACACAATGTATCACATTGCCAGCGAATTTCTGTAAAATAACCGCAACCATAGACGAATTGATTCACAAAGTTTTTCCAAATATTGCACACAATCATAAAAATCATCAATGGCTCAGTGCACGTGCTGTATTAGCAGCCAAAAACAAGGATGTCAATGCAATCAATTTCAGCATACTACGACATACGTCAGTTCTGTTGTATCCGTGTGATGGAATACCTGAAGATGCCGAAGGGCGAAACCCGGGATAAGACATATGGAATCGTACAAAGTTGCAACAATTCAAATTCAGCATACTAAATGAAATACCAGAAGAAGCGATAACATATAAGTCCATCGATACTATAACGGATCAAGACGAAGCCGTCAATTATCCAACAGAATTCTTGAATTCGGCCATACGGCCGCCACTGTCAAATTTCGGTAAGAAAAACATAACCTAAGCTTATCGTTTCTAATTGGCTCCGGCCTCGCCTCAGGTCTGACTTATCCAATCGGAAGGCGAGAGGCTCCCGACGAGGCAATTCCATAAAGTAGCAGTTTCTTTTTTTTGAGTGGCATTGCAACGCATGCAGGGTACACGCTAGTATTTTATAAATGTAAAATTTTTAGAGTAGTTTCACAAAAAAATCACTTTGGGATTAATATGTTTTTGAGTTTTAATTAGTGTCTAATTATCTAACCTGAAAAACTTGGCTTTGTGCAGGTACAGAGCGAGTGAATCACATTGATGACCAGGCCATGGGTGGAGGCCCTCATACTGAGAGATCCAGAACAAACCAAGAAGGTGACCGCGTGAAACAGGTATGGAAGATGCCGGGCGACATCCAAGCAATTGTTGAAGGACAACATGAGCTGGGAAAAATTTAAAACAATATTGAAAATACCCCGATCATCACCGATTTATATTTACTGATCATTTATTTGAAAGTAGAAATAGCTCACAAGGTATCTCGCCAAAATGGCTATATCATCCCACATCATGTGTTGTTCCAGCATCGGAGTTGGTGCATGGCAGGTCTTGTCGACAACCTTAAACAAGCATTCAGAATTCATTAGGAAATTCAAAAAAATAAGCATGACTGTAATGCGTAGGAAATGTAGGTAAAATTTATATCCAAAATCATTGTATAGTTTGTAATAAATGTTCAAAATATCATATATGCGTTAATGAAAAGTACTGTAAAAAAATTATCATTATGGTACCAAACTAGATTTTTAGATTTGCTCCCAAGATTACGCACATATCTTTAAAAATACCTTTTTTGTTAGGTACCATTCATATGATCCTTTTTCGCAATCTACCTAAGACAAAATTTCGAGAGACTTCCAAGAAACTTTGAGAAGTATCAAATGTCAAAAAAAAAAATGGGTGTCCTCTAAATCATCTGATGGCAGTGCCAATTTGATCTTTATATATATTAGGTAATTTGGAAAGAAACGACCATTTTTTTTTGCGTCACTTTAACGTCAGTTTGTCAACGGTTGCCGTTGAGTTAGCACATAAAGAGGTATAAAAAAATTGCCCATTTTTTGGGAAAAAATAGTAGAAAATAATGGCAATTATTTCATTGAATAATAATGTATAGTTTATATTTAAATAAATTTATTGTTTAAATGAAAAAAATGGTCATTTCTTTCCAAACAACCTAATATTTGTGTATATTTATTGTTGCATTTTCATGAAAAAAGGAAGACTTCAAAATGATGGCATTCAAAGAGTAATTCCGAAGACAAAAAGAAATTATGTCCTGACTTTAAATATTGAAAGCTCCCCGATTCTTTTGTTCGATGCTTCATAGCCAATCTTTCACCACTGTCATAAACAACACATTAAACTCAATAAACATAAATAACAAAGTCCCCTAGGATATTGATCCATATAAGTATGTTTATGAAAAAATATTACCACTCAATAAGCAATCATCAAGAAAAGTTTTGTTAGCAACAAACTCCCCTATGTTTTATGATGTTGATTATTTTAAATAACAACATTTTAAGATCCATAGAAGAAATATAAAAATTCTATTACCTAAGATCTACAAATATGTTGGTGCCTAATAAATTTCAGAATATGGCTTTTGAAGTAGATTTGTGTTACCTAAGTATTTACTCTTTCGGTTTACATATCGGTGGTTTTTAACCTATGGATAGCAACCAGAAATTGGGTTGATTGGCATTTTTACTGGGTCAGCAATTATTTTCAAACAAACAACGTTTTCGTTTGACATCTGAGAGGTTCTATCAGAATTTGTTTGTAGAGTGTACTAGCTGCGATATTACTCAGTCTGTACTAGATTTGATGGGGTCTAAGGACTTCTTTAAAGGCAGATATTCTAGATATGCGTTTGTGGATAAACAAGTCCAAAACACCTAATCTTGTGACATAATGTAATACACACTGATGTAGATGGAAATTGTGAATATGAAGATATATAAACAAGCATGCATATGATGGAAGCATTAGCCACAAATAAAATTTATTAATTTCACAAACAAACCTTGCACACAATTGTAAATATTAAACAAATATATCAATGATGGGAGGACCTATAAGTATATCTCTTAAAGACGTGTTCAAGAGAGCAAAAACAAGATGGCTATTTTCTGAAGTATTTTTTCAGCAATAATGCTTATATTCTCCATAAGATTAAGTTTTTACTATCATTATCAGCAGTATTGAGATATATGATGACACTGATTAGTGAACTTATGGACACATCATATGGATCACATTTATTTTAGATATAAGTTTTTTTTTTTTTTGTAAATAGATTCGAAAAGTTATTGTCTTTTTAGAGCACCTGCAATATACCTAATGTTTTTTGTACTTAACGAAAAACAATCAAAAATGGAGTTATACTCATAAGCCAGCTCACCATAGATATATGAGGTGTCTAAAGCGGAAAACTGATAAGTCCACATTTTGTTGTAACCGAATAAAAATAAATTGTAAATGTACTATAAACTCATTTCACACGATGTTCAGCAATCTTATTATCTTGTTTATTAGTGGTAAATAATAATATTGCAAAGGCAGTTTATGCTCGATTCCTTTAGACGGAGCAGTTTTTTTTTTTTTTACATTGACACTTCTTTTCAAATTTTTATTTTATTTCAGCTATATTTACTGCTTTTATAGAAGATTTATCAAAATTCAATGATGTTGGTAATCAACGGTGTTAGATAAGTAATTACCTTCATTATATTATGGTTAAAAAATAGGAAAATTGTTTTAAATTGAAAATACAATATAAGCAGAGAAATATATCAAAATGGACATATTGGTTTTTGCTATTAGATGCATATGCCCTTACAAAAACTGCCTGTGAAGGTATGTTAAAATAAAAAGTAAATACTTATTTATTTATATAAAAAGTATTCTTCAAATAAAAAACTCTCGTAAACTTATATGACAACATAGTCAAGTTAATTCTGGTTTCATCAAACACCTCACAAAACAGCCCTCCTCAGTGTTATCAGTGTTAAGATGATTTCAATGATACAATGGAAATAATTTGTGTATAAAGACATGAGATGAATAAAAACAGTAATCAAAATGAAAAAAAAAAAAAATGAAACTTACACTATTGGGCACAGCACCAACAATTGTTTGTGAGGGCAGTTTAGAAAGGGCCTACCCGCCAAATTATAAACATAAAAAAGAAAACACAATAAAATAATAATAAAAAAAAACACAAAACATCAAAGAAAACCATGTCAAACCCAAATCTAAGAAAATTGCTCATAAGCGCATCTGAATCATAGAACTCGCAATGATAGAAATAAGTACTAAAAATGTACTTTTATTATTTAAAATATCATGCCTATTAATCAAGAAATGACAGTTAACACCTGAAAAGTAATTTGACTTAGATTTAGGAAAATATGATTGGAAAAAAAAATACACACAACACATTATACAAAATAAACAAACAGTCCATTGTCCTCTAATAAAATAATAATATATGAAGTACACAACATGTATTTGATTAATTTCACATAAATAATAAAAAGAAATTACGATGCTGGATGTAACGTAGATTATACACCTTTGTATTATCATTTATGGTACAACATACAAAGAAGGTAGAGAGTGATTAAACCTAGAATTAGAAGAGGGCACTTGTGTAACACAGTGATTTGGAGTTGTAAATATATTCATTCGAAATGAATAAAGGAAACTTGTGTATTTGTAAATTAATCTAAAAGTTATATTTTAAACACATATTAGGGTTTCATATGTTTCTCAGAGCATTAGAGTTTCGTAGAAACTAAATACATGTTCCATAAAATCATGGAATGTTCTTATATACCTACTGTAAAGGCTGCAATTAATTCAAAGATGACAGACTAAAGTGTTTTTATTGTTTTCCTGAATGTCTGTTAAAATTTTAAATAAGTAAAGAAGTTTCATATTGTTTTGGTTTGTATGATTAGAATAAATAGTGCCATCTAGTATATTTTTTAAAAAGTGAAAAATAACAAAAGCTTGCTAGTGACATCTCTGAGTAATAATCACATGTAAGAATATTTGATCATTATCATTTTTTTGTTAATAAAATACTATATGATTTCTAATCAGTCAGCTATAAAACAGCTCACATTCAATGGAAAATATTACATAATTATTAAATTATATTTAATATATAGCAAGAGTATCAGAATGTAAACAGTTTACAATAAGATGCTTCCGTTACAAAACACATTAAATGTAATCATCGCATCTATGAGTGTCAAGTGAGACGAGTGTCTTTCTTACCCTACACATTCGGCCGATGATCTTTTTAGCAACAAGTTGGACATTAGCTGAAGCAAGTGCCACGGCAGTGTCAGCCATTATTTCAACCATAGGTGATCCAAGACCTGGATAAAACAGGAATGAATCGAGTCAAAAAATTTTTTAATCAAAATATTATAATAAATACTTGTAAAAACCATGAAATAATATCTCACCTGAGCTTACACTTCTTTGTATGAAGTTATCGAGAACCATATCGATGAGTTCCGGAACTTGACCAATTGATCCCCAAATCTTGGCCTGTATACTAGGGTACATTTCTACTTCTTCAATGGTGAGGATTATCAACTTTTCCAAAATCTGAGCTACCTGCTTCTGGCGCTTTGATTCATCGGATGGTTTGCAGAATCTAAAAAGAATGAATAATTAACACAGTAAAATCTGTTTCAACTATAAAAGACCAAACATTAAATTTATTGCCACTGTGTCTGAAAACACTACTAACAAAAAAGAAAATTTCCACCAACACAAGAATAAAAAGTATTACATATAGTATGAACCGGATTAGGTATTACCTGCAAAGCTGCTCAGATAAATAAACCTTAAAAATATATTTAGTTTTGAATTTAAAACTCAAATTGAAAAATGTATTTTGGATAATAAGCTTTTCAGGATTACAATATATTTTATAACAATTTGGATAGAATATAAAAAAAATAAACAAAAACTAATTGATTGAAGCAATTTCTCTCACAACAGTTTTTTATTGTCGCATTTAATTGTATACCATGCTCTGTATTTTAATTTTCAATCATTTAAAGTCTATCTGACCTTGATAGGTATTCAATGTAACAATTCTTAAATTTCTTACTACCTTCATTTTTTTTCTAACTACATAGAAAACTAATATAGCATAAATTTCAACCAACTTTACGAGATTTGCCAACCATGGTGTCATATACTCCAGACATAAATGCTTCAGCTCTATAGTGGATCCACGGAAACCCTGGAATTTGTGCAAGACATTGCTTAAATACAACAGATAAAAAGCTTCTCTTTAACTATTTATTGTTATACAATAAAAAAAGCACAGTATGGTGGATACCTATTATAATTTGGTTACATGCAATAATCCGCCTGAACTGTATTACAACTTTTGTTGAATTGAATACTTTTCCATTTTAACTGATTAACATTACTAAGTATAAACTCAATAAATATTTACTAAGTTATTTTTATGAACTTCAGTGTTGATAATTACCTCATATATAAAACACTGTTTCAAGAACTATGACAAGAATTTACAGACAAAATTACAAATTATACTACAGTAAAAATAAATAGTCTACAACATATATATTATGGAGTTCTTACTACTCATCTGCAATCAAAATCAAACCACATTATAAGTAAGAAAAATATAGTGAACTATTAATACCTTTCCACCAAGAATTGACAATTGACACACTAATTGTGAATACAAGAGTGATTTCATGTTGACTCCTATTTAAATACATCTTTACCTATTAAGACTAAGCTTTTATAACCACTTTCATTGGAAATAGTTACTCTAAGCACTTGAGAGAGAAGAAGCACACAGTGGATTTGATGACTAATGAATTTCACAATGTCATTTCATACATTTGGAAATTATTGTCAATGACAACTTTGCCTATACATGATTTGTTATGGTTCAGTAAGTATATTTTTTTTTAATCATCATTTAGAGTATTTTGAAGTTGATGAATAAGGATATCTGCATAAAAATATCACACAAAAAACTTAAAAATTACCTGTATGCATTCTTCCAGAAACTCAAGAGTCAAGTGTGGTTCATTGGTGGCTAGTTTTTCACTGACAGACTTAATGAAGATTGTATTATTAGATGGGATACATAAACCTGTAAATTATAAAAATATTAACTTTTGGTAACAGAAATCACTTCAAACATATAATTTTATAGTATTTATTAATGTTACAAGAAGTGAACAAAAAAAACTTTGTTTTGACAATGCCACAATCAAAATTGCTGAAATGGGAAATTTCATTTATCTCAAAAGCAAAATGGACTAAAAGTTTACAAATCAACATAAAATATCACAAATTAAAGTGATTGCTTTTCATAAAATAGATGAAAATTTACACAATACATCAGCTTCTTGATGCTATATAGTACATTCCGTGTGCTGATGAATAGTGGCTCTGAGGTTAAATTATAGTTGGCGTAACAATAGAAAGTCGTATTTGAAGCTCAGAGATGAAGTGAAAAATGAAATACTTGGATGACAATGAATGATGTAATATTTTTTTGTTTTTGCTTAGCTGAATTAAAAATAATTTCATTTCACATTAAAAAATAAATGTTTGAAATAATTTGGAATTTCTTCTTTGCTCTAGTAAATTTATTTTCTAATATAAATGAAAGCTTTATGGGCATGCAAAATTAGTACATAAAACTAATGATAAAAAAATCATACCAGATGTTTCCAAAAGTTGTCCTTCAATCTTCAGATCAAAAGTTGCAGTCAGAGCACAGAGCTGATTGTAAGCAGCAGTTCTCAGACTGGGATCTGCAGAACCTAAATTTAGTAGGGCCATATTGAGGAGAGTGCCGGGGACATCTTTAGGCCGGATTTTTTGATGTACCGTCACTGAATCCTATGTATAGTATAAAAAAAATATTGAATTTTATTATCAAGAATACTTATCCAGTAATAGTAATGTAGGATGACAGTTAACAGTTGTAAGCCTATTTCTTGCTGAGCCAAGTAATGGATATTTCAAAAACTAATTCAGATTTTTTGATTTCAACCCTTTGATTATCGAGTAATATTTTTGAAATAGGTTTTTTCATCATAATTTTTAAATATTAACAAACTTAACACAACATTTTTTTTGATGTAGGTCAATCTGGCAAGGATTAGAATTATTGTTTGGAAAGGTGAATATCTTTTTAGAATCTGAAAATGCATCCAAATAGTTATATTGTTTTATGAAAAATTTAAGAATTAATTATTACCGGCTGACTGAGCTCCCATCTATTTCTAATATGGATGACAGACTGAACAATACTATCGCAGTCATTGTGAATGAAACTCAACGGCCCGCTTTCATTGGCTATCGTCAAAGTGAACTGATTGTCATCTACTAGGCAAACCTGTAAATATAATATATTATAAGCTCAAGCAATGCCAATAATCCATTTTACAAACAAACATGAATAATTCCATATGTCTGTGAAACTAATGGAAGTCATGGTATTTTATTTTTTATTTTTCATATTGGCTTGCACTGTAAAAGCACACGGCAATGGCGTCATAATGAAGGTATCTCAAGAAGTTTTTTCCAACGAACTACTTATTATGCAGTTGCTAAACCTCAGGATTAGATAGAAAGGATAAGGTTGGGACAGCACAACTGGTTAGCATTGGTCTAATTATGTTCTGTTTTTTGTACGTAAAGTAAGTCCTCGACTTATGCGATTTGAAAAAATGAGCACTATTTTTTTGTCTGGATACATTTTGCTTTTCTTCAGATATGTCTCTATTATGACAGTGAGGGGGAGAAAAATAGAATAACAATTTTATCAATAGTCTAGGAGAAATCATCCCCTTATTGACCATGAATAGTATGCAAACTGAAGAAGTTGACAATGCATAAATATGGAAGACGAATATTTCATCAATTCAACGGAAATGAGCAAAAAAGTTTTGATGGAACTCAATGATGTGATGAAATACCTCTTTTCAGAAAAACAGAAAGACTGAAGCAATTTGACATCAAGTAACTAACATACGCGACTTTGTGCCTTAAATGAAAACTTCTGGAACGAATTAATCATATGAGTTGAGGATTTACTGTATATGTAAAGGAGAAAATGCATAATTAAACATATGAGTAAAGTATTATATGAGTAAAACATAATTTGTTATTTTAAATTAAGTACCTCTTCGATTTCTGAAGCATAGTAGACATCATTAAGTAGGACGGAATGGGAAAGTACTTTTGTCTTCTCAGAAGACGTTATTTGAATCGCAGTGGGGCCAACCTGGAAATATCAACAAACAAGTTATATTATTTAGAAACTCGATGCTATGACAAGAATCCATTTAATTATTGGAATATTTATTTACCTTTATGGCAACTTTAGTATCTTTGTGCGATAATTTCAGTGCATTATTGAATACTTTTAAGTCCTCATCTAAGGACAGAGTTGCTCCAGGTAACTTCTGCTGATCTGACTCGATGATGTCAGTCAATTTTTCTTTGTTGTCTATGAACACAAGTTTTCTGTTACCCTAGAAATATAATACAATAAATAATTAAGAATCAGATGCATCCCACAATTAGAAATTAACAAATAATTGGTAAGTGAAGGATTCTAAATTCACTTTTAAGGTGTTAACTGTCACTTCTTGATGGAAAGGCATTATATTTTAAATAATAAAAACACATTTTTTTAGTACTTATTTCCACAATATATTTTTTGATCTATTTGATATATTGATCAGTTGATAATGCTCGCGATGAGCGAAACCGGTCCTGATCAAAAAATATATTGTGGAAATAAGTACTAAAAAAATGTGTTTTTATTATTTAAAATTCTAAATTCAATTATTTATTTAACCCTTTTACGCATAGCCTTTTTTTTGGGGACTTGCTAAAAGCACTAAGGAGTTTTTGAAGTTTTTTGTGTGTTAAAAAAAAATAAGAAACATGAAATTTGCAATAATTTGTACAAAATTTTTAATTTTGTGATAAAAAAGAGGTATTTTTTGTAAAATATTTCACATGCCTTTGATGCTTTGATTTTTTCGAACTATCGTCTATCAGTAAAAACACTAAAAAGCTTAATTATTCGATACGTATTTTTATAGTCTAATAAACTAAAAATAATAAAAAGTCAACACTTGTGTTTTCCGATACATAATGGGTGAAGACCCTTTTCACACTTTGTACAAATTAGATTTGATCTTCTAATAGGCCCTCCTTCTTTTTTGCTGCATACGACCCATTCTCTGAGATTTCGTCCTGGTAACTTTTTTAAAACCTCCAGATTCTCCAATCTCGTACTAGATGTTCTTTGGACTGGATTTTTTTTAGGTCTCCATTCATCTTCTATTGCCTCAATTATGGATGATGTAAATTCTAATCTTGTCATCTTTTTACCAGGCGTATTTCTTGTGTAAATAATGAATGCGTTTACCATCATTCTTCCAAAAATATGAAAAGTCACCTTTTTCCAATATTTCAATGTACGTCTTTCATCCAGGTATGTATATAACATTTGATCTGAAGTATCAACTCCGCCCATATATTTATTTATTACATCCGGTTTATTTGTCCCCCGATTACGTCTATTTATTGCAGTCATTCTTTTAGTCGATGCGTAGGAAGATGCAAGTATCACCGGTTGTTTTTGTAACTTTTTTTCACGGTATCCGCAGATAATTGCACCTTTTTTTGTATAATATTTAGCTTCATCAATTTTAAATTTTGTTTTTAGTAAGTCTGGTGGCATTCCTTTTCCGTTGCGTCTAACCGTACCGGTGTAATATGTATCATTTGATATCAAATAATTGAGCAAAGGGATGCTTGTAAATAAATTGTCTGCAACTACATGATAACTTTTATTCAGGTAACATCCGATTTTTAGCAATGTTGTTACAACGAAAAAATGCATTAGCATATCGATTGGTTTCTGTGACAATTAAATTGCAACAACCGCCCGAAGTAAACTGAAGAATAAATATCATGTATACATAACTGAAAACAATTTCTCCTTCAACTTGAAAAGTCATAAATTAAAAGAAATTCCATTAAATACATATGTCCAGTGGCGGGTTATCCATAAGAACTTCAGACTTGCAGTATCTTTAGAAAAACAAAATAACTCACGAAATTTCCAATCAACTTCGCATAAAACACAGGTGATTTATTTATGATGAAGAAATTATTGATAAAAATATTTTTTTATAAATATAAAAGTTTTTTTCATTCAGGGAATGAAGTAAATCAAGAATTTTAATGGACGGGCTGCCACTGTATGCAAGAGTTTTTTTTCTATTGACGCTTACATGTGTTGAGCAAATAATAATAAGATTTTGTATACAAGTGAAAGGAATTTTATGATCTTTCTTTTAAAAAAGTGATGAATGGAATTTTAAAAAGGGTAGATATTTGTGCCATTTCCTATTGTTCGCAAGTGCCCTCCATATTTCTTGAATCCATGATAACAAAAAAAAGACATTTTTTCTAAGAAGTATATTCTATTTCTATGCCCGATTCGATATAAAATACATGTATTTTATGTATCATGTATTATAAGATTGCACAACATATCTGTTATTCAATAAATACTCGGTGAAATATGAGCGCGTCACTAACATATGTTCACAATTTTGTTATATCATTAAAAAAAATATTTTTGGGTCAATAAATTTGTGGATTCGATTTTGTCAATCCTAAGAACTTACATGATCCACATCATTTATAAATTTTAATAAAACATGTGTTAAAACATTCGAGTTACACTTGAGTGGAACATGGTTTTCGCAGCGCGATAGCGCTTGCCCGTCGATTTCGCACAAGTACCAAGCAGCGTGAGTGCGCTGCTTCGGCGTAAAAGGGTTAAAACATTGGCAAAATAAAATAGAAAACAATCAAACTCTTACCTTAATGGGTGCCAGCATTCTGTCGTGAAATTTGGTGTACTCTCTCACCCAACTATTACAGTTATAAATGTAACAAGCGTGAATATTTTCATAGGCAACTTCCGGTAAAACATAGAACCACTTCTGGAGAAATTCAGTTCTGCAATATAAAAAAAAAAAACATTAACACACTTTGACTTTAAGGGAGTATCACAAGAAAAGTAGATTACCATATAAAAAAAAATGAATTTTTGGCAGAATGGTTTATGAATGACCAATTTTATGCTTTACTTCTTTTTAAAAAATGGATGGTAAAATCATAGAAAAACATTATATGTGTAATTAAATTAAATTAAATACCTGAAACGATTGTCTGAGCATGTGTGGGTGAAGTCAATGATGAGCTCGAATGGTGAATGACAGAACGGCTTCAAGGTGAGAATAACGTGATATATCAGCAGATCTCCATTAGTTTCTCCAATTCTGAAATTTAGAAAATTTTTGATCTAATAGTGGAAGAGCTTGAATCATATTCAAAGTACCCTTTTCTTAATATTTAATACTGTATTCTAGGAACATGAGTTAACAATATGTTTTGTGTGTTAAGCTCTATAACATTGAAATATATGAAGAAAATGTCATTCTTATTATACGCATACAAAAGAATTTTATAATCAACTTTTTTTCTTGAATTGTTGGATTTCTATTAACAAGTTTAATGTTTGTTACAAGGCGTCAATTTTAAGTAAACAATATGTAAAATTTTTGAAAGTGTTGACATTATAGATGTGTGTAAAAAGAACATTTATAAGAAGTCTTAATTCATTACTCAATTAAAAAAAAACGTGCTGTTGTGAGTAATGGTAAACTTGAAGAGGGTTTTGGTAAACATGCTCCATTTCAAGATACTTGTAAAGGCTGGTTTAAACAGTAAAGTAATGATTTCAGCGTGAAAGATAGAGCATCCAGGGCAAGTGAAAGGAAAAGTTTAAAGGCCAAATATTATATTTCAAGCATTATTGAATGAATTTGTGGCCGTATTAAATGTTGCTCAGCAATAATTTCTGATCATCTGAAAGCTATGGGCAGGATTATAAAGGAAGGAATGAGTGCCAAATTATGGAATTGGGACTTCAAATTAAAATAGGTAAACACACTAACTTGTATCTTCTGGCAATGTAGTAAAAGACCGGATAGCCTTGCTTGGATGTGCCAGCTTGATAAAAAATATTTAGGCTCTTGATGCTTTTGAATTCTTCTTTCTCATGCATATTGTGTTTCACCATTATCTCTTCAAAGTTCGTAGATGACATATCAATAGATGACCAGCGAGCATATGATGAGAATAGGAGACTAGAGAGAAAAACAAAAAAATATGTATTATAACTTATTCCCAAAACTAAAAGTCACGACAAAAAGTATTAAAACTGCTTAATTATACAATAAGACAAATCCATTGTATTTTTTTACTGATTGCGAATGTACCATATTTATAATACAATACAAATGGAAACTGACTGATATTTGTATTAGTGACAAAAACATTTGTGAGGAAACAAATGTGGATCAAGCCAGATTTCAAAGTGTCGCAATTTTTTGGATGGAAATTAATCAAACCTAAAACTGTTACTTAAACCAAAATTTGAATATGTTTTTCATCACAAATTGACATTCAATAGAATAAAATTGTTTGCCTGAAAAAAATCTGGTTTTATTATAATACGATGTACCCACAAAGATACAAAGCAGGAAACGGATATATATGATTGTAATAAAAATTGGGATTGCTTTGCTTGATTTTATAGACAGTGGACATGACGCCCAGCAAGAAATCTATACAATATTTTATTCATTTTGGTAACATTCACAGGGTGTTTTGTTGATTCTCAATGGAAGACATTGGTCTTGAGTTATTTTCCCCTTTCTCCATTCTAAGGAACAGGACCATCAGTTGATAATACAATGATGAGTTAAACTGGTCTGTGATCTAATTATAGTTAATATTATTAAACTTAGACTTATTGCACAAAAAGATAAAACTACAAATATTAAATGATCTATAAAACAAACACTCACTGTGAATCGACAGGCTTATGTTCTGGTGGTCCTAAATAGGCGAGAAGTGTCGCCATCTTGTCAAATGGTCTCCTACCGACGGCTTTATGGTCTCTGCTAGAAGATAGGTAATCTCCAATACGTTCCTGGGGAAAATTATTTTGTTATAAAACCTATCGTAAGTATTGAAATTTTTACCCTTAAATTGTAAGTGTTGAAAATAATTTATACCTGATGACTCCATAATAGCCTATGCAGCGCCAAAACATTTGCATCGCTTATGAATGACATGGAATGAGAAGTCTGGTCCACTGTTTCGCAATCGGATGCTACTTGAATGAAGAATCTAGAATGATATAAAAAGGTAATTGAATTTTTCACCATTTGTCCTGGAAACAACTAACATTCAGCTCTACAAATAATCCTTACATACCTTCTGCCAATCTCAAAGTGCGCCCTAAGGAAGTCATTGAAAGGCAGCATATGCTGTTCCTTAGAAAACTCTACATGATTAGCAATGTTTTGTAGGATCTTTGACATGAGCATGAGACCACGTTTCACCGATGCAGGCACTTGCTTTGATACGATACCCATCTCTTGAGGTGACACTGTAAATGCAAAACAAAAAATTTAAGCAATGATTGATATTGGTTTCAATAAATCATTATATCTTATGAGGATTGATCTATCGGTGCAAATAAGTTGTATTGAAAAGGCACAGAGAGCGAATCTATTAGCTCAAGCTTTGATGTATCATATGAATAAGCAACAAAAAGTTTTTCATGTTCATTATTTGATTTGATAATTATGTGTTTAAACCAATATATATCAGGTCTGGGAAGCTGTTTCACTGCATCAATATATCAACCCTTTGAGGCAAAAGGTGTTTAGTTGAACAACTCTGTTTTCCTTAAACAACTCTGTTTTCTTCCTAGTAATCAACTCAAATATTCAGCAGTAGAACTGGGTGCTTTTCATTAAATCGTGTTTGTTTTCCTATTCTATTTATTCATAATCTAAGCATTTCAATATTGAACTCTTTAAACTTGATATGCTTTGTTTTGTTGGAAATATCTTTTCATAATTATCCTATATAGGTTGAGATGTGTTGTAAATTGCATCCAAATAATAAAAAAATATTAATTAAATTTGCTTGGTAAAGCACTCACCTATAGCAGGATTGATGAACCTCAAGAACAAAACGGTGCCGACTGCTCCAATACTCGTCTGCGGGAACTGTGCAAATCTCTTGCTCAGCACCTATGAGAAGTACAAAATAAATATTGAATAGTCAACTGGACATATTTTAAATATTCAGTTTTCAATTCTCCTTGTAGGAGATGTAACTGTTGAGTCAGATAGATCATTCTTTTGAACTACAGTTATCAAATGTGAAACATAAAGTAAATTTTCAGTTCCCAATTGAATATGGTTTCATTCACTTCACACAAACACAAGTTTGAAAACGGTGTGATATATCAATTGGAAATACTATATATGTTGGTTATTTTTAGAGATAAAAATGTGATTTTAGCGCTGTCTAGTCTGCAAGATTGCAACACTGATACTGATATCATATACCTCAACAATGAATATCCGTCACATTGTAAAGGAATTTTATTTAAAAATTGTTTACCTGATACAAGCAATGGCACATGCTTCTTAGTTGGGGAGGAAATTTATCAGCAGAACTGACTATAGCATCAAACACTCGCTGCGTCAGTGCGATCAAGTTCTTACGGTTGATTTCTATATCATCAGATGGATCCAATCTAAAATTCATGAGAATATGAGAAATCCCATAAGCAATTACATTCAAACATCTAGCTTTAATCTAATTTAAGAAAGTTATAATTTAATTATTTCTTATAAGTGAAGATATAACCCTTTATCATGGAAATATATGGAAAAAAAAACAGTCCTTTTAACAATTTTATAATAGAACTATTTTGCTTCAATTCTAAAATTTCTATTAACGAGCCATGGTAGAAATAAGTAAATTGCCCATTATGATTGTTATGCTGAAATACCTTGCTGGATCGACTTCGAAGCTTGTTCTCTGTCCGTCTTCATTGGCGTGTTCAAGCAACGGGCTGACTAACGGTTCCAACAGACTTTGAAGATATGAAGCTCCGTATATTTTGAAACAGAAAGCCATTATCTTCGATCCTAAAGAGTTGCCGCGGAAGAGAGTCTGCATACAGTCGGATACCTAATTGTAAAGAAATATGAACATTACATTGAACAAATGTTTAGTAACAATCTTTAATTTTTAGGGTTTGAAATAAGTGATAGAACAACATGTTAATGGCATTATAATGATTCACAATATTTTTTTATGTAAATTAAATGTATAAATTTTACCTCAACTTCTCTATAAAACATATTCCAAAGCAATGGAGAAAGCAGATGCTTTGCGTCAAACAGCGTGACAAAGACTCTCGCCAGTTCATCCATCTGAGAAGTGGTAACGACATTAGCCAAGGCCATTGCAATTGGAAGCTCTCCTTTGTCTGATATCATCGTCACTAGTTGAACAAGTTGCTCGAACCTGTAACAAACAAAACACAGAGGTTTATTTGTAGATACATTGTTAATCTGTCAAATAGATTATATTGTTTAAAAGATTGCATTACCTATCAGCCAAGACCGTTTCTGCAAGAGTATCAAATTCTGTCCCTTGCTGAAGAATCTTTGTCAGCACTTCCATGAATGCAGCTCGAGTTTGCAGATCTCTGTTGTATCCCAGATCTGAAATAAACATATGAATTTTTACCATAAAATAACTGTAGTCAGCTATCATAGTGCCGAATAGCTGGAATCAAATCCCCTAACGACAACAGTGGATAAGTGAGTGTATGTTCTTTTTCTAGCCTTCAAATTTGACTGAATTTAGCAAGAAATTGTTTGTGATAAAATCAGCTACTTGATTGAAGAATACTGACACTACTAAAGGAGTATTTGCAGATAGTTCTGTTTTTTTTTTTGGATGGCAATGCAGATATGAAGGCGGGTACTGTAGATAAAAATGAATATTATTTAAATTTAATTTATGATTTCACAATGGTATTATATGACTTGTTATCTAACCAATACTGTGCATCAGTCCAGAGTCTATATTGGCACTCAGGAGATTCGACATGGCTTGTATGGTGGCATTTCTCAGCGTATTAAGTTTTCCTGCTCTTTGTCTTGGATATGAAGAATTCTCTTCGATTGCGTTGCACTCCGCTTCATTACAGTCGTTTAATAAGTTCATGAATAATGTGAAATATCTGAAATATAAATGATTATCATTTCATAGTACATACTGAAAAATATTATAGAACTAAAACAGCTTAATTCTTCAATTCATATAGCTTTTACAATAAGTTGACTAAAACCACAGATAGACAATCCTCTGTTTTATCAACTATTTATAGTAGCAAAAATCTAACAATTTCGTTTGAATAATTTGATTTCATTTAAGATTAATTGATGTTTTAGTAATGAAGTCTTTTTATAACATAATATTTTTTTGTAGTTCAAAAATTTTCAATTTAAAAATTATGGAAATTTTTTTAGAAAGATAGTGGATTGTATATTTGATACACCCCATAAAAAATATGTTTATGAACGCTATAATATGGTAGTTTTTAATATTGATGTGTTCGGAGATTTTTATTGTAACCATATTGTACCATTCTTAGAGTAATAGCTTTAAATAAAAATAATTAATAGTCACTGGTATCATAAAATTATTTGCTCAAAATCTCACAAAAAATGTGTTTTCAAAATAAACTTATTAAAATATTTACATAGATTTTGTTTTGTTATTATTTCATATCAAGAAAATGAAATTTTGCTATAAAACCGATCCGTTTCTGGGACTGAAAATCTATTACAAGTATATGTACCAATGGGTTAAAACGTGTCTAGATACAATGATGGCTTACTTCAAAAACAGTTGACTTTTAGCTTCCATCAGATCACCTCGATCAGATTCTTCAGGTTGTAATGGTAAGCCTCGTAAAAGAGAAGCTACTGCCTCCATACACGCTTGGTCCAATTCTCTGTAGTGTTAAAAACATAATATACAGCAACAAATATTCAAAAAAAATCATGGTGGCTATAGTATAATAGTAATTTGGCAAAAAAATAATTACTAATTAGATCGATCAAAAATTGATATTTCAACATTGACAATAATACAAGATATTATATAATTTTTAGTCTTCTAAATAATCAGAAAGAGTTTTTCCTGGATTGACTTAACAGTTTTAAAGTTATAGTGCGTTTAGAATGTCCTTAAAAAAAACATCATTTTTTTTTTATTTAGTGTTGATCATTTTCAAAGACAATTTTACCTGGTAATGGCTGTGACATCTCCACAAACAGGAGGAGCAATCTGATGACTAGTTCCCAGCACCCAATCAGTTAAGTACTCTACCAATTTGTTCCGGAATTTCATTTCCTGAAATTAAACAATTAATTACATCTATTAATGCCTGATATTTCCGTTGCACAAAATTCTGTAGCTTGTTTCAGTATAACATTGAATTTAAGATATATCTAGAGAGCGTGTTTTCGAAAATTTACCTGTCTGAACGCCAAGTCATCTCTTCGTCTCATCATGGCTTCCACAACTTGACAAAGTTTTGTTTTGATGTGAACCGATAGAACTGTCATGTCTAGGTGACGGACATACCTAAACAAAAAATATTATTTTCAAAACATAGTATTTAGCAGATAGAATCTATTATGACATAATTTATATTGTTGCGCTAATCAATAAAAATCGCCTATTATAGGCTGGAGAATGATGTTCGAGGTGCTCGATCATAAAGTATTAACACACATATTTTTGAGTATCATCTATCAACACATTGCAATCATCCATCTCAATAATTGCTACTTTTATGCGAAGATTTATTTTAGTTACCTAACAATGGCTAGCATCATGCCCTCGATAGAAGTCACACTGAGGTGTTCAGCGGGCTGTTCATTTTTATTATTATCCAAGATGTTTTTCATTATGAAGATTGTATGTTCCACAAATTGTGTATTCAACTCTGTAAGCATTACCTGCAAAGATTTTTATGTCCAAAAATAAAAAAATAATACAATAATTCAGGTTAAGTTTTTATTTCAAATCTTTTTGATAAGTTCGAAGGTTACTTTCTAGGATTTCATTTTCAAATGAGTTTTTCCGCTTATTGTTTTAATGTGTAACATTATAAAATATCTGTAAACTATTACAAAAAATTGACTGTAGTACGGTGGTATTTATAAACATTTATGTAGTAACCTTTTCAGCAGAGTTCATTGACCAGACTGCTAGATGTAATAAGAATAGATTAGCAAATAAAATATGACTTAAAGAGTAGTTTGTGTACCTGCTGTTGTGGGTCGAAGAACTTTTCAATAATAGAACGGATCTGATCGAAGAGAATGGGATAGAGAGCCGAAGACATCTCATGCCCGATTAATTCCTTTACGTGTTTTTGAATCTGTGGACCAAACTTTTCATTCACACACACCAGCAATCGGAGAAGTTGTCCCACAAACCTGTAAAATTATATTTCGATGGTTTCTATGAATTTTTAAGGCTTATCTGCGACTTCGGAAGATTTATCCTCCCAAGTTGCAGATAAGTATGAACTATAGAAATGACATGTTTTTGAAGATAGATTTTGTTATTTGAATTTCAGGAATTGCGACACTTTTCTTGTTAATTTGATATGATATTTTTATTTCTTCAGATATCCACGCTACACATTTTATTTTTTTTCAAATAAACAAAAGTATTTTTAAAGGGCTAATACTTGGAAATAAATCTGTAGCCCTATAATATTCAGCACACAAATTAATTTTGGTTCAATTTCACTCACAGGTAAAATTCGATCAACATTAGATATTGGGTGAAATAAAAGTTTGGTAATGCAACATTTCTGCACAAATTAAATTAGCTCCGGTTATGATGTGCTTATGAGTATAAACATCTACTTAAATTCAATAACGATTCTCCCTTCCTCACACTTCTCTTCTATCATAATTTTTGCTTTTATGAGAAGTTGTCTTTTTGTATGAATATTAACAAGTTCATCTTAGCACATCATTCAGCTAGACTTAAAATAGTGTTGCAAAGAGAAAACGTAAACTTACTGTGTGACAGGACAATATTGAACATCTTGGGAGCTGTTTGCGAGAACGCTACACTTCCTCGTGTCCAATAGACCTATATACAAACAATATCAGATACAGTTAATGGTATAATCATATATTAAGCTACACAGGCGAGACTAGGGAGGTAGCAATATATTTAAATATTGTTTTTATTGGCATTACATTCACTTTTGTTATTAAACGATCTGTTAAACTTCAAAGGTGTTAGTAATCTATTGTAGTAAGTAATCACCTTCCTTGATTTTTATTGTCTGAAAGTTTCATTTTTCATAGGAAAATCATGGGTTTTTTTTGAGTAAAAATATATCCAATATATAATATCCTAAAAATAGTCCATAATCGGATGAAAAATTTTCAACAAAAATGATTATCAACCAAATATTTGTGACGGAGCAAGAATAGCATTTCAATAGTTGTTTGTACATATTAGCAGAATGCTTGATATTTAACAAAACTGATCCGGAAAATATTTAAATTTTAAATCGAAAGAAAAAATAATGTGACAACGAATGGTGAATTATTTAATATTACTCTTATCAACGTTCAGCTGCCGGTACTAAAAAAAAAATGAATGATTATTCCAAGAGAATAATCTATGAGAATTGGTTAAATATTCATTTTATTAATGTTAACAAGTAGTAATCACCACCATGAAGAGAAGTCACGCTAGACAAGGTGAGGCAACTCAACGTCGATGCGTGTCCCTGTGTAAGCGGTCGGCCACTCCCACTACTCGGCTTTCTTTGTAAACAGACTCCACCGAGAGCGCACAGGAATGATGTCATGTTAGCCCATTCATTGATTTGATCCTGAAATTATTTTCATACTTAAAATTTTTTGAAAAAGCTTTAAAATAAACCAAATAAAAGTTGGTCCGTGCATCTGAAATATTATTTAGTCCTAGCAATAGTTTTAACCCAATCGGTGCGACAGTTTTTCATACAAACGAAATCTGTCCTCGTTGCTATTTTTCAAAATGTTTTCTTTCCACATAGAGCTATAAATACACCAATAAAAAATAATTGGGTTGATTTTTATGGAAGCTAGATGCATTAGGAATGTTTCACAACATTAAAAAACACAAAGAAATATCCTATGTTGTCACAATCACCTTAACAAATAACTAACTCGTAAATCTCCATTACTAAGCCACCAATCAAACTCAAATGAACAAGCACCATTACTTTCACGTGTCGTGGAGTGTCACATTGCAATGCCGTGATATTGGTGCAAGGTTCAGTGTGAAGTTAGACGCGAGTTTAGCACGCAGTTTCAAACTGATTTGTTAATTTGGTAGGATCGGAATAAATTTGAAGGGTTCGAAAAATCGATGTTATAAGCATTTAAACCTAATACTTTTGACAATTTTATGGAGGTGGTAGTATCAGGACGAATTGGGCGATACTTTAAAACCAAAATCAGTTCTATATGCAAAAGATTGCCTGCGTTAACGACGTTTAAATGTTCGCGTCCCAACGTCCAGGGCGCTCGCGTACAGGCCTTGCACATTGCTGTCCCATACGTTGGGGCGTTAGTGTGGAAGAGATTAATTTACTTAAAAATCTTGCCTCTAAATCATGTTCACTGCTTTGGTGTGAGGCTCTTCGCTTGCCAGTAGTTCTCGGAAGAGCCTCCAGAGGACACTCTTCACCGCCTTTTCCTCCGGCCTGACCTTTTGGATACGACTGTAATAGTTTACACATTGAGTCCCTGTAAAATAAAAGCATGATTGATTTTTTTTATGTTCACGTTAAAGTAAGGTTTTTGATATGCTTAAATAATAACATTAAAAGACAAAATATTCACCAATTTCTAAATGTCTCTTCCCAGGCCGGTTGAACACCATTAACGCAGTGCTCAATCTTCCTCAGTAGCGCCATTATTCTCTTCTGTAACGCTGCTCGACCTAACAGTACAAACGTTTATTGTGAATAATATTGATTTGGGTTTTGTATCTCTTTGGGTCTCTTTTAGTTTAATCTATAATTGTTGATATGATTCAAAATATTTTTTCTTATTTATTTTACACTACATCTTTTGTGATTATTATAACAATAAAATAAAAAATATTTATCACGGGGACATTGAGACATTTACAATACCACAGTGAATGGAGACAAACTCATTTTATCTGTCTTAAGCGTTAAAGCTGTTTATTATTTTGTGTATCAATATTGCTTAATAAAAACTTACCGTGCACATTTTCATAGAAGCTCATACGAGATAGATCCGGGCTGGCTGTTATTTTTAAATATGACTTAATTACGATTATACGGAGTAAATATTTAAGATAGTATGAAAATTTATTCAATATTTTTTCAGTTCTTTTACTTTCAGACTTTGATTGACATTATATTATCCGGTTAACTGCCAAAAGCGTCTTAAGACGCATAATTTTCTGTGAACGGATCGCCGCTCATACAAAAATTACGTCTTAAGACGCGCCGTTTTAACAACCTTGACCTTGTTTTTTTGACAACCCTGCACCATGAACAATTAATTTTATGACTATGGATAAATGACTGCACGACTGGCGCTCTTCATTTATTTGGTAAGTTTTATAAATAAACTTTATTACACTTTCAATAACGATATGTTTAGAAGGTTTTATTTTTGTCGTAAAATTCACTGCGTGCTGGGTACCGCCATACATGCAGCCGGCAGTTAACCGGTTATAAGGATATTTTTTTACAGTTTTTTAACTACTTCTAGTTATTATAACTTGATGAACATGTAATATATATTGTTGAAAATCTTTATTTTAAACTCTTCCATCATGATGTCTGAATGGATGGAGTATGCTTTGAAAGTACAAAGTTTTGAGGTGAATATATTACCAGTAGTAAGGACTGTGCTGGCCTGAGCGATCTCTTGATAGAGATGATAATTGGGTAGGAGACAGGTGACAGTCACTTCATCGGTGCCACATCTTATATCTGCCTCCCGGCAAAGTAATGCGAAGCAGGACATTGCCACCAGCACGGCATCCATGTCGATCGACCACAGGTACATGAAGAATACAACCTGACAAAAGGATACGCTTTAGTGATCTCAGCCGCAAGTTGACAACTAATATATTTTAGAGTTTTGAATTATATTTTTATATTTTACCTCCAATTTGATATGTGCCTGCTTACAAATTGCAATTTGACTACCGACATTGGCGTAATCCTTATGCCTCAATAGGAAGGCATTTCGGCACTTCAGTATGTCTCGGAGCCACCGCAATATCTCTGTGTAATTCATTATCTGGTGTTGGATCAACTTCTGACTTATACTGAACAGGACTTGTGAGCTATAAAAAAAATCACAATTTCATCACTTCAATATATCAAAGAGATCAGATAACAATTATTAACTATTATCTAGTTTACAGCACTACTACTTACTAGCACTACACTTGAATCCCAATAATTAGCTTTTTCAAGGTACCCCAGAAAACAATAATAAGTAAAGGAAAATTAACAATACAGGAAAGTCTTGCTAACTTTCTTTATTTTAGTTGGACTTTGGAATAATTTATTTATGATGCGAAATAAAGGTAAGAATGAACACACGAGTAAACATAGCAACAATAGGTGAGTCATCAGCAGAAACATCATGAACTAGAACCATACCAAACAGACTGCTCTTACAGACTGGCAGTGTTGGTCGTTTTTATGATAGATGTGATCACACGTAGAAAGGCAAGATGAAAAATGTTCGATAAAAACATTGTATAAGGATAAAACGTTATGATGAGACAGCAATAGTAGCTGAATTAAATTGTGTGTACATCTGAGTGGGATGGCAAATGCTCAACAAAACTGATAAATATTTAACTGTTACATCGAAGAAAACAATTGGTTGGGGAATGATTAATGCCAGAATGATAAATCGAGGTTCTACTGCATGAATTTTTTTATAGTACTGTTAAATAATCTATTTTGAGTTTATATACTTCAATATCAACACAATGATTTTGAAAACTTTCAATTAATAAAGGTAACGAATGTGAAACTTTTCATTTGGTTAGTGATTTTCTAAAAACTATAGATATCTATGGATTAGAAATAAACATACCTAATATCCCAGAAGGTATTGACTGGCGATTCAGGATTCCACATGTGTATTCTGTGAGGTCGGTGCAAGGCCAGCAAAGCCTCCATGGCCTCTGATGCTACTTCACCCATCCCTCCCTGGTGTACGAGTGACACCAAACCATTCATCAGCTCTAGGGTAGAGCTCTGAACTTCGTGTCCAGCCTTTCCTTGATTCTGTAATAATTTACAATCATTTTCAAAATCTATAGTTAAAATGTAATGTGAAAGAGTACAGTGAGATTTTAAGTATTTTATACAGTCAACATCACAAGACAGCTTTGACTATTTAATTTAAAATTATGTCTCTCTTTAATTCGGACTCAAGGATGAAAGGGCGTAACAAAGACATTGTGCTTAGAAACATGATAGGATTAATCTAGGAATGGTTTATTTTACATAGTAATAGCATATTGATAAAAATCATAAAATAATTCTGTTTGAAATCAGATTTTTAGAAAATAACTATTATTATTATAAAATTAATTGTGCATAACTATTACATATTACTTTTTTGGCTAATAGAATTGATTTTTTTTAATGAAAATGGTATAGTGATCTTAAAACAGCTATCATTGTAATTACCCCATGTGACTTGAAGTCCCCTGAAGTTATTTCTAAGTGTAAAAAATTATGATTATATATATTTGGCAATATGATTACTTTTAGGAAGAAAACTCTGGAGGTTACTTTAACCTTTACACGCCCAGCGGTCCCCGTACGGGACCGGTGATTATGGTGCATTTCGCTATCGAGTTACACTGATTTATGAAAATAGTATTCAAAATATGAATATTAGCTTATATAAATAATGTCTTTGAGATACCGTTTAATAATTTTATTTTCGGTTCCAAAAAATATTTTTATCGTGATGAATAATATAAACATCTGTGTTACAATATTGGCTCTTGGTATGTGCGTTGCTTTTTTAGGCGAACCATAATAAATCAGCTTAATCTACACTATTCAATACATTTTGATGGGGAAACAGATTTTTTTCATACAATACATAGAATATTTTTTCTTTGAGGCAGTGGCTCCCAATCTGAGTGTGCGAACCCCTCAGAGAAGTTTTTATTCTTTAACTTAAACGCGTAATTATATAAAATGTGAAAAATTACGCATAAAGCTTTAGTAAATTATAAACAATCTTTTATTTTGATAATTTTTCTTATTATACCCAAATATAATGAATAGATTTAGAGATATAATTATTTTTAGAACAACTGCGGGTCGCGCGAATATTTCACAAAAACATGCTTGGGCGGTCAAAGGTTAAAGATGAAAATATAAAAAAAAATTCTTTCTTAGTTAAAATAGGAAACAAGTGTTTAACCCTTTGGTGGCTAAAAGGAAACATATCACCATTTTTACTAAAGCCTGACTTGCCGGATATTAGACTTGATATAATGATTTAAAAATTATTCGATGATCAATGTGACTTACATTTAACATGAGCATTGGATCAGCGTGTATTAGTTTGACCAAGCTCAGCAGAAGATTCCGGTAAACTGGAATCTCTTCAGACTTGTTAGTTTTCGATTGGACATCCTTAGATTTGAGGGTGAGGGATGTTATCATTCTAAGAGGTGTGTGCGCAATGTAACCCTGAAAAAGCATGCACAAATAAATATTGCAGGCTAAAAAAGTTATTTGTATTTTTTTTTATCCTAATAATTTTGTGTTTAAAAAATTTTGTGGTGATGTAATTATAACATTTTTTTATGCCCAATATACTAATATTAACCATAGATAATTCACCAATCGCATTTGTACTTGCAACCCAATTATCTACACTGAATGTGCACTATTTTTATGAGATATGAACTATATAAGAAGCAATGTAAATTCAGTTTCAATAATCAGGTTTAAAGAATGAATAAAAATTAGGCTATAGATCTCCAAGTTACAAAACTCATTGATGCCATTTTTTTTATATAAGAAGTTAAGAATGGAGTTTGGCATTCTCTTGAAAAAAAAACTACCAAAGTATTCAATTAAAAAGGTTAAAAAAGAGTCAAGCTTTATATTCTAAATGATTTTAAAAAATTAATCAAAACGAAAGAATGTTCTAGAGCGGGTTTTGCAACTTGCACATATCATATAATATTATATATGGTTGATATTAGTATATTGTCAAGAAGTGGCTATCAGAAATTAATTTATGTTTTATATATAATCCAAGTCCGTGATTTAGTGGTTCATATTATTGACTTTGGTTGCGATATTCTTGGCTTCGAATTCTAGTGTGGATATTTAATAAATTAGTTTTTAGATTTTTGTTCAAAGGTATAGATGTCATTAATGTCTAAAAAATTTTGTCTATAATAATAAATAATATAATTAATAATTCATGTCTGTTTGAAAAATACAGGTTGATGAGATACCTTTATTGGGAGATCATTCCAAAAAATATTTATGTATATTTCACTTTACCTGTGTGGCTTTGTTAAGCGTGTCAGTGAACATTGCTCTGAGTTCTGCCGATCTGCTATAAAGTAATTCCACTTGGGGCCACCAGCTTAACCTGGGCTGTGTAATTATCCTAACAGTAAATAAAACAAATTAAAAATCCCTTCAATAATAAGAATCAATAACAATGATATACAATTTTACATTAAGCTGAAAGATGCTCATAACACAGAAATATATATTTTTAAAAATAACTACTGGATACATGAAAATTATAAGCAATGACAATTTCATTGAAGTGTATTATAAAATGTATAACTCAACTGTTTTCGATAACTAATTTCAAAAAATTACAACTGAAGGTTGTGAAAATAGTTCAATTCATAGCTTATTGTAAATATGTTAGTATTGAAAATATTTAAGAATAGTTGTGGTGAATAGTAAATGCTTATTGTCATAATATATAAAGAGATTTTCTATCGAGCACAAAAGCATTTTTGATTCTCTTATGAATTAACTGTGTTTAGCGATGCCTAATGATTAGAGCAAACAGAATCAATCTTCAGAATCCTGTATCATCAAATGAAATCTCTAATAACAAATAAAATGAAAATTTCTCACCTAAGTAAAGATGATACTATGATGTAATGATAGGAGATCGGACTATTGAGATTTAGGCAGACTTTGAGGGCCTCGTTGTTGTGAGGCATTATTCGGAAACAGGAGACAAAGCAGTCTATCATAAGATCGATGTCGGTGTACATGTAGAATGACTGCCCGCGAGGATACGGTTTGTTGGTGTTAAACAACAATGCCTGTCGAAGAGAATGAAAATTATTTTATTGAACGATTAACACTCTTTTAATAATACTAAAATCATTCAAGTCAACGATTTCCAACAGAAATCATTCAGTAGGCCAAATGAAATATTGCTAATATAAAAAAAATATATATGAATTACTCAACAATAAATGTGAGGTATTAAAGGAAGGTTAATTTATCTTGTTTAAAATACTTTTTAATTCATTCATCAAATTAATTCATACGATAAACTCTAGGGTAGATTTATAAACATTCACCAACCTTAAGATCATTAATGACACTTTGAACAAGTGTAAAGGTAACATTGCTGGAATCTGATATGTTAATATAGGTTGATGCTTTACAGAGCTTTACACAAGTCACAACTGCTGCTTCTGTCATCTGTTTGGAGTTTGTGTGAGGTCCTATAAATGAAAATAAAGTTTTCTTAGTTACTAAACAGATGGTTGCATGAATTTTTAATTTAACCATTTGGTTGCCAAAATCCAATACATTGGCTTTGGCTACTCTAGCAGATATTGTCAGATTTTAGTGAAAAAGTATGTAGAAACAAAACAGAAACGAAACAGAAAAAAAATACTTATAAATTTTTTATGTAAGAATCATGACATTTCTTGCTTAGCAAACCCAAAATACTTACCAACCGAAGGATATATTTAAACTATTTGCTTTACACATTGAGAGTGAACTTTGTAACCAGTTTTATTCACAACCATTCTATCCATTTTTTCTGTATACCATTTTTGACTCCGATACGGATCATATTATGATCCGTCATAAGGTGCCTCCAAGATTCTGCCCTCCATCATGATCTTTGCTTCAAGCTAAGTCATCTGAGTGTCCTGGGGCTATATCCAATAGATGTTCATAAGCAGAAAATAATGACCACATAATCCATTTAGTTGAGAAGTGTCTCAGGATCCCCAAGGGCGTCTATCCTTTTACCAGTTTTCAATACAGATATATTTTAGGGGGGCTGAAAAGTTTCTCATAAATTCAAACCTCCACAAACTTAGTATTTTTTATTTTTCTAGCTCAGTATTATAAATTGACAATATTTTTGTGAGGTTCCGTGACCCGAAACTGTGAAGCATCACCCCGAGTATTTAGAAAATTCTTTAGGAACAATTAATTATTCGAGTTCTATAAATGTGAGATAAAATTTTCTAAAATTAAATTTGATGTTTATTTATGTCATTTGTAATTGATTAAGTTGCGTTCCAGTACATGTTTAATAATGACTATATACTATATATCTGAACAGTATAAAGTGAACACATCTCTAGAGAGACACCGTCTTTAGCATATATGGGCTTTTTGTTTTCAACGCGTTGCTTATCCGTTTCCTGCTAAGCCAAATAAAAGATAATACGACACCAAATTAATTCAATAATTTTGGTGTTAACCAAACATATGTAGATTATCAAGATACATACATATTATATTTCAATACAAAAATAGGCTCGTACATGGAAGTGTCGACACTATTAATTGACTTATATTTTTCTGTGTCATCTATGAATACACTGCTGTCTCAACAATTGAGAGCTTAGGAGTCAGAGTGTTAACAGACAAATAAAGAATGTTATTTACCCAATCCACGCTTGACAGAATCAATGAAGTGCTTCTTTTTACTGTGTCGAGGGCTACAAGGGGCTCCACTGTCAGCATTTACTATTTCTTCTAAAACTTTCTACAATCAATGACAATAAACATTTTTAGCTGTGAAACTTTATTCATATTGTTTGATATTGTGTACAACATTGAAATTTCTTCATAATTTTAAAGAGGCTCTATTACAAAGTTGCGAATCATATTGTGAATGAATACTATTATGAGAGTTGACAACATATAATTAAAATTTGGAATAATGATATTATTACAACAGAGCACAACACAGTGTCTACACCCTGTCTGTGTGTGTGAATTGAGTGAATATTGACAGATGGCACTGCTATCTGGTATTTATAATCATAAAGATATTTTAATAAAACTCTTATTAAGAAATTTGCCAAGCTGCAATAAATATAAATAAAAATTCCTAACACACATGAATTGAGATTGTTTGAAATAAGGAAGTCTGATTTGAAATGAGGAGCTGATCATAAAATATATATTTGAAATAGTACTATAAAATGTGTTTTTATTATTAAAAAAATGAATCGAGGAAGTTGTATGAAATTATTATGTTTATTACCGGACTCAATATGAGTAATATAATTTGCAGTGGCCAAACACCATTCCGCGACTTTTTGTTGTCGCCGAATCCATCTTGCAGCATATCGAACAGGGTGTCGCAGCATTTAGCGAGCTCCTCGCTGGGTCTCCGTTGGACCTCTGCGAATTCTCTGGGATAGGTTTCCATCCAATTCCATACTGCCCTTTCGAGAGATCCCGCAATCACTTGATGAGCTGACTTTTTTAAAAGTCGGAACTTCTGAATGGTTTCTATGAATATGAAATGCCATTAAATGAAAATTGGGGAAAAGTTACTAGTCACCAGATAATGAGCGGAATACATAATATTGAATCCTTATAATTGACAAACATCTTTTTCTTGTGGAAAAGCTTGTATTTTTTTTTTATTATTTCTTTACAAGAAAACTTACAATTCAGCCAATGAGCACTGAGATTGGATTGGCTGGACCGTGTTAACCGTATGACTGAAAATACGCCAACTAAAAGTGTTATGTTATGCAATTCGACAGGTGGAGAGAATTCTTGTTTTTGTGTCGAGACTCGATTCACATTGCTTTGCTCATGTGAAAAAAAAAAAAAAACAGAAATCTGTGACGCTGATCATTTCACTTATAAATTGTATTATTTCTTACCAGTAAAAAGCCTCGTAAGTCGAACAACATCAACATTGATGTACTGAATGAGTTCAATGTCTGAATAATCAGGGTTTTCCTCTGAAGATGCAGACAGTTCCTGAAAAATATAAATAGCGCCATTGAATTCGCTAATGCCGTATCGATCTTCATAGAAGCATAGGAGATGTTTTAAGCCCTGGCTATCCCCTTTTCAATTTTGTGAGCAAGTGCAAGTAACAGGCAGTGCATAAAATATGGACAAACATTGATTTTCATATAAGACCTACTGTACTAACCATTCAAGTGTGGTTTCAATCAATTGAATAATTTATGATATCTACTGAAGGTGCTTGATGGAATTTCAATATCAAAATTGAATTGTTGAAACTTTGTACGATACCACATGTTTTGTCACTAATAGCCCAGGTTTCGTCTTTCGACATCTTCATGTGTTCTATCACACGGATGCAATTGAAATGAACTCTCAGTACTGAAGATGCCGAAAGGCCAAATTCGGGTCCCTTAGTGGCAAGACACGTGGAATCATACAAATTGTCAACAATTCAAATTTAATTACAACACGGTGAAAAAATAGCAATGTATTTTAGTTCTACAAAATTATTTTTAACAAATATAGTTGATAGCTATTTCGGCTCACGCCATAGCATAGCATAGCCACGCAGATAGTTCTGACGATGGCGTGAGCCGAAATAGCTATCAACTATATTTGTTAAAAATAATTTTGTAGAACTAAAATACATTGCTATTTTTTCACAGTGTTATAATGGAGTTCTACCAAGTGAATGCCAATTCAACCAATCAAATTTAATTGATTTAAACCAGACTCTACTGAGTTTCATAAATTAATTTTACGTTATTATAATCGGTATTCACTTAACACATCCCACATTACAAACACATTATCTAAGGAAAGACATAAATAACCAAATATAGAATAAAGGTAGGTTAGGTTAGGTTACAAAAAAAAAATAAAGAGCTGATAAGAAATAATTGTAAGTTGTTAAGTTATTTAGATAATAATAAACCAAAACATTGGCATTGCTCGTTGGATCAATTTTACACCATAAATAAGATTCAAAACTCGATATAATATTATATCATCACATAATATTTTCAAATCAAAGTTGGCTATTTCTAAACATTTTCACATATCAACATAATCACGGATTTATCAATGGCAAGAAAATATGACAATTATTACCATTATTAAAAGGTATCACAATAAAAATCAACTTAATACGAATGACATTTAGTTTTTATATTTAATTCGTAATGATTACGATAAACTGATTTCACTTCAATTCAATTTGTTTATTTACTGCTACGCATTCCAATGTTTGTATGTAACACAATATTGTTAACATTACATCGCACCCATATCGGCACTGCTAGTTACGTGTCAGACCGCAAAACCTCATAACCACGGCACATCCTCTTTTCCTGATGATTAACAAAAGTGACGTAATCTACCACAATAATGTGCTACATCAAATGTAATGCAGGGGACGAAAAAATAATAATACACACGTTAATATATCCGAAATAAAGTTTTCATTTGAATGAATATGAATTATTTGTCAATGAAATGTCTAAATGAGTGGTCGTCAATCTTTTTATATCTAACTCGAAAAAATCAAGTGTTATTATAGACTGTCATTAATAAAAATAAAATAAAAATAGTGTCTAGCCATTAAAAGGTATGGATATGAAATCACTGGGACTTATCGCATACGACAACGGTCGGCAACCTTTTTGGACTCACGGACCACTTGATGGATTAAAATGTAAAAATTTTGATCCGGCGAATGGACTTTGTGTTAAATATTATATATTTAAATAAAACGAAATAAAATCATTAAAAAATGCAGCTAGTTCATAAAATAAAACAATTAATTATAACTAAATCATAAAAGTTTATTAATTTTAATGGTTTTTCTTGGACATTTGAAATAATAAAATTTATATTTGGCTCCAATTATGTAACTGCAAGACGAAGAACTGAATGGATTTCAAGTTGAGATCGATACCGTGTTTTGATTGCTGTGACAGATGAAAACGCCTTTTCGCATAAATATCTTGTGAAGTTTTCGCGACAACTGATGTGTGACATCATTTAACCATCTCATATGTAGTGGAAAGAGTCCGAGAAGAATATAAATCAGGTGAGAGAGTGAGACAGAACATGCAATGCATCAAGAAAAGTATTTATGTGTTACGAGGTTCAGTTGATTTTTTTTTCTGGTGAGAGGATTAAAAACTGAAAAAATGTCAGATTTCTCTGCGGACAACCAAAATTTCCTCGCGGACCACCGGTTGCCGACCGCTGGCATACAACACTTGCCTGTAATCTTGCTGATATTCTATTAAAAACTGCATTGAAGAAGTTGAGACTCAAAGCAAAAAGAACTTTGCTCGCCAACTGTTTCAGCATCACGACATGCTGGTTATCATTGGGTACATCTAAAAGAAATATTGATGAAATAAATAAAAAGTAAGTATGTTCTTCTTGTGGTTAAGTTTTAACAGTCAATGGTGTTTTGGCTGTTGATACCTGGCTATGTTTTTTTGTCATATCTGTTAGTGTATATTTGAACTACATAATATATTAACCATTTCCCATGTGGATCGGCCACATTCGGGGGTGAATCATTTACAGTTTACGAGTAGTCTATAGTGCTTCACAAAAAAGCTGATAGAGGCTCTACAAGATGGAAAAACCCAATATTTTAATAACCCGATATTTTCCAATATCTTATCTAATTTTACAATTTATGATATTTTCAAAAAATGCTGCGTATAAAATGACATTCATAATTTTTTTCTTATGTAATTGTTAAAAAATGTTTTTAAAGTATTACCGATAAATTGACAAATCTCTCTCAACAGTAATTTGACGTTCATCGCCTCGTCGAATTTGGTGGTGTCTTTGGGTTGAGAGCTCAGACACTTCTCTAGCGTGTCCAGAACTATGATGAGACTATCGTAATATGACTTTTCGATCTCGGACGTGTGAGGCCGGTTGAGATTGGTCCCGCAAGATGGCTGGAACTGTAACATAAAGCACAGTGTAAAATGAGCTGACGAAACAATAAATCATTGATAAACCAGAGAAGAAAAGTCTTTCATCACTTCTTGAAATATAATCATTTATATTTACCAGGAAAGATAACAACAAGAATCATTAACGATAACACCTAATGTACAACATGTAGACAATACAGGAGTATTTGAAATATATAAATCAATTAAAAAATTAATGAAATTTGTAACCAAAGCCAATGATGTTGACAATAACACATTGGACCCTATTTATACAATAGATACAAATGCATAAATCAAAATTGAAAGATCAAAATATGCAAAAGATTCATTTGGGGATTACCACTTTGTTATGATACCTGCATAAGACAATATAGTAATGCATTTGATATTGTCATGTCACGAAGCAATGCATATAAAAACGTGTGATTAAACCAAACGTTATGAAACTAGATACAAATGGCATTTACTCGGCTGAATTCCATAAAAATATGGTAAAAATATATAAGTATTCAGTGCTGCAAAATTTTAAATATGGTTGTTAACAGCTATTTTGGTTTCTGCCACCGTTAGAACTATGATCAAACTAAATTTAGGCTTAGTAATTTAGGAGATCATAAAATCTGATCAAGTAGAGATATACAATACATCTTTTCATCTAAAACATTCGAAAATAAAAAAACGTATCTATGGTGTAAATATCAATTATGTTCTTGTGTATAATTCTTAAAAATCAAATAAATCCTAGTAATATATTAATAAATTGTTAAAGTAAGTGCATTTAAATTTAGTAATTTTGCGTGATTACATGGATTTCCTATTCCTTATGGTTTAAGCAGCGGGGATGAGTTGATATTAGTTTGGAGATTGAAAAGATTATTACTTTCTTATGCAATATATAGATAGCTATGCAAAAAAAATAGTTTATCAATAACCATATAAAAACTTTTGTATAGCAAAATACTTTGATATATTTATTACATAAATTTATATTATACCGAATATAAATTTATTTTGGACAAAACGTAACCAATATGCAAAATAGATAATTATTATAATAGCATCACATATGGTGAAACATTTACAATTTAAATGTCACATAACCACAAGTATTTTTTATCCAAACGCTATTATGACCAATGTAACGGTATTTTTATACAGTGAAAAATGGCTTTGATGTGTTTGAATATTTACCAGCTCATTCACTCGCTGCAGAATCTTTGTAAGGCCGGATATGACGAGTGAAAATCGATGTCGGCTGATTTGTATCAAACAAGCCTTGCATTGCTCCTCGTTGATGCGAGAGTGTGTATTCTGGGGGCCCGTACGACATGGCAACTGAAAAAAAAGATGTATAAATAAATATTGAACAACTTTCACTTTACCTTATGACCATAAATATATGATATTTATAATTATATTATGTTGTATAATAAATAAATTAAAAATAATCTGATCATATTTTGATATTTTCACAATGAAAATTTAGTGTCGCAATTATATTTAATCAAGAGATGATGTTGAAAAGTGTGTAAAAATTAAACCAAATATTGTTGGAAATATTGTTGGTCAATAATTTCACGAATATGATGTATCTGGAAAATCTCACAGCAAAATATTATCCAGTGAATTATGAAATATTAATTAACCTTATCAAGCTGTTTCAATTGTATTGGTTTAAGAATATATATATACATATATATATTAAATCATAGGTTCCCAACCTTTTTTGGATGGCGACCCCTTTTTATAAAATCCATGTGACCCGTGACCCCCATACAATCCAAAAGCATACAAAAAAATATTTTTTTAGTTGACCGTATAAGTTGGCGACCCCCCCCCCCCAAAAAAACCCTTCGCGGACCCAGGTTGGGAACCTAGGTATTAGATGAACAATAAAAAATATCTCTTCAACACGCATTTTTTTATTTATAATTATCAGTAAACTTTGAGTCCATTTATTTAGTTCAACATAGATATTGCATAAGCAGGTTTGACTCTTCTTTTACCCATTCAATTTATCACTCACTAGCGTGTACCCGGCATGCTTTGCAATGCCACTCAAAAAAAAAAGAAACCGCGAGCTTATGGAAGCGTCTCGTCGGGGCCTCTCGCCTTCCAATTGGATAAGTCGGATTTGAGGCGAGGCCGGAGCCAATTAGAATCGAAAAGGTGAGCTTATGTTTTTCTTACCGAAATTTGACAGAGGCGGCCGTATGTATTTTAATTTATTGGAATGCTTTTGGATGCACAATGTTTTTTGTTTTTCTATCTTGTGCGTACACAAATAAATCAGAAGGTTTTCCAACGCGTGAGCAGGCCACATACAGTTGTCCATGTGAGAAGCATGGATTTTCCAAATTTAGTCCACACACTTGTAACGACTGTCCTTGTGCCTTATTGATGGTCATTGCAAAGGCCACTGGCAATGGAAACTGCAGACTCTTAAATTCAAATGACATATCTGTCGGAATCATTGGGATGCGTGGCAACAGTACATCTTCTCCTTTGAATTTTCCATTTAAAATTGTAGCTTCAATAATATTGCACATCATTTTTCTTACAGAAAGCCTGGTACCGTTGCAAAGTCGCAGTGGATTTGTGTTTCGGAGAAGATTGATAGGCACGTCAATTTTCAATGTTAAAACATGCGGCGGCATGCCTAAAAAATCAAGTGAATTCAAGAATTCTGTTGGATAACTGACGACTTTGTCTTGATTCGTTATAGTATCGATGGACTTATACTTTGTTGCTTCTCCTGGTATTTCATTTAGTATGCTGAAATTGATTGCATTGACATCCTTGTTTTTGGCTGCTAATACAGCATGTGCACTGAGCCATTGATGATTTTTATGATTGTGTGCAATATTTGGAAAAACTTTGTGAATCAATTCGTCTATGGTTGCGGTTATTTTACAGAAATTTGCTGGCAATGTGATACATTGTGTGGATTCCTCTATTGCCATTTTCCCATTTTCCATATCCAACAATTGCTTTGCGAAACGTTCAGCGGATGTATCATGTTGTAGTTGTACACGCATATTGGTCTTCAAAGTGAATGTATGTACGTATCGCCATAAAACAGATGATTTGAGACATGCATTAAGTTCATCGGCTACTGTTGAACGTGATATAACAGGTAGAGTTTGTCGAAAATCACCAGACAATAAAAGGAGCGCGCCACCGAAAAGTTGTGAAGAAAAGAAGTGCTTCCAATGATTTTTTGTATGCTTTAGTACATTCGTCCCATACAATGATTTTACATGATGTGAGTAGTTTGCCCGTTTAAGAATTTTTGTTGATATTGCTTGTTGGTGTCTCAATTATTTGCATATTCAATGGCAGTTTCAGTGCTGAATGCGCTGTTCGGCCACCATCCAAAAGAGTTGCTGCAATTCCAGATGATGCGATTGCTAGTGAAATGTTCTTTCGTGATCGTGTGGCTGCCAAAATGAGTGAAATGCACACTATACGTTGATCTGGAAGCAATTTCGGAAGATTCGTTTGAACAAATTTACCCAATTCATCGACATCAAAGTGTGTTTCTCGTTGGAAATCACGATCAAGAAAGTCGTTTTCAGATCGATTCAGCACAGCCATTCTCAATTGTAGCAGTGATTTGTTGGCGATTACTAAACATATGTCCTCAATCAATAGCAATGCCTCATTATTCACGTTAGTGTGAATTGAACGTGTGGATTTTGAATTGTTGCACGCAAACTATGTAAAATATCTTCACTCATGTAGTCTTTGTATTTTTCCCAAAGATCATTTGGATTGGATGGAAAGCACATTGTTAATATTACTGCAAATAACGCACATATTTGTTGTGGGTGAGCAGTAACCGATGAATCGGTGAGTGAAGTGTCCCAATGTGCATCGTTTTCTAGAAGATTTAATTCGAGGCAAGCTTCATGATAAGTGATACATATTCGACTGTTTACTGTTCTCTATTCTTGGAAGGATGTCGGTTCACGTATGTTGATTAACAGTAAAACATCTGTAGAATGTCGGCACTTAACAGTAAAGTAGTGTCTTTGCAAACATATCATCCCTACACAATAAGAAAAATGCAGTTAACGTTGTTGGCTGTGGTGACAATGCCCTTACACGTCCATTTTTGTTGTGAAGTACACACGCTGTCCATTTTCGAGGTGAATTGCCAAATGAGTAACTGTTGGATGCCGTTCATGAATTGGAAATGATAAAATGCGCCATATTGCTTCACTGCTACTAATGTAGCGTCCCAGTTTATATTGGTTGATTTCATCGATAGATGCAGTTGAATTTCCCACTCCAAAAACTGCCATATCGCTTCCTTTGTTGACATATTTACAAATGTATTTGATGGATTTCACTGAATTACAATACTCGACGTTGATGTGTGCTTTGTACGTTTTCGAGAGAAGCTGTGAATACGGTACAATCCAACGATTATCAATTTCAACCTCATTGTTTCGCCCTTTTCTTTCGTGCTTGAGTTGTACTCTGACCTATTCCTTTTCGTTTGGGTGACATAATTGATTTCACAGTGAATGTTACGTTTTGAAATTCACTTTTGAAAAATAAAAAAAAATGATTGATATAATAATATCGTATATAAGTCGACCGGCAATTGGAATTTATATATAATAAATTCGTTCTGTTATACGACACAAAACAAAAACAAAAAAAGTCGGTAATAATTCAAACATTGAAATACTTTATTCGAAAATCGAATTTCGTTTCAAAATAGTCAGTACCTACTTAAATTACCTACAGGTGAGTGCATGTGACAGATTTGACATTTTTGTTTTCGGCGTTGCTATGGATACAATGCTTCATAAATGGCCATTCTGTATAACAATAGTCTTATATGGAAACATGTTTTTCGTAAATATTCAATTAATTTTCATAATCAAATCAAATTCTGAGTATCCTATCTTTTGCCCGGTAGTCTAAGCAATAATTCGACAAAGTTTTATCGCAATTGGATTAATGGTGTAGGAGTTTATATAGGACAGACAGACAAACATTCATTTATATATATATATAGAATGAAAATACAATGTAACACATGGCCACAGTTTTTTTTATACCTTTTTCAATTTTCATTTATTTTTTGTGAACATTCTTCTTTGCCACAAACAAATTTGATTTATACAAGTCTTGTACAAAATTATTCATTGATCAGATGATGAACCAAAATCATGGTTAATTGAAATTATATGAGAAATTCATGAGTTTGTAGATATTCTACAAATTTAAAAAAATATTCTATGGTTTGTTCTAAGAACAATTGTTTCAACATACAGTTGACTACCCAATAACCCAAGTTTTGACAGTGCAATTTTGTAGTAATATTCAAGTGAGTTCACATCAACATAACTGAAGAAAAGAACTAACCTCCTCCTCCTCTACCTTTGTATGAGTGTGGTTGTTCTGATAGTGACTTTTCAGAATAACATACCCTATCTAATGTACTTTTTACTGGGTATTGTGATTCTTTCATGCTAATAATGTGTACATATTCCACATATTCATATCAGTTTTCCTAATTTATAGAAATGTGAATTTGGCACTTTAATATTTGTAACAAAATTTGCAACAGGACATTGTTGGCAAAATTTAGTAAATTTTCACGAACAGTAGGAATTTTAGAGGGAAATGATTTTGTAAAATTATAACATAAGTAATTACTAAAAAATATGAATAGTTTTAGAATCGGAAAATTATGATTTTTAATTTCATTATTTATATGCTAGTATTTTTTTTCAATTTAAAGCAAAATAAATATAAACCTAATGTCATTTAAATTTGTTGGTGGTAATTTGGAGGCCAAACAAATTAATCAAAGAATTCGTTCTTCGCGATTTTAATTCGGATCGTCAAGCGAAAAAAATACTATTGCATTGTAAATTAAAAATGTATTATGGTATCGCAAGGTATCATTTTAAATATTAATAAATTTGAATGAATAAACTTGTTTTTGTTACATTCATTTATCTAGTGTTATATTTTGTAAATTTAGAAATAATTACAAAATGAAAGACCGAAAAACTCAGGTCTTTGTGCAAATTGATCAAATTTTAGTAGTACAATGCGAAAATGAGTTTTTGATTTCACCCTTTTCATTTATGAAATAAACATCCTGAATGGGATAGCAATGTGCGTATCTTCGCAACAGGCATTTTCATTCATACAATCATGGGTAGTCGTTATTGATTTTATGATATGACAGATGCCAGTCTCGACAAATTGTTTGGAATATAAACTAAATGTGATATTAATCACTGACCTGATCCTCGAACCTGGCAATGAGAGAGTTGGCCCACTCCCCAGGCTTCTGAGTGCCCATGACGAAAGTGTTTGTTGTTTTTATTCACATTTAATGATTCGTCTTGACAGAAGCAACTCCCTGTACGACGCCATTAATACAAATGTATTGGGCAGGATGTTCGTGAACTATATGAATACAAAAGTTCCAAAGCAAATCAATTGAAATATTAGGTTTTTCACATTTTTGGTGAAAAAAATCTAACTAATCAGATAAAACTTTATTTTACAAAAAAATGGTCCGAGCACAAATATAATGAATTAAACTAATTAAATCAAACATAATTGCACTGCATAACTGTTAATTAGTATTGTTGCTTAAATAAGTATGCTATTTTTTGCGCATCTTAAATATTTTTATGATTTATTTTTGAAATATAATGTATTTTTATTCTGAATAGACAGTAAACTTAAAAGATTAGATAAAAATAATTGTAAGCTTTTATTGAAAAGAAAGCGAGCACTTTCAAAGCAAGAAAAAATAAATTAATATATCCATGTTGTTTAGAAATAACATAACTGATTTTTGGCATACTTTTAGATATAGATTGTATAATAAATGCTCAAACAACACATAAAGAGTAATATTGTTTTCTTACTTTGTGGATAGTCGAAAATCTGACGATGAATATATTTGTTCTTTCATTTCATGGTTAAATTTTTGTTTAATTGTCCTTCAGTAAATTTAAAATTTCGCAGCTATCAATGTTTGGCCCAACATTACCGATATATATTTAACTTAATTCTTATGACTCAAAAAGGTTAACTGAGTATTTGGTATATGTAAATTAAGCGTACTGGTAACAAAACCTGTGGAATCATACAAAGTTGTAATTATACTGTAATGATTAATTCATTTGCTCAGATGCTAAAAGCAAACACGGACTCAAGGAAGCATATACAAACCAAAAAAATTCCACCAAGGTCACAATTGTGCAACAGATTTGAAATGCTGTAAATTTCACCAGTCCTTAAGTCAGATTTCTGGGTTGTCTTTCAATCATTCTTAGAGGCAAACTTTCCATTTCTTACAGAAGTTCTGGTAAAATGCTTAGCTAGTCCGAACTATACAAGCGGGGAAAGTCCCAAACTAGCACCTACCGGTTTCAATGAATTATTTTTACTTTTTGATTCTAATTAATACGAAGATTTCAACGAAAAAGTTTTATTAAAATCTTAATGAACGCTTTTCGCAATGCCATAATATCTGTTAGTATTGTGTATGAATTTCTAAATTGGGTTAAGATGTGTAAAAAACCAAATGCTATAATAAAAAATAAATTTTAGTAATATTGATTTATTTCATTACAATTTTTTACATTGTCAGTATGTTATGTATCCATATTATGTGTAATAAAAAAATATCAACACTATCGTCAACAATTTTAGCACATTTCACTACTAGTAAAAAATAATTCCTATATGACGTCATCAGTAATTTTGCCAACTTAATGAAACTACAATTCAAGATTACATTGCAATTGTTGAATTATGCAAGTACACAAAATACACAAATCATGACAATTTATATCTATGATAAAAAAAAAACTGAAGTAGTATATAGAAAATTAAAAGAAAATTTAAGACCATAGAGTCTAATTTGTACATTATTTACATCAGATGATACCACTCTTTCTATAAAACTTTTAGTTTGGGAAGTATGTAGAGAAGAAAGCAATGTTGTTGAAAACAGTTTTGAAAAACAGTAAAGCCCCACAACCAATAATTTTCCATTGATATAGGTCAATTTATTTCTGAAAAGGTTATAACCAATGTAAAATATAAAAAAATATTATACAACAAATATTAATAACAAACATCAATTCAAATTATTTTTTTCCCTGAATATAAAATGGCATATTGCTGTAAATTAAAACTAGATTCTTGTAATATGAATACTGAATTACATAGATATATAATCAATTTAGTTATGTTAACTGTCTACCTGTGTAGGAATGGTATCGATAGTAAATTGAAAACAAATTTGTATACACATTCCTCTGTTGTATTGTTTCATATTTGTAAGATTCTTTTAAATGGTTGTATTTTTATTGAGTCAGTTAGTATTTTGGATTGTGAAAATGAATATTCCCAATCTGAAATTAAGTAAGCATTGAACATATACACAAAGAACCTTAGATCACAATAAAATAATAAACGTAAAGCAACACAAATATCAGAATTTTTCCAAACATGCCCACCGCAAAGTGAAGTATTGAATAAAAAAAAAAAATAGTGATTTTAAGTCACTTAGCTTCTTTCTTTCAAACAACTTAAACTTGAAAATATAATAGAAATAATAATGTTAAAATTTTTGAGAAAGAGCTAAATTTTGTATTTGTCATGATAATCATAAGTTAATACCAAATATGATGAATCAATTTTTGAAATACTCAACGAGTTCAATGTTCTTTAAGTAAGCTTAGCAAAAATGGGTTGATGAGCAAAGGTATACAGTAACAGGGTAAATACAAAGATTCTAACTGTAGATATTCAATAGCACCAGAAAGTCAATTTTTGTGGTAAGTAATAGATATAGAAGTTCTTTTCATGATTTGAGATACTAGTAAATTTTTGGAACAAATATTACGTGGTAACATTATTTTTGCACCAAAAGGAATTTTTGAGGATAGATTTGATTGCAAAACGTAGGCATAAGATTTTTGATTGACGGAAGATTATTTGTCCATGTCTATCAATATCAATTGATATACTATATGAGATGGATCACTTGTACATTCTACAGAAATGACAGGCTGCTGAACTATTGATCAATATGAATTTTATTTACACCGCCAACATTAAAAGCAACTTGTGATCAACCCCAAATATTAATATTTACACAGCAAATTTAGACACTCGACTAACTTCAGTGCCACGTGTAAGGCAATTTAATAATTATTGGAGGTCATTCTTAATATTGTCTGAGATAAAATGAGTAACATAAATGATTAAGCGGTCAAAATGGAAGTATTTGGTAAAAATATATTAAAATTTACATATTGTTTTTCATGCGTAAGAAAACTTTTGAAAAATGAAACGAGGGTGAGAAATAAATACAATAACCAAATCATTTCAAAGTTAAAGCCCCAAAATTGCAAAATTCAGGTCATGATAAAAAGCCCATTAATATGGCCTGAGAATTGCAATCTTTAATAGCGAGTCCACAATAGTGCTAAAATACTAAAATGTAGCAAAACAATATTGATTCTACTTAAATATTACAGCTAATCCTGTCAAATTGTTGCGCATGGTAAACTTGATCTAAAATGTATTTGTCACTTAATTAAAAAAGATAAAAATCTTTCAATTCCAGTCAAATAAATACAAATATTTTTCGTAAAGATATACAAAATTTATTATTTACAAAAATAGCTTTGAAATAATAAATCTTTCACCCAACACTAGAATATTCTTCATTCATTAGCATCAATGTTCCAACTTAAAAGTTCAACTTTAATTTCTTCTTATAAAATGGATTTATCGGCGAAGGTATCGAGTTAGGCTTCAACGATGTCTTGAGAGGTTTCTTGCCTCCGTCGAAGGGTATTTCGGGACTTTGCTTAACACTTTTAAAAAAATCCATGACGCTCTGGGCAGTATTCTTCTTCAGAGCGATCATAACTTTTTTATTACCGGGTGAACCAGCATCCATAGACACATTACCATTGAGTCGAGTTTTTTTCTCTTTTAATAAGCCGGAATCACTAGAATTTAGACGTTTGCTATTATTCTTCAGCGAGTTGACTCTATTTGGTATAAATATTTCTGTTTCTGACATTATTTTACTAGTAGTTTTTTTATTGGACTTTTTTACACTGGTGATTTCTTTAGGAATCATATTATTCTGTGGCGTAACTACAATAGCCTTAGCCGGTTTATTTTTGGGTGTAATTTCAGAAGGTTGTTTTTTGGTGACAGATTCTGTACTTATAGGTTTCTGTTTATCATCGATCGGTGATTTATGCATGTCATTTTTTTTATTTTTCTTACTGGAAATAGGTGTGGAAGTATCACGGTTCTTAGCTTTGAACTCTTTAACAGTACTCTTGGGCATGTTAGTATTCATAGCAGGCGTGGAAACTGCGGATATGTCACCATTAGTCAAATTCGCTATTAATTTCTTTTGTTTTTTTTGAGGAGTGATCATATCGGAGCTTTCTAACATTTTCTGCTGTATAACACTCAAAATTGGCGATGATTTTTTTTGTTTGTTGATCGACGATGGAATGTCAGATGTGTCCAATTTTTTCGGGCCAGCACTGCTTGGACTGGTTGGAGACTTTTTCTGTTTATTTTTCGGAGTCACCATTGTTTGTGACACATTCATTTTCTTCAATTCCCCCAAAGTTATATTGTCGGCAGATTTTTTTTGTTTACTCATAGCCTTTTGTGAATCATCTAAATTCTTTCGTTGGCTGTTCCCTAGCGGTGTAGTTGTTGACGATTTATTAAATTTGTTTTTCTTCATTGATTTAGATGTTCCTTTATCTTCCGTGTTTTTTGTTGGACTTATGGTGTTTTCTTTTGACACACCATTGGTCAGATTGACCGCTGTATCAAATGATGAATTGCCATTTTCAATTTTGTTTTTAGCCTTCTTTTTAATAGGTGTACTATTATTATCAGATTTATTTGATTTCTTGAAAGTCGACTTGGCTTTTTTATTTTTATCTCTGTTATGTTTTAATGGATGCGTTTTCACAGTAGCCGATTTGGAAGAGTCCAGTGAAGTGTTTTCAGAAGTTTCAGGAATATCTTCAACATCCCAACCATCTGAATCCAACTAGAAAAAAAAAGTAATATTACACATCTGAAATGGTAAAGAAATGAGAATAGAGGTCACATTTCATTCTAAATAATTATGAAAGTATTGTATCGAATTATAAATTAAATTATTCTCTATTTTCTGTGTAAGAAGGCATTACATTTATTAAATCAAAAATATTCACTGTGAACAGTAAGTAATCATGAAGTCTATAGAATTAAGAGAATCTTTGCACTCAAATAACCCTATGGAGGTGGCATTGAATTTTCTTTCAACAATTATTCGACTTATTTTTTTCATGCCTTTGCAATTGAATTTGACACTTCTCAACTATGTATTATTTATCTATTATTGAACTTACAGCATTATCAGCTATCATTTTTTAATGTAAAGGGTAATTGTAAGATATATCTTACCATATTCTTCTTCTGCTTTTTTGCAGGCGTCAAACTCTCCTCTTCATTATCATCACTATCAACATCTCCCGATTCCATCTTCTTTTTCTGCGCCATAAGCAGCTTCCTTCTCTGGCGTTTATTCAGCCCTAAAAAAATGATTTCTATGAAAAGCGAAAGAATAGAGATGGAAACAATATATGGTATCCATGAAACCTTATTAATTAAGTATAATATTTTAACAAGCCGATTTCGACAAACCTTTCATGTCATCTTCGTCATATTGCTCAGCACACTTCCTCTCATAGTCCAAAAGTTCCTGAGCAGCTTTAGCTGCTTTCGGTAACTTGAATCTTGTATCAGTTGGCAAAATTATATCTTTTGCTTTGTATGGATATACTCCTGTCGCCAGAGTTTCAAAACTGAAAAATAATCAAAACATTATATAAATTAAAACTTATTATTCTATTGACTGATAATAATAATTCTGAATGTATTCATCTAATGGGACTTCAATATTTTTCTTTCATAATAAGTAATATGTGATAAGAACAACAAAAGATAAATAAAACAAAGATTATAACAATATTGTCTGATTGAATTCCTAAGGAACACGCACGGCACAAGTGAATACCGTTGTAAAAGGATTTTATTTGGATAAGAGAGAAAAAAACCATAGCATTAAGTATGAAGATTTATTATAAACATTAAAAACGCATGTTAATTGCTGCCATATGGAATTAATTATATTTATTGATTGAATTGGCATTCACTTGGTAGAACTCCATTATAACACGGTGAAAAAATAGCAATGTATTTTAGTTCTACAAAATTATTTTCAACAAATATAGTTGATAGCTATTTCGGCTCACGCCATAGCATAGCATAGCCACGCAGATAGTTCTGACGATGGCGTGAGCCGAAATAGCTATCAACTATATTTGTTAAAAATAATTTTGTAGAACTAAAATACATTGCTATTTTTTCACCGTGTTGTAATTAATTATATCCTTGATGTATAACTTCCACCACAAAAGAATTGTGTAACTATGCATCAAAAAACCAAAATTCATATTTTTCTTACATTTTACAATTTTAAGATGATTTTGAAATGTTTTGAAACTTATTTATATATTTATATTTTAACACTTATTTCGACAAACATAACTTGATAGTATTATTAAATTATTTTTGCCGAATATTACGCTTCATAATACTAAAAAACTTTATTATAAAAAACATGTATATAAATTATAATGTAAGTAAATTAACTAAGTTTATATTTTGAGTAAAAATCTCAATAATTAAAAAATAAAATAAAAATATTGTGTTCAACATAAAAATATTGGCTTTTAATAACAATATATCTTGTGTTGTGACAATCCAGTGATATTTTGAAAAATGTAACAATTTTCAACTGAACATTGCAGAAAAGCTAAGCCACTTATCATTATATTATATGGGTAAAAATACTTTGAAAAAGTATAATTAATATTTTTCCAACTTTTTGGGGTCCCTGGAAAATACATATCACTCAAATAATATTAATTTACATGTACAACACTCAACTGATTAAACAGTTTACTCACTATTGCGAAATGGATTTAAGCTTATTCCGGTTGTTGGATGTACTTCTGGGATCTGACACCATCGACCGAAGAAGACTGGCAATCATTTCTCCGTCCACCGGAAGTTGTGGTAGCACCGTATCAACAAAACCGGCACGGGGGTCCAAGGCCTTGGATCTACAAAAAAAATTAAGTTGGTAAAGGTGATCATTAGACACAGATGCTATTGACAATAGACGACATCCATTGATGTTGTAATTCATCTGCAATCTCTAGTCTTTTTAATTTGGCATACTTAGTTGGTTTATTTTCGGTTTCTGGTATATCATCCTCCTCGATTTCTTCATCACTCATGACAACTTTTTCCATTGAATCTATATTGCCACCAGGATAGCCGGCCTGAAAAAAAATATCGTTGACTGTAAACCGGCAAGTGAATGATTGCAACATATTATCCCTTCGACTTAAGCGATAATACCAAGATTATATTGGCTGAAATAATAAATAAAAACCTATTTATTGTAGGTGTACATTTAACATTCTTATATTTAAAAAAATTGGATCAATATTGGTCAGGTAACAAATGATCTATCATTTGTAGTACCAATAAAAAAAAAACCTGCTCGATTATAAAAACTATTTCTAAATAAATAAAACAAATTTCATATCATCAGAACCGGTTTGTATATTAGTAGTTGATAATGTTCGCAGTGAGTGAAACTAATAATGAGTCCTTTATTATATGGAGGTTGTATTAAGGAACTTTGACCAATTTGTTCATATATAATGCCTTGGAAGTAATGATAATTGTTTATTATATATTCAACGCAAAAATATAAAGTGTGTTATTGAGATATGTGATATTATCTTACATTTCTCCATGCCAGCAATTTTTCCTGATAGTCTATTCCAAGATCTGTTTGCCTGATGAGATGTGTGAAGATATTCTTCACTATGGCGGTGGACAACCTAGGTTCGTCACCATATGAGAGATATTGAGCAAATGGGCGGCAGAGTTCTGTCAATGCTTCACTGCTAAGGTTTCCTTCGCTTATCTGTTGATAGATGTTAGAATGGATAACTATGTAATGAAAAAGATTCCTAAAAATACGTTTGTAGATTTGTACACATATACATTGATCATAGCTAAATAATACGGGTCGTCATCAAAATTACATATTCTATTTTAATATTTTAAAAACATTTTTAAATATTTTAAATAGTAAGTAATAACCTTCTCAAATTTACTCATAACAAAAAAAAATGTTTGCTATCAATTTTGTCATCATGGTAAAATATTATATGTTGAGGGGTCGTAAATAAAAGGCCATCAGTTTTACAATAACTAAATGAAGACAGAAACATTCATGAATATTTAGAAATTGACCCAAAAAAACTTGGATCAAATTTATTACCTTAGCAATTTCCTCCATCCAACAATCAGACAAATGCATTTGCAATCCTAGACTGTTACGACTCTCTTTGGATGGATCTGCAGACAGGAGTCCCTTTTTGCCAGACAGGGCATCCGTTATCAATTCCATGGCTGGTGTAGACCAATTCTGCTCTTTAGCACATTTGAAAATGGCACGAGTCACTCGGCGAACCAACTGAGCAAATAACAATCAGGAAATAGGTTAATAATAATAAATAGGAGTAATAAACAACATCATTATTTTCCGAAAAATATCAATTGAGAAATAAAAACATAATTATTGTATTGATATTTAATGGGTTTAAAATGCAGTAGGAAATAGCAAATATTACGACTCCATAAGATCTATTAACCATATTTTAGTTCTTCTCATGGAACCTGATTATTCGATATTTGTTCGTTGTAAAAAATATCTATAGACTAGATAATGCAACTCTTAGGGAAATTGTGGGATTTTATGTCTTTTATGCTCAACATTAGATTCTTGCTGTATGTGTGGCAAAACATAATAGTCACAGGAAGGTAAGTTTTCTATTAATGAAGTAGTCCTGGTTAAAGTGTATATGTATATATATACAAACTACCAGTGCAATGGATATAGCGGTCTGAAGATAAGTCTAAATATATATTATCTTACTTTTTACTAATCCACAATAAATTGCCAAATTTAAGTTATTTTCTCAGTCGAATGGAGTCCAATGCGGAATATTTTCTTTGTATCAATTATCATTTGAATTTGTATACTTAGTCACTTACTTTTTATTAATACTATATCTTACAGTTTTTAGGCTTAATCATAGTGGCTTGGATGTAATAATAAATGTTTTTTTTTCTTCTATTATTTTCTCGTTAATTCAGTTACTAAGCAAATTTAAATAAATGTACAAAAATATATATAGTATTCACCATAAGGAATTTGTCAATCCTGTGCTGATCTATTCCAATCCAGTTTTGAGCCATGATTTGAAGGAAGCATTTGTAGAAGAGGCAAGATGTGGCCATATTGTTAACGCCAAAACATTCAAACAGACCTGCGATGCTCTCACACAGGTCTTCCTAAAGAAGATAACATTAATATTTAAATCAAGTTTTCAAAGAAAAGAAAATAACACAGTAGTTCATACTAATAATTTAATAATAAAAGTGCCAATCTTTGTGGACAGTTAGACATCAGCGTCACAAGAAGAGATTTCGTTATGTTATTTGGGTTTTGATTTATAAAATTCAAGATTAAATGTGTATTGAGACACGAATATTTTCTGTTTCGTTATCGTCGTCGTTTTTTGTTATTCAAATATTAGTAATTAAATTACAATCACAATAAAATTCAAAACATTATTCTGGAGTTTAAATAATACCAAATTAATAATTAAAAACATGCAATCTAATTCATTCGAGCATACCTGTACTAAAGGTTTGTCTGACATCCAAACACAATAGAAAAGACCTTTCCATAATCGAATGAAATCGTACTCTGTGAAATCTGAAAAAAAAAAAATGGTCACTATGAATTAGATGTTACTAGGCTCTATTTTATTTCTATCACTTCGATCGTAACCAAATTAATTGATATTATTTTCAGTTCAATACCTGCAACACTTGCTGTCAAATACAAGAAAACATAATCTCTTCTAAGTTTCAAAACACTTTATAGTATAAAATTAATTACACAAAAACAAGTAAAATCATATATCAAATGAGATAGAATGCTTTAAAAATAATTCGTAATTAATCGACGCATGTTTTCAGCGATGTGTGAAAAATATTAGAGGTTATATTTATCAACAACCGTTCCTAGACATTCGCGAAATGTATTGAATTTGAGGCACGTTTCTAAGGCAACCTAAAAGATGTTTGGCTGAAAAACTATATTATATCTATAAAATAATTCATCATTTTATGTATTTACCCAGAGTACTGGCAGAGCGATATGTTAACCATTTTTTTAGACTTCTCAAAACCTTGTCGCTTGCTTTCTTATCGTTTCCCGCTAACTTGAGGGCAAATTTAATTTCCTGTTCAACGAGAAGAACTTTATTCACTTTCTTGGGCTTAACCACTTTGTCTTGAGACTTTTCTTTTCCTTTTTTGTCATCTTTCTTTTTAATTTTATCAAATTTATTTGATTTTTTGGGCGCACGTGGCGGATTAGCTTGGCGGACCGCCATCATTAATATTCGATAATGGCTGAGTTGCTATACGGAGCTAATTAAGTTTCCTTGATACCTTTAAAGATTTCAGCGTAGAAAAGTATTCCTCCCTATGTTTTATTTTTTTAAATTTGTTTGCAAAGTAAAGGTGATTTAATAGTAATTATTTCAAATGAAAGTTCTGGTCGATTAAAGGAATGTAACATTCATTTGAGAAATCTGTTACCAAAAACGAATTAAATATTTTTATAAGCACAACAGTCTATAAAATTCATATTCAAGTTTAAGCACAGAATATACTATTACTATTCAATCGTTTAGTGATTTATTTTAGTATTGAATGAATCCATTCACCTTTAGCAACGTATTTTTTAAAATATAATTATCATTTACATCACAAATTGTATTTGGATGCCTACCATAAATTTATTTATAAACAAAACTCTGTCTGATCAAATAAAAATTCGAAAACATTTTATATTAAATTACGTAACAATTAATAATACATTAGTATAATATTCTAATTAGTTTGTGCAAAAAATATTGGTTATAGAAAATAAAATGTTATCATCTGCTACATGATTGCATTTGTTTTCAAATAATAATTATAAAATATTTATATTGATTACATAATTTTATTTTAATACGTTAAGGAGGGTCAATTTTGGTAGTTGTTAACTTAGCAGTCTCGTGTGAAAACTATTGTAACAATACATGAAACGATTCAATTATTTCAATCATGCGCATTAAGTCCATAGTGATCTGTCATCCGTAGATAAAATGTCAAGAAATTGGCTAAAGAACGCTTCTAACGATTATGCATGGCAATCTTTATACTTTTTTTCACATATACTTAATGCAGTTATGCTTTTTTTTTTAAGAAAATATCAATTCGATGAATATACCAGTTATCTACAGACGATGCTGTTTGATAACATTATGGCTTATTAAAATTTAGACATACACAAGACGAAATAAAGATTTGAATTCATGGTTTCGACGAGGCAGACATAGTGTACTCTCATATAGCGAACTTTCCTATAGCGAACGTTTCAGTTTTCCGTAAACCAGTCGTTCCTATGGTGTTTTTGTTACAAAACGTATAATTTTTAAAGTTAAAATAGAATTATTGTAAATATGTCATATTAAACATATGTATATAAGAAGAAAAAAAACGTCAATGTACATAGCATGATCGCTTGTTAACAAACTGACATAACTTTAATTAGCTAATACATAAAAGTCATAGTACAGGCTTGATTTTGTGATTTCGTTCAATTCACAAAATACAATTGAAAAAGACTTTATTTCGAATTTTGTATGGGTGCCTTATTAAAAACTCTACTAAAGCGTGGTTTCTACGCTATAGGAGGTTGTCTGTATTACCAAACTTACAGTGTAAATGTGTAAAAAAAGAAAAATGCATTTTAATGTGGCGTCAAAACAATATGACTGCCCAATTGACAAAATACTAATGCCATGTTGCATGCCGATTGAAAAATTTCAATATGTCCGTATCTTATTTTTGTAAAGCACTCGGGTGTCGCCGTAATAATCGTCCAGAACGGTAACCCTCATTACTATATAACTCTAATATGACTGCTATACCAGAACCAAAGAAAATTTCAAGAAATTTTATAATACATTGTTATTGCTAAGAACGGTTTCCCGTTATCAACCGTTAAATTATATAGGAAACGTTTAATCACAAATAATATTGTGATGTGTGTTCATAGATGTTTCATGTGGCGCGCAATAACTTGATGTACACGTCTGTATACGGCTGCAGGTTTATGGAAATGAAACTATTATACACTTTGTATGGGAATGTCTTATGTTACGAATCACTTTGAGGAAATAATAGATAATATAAATTGAAACACTCTTGCAGTTGTATACCCTGATTGTTGGTGTAGTAAACAATTCGTTGGAACGGCAAAATTCATATATTGTATAATACAACAGTTAAATAAATGGATGAAATAAATATTGCATACTTTTGTTATGAATGAGGTTAGGTATATTAATTTCATGTTGATTTTTAGAGTTCGGGAATATAGCTATCACTTATAATTAAGGAGTATTTCATGTAAAATAATATTAATTATTTAGTTTAGTGTAATATCGTCATCATTTGTGTTTAGCTAGATTTTTTTGAAATATTTACAAAAATTTGCTTAAAAAATCTAGAAGTCTATATAAAATCCTAAAACGAAAGTTGCGGTCACTTAAAATGCAATTATTTTATATTAATATGTATCTTTCTTGGAACTGTGAAAAAATCGTATAACAAATTGACAAAAAAGCTGTCAAATTTAAATATCGTGAAATATTGAATGTGTCAATTTTCTTTCTATCTGATCGTAAATTTTCAAATATTATATTCATGTTCAGTTATCTAAAAAAATTCTTATTTTGGGCAGTTACTTTACAAAAAATACTAAATATACATTGCATGTATAGTTTTTCGATACAAAATTATATTCGGATACGCGTTGGGAAAGAAAGTTGATTTTATAAATATATATTTAGATTTCACATTAGAGCCAACGACCATACCACGTTGAAAGCACCGGCTCTCGTGCGATCACCGAAGTTAAGCAACGTCGAGCGCGGATAGTGCTTGGATGGGTGACCGCTCGGGAACACCGAGTGCCGTGTTCTCTTGGCTGTGGGAAGGAAAACCCAGACAGAAAAACGAACACCAACCGCCTGGGCAGCGTGGTGTTGCTATGTCCAAACCCCCCCCTGAAAAAAAAAAAAAAAACAGGGGGAGGCCTTCATCCAGCAGTGGATCGACCCCCCGGCTGATGATGATGATGATGATATTTAGATTTATTTAAGAGGGGTTGAAACCAAAAATCTGTTTATCTCAGAGTGATTTTTTGTGAGATGTTATGTATTATATAATAATAGTTTAAGACTAGAGATTATATTTTTTTATATGCCGAAGGAACAGGTACGTACATACATGGATAATGCCAAGACTTCTATAAGCAAATAAAAGCTTACGAAACCCTCTAACTGTTTTGTATTTATTTACAATTAATGGTAACTTTTACCTCACCACTTAAATCTCCGAAGAAATACAACCTAAATAAGTACTTTTCCGAGACACATGTAAGTTTAAAGGCTTAAAAACTATTTTATCATATAATCAGAACAGGATAAGTTTACTCAGGGCCTTTTAAAAGAGATTTCCATGTTATGTTTGGCTTTTTTATTTGTCATTTCTTTGAGTCAAAAATATCTCACTGTCAATATCGAAGGTGTTGTAATTAAAGCATCAATAAATATATAAAGAATACATTCGATTAACCATTTCATGTAAAAAAGCAAATGCTGCAATATTATTTGAGGCGCCCAAGGTTTGAAGACGCTGAGTGTACGTTACTTGCGTTTATCTGCCATTAAAAAAAATCTTTAAATTATTCTTGATTCTTAATACAAAAAAATATGCAGGTACTTAAATGCATAGGTAGACTAAATAGAGAAATACTGCAGAATAACCACTATTATATAGGCCAGAGGCTTTAAACGTACGCCCGCAGCGAAACGAGAGCAAAGTTGCCAAGAATTTTTCATATTCTTACTTACACGTATTTGATGATATCATATGAAAAATCAAATTCAGTGTAATCACAGTTTTACACAAAGGATGATAACATTTTTTTAAAAATTATTATGTCTAAAAACTTTAATAATCATCACAATTGCATAAATAGTCCGCAGAACAAAGAATTTATAAGTGCCGTTTTATTGTTTCTAAGAAATAGAGGGCATTACAAAGGAAAGGTTTTTGTCAGGAATTAAATAAGCTAACTCACGCACAGTGCCTTTTTGATATACGAAGATTATACTGGACTCAATTTCACTTACAAAAGTTTTAAGTTTTTCAAATTTGAATGGAAAATGAAACTGACAACATTATGCTATACGATGCTAACTGTTTATTGTGTGTCATCTTTGTTGTATTCCTCGGGTCGTTAGTGACACTAAATGTGGAATCGTACAAAATTTCAACAATTAAAATTTGAAAACATTAAGTAATAACTAAATGCATGAAAATAAAATATTGTTTCACAATAACCAATAAATTGATATTTTTAGATCTTCATATAAATTATGATATCGTCTAAGGGTGCTTGATGGAATTTCTCTTTTTTGACAAATTTGAATTGTTTAAGCTTTATACGATTCTATATTTTTTAATGGGAGTAACACGTGGAATCGTACAAAGTTTCAGCATTTCGAATTAGATATTTATGTTAGATAAAAGCGCGAGCCGCATGTTTGACACGCCTTATAATCCATCACTGTTGTACATTTTTTCTTTAAACATTAATCATTTCAAAGATGACTAACATCTCTGTACCATTTAAGATGAGGTTATTGTACAGTAAAATGAACCAAAACAAATTAAAATTGTGAGAGACATGCAATGGTATAACTCGTACAATAAAAAATCCAATAGTCGAAAATTCATACTGTGGTATTCTTCATTAATCATTACGAAGGTTATCGAGGAATTCAACGACGTACATATGTCACTCATTTACAAAGGAAATAATGAACATTAAAGTATATCGTGTTTCATTGAAAATTTACCGATGTCAACCAAATTATATTTTTGCGATTTCCATACATACAAATGCTAAATTGATTTACAAAAGGTATTCACGAAGACACAATAGAAGCAGAGTTGACAGCTTTCAAAAATTTTAAGTGTCAAATAGAGAAAAAAACAATAATAGATTAATTTTGACCTCTTATTAATTATGTAAGAATTATAGGATTACTTTATTAAATATTTTAAATAATAAAAACACATTTTTTAGTACTTATTTCCACAATATATTTTTTGATCAGGACCGGTTTCGCTCATCGCGAGCATTATCAACTGATAGAATACAATTTACAAACAAGTCTATTTATACAAAACAAAAAATTAATTTGAGTTAATGGTAGCAGGTGTACAAAACCATGGGTACAAGAACTAGGAAACAATTTACATAAAATCATACAATATTGATACAAATAAAGTAAATTAGTATAAAAATTAAATGTTCACAATCACTTATTAAGAATTAAAATTACAATTATGGTAAATCAATAATCCATTAGGAGCTCTAAACAATCAATAAGGAAGTAAGGAGTGGGAAATTTTTAATAACCCACAATCACTACTTAATGGAACAAAATAAATTAATACATGAGAAGTCGATTAAAGATGAATCGATGAGATGGGAAGATATGGTCAGTCAGGGGCGTTCCAATATTTTCTGTAAAAAATTTAAGTAAAAGGAGGCAATATCATTTTTCAAAAAAAAAAAAAGGAAAAAAAAAAAATAATAATATTTATTTGAAATATATATTTATTAATCTAATTTAATGAGTATAACAATGGTGACGACGCAAAAGTAGTTTGTTCATTTATAAGGTTAGAATTAGGCAAAAATTTATATCGATTAATTTCAAGGATTTCTTGTTTATCTAATTTCAGTGATTTGTTATTGAAATGCAGGATTTTGTAGTTTATAGTTAAATCACATGAATGTTTATTTTGAAACAAATGGTTTCCAAAAGTAGAAATCTCATCGCCTTTTTTGGCACAAGCTAAATGTTCCTTAAATCTAGTATGAAAGGATCTTCCTGTTTGACCAATATACCTAGCCTCACAGGAATCACATTTTAGAAGATAAATACCACTTTGGCTTAAAATATTAATTTTGTCTTTCGTGTTAACTAACATTCGACTAAGATTATGATTGTTATAAAAAGTTACATTAAAAAGTTTTTTGTCTAACTTCTTGGATATGTTTTCAGAAACTCGGCCTAAATAACTTAGTTTTACCCAACGTTTTTCAACGGAGGGAACATCAATCACCAAGCTCGAGGTTACATTTAATAAAGCTAATTTTTTAGTTTTTTTAAAGACAAGTCGATCAATCAACTTTGCACGAATCGTATCCATTGTTAAGTGCGATCTGTTTAATGGTGTTTAATTCTAAATTGAAATTTGATTCTGTCATAGGAATTGTCAACAAGCGATGAATAAAAGAATGAAAAGTTGACAACTTATGTGAAATGTGGTGTCTAGACGAGCTACTTATGATATTGTCACTAAAAGTCTCTTTTCTGTAAATACTGAAACTATGACGATTATTAATTAGTTCAACGGTTAAATCTAAAAAGTTTATTTTATGCATACCCAATTCCATTGTGAATTGAATTGAACTATGAATCTTATTCATATTATTCAAAAAAGTATGCAGTTGCCTTTCGGTACCTCCCCAAAGTACTAAAATATTTTCAAAATCAAATTTTTCTAAAATCAAAATATCATCTATACCAATAGATGATATTTTTAAAAAGATCTAATTTTGTAATTTTTGATTCAATCAAATTCATGAAAAAATCAGCTAAAATTGGTGACAATGGACTACCCATTGTCAAACCATCCAACTGTTTATAAAATTTATCTTTAAACTTAAAATAATTTTGATCTATGCAACAGTTAATGATTGATTTTACATCTGTAGCCAACCGGGGATTAAGATTTTTCATATCTATGAAATCAACAATCGCTGACTTTAGGTCAGATATAGGCACACTAGTAAATAGGCTCACTACATCAAATGAAACTAGCTTCGCGTTCAAAGGTACTGATAAATCTTTAATTTTTTCTACTAATTGAATTGAGTTTTTAATCCCGAATTTGGGGGTGAATCCCAACTTATGTTTGAACAAGGAATTAGCAATCCCTGCTAATTTATACGACGGTGCAGCATTAAAGGAAACTACTGGCCTTAAGGGCATACTTTGTTTATGGATTTTTGGTAACCCATACAGTCTAGGGCACTGTGGGTTCATTTGTTTGTGCCTTTTTTTAAAAGGCTCTGTAGGAAAACACGTATTTGCTTCATCGATAACTGTCTTTACGGATTCAGAACTAGATGCAGTTGGATCACGTTTTAATTGAATAAACGCTGGACCCGACAAGACATCCTCCATTTTTTCATCGTAAACACCTCTATCCATGATAACAGTAGTGTTACCTTTATCGGCTTTTGAAATTATTAAGTTATTAGAATTTAATTTTGTTTTGATAGACTTTACGATACGCGTTTCAAATTTACTAGTATTTACAATATTTCGAGATTCCTTTTTTAGAATAGTTGAGCATTCATATTTAATGGCCTTATTCGATCGTATAGCCAGATCAGCATCGATCGCAAGATTTTCTAAATCTTTTGAAGTTATTTTAACATTAGGGCAATATTTCAAACCTTTATTTAATAGGCTCATTTCATTAGGATCAAAATTGACTGAAGTTGTATTAACAACCCGTTCCGCAAAAGATATTTTCTTCTCTACTATGGTATTTACAGAATATTCTGACTTTTTAGTTTCAGACAAATGATTTAACTTTTTCTTTTGGTTCAGAAAGGTTTTATGGATAAAATTTTGGACCTCAAATCTAATTTTTTCATCTAAGATGTCAAAATCGACTGAGTGAAGTTTGCTAGTCAACAAAGAATGAATATAAAATAAATATACACTCACCGCATCCCTGACACAGTACCATCTCTTCATTTCAGCTTTTATCCATGTAAGCTGCGCCAATTTTAGAGCTTTTAGAGCAATCGGTGAATTGGACTTCGTTTTGATGTTCACGTAGTTCGGTATAATGTTGAGACGAAGACATTCTCTATTATACCAAATATGTTGAGATGCTAAAGACTGTTTTAATTTGTATTTCTTAAATAAGACAGTAAGTTTAGCCGTACACGCTTCATTAATCACTTTAAGGTGTTAACTGTCACTTCTTGATGGTAAGGCATTATATTTTAAATAATAAAAACACATTTTTTTTTTTTTAGTACTTATTTCCACAATATATTTTAAAAATTAAATTAAATTAAATTAAATTAAAAAAAAAAATTATTAAATATGGTAAATATATGCATCCAGTGATAATATACAATGCATTCGTATTAATATGCAAAGTTTATTAACAAAAATTTTGATATTTTTGGCAAAGTATTCAATCAAGCGTATTGAAATGAATAGTGTTTAATAACCTTGTAACTCTATTGACACATTAAGTCCGGAAAATGATCGAACTTCACACTCTTGTCAATAAGCTGTCATCATTTATTGGTGAAGGTAAATAACATAGATGATATCTCAATACTTTATGGATGTAATGAGAGAAAATTCACAAATGTTTTAATCTGTCTAAAGCTAACGACCCATCGGTTTGTCGTTTTCCTACCATTTCACTCATTTCTAACTGTTTTAAATAATATTGGAAAAATTAATCGATTAATTAAATGTACATAAAAACGTAAAAACAGATTAAATATTATTATTAGATTATTCCATATAAGAAAAAAACAAATTAAATTAGGTTATTCGAATACTTAACCTGTCTTAAGCTAACGACCTACCGGTGTGTCGCTTTCCTACTGTTTTACTCATTTCTAGCTACTAAAGGGTTGGAAGATACTTCATAAAGACATTATATTTTATGTAGGCTGTCAACATTGTATTCTTTTATTCATCGTCTCTTAATTGCTCCGATGTATTTTTTTGATATTATAATTGAATACGTATAAACGAAATTCAATACAATAATGGTTACGATATACATTTCACTAATCAGCCCCACAAACACATTAAAATTACAAATATCATTGTAAACTATAAACATTTACTTGCAAGTTGTTGAACTTCTTGTTAAATAACGGTATTTAGGCAGTCGGAGAAAATATATCTTAAAAAAAAAACGATACGTTTTTTGACAGTGCCCAAAACTGTATTAATATCGCATTTATCAATTAAATTATTATAAAATTGTTGTGAAGCTAAGTACATATATTGGTCAAACAAAATCATACAGGAAGATCGTTTAAATATAATGACATTTGGCATGTGTCAAAAAGAGATTTATTTTTTACTTGTAAAGTTTTTGTTTCTAGATTAAGAAAATTTAAGAAAACTTTATAAAAAATTAAATATTAAAAATCATTATATTATACATAAAGTCTTGACTAATTCAAATTTATTAAATGAAAAAAAAAACGTTTTCATGATCGATGTTATATTCGGCTACCATAATATATTTATATAACATATATTATGGTAGCCGAATATATTTTTCAAAATTTTATTATTTTTATATTTTTTTGCAGATATCTTTTGGGTGTTCATAAGTTTCATGCGTGTAATTATTTTGCATTTTGTATTGCCAAATTATTCCATTTGCTATTTAAGTTTATTAATATTTACGAACTATTTCAATATTCATTGTTCTTACATAATACATTCTCATTATAATTGACTTTCAATGAGGTTGGAGGTCACTGATGTATTAATAGATTATAGACTTTTCCATATCCACTCCCAACGTGGAGCAAATGATCTCACAACAATAGTGTTTAACAGAAGCTTGTTTCGAGTGTAAGAAGAGCATACGAGGTGATAAATTACTGTTTTAAAACAATCATTGATAAATTAATGAAGAAAATTCTTTCACCACTTCATGACATACAATCAATTATATTTACCACGAAAAAAAACAACAGGCACTATTGCTGATAGCACTCAATGTACAAGATATAGAAAATTACTGGAGCATTTCAACAGAAGTTTTTTTAAATCAGAAACTGGTTGCAAGTGTATTCCATGATTTTTTTAGGATAGAACCCGAGTTCCCAACCTGTGGATCGCCACCCCAAAGGGGGTAGCCAATTTATACAATCAACTTATTATATTATAAATAACTATTTCAATTGCATGGCCATTTGGCTTTTGATAAAAGAAATCGTCACCTGAAAAGAGTTGGGAGCCTGTGGTGTAGAAGGATGTGGTTAGAAAAGATTAATGGTGTATCACCCTAATTAAGTTTTCAAATGATACAAACAAATTTTTAGTTCTGTTTCCATAATATTTTATGACCACGACCGATTTAGTTCATCATAAGTGTTATCAACTGGTCAACTACCAAGTTTTTATTATTTAAAATATAACGCCTATCCACCAAGAAGTGACGGTAAACACATGGAAAGTGACAGTAATTAAGTCTAATTTTTAAGGTTAAATAAGAGACAGGAACGAATAAAAGTATGACAGACGTCCATGGTTTTTCACACTGCCTATCCCCAATGTAGAGCTTATGGTATCCTAATAGACATTTCTACGAGAACGGCTTTTTAGTCAGTTGTCTGTCTTTTTTTCAAAGAGAATATCATAAACGAATTAGAACAGAAATTAGTTTATGGATTGAAAAAAGCTGTTCATTCTGGGAAGTTGAACGCTGCACATGTTTATGTTAATTGATTTTTCGATAATTAAATTAACTATTGTATAGTATTTGTATTGTAAGATTTTAAATGTCACAGATGGATCAAATAACTATCTGAAATAACTGTAGTGTTGAAAACGTACAGCACGTTCATGTTCTATATTTTTTATTTGCTCGTACAAAAAAATATTTTTCCTGTATAACAATTTTTGCCGCACGCCAAATCCACGTCGAGTAAATGTCACGTTAGCTCCACCCTAGTTCTGGGTCTAGTGAAAATGTAATATCAGTTTTTAATTGATTGTATATAATAATAAATATTTTTCCTGGATATGCAGTGCTCATGAAAATTCCTTGGGTGTGATCAGTGGTAACTCAAAAATTTTAAGATTAACTATCAAGTAATTTTTGAGCAAGTTTATCAGAGACGTGTCAAATGTGTAGATAATTGTTTATTCCCAATTATCACGAAATATTTATGTTAAGCAATATTGTATTATTTTGCTGCTATAAAGTTTAATACTAACAATAATATCTATGAGACTTAGCGGATGCCTGAACGGTTTCTAAAAATGAGAAATTTTCTTAAAATAAAGGGGCTGCCACTGAAAGCAGTGCTGTGATAGGAGTACACCCCGTCAAATCCAAACTTAAGTATTGCAGAAAACGCGAATAGTTCTTGTAATTTTTTACCACCTATTAAATATTTGATTCAAAGATTATTTTACAGGCGAAACGACATGACTACTTGGCCATCATAAAACCTTTTGCAACTTAAATGATGAACTAATTAAATTCTACAAAAAATAAAAAATAGCTACACTTTGCAAAATATACACGTAAGTGATTCTATATTATCATACAAAAAGAGTTATATTTGTCCGATCGTGTAGGATTTTTTTTGAACATTGACGAACTAGATAAAATCACCAAATGTTTAAAACAATTATATTTTTAACCATCTGACTACTAACGTCACAAACGTTGAGACGGCTGATTACAGTGCTTTGATGGTTGATTCTTAAAAATGTAGTGTTAGTTTTTTTTTTGTATATGTACATTTGAAAATTATAATGTGTGTTGATTAATTCTGAAAATCCCTTTAAGTTTATTTGATACCAGCACAATTCGTTTGTATTTTGAAGAATTTGGTATTGGATCATTTTTATGTGGCTTAGCCGTAAAAAGGTTAATTAGCATGATGGTCTGTTTTTAAAATCTTAGTATTCGATTTTTCATACGACCTTTCTTTATCCACCTTTACACAAATAATCATTAGCAAACTATTATGAAATTTTAAATAAGCAATGTTGATTTTAAAACTAAAAATGTAAATGAAATTGTTAAATATATCTAAAATAATAAACGGTTATTTATTCCAAATCATATTGCCTTATAAGTTTTAAACGCTGTTATTGTTTGTATGTAAATCCATTCTCCTTATGTTTTTTTATTGACACGATAGCATAATCATGTTTTATTATTAAAAGGATTTTTTTAGTATTGTTTTGAACGGCTTATCTGACAGAAAATTAAAAATTGCTAAGTGAAGAAAATTACGTGAACGATAGATTAAGAACGAAAATATTATTGCAATAATTAATATATAATATTCAGTCTTTTGAGTTTCAAAGAAATAAAATTTCCTCTTCGAAATCCAAAGCGATTTGTATTCAGACTAAAATGAGCTTTCGTAATATTCTTCTTATTTTTCAGTACAGCTTTCCGGCGAGCTTTTTCTTTGTCAATCTGGCAACATTGCTTGTAGCCAGCTTTGGCGGACGCAGATATGTCACGCCACCCTATTTTAGTCATCACAGACATCGCCGTCAGCCCGAAAATAGTACCGGGAAGCGACCGTCTTTAAGGCTTATATTCCTCTGGCGGAAGCTCCGCGAATTACCCGTTCCCTATTTTAATGCTAAGCGTGCACGGGATCGATTCGAGAAATATTGCACGATCTTTCGCAAAGTATTTCGTCATACGTTTACGATTTTGTTTATGTCAATTAAACTCTATAGTTAATACATTTACATAATATAAAACGTAAATGTCATAATCTATAGCTGGTAGCATATGGATTCATGGTTAAATATTAAACGTTCAAAGTGCAAGACACTCTTATTTTATATAAGAATATATGATTGTTGCTTTCTAAGAAACAATTCTCATTTTCTTTTATGACATGAACATTATCTTTCTGTCTATATTTATATGTCTTTAAATAATCTTTGAAAAATAATTGTCAAATATCTCAAAGACAAATTCATAAAAATTACTGCAAAAAGCATGCGAAAACTATTTTCTAAATACACGGATAAAAAATCAATTATTATAACATACATTTTTGTCAATTTGATTGGGGAAAAAGATATCAAGCGAACTTTACCTGCCTTATTAACATAGCATAAATGTATTATTATATAAAAAACGAGGACGAAAATATAAAACATATACAAAAACACAAATAAAAACTTATAAACTATCACTTTTAAGGTGTTAACTGCCACCTCTTGCTGTTCAGGTAATATATTTAAATAATACAACTCAATATTCAATACTATTCCCCAAATCAGGAGCAGTTATATGTTCATGGCGAGCATAATCGACTGATAGAGCACAGATAAATATGAGGCTATTGACGAAATTAAGGACATTGCAATTTAATTTTACTTAATGTAAATTATTTTCTTAATCCTTGAAGTAGCTTCAAACGAATAAACCAAAAAATTGAATACACTAAAATAATGAGGTCATGACATTGGCATACAAAATGTCATGGAGTACCTCTTTTAGCCATATAGTAATAATAAAGACGTACATTAATTTGTCACCTTGGTATATAGAACATTTACACTTTGTAGCAGAACGAAAGACGAGTACATTACTTTCTTCTTCAAATATTATAAATAACTTTATCAATTATTTTATTTATATATTAAAGATTATTGATAAAAAACAAATAATAGAATCATTCATTTATAAAAATGACTTCGTAAAACAAGTAAAAATTTCATCATCTCAATTAAAAAAAGCATTTAATTTTGTTTACCTATTTTATCTGTCAACGTATTCTCAATCTTATTGATATGAACAAATATAATAGATCAATGCTATTTCTTAGATGCAGTGATTTTAGAAACTATTGCTTAAACAACTCGACGAACTATATTTAAATTTACATTTTAAGAAAAAAAAAAATTTTTTTTTTCCTAGAGATATTCTCTTTAACTTTAAGGCCACGTTAAATGAGAAAAAAGAGTTACAAGTAGCTTTAGTGCCTTGTAAAGAATTAACCCGTGTAATGCATATAATACAAAAAATTGACGTAAGTAAATAATCATTTTTATTCTATATATGTATATATTTATATACACAAGGACAATTATAAGTGATAAAACATTCTTTAGTCTTATGAAATATAATTAATAATATTATTGATCCAAATTTTATCGCTATACTAACTATTGTATTGAAAAAGATAGTACTAAATTGTTTGTCAAAACATTTTCGACAATTCGTTAATTTATAATAAATTACATGCCCCTTACGCTTAAACATACTTTTCATATTTAGTATATTTAAAAAAAAATTCAAAATGTCAGAACGATTATAAAATTTAGTTACGCCACTGACACCGTTACCTTAAGTTCTGACATCATTTGAGGGTAGAAAGTGATTACTGATGATAGGTGAAACATTTTCGCGAAATTTCACGCAATATGTACTTCCGGATTGTCGGTCCATGTGGACGTTACAGTACCTATATGCCATCCGAACAAAGATGGCCACGGAAAAGTCGAGTCGTGTCCCGCATCGATTTTTCATCGCGCATTAAAATTAGTGCAAATGTGTCACAACCGCTGCGGTGTGCACGGCCGTTCGAAGTTTTGTGTTTAGTTTTTAATGATAGCAATATTAATCCGGCAAACGACGGTTCGAATCGGCTGCAAAACGACATGAAACTGCACGAAAAATCCCACTAGGGCGATGTACCGCGATCAAATTTGAGCTATATAAAATAGCGGCTAATCCATTTTATGGCAGACTTACAACTGGGCTCGACCGCGCCTTTTAAATAACCGTCTTTTGTGCTACTCATAATCTTAAATAATTTCAAAATCACACCGTTTTCCCGTATTACATAAAAGTGTTCCAGAAATTTATCGGGTTGGGTGAAACCAAAATTTCATAACCCCTCTCGGCGTTATATCGGACCTATTAAAACAATTTTCTTTTAAATTTAACGCTAATCGTGTGAAACCAGTACTTCCAACGCAGTAAATATATATCTCAACAGTGTTAAATATTTTTTTAATTAAATAATACATATTTTTTTACAACGTACTGAAGGAAACTTGGATTTTTCAATACAGCATGATATTAAGAAATGATCTCCTACATTAATTTACAATCTTCCAAGAAATGGTAAGTGATTCTACTTCATACAAACAGTTGAATCGAAATTAAATTTATATTTCCTGCTTAAAATATTGTATTAAAAATTACAGGTACATATTGCAAACGATGTATTGCAAGATACATGAGTAACTGTAATACTAAAATATAATCGAATTAAGTTCAGAAAATTTACTTGTGGATTAAATCGCTGGGAATTATTGAGAGTAAGTTAAGAGATAGGAAAAACCGGAAAACAGTTTTTGCAATGTACGGCAAATTTTAAGCCGATGGTCCGTTTGCATAAGCACTAGGCGTGCGCCTACAGTAGTAATTTTGAAGGGGCGTCAATTTTGCACGTATGACAGTTGAACTGTGATAACCTGGAAGAAATTACGAAAGAATAAGATACTGCTTTTATCCAGCATAAAATAAGCCGTGAATATGGTGTACATTTCAAAACATTAAACATTTTTTTTTGCGATCAGTGGAATGGTTTTGATAATGTGATAACATTTTGAAATTAGCACACGCAATTGTGCTGTCATTTTGTATATATATATATATATATAAATATATATTGCATTTCAACAACTAATAACTATCACCATAAATGTGATTATTTTGTTGGACTAGAAATTGGAATCAAGATCATTCAGAAATCATTGCTATTGCATTCCAAAATAGGTGTCAATTTTGAAATTAAAGACAGCATTACTGTTATAGCAGTTACAAAAATTAGTTGTTTTGATAGTAATCGATATTTTTAAAACTATTGAATGATAGTAATTTGTAATGTTCATATTTATCTAACAGATCGTAAAAATCGTATATTTACTGTCAGTAAAAATATTAATTCAATTATTGAAATTAGGTTCTTTAAAATTTTGAAGCATAGTTTAGATATTGTCAACCCACTGTCATTTTATTGTATCATCTATTGATGTTTGTTGATTACGCTGATATTTATTAGGCGGAATTTCATTTATGTGAATGGAAATTAGCAACTTGTCCCATACGAATCCGTTGAGAGTTCAATACATTGGTTTTTTACCGTAATAATATATTAAGTGTTAAAACTAAAATAACTGTGAAACGTAAACTAATTCCTGTGCTGATAATACATAAGAGGAACGGAACTGTTCACAAACAATATGAAACAAATATGGACGTGATAAATTTCAAATTTTCTAATATTTTCTTAAAAGTAAAAAGCCTTTGAAACAAGAATTGACAGTTAACACATTAACAAGACAAAAGTGATTAATACCATATTAAAACATAAAATGAAAACAAAAAAAAATGGATTTTTGTATACACGGTTAATATAAAGTGAAGTTTTATTTTTGCGATTGGAATCGGAAAGTAGAAGTGGAGTGACCGTTTTAATAATATTTAAAATTTATCAGGAAATATGCATGTATTGTCAAAATATATATTTCTTTAATAACATGTTTGCGAAGTTAAAGCCGAATAAAATATGGTGAAGGTTATTAAAAATTGCAGATTTTATATTCAAATGTTACCAAAAGCAATATTAGAATGAATCCGCGAAAACTGAAGCCTTTACAATCATTTGACTAATTGCGATAATTGGTCAGATATTTTGCAATTAAGTATGCGAATTTGTTTGCTACGAAATCTACGTGGTATCTTTAATAAAATTACAAAACGACTTTGTAACAAATTGTCATTTTTGTGGTGCTACGACTGACGTAGCACTTCGTGCATTTATAACAATTTAATATTATTTGGTATATATTGATATTCATATTAATTTCAAGCGATGGTCATTATATCTAACGATGATAAAATGTTACTATTCTGCTAGTTTTGTTCTTGATATGAATAAATATTTCATGCAAATATTTAATTGCTATAATTTGGTCTCATTTTTTTAGTTATTTTTAAACGTAAGTATTATTTTAAATATAAAAAAATATCACGTGAAAAATGAAGCGTCACATATGTTTTTTTGTGATTTTTATGTGATGTCTTAATCGTTTTAATTGTTATTCTTTTTACTTTGAAATAATTGTCAATATTCGGTTTTGTGTCTTGTATAAATTTATTATAACTGCAAAAATAAGGATTTAGTCTATTTTATTATCTGTGGTACTAAAGATATTTGTTTATGATTAAATATAAATTAAGTTGTTGTGTTGACATCGTAGATGTCATATTAAATAATTTTAGCGCATGTGCACTCGGATAAGACTTGGGGTAATACGAATGACGCTTGTACTCATTTTCTATGAATAAGCACCCAGTCATCTGACAGTGCTCTCTGCGATCAGTTTCCGGTACGACGGCTGTATATTCCACAGCCGTTCATAATGGCCAGTTTTGCCTAACGAAGGATTATTCTTAGAATTTTATTTCGCCAATGACAATTATGGCTTAATAATATTTTTTAAATAAAATTAAGAATTCCTGAGTACTATTGTCTTGACCCCTAACGTCTCAGTTGTTAAGATGATAAATTGCAGTATTTGTATTTATTTATTAGTAATTTTTTTCTATATTTATACGATCAGGATCGATTTTGATTATCGCGTGCGCTATCAATTGACGCTATATGATAATGTTAAGTCCTTCGTGTATGGGCTGATTTTTATATAAATATATATTCTATATAATAATGATATTTAGTCTATTCAATATAATCTTTATAAATTTGTTTGAGAAAAGTTCTGATTTGAGATTTTTTAAATTCAGTATTGAAATATGTTTCACATGGCTTAGCAGGAAATGAGTTAATCAATTAATAATTCATTTAAAATAAAGCTTTTTTTATTGTTTAAGTATCAAGTTATCTTTTTTTTTTTAAATAATAAAAACACATTTTTTAGTACTCATTTCCACAATATATTTTTTGATCAGGACCGGTTTCGCTCATCGCGAGCATTATCAACTGATAGAATACAATTTACAGACAAGTCTATTTATACAAAACAAAAAAATAATTTGAGTTAAACGTAGCAGGTGTAAAAACCATGGGTTCAAGAACTAGGAAACAATTTACATAAAATCATACAATATTGATACAAATAAAGTAAATTAGTATAAAAACTAAATGTTCACAATCACTTATTAAGAATTACAAATACAATTATGGTAAAGTAAGGAAGTAAGGAGTGGGAAATTTTAATGACGAAAATAACCCACACTTACTACTTAATGGAACAAAATAAATTAATATATGAGAATCTTAATGATAGTCAATTAAAGATGAATCGATTTTTTTAAAGACAAGTCGATCAATCAACTTTGCATCATTATTTTACATCAAGTATGATAAATAAGTTATTATTTTTTTTATTAAATAAGAATTTCTACAAACTTATTTGAGAATCTAGTGAAAACATTACTACAACGTTATTTATCACTTACACACTTCTGGATAATGACTTTTAATGTGTAGTCAGTCATATGTCGAAAGACATTTTATATTATAAATTATTTTAATAAAAATATATTGGATTGATATAAAAACAAAATAAAAAATTCGCGTTGAGATGAAATACTTTCTACTTAATAATTAGGCAAAATACCTTGCCTAACCCTCAAAAAGAGTGCACGAAATCCCATTGATTATTTTACTTAGTCAATAACATAAAAACCATGTGATATGAAATATTAAGTGTTTTTTTTGTATTTAAAAGAAGATACGTATGATTTATGAATTGATATATTCATGAAAACATAAATTTGCTAGTAGCATGTTGTTAATGAAAAAGATTTTGTGTCTGGCAAAAAAATGAAACCACGAAGCTTGTAATATGACCTAAACAAAAACGACAAGTTTGAAGCTATCAAGAGTGCGTGAATGCAAAATGTTTATCTAGTAAAAATATATAATTATCATTATTTTTGGTAACAGGGCAGTGTTTGCGTTTTCAAAATAGTTAAAATTTTATGGCTATAGAGTTTAATGGTGACATTCCCTCAAACGAAATATGACAGCGATTTGACAAGCAGGTTACCCACAGACGATTCCCTACCAAAAAGCTCCAATTAGTTTTGTTAATTGCTACGCGCGCAAGATAGGTTGCTTCCGACCGTTTACGATAAACGATAAATAGAGGAAATTATTTACTTGGTCGATTAATAAGTTGCAGTTAATTCGGCCCTGTGGTGTAATGATTAAATGGATGTCCAAGTAAAAATGAAAAGATAAAGTAAGTTTGACTTTCAATGTTAATTGGGGCAAAAAATACGAAAAATATTTAAAAACAATCAATAATTGATGTATCAATTGGAACGATTGTTGATATTGTGGCTAATTTAGTGTAATGTCAAATAGTCGAAGTCGTAGCTTTGGGAATAGTGCTCAAGGGCTCAATTTTGAGAGAAATTTATTCTCTTTTGTCATATTGACAAAAATCTAGCTGGGCTTGGCCACCACCTACAATTGATCGCCCATGTGCGCCGGAAAACTTGCACATGAGGTAGGATCGGGCTTAAGCTACAAATATAACATTTAATTTTATTACACAGTCACACGAAAATACCAAGGATTGTTAAACTTTTGATGACACCAATAAAAACTAATCATTTTATTATGCAACGATCGCGTTAAAAATCAAGGCCGAGCTTGACGTTGCTGGTACAGAATTATACTCACAATAAAGAAACAAATTGGTTGATTTACGAGTAGTGATTATTGGTTTGTAATTGTTGTCGATAAGTATTGTTCTTTTTTGGACAATATTCAAACATTTATCGCTTTACCAAAGTAGTAGATAAGTGTGTTTTGGCAAATTAAGATCTGCCAGCCAAATCTAACACCCTAATGTTTATTTGAATTCATTTCGTAATAAGGTGAGAAATTGGAGTTTAAAAAAATGAAATGCCGAAATAATTACATAGATATCTCAATAAATGAAAATTTGAGTTTATCGCTGTATTTTAACAATGTAAAATTATCGTCTCAAAAACATATACACCCTCTGTGCATCGTTAGTAACAAATGCATCAAGCGAGTGCAGCACGGTGGTACTAACACTTGTATTATAGAAACCTCTAATCAGTATCCTTTCCTAAAAAACATAAAAAATATGTCTGTTTGTCTGTCATAAGAAGTTCACCCTAACGGTCAATAGAAGTAACGTGACATTTAAAAATTTCATCCAGGCTGCCATTTCAATTATGTCAATTGTGCTATTTTCAACGTTCAATTTATATTTGTTATTGTTAAAAGATGGAGTATATATTTTGAGTATCCACAGAGATATTTTCAACTTCCATCTTTGAATATATTGTTACAGTAAAATTTATTACATGGAAATACTATACGCTAGCTTATATTTGAATCTATCCCAAAGAAATTCTTGTACTAAAATATATATATATATATATAAATGGCATATATTTTATTTTCGGAGTAGTTTTTTTATTAATTTGTTACACCTTATTGTTAGGTCTTTGTGGTGGGAAATTGGATAATTGCGGCGAACTCCCTTATGAGTTACGAGTACATACTAAAAGTAATGTCATGCTTACACGACATGATACAACTGTCTAACCTTTTCCACACAGGTATGTATTTACGTAATTTTCGTATCTATTTTTATTTTGCGTAACGTTTTTATGTGATACGAAAAAATATCACGCACATAGTTAAGTACTTGCAATGCTTTAGTAGACCCAACAAAATACATTTTAATCTTGCAACTAAATATCATCATTATTATCAACAATCGCCACATTTTTGAACTATACAACAAAAAATATTAACTCTTTCCTTGCTTTGTCACTTAAAGGACATTCAAACACTAAATATTTAAAAAAAAAATATTGTGTAGTGACGGTGTTCAGCAATTTTATAGACATTATAAAGAAAATTGAAGCCATGTTTTAACGCAAAAATTACTCGGAAGTTTTGACAAATTCTTTTTTTGTTTTGAATATTCTCAAGTTGTATGGATTTTTTTTTCAGTCGGATTCGTGTTATTGCTCAATGTCAGAGTCGGATTTTTTTTTAACAACTCCACAACCCCGCTATTAGTCCTGTATATCCCTTCAAAGACGAAAAAATGGGTTGAGAATCTCAGTGACACACTATTCTTGTAGAAAATAAATCGAGATATTTCCTACTATTATTGTAGCCATATACATTAGAAGACCATATTTTACACATAAATAGCTTTTTAGAATGTAAAAGATCTATTAAGAGGCACCACTGACTCTTGTGCACTTCCTTTGCATCAAAATAGTGTAAATTAAAAACTCATTTATCGCGATAAAAAAATACCATCATGTCACTAATTAGAAAAACATAAATTTGTATATTCGACGCGCAGTACTTGATACTGCCGCTTCTTTATGACCAACGTTCCAGGGTGATATTCAGTTTTACTCAGTGAACCTTTCATTAATATGTAAATTTGTTTTGAATCATTTACATATGTCTTTACTGGGTATGGAAAATAAAACGATTAATGGTTGCGAATCGCTAGTCAATCGGTCGCGGCGATTCGTTCATTCGGTTTACCTTGTCGTTTGGTCATTGTACTAACTCAAAATACTTTTTCTATTCCTCGTTTTTCTATTCGTAGAAATTTCATATATATATAATATCGTTTTTATAATCTATTATATTATATTAGGTTCAGCCAAACCAATAATTGAAAAAAATTAAAAAAAATATATTATAAATTTTAAAATTAGTACATACGTGAAAATAATAATATGCTTTTTTTGTCGTCAAGCACACAGGCACACTTTTAACTTTAAACAAAAGCATATTGAAATTTTATTCAATATCATTATTATTTCACACTGGAATTATACATGTAATTAAAATAATAAAAAAAAAACGAAATAAAAGTAAATTTATAGATGTGGGTTTGTTACTATGCTTCCTGTTACAATTTTATGGAAAAAAATTACTCTCTCAAACTCCATGATTTAATAATGTTCAATTGATTTGTTTGTTTATGAACAACAAATGTCTAGTATGACGATCTTCGACTGAACGATACTACTGTATCGTGGTTTGCTTGTCTTGTTCACTTCGAAGATTCGATGATCTGGATTCGTTCCTTAACGATGCGTGTCTTCCATCTACTGCAAGAGCTTAGATTGTACATCAAATCATATGTTATTTGTTAGCTAATCTATTTTGATGCATTGAATACATTTGATGCTATCCATACTTGCAATACAACTTACAAATGATGGTCGAGTTCAAGGACTCCTTTAGAATTGGTTAATTGCCATTTGTTTTTCAATGTTTTTTATTATTACGTCGTATTTTGAAAATTTGATTTAAATGATTTCTATACAAATGGTTTCCGTGATCTAATGCGGTTAGATACTAAAAATTATTATTTGATAAAAAATCAATTGTAGAAGTTATTATAACCAAAAAATACTTCTATAGAAATATTAATTGACCGACGAGGATATTCACAATTAATACAATTGAAAAAAATGTATTATATTATGTTAAAAACGCATTCACATTTTGTACAATACACTATGATTTTTGAATACCTTGATGCTTTGAATCGATTTTTGTCCCGTTTTTTAGAGGTTGGACGTTTCTATTGTGGAACGTCATTTGTACATTTATGGACAAAAGTTTAGAGATTATTATATATTATATTTATAAAAAGCGATTCAACAAAAATCTGAAGAATAATATCTTTTTTAGATCATCATTATAATACGCTTGATATTTTTTCTATTGCAATGTCCACCTACCGCTGATATTTTGATTGGATGTTATTTTAAATGTTAATTGTGTTTAGATGCAGGATGCTAGTTGAATACTAGTTTGTGTGAAGTCGTGTGCCAGAGCTTACGTCATTACTTTTTTACTATAATAATAAATATACATTTTAATATAATTTATTAAATTTTCAGCGAAATGTTTATGTTAAGTTTTGTAATTTATGATATCGACTGAAGGTGCTTGATGGAATTTCAATATCAATATTAACTAAAAGATACTATTAACCATTTTATCAGGAGATTTTAGAAAATAATAGTTCATTCTCAATGATCAACTCAATCTTCCCAACTCCCCCTTGTTTTACCATTTACGTGAGATCGGTTCAATGAATCGGCAATCTCATGACGTAAATTATTATGTTTCATCACTAGATGTTCGATAGTAGGTATTCTCTATATGAAAAAAAGAAAGAAAAAAACCATTTATATTTTAATTCTAGTTGATTGATATTTGCCGAAAACCCCTTTCAAGAATGACTCATTAAGAAGATCGTTAATGAAAATTATCATAGGGAATTGGGTTACTTATTATTCGATTAATATTTTTAAACTTATTTTAGCTGCCATTTACTGCTTTGTATTTTCCTATAATTAATACCTTTGGTATATAGACGATGCTAGCTTTTTATTGTACATTAGTTCTGTTGCATCCGTGTCATATAATGCATGAAGATGGCGAAATGCGAAATCCGGGTCGTTAGTGAGAACATGTGGAATCGTACAAAACTGTAACAATTCGAATTTGATATTGAAATTACATCAAGCACTTCAGTCGATATCATAAGTTATACAAGATTTTTTGATTATTTTTTTATTGAGTGGAAATTGTACGATAGTGTAGCTAAATAAACTACCCCTGATTTCGTGTGTAATGGACAGCTAAAAAAGCAACTTCACTGTGATGTCACTATGATGTGTAACAAGGATGAGAACGCAGAGACGCGACTCGTTCGCCAATCGATTTACTGTCTCAACGCCCATTCACACGCGCCAACCTATCCCATTCAGAGTTGCCAGGCGTAGGTACGAATTTCGTTGGAAATATCCCACTAAAGAAACTGCGCGAGTTTTAAAATCAAGCTAAATAAACGTGCGAAAGCGAGGTAAACGTTTGGATAAAAATAAAACGATAAGCAGGTTATTCCATATGGTTATACACATTCAGGGGTTTCGTGTATTATGAAGAGCAAATACAAAAAAAAAAAAATTTTTAACACAGTTTTTAACACAACAAAAACAGTTTTTAAAGAACGAAAAAGAATTTTACATTTAACGGGGGATCTTTGGTCGATTCTTTGAAACTTGGCGTAATATTTTAATACGGTTCCCAAAAATTGCTCACATGTGAACGATATTTCATCTATACGAATTTCATTGTGAAGTATAATGGTTCAAAACCATATGTTACATAACGGATTTTTAATTTTCAATTGAAACCACACTTGCCCGTAGTTGCTATATAGTTATTATATTAACAAAATGTGTTCTACGAGAAGCTTTCTATTATTCCGCTTTGGAAACATTATACAGTTTTATATATCAGCTTTTACACGTGCGATTACGAGATTTATCATTCTTTAAAGTACTTAACTAAGTTTATTAAAATTATAATACGAAATACTAATTGATTAACTGTATATATATGCTACAAAAAGTTTCAGGTCATTATGGCAGAATAAAAGCTCGTTGCTCATCACTATTGCAATACATTTCCCAAGAGTGGACTATCCTTCTCCAATTGGGTTGGTCTAGTAACTTTTGTATTATTAGTTGAAATTTATGTCTATTTTCTAGGTAGGTATTTTATTGAACCAAAATTTTAGTCGCACACAAAGAAAACTAAATATCATGGTACCGCTGATGGTAAGTAGATAATATCTACATTACTCAACTTTTGCTGACTGAGTCACTAATTTTATATTTTAATAGATTTCTCAAAACTTTCATGGCTTTACACAGCTTAAATCTAGCTAATGCTTATTATTGTATATGAGATAAAAATGTTAATCTTTATTTATTTTAAGTTTACTAACTGAAATATATACCCTAAGTTTAGCGGCCATTATCTCAGCCTTTTTCTTTTTGAATTCAGTTATAGAATAACCCCGGAACTGGAACATTACAAGAAATCTTAATTTCTTTTTCTTAAATACGTTCTTTTGTTATTTTCCGTGAACACTGAAATATGTTCTTGCGAAAATGATAACTTGTAGGTTGGTAACATTTTTGCGAATTGCAAATTCTCATATATCATGTATGATGTTTTGTGTGACATCATATAAGCGGATGATCATATTCGTACTATAGATCTAGTACATTGAAAAAAATATTACTTTCTTGTTTATAGCTTTGGAAAATACTTTGAAAGACAGCAATTGAAAGTCAAATGGACTTTTTATTTAACCCCTTGTTGCCAAAATCTTATTTTTCAGATTTCGTTTCTTCAACGACAATTATCGTGTTCTGCGGATCTGACATCATAACAATCTCAGGAGTATTTTTTCACGGCAAATGTATGATTAAAACTACATGTAACATATTTCTCTTCTTCTTCGTGGATTAGTTTATGACCATATAATTCTCAACATCATTAAATGAAGCGAGGAAGGTTAAACTAACTGTTTTTTTTAAATACAAATTAAAACGTCCTTTGTTATCACAACATATCTAGTTCAATAGAGAATATCTTACTATACTATATAGTCTCAATATTATACCAAAATATGTAAAAATAGAACGAGTCTAGTTCAGTAATAGTTTTAAATGATCTCAAATTAAAAATATTTACGTGGAGGCTATTCTGATTAAAAAAAAATCCCGCTCGTTATTAAGAATAATAAATCTTTCACAATTGTTTCTAAACTCTTAATATATTATTGATTTGTCTTTATTTTGATCAGAAATTATTATTGAGAGATTGTCAACATTTCATTTAAAAATTAATTTACCTTATTTGAATGTATATTGTAAGATTTACTGTACATTCTTTTCTTAGTTCTTCAACCATTGGCTTTGTTCACTTAGTGATAAAATTAAGGCGACATATTTAAACAATTTTAAATGCTTTTTATTCGTTTAAATAATCGCCATTTCACCAAGAATTGAAAGTTAATACATTAAAAATGATTAATACAACAAACATAGTTACAAAGACTGGAAATATTTATTGAATATAAAAATAATTTTGGATGTTTTTAGAAATATACGAAATCATTGACATTGCAGTAGTTTCATTTTTTTATCATTTTGTGTGTACTCGGGAACTCCCCAGTACTTGAGTTCCCCACGCAATGCGTGCATGGACTAGGGAACGCTAATGGTCAAGTGACAAATTTAAAGGGTATTAATTTTATAGTACGGACAAATTTCAATGTTTGAAAAGATTTTTATAACACGCGATAATTATTAAAATAAAAAAAAATCATTTTGTCGAAACTGATTGCTAACCACTACGGTCCAGTGGTTAAAATACGCTATATTCTCTATTCACAGCATAAATATGCAAAAAATCTTTGACAACAAACGATGTAAGTTGGAAACGATAAGCGAAAAATGTTCGGTAAATTTCATAAAACTTCTTCTTGAGCAATTCTTGATAATACACTGAAGGTTGTGGTAAGTGTTTGTCGATTCTGTGAAGACCTAAAGTCTTGAATAGAATTGATAATTCCAACTAATAATGCTTTGGACCGTGTAGCGACCATGACATACAAGGTAGATATTATTCCACCCGAGACACTAGCGCCCTCGCAAAACGACTAAGTTATAACGAGTGACTATTAATTACTTGAACTAATGATTTATTTATTTGGCACATATACATTTTCATTGATTATTGAAAGATTATATCACAGGTAAAAAAATAAACCTCAAATAACACAAAGAAGTCAAACTAACAAGCTCAGGCAAAATCAACTTTTTAATACATCAAGATATAGTAATCATCTGAATTCACTTTGGTCCACACCGGATATGTCGACATTTTAAGCAATACTGATTAAAATTGTTAATGCTATTACAATTGGCATCACCATTGACAGACTGATTATACACTTTAGAAGAAAAAACATTTTATATTTACGACTTCTCAAAAAAATATTTGGAATCTGCAATTTGATATTGTATTATCATGGATGACTAAATTCTATAAGATAGATAAGACAAAATAAAAATGTGGTGACGTACATTTCAGTTCTATTTTTTAATCTATTAAATTTGAGCATTCATAAAAGAAAGTCAGTTGAAAATCACCGACAGTATAATATACCTTCAGGCAAAGTAGTCTCAAAAATTTATTCTGAACCATTTGCATCTATGCAGTAGTATCGTTTCAATCAATAATACAGGTATGACTACAAATTAACTGCATTTGATAAATATTAACGACGTGCAATTATTGTAAAAAGAATAGTAATATATTTGCATCCAGCAACTTTCGATTGTGACTATATATGTTTCTATTTATGTATAATTATTAACTTTATCTAATGCTTATAAATATTTTTTTGAATCTATTTTTATTTATGGGAAAAAAACAGACACACTAATCATTAAGTTGCAATCATTAGAATGAAATGAAAATTAAAGATTTTTAATAATATGACAGTTAGCATATTATTATGCAACCGTGCATGCTCTAAATAATAAAGATTAAATATGTATTTGATTGGAAAATAGATGTTGTAATATTTTCTCTTGTGGATCAGATATATATATATAAGTTTGACAACATAATTTCATAATTCAATTATGATAGGTATGAAATAGTTTCTATGTCATCAAATACTTTGATTATATTTATCGATGTCGCTTTATATTGTAGTTTCATAGTTGCTAAGAGCGGATAATTTTTTTCGGTAACTTTTAGTTTAACATTTTATCAAAACTTTATTATGTGTGATAAGTTCGATAGCACATATTTTAATTGATCCTAAATGTTTTTTTTGTGGTCCAAAAGATTCTACTCCTTTATTTTTATTTATTTTATCCAAATTCTTTTTGTCAACGTTATTGTTTGTTTGTAGGTTCACAACCTCAGTGGAATTTAAACGTTTTTCGCAAAAATAACGACGTTTCGCTGAGCAAATAATTGTTGACTTTCGATGTTGTAACACCATAAAAATTTGAAGTCACACCTCTCTCTGTACAGTTCACAAGAAAATTACTCATTCATATACCGAGTGGCTCATAAACGAAGAAGTTATTACAAACAATCGGAAGGCGAAACTTGCTGAGAAAAAATATCGTTATCAGGTCTTAGTCAACCGAGTGTATGTAGTTAAGAATTTGTAAAAAAATGCGAAACAATCACATAAAGTTTTAACGAGTATCTTCAATCTTACTTCAACTCTCCTGTGCTATTTCTTTCTGGCCCACGCGTTGAATAAAACCATTTTCCTTATTTACCAAGTAACTTTGGTCATCGTTTTGGGGGGCTTTGCTTTAAGATATCCCAATCAACAAATATACATATATAAGACCCCGCATAATAACATTTTTTGTGCTGAAGACTTTAATGAAAATTTTTCATTTTGATGTATTGACTTAATAATAACTTCCCTTCTGAGCCTCGTAAAAGTTATCGCATTCAGAAAATTATTCAATAGTAGTAACAAATAAACTTTTCGAGATTATTATCACAAATCTGGCCATATTCAAATATTAAAATTTAATTTTTAAGATAATATTTTTTGTACTTCTATATTTTTGAGTATCAACTATCAAAACGTACAAGAAGCCGTCTCAATTGTAAGACTTTAGAAGTCAGTGTGAAGTATGAATTAAGAGTATTGAAAGACGCTATTTTTGATGTTAAAACATTGTAATACCTATTGATTGAATTGGGCATTTACTTGGTAGAACTCAATTATAACACGTTGAAAAAATAGCAATGTATTTTTGTTATAAAAATACATTGCTATTTTTCACCGTGTAATAGTAAAATCTATTTATAAAATGGACTGACAATCACTGTCTATCCGGGAATTAGACTTTCTATCTATTCAGTCATTTGGAGGGTGAAAGCTCCGTCAGCTAAAACTGCAGGCAGATTGTGAAGCTTTCTTGATTGTAAAGTGGTTGTTGTTCCACTCATTCTTATTTAAAATCTCTGACCACAAAGTGTATGATGAAATCGATAGTAACTTCATAGAGAAAATTAGCTTACAAATTCATATGGGTCGCAACACCTACCAAACTTTGTAATAAAATTATCGCCGTAACTTGCCTGAGCGGCGAACCCTCAAACACGTTGTTCAACCGCAAACGACTGTTCGGTGTGGGGAAAAATTGTAATAGTGTTCACAAAATAGTAATAGAGATCCAGAAAGCTGTGCATTATTAGGGACTAGATGAATATTATATCGCATAGTAATTTAATAGTTGCACGATAGTGTTCAGTTTGTATGTCCAGAGGAGCGCATTCCCTCCCGCCCCTGACTTTGAAATTGAATATTTTTATCTCTTTTTACCGGCTTGTCCATATACACGAAACAATTAAAATTAACAAGATTGAAACTTTTGCCATTCCAGAAAAAAATGAAACGACGTTTCTAAATGAGAACAGTTACAACAAAAAAATGTTGAAATACATCCCTATGGATGTGGCCCGTAAAGTATCTTTTACGCAGGTAACTCAACACACGTTTTTATACGAGGACGTATTGTTAATGAGTTACTCAATTTATTCTGTAATATTTACATGGAAGCGAGGTTGAACAGTGCATCACATACACGATATTTTTACTAAAATTATGAATTGAAAAAAAAACTACATATAGTATCGCACGGTGAAAAACATAACAATGTATTTTCATTCTACAATATTTATAAGGTATATAGTTGAAAGCTACACCATCATCATAAGTATTTTGAAGAATTAAAATACATCGCTATTTTTTCACAGTGTTATAATGGAGTTATACCAAATTCAATCAATAGGCATACTATTTTTGTTGTACAACTTTTATATTATCAATGATGATATGGATCGGTAACGGTCATCGAAACCATTATCAACTTGTTAATGGAACAAAACAAATTTGATCGATTAAATATATCTAAATTATATTAGTGAAAAGAGGTTTTATATATATAACGCCTTTTGACTGAGAATTGACAACTGACTTGATATTGTTCAAAAAGAGTTTTAGAGTGAGTTAAACTATTTTGTTTTTACCTTTCTTGAGTAAAAGTCATCATGATACAGATTATAAAATCATCAGATCCAACAAAAGATAGATAGAGCCCGATAGAATAGTCTAAATGTTGGATAAAGTTAGCAAAAGATATAAGCCTATAGAGCTTTGCCATATCATTCAATTATAATCGAGCACTACACTTCTCTTTGCCACAAAAGATTGAGTGAATATAAAAATATTTAAAAAGAATGTTGAGTAAATAGTATACAAACTTTTACGAGCATTCATTTTTTTATTTTTTCTGCTTTTATTGTACTCGAACACTGAATGCCTCCAAGTTACCGACAAACATTTAAGCAACCACAAACTATTCCACAAATGTTAAAAGAGTTGCATTGGTGCATTTTATTAATTAAATATTTGATTGATGTTAACTTAATTCGATATTTAATCCCATCGGCTATCACAGTATCATTGAAAAAAGTTTTTTATACATTTTCAACAGTCTGCACTGCTTTTTTTAGAGTTGCATTATGCTTAAAATTTTAACTACACATAATGGATGGTAGAATTGCAGTATTACGTGAATAGTTGCACCAAAAAGCACGGTAAATATAGGATTACACAAGAATGTTTTCTTCAATATACATTATCTTGAAATATTTTTTTGTTCAAACATTTAAATTTTATAAACGCGAGACATTGTATAATGTTCATTACAATATCTTTTTTTAAAAAAATACGTTCGAATGTTTATGATAATTGATTAATTAACAAATATGTATTTATATTTCTCAATAAAAAAATTCTAAATCGATTGGTGACTTAATGCAATTTCGGATAATAAGCTGTTGGTTTCAGTAGCAATTATCATAGTGTAAATAATTAATAAGAAACGATTTTTTGTTTTATCGTTTGATGTTCAAAACGTGGATTTCTGTGGAGTATACATACAATTTCCTTCCACTCATGCAATCTTCAAAACGTCGCTTAGTGGGAGCGATTAGTAAACCGTCAGTCCTGTCAGCTAAGACTTGTCCAAGTCTTCACGGAGCCACTAATAACCATTTATTAATTATTGGTTAAGGCTGCTGCAGCATACCTGTGTGATTCCAAATATTTGGTAAAAACTGATACCGAATCTCGATTATAACTATTGTTGAAACGAGACAAATATAAAGCATGCGTTTTATCATGTATATGATTTTTTTTAAACCAGACGTTTCTCTGTGTTGTTATCTCATAATAGTTACCAAAACAAGTCTTAAGCGAATATTATGATGTAAAAAATAACATGACAGAATATATTATTGTCTAGATATGATGCGAATTTATTTAACGTATGCATTGATATAAAAAACATTATAAATATGATCGAATATTTTATCAAATATTCGAACATCCGAATAGTAAAAGAATGCATTTTTTAAAAAATATTTATACCTCTCTAATCCTTTTCACTATCATAACAAGTTTCAACTACAATTTACGTTTTACTAATAACAACACAAATTAAAAATAAATAGTTAAATTTCGCAAGAAACACTTTTTTGGCATCTTGTAATTATAAGCAGCAAATATTTGTTTCTTTGTAATGTTGTATTTAAGTATTCGAGGCGTTATTTGTTTCATAATATTTGCCTCAGCAGATGTTATTCTTCGTGTTTTTCGGGAATAAATATAATGAAATATCAAAGGAACAAACATCGGCTTAAAATTTTAACGGAAAAATACTGCATTTGTTACATTCATAGTACAAATAGCTTAAGAGGAGCTTCGCGAAACTTAGTTTACCCCTGGACGTTGCAGGTGAATGGAAAAACTGTAGATGATCAATCAAGAGTTCGCAATTTTTGTATCAATGTATGACAGTACGTCATACATTGATTCATTGATTACTTCGCTAAAATCTAACAATAAGATTGGATGATAGTGCTCGCGATGAGCGTGACCAGTCCTGATCATAAAATGTGTTTTTATTATTTAAAAGATCATGCCTTTTCTACCAAGAAGTGTCAGTGAACACCTTAATTGTGTAATTACAACCTATTGAACTATCATTTTAATGGTAGATAGAGAAGATGCCGACATTCGAAACCTAGGTCGTGAGTGGATAAATATGTGGAAATCTAAAAAGTTTCAACAATTCAAATTTTTGTATTAAAATTCCATCAAGCAGCCTCCGTCGATATCGTAAATTATTATAAGGATATTATTTTTAATTATTGGTGAAAGATAAAAATATAAATTAATAATTTCATTAGCCTTTCTATAATTATTAGAATGTATGAAGTATATATAAAAGACACTATATATAATTTTGAAAATTTAAATGTGTGTGCAGCAGAGACTAGCAAAAAACAGTAAAAGATACATTTTGTACAGTAATCAGTATTTTTCTTCAGGCATAATATAAGTAAACTGTTTTACTGTAAGAGATTTAAGTAAAAAATCATAGTTCATTAATCAGAATTGCTCCGAAGAAAATTGCTGTTATATTATTAAAGCAATTACAAATGCTGTTATCTGGGATTCCCCTAATAAATTTTTATTTATATATAATTATAAACAAATAATAATATTTTTTAATTGGATGATTCTTTAATTTTAAAGAGATACGCAGCTGCTAAATTCTTTCTAGATTTTATTTCTGCCTGCAGTAGTTCTGAACCATTTTGTCTTGAGAAACAGTATTATTTCGGAGAAAGCGTTTTAACCGCTTCCATTTTTTTAAGATTAGGAACAGTTTCGCTCATTTCAAGCATTATCTACGTAATGTGATAAAATGGCTATCCAATGAAAGGTGGCACTTAGCGCTTTAAAAGAGATTTAACATCTTACTAAAATCATATTGTTATTTATTATGATTAGTTAAAATAAAGTTATGTAGTTTTGCTTGTGTTTTACAAGAAATAGAAAGCATTTCACGTTGAATTAAAACCAGGGCTGCGGTGTCGGAATCGGAGTCACGGAGTCGCGCTGTTTTGCTCGTAGTCAGGGTCGTGAAAAACGAGCGGCTTCGACTACGTTTTCAACTAGACGATTTTGAAAAATATCTTAATGAAAAATTTGCCGAATTAGTTAGTTGTTTTTAAATTCAATGCACACAAATAGACAAGGCGGGAAAACAACCTGACAAAATTATGCTTTTTTATTCGGAGTCGTGTTGTCGGTCAATGTCGGAGTGGGAGTCGTAATAGAAATCGTGTTTTTTTACCGTCTCCACAGCCCTGATCAAAACAGATAAGTCAAAAATTAAGTGAATAAATATCTTACAAGTTGTTTAATCTTTAAATCTTCATGATCGTAATATGAAATTTTATAACATTAGCAAAGGCTATATTGCGTACACATACATTTTTTAATCATCTACCTCATCAAGATAGGAAAGGTTGTGACTTACTGTATCATAATGAAATTTATGGATGAAGTCAAGCCGCAAGAGAAGATGCATTTTTTTTAATACATGTGTATTGTAGTGGTGACTCGGTTTATTTGTATGGAAATGTTTTCTAATGAATGAAGGTATAATATATGGGTTACCTACCTATCATATCTCCGCGCCAGTTTGAAGCCACTCGGCTCGAATTGTCGGTGTTCGTATGTAAAAGTTTTTACCTGACAGCGCTTGCCAATGCGTACGTCGCAAAATTTAGGAACGAAATAACACATTTGTAAAATTGAATTAAGAAATAATTATTTATCTTAAACATTAAGAAAACTACGAAAAACTTTGATACTGCATAATACACACGTATTACTGATAAAAAAGACGATGATTTAAAAATATTCGTTGGCTTATTATTATATTTATATGCATTCTTAAGTTATCCCGTTAGTAACTCACTGTTATCCACTGTACTTAAAATAGTTTTTATTAAAATGCTTTCTCTAAAAGGTTTTGGGAGTCAAAGTTTTGTTACATTTAAGTGTTGAATTTTGTTGAATGTTGTTCTGTGAAAGTTTCCCAATCAGTCATCAAAAATTTAGATTTTGTGTAATTATAATGAGAAAAAAACCTATTATTAATAAAAATCATTCATATTTATTTGTTTTTATTATATTATGTTTTGATAACATAACTTTTTCAAAGTTTGCATTGCTATAAAAATAGTTTTTTAAAAACTTTTGGAATTTCCATCTGTAACTACTACTAAATGAAATGTAATTAGTAGTGTTATAATACTAATTAATATAATTGTTTTATCACACGGTGAAAAAATAGCAATGTATTTTAGTTCTACAAAATTATTTTTAACAAATATAGATGATAGCTATTTCGGCTCACGCAGCTATCAACTATATTTGTTAAAAATAATTTTGTAGAACTAAAATACATTGCTATTTTTTCACCGTGTTATAATGGAGTTCTACCAAGTGAATGCCAATTCAATCAATTAATTGTTTTATCGTGATCACTTCATTATGGCCAGTAAACGGAAAAGGTTTCTAGAGATTTTAAATCAAGAACTAGATTCCCCGCTTATTTTTGTAATAAATATATTTAAAGATATGGTTGTGTGAATATGATTTTTGGATAAACGAAACACTTGTCACATCTATCAACACACCAAACACAAATCATGCAATGCTACATTTTTCGGTATAGAATACAACCAAAGTAGTGATACGAATTGCCTACATAACTGTGGATTAACATAATATCTTGCAGTCTTGCGCCGTCTATTTGCGAAAACATAGATGAGATAGTAAATTGCATTGAAAAAAACGCGTTTTTGCACGCTAAACGCTGATTATTTCAAAGAAATTTCATGATAAGCATAGTAGAAATGATTTGGAATTGAATAAAAATTAAGTGGTTCGAATGCGTAACGAAAAATATTTTTCAATCATTAATCAATTTACATTATTAAGAATAAATTAATGCTCGTCATTTAATTTTTATGACGTAAAAAAAATACCGCAATTTTGATGACCACAGTGATATTTAAGTTCGCAAGTAGGTCAAGCGTCAAACATTTTTGCACTTGACGTATCCTGTAAGTGGCTTTATTCACTGCATTTTACTGTTTATTACACTTAGAAGGCAAACAGTCATTACTTTAAAAAATATGAGAAATGGGTAGTCATGAGTATTGTCTCAAGATTCAGTTGTAGGCGTCAGTCAAGCATACTTTTTTTACTCATTTTCAACAGATATTTTCAACAATGGTGCGTAGTCTCTGCAAACATTCAGAGAACCAGTTCGACAACAAGCAAATATTGAGAGTATTTGAATGATTTTAATAAACATCTTAGAATATAATAAAACTTCTGAATAAACAAACAGATTTTTTTTTTTGAAGTATCTCATCTGTTTGACTTCATTTTCTACATCCTCTGATTACGCCACTGATACAAATGATATTCGTAATGATGACAACAAGCTAATGTATTATTATTATTTAAATAATAAAAACTCAATTATAGTATGATTTTTTTCACAATTTAATATTTTTATGATTGGGTTGTCTGCTGATGTCAGATTAGTAATCAGAGAACTTATCAGTTGATAATGTCTGTGATATGCGAAACCGGCCCTTATCATAGAAATATTAAATTATGTATAGAAAAATTGAAAATTGATTGATATGAGAATTGACATCTAAATATTGGCAAACAAATATAAAAAAAATGCGTCAAATTTTTTTTTTGGGTCTACCATTTATTTACTCTCCTCTCAATGCATCATCTAGTTACTGATTCAAACAATAAAAGCCCGAATCAATTCCAAAATTTCATTCAAGGATTCAAGGAACTATTCAGGAGTGCAAGAAGTGTTTGACAATTATACATGCAATTTTTACGAGAGAGCTGGTTGCTTGCCATTCATAAAATTTTGTGCATTTTCCTGAGAGGAAACGACAATCTGAAATAATCGTAACCAAGTAACCATTCAGCGGCCGCCGCTTCGGCACACCGGCGTGTTTGTTAGCCCCCCGCCGCCCGCGGCCCCGCATTGGGAATCTCACTCAGTCAACTGCACAGAAAGTATATAATCATTCCACTTGGTACCGTTGCGTTTCGAAGTTCAGTCTTCACCCAGCATCGAGGTTGGATCGTGCTCTATAACTTGATTAACACGGAATATATTCATTTGCATTGAATTAAAAGTATCCGTTGAATATCGTGTGATATGCACCGAGAAAGTGCATACTATCGGGTGATAGGTTCGTTAAAAAGTGCTTTTTTACAACCGGTGTTAAAATAAAATATGGCTGTAAAATATTTTTCAAATTGATTTATTTTATTAATTGGGTCATCATAAAATTCGTCGAATTCCTATTATAATTATACACGGCTTGTTTATTTTCTACTGTATACAATTCGTTGTAAATATTATAAAAAAAATAAAATACATCATTTAAAAGAACCATCACATTTTATAATTATTCCCAATACGATATAGTTTGAGTCCGATAGGAACACAGTAAATAATAATGTTGTTTTTCAGACTACTATTATAAATGATACAATTTTGTAAGCAAAACTCAATTAAGCTAGCGCTTTTTTGTACATATTGAGTCAAAAGTACTATTCGTTTTCGTATTAATCTAAAGCTTAATCCTCTGCCTTGATCCATATAATCATATAATAGTTGAATTGAAATAAAATAATCGTCGGGATTAATTGTTTGTTGACGTTAAAAAATATTTTACTGCCATTTATTTTTATTGATAAAAGATTGCAATGTATTTAAATATTCAAAGAATATAAAGGCGTGATGTGAGTTGATTTTTTTATTGACGTTACACGGAATAAAGTGCAGAAGAGCTTGCAAGTGAACCGTTAAAAATAGGTGAGTGCCATTAAAAATGAATCGGTAAATAATTTAAAAGCTGAATTTATTCATTCGTTCGTTCATTAATATTCTTTTAATTTATGTTGTCTATTTATTGTTATTTCAATACGCATTTAAGGAATATTATCTCCATTAATATTCAATCCATAAGAGCTGACTTTTGAAACATAACCTGAAAACAAAGTTTTCAGTTATAAAATTATCAAATATATAATGCATCACGCATTGGTCTGACCTTCATACTTGGCTATCTACTAGGTAAATACCGATTACATAAATTCTATATGATCCTTTAAAAACCATATCAAATTTAAATAAGACACACAATTTATAAAAATACTCATCGATGAAATCTAAAAATTTTTAGTTACGCAAGAAGTTTAAAATATAGTTAATATTTATTTCGATACCACTCCTTTGTCAGAACTGTGTGTATTTACATAATATTGTAGATAAATAATATAAGGATTATGCTATATTTATTTTCTGTCTTAATATATAATATAAGTCTAAATTATGTTGAATAATGTTCCAACGATCGCCCCATGCTGAAAAAGCAAAGAACTATTGAAAAGATATTTCGGTTCCCGCCACTTTTATAAATATGATATCTTAGAATGTTTAATCGTTTAATGCGTACGGATTGAAATGTTTATTTTATCTTAGTTACCATATATACATTAATCTCAATCCGTTTAAGCATGAAAATGGTACCATGTCGAAATAGCTTTCAAATAAATTATAATTTTAATATGGTAACTGTCAATTCTTAGAGTGAAATGATTTGTTTGACAAAAAATAGGTTTTCTGCTATACGCAGTTATGATTATTAATATGCATTTTTATTGGTTGATAACGCTCTAAAAGAACGAAACCGGTCCTGAACATCTCAACAAAACGGAAGTAGTACAAAACTGTATTTTGGTTGTACAAATGTACCATCGCTTTCATTTTTAACTCATTTTCTTGGAACAACTTAAACATTGCAGTAAGACATCTGTGTGTAAATTAGATCGCGTGAAAAAATGTGGCCACCAGTCTAAGAGCCCGTTAAAATTCCAACTAAATGTGACTTCACGGTATTCATTGCAAATGGCGACTTTGGTTTTGATTATTAGATATTGAAGATCAACACGGCTTCGCGCGATTTTATTTAGAAAGTGCTATCGTCTCATTAATTGAGGCAAGATTGATTTTGTTGTTACAATGGCCCAGTTTTTTTTCTCCCATTAACACTTGTAGTAAAATATAACAAAGTAAGCGTGGTCGAAAATTAAGGCGTATGTTATTTTAGAATAACTAGATTCAGATATTACAGTGTACGGAAATCAGGTATCTGGTACATATTAAAAAAATGTTATACAATTTTAATAACTATATACAGCCGGTCCTCGACTTTTGCTTTTTTTTTTGTTTCATAGAGTTGGTTAGATCACACATTTATAAAAAAAATATTTTTGTCATGAATGAAAACGCATGCAGTCGTTTCTTTCTTTTCTTACCTCCTGGAGAATTTAACAAATACGTTAAGCGTAGCCATGCGTTTAGACGCACGCCGATGCGTTGTGTATTTATTTATAGTTTATTTCATGTATGTTTCAATATTTCAGTCAATCCCCAGTCCCATTCCGATACTTAGGGTAAATTATAGACTACCAAGGTTGAGATTTTAAATATGATTAGAACGGTTTCTCTTAATGTGTAACTTTTATAGTTCTTGGATATCTATAAGTTTTATTGAAAAAGCAAAATTGAATTGTTGAAACTTTGAACGATTTCATTAGCAAGCCGGGTTTCGCATTTATACATCTTCAGGCATTCTATCAGACGAATGCAACATGACTGACAGTTTGAATCGTACTAAATGTCAATAATTTAAATTAAATTTTATATTGAAATTATATCAACAACACGGTGTAAAAGTAGCAATGTATTTTAGTTCTACATTTTTTTTATAAGATATAGTTGATAGGTATTTCGGTTCACGCCATCGTATAATTCCGACGATGGTGAGCCGAAATAGCTATCAACCATATCTTATAAAAAAAAAATGTAGAACGAAAGTACATTGCTATTTTTTCACCGTGTTATAGTGGAGTTCTACCAAATAAATGCCAATTCAATCAATATATCAATAACCTTTAGTCGATATCATAAGAAAAAAAAAACAAATTAATTAATTTTTTTTGATCATGTAATATTGTTTTTTTTTGCTATTTGTAATAAATTTCTCTTTTAATAAATTCAAAAATTTTGTAAAGTTTTTAACTGTTATCACTTCAACCGCCCATCGTCAGTTAATTTTATTTGTGCTAGTGACATAAAAATGTTGGTAAAAAAATTGTTATCTGATAAAATGATAAAAAGGCTCTATGTTTGTTCTTGGTGTTATTGTTATTTCAGTAGTGAGACGTGGTTTTTACGCAATATCTGTGGTAAGACTGACGATGATAAAAAAAATATCCACCCGTTAAATTTCTGGATTCACGATTCTGATTTCAAACTGTGTTCAAAAATAGTTTTAATTTTGAAAGAATTTTAAACACGTTTGGTTTTGATGCAATTTAAGTTGGACGAGAGTTTTTGTTATATGGCAATATGTATTTGTTTCCGTTTTTGAATATTTGTTTCGCACTACTCATCGTATTTTTTTCTAAACCTTAACTAACAATAAAATGTAAGGAAACTGGAATATATTACATAAGAAAGTTTGGTAGGAACATCTTTAAATAACATTTCTATTGAAATTTTACTCTCGATTAACAGTTTACGTTACTAAATTAAGTGGGCATTTCAATGAATGTTTTTTTATATGATTATTTAATGATTGTAAATGATGATATACACATATGTTATAAAAAGTACGTTTTAAATGAGATTTGTATTTTCACTAGTAAAAATATAGTTTACCAATTCAGACAGTGAAAATATTCTAAGATCCTCAATGATATCATAATAATGTGGTCTAATGTTAAAATTAAATTTCTGAAACTAATGTGTTACCACTTGAAAATATTTGTTAAATATAATTTCACGCGTGGAAATATATTTCAATTGATGATAATGTGAATAGATTTGATCAAAATGTGCTGGAATGTGATTTCACTGATACGCCAGTGAAAATATATGCATACTTGAAATATATTGTCGCTGTAATGTATGTTATATTATGTACCGCGAATGTAATAATAATAAAGAAAATCAACAAATATTTTTCATGCCTGTAACAAATTATAAATTTGATGATAGCTTAAGATGGTAATTAGAAGTTCACAAAGAATCTTAATTGAATTACGATATAATAAAAACACTCATATTAGCAATGAATATAATGCGATAAATGAACATTTACCAAAGGAACTTTTTAAATAGTATAGAAAAAAATAATTAAAATGTAACAATACGATCTCAACTGATCACTTAAATATATGTTTGAATATTTTTTAATGATCATAGTAAATATATTTCATAACATGCTGGGTACTCTTTTTTCCTTCAAACTGTATTAAATAGTGCCAGCAGTGATGCAGATGATAACATCTATTTTTATGTTTAATATTTCATATATAAATATGAAACTGAATTGTTGATATAAAAATATTAAAAAAGTGAAAAAGTTTACTATAAGAAGCAACTTCTATTATATTTTATTTTGGCGAACTTCCGAAGTATTATTTAGTATTTTTTCGTTCTTATTTTTTTTATAGAATTGCAACACCATTTAAGATATTCAGTACGCTTTCCTGTAGAAAAGTAGCACACTGAATATTTACCAGATTCTTATTAATAAAATTATAATTATTACTTATTGCAATTAAATACTAAGCATAACGATTTGTTTACAGAACAAAATCGAATATTAATGCTTAATGATAATGGCCATGACATTCGTTCCTATTACGAAATGATGTCGAAAGTAAAATGAGTGTTGCTATTCCGAAAAATAAATTTACATTATAAATTATTAAAAAATGAGATGCGTCACAAATTTCTTCGAAAAAAAATAAACGTTTTTTCCACGATGTCATGGCCATAGCGATGTAAAAAAATCTGTTATCATTTAGTATAAAAAAACAAATTTTCCATTTATCTTTTTGACTAATGTATCATAGATGCATTGTGGTTTAGCTGATTAGGCAATTTCCCAATATTTTCTGGTAGAAAGTGTATTTGATATTATAAAAAAAAGGCAATATAAACAAAATGTTTCCATTAACAAACAAATTGAATTCTATAGTATGGTTTTTTTGTACAATTTAAAAATATTATTGAAATTAGATGAATTTAAACCGTCAAACAGAAGCAACAATTGATATTTTTGTTAATTAAAAAAAAAGTCATTTGCTTGTATATGTGAGGTAATAAATTGTCCCACACGACAGTCGTCTTCTAGCAAGTCCAGTGGTCCAATCCAATTGGCTTCAGGAACGGGTTTCATAGACGCAATTACGAACAGCCTATATTGGTTCGGAGGCATGGACTTAAATAATATCGAAAAATATAATATCTCCCATTTGATCATAAATAACAGCTTGTAGCAAGAGCGATAAGCTAATTACTAGTGATTTTCTAGCCCTTTCCTATCCATTCTTACTTTATTCGAAGAAAAAGAACTTAAGCTTACAGTAAACACCTAGTTCCCTTAGGAAAACTTCTGGTGCGAAATTTTAGATACATTCACAAACCTGTGTGATTCAGGAGGTCAAACTCTCCACATGTGTATAAAAAATAGCATTTATTGCTTCGTAATTATTATTGATTGATTTTTTTGAATATTTTCAATGATATGTGACTATGCAAAATGAAGAATGATGCACAATTTAATGTTAATTGCAAGTTATATTTAAAACTTTTATGATTCATGTATTAAAAGCAGACAATTTTTTGACTGATTCAATAGCGTTCTTAGTAAAGAATATTATGCGCAAATCAAACAGCGGACAACTTGGTAGATCGAAAAACAGTTAACTGTTGTATTATTAAATAGTGTAAGAGTAAAAAAGCTCAATTTTGATTTTGATCGATAACTCAAAGTGGGCCATAATCGCTATGTATTTTTATTTTTCGATTCATACTTTACCTCTTTATTTTTTTGTGAAGAAAAATTTGTACTTTAATTTTAATAACAAACCAATGAAAATGTAAATATAAATCCAGAAATTATTACGCTCGGCATAAATATGCCGTGTCTTTCTAATTTCGCACGTGTCTAATTTTGATAAAATTACCAATTTCGGAGGTTTTATTCCCTTGCTTTCTGAACAATACGTAAAACGCAGATATATGTTTCTCATCCTGAAAAATGTCCGAATTGATTTAATCTATGAATTTTAGTATACTGACTTTGTAAAAATCATTGAAACTTATTTTTAACGAATCAATATTTAGTTTCTCGTAGCATTGATAGATCATGACCCAAAAATTGCCGAAATATACATGTATATATTTTTTTAAATAATTTCCTTATCCGAGCTCGGCTCGGGTCCGAATCTCAATTATCTTTCCCCGTCCAAGCCTTGCTGACCGAATGAATAAATAAATCTAAATTCTTATATAACAGTATTTTGTAAAGCAATAATAAATATTATGAAAATTTTGTAATCGTATTTTGGTATGTTATAAAATGCGATTGTTGGGGCGTACAGGTTACTAGTTACCTTATATTATACAATGTTACAATCTTTATTGGTTCAGCTGAGAAGCAAGATTAGATAATAGAAAATTTAAGGAATTCAAGTAGGTGATAGATCATTATTGGCTTAATTTTGGCAGCTTTCACTTATCGGCGTATCGATGAATACGCGCCGTTATTGAGAACGATATATATATATTTTTTATGTTGAAATTATCACTACTAAAATTCATTACAATTAATATAAAGGAGCGCCGTCTACAGATAACTGCGAAGCCTGATTAAACAGGTATTCGTATGGTGTCAAGAACGGCAATAGCTTTGGGGATCTAATTTCACACCGTTTTCAATAATAAAAATATGCGATTTCAATTCGTATTTGAATAAATTTATTATTTTAATTGCATCCACTTACTTTATCGATTATACGATACCAAATAATTAAAAGGTGCTGGTCAAGCGACCCATGTCACATGTTATGTTACGGTGCTCAAATCTCAGTACGCAGAGTTTCATAAATTAACTTTTCAGTTGGCTTATAACATAGAATTTGTCTCGAAGACATGCATATCTTTGATGACTATCTAAAAACAGCTTAATCCGATTTAATTCCAAAGATATTACAAACGTAGCACTAATCAAGTCCTTTTATCCATGCTATTTCGAAAAAAATACGTAATATTATGTAAAGTTTAAGTTTGAAGCTTATCGTTGCTTTAAAAGAGGGTATGTCAACCTTTTACATAATACGCGCCATTTTTTATAAAACGAGCGGCATAAAATTTGTAAACATTTTTCACGTTACGTTAACCGTTGGGTTAAAAAGTAGGGACAACTTTATCTAGAAGAGGAAAAGAAGTAAATCAACCACCTAATCAAAATAAATTAATTTACGCCAATTCAAAAACATTACAAACAAAGATCTCATTGAAGACCATTTATTGAGTGCCTTCAAACCGTCAAACCTCAATCACGTCTCCATTCAAACCCACTACTGTGCCGTTAAGTTGCTTGCCGCTCATCCGCACGTGGTTTCAAACATACCAAATCTTTATCGCACCTTGGCTCAATTGCATTGCATCTCATTTGGACCTTGACTTATTCGTACCGCATTTCTCTCATAAAAACATAACTGTGTTTACATCCTCCGATTGTAAAATGCGTAAGAAGTAAGAAAGCCTGAATGAATTTAAATTAGAGCGCTAAAATATGAAAATGTATTCAGTTTTGGAGTCAACGTCAAAACATTTTGCTACCCCTGCATTAAAAGAATCAAAACAAAACCATCACCAAACTAAATTATGTCTGAGACAAACTTTTAACCGCTAGTGTTAAAATTAGACCGACTGACCGTTGGTGAGTGCAACGTTTTTTTATATTTATTTTCACCGGCTTGTTTCGCTGTGGATATTTTTATACTTATCATTCCTAGACGCGCTTTTATGGTAGAATCAATATGAACACACGTATGAAGTGATACTCAGAGAAAAAATTGAATTAACAGTGTATTGTATTACATGTAATTAACACAATATTTCCCGACAAAGTGTTGTAATACTAGTCCATCCGTTATATTATTTATAATAGAGTGAACCCTATTTTTACGTTTTTGAAGGGAATGATTTGAAAATATCCAAATAAAAGGAAATCGTACTTAAGAAAAAAAGAAAAAAAGAAAAATATTTTTTACTAAGATAGATAGAGCTGTATCTTTCGATATTATAAATCGATAATAACGTTTCCTCTTGTACATTTTCAATACTGTTAAAATAACTTTTTAGGCTCTCAGTATGCCTCAGTTTATTTCTTCTTCACCAAATAATTATGAAATATTATAGATAAGACTGTCATATAATCGATATCCATAACTTCAGATGTCATTACGTTGATATCGAGATCCGTTTAATTTCGAAAACACTGCGCCGTCATATCTTCTACTAGTGTTTCTAAACTAGATCCGCGGAGGTCTGTCAGTTCTGTTGCATCCGTATGTTAGAATACACGGAGATGCCGAAAGGTGAAACCCGGGTCGTTAGTGATAAAACGAAGAATCGTATAAAAATTCAACAATTAAAATATACAAAATTTTTCAGCCTGAGGATTCAAAAAAAAAAAATCATAAATTATACGAGCAATTTAATCCTAATCCTATTTAATCTAAAATCCTAACTGTGGAGTTTCATTCGAAATAACAACTGACAGTATAACATAAGTAGGCATTCTATTTATGTATAAATTTGTACCCCACTGAGCTTTGAGATGGTTACACAATTGTATCACGCTTTGAGTTCGAGTTGTCTCGTTCACATTTTTGAAAGTTGCTAAGATAGTTTCAAAAATATTAAGTTAAATACCCATTTATTTTGAAACTATCGTAATTTCTTTGCCGGTATAATGATAGATCTATTTTCCAAAATTCACGAGTTCGTTTCACGCAACATGTATTATTAACAATAAGCGAGAAACTATTTTATGTTTTATAGTTTCCTACGCAGGATGAATTTAACACGAGTTCATCAATTAGCTAACGAGGTTTACGATTAGATATCGTAATAGCTGATCGATATTGCTTGCAATAATATGTTAGCACGGGGATCATCTATTACAGCGATTCATATGCTTTTACTAATCGCAGTCAAATTAAGGACTTAAGCCTTTGGAATTGTAACTTATGTAATAAAATACCATAAAAAAAATAAAAAGCGTCACTTGTATTACCTGTAACTGTATTTTAGTTTTATTTCTTTAAAATCATCAATTGTGACACATATGACGTTACCATAACACTTCAAACTATGTTTAAATCGCTTAGAAACCAGTAGTTTTATTTTTTTAAGACTTATGCATTTCTAAGGCCTCCAAAAAATATTATTATATAAGCTGTTTTATGAGTGCTGATTGTTTTTCTAAAATAGTAGAGTTAGAATACTTGGGTTATGATAAAAACCAGTGAATGAATTATCTCTTTTTTTACGATGGTTTATTGTATTGAATGATTGCGAGGATGTTTCAATCAATACAAAAGATCTAGCGTTTAAACAGAAAATCACAAATTGATTGTCTATTTTTATTTTAATTACTCGAATAAAAAGATTGAGTTGAATATTATGAATCCCAACTCCCAAAACCTCATAGAGAAAATATTGACAAAGTCAAATACTTTACGAAATATACATATGTTTAATATTTATCATGTTTCGCTTAGTGATTTAAATTATTTTTTTCAGTTCTGCAACCGAATTAATAATTGTATTCAAAGGCGGTTAAAAAATCTGTTATATTTTCATTTTTCCTTGCTTCCTTCCTCCAATCTACGATTCTTTAAAAATGTGGATTTGACCGATGAATTTAAGCCTAGTTTCAAAAAACTTCCTGTTCAGAAATATAATCTACGATTTATGTACCCAAAGCTCTCAAAAATAGCAATATTATTTAAATGTGAAGATATGATTTGGTTAAAAATAGACAATTGTTTTATCGATATTTTTGAGTAGTATTCGAAATGATGAGAAAAGCTTCGAGTATAAAACTGAAGCGTATGTTATACTTCCGTTCCTATAACCATTGGTCTGAACAGAGCTTACAGCGAATTTCGAGATACTCTAAAATCGGCTTAACAATATCGCTTATGATGCATATTTTTGGGATTAGGTCGTCAACTAGCGGTGCATTTTTTACGTAAGCAGTATGCATCAGTGGGTCAATTGAAAATGAATTGTAGCGAATCAGGTCAATGCTCTCAGAATGAACTTAAATAATATTGAAACTCTTGGTATGTATGGCTTCGGCTTGCTTGCTTCGCCGTTACGTCTTTCAATTTCGGACTTACTAGTTAATTCTATTGGACGTATAAGGTCACCGAAAACAGTACGAGATAAAATCAACGAATGTGTTACTTGACTTATATATGATTAAAATTGATTTTTATGCAAAAAATTAAATGCTTATAAAACGCAAAATTTGCTAACCATTGTTTTTTTGTTTCGATTGACATTTTTGCACACAGGATGAGGTAGCATATAGCTGGAAATGCACGACAAACCAGTGAAGTTTTTTTGAAATGTCTTCAATACGTCGTACAAAATATAACCTTATATTGGAATATTAAAAATTTGAGTCATTTCCATGAAATCATTTACGAATGTAGAAAGAATGAATCGCAATATATATTACTGTACGTATTGTACAAATTATTATATGTGTAGTTCATTCAACAACTGATTTGTTCATTTAGCACTAAGGTGAAGGTAATAAATGCTACAAAATATTTGTATCTCGTTTCATATGCAGTGTTAATTATTTACAACGTCATTCATTATTTAGGATACAACTGAGGTTGGCCAGTGATAGTATTGTGATCGAAAAATGTACCGCAATCAACTCGATGGCAAAAAAATAATAGCCCAATTAATATATATTAGTTAATATATATGATACAAATATATTTTAGATAATTTGAATTGTTACAACTTTGTACGATTCCACAAGTTTTTCAGCACCTTCAGGAATTCTATCAATTAAAATTTTGATATTAATGTACAATACCTAGGTGCGAAGTAGGCTTGAGAGTAGGTCTATTATTTGGGCACCAGGAGATTTGAAATATACCCTCATGGTGGAAAAGGTTCAGAAGAAATTTTTTTACTCGAGAGCGTATGGATACTATCCGTGGCTTTATCCAACTGACTTTCTTTTAGGTATGCTTACTTTTAATGGATTGAAAACTCAAAAATGAATGTATCTAGCCAAATATTTCTTTCGACTAATTCACGGCCAAAATGAGAATTCTGCCATTCTTAATAGTATCAAGTTGTATGTTACGGATATTTTTTTAAGAAATCGTGGACATGAATTAATTGTTCTTCCAAAGTGAACGAGGATGATGTGAATTGAGAATGCTTAAATATGTTGACGTTGCAACAGCAATGACCTTGTAATGTGTAATTTTTAAAATGCGTATATATAAATAAATATAATCGTTGACAGTTCCGTTGCATCCGTATAAAAGAATGCCTGAAGATGCCTAAAGGCGAAACCCTGGTTGTTAGTGACAAAACATGTGAAATCTTATAAAGTTGTAGCAAAACTCCATGAAGTCGATATTATAAATTATTTTTTAGATACTCAAGAATTTCTCATAAACTTTCACAGGCGTATATCGTAGCGTTATTTAGTTACATAAACAAATCGTACCGTGCTAAAACATTACTTTCCATTATCACCATTGTCTCTTTGTCTGAAATAACCAAATTGGATTACTTTTTGCGAAATTTCTATGTCAAAAAACATGTGTTTGCCGGTCGCTTCTTCGTGTCCGACGATCGCTTTCTCACAGTATTTGGGTTAACGTGCTAGCACTGACATCGGTGCGGCCGGCACGACACGAACAACACCCTCCCAGCAAACAAATTCATATAATTACCGTTAAAGAGAAAAAGAAAGAAAGAGCACCATAACAATACTCTGATGTACGTGAAAAGCGTTATTTGTTTGCCAGGTCAGCTAGTATAGGCAGTACAACCAACCGTGAATGATTAGCTATGTAAGCGATTTAGCCCACGCTTCGTGGACGAGTATTTTCCTTGACACATCTAAGTGCGCTTTTTGTGGAGTGCGTGACGCCGGTAGTGCGGAATCCGCACACGATACTGTATAATCTTAATGCGGAACGTCAGCGTTTATAAAGTGACTTAATTAATTTATTCAGACTAGAGAAACATCGGGAAAACCAATGCTTCGGAATTATTGCAGTTCAGACGTCTTTTTTCTTCATTTTTTCTCGCTTTGAAACACGTATATTTAAGAATCAAACAAGGATATGAACGTATATTGAGCTTGTAAATGCAACCAAATCTTAACACGTTTCCTGCTAAGACATTGTCATTGACAAACCATGTGGAATCGTACAAAGTTGTAACAATTCAAATTTGATATTGAAATTCCATGAAGCACCTTCAGTCGATATTATAAATTAAATCAGGCTATGTTTCAATACAAAAATTAACTGTGACAAAAGCGTTTAAGCAGTTTTATCTATGTTATATTTTAAACAATAATAGTCAGAAATTTAAGCGCGGACTAACTAAGGAAATAAAATTTTAAACATAGTATTTGAGAAACTTATTAACATAAATTCAGTGTATATTATCTGATGTAGTAAATTATTTAAATAATAAAAACACAATGTTTAGTACGATACCACAAATATATATACTGAGTTTAGTTAATAATGCTCGTAATGAGCGAAGCGCTAGTCATATTAAAAATATTAAATTGTAGAAGTAATGCTTAGCAAAGTATTTTTATTATTTGAATAAATGTATCGCAACAAAATTAACTCTATTTTATTAAATAAATGATAAAAATATAAATTTTATAAAAATATGTTGTGTTGAAATTTTTTTTTTTATTAATCCGCGCATTTGGTGTTTTGGCTTGCCCAGCCTTCACGTAATGGCAATTGTAGCCAATAATTATTGATACAATTTTTTATATAAACTGCTTTGTTGCCTTTATTTTATCAGTTAATACTTTAGCTGAACAAATCAGGTTTTGGATCATTATAAAAAAAATGTAGTACACCTACAAATTAAAATGAATTACGAATAATCAAGCTGGGAATAATTGTGACTAGTAAAACAAACATTTCTTAATTTCACGTAGATTCGCCTACATCGCCAACACGATAACTTCTTACAAGTGTACTTAGTTTTACATACTGTAAGGTAAACAGAATATACGCTAAGTTTGCTCGCCTTCCCACGCTCGTCATACTTATTTGATTTTTCCCAGGAACGGCTTCAAATCGTTTCTCTACTTTCGATAGATTTTTGAAGATAATGTGGCCGGTGTTAACGTGCTCTGCCTTGTATGGAAATTTATGACGACGCCTTCTTGACCTCAAAACTGTCTTATGCAGACAAAAATGATTTCTTTGTTTTGTAAAAACGTTCAAAAATAACATCACAAATTCTGAATCAATATCTAGTAATATTATTATCTGAAGTGTTCGGTACTTTCAATCCAGCATTAATCAATTTTCTATATGTTAACTTAGAGGCATACAGTTTGTTTAATAAATATTAATTTAACATATATAAGACATAACAGATATAATTTATTTAAAATGATCAATTAATGGAAGGATTCAGCAATAAGTTTGCGGAAAATTACTGCATATTTAAGTTGATTATTTGTCATTTGATGTGTAACTAAATGTGATTATTTTTGATATAATTGTGATCCTTGTGAAACATTTGCACTCTAAAAAATCCTTATTCGTAGCCGTTAATACATTTTTTAATCAATTAACAATCCATGCATACTATTTTCTTAATTAGAGAAAGCACTGTCACGACGTTTGTAAATACTACAATTTGTAACCAACTCAACAAAAATAACATTCTGGCTGGAATGAAATTATAAAATAGATTATCGTTATTTATAATGTCAGCAAGCAGCTTGCAAATTAGAAGACATTCTATTTTGTCTACAGATAACAAAGATGTTTCTTGACAGATTATGAAATTATGTTAACCAAACTGATGGAAAATTCAATTAAAAAGTAGGTCATTTTATTACAGAACAGTTGATGCCTTTTAACGTGGAAGTTAATTTAAAGATTGATTGATTATCGTTTTTTCTGAAAGGCTCCGTACAATTTAATAACGCGCCCCTGTCAAAACTCACGACGGTGTACTATACATACAATATTTGCACTGGAAAATAGGTTCATTATCTGGTATCAGCTTCATGTTGTGAAATATTTTCACAAGAGATCGATGTAAACGTGAAGTTTATAGTCAAGTATTTCGACACGTAATGTCGAGTCCAAATCAAAAAGGTTTTTGTTTCATGAAAAAATAAAGAGTTTTGATATTGATGAGCGAGAAACATGAAATATTTGATTGATTTGATTTCACAATTATGTTTAAAAAAATAAAAACACCTTTTTTTGTACTATTTTTACGATCAAGATCGGTTTCGGTAATCACGAGCATTATCAACTGATAGATTAAAAACTGCAAACGAGGCTATTTATCCTTTTTTTAAGTTAATCATTGGCAAGTAAAAAATATAAATGATAATAATATATTGTGGAAAAAGAACGAAAAACTGTGTTTTTATTATTTAAAATAAAATGTATTTCCAAAAAGAAGTGACAGTTGACAACTAAAAAAATGCATTTTCTATGCTTTGACATATCTTTGATGAGATTTATTAATCCTCTTACCTTCATTCGCATTCGTTCTTTCAATCAAATTCTTCAAAGCAAATCTATTTTGTTTTTGGTCGATTCATTTACTAGTCTCTATTAAATTGTACTCATATTTGATGTTTGGGATGAAAAGTTCAATGTAAAGTACTAATATAATAAACATCTACTGAGAAAATGCAAAAAAAACATTACGTTCAGATCGAAACTGTTAAACCATACATACACATGACATTTATGAATCTTGGAATAGGACGGCTTTTTAATCAATATTATCTACTCCCTATTCAGAGTAAAAGGCCAGTACAACTTTAAGTCTCTATCTCAATGATGTATTGATTTAGCAACAATTGATTATGTTTCAATTGTAGTTTAATTTTACCTTCAAAGTGAAAACTTACAAGAATAAAAAAAACAGAAATGAAAATCGAATACATAAATCATTTATTTATTATGCCATAGCTCTGTAATAATTTTTAAGGTGTTAACTATCACTGGTGTAAAGGCATGATAATTTAAATAATAAAAACACATTTCTTAGTACTTATTTCCACAACATATTTTATGATCAGTATCAGTTTTGAATGTGAATGTTTTCAAAAAAATGTGGTTTTATTACTTAATATAAAAAGTTTTGCAGTTACTAGTATAGCACATGATAGTTATTTATCATTCGATCTTGTTGTTAATATTTGTCCATATCGATCAAGCATTATATTTACGAAAGAAAAAACCAATAGCCTACAACCCGTTTGTTTCAAAACAATTTTTCTAAGTGCACTTAAATTCTCTTGCGCAGAGAAATTACATTTGAATCGGTCCATTAGAGAGCGGTGGTCATTTCTGATGTAATCTGGTGGAACTTATTCAAGGCCATCATTATTTATCGATATGCACCTGCAATTCTCGGTTGTTTCAATGAACGTATGACTCTTGCTCGGGTGTCAATAAAATATAATGATAAGGCTCATAGGGGTTGCAATACCGGTATTTCACACTTTAAACCGGTATTACTAAGTTTGTTGTCCCACTGTTATGTGCATGCAGCCGTTGGTATTCGGCCGCTTATCAAACGCAATACAGATAAAAAGAAGCTACTACTCCTCATTTTCTTGGCCCGATTTATAGCTGAATATACTGACCTTAGAATCATACACTATTGCGATTAAAAGAGGAAAAAATACCGGTATAAAAAAAAATATTTCTTCCACTACGGCGGATTTTCAGAACACAGATACACAAGATACTTGATATCACGTAAGCTAAGTGTATGAGCAAGTCACGCTTTTTTTTCTTTTCTTTTAAGTACAATAATGCATGATTTAACGATCGTTTAGTGCAGCTCTATATCGGGCCAAGAATATGAGAAATAAAATCGATTCATTTCTATCAGTATTGCGTTATGGAAGGCGGCCGTGTAACAGCAGCTGCATACACATAACGGGTGGAGGTGGGACAGCCAACCTATATATTTAAAATAGTAAAACAATTATTGGCGGACTTTCTTCCATGTGGCGTACGATATCTTATGCTGCGGGACGTGAATTTTTTCCCAATTCATATTATTAATGTTGGTAGTGCTTTATTTAAATGCAATTTTTATTGCAGCTATACTACAGCTATATATTTAATATAAAAGATCTGTAAAAATACAACATAGTATACATAAGAATTTTTCAATACGTATTTCGTACCAATCGAAATACCCGGATCCAAGTTTCTACATTAACTGTTTTGCGAACCCTGCTTGAGTGTCAATATAATTTAATGTTTTGATTGACAATACTGTCGTTTTACTGATGTAAAAAATAGACATTCAAATGGTTGTTGAAAACATTCCTCAAATACTTTTTTACGTTGAAAAAATCACATTGAAAATACAATATGGATACCAATTGATTGATTTCATTTGTTACATAATTTAATGTTTTTTATTTCATTTCCATTCATTCATTTTAAGATAAATGCACTTGAACCTATTCTCCAGGGGTAAATCATTCAAATATGACATTTGATGTAATTGGTTAAAAAAAGTCTTTTTAGTGTTAAGTCACATTACACAATACATTTCAAAGAATTTGCTTGTCATATTAATAAAAAATATATGAATAATATGTCTGATATGAAAAACCTCTAAATTTTGTTACGTAATATAAAAAAAATGTAATCGAATAAATAAAACAATCTTTTTTGACTAGTATTTCCGTTTTTTATAATGAAATGATAATACCCGGTTTCACTAATCCCGAGCTTTATATATCGATAAAAAATCAGTCGTAACAAATCTATTTATATCAAAACTCAATGATAATAATTAGCAGGTATATAAAACAAGTGGTACAAGAATCACTATTTTATAAAAATAATCTTTAGTCAAGTAATTTCTTGTCTTATTAATATAGCTTTTGGAATCAGTATTAAAAATAGATTTTGTTTATTTTGATATATCGCTTTTCTACTAAGAAGTGACAGTTTACAAGCTATGCATAAATACTAGATTTTTAATCAATGTATCGTTGGCTTAATTCTGGCATCAAGTTAATAATGAATACTGCAAGGTGTCTACTGTATTCTTTTTAATATAAGAATAGTTAAAGAATTTCCTAAGAGTTGTATGAGAATTTTAATCTGTAAGTTGAAATGCTCAGTTTCAACTGTCTCTTGGTCACTTAGGTACACTCAGTGTAAACTGAATTACGCTATGGTAGAATTAATCCGACGATATAATATATTTTGGCTATGATTATGAAAAATATTTATTTTACGCTTACACAAGCTGTCATGTAGTTATTTCGTTGAAGCTAAAAAAAGCAATATTAAAAAAAATAATGATAATGAACTGTGTCCAGAAACATCTAGCAGAAGAAAACCGGCACGATAATTATTTGTTTTAGTATCTTCAAACCGGACATATCATTCTTGTGCCGTCTTGATGTTGGGAAATTTTCACTTGTTTCTCATTCATGGTTATTACGTTACGAAACATCCCGTTCCAGGGCGTTTGGGCAATATTCACATAACAAGCTATTACAGCATGCACTTGGTTTTTTCCAACGTTGTTTCTCCTATTTTTAATCGACACATTAAATTTATCGTTATTTGAGATCGAGATAGTCAAGTTTCGACACGCATTTCGAAGCGGTATTTTTAAAAAGATTATCCATTGAAATGCATACCTACTTCACTATAAATTGCATGTTATACAAAACATTTCATAATCCACCCAAAAGTGACCCATAAGTTATTTTTATGAAAAGTTGTAGGATATTGTGATGAAACGTTGGTACAGATGCACAACACGCGACTTCATTTTTGATTATTAAACGGAAAAATCATTACTTTCAAAATAATTTATTCTTTAATTTAAGTTTATAAAAATAATACGATCTGAATAAGTTTTGTCATTTACATAAAAATAGATGAGTGTGATAGAATGCCTGAATATGCCGAAAGGCGAAACCCGGGTTGTTAATGACAAAACACGTGGAATCTTACAAAGTTTTAATAATTCAAATTTACAGTTGCTATTGCAAAGTTTTATTATTTATAATGTTAAACAAATAAGTGTTGGAATTAAACCTTTTTAATTTGGCAACGTTGAGTTTATTTATACATGTATGACATTTTGCCTGAGATCATGAATTTATTGGAATTTTTTTGAAGAAATGGATGTTTATTATATATAAAATTCCCTCCCTGCTATACCACTAGTTACGCTCTGGTGTCACTCTTCTATCCCTTTTTGAAAAAGAAAAGCATCCTAACTGAATAACGAACCACATTTACATAAAAACTTGTATTAAAATACCTCCAATAAAATGCCACATGTAAGTTTACATTTTAATTTCGTTAACCTATGTTAAAGTACAATCCGAATTAGGATATCCGGCGCCTGAATAGATGGAATAGCTTTGAATTCAAATTTGGAATAATTTCTCCTCAACAAAGGAGTGCATCAATCAAACGATTTTTTGCTTTACTTTTACTATCGTCGCTATTTTGGTGGGAGTAAAAACACTTTCGCGCGTGAAAGTAGTTGACTGCCCCTGCTTTTAATTTCATACAATATAAATTTAACGATTGCAATCTGTTGTTGGATTCTCTAGCATTTCTATGAATGACATGCGAAAGTTAGTTTATGTTTTTTTAATGATCGACGAATGCTAAATTTTATTAACTGCTACATAAAGCTTTGTCTTAAATACGAAATATAGCACAATTATTGTACAACGCATCTCATAATGAATATAGAATTGGTGTTTCTAGGTCAATTAATTTATGATGCCCAGCTATCATTGAGTTAATGCCATCACAAGAGCTCGAAATATTCGGGGTTCAAAAGATGGCTTACAGTTGAAATACCTTTCAAAAAGTTCGTTGAATTCTTGCGAATCTAAATACTTCATTTTTATTAATATTTTTTTTTTATTAAGTTTTTTGGTTGTTTTTAAACAAAAAAAGTGTCATTGTAATTATTAATTAATAAACTGTTTTTATTACGTTTGTTTTGTTTTTTTTATGCGGATCACCATTTACCGGTAATATTTTATTTGTCCCACCAAATGATTTCTGTTGGACAACGCTGCTCTATATATTTCCAAATTTTATAAAATTCACTACCAGAGTTTCGCCCTTTGGGATCTTAAAGCATTCTACAATAGTTGTAGCTGAAATTTGAAGCATATGCGGAAATGTACAAAATTTGAACGATTCTAATTTTATTTTATTTATATTAAATAATAGGATATTTACAGAAAAGATTTCAAACGTTGTTAATGTTAACCGGTTAACTGCCGGCACCCAGCACGCCGCGAATTTTACGACAAAAATAAAACCTTCTAAACATATCGTTATTGAAAGTGTAATAAAGTTTATTTATAAAACTTACCAAATAAATGAAGAGCGCGCCAGTCGTCACTATGTGTTCAATATAATTGTGCATTTTAAATAATTGTTTTTTTTTAGTAAAAGCCCATTTAAAACGTTGCGTCTTAAGACGTAATTTTTGTATGAGCGGCGCTCCGGTCACAGAAAATTATGCGTCTTAAGACGCTTTTGGCAGTTAACCGGTTAATTATGTACACCTCAATATTTTCTTGGCAACTAAAATTTCTATGAGTCATAGAGTCAAATGATTTTGAAGATATTTCCATTTTAACAATATCGAATTGTCAGTGGGCAGTGTCAAACAATCATAATCGAGTTAGTGAAAAGAATGAGGCCTCGACCACTTATGAATTGTATTTACTAAGTCCTAAAAAGGATAACGACAAATTCTCTCTCTGAAGATGTTATCAGTTTCCGGAAAATGGCCGGTCGGGTCACTGGCAACAGCAAATATTGAGTGGTCCTGCCCATATTGGTACAGTTCACTTTACTCAATTAGTGTTTACAAAACCGTTTAAGAATCAAATCCTTATTTGGAAAATACAAACTATTTGAGACAATACTCTTTCAAACTGACACACAAAACTATTATTTGATAAGCTTTTTAGCACAGTACACTTAAGCTTTCACCAAACAATATGCCTCATAAATAATAAAAAAAAAATCTCTTACACAGGATCAAATTTTGCAAAAGAATTATGACCGTTCGATCATTTTAGCATACGTATTGACTTAATTTAGATTTAAAATAAGAATAATTTGCACGGCGAAAAAAAAGCAATGTATTTTAGTTCTACAGAATTATTTTTTTAAATATAGTAGAACTATCATATATAAGAGATAGTTCTGACCATGGCGTGAGCCGAAATAGCATTTACGTATTAACTTTATTTAAATTTTTAAAAAGAATTATTTGCAAGGTGAAAAAAAAGCAATGTATTTTAGTTCTACAAAATTATTTGCTTAAATAAAGTAGAACTATCATATATCAGAGATAGTTCTGATCATGGCGTGAGCCGAAATAGCTATCAACTATGTTTTAAAAAATAATTTTGTAGAACTAAAATACATTGCTATTTTTTTCACCGTGTTATAATGGAGTTCTACCAAGTGAATACCAATTCAATCAATAAAGAATAATTTGTTCTAATTTTAATTTAAACACGTTTGTCGAATTTCTAAAGCACAATTAACGTAAATGTTTCGATAATGAGCTTGTATTTAAATTAATGGATAGATTATTTTACTTGGAGTTATTGGTCATTGTATTATGGTAACAAAGAGAATGACCAAAAAATTTGGTATTGTTTTTGCTCGAAAGAATCACTCATTAGACATGGACATTCGTAATATAAACAAATATAATCTGTTACTCTGTTTTATATTATTATGTGATATACAATAGAAAGGTAATGGAGTACATTGCAGTAGAAATAAGGCAAATTTATCTTAATCAATGATTGTAATTGTTGTTTTAAATTTATTTTTCAGGTAAGAATGATCTCCAGCTTACAGAAACATTACCTTCACACTTCTTTTGAAAAATCGTCTGAGTAAGTTTTCCGTTTATTCTGTTTTAGTTTCAGTTTTATTTTCAAATATATTATGTGCCTTAAGCGAGTTTAATAATGGGATGAATTTATATAAAAAAGAGCGCATTATTGCCTTATAACATTAATTGTCAGTTATAGAATCCTTTTATCCTCATTTAGCCCGATAATGTTCCGAGACATATTTTTGGTAAATATCCTATCTCAAATTACTTGAAACAATCGATAACCTACATCAGATATAAATGTGATCATAATATCCCCAGCACTAAGCAAAATAACCATCAATACCATAAATGTAGATGACAGAGACTTTATGATCTCTGCACCCCAATTATGTTCAATACAACCGACCTGACCAAATGAACTTAATGTTTTAACTTATTAAATACGTCGGACACGGTTTCCATGTCCATACAAATATTGCAATCACACTAAGGCTAGGATAAGTTGCTAAATCAAACATTTAGATACGGTTAAATAGTGAACATATAGAATGTAGTTAATTTGGTAAACGATTTGATTTTTTATCGAGTCAAAATATTTAAAAATGGCTCTCTATTAAATGATAAATTTTACGCAAATAATGTGAATGTTAAATCTTATTACTGACAATCTCTAATACTTTGTAACTTGCAATTAGAAAAAAAAAAATATTTTATTCATTTTAATTATAGAGTAGGTAACATTGTTGAATAGCGTTATCTCAGTAGTGTTAATTTTTTCTACAAATATTCTTTGCAATACTTTCCATTAGTGAGTTGTATGTTAGTAAAATAATGCTAAAATGAACCTATAAAAGCGATAAACCTAGTTTTTTTTTTGATATTTAAAAAGTTGAAGAAATGCAGACTCTTGTATTTAAATAGTGTTATTGTATTGACACGAATTGCATTTTTCACTAATTTTAATCATCAGTTTATGAAGACTTAATTTCATCATTATACTAAATGACGCCATGTTGTTGAAATATACCACAAATGTCAAAACGTTGTTAAAAAAACTCACAACTTAGAGTCAATACTTTTCACTGGTTTTATAAGTAATATTTTTGATTGTGTCTAATGGCAATAAATTGAAACATCGTATTTTATCTCAAATTTTAAATTATATATTTTTCTTATTAACGTGTCATTCTGCAACGAATTTATATATTAAATAGAAATTTCAAACAGTAAAAAAGAAAATATCGCGAAAATATATTACGGAGAGTAAAATTATTATATGCGAAATTTGAATGGTCACAACTTTGTACGATTCCACATGTTTTGTCACTAACGACCCGGGTTTCACTTTTCGGTATCTTCAGGCATTCTATAACACGGATGCAACAGAACTGACTGAAATTTGATATTGAAATGCCACCAAGCACCTTCAGTCGAAATCATAAAGTATGTAAAATTATGAGTTGCACACACATGTGTTGTAGAAAAGATGGCAGTACCTGAAATTTTCGATTGCCATTCATAATATATTATTATATTTAAAAAAATATATACAAATAAAAAATAGATTACTATCTCGATATTAATTTCATGAAAATAATTTTTGTCTTGACAGATGACGCTCCTTGGTAATTTATCGTTTAATATTAAATAAATGCAAACATATTTACAATATAATGTAGTTATACGTTGTGCAAGAATATATAATATTATTTATCGCTCAATTATAAAATTAATTTAATGTAATAATCCATTTACCGAATGACTGGCTTTTAATTTTTATATTGTCTGGTGCCTTTTACGGTGTTCGGTATACGTTTCAGTTAAGAAACTATTTTACGGCCTGCGCAGAGGTTAATAAACCTACATTGAAATCATGCTATTTGATTTTTTTATTGGAAAGGTTGTAAAACTGGCGACATCCCTCCTATTGTACCTGGGGCGTACGTCATACGGCGTCGGCGTCGCATCGTTGCGAACTCGGGCACGCTATACCTGCCGGCACCTAACAATTACTGTGTTATAGGCTATAGAACTATCCTGATGGAATTGACATGAGATAAATTAACAACAATTTATTGGTTAAAATTAATATAAACGAGTGATACCGTATTTAACTTCGGTTGAAAGTCAGCGTTCACGAGTTCAAGTATAGTTTGCAATACTAATCTACCTCTCATCCATCGGAGTCTAAAAACGAACCGATATCTCCTTTAATCAGTTCCTAGCCATGTCCGCTACCAATCTGTAATAAAGAAAACGGGTTTTTTAAACGTAGTCAATATTAATATGAAGTCAACATGTCTTAATAATTTATATAATCACAATGAAAAATCGTATTTTGAGCATAGCGTAAAAACTTAGTGCTTTCTTTCTGCGGCTACATGGTATTACATGTTCGCAGCGGGCATTTCGTATAGGATTTCTCGCTCTTCTTTGGGGGAAATAGAAGAGGGCAGCGATATCGTATGAGATAATTCTGATCATGCGCATAAGCGGGTGGCGTGGCGTGATGCTTTTCGATTCGGACAACGTTCCATTTTCAAAACCGTAAAGATTTACTCGGATATGATTTTATATTTAGGGTTGCCAGTTTTGTCCGCTATTACGAACGCATATCCAACACAATAATAAAAACATTTTTTTCATAACCTATAAAATGTCATAGCTGTGACATATGGTGACTATACCTGTTAAACATTATGCTTTCGATAATGCAGAATCTTTTACTCTATATTATGTAATAGTTATAGGTAGTTTACTCCAGCCCTAAATTATAAGAAGTATACATTTTTCTCTATTTGCACTGAAGTTTTCTCATATATACGAAAAATCAACTCGTTTGAAAGTATTGCATCCCCCAGAAAAAATCTGTAATGGCGTCACTGGGTGGCGGTGTCACTTTCGGTAAATCTTTAATAATATCGATTAATTAAAAATAACTTAAAACAAAGTCTATATCTCTGCATACGTGTACATATAGATAATGTGTTCAAAGATAATGAAAAATCATGAAAAACATTTCCCTTTTCAGGTATTAAATGTCACATCTTGATGGAAAAGCATGATATTTGAAATAATAAAAACACATTTTTTAGTACATACTTCTACGATATATTTTATGATCACGTCCGGATTCACTCATAGCGAGAATTATCAACTAATGAACTGCTGTTTATGTTCAGTTCAGCTATTTAATATAATTAAAAACATAAAAATTGGACATGTGTTGCGTGTATGAAAATTAATGTCAATTTCTTTTTGAATTTAGAAAAGAATTTTTGCTGGATCATTTAGTGCCATAGTGTTCTATTTTCAAAATGCGATCCAATCTCCATGTGAATCACTTTCCATCGGTCGTCTATACAATTTCCTCAGCCGGAGAATGAAACGGTTTGATAGTTAACGTGTCTATTTCAGCGCTTGATTAATAGCTGTTTAAAAAAAAACACCGTTCCATTTTCGAATCCATTTCAGCGCGAGTTTCATCCTATTAGCATCGTAAATTAAGCCTGCGTAGCAAAATTATTCAGTATAGGTAGACATTACTTTCAGTCGATTTTAATAGGTCTTAAACATTGTTTTACTAAGCTGCAAACGTTATACATTTCGCTGAGACATGCCCAAATTTATTCACGTTTGAAATTTTTTTTACAACGAAAACGTCTTTCATATCAAATCAAATATACTTTAGAATTTCATTTCATAGCGTTGAGGAACTGATCATGCAACTAAGCTTAAAGACGAATCTATGAAATTTAATAGCCAATAGGAAAATAGAAAAAAAAAGTATGAATTGTTAAAACTGTGTACACTTCCATATGTTTTGTCAATCACGACCCATGATTTGCTTTTCGGTATCTTTAGGCATTTATCAAATACATGCAACAAATCTGACAGTTTACGATCAAGTTCATTTTGTGTGATAGAACGGTTGAAGACTTCGAAATGTGAAATCAAAGTGTTGGATGACAAAACATGTGGATGTGTAAATACTTTCAAAAATTCTAATGTAATATTGAAATTCTATCAAGCATCTTCAGTCATTATCGTTAATTTAAAATAAAGTAATTTAATAATTACTGTTGAATTAGGAAAATTCATCACAATATCAAAAGATGGCTCTGTAGTTTGATTCTAAAAACCAACCGTTTGACGTTTTATGTCGACTTTTTTACACTGAAAATATATTCGCATTTCGGTTTTAATAGCAAAAGCGCCATATTCTACGGCATGTTTAACGCTAATATAAATCAACATAAAAATTAAAATTTGGTTGTGAGTCACCCGTTGACGCATTCCTGCGTGATTATCACTATCATTTATTTGAGGAGATGCTCGACGGGTTTTAAATGCCATCTCGCGGCCGCACGAAAATGAAAACTAGTTCACCTGGAACATTTTGCTCGTTTCCTTGCGCACCGGTACAAGATGAGTACCGGCTCGGTGTCGGTGTGCTCGGTGACGTTTAGAAGGTAACTGTAATACGGGCGCTGTGGGTTTGCGGGTCAAGGCCAGGCCAACGCGGGCGCGGTCAACAACCGTAGCATTCTGAACGATGACCGACTGAGAGTCTGCGACTCATACTTGACGCTTCCTTTCTCATTCACGGAGATACATTTCAGCAAGTATGTATACAAAACTAAATAAAAAATAAACGGTATTAATTGAATAATTATAAAGCGTAGCCGGAAAAGATATTTTTATTCCATATATGTTGCTTTTTGATTCGATTGAATCTAGATTAAGAATAAATTAAGTGGTTAATCGAAAGTCAACCTGAGATACGAGCTAATAAAAATATAGTAGATATGTATTGATTGAATTGTCATTTACTTAGTAGAACTCCATTATAACACGGTGAAAAATGTCCAAATAAAATACCTGTGTTGAACGAAATAGTTATAATTTTCTCACTGCGGATGCTCTTGTTTTAGTCAAACGATAAAAATGTTTTAACTAAAAAAAAAAAAAAAAGAGTTTTTTTCCTATTTCACTACATTGTATAGTTATTTCTAATTTGTTTGAAGTATTCACATTTTACCTGAATCGAAAATGTGTAATAAATAATAAACTATTTAAATAAATAAAAAATATTAGTAGACGGTAAACTTTCTCTGCATAAACATTTGAGACAAAATCTAGACAGAGGTAAACGTGGCATTTTCCCGTGGTGATAGACTTGGGGGCGGCAAAAATTGGTGGCAAGAAAAATAAAAAAAAAACTCATATAACACGAATATGATTTTTAACACAACGAATGACAATTTTAAGGTTTTCACTGTCACTTCTTGATGAAAAGGCATGATTTTTTTAGTAGTCCTGATCATCAAATATAATGTGGAAATATAACTCAAAATGTGTTTTTATTATTTAGCTCTACATAAATACTTAAAATATTTAATCGACCTATAGAAGACAAAGACTTAATATAGTAGACCATTTTAAATTAAACAATAGCCAACGGTTATTTCAGGCGCACACCAAAAGCGCAAACAAATCTCTTTGCAAAGCTTTCATCATAAAAGTTAATTAGATAACACTTTGGATTTTTTGTGAAACATTTTTTCTATGTTTTGAAACAATAATATTTTAAGAGTGTAATACATTTGATTTTTATCCAGAGCGGCGAAAAATTTAGCTCGTGGCCTGTGCACATACTATGAGAGTTTATTTCACATCAGATAAAAAATATCAACTCATTTACTCACTGCGTTTTCTCCTAATCAATTACTTTTTGTTGTATTAGATCGGTAATACGTTACGATTGTAATTGATTTGCTGTCAGTACAGCCGATTTTACGGCCCGAGCGGGTTCACGACATATCAATAGATATGTGCTGACTTACAATAAACTATAAGAAACGTTAGTACTTACTTTCTTCACGACCAGTTAAGTTCCGTACCGAATACGTTAACCCGTTCAATGCACGCTCTCTAAGTCTGAAGTGTGATATCGGTGCCCCAAAATGTAAATATTGAGTTTTGAGAAAAACGCACTTCAAATGAAATAAATTTGTTTGATGTTTATTTTATGGATTTTTTTAATGAAAATTCGGTCACATACGAGTTGTTTATTTAAGATTAAAACGCATTTCATAAAATAATCAAATAAAATATGCTTTTATTGTAACAGATTTCAACTCGTATTTTTTGAGCTTATGTGTAAATAATTCATCAAAATTGATGTACTTGTTGTAAATGGAATATTATGTCGTTATTATTATACACAATTTATTACCCTCTTACATACTAAATGGCACTAATATTGTTACGACCATTCATTGATCCTCAAACCCTACGTGTGGGTCTAAAGTGATATAATTGAATCAGTGGTAAATTCTAGCCATAACTGACGCTCAACGTATGAGGGATACAAAGAGTTATTATGTTATAGTAAATGTTTTTACTATAACTGACTCAATGAAGAAGCAAAACGTTGCCAATGTATGGAGCATAAAGCATTATTAATGAAATAACGTTATTCTAGCTGTAGGGTAAATTAAAAAATAGTATAAGTGTACGTTTTGTTTCACAAGTAATTTTAATAAGAGAGAAAAATTACGAACAAAACTGCAGCCATGATTCAAAACCGCCAAAATATAACAATTCCCTTTTTGATTTTTGGGCGACAGTATTATGCTTCTACGACCCCACATGACCCTAATAAAGATCACAAACATTAAAAAAAACACGGTGAAAAAATAGCTATGTATTTTAGTTCTACAAAATTATTTTTAACATATATAGTTGATAGCTATTTCGGCTCACGCCATCGTCAAAACCATGCTTAAACTAACATTCGCTTATCTATATATAGCTGTGCAGAAAAGGCACACAACACATCCTCTCTCCTGTTCCAACGGCCTAGCTTGTTACTTTAACACAATTCGTTAACGAACAAAGTTTAAAAATTACTATGAGTTTTTTTTGTATATTTTCATATTTCGTCTTTTTTTTGTCTATTAGTAAAAGACTTTGCTGAGTGAAATTTCAATAAATAATCCGATTACATTAGTGATGTTTCGACTTAAAAATTGCTTGAATGGATGTCATACATGATATAACAACTAATCGTTCAGGGCCTAGTTTACGACAACGATAGTCGATAAGATCCTTTGTTAGGTGTTACTTATTATAAGATAGAATACTTGGACGCATTATAATATTCTAGAAATTAAAAATTATTTAAAAAAATCTTTTTTTACTGAAGTAAATGAAAAGAACTAAGTTGTATATTTATTATTTCTCAATGATTACAAAGTTTTTTGGTAGTGGCGTGCCTTGGGTTAACCTAGTTGGGAGCTCGCTAGATATTTGTTGTCTTTTACCTCGTTAGCTTACTTATCTGTGTACCGCGGAGATCAGGTTCAAGCATATCTTGGCCTGTGACGGTCAACAACACTAGCTCAGTCGGCCTGTATCGTCTTCTTTTCAGTCAACTAAATAACCTACTGTACAAGAGTTAAAATTTATGACATTGTTATTCCACTAATGTGTTGCGGATTGTGACACGTGTTTCGCGTCTTTTACTGGCGTACTTAGTTTCTATCTGTATATATATATTTTAATTTACCACTTTAAAGGCGTTGACTGTCACTTCTTGGTGGACAAGATATTTTATTTTAAACAATAAAAACATTTTATAGTACTATTTCCAAAACAGTACCTAAGATCAGGACAGGTTTCGCTAATCGCAAGCATAATTCAGTGATAGAATACAAATTACATCAAAGGTTTTTATACAAAATTCTGAGTTAATAATTAACATTAAGAATTGAAAAAAAACAATAGCAAGTAATCGAACAATACATATAAATTAAATATTGATAAAATAAAGTGAGGTTATTTTGATTATCTAAAATTTTACTATCCGTTATTCTAGCTAATAAGTTTTTCATGATTGTTTCTGAACTCTTAATTGATTATTTATTTGACTTTAATTTGTTTACAAATTATTACTGAAAGGTCTTTATTATTTTATCTGTACACTATTTTATTTCACTTGGATATTTAAGGGATTCAAACCCATGTACACCACAAAAAACTAACGATGCTGACCTCCTTCTTAAGCTCTGGCTATTATTTGGCGTATATTGCATACAATACTTCATTATTTCATGCAGAAAAATATATATAAATCATGGTTTATCGTTATTTTGTAAATTTATTTTTTAATTTAAGTTTTTTCATTAAGTATTTTTCACGAATTTTATAAACAAACAAAACTAATACGTATGCATTGAGGTGTACTTTTTTTTACTAGTATGTCGCATTTCAACCTATAATATCTAGTCACTGTAACCCGATATGTAATTATATAAAATATGCTTTTCAATATCGGAAGCAATGGTTTTAATCGATTTCAAGAAGTTGTTAAAAGCATGGGTTATATCTAATGTGACCATTTATTTTGGTCCTCAAAACGGGACATCTACCAATTTTTACGTAATAGCATGTATGTTATATTATATAAAGAAAAGGAATGTTAATAAAGAAAATAAGAGGAATACATAATACAAATATGAAAAAAATTATGTTGCATTGTACTTTTTTGATGAACAAATTTTCTTAAGTATAACTGGATTTGCTTTTAAATAAGAATGGAATTCTTGGCAGGATTTTTTAAAATTTATTTTAACTAACAACATCGCTTTAAGTACTCCTACTTGTAATTGTGTTTTTTCTGTCGTCCACAGCTTATTCATCTGTGAAAAAACTCTTTCTACGGGTACATTTGTTCCGGGCAAGCATAAAATGTATTCAATGATTACTCTCAAGTTTTTATGGTTCAAATTATTATTACGAAAGTGTTGGAACAATTCAACCCAACGATTTTCAATTGAAACGTTTCCAATATTCCATTCGGTCACTTTTTGGGGTGTAATATATTGTTGTTACTAATAAGTGAACACTCATCAAATACTTCTGTGTCTTGGTTGCTATTAATAAATACTACGCACCACTGTCGATGTTTTGCTCTTTTTTTAAAATTGTTACCGTGTGTTGCCCTCTTTTTGAAAACGGAACATTTCGACGTCCCGAAGCTGTACTTGGGGACGACGGGACAGGCTACCTGAAAACGGAACGGTCCTGTTCAAAATGGAACGTATGGTCACTTTAGTTATACCAGGTGAACTCTTGTTGCACCGTTTATGGTAAGGGACCAAAGCTGATTCATATTTCAAATATGTATGTAACGTATGTTATTAGCATATTTGTACAGTACGAAATTAATTTATTATATTGGGTATGCAGTAATTTGGGCCCACCGGTTTCGCTAATTTTCTATAAGATGCCACGTCGTTGCTTTCAAGTGCATTTATAAAGAAACGGGCCTTTAATGACGTTAATTATTATTTCATCGGTACTTAAAACGTTAATTTTTTGTAAGCTCAAACTGAAAAGCCGTTTTAAATGTCACTCGCTTTTTTGTAAATACAAAATGTCACCCAACCTTTTTAAATAAAGAATTAATGAGAAACAAAGAGAACTTCTCGATTCCTGCTCGATCCCTGGAGGGTTTCTGTATCGATAGAAAAATAAAATAAATAATTCAAATTAAACCTTAGCGGCACATGTGTATAAGCGTCTAATGCCTTAACAAACTTTCTTAAAATGCCTGCAAAGTTTCTACATGTAATATTTATTGTTTTTTGCTTCAAAATTAAAACAATAATTTGAGCAAATTATTACAGGGGTGAAATAATATGAGTTTATGTAGCATGGAACGAATATATTATCACACCGATATTTCTTATACAATAGAAGTTTTGTAAATTTCAATAAAATTAATCGATATAAATGACGCGTAATCGAAGCGGAATCGTACAGTCGAAAATGCTTGACGAGAAATATCGATTAACACAAAACTATTAGTAACACAAGGTTTGCCAAGATATAACGTATAAGTAATGTTTTGACTTAGGGCGCCGATTTTTTTTTGTTATTTTATAATAAGTTTGAGAACCCTTGGTGTACCTAATATGATATTTTTGACTATATACAGACTTTAAATTTTAAACGAAAACAAGAGAAAAGAGAGTTTATTGAATTTTACGATATCAAAACAATGATGAGCTAATTTGTATGAATCGCTTAATATAAAATTCATTTAACCCGAAATATTTTTTTTGTCCCCTCAATTTATTGTTAGCCGGTTTTGACTGTGTTTGCATTATCAAACGAATATATCGATACTAAAAAAATCTCATATTGTACATGCTGATTCTCATTAATAACTATTTTTAGCCACCTTAAAAAAATACATTTCAAATAAACAACTAGATCTCACACATTTTTTTTACACTCTCATCTTTCTCGTATTTTCAAGTGCTAACTATCATCACACGGCAATAAGACTACTCGTTACCTTTGTAGGTTATACCTTTAAACCCATCATCTTGTGTATTAGAAAAAGTGAATGTTTACGAAAAAAGCGCCATAAAAAACACCTTTTTGTTATCAAAAGTAGTTTTTATCTTTAATGATTTTTAAAAATAGTCGAGGTGTACAGAAGTGTAGTTATTTAACCATATTATTAATTGCATAAATTACTCACCTATGAATTGAACTATGTACTATCTTATCAGTTAGATAACATTTTCTTCAACGCTATTTTTCATCGGCTCACGAATTTAGATAACACAAAACCTCTCAGAGTAAGCCGTGCTTTTCCATGTGATGTGGTTTCATACTTTTGGCTTGTTTTGTGGAACTTAAATATTTTACAATGTATTTACAATTGTCGAAAATAAATTAATGGATTTGTATCATGAAATCCATTTTCTGACATTATTTTTTAACCATTGGCGCTCACAAATTGAGTCATATGAACTGTGTCTCAAAAGAAGTTTTAATAAGAGAAATATATTTATTATTCAGTTGCCTAACCTCTTTTTTGACTGGAAAACATAATACATGGTAAAAATATGGCTAAGGTAGAACTTTTGGTTAGTAAATCGTGCCAATTTTTTGATTCGCTATTAGAAATTTCGATGGTAATATTTTATTCAAATATATAATTATTTTATGAAAAATCATATAAAACTATTTAAGCACAGAATTAAGGCCTTATATATTATTTTCAGTTAACGATTAAGACAATAGTTTTAGAAGACATGTCTTAACAACTGAGATATTTTCGAATTACTATTTTAGTTTGCTAGATTCTGTAAAAGAATAAATCTTTAAAATGAATGAATGATTTTTTAAAAATGTTCTGTTCATGAATGAATTGCATTAATATAACATTTGAGAAGAAAAATCATGGCACGTTTTATGCGTACACAGACTAATACTGTGTCCATAATGAAACAATGCCATTTGAAAAATATTATTTTTATTATGTTTAAGTATCTCTAAATATGATTTTTTTCTTATCCTAAATGCATGAATACACTTTTTGAATGCGTTATTTACAACTAAGAAATAGTTGATAATACAATGAATGCATAACGGTAGCAGATGATATATTTTTAATGGCACTGTGGCCTCGAATACAATAATGCCAAAATGATAAAAAAGTTTTGCCAAGTTGATAAAAAGTAACTAAAAAACCAATGTGTAACGGTGAAATTTTACGCGAATTCGCTGGTAAAAAAATGTGCCAAAAAAGCGTTCAATTATTGAACACAGCAATTGCTAACTTGTTACTCGCAGAAACTGTTAAAAAGCGTTAAAAATAATGTTTACATTCCCCCTTTCATTATTTATAGTAACCATTTTAGAAGATCTTTGAATTAATATTTTTAATAAGTTTAATTTTATTAAACATGTAGGAAACTTGGAATAAAGAACATTTAGTAAATTAAATTATCATTGTGTTAAAATATTTGTGTAGTCTTTTTTTCTACAGTCTTCGAATTGGCAATAATATAAAACTGGACTTTGAGATTACTGTAAGATGACTGGAGAAGTAATTTAAAGAATTAATGGTCTAAATACTAAAAAAATCTTAAAAATTAGTCTTTGATTTTGTTATAAAAACACAAAATATATATCAATGACAGATCACTAGTGTACTGTAATGTAATAAATATTTAAATGTTACTGCAATAGATACATATACAACGACATACCTCAAAATTTTGTGAAATGCTCTTCATACTAATACGTAGATCATATTATTATAAAGTTTGCGTCAAATTGTTCTTAAAACGTTTACGTATTTAAGGACAGTTGTATGGCGTAGAAGTATTGTATTTTATTCAATATATCATAACTTGGCGTAGTGGCTACAGCGTAGACTTTCAAATCGAATGCAAATTTTTTTCTGTAGAAAATAAATAACATAACTCACAATATCGTGATAATATTTAGCAAGTGATATTTTTTCTTCAATCGTTAAAATATTATGAATACTGTTAACACGTGAGTCACCGGCGTTTGAAAATGCAACAGGGCCTCACTGGAATCCATAACTTATACTTTTACCATCAAATAATATCCGTTCCATGAACTTAAGATACATTTTAATAGATTTATTATAATTTAAATGCATCGACTAGCTGCATATTTTTATTTCCTTCTGTGGAGTCATATTACATTACTCTTTACCATAGACATATCGCAGTGCGTATGCATTTCATGTTCATTCGTGTGACATTTGTGATTAAAGCTTCGCAAACTTTCTTAAAGTCATATTGTTGTTGAATACACGAAAATTTACAATAAATTTTGAATTGCTATGGTTCCAAAATTTCTTCATCATTTTTGTATTACTTGAGAATATGTTTTGAGATACGATTCTTACGTCCTTGTTATTTTATTGCGGCACTAAAAACCTCGAATTATTTTTTTAAATTATTATTTCGGCTTACTACACTAGATAAATCATTTTATGTTAAAAACAAGTATTATATATATGCTCCACATATTAAAAAAAGCATTTTACATAACATAGTGTAAATAAAAAACACATACATTTTTAATTTACTATATCGACCGAGTGCTTGATGAAATTTAAATATCATATTTAAATTGTTGACACTTTGTGTCACTCACGATCCGGGTTTCGCCGTTCGTTATCTTCGGGCTTCCTATCACACGGATGTAATAGAACTGACCCATGATAAACGATTTGTATCGATTATACACAACCGGAATTAACAATGAAAAATAGAAAATCTAAGACTAACAGCCAAGTATATAGATGAAATAACTTTGATAAATATTTATTTGATTATAATGACATTCAATTTTTCTTAGTCTTAGAAACAATATTTTAAGTTAATGAGTTTTTGATGAGACAATTTTACAATACAAAGATTCAAACATATATTTTACATAAAAGTCTTTCCCATCATTATTGATTTGATTTGACAATATCGCACTCTAGTTCTGCCCTGCTCGACATGCGAAATCATTGCAAAGCGCACCGCTTGCCCCTCTTTAGCTGATAATAATTGATTGCGTGACATTTCACATAAAACATGCAACCCATTTGAATATTTTCTTATCAACCGAGTATCGATCTTTTATGAAACGGCAGAATGAAATAATATTTTCTCCGCCTAGTCCTAAATTTATAATGAAAAAAATGGCAAAAATATTACGGTGCGCTTAAAACAATTCAGTTGTAAAAAAGCAAAATCAATCCATCATTTTTTAAATTAAAACACTGCTATTTTTAATGGCGTAGTTGCTAATTCTCGTCTTAATGCAACGGTTAAATAATATCCATACATACAATAGTAATGAAAATAAATCATCAAAGTATATATAGGTGCCAGGAACTTTAAACCTTTTACTGTATCCCAATTGCTTGTAAGGTCACAGTTGCTTTTTGGCAGATAAGAATTATATTCAATAAAAAAAGACAATGATTGGTAATGTTTCCACAATTTTATATTTTTAACGCGAACGTCAGTTGATAATGCTCGCGAAGAGCGAAACCACTTAAAATTGATAGTACCGATTGAAGGTGCTTGATGGAATTTTAATATTAAATTTGAATTGTTACACCTTTTTACGATTCCACATGTTTTGTCACTAACCACCCGGGCTTCGCCTTTCTGCACCCTCAGGCATTCTATCACACGGATGCAACAGAACTGACAATTAGCCAGTTAGTTAATGACAATTAGTAATTGTGATCATGAAGATGCCGAAAGGCGAAACCCGGGTCGTTAGTGACAAAACATGTGGAATCGTACAAAGTTGTAACAAATCAAATTTGAAACCTTTTATATTTAACAAATTTTTTAAAATGTAGCCTCAGAAATAAAAAAACCTTTATTAATCAATCATATTCACTTTCATAAAAATAATTTGTATAGCATATCAGTCAGGTTTTATTTACACATTTTTTTGAAACATTTTTCAAATTTTATTACGAAATAACGCCTTACTATGATATTACATAAGGCAGCAGTGAATTGTATATTATTATAACTACAACAATATTTACGTTACAAATTTTAGAATTCATTTATTTTTTTTGCAGCCAAATTTAGATAACCAGTTTATCGCATCTTAGTATTTGAAACGGAGTAAAAACGATCGCAATGTTGAAGATAATTTCGAATTGAAAGTCAACCGTTATCTCGGAGCGTGGTCCGCAATATGGACGGCGTCACGATGCTCCAAATACGTAACGTAATTGTTTCTGATCTATTTAGTTTCACGCCAATAAAAATATGTTGAGTAACTGTGTGTTGTGAATGATTTTTCAGTCGTGAGTTTCAACGCTTAGAGAAGTAAACGTCACATGAGCTAAGTCGAGTTTGTTTTTCAAATAAATATAAAAACCGTTACTTTTATTAATAAATATCCAGTTATGGCTTACCAGTGCTAAGACAATCTGGCCAATATGGGGATATTTAATGTCAGATTTGAGGTTTTTAATTAATAAATAATTCGTAAATAGCAACAATACAATGAGCAAAATGTTTCGCTAACAATTTATCAGTAAAGAATAGCGAAGCGGCCATTACACGTAAAGACAGTAAAAACGTCTACAGCACCAACCCCGAGTGACACTAGCGCCCACGTTACGGCGGAAAATCTTAACTTTATTTATTGAATCGGCTGTAGTGTAGTAGAACTCCGTTATAATTAGATATATTTTTAAGTATGTATCGTCCCAATTATAATAAAACAAGATTTAATCGTAGCTTTATAAACTGTAAAGTCAATGGTCTCCACTTTTTAAACACACACAACTTTAAACGATAAACTACAATAAGCATTATTAGACATCATATTTTATGGCTAGCACTACATCGGGTTGTTACATGGTGATATCCTTTTTGACACCTTATGATGAGCTATCTAGGTTTTGTGTCTTGTGACTTGGTGGAGCAGTCGGTGAAGCTCTTAGGCTAAAAAAATTGGAGATCCATGCGTTAAGCTACGAAAGTTATATCAAGTCAACACTACTGCTCAAACCATTACAATGAACTGAATAATTACGAGTTATTACTAAATTTTAATGCAAGAATTTTAACGAGTTTTTAATATTCCTCGTAAGAAATTTCATTTGGGCGAGACATATTGACCAATTTGGCAACGTTTTCCATATTGTCTGTGAATCTCTTAGAAGAAATGCTCAGAAATCTGCTATTATAGAATGATCTGAAAATATTTCATCTCACCTCGTGATATGGCCATCTAAAACTTTGAGGGCTACAATTATTTTTCAGCGGGCCGTGGCTATAAAACGGTATGAAATCAACGTTGCTTTGTTGGTTCATCAATGTATTAAACAAAGAATTATTTAAAAACATATCGGCTATCATCATGTCACCTCAATTGAACATGTCAAAATCTGCTAGGTAATATGTAAATTAAATCGGTAATCTAATCAATCGAATAGTGCATACTTACCCAGAATAAAAACAAGTTTGGAACGACAGGAATCTTGTTTCAATACAATATATCGTAAAATGCTCTACATTGCTTCGGAAGTTGTTTATATTAATTAATAAAATATGTATATTTCTTTATTGAACATCAATTACGAATAATCAAAAGAGACGATTGTCCAGGGGAGCAAAAACGAGCTAAAAAGCTAAATTCCATGGACATTTAATTATATTTTCTATCAATCTTATCAGCAGTATTTTAATATATAACAATGATCATATGCATGCACTTATACTTCTACACACGTGATAATTATTCCAGGTATAAGTCAGATTAATAGATGTATACATTCATTTAAATTTTTGTAGAGCATCTGCAAAGTATGTGTAAGTTACATTGAAGCGTTACATATTTTAGGAATGTATTTTGTATTTAACGTCAAATGATCGAAAGGGAGCATAAGTTTACCCACAATAGATATACACATTATAAAGAACTTAACAATTGAGCATCAAGTCAACACTTCTAATATTAAATACTAGCTGGCCCGTCGCACGTTGTTGCGATTTCAGAGTAAGAAAATTCTAGAAAACTCATTATGATAACAAACAATTTAATTGTTCATAGTGTCGTTTTAATTCTATTTATTTACTATTTGGGAGAGAGGTTGGGGAGGAAATGGTATGCTAGAAACATTTGCAGGAGTGTACTCAATAAATTTGTATAGTTTCATATCTGTCGAATGAGTAGTGTAATAATTATTTAACTTATAACAATATAATGCATAAGGACAAACACACACGTACAGATCAATTGTAAATATATAAATTGACTTTTTAATCATTAATAATATTTTACTTATTGTTTTTCGTATGCTTTTGGCAGGCTTTGCAAATAATTCATTATGTGTTATAAAAGTAAGTTATTTTTCTTGGATTTTAACAACATAAAGACTAATCAGATACCTTCAATATATAATGATCCAAGTAAATAACACGAACTTTTTTATGTAACCAAAAAATATGTCGCTTCCTTCCGAACGTATGCCCATTATTTATCGCAATCAGTACCGGATGTGTAAAAATATTCTCGTGTATTTTTCATTCTTTTATATGCTTCGATATCGTCAGTTTTCCGATCCCTGAATCAGCCTCTGGTATTATTTTAACTTATTATTGCGCAAACTATTTTTTTGCATTTTTTTTATTTCTATAGCCTATTTATATGGCATACAAATATTGGTTGTGAATATACGTGTACGTTGGGGTGAGCATTATTCGATTGCGATTATACGGTGTATTTGAAAATACAATTTCACTATGGTATTCATTTTGGGAGCAAAATTACTGAATTTAAATTCCATAATGCCTACATAAGCATGATATGTTGATTCCATAAACTGTAAAAAAGACAATTTATTCATGCATATATTACGTCACTCAATAAGACCGTAGAATGACATCGATGGCACCACTGTTGACAAATTCATATGATTTTTAGACAAAACATTCCGACCATTCTTTTACGAATTTCAGTGTTTTCATCGATGATACTTTTACAATTTTCAAAACAATAGAAAGATCTGCATTTTGTTTATTGATAAAGCATTTGACAAAATAGTAGAACATAGTTGATGAGACTAGCGTATCCATATATGTCGATTACTAGAGATATATTCAAAACGCCATATGACAAATTAGCAACGATTTTTTTGACGTCTTAATAAATAAAAATTCTAGATCACGCCCTTATAATCAGCCACCCTTATATATTATAAGACTTGGATCTGTTTATTTTTTAATCGCCAACTTTGCAATAGTTACATATTTCAGCTCAAAATTGATCAAATATAGTTGCATTACTAAAAAAACTTAAGTGTCTATTACAAGGGATTTTTTTTTTCGTGTATTAACAATCTTATTATTTGGTTGTATGAATGTAAAATTCGTAACGGTCACTCTATTATGGAAACTCTGGCGCGAAGGTGACGCCAAATTATGTATGCAAAATTTTGTCGCCGAAATGAATTACCTATTACTATTATTTGAGTCAACGATGGAAAGTTTGTTGGCCATGTATTATGTCTGTATGATTTCAATATTAATTGTATACACGTATGATACATGAAAACAGATCTGTATTTAGATACATTGTTTGAATTGTGAAGCCCATCTGATATTTTTACACCATATTCGCTTACAACGTGTAGTATATCGTTTTTTTAAATTTTGAAATCGTATAGCCTAACTTTTTGAATAAAGAATGAATAAAATACAATAGCTACTATAGATCCAATAGTTATAAACCTGCTCTTGTTACGTCTCATGTTTTTTTAAGATCGAAAGGTTGAGAAGAAGTTTTATTAGTTACACAAATTCATGCCTTCGAACAGAAAACTATAATGAGAATATGAACACCCGATAAAATCTAGAAACCATGCATCGCTCCAACACATCTTTGAAATTAGCACGGAAATCATTTCATATTTTTGTTACCTTTGCTCATTAAGAATTGGTAAAAGTCATAAACCTCTTTGCCAGTGTTCGAAAACGAAGTTTGAAAAGTTTTGAGTTTGATTTACCTTCAAATGTTTACTTTCTTTACATGTAAAAAATTGATCGATTTTAGTGATTTTTATGATATTAATTTAGGCCTCGTATGTATTATAAATTCGGTACTGTGTGCAGATTTTACACTAAAGCCCAAATTATGATACCAGCTGAATTGAGTTGCGAGATGTAACTTTTCCTTCGCTGTCTCAAAAATTACTTCATCGGGAGTGTAAATTTGATTTTCCGTAATAAAATTACACACGTTTCAATATACACTAATTTTGACTGATTGAAATGCAAGCGTTTTATTTGATCAGAATAAACGTATTTTCTTAAATATTGTTAAATTTACAAAAGACGTACGAGACAAATATATTAAAAATTATAATAAATAAAGAAAAACTTACATATCGAATTCATTGCTGGAAATATTCGTTTCTCTAGTCTAGGCAATGCATTGACAATGAGACCAGCCGTAGTTATTGTCGACTCCTATGATCAACAGAATGAATATTTTTGAGAAAAAGTGATGGGATAACTAGTCAGGAAGAAAGGGTTGGTAGCATGTAGGTTAATAGTCTTGAAGATTTCAGGATTATTAACACGACCACGAAGAAAAAGAGGAAAATTCTTTGAAATAGATTTTTTAGCATTTTTCGAACTTTAAAGGACTGAAATGATAGTATAATCTAAAAATAAATATATATAGCTTAATTTATTTTTAGATCATTACTGTAAACCGAAATTCATTTCTAAATCAAAAAAAAAACTTTTAACGTAATAAAAAAATGCATTTTTAAACGAAAATATAATGCTTGTTAAGAATTCAAAATATTCATTGAAAAAAAAAATGTTCGAATATTAATGTAATAATTTCAATTTCGTCATGAATATTCATTTGTTTTTTTCATATTTATGCTGTTTATACTATCGCTTACCAATATTAATTGTTTCTTCGTGCTTATTTAAATTATATATATATATATATGTTCGCATATTAATGATATGATTGAAAATATTCCAATCATTTTTCTAATATTTGAATTTCGAAATATCAACGAAAAATCGAACACGTAGTCGATTCGTTTCCCTAATATTGATCGAGTAGTATATATTGGAAATACGTGCATACATAATACGTAGTTCAATGAATTCATTCAAAATGCGAGGTACTTTCATAATTGTAAAATAGTTATAGATTGAACTAACTTTTATTAGACCGATATGAATGTATGGATAAAGCTGATATTTCTTACGAAAAAATAATATCACAACCGAAATTAGACACCACTTTTTGAATATCGGCTGATACCCAAATGCCGTGTATTAAATAACAGTCAATAATAATATAATACAATCAAACCTTTTTTAGCGTCGCATCGACATTGCGAGGAATCCGAAATTTACCGTTTGTATAAATTCTCTACACTAGTCTTCTGATGTAATAAACTAGTACTTCAATTAAAGTAAGTCATGTTTTAAAAAACGTACTACGTAAGTTGTTCACGCCTTTTTTTAATTTACAATATTTCAACAGCATAATAAAATTCACGAAGATGGATAGATCTCATGGATTAAATATATCTAAATTAATTGTACCACAACGTTGTTTATTTCGAAGATTAACAGCGATTTGAATATAAAAAGTTGATGGGACTATTTCTTTTTAGTGGACGCTAAAAAATGGATAGTATGATCAATTAAATGCTTCTCAAAGAGGCGAAATATGTGTTTTATTTTGATTGTTATGATTTAGTTACATGCGAAGTGGAATAACATTTTTTTCAGTTGATAATACTCACGTTGAGCGAAACCAGTTCTGATCAAAAAATGTATGATGGAAAAAATTATTTAAAAAATGTGTTTTTAATATTTAAAATAGCATGCATTTCCATCAAGAAGTGACAGTTACCACATTAAAAGTAGAATAACAATGTTATCAATTTGAGTTTTTATGAACTTAATAAAATAAAATTATCCATTGACAATGTGTGCATACCAGGTCTGAAGTATAATCATCTGTTATTTTTAATATTGCACGAGATTTGACGTTTCTGATGTTGATCCGAAATATTGGCATTTTGGCATTAATCCATTAAAAATACATTCTGGGGTACTTTCCGTATTGAGAATTTCATGGATATCACATATATTTATTGATATAAGTATTATACAAATAGATTGTTCTCAGAGTAGATTGTTATCAAGAATAAATGTGAAGGTAAATCATTATTTGGCAAGTGGTAAGTTTACATTAACACTATGAACGATTATTTATTTATCAAATATTCGAACTTCAAAAAAGCAAATATGTTTGAATTTCGAATATCGAGCATTCCGTTATGTGATTAGAATCGCGAAGTTCTTATTTTAGCAAGATATGTAGCAGGTTTTTCTGAGATGCTGTACATACCGTGACATTTCAAAGAAGTTCCAGATTCCGCAAAAATGAAAATTGCTCGTTTCCTCATTTATTTTCATTGTTTGCAATGAGCGCTAGACACCGCTTAAAATGTCAGAGATCCTAAACCAAAAGAACAATATGCATTTAAATAATGTTTTATAAATTTTCTTGATACAAAAAACTTATAACAATATATCGATTATGATTACTTTGGCAATACGTGAATATTTTAACATTTAACTTGTTGCTTTTGAGCATTTTAAATGATATTCCAACGCCTAGACTTTTTTTGATTTTATTTAATAAAATTGGTTAGAATCAATCATATTGAGATTGTCAGGACAAATCAAGCAATGCATTGACTCAATTAATTATCGAGTACAAGAAGGTTTTAACCACTGTTAATTCATATATTTTCGGGTATCAACTATCAACACAGTAAAACAGCCTACTCAACAGTTGACACGTTAGCAGTCAGAGGGTTAATAATAAATTTTATTATAATTTATCTGTTAATACAATTAGAGAAATATTCCAAAACAAGAGAATCAAATAATTCATGGCAGCCAGTATTGATTGTATATATATTGGTATTTCAAGCGTGCGAATATGTAAAATCATAATAATGGCTTTTATGTTTATTGAATAACCAATAACCCATAATTATATAATCTATTCAGCTATTTGACCTAAATAATAACCGAAACTGACTTCTGTAAGTTAATTAGGGGTAATAGTGATATGTATTCGTGTCAAATATTAGCGCTACTGGAATAATTAAAAACTTTATAATGGATAAAAACATTGCCATATGAAGAATCGTCCTTGTTCGTCGTTTTCAATTAACGGCGATACGTTTTTTTTTTAAATATCTTGCCAGTTACAAAATAATACATGATATTTCAATATTATTTATAATAAAAATTCAAATGTATTTTATTTCATATGTATAGCTAAATAATATAGCACCGCGTAATGTTTTGCTATTCTTTACATAGGTGCGGTAATACTCAAGTAATCCCATATTTGATTCGATATATAGGAGATTGCTGCTCCAGAGAAAATCGCATTCATGCATTTCTAATAGTACGAATGATATTGTTTTCCTCTTAGGGTTATAGTATTCTTAGAATCACACGAAAAGTTTTACTTCTGATACTTTTAATAATTTAGAATCGTGATATCTCTTGACATGACATATTTTTCTTAATGATTTAAATACACTATTTAGTGCTATTCCCACGATATAATTTTTTTAAACCCAAAATTGGTTAATAATATTCGCCACAAACTAAACCGGTTCTGACACTAAAATGTTTAAAAAAAAGTGCTTAACATTTTGTATTTATTATTTAGCCTTTCCACCTAGAAGTTCTGTCTGGCAACAAAAGGATTAAACAACGTTATAAAAGTTATTCTTCAAACGTAAATTGCAAAACGAATATCCTAGACCTACAGTGCAGGGATAAACATTATTGGCACACGTGCTTAAGTCCCCGTACGAACAGCTTCTTTCAATCCATTTTTGGATTTTCATATCTAGAATGTCCCTAACACAATTCCAACTTATAAATCGAAGCTTTTACTTAATCACCTGTTGTTCTGTTGCCCTTTCTTTTATATATTTACTCGATTTGAAAAATGGGAACGTTGAGCGTCTGTCAAAGTTCTAATAGAAGAACCTCCATTAGATGGTCATATGATCTACATTGGAGACGGATATCGATGAAATAAAAGGTCATATACTGTTGAAAATTATACATCTCTTAAATTGAGGTGAATTTATTTTAAAAGTTGATGTATCAACGCGACACAGTTAACTATTGAGAATAAAATAGGTCACAGCGGCAAACCCGATATTATGTTGAATATTAAATAATCTTGTGGCTGGTTTTCACTGTATATTTTACAGAAATAATATCATATATCAAGCTAGTATGCATTAATAAAAAAACACAAAATTCATGTAGCAAGTCATTATTTCTAGGATAGGTTTAACAAAAAAATCAACAACAAAAATACATATATTCATAAACATCATTTAAATTTATTATTGTTCGTTTTCTTAATGACTCTGAGGAACTTTCATATTTCGTGCGATATACAATATTAATATTATTTTGAAGAAATGCGTCCTTGACATAAAATATAAGAGCATTTCCAACAATCTAAACAAGTATAAAGGCATGAAAGTTGATGATTTAAGATGTGACGGAAACCCAATTTTCAGTTACTCTCACGTCGTAGATCACTTCAACAATAGAAAATTTTCAACTTCCAATATCTTCATGACTCAAAGGATAGCTTTTAATTTATAGATCAAAGTTTCTAACTGCAATTTATTAATGACATATTACATATTAACACATTGCGCTTTCTTCAATTTTTATGTAATATTCATTATATCTCATTATTTTATATTATTATTATTTATTAAATATCTGATACTATTTAAAAATTGGTAGCGATTGCTGGATCTGAACTCGTCTGAAGATAAGGAATTTGAGGAGGAGTAATTTGCGACGCAATGGTGGAAAGCGATATGTTTTTCTTTATTTTTTCTTTTGAGTACAACCGAGTTTTCAAACTATATTATCAATCGTTTAAGCATGTAAGATTTCGACCTTTTACCTATATCATACCAAATTCGTGCCAAATATCTTATAATATAAAACAAATTCCATAGCAATACAATTATTTTAAAATTACTGAATTTTTATTAAATTGGTATGCGTAATAGGTTTTCCGAAGGTTCAAAGTGTACTGAGAGCTTTGTGACACTTTCGATGCACTGAAAGAAGCAATAGGCAATAATTAACTGCACACAATAACTTTTCTTTCTCGCCGTATTATGCACTTTGGCATATTTTATCATACCATGACTGCTTTATTGATCCACTGCAGTGTAACATAATACCCATAATTTACCTATTCACTGCTAAGGATTCCAATCAAATATTTTAATATTCCATATTTGAATATGTTCGGCTCCTTTCTGATATTCGGATATTCAAGAAATTATCTAATATGTATGAAAAATCGAATAAAGAGTCAAATGTTATTTCATGACAAAATTTATGTTTTTGTACAATCTTTATCGTCTGATTGCTTGTACCTTAACTGTTGATCAAACTGATTCCAATGTGTTGATTGTTGACGTTTAATAATAAGTAGAAGGTAACAAACAATGTGAAAACTTGTGCGTAAGAGTTGAGTTTTGTAACAAAATGTATACTCTGATATATCCTGAAAATCTGTATGTTTGTTTATTATTAACACTACTAAATATTTTTTTGAATTATTTATTAAATAGCTTGGCATAGTATGGGTTAAATATTTTTTTTAGTTCAACAACATTGTTTTCTTCCACGACACGCGCTGGAAACCTATACATTTATAACAATACTGAAATTCACGCATTGTATATGAATATTTGCACCCTCAGTCACAAGCCATTCATTCATTGATTTTTGTCTGACCCTTATTCACAACCTTTTCTGTCGCTTTATTTTATATATTATCAATTAGACATCAACGTTCTAAATATCATCAAAGTGGAAATGAAAAGTCGTCAAACTGTATAATGTGTCTAATGAACTTATAACTATAAAGCTTTTTATGCGTTGAGTGAATATACGAATTACAGTTTTACTATATTGATATGTAAAAAAGGTTTCGGGAATGAAAGTAAAGGTTCGTTCATACATAACAAAACGCCAAATTGAAATCTACCTGATGCTGCATCTGAATTATTCAATAAAGTAAATATTTGTCCGTACGTAAACTAGGTCGTCGTGAACTTCGCTAAGACGGATTCCGCGATGCGTAGCTTCTTGCATACGAATAGTGAGCTCTACACACTGGTCATTCCACGTGTGCTTTAAAACAAAAAAGGCATGCTTAGTGTTTTCGTTTTATAGCATGCAAATTTCCTAATCACGCGCGAGAGCCTAAAAACTATTTCATGTGCCTAAAATGAAAAACTGAAAACTCCACATTTTCTCAAACTCTAGCCATAAATACACCTCACATAATTTTGTGTAATACATTAATGACATACTATTTGCAAAACTAACAAAAATATTTTATATTTTATACATACCACTGATATACCACCAATATGCGCAGGAGCAAATAAATTCAATGCCAATTCCTTCAATTTTTTTTCGTTGAAATTTATGGCAATTTGACTAGCATATAAAATAAACTTATTATTATTCAAATTTTAATTGTTGAAACTTTTTACGATTCCAAATATTCTGTTACTAACAGAAGTCAGTTGTATTGCGTCCGTTAAAATACTTGAAGATGCCGAAATGCGAAATCCGGGTCGCTAGTGAACATGTAAATCGTACAAAGTTTCGACAATTATTATTTGATATTGAAATTCCTTCAAGTACTTTCAGTCGATATCACACATTATTATTTTTCATTATAATTATAGTACGATGGAAGTGATAACCATTTGTACAGTAAAAAAGTTACGAGTTAAATATGTAAAAGGCTTTAAAACTAACTAACTTTGCAAAGTGGACATTTCACTGCTTGGTCTCAGACAGCTCAACTCAGCTGTGTAAATGTAGTATAATAATATGTATGTATATAAGTAACTCTTCTTCCGTAACAACAATAGCCTGTTTGGAATAGCCATGAATTATAATTTGTACCGTATCGTCACATTTACCGTAAGCCCGAGAGGCAGAATCACTGTGCCCGACGCCACACGATAACTTTCACAAACGAGATATCACAATGGAAACAATCTAACACATATTTGGTCTAATGAGGATTGGATAATACGCACCAAAATTGACGCCAAGTAAACGTTCAAACATATAAACGCCGGCGTAATCTGCAGAAAATATGTAACGAAAATTTACTAAACTCTTTCCTTTACTTTGAATTATTAACCCTGCTTAAACCAGTAAGTATATCATGCAATTTTGCGTGATTACTGAATTTCAATGCATTTATTTAACGACTTTTTACTGGTTGGATTTGCCTAATTTTTCTAGAATAATTCATATTGCAATAATGTATAGTAAAACCTCGATTCCACGATTTTCAAGGGACCCTAAAAACAAAACGAAAAATGTGGGATAGCCTCAAATTATAATAAAAGTCTTTTTGCTTTTCCTAATTCGTTTTAATTTCTGAAAATGATGTTTTCCAAAAACTGGTAAATATGAGAGGGTTTTGTAAAAGTTCTTTGTTAAATGCATAAAATTCAATGTCTTCAAACTCAAAAATTGTATTGGTTAGATTTATCTGCCAAAACCGGTCAATCGGAATAATATTTTAGACGGGACCATAATATTTATACGATAGATCAAGGAAATCGATAAATCGGGGAACGGTTAATGCGGGAATATTTAACATTGTTCTTATGGGTTTTTGACGGGACTTTCGTATATATATATATATAAATATTTAGAAACATCAAATAAATGCGTGGGGATTGTAAAGCTACTGTGCGGCCGCGCACGTGTCCAATTTTGAATGGAAACTACTCGTAGCTAGAGCTGGCCTTATGGTGTTTTATTTGTTAGTTGTCATTTATTAATTTTAATATTTATGTGTTTAATTACTTTCTCTTTCTATCTTTATACGTACTTCCCTTTAAAAATATTCCTTCTATTAAAACGATTCTTTGACAGAATACATACTGATATCTATAAGAAAGGTTTAAAAACATTTTACCAAAACTATACAGCATTTCTACATCGCTTTTTCGCAATTTCTTTGAGTGTTCGAACTATCGCTTGACAGATGTTAATAGCCTCAGGGTTATCAAATCAATTTTCTTCAAAGTACTTCAAAAAAACTTGCTTTTTTATTATATAAAAATAAACAATTGGTTAAAATAAACAAAATTAAAAAAACTTCGGAAATTCACTATTTTTTGTTACAAATTATAGCTGACGTGCTGGGTACAGACAGACATATTTTTTTTGGCAGTCAAAGGATTAATGTATTGTAAATATATCTTTAAAAATTTGCTTGGCTGTGTTAATCTCTAGAATACTGCATTGCAAACTGAAAATCAGGTTACAGCAAGACATAATAAAACAGGAGGCAGTTTTAACATAATATATTCAAACATGCAGTAAGTCAGTCGGCGCTTACGCTGTTTCTACGTATGCTTTTTATAAGGGTTGCATTACACATAGGCGACAGTCGTTTGCTCAAAGTTGTAGCGCGAGGTGAATAATAAATTTACCGTTGTTAACTATGATAGAGAGGTGTCTGTAATTCCGATTAGCATGAGCAGGTGGCGTTAGTAATGCGGACAAACACTCGCACACTCTAACTCGATTACTTGCAGATTATTGTGTAGCACTGATTTTACGCTCGCCACCTTTTGCATACGGTCATTTATGCGCTCTATAAAATTTGTATACATATTGTAATTATTTCAAACGTATACCAAACGACGACTAGCATTCATTTCAGTTTCAGATTGATACAAATAATTAATTTGACGACGACAGGCACTTTTAAGCAGTTTATTTTTGTTAGTTTAACTGGCTACAAATCAACGGATATCTCAACTGCCCAATTTCAAAACCTACTGACGGTTTATGAGAGCACACAATTTTTAAAACTCCCTCGTCTCGTTTTGTGTACATTTAGCTTGTTAGTATAATATTTTCATACATGACTGATCTGCATTCATATCAATTTAATTGATATCAAATTGCAGTAAACTTACAAAAAGCGATATAAAAATAAAATATTTCATAAACTTCTCTGCAAAATTTAGCCCATATATTAAATTATATTGGACTGATTTTTTGAAATCATTAACAAAAACTCACCGCCTCTTACAAGTAACGTTTGAAATGAACGCTAATGCTAAATAATCAAAAATCGAATTGTTCATTATGCAATTTTGTTTTTGTTTAATAACTTCGGGCTGAAATCAAAATATTAAATATACACAACTCAGACGTGTATGAATGTTAATAAAATGGTAATTAATTAACTCAGATTGGTATAGATACTACTAAATTTAGATACTAATTCACCTTTATTACAGAATGTGTAGTAAATTGTATACATTTATGATTATCAAAAAAACCTATTTTGAAAAAGTAACTATAATGTCCTTATTTATTACTGACGTAAAACCCAAAACTATATTCATATTACACGGTGAAAAAATAGCAATGTATTTAAGCTCTACAAAATTTATAAGATATATAGTTGATATCTATATCGACTTACGCCCTCATCAGAAATACACATATTCATATGTTTTATGGTATCGACTGAAAGTGCTCGACGGAATTTCAATATCAAATTTGTATTTTTAATCACTTTGCACGATTCTACAAGTTTTCATTTCACGTCAGTTCTGTTGCAACTGCGTGATAGAATGCTTGAAGATACCAAGAGGCGAAACCCGGGTCGTGTGTGGGAAAAAACATGTGCAATTATTTTTGAGGTACTAACTGTCACTTATTGATAGAAATAATAAAAAAACTTTTTTATATTTACTCAACATAGTTTATGATCATGAATGGTTTCGCTCATCGCGAGCATTATCAACCGAACCTAAAGTTTCGACAACTCAAATTTTATATGCATATGCATTCATCTTTGATTCAATCTACAATCTAGGCACGGAGTCAAAGTCTCGACCAGTTTTAACGGGCTATAAATTTTTAGTGGCCCATTAGAACTCCACTAATCCAATTACTACGAGATAAGGAAGCGATCCTAGCTCAGGTTATTTTCATTCATTCACTATCAATACAATTTGGTCGCATATTTATACTATTTGTAGCGGCACTTTACCTATTATCAAGTGAAGGGATGTCGAGTTATTCCCGTCATATATTATACGATTGATAAATGAATGAACGGACCGCATTGCTTCACTCTATTAAGATGACAAATGTATACTCAAACAACGGTCGTGTGACCACTTTAATCCTAAAATAAACTAAAAATTAACATAGATTATATAAAAATATATAGAAACTACGAGATTTTTCTTAATGAGGGTAACAAATAAAGTGATCGGCCAATTTAGAACATGAGTTGCTTTGATAAGTATTTTAAAATAATAAACAATTGTTCCAAAGAAAAAAATAGATGAAAGAAAAGACTGTCAAAAATTACAGTGATTGGCCACACTCCGCTCGTTTTTTCGGCATGAATCATATATTGAGTACTTATTTATTATTAATTGTTAAACAAATTGTCTAATCTTACGATACAATCAACGAACTTACTCGTTGACTAAACCATCAAAATAAATAAAGATCGAAGTCTCTTCGTGCAAAATGAGAATTTTAAAGATTTCGGACACACAACACTTGCCAGGAATACAGCATACTACAATATATATATGCTGGAATTAAAGTATGTTATATGCTTTTGCATCTATGAAAAAATAGCCACAACTTACGGTTATAATTCCTAATTTATTGTGTTTTATAGTTGAGCGGTCAAACACTGATGGGTGGCCAGCGACTATACCTCTTACCCTTTTTATAGGTCTGATTATTTTTTATTTTACTAAAATATTGTAATTATTTAATATTCTTTGAGAATTTTGAATGAATGTTTTTTCTTTCATAGATGACATGGGAGGCATTTTTAATCAACCTTTTTCTATATATTTAAAATAAGGGATTTTGTAATGTATCAATAACAATATTGTATCATAAAACTATTGCACATAAGTTTCAAGTTAGATATGTGCAGTTTAGTTTTGCACGTGTATGATTGTCCATTTTTTTAACAGTGACGTCTAGTCACAAATGTGGTCTTCTCAATTCCACGTGCTATTCATTCAATTAAGAATATTTTATACACTTAAACGCATCGAGTCGTCGAAAGCTGAAACTGTAATGTTCTACGTACGCGGCAAAACTTTGGTAACATAAAATAAACATTTAATCTTTAATCTTAGCCTGCGTACAAACGTTCGAGGCTTTTTTTAATATTCGGATATTATATAAATAAAAAAAAATATAATTGATCACATTATTTGAGAATGTCCGGACATGGGGTCCGGAACGAACAGATGAAACCCAAATTATAATTTTAAAAAATACTTTAATGTTAGTTATAGTTAGTTAGAGTTCATTATTTATTCTAATTTTCCACACACTTGAGTACATGCATATTTCAAATAAAATGAAACGGTCTCAAAGTTGTTACGTTGTGAAATACACCCTGTAAGAGGAGTGTGAAGCCGTAGCGTGGGGTTGAGGATACAACGTTGAGTGCCATTTGGGATATTAAATAATTGAGGATTATAAATCTATTCGGCGTCAAGCATTTTTTGCCACATTAGATCTTCATATAATAATTTTGTTTATTTACACACCACATTAATCACTCATGAATCGTGCTGGCAGCTAGGAAGTGATAACAATTAATAAGTCTCGCCGAAAAATAATAAAAAGAAAAAATACACGCTATGAAATTCACACATCAAATTTTTCTAAAATATTAAAAATTGTGTATTTGGTTTCCCTAACAAAGATTCAGTAAGAAAAATATTCGTGGTGTATTAACTATTGGTTGATCTTATTTGATTGTTTCCATTTATCGTGAGTGATATGGTGAGATTAAAATAATAAAATTGAACGTATCTTAATAAACACACATATACTAAATAGAGTTGTATTCGTCACTCACATTTCACCGATTTTTTCCGCCTTAGCATCATTCAGATCAATCATGTAATGCTTAGACGTTTGGCATAGTTTATCAAAAAGAACTATGCCGTTGGAGCTAGCAAAAAATCACTGTTATTCGCAAATAACGCTGTGTTAATTATCTTGTTACTTTAGAATACGTAAATAATTGGAACCAGAAGTTCAAATCCATTAATCATAAAAGACAGAAATTATTATTGCACAGTATTTATTGAATCCATCTTTCTCGAGGTATTACATTCTTCGACTGCCTAGCAACCGACAGTTGATTCAATAAATATTATTTTTAATTATTTAAATAAAAATGGAGGTAGTACACTATTCAAATAAGCTCCGCGTTGGTATGATCATGTACATACGCTAAGTCAGGAGTAAATAACAATGTCCTTATTCGAATTGTTATATATCCCGATAGATTTGACGGTAGCTTTGTGGAAATTTATTTCATTTGAATAAAATTTTGTATTATCATAATATTGTTTTACAAAAAAAATACATAATATCATGTTATATAAGCCAAGAGAAAATAATGAAAAGGAAGTCTTTGATCTTGTAAACTGGTAAAAACATCAGATTATTCAACACACATTATAATACACATCGTAACTGACTATTTTAACTACAGAACTAGCATTGTCATAATTTTAACAATGGTCGCAAAGCTCAACTTCGATACGTTTATCAACGAAATCATTTTCTAATTAATATACAATTTACGCCAACAATAGCGGTATATGCAGTTTCGGTATTCTATTCGTACTCACATAAAGTTTATTTTTGAGGATTACTTTTAAATGAATTTGTGATTTATTTATAAAATAATGTAACTACCGAATGTTTCCTAACGCTGAGAAATAATCTGGTATTATAGGTACATACGTTTCATAGTATAAATAATAATTCTTCCTATCAACAGAATCACCTCCCCCACGTATTTATTGTTCACTTTTGGAGCTTTGGCTTACGCGTATCAGGGCTTCAAATGGCCAATCATTTCAATTTAATTCGGCGAGCCAAATTATCTATCATTTCACCGATAGATTAACAATTAACAACAAATCTAGAAGGGTGACGACGTATGCTTACATACCGCATAATACAAACGCTAAATTGAAAAAAAGCTTGGTGATATTTTTTTATGTGTAGAGCCGCTCTTAATCTAGATATAGCATGTTTTAACATTTAATAAAAACAAATATATATATATTATAAAACTTTGTTATACACTAAATAAAATATATCAGGAAATTTTTATTATTTCCATAGATGAAAATATACCATAAGATACCGTAATGTACAACAGTGAAACTCTAACTTAATCTTCTTGCATTTGTCGTTTTCCGACATACATACTAAATACTCCCGATTTCATATATTTTTAATGACCCATAAAACGATAAATCTGAGGTTCAAATTATATATTGTAATGAGTTTGTAGCAACAATCCAAAATTTATAAATGTATTTAATATAATTCATAAAATAGTACTGAGCAAATATAGGGGAAATTCATAATCTTAATTAGTATTTCTAGGCATCATTCAAAAGCAATATGCATATTATTACTAATATGACAGACACGTAAATAATGGAGCATAAAAGGTTGTAAAAAAACTGTCGTTAGAAATATTAGTGATCGTATTTTTACTATCAATCTTATACATTTTAATTGTCGTATTGTACTTCAGCCGAACATAGTAAATTGTTTGCGATTTTCATGCTTTTCAACCTTTTCGATGCCATATGCCCGTCAACACGCTCTACAGCACCGTGTACGGTAGGCCGGCCATAGAAAATGAGCGCGTATACACGCATTACTTTAATACTCATTATCAAAATTTTAAAAAAAAATCCATGATTTTAATCGCACAGAGACACCTTTTGTAATCATAGTGAGATATTAAGACGCGACATATTGTCAATAATTATCAACCAAAGTAGCTAGTAGCAGTAGAATTATTAATATGTTCCCCCATATGAATACCTCCCTGCATTTAAAAGGTTAACAATTATCGAATTGGTCACAAAACGCAATTTCGTGAACTAAAATATAAATAAGAAGAAAAAAATTCTCAAATTAGTATCTTTTTTAAGGAAAATATTTTTTCACTAAAGACAAATGTGAACATTGTAAAAGTAGTAGTGAATAATTCATGTGTCATACACGTGTAAAATTATCAAAATTCAACGTAAAAAGAATTGATTAAGAAAATATGAGTGCTCAAAATCATATCTGGCTAGGTCAAGATTTTATAAAACAATATAGAATATTTTAAGCAATGATTAATCAACATTCTTCACACATTTTGGTGTAGCTTACAAACCATTTCTTACTGTACACGAAAATGATTATTATATTATTAATAGTATATTCATTGTAATTTTTTTGAATTCGTTATGATCTCTGTTTTAAAATTATTATTGTTTTTCCATTGATCTTTTGTGTGTGCGTCCATGAATTCGTTTCGTATATATATTATTACACCGATTTAAACGCAGCAGCTGTTGTATAAAATGTGATGTTAAGTTGGTACGTAAGTGTATTTTTAGAAGAGTTTGAATTCCGATAAAAAGAATACGTTTCATTTGTAATGTCTACTAGACAGACTCGGCAGACATCAAAATAAACATGAACTATTTTCATAATGAATGCGAGACTTCGTGAACCTGTGTCTAGTCTACTACATACATCCTAAATGAAGATACTACATTATGTCTCGACTGTTGAGACAACTATAGTGTATAATTTGTGGAGACAACTGACAATAATACAATAAAATTAATTGTGTCCATAGACAAATGAATTGACGTCAAATAACCCTCGTGTTGGCAACAACGCTCGATTATAGAGGAACTATTAATTATTGATTTTGTCATGCGATTTTGGCTGTGCGCCGTGGAATCTCAGCCAGGAAACTAAAAGCTCTGACATTTTACGGATTCTATTGTCATTTATAACCACTATTCTTTTAATTCAATCATTCTTACTCTAGTGAGAATAACATTTTCTTGTCAAGATTATTAGATTTTGACGTTTGGTGCTGCAATTAAAATTTCCCCAGAATTTATTACACTATAAATAATTAATTTATTGAATTAGTATTTTGTTGTCGGAACTCCATTATAATAAAATTAACATAAGAAGATTTTTAGCTTTGTTAGTGGATTTTTTGTACTTATACAGTTTTCGTCGTCATCATGACTATAATCAGGGAAAAACACGCATATATCCAATTTGTAAATGAAACATAACAAAAAATCTTCATTTATCCCCTTCCTGAAAAAAATATTATAATAAAGCTGAAATTATGTCCCTATGATAAAATGAAATAAAATAATTAATTCTGACAATGGCGGAAGCCGAAATAGATATCAACAAACATATCTAAATTTTTGTAGACCTCATAATTAGTAATCTTGCTATTTGTAATATATTAAACATTATTAACGCAGTTTGACTTTTCTATTTGCTTAAGCGTTTTATGAACCGCTGTAAATCAACATTAAAATGAATTGGTTTTATGAAAAATGCTTTAATTGTAGTTGGGAGTGTATTTGAAACGGATCTTTCTGACGAGGAAGGAAGACTCTAGAAAGGACGGAATAAGTAGTTTTGTTTCACTGTCATATGGAGGGTACTATCTTTACTGTGTTATAAACGTATTTTGTATTCCATTTCCACCTCGCCCACCGTGCGTAGAACACACAATCACAGATACACGAACCTTCGTATAGATAACAGTGCCGTCCCTCTCGTCCAACAGTCACCATTTTTGTAAATTGCAACTGACAAACCTTACAATTACTCGTATACTCAATTTTATGTACACGTCCATTTTTATATATCCCACTAATCTACATTTAACCGCATCCAGGGCGAGTTTTATGCAACAATCTGTTAATATTACGTAAACATTGAAAACGTGTTTTTATTTATATTATCCATGCGTATTTACGTGTTTGCCCAGAATTTTATATCATCTTTAAAATCATGAATTTTACTTGTAAGGAGAATCACTTGTATTTATGTGATCGTCCGAAATCATACCGTTTCACGCATATTCGGGTGATTTCCCAGAAAGGGGTTAAAGAACCAATAATTTGTATTTTGAATTTGATAAAGCCGTATAAATGGATGAGTACACTTCACCAATAGAAAATAGAAGTATTGTCCAACCTATGCAATTTTGAAAATTCAATTCTTTCTTAAATGGACTCATTGCTACCATAGATTAATGACATATAGCATTGAAAAATGACATACTTTAATAAACTTAAATTAAGTTCTTTTATTTATAGACAAACATGTTATTACTTTTTACAATGTACCTAGTACCGTACGACTGCTAATGTCTCAACTGATGAGGCAGCCGATTACAATGTGTTGGTGAGATTTAATATTATCAAATCTGTCGTTCACGAGTTTATCTGTAATGCAATATAGCCTGATTTGTCCTGATAATCTTCATAAGTTTGGCCAACTACCAAAATTACCACTACCAAATTGTTTTTTTTAGATTTTTGGTGCTGCAATATCCTTTGTGTGGTTCATCAGGAATGGGTTAACGAGTATGACTGTTAAATTTTAACTACTCGTCATCGTTGTCCTGAAATATCAAACAATTTCACAGCTCATAATGAGTTTAATTTCAAATAAATTTATTTTGTAAGTTACGTAGTAGCAAGGTACTCCACTGCCGTAATATGGGACAAATCTCCATAGCACGTACCTACTTACTACGTATGCCGGCCACTGTATCTAAATTAACCCAAATTTCGTTTCCTGTCGTTACAGATCTCCTCCTGTGGGCGGTCGTCGTCCTCCGCTGCGAAGCTATCCTCATCCTTGTCAACACCGTCATCGTCGCGAGGGCAGACCTCGGCGGGCGCAGCGAGCCGCGGCCGAATCGACGCCAGCACCGCGGAATCCTCGCGACCCAAAAGAAAATCCGGCCTGACGATCTGACGCCCTAGCCGGAAACAAGGAGAGCCGGAAGATAGGAACCGACCAAATATATGATATATAAATTCAAGTCAACTGAAATTAGCCGGCGGGGACTGCGAAAAGCCGGAAGTCAAGATACACTTTGCACAGCTGGTCATCAAGCATCAACACGTCGACGAAGGATCACCACTTGATGTAATCATCACGACATTACATGTTTGTAGCTTTGTGCGACATTAAAATTCCGTATTACGCCGCAGTTAATCTGTCTAATCAGGAAGTTGTCGTTCAATGGAAGGGTTTAATTTAATGTTGTGTACGTGACTTAATCGGATTAATAATAACAAGAAAAGTTACATAATTTGAGTAATCAATGCGTTTACAGTTATTTAATCTTTCAGGATAACGTTATACATCAGTGAAATTTGTGCGCAAATGGTGAAGTTAATTGATCGACACATACAACGATAGGAGAAAAGTTTTTTTTGTTTTTTTTTCCAATAATAAACGAACAATAGAAAAATCAGATTCTGCCACGTCGACAAAGTGTCAAGCACGTCAAAAAATAAACGTAGCTTCGTAGAATAATGATGTAATGTCAAACGAAGATTCGATTTTCGTTTAATATCCTTTAAAGTGACTTTATGGTTTTAATAGTTCGATTATCTCGTGGTAAATTATTATACATGAGATTAATTTAATTATACAACGGTATATATCATTATATACATAAATAACACGGTTATATGGATCAAAATGACATAAAATCTCTTTCTTTTTCGCTAGAATAATTAGGAATTCAACAAAACTAAAAAGTTTGTTTTCATCACATCTGATTGGCGGGAAATATTTACGCTACCATTTTTAGAACATTTATCTCTCTGAGGAAAACATTTGATGTTTGAAAAAAGGCCTTTTTTAAATGATCGAAAATGATTCATGTACACTGATAATTATTGTTTAAATAGGATGGAATAATAAATTTCCTTAAAATTATTATTGATTGATTTTGATTTATATAATTCACTGATAAAAAAATCTAAACTTGAAAATTTATACTGCAGAGTGATTTTTATTTTATGAAATCGAAGATAAGTGTCTGTAATGATTATTAAAAGAGTAACGAAATATTTATAAGTACCTAACAAAGAAGTAATGAGTGTGTGTTTTTAATTTCTCTAGAAAGCTCGCGCACACCATGAAGAAAAATATAAAAGAATAGTGATGGATATTTTCTTTCAAATTAGGACCAATCAATATTATTGTTTCCAGTAATGAAACGAATGACTAAATTGCCTGGTTATAACTAAAGTTTTAAAAGTGTAAATAAATAATTTATACTGTGCAGTGTAATTCAATTATTTGAATATAGGACGCGCGTTGTACGCACGTTTTTGCCGGAAAGTGCTGCATTTGTGATAGAGTATAAAAAGACGCTTCCTATCAGGGTGCAAATAATAATTTAAAATTTTAAAAGACAATAGTGTTTTTGGAAGATGGCGAGCACGGCGGCCATTCCGCCGCAGGGCTACTACAACAAAACGGATTACATGCCAGTGGCCGACTTTTACGCTGACAGATCGATTTTTATAACTGGTGGTACTGGATTTATGGGGAAGGTCAGTTTATTTAATTTTCACTTATTATTATATAATTTTAATTTTACTTATACATCAAAATAAAAGGTCAATAAAATGTATATTACAAAATTTTTAGGGATAAGTATTGTCATTGAAACAACACTGTAATATTATACAATAATTTACATCTTGGATAATTTGTCGTAAAAAAAATAATAAGTTCTTCCACGCATAATTTGTAATTAATTGTACCGTACAAAATATATTACTTCAATATTGATGAATTGCCTAATAGAACTGTTCGTGGTTATTGCGGAGATATTTCTGAGTTTTGGAACTAATTTTACCGCTTTTTTTTTTTTCTTGTACACTGGTAGCACTTATTCAACTGTCACTGTCAAACACATAACCTCAAACAATACCGGTGTCAACTCCGTGTCGACTCAATAAATTAAATCGTATCACCCCAAAGAGCACTAACAATATAATCGACCAGTTTTATGAATAGAGTGTTAGCTCCGCAAAAGGAACATCGGCTTTGTGCAGAGCTATAATAAATTATCGCCACATTTTATTTCAAGCTGTCATAATACTATTTTGAATTCGAGATCTGTCTTTCAACTACATTGAATTCTACCGTGTACAGTTACCAAACGATTAAGTTTATTAAATATAATTGTCACTCTATACTCAATGAAGATTTTGCTAAAAGCTGTTATTCGATTAAACAACTGTGACATCTTTATAGCGATTAGAAAAGTTTATTGTGAATCTAATTCACCTATTTACGATGAATTCTCCTGTTGAGAAAATTGTGCTTAGAGACCATTTTACGCATCGGTGGATGACATATGGTAAATATTACTTCTGTAAAATGATCAAGTAAATTATTATATATTCGATACCTTAACCCACAGGCTGCTAACGCCTCAACTGCTGAGATGACAGATCGCAGTGTGTTGGTAGTTGACACTCAAAAATACAAAAGTGTCAACAGTGTTAAAGCTGTCGTGTATAAGTAAATTTTTATATCAAAACATTGCCTGATTCATATAATAGGAATAATCTAAATACGTTTGCTTAACATCATCATTATTGATTTAAGTAGCTTGTCAATAAACAGATTAATGCCTTGAACAACCTAAAAGTTTTACTTGGTTGAAGCTATTTATTCTTAATTATAAAGTAAAAGTCTTGTTTTTGTAAGAAGGTGTTGTATAAAAATATTTATGAAGAATATAGTTGGAATAATTTTTTTTTTTGTTGCTTAGTGATTTTGTTAGTATGAGCCCCAGATTTCATAAATTTTACAGTTTTGGTAAAACACCTGGCATATAAAGAAATTTAACTATCTATTCTTTTTAACGTTATGTTTATCTAAAAATCAAATAGTTAAAATTTAATTTTTCTCATATAAGCTTCTAGAACTTTTTACTTCCAGTTGAATCTCGAGTCCTTGCAAAAACTGTTTGTATGTCTTTGCAGACTTATTAGATTATTCTTCAACAACTTTCGTACAGTTGCTATTTCAATTTTTAAGTTAACATAATAAAAATATATATTTTAGATAATCTCAGTCAAGTGATGGTAATTTAAAACAGACAAATAAAATTTAAACAACCTACTATTATTTTAAGAGCATTCAATCAACAGCTTTTAATTATCCAAAATGTGTCTTATTTTATTTTTCTATCTTCCTTAAATGTAATTATTAGTTTCTGAAACAATTTCATTTTCTTGGGGTTCAGCTCTATATCTGCTTGCAAACCATCATTATTCAATGGTTCCGCGACTCAACTGAAATACTGATGATATGAAAATTTTGTATTTTACCAAGAAAACAATTTATCACCATAGAAAATTAGATATTTATGTTTGAAAACGTCTGCTTCGTCAAGTGTTCATTTTACTTTAAAAAAAATGAAAATTTCTTAATGCTTACAATATGCAGTCAAGAACATATAATACCACATATTTATTTGAAGGATTGAAAGCAAAAAATTACAAAATTTTCAGTTTCAAATTTGTTTACCCTTTTTTTTTACATGATCAAAATTTTACTTCTTAAGCTTGCTAACATATTGAATGCTAAGGCATAGAGTTTATTCTATAGATGTGTTTAACACACACACATATATATATATATATAGGCTCATCTTAAAAGAGTTAGTGTGAAAAACATGTAATTGTAATTTGATAAGCAATGAAAAATCACGTTGCCATAATCATGAAAGCAAAATGATAATTCCCATTGATGACAAATAACCTAACGTGGGATCTTTCTTAACACAGAATGCTAAATATAATATAATGTAGATACTTTCTGTAAAAGAAAATTTTGGGTAAAAAGGAATGTTTTGTATTCAGGCTAATGCGGTGATGAGACCGCTGTTATATATTTGTATTTTAGATACTAAAAATATTCAAAGAACTTCTTTATGTTCATTGTAAAATTATTGCAGTAGTTTTGTGCTCATTATTATTTCATTGTTATGTTTATTTAGTTCTAACTGTATTTACTTTGACAGGTTTTGGTGGAAAAACTTTTAAGGTCATGTCCAAAGATAAAAAATATCTACCTCCTGATGAGGCCGAAGAAAGGACAGGATGTTACCTCCAGACTTAATGAACTTACCAGCTCACCTGTAAGACTGATTTCCATTATTTTTCTTTTATGATTTTATTTTTAATTGTGTAAAACTTTCAAAAACCTGGCAGTCGTCGTTTCCAGTTCTAAGACAAACGTTTAAAAAGCCTATTGAAAGACTGTTCTAAAACTTTGTCCAAACATTAGCCAAGTAGTCTGTTTTATATGGTTTTAAAACGTATAATATTTTTTACCTTATTTATAATCAAAGTCAAATACCTTGACTTTATGTTTTTTGTTTCTTTTATATGTTTACTGCAGGTAACTCATGTATGGTTTTACTGATTTTACAGCTCTTTGAAACTATAAGAAAGGAGCGACCATCTGAGTTGAATAAAATCGTCCCCATCTCTGGAGATGTGACCGAACCAGAACTTGGCATCGGGCAATCCGACCAGACTGTACTTATTCAAAAGGTGAGACTGAATATTATATATTTTTTTAAATATTTATAAATGACATTGAAACAAAAAAGAAATGATTTTAAATGCCATAGATTATTACTAACAAGTTTGAAATTAAAATCCAATCAAGTATAACTTAATATTTCTTTTCATTTTAAAATTTTGAATTGTTTAAAAACACAATAAACACCAAATAAACACATTTCCTGAAAAAGATCATTTGCATGTTTCTAAAGTGTACAGACCGTGACAATCAGTATCAAGGATAAGTGCATTTATCCACTTAGATGCCAATAACACTATTAAGACTAGTGATGATTTTCCGTTTACTTATTGTTTTATTCTCTTAAAAATATCAAGATTTGAAAATGGTGGTGTCCTAAGGTATAAAGCGGGTTTTATTAGTAACCTAACAATATATATTTTTTTTTAGCAATGAAATCAAATAACTACTGACTACTCTATTTCGGTAAAACAAATAACATCAATACCGCCAGCTATATGTCAAGGAACACAAATATTCACACTCACTGTCTGTTCAATTTCTCGACTCAATTTTATATGATGAAAATGTGATCAACGAATGATATCATTTTTTTTTTTTTTGTATTTGCAGGTGTCTGTTGTGTTCCACTCTGCAGCGACGGTGAAGTTTGACGAAAAATTAAAACTTTCAGTGGCCATCAATATGTTGGGCACTAAAAGACTCGTCGAACTCTGTCACAGGATGCTTAGTTTAGAGGTTAGATATATTGTATTTATTACTCTTATTTATCTTGCAGCAAATGCACAAACATGGCTACCATGCACACCACATTTGGAGTGAAAATTTTCAAAAAAATATTTATTGCTTCTTATTGTTTTATCACCATGATTAAATGGGCTTTTGTTTACTTCTAAAAATCAATTTACTCACTCATAATCAAATGTAGAATTTAATGTTATATTATAATGTGAAAGTTCAATAATGAAAATCATGTTTTGAAAAGAGCATGTATTGTATTTATCTTGATTTATCAATTATGTTAGTCAAGGTGGGCAACCGGTTGATCATAAGCCAAACTTAGTCAATCCTAATTGCAATTGGGAATTTATGGTTTTCATAATTAAAATTTTAAACTATGGTAAAAAAATATTTAATCTAATTTATTTAGAATATATCAAACAGTATTTTGAATTTAAAAAATCAAGAGTATTATTGTTTAAAAAACTATAAAAAGCATTAACATAATTAATCAATCAAATCAAAATCAATTCAAAAGAAGTTGATTACTTTTACTACGAAAATTCAAATTATACGTAGCTCCCATCCTTAAAAAGATTGGCCACCGTTTATGTAAGCTAATTTTTGAAATATATCCTTATATATTACTAGACATAAATTGGCTGTGTCCCGTGTGATTTTTATTATCTATTAATCAAAAATTCGTTTGATGTTATTTGCAGGCTCTAGTGCACGTATCAACGGCATACTGCAATTGTGACCGGGCCGTAGTAGACGAAATGGTTTATCCACCTCCTTTTGAACCAGACCACATCGTCAACCTCGTTCAGTGGATGGGAGAAGACCTCGTAGATCATGTAACACCAAACCTTATAGGTAAATTGAAACAAAATTATAATACTTTAAGTGAAAATTTGATGAACTGGAGTCTGTCATAATAATTATGAAAATGTGATGGTTCCATTCAAAATTATGCCTCAACTCATAAACATTCAGTCACATTTTAATCTCTCAAATTTTGCAATACTTCTGTAATGTGACACATCGCTAAAAAAAAATATTTCTTCTCTGTGTCTCTCTTTTACCATTTATCCTATCTAAAAAATGCTTCAGCCTCTTCACATGAAAGTCTGTGAAAGTTTCAATGGCATAATTTATGTAAATTCTTTAATATACAATAATAATGTTAGGGAAGTATTCCAGATTGAAAAGCGATATTGAAGTCATATAAAGCACCATCAATAGATAGTTATAATAATTATATTTTATGTTGCGCATATTCAATAACTACGTGTCATGCACCTCCTTTTGATATATCAATTAAATTATTGAACTGTCATTATCTGCAAACCAGAAAAGAGAATATCTTATAAAAATGTAATCAGTATAATAGTGCAGACATCCATGTCTTTGAGTGCAAATCCAAAAAACTTTCAAATCGAAATCAGTAAATGAAAACATTCATTCTTAATTCAAACTTGTAGTTATCACAGAACAAATATTCACTATTCAAATACAAGTTAAGCAAAATAATAATTTAAAAACTCTAAGATGTTATCAGAAATCAGAGACTAACGTTGTTTATTTTGTCATTTCAGGAAATAGGCCAAACACTTACACATTCACAAAGGCGTTAGCGGAGGACATGTTGCTCAAAGAGTGCGGAAACCTTCCAGTAACTATTGTCAGACCATCTATAGGTAATCCATCATTCAGTATTGAACAATTTGAATATAATAGCTTCAAGTGGTCATATTTTGCTTAATGAAGCTTTTTTTCACATAGGGGATATGTTCCTATAACTACCGTGAAAAAAAAATAGTAGAGGAGTTCAATTACTTAAAACCATCTCAAATTACAAAATTATTGACTTCTTTATTTATAATTTTATATGTTACACTATATACATAAAATAGAATTCACTTCAGCTTCATTTGAATAAAATTTAACATATAGAAATAATACAATATGTTCATTCAAAGAAAAATACATGCATTCGGTGTTGCTACTTGACATAAACTTGCCTGTTTACCACTATTTTTGACTGGCTCAAATATTTGTATTGCTTATTTATTTTTTTATGTTACATAATTATGAATATATATGCAACAGTGCAACACAATTTTTTTTGACAAATATGTTCATACACTTTCGATGGGAATACTTAATTTAATTATTTTTGATTTTTCTATGACCGTCCAAGAATTTTCATTATGATGCTTTTTGGCTGTTAAATTTTATAATCTAGTAATTGCTTTTTTTGGAAATTCTGTTTCTTTGCAACCCTGTGCAATATCACAATACATGCGTGCCTGAATTTCATTGGCCTCTAAGTAGTCAAACTATTGATATATATAAAACAATAAATATAATGACAAAAATAATGTGATTAAAATAATAATTATTTTGTTAAAAATATCTAATTTTGTAATTTGACCTGCTTCCAGTCCTGTCCTCTCGAGCGGAACCCGTAGACGGCTGGTTGGACAACTTAAACGGTCCGACGGGAATAATAGCCGCAGCAGGAAAAGGATTCTTCAGAACCATGCTCTGCCACGGAAGTAGAACGGCAGACTTAGTTCCTGTGGACACCGTGATCAATTTAATGGTAGCGGCCGCATGGAGAACGGCCACCGCAAGGTGGGTTGACAGGTTGGACTTAACACATTTGTCCACCGCACGCTTGATGTATTTATACATTGGCTCTCGTAATGGCGCGGTGGCTGGGATAGACACTTATAACACATTGTCAGAGCACTAATAATCTAAACTGATTCATATTTTTTCTTGATTCGTATATAATTATTGCTACACAACAATTTACATTTTTATTCATTTAAAAGCAAAAGTATTTTTTGTTTAAAACACAATTGTTATCTCCGTCATCAATAACCTTTTAAGTCTGAAACGATCTACCGGCACATTTAAATAAATATAACAAAGCTACAATCATTAATTTTCATACGGCGAATACATATACAGTGCACTCTCGATTATCCGAGCTAATGCTGGGGAGGATGGTCACGGATAATTGAAAAACATGGATAATCCGAATCATCAATTTTATATTTTATTTTCGAATATAATATCATAAACACAATACTTTTTTTTAACATATTATTTATATATTCATTATTTATCAAGAAAACACAAAAAAAATACGTAAAAATATAATATTTTATCATAATAACAAACGTAGTCTCGAGAGCTGACAAATATAGGCAATAAATATCGAAATTAACAAATTTACTGCGGGCACTCGCGCCGGTTTATGCACTTCACTGGAATTGTAAATAGAAACGCATGTGGGGTACAAAGGATTTCAATTCTTGACTCATTCTAGTCCCATAAATTGTGATGCTTTTTGCGGTATATGCGAACATTCATACATTCAAAACACACAAGTGGTTAAAAAAAAATCACCGATTAGTTACGTAAACATAAACACATCGCTAAATTCATCCTTTTTTTCAAACAACGCGCATATTCAAGATTGCAATTCATTAATGTGTCTCATAATCGTTATAGAAAAAAAATCAATCAGATTATATTTGAATTAAAAAATATTTATTTTCAGGCACGAATAATCCGCAAACCGGATAATCCATACACGGATAATTGAGAGTACACTGTAATTGACTTCTATATATATTATGTATGAAAGTTTGCGCAAATGAATTGACTCTGGAATTGTTTCTTGGTACAATTTTGATTCACCGATAGATTGTCACTCTGGGTATACAAGAATTTGAAAAGCAATAAAAGGAAAAAATATTGATTTTCTTTTTGAATTCATTACTTTTAGTAGTGATATGTAGTGGATTACAGAAGTTACTGAATAAAAAAAATGGTGTCATCACATGCCACTTTATATTTATCACCATAAAATTATTTTATTATAATAATCATGCTATTTACCAGTTACCTAAAATTGTCATTACTAATTATTAACTCAGGGTCTCTTGAAGTAGCTTTGATTATCTTTAAAATATCACTCTTTTCCATTTGCATTATTAGCTATATTGGGTGCGTTCTTTTCTTTTTGGGTGATTATGTTTATATGCAACAATGTAAATGTTTCATAAGACAAATTTTGCAATTTCAGATCTGATGGCATCACAGTTTACAATTGTTGTACTGGGCAGCAGAAACCCATCCTTTGGAAAGACTTTGTAGGATTGTGTTTCACATATATTAGAAAACATCCATTTGGTGAGTCCGATTTTCATCCTGTTGAAGTTATTATTACACAATGTCAAAAATCACACACAGCATATATTTTTCTCCCAGTTTGCCATCTACATATAATTTGAGTGACATATTTTGAATGAATTTTATTCGTACAATATGTAATGTTTTCAGGCGATTTAATGTGGTGGCCTGGTGGTGAAGTTCGCTCGAGTCGAGTCGTCTATACAATAGAGAATGCCCTCCTGCATAGATTGCCAGCACTTTTCCTTGATTTTGTTGCTAAATTAACTGGAAAGAGACCCAGGTATGCTCTTCCTGAAATTTCATTAAACTTAATAACAAAAAATTCTTTCACCATGTATGAATGTATGAATGAAGAATGTGGTCAGCTTTGATGATATTTTAGACGAAAATGATGTGACTATTTTTTATAAATATATATACAAATATTATATATTATATGTGGCCAAAAAAATATTAAGACAGCGTCTTATTTTCTAAGAAACACGGTAGGTATGCTGAATTGAGACAGTGTTCACTTCATCATTTTCTTACTCTTCTTTGGCAGCATGCTGCATTATTACCCAAATTGCAATAGAACAGCCATCCAGGAATCCAAAAATCACAAGAATAAAACTCATGATTATCCTCTTTTACAGAATGATGAAACTACAAGACCGTTTAGAGAAAGCAGCCACCTGCTTAGAATATTTCACAACACAAGAATGGATGTTCAGAGATGATAATGTCCGGCGACTGTGTGGTTACATGTCGCCCGAAGACAGATTACGATTTGATTTTGACGTTCGCAACATTGACTGGGATAATTATCTGCAGAGCTATATCTTGGGCATCAGGCGGTTCATTTTCAAGGAAAGCCCTAGCTCCCTTCCTAAAGCTAGGTCACAGATTAACAGGTGAATTCCCTTTTAAATAACTCGATTTGAAATTTAATAAATACCACTGTCACATAAGGACATTGATGACAAAAATCCCTCAAGTATGGCTGTGTAGGTGTGGTATTGAATTATTACATTTATTATGGAATTGTTGGTTACTAGGTGTCAATTTTAGACCATCAATTTACTGGTTACTTTGACTTATATCTGTCGACGAACTGTGTATTTATATTGTGGAAAGATGACAGCATGTAAACAATCATTAAATTTTTCCGGGATTGTATTTTATTTCAGATCATGTCAAAAGTGAATTATGCCATCTAATTCTGAAAAGTAAAAATAAGGAAATGAAGTCTATATATTTCAAAAGAACAAAAAATATGGTTCAATTAGCATAAGCTTTGTGTTCGAAAACTTGCAGTTTTAAACATATGTGACTACATGGCCTTACCAATGAATTATGCAATCAGTAAGATTGGTGTAAATATCTAAACAGTGTTTACTTTCTTTTCCAGATTGTACTGGTACCATCGACTAGCGCAGCTGGGCTTAGTCCTATTCGCATGGCGCTTCCTCTTCCTGCGTACTCCCGCTCTCCGAATGGTCTGGACTTCCACTTTACAGGCCATCGTTAGATTATTCAGACTCCTGCCGCCTCTCGTCTGATACTGATATGCCACCTTCTAATAATTATTATTGTCATTTTTATTCGTTCTTATTCTCATAATTGTCTCATTACTGGTTTACGGCTCTGTTCGCAACGGTGGGACTCCGATGAATTGTGCCCACTTTGTAATATTTTGATATTAAATAACAATACGCAGTTTGTTGCTTGATAACCTGCCATTTTTCATATATCATAGGGATAGTTTTTGTAAAGTATATATCTTCAAATCGACATATTATTCACAGAGTGAACGCTCATATGACTATTCCACCATTACAGACAAGACAGAGCGCTTCAAAATGGCTACCACCATGTAATAGATATGCAACCGTAAGAGATATAATTATGGAGATATTAATTTAATCCTTATTGATATGACAATTTTTCACTTAGATAAAAGGAGTCGCATGTTTTTTGACATCTATGAATGCTGTTGATCTAGATAGTTGGTTATAAACAATTTTTTGTTTTCATAACATGCTTAGATTTTATAGCTTTTGTATAGATAATTTTAATGAGAAACAAAAGTTTTTTTATAATGCTATGTTTTAGATATGCCGTGGTAGCCATTTTACAGTTCCTGAATATAAAAAAGGCAATTTTCTTCTCAAATATAAAAGTTTATAATACTTACAGAATTTATCACACAACTGTTCATCTCATGAAAGGAATAACTTTATTTTGTTCTTTGACTATGGAATTTGAGAGGGGTTTGAGAATGCGTCGGCATTAATTTGAAACATCTGAATCATTGTTACGTTTTATAAAATTTCTGAATCAGCCTATATATCCTACTGGGCTGTGTAATTTGTATTATAGGTACCTATGTTCAAGCCGTGTCATTCGAAAACATTCTTTAGATCAATTGGATAGTTGCCGTTGCGAAATAACATAATTTCATTGTATTACGATTAGTAGTCATGAGGCGCGTGACGCATTTCAAGAGACACTGCTTTAACCCTTTTTCTATATTTAAATAAAATATATGGATATAAAAATGATAGGAAAAATAAATATTATATTATGAATAATATTAATAGTAATATAAACCTAAATTTTTAAGTAAATAAATAAATTAATTATCGATAATATTGAGGCTTAAGGATATAAAATTATACCTGTGATGGTCCACGGGTTAATATGTGAATATTTATTATGAAAACTGTTGCCGTGTATCAAAATTTTATCACGGCCACTCTCTTAAGGGATATGGCAACATTATATGCATACAAAATTTTCACATTCTGCTTGTAATTTTATCAACGTTAATTGAAAAATTAAATGGTCGCTTAGATTATTTGGGAAATTGAAATATAACATAAATATTATATTAAATAAGTCAATATGGTTGAAGATTGTGTTGCTATAAATATAAAACTGTCTTTTGTGGTGTTTCGTGTTTTATGCTACCTATTGCATCTTATTCCTTAATAGAATGGTCTCAGCGATAGACTAGCATGTTATTAATTTCTCTACATTGAATTTTCGTGCAGGACAAAAATGCCGATTTCAATACGCTACCTGTAGGAATATGGACATTGACAGTCGACAGTTTTTTTTTTGTTTGAGTTATTCGTTAAGGGGACATTGTATTTACAAAATGGTATAGTCTTTATTAGTTGTATTGTAAATATTGTAATTATTAAATATTATTATTTATTTTTATTGTTTGTGTAGCATATTATATCATCCAATTCTGACAAACGACAGCAATATTATTTTTGTAAAAAATCACAACATGAATATATTTTTATTATATTCTTCTTAACTTAATGAGTGTTAACCTCTCAAATGTTGACACAACTGATTGCAGTGTATTGATAGTTGATACTCAAAAATATGAGAGTGTTAACAGAGTTAAACCTTTTCTGAACAAGCTAATTCCTGTCTTAAAATTAAGCCTAATTTACCTTCAAAAATTTTGCAAATTTGCTGAACACCTAATTAACTATGAATTATTTTTTAAAGTATGTTGTTAAAACATCCTTTAAGGGTTAAGATAGTGTATTAATATTAGCGGCTCAAATTTTAAATCATTTTATGGTTAGGTTGTCCGTGACATCATTCATCTTTTAGAATTTGATTGATGTTATAAGAAAATATTTCAATTACATCACACATTTGTTAATTAAAGTCAATATTAAGATATAGAGTTGCTACTCTACAGTTCCAAATTCACCATCTGGCAGATAAAATGTAGTGATAAAATTACAACCTATATATAAATCGTAAAGGCTTCAATCGGATGTACAATTATTATTTTTTGCTGTTTGTTGTCGGAATGATTCTATTTTAATTTTGTTATTTAAGCATGCTGTTTATATTTTTTATTCTCATATTTATTATTGACGGATCAGAAAATGTGTTTTATGTATTGAATTTTCTCAATATTGATTGTAAGTCATTATAGTCATGGTAAAGTATAGTTTCAGTTTAATTGAACCTAACCAGAATTATATTTATAACTAAACCATCAACAAAATTATAGCTGTTACTTATTTTATTCTCGGTACATAGTATGGGATTACTTGATGTAGAATGGTTAACATTTCAAAGTCAAGAAATTCAAATGTGTGCCAGGCATTTTTCTTCATTTTTTTTTTCAATAGTGTCTTCTGATAATATTTATTAATTTATTATAACACTGTGTACGTAAAATATTCAATTTCTGTTAAGTTTTGATAACTCACTTTATGAAGATTGCATTCCTTCTTATTTAAATATTTATCACTGTTGTTATTGCCACGAATGGTAACATTACTTGTTACAAAAAAGACAGTTTTTTGTGTTGTATTTATCATATTTTTAATAGTTATTGTTCCAAACAGAATTCATAATCATTGATATTGCCAATGTTTTATTGTGTGTCATAGACAATGCAAATCCTTTTACATTTTTTTTTTTTTTTGAAAAACAACTATCAAAGGGATGGATTGACATGTGCTATTTTCTAAATAATACATTATAGTGATGGGACGCTATATTCTATGCCACTGAAAGTATTTCAGTTTAATCAAGAACAATTTTGTATCTAATCAAATAGAATAAGTGATAACGGGTTTTACTAATCAAAAAAAGTTTTTATTAGTTGTTTCAAAATAAATGAAAAATTTTATGTGTTGCCGGTGTCAAAATTATAGAATGGACTGCGGGATTTTTTGCTACTTTATATTTTTTCAACTAATCATAAGTGTCGATTAGCTCGATAAATATCTTATCAATTTCAATTCCTATAACTCTGGCTGCATTTCCAAATACGAGCTCTTCTAATAGTTGCAAGATGGATCTCATGATTCATCGGGTGATTCTCAGAGATTTTGTTGAAACTTGAGAAATATTTATAGTGGCATTTTTATAGCATCAAATAAATATATTGGAAAATATAGCATTCATATTAGTATATCATATTTATTTTTATTATTTAATTTTAAGTTTTAGTTTGTGATTTGTTTTTACTTTGTTTTTACATTGTTTTAATATTTATTCATTTTAATCATTCACCATAAAGAAGCTTTTTAATACACATGTCTTTTATTTTTATTTTCATTGTTGATCAGTCGTATTTATTAAACCATTTTTTAAATATGATTGCTGACTTAATACTCTAAATAAGATTACGAGTTTTGGAAAGAAATTAAAACTTATAAATATATAGATTTATACCTTTTTTTTATAATTGCTTATTAAATTTGTGATACAATTAGAACACTTATTATTTCCTGAATCGCAGGATAATTTTCTGTAGTTTCGACAATTATTTGCTTCAGTGAAATAAAACATGCTACAGGGTGACAGTTTTCATATATAAGAAGGTTTTTGAGATATTGCGATTGAAATGATTTTGATCTGTACAAAGTTAGATATGCATAATACTAAATAAACTTATTACTTATTATTGCCTGCCTTCAATAAAATTCAAATAGTATTTTTTATTCTTGTATTAAGTAAAAAATACAAATGAATGTGCTGAGAAATAGTACCAGATAGAAAAATCTAAGTCTCATTTATTAAACCCTCTGATTTAAAACATATTTTTCAGATGGGATCATATAAGGTTGTTCCATGAATTAGTCTTTTTTTGTTGTTGTTTTTATCCTTCCAAATTTTTATGGTTTAGAGCTCTAGAAGGAAAAAAACACTACAGTGGGAGGAGTGTAAGCCAATGGTAACGTAGAGTTGATTTTACTAGGTTAGAAATGAGTTAATCATTCCATTCCTGGATGTTCAATACTTACACACCTCGATACACACTTATAAACAATACAAGATATTTGGGTGTTCCCGTTAACCAAAGGTTTATTTAATAATGACATCTTTGGAAAACATTCCATAACAGAAAAACATCGATAATTCATCTCAGAAAGAAGTAATTTATTTTATTGATTGAATTGGCATTCACTTGGTAGAACTCCATTATAACACGGTGAAAAATAGCAAAATGTAATTTATTGTTATTATTAGACAGATAAATATATTTGTTGGATTATTTTTTATTAAAATTTGTTACAACTTAAAATCCTATCCTACATTTACACTCATATAATTAACAAACACAAATCTTATTCAATTTTCTTCTTCTTTATCTAATCAGTCCTTGTTAGACATATTGACATATTACTTTTCCCATTTCTTCCTCTTCAAATCAGATGCTCACCATATGGTGTATCTGTAATTCTCTGTCACATGCTAGTGTCTTTGTTTTCTCCCAAGTTATCCTATTGGTATGTAGCTGTGCGCCAGTATTCACCCAATCGAAAGAATGGTCATGCAAAAGCCTACCTTTTCCATGACACATTCAATTTCGAATTAATCCGTTATCATTTTTAATATTCCTCGTATTAATGCAGGAAGTTTAAGACTCTGGGGCACATAAATATAAATAATTCTTGAACTCTTGAATTAACTTATATTTTAGGCTGGGAATAGGCCAATCCTGTGATTCTAAATTAATTTGGATTCTCCTCAGTCCTATATTCACAGGTATTATTTGCAGTAAACACAAAAAATTTGATTATTTTAACTTCCAACTAAAAAATATGTCTGTCAAAGATTTTGAACACATATGTGCGTCTAAGCATTCATCTTAATTGTTCTTTTGAATTACATTTCAGTTAAAATACAATGGAGATGAAGATAGTAATATTTTACTTAAAAATCAAGAAACAAATCATTTTTGACTACCTACTATAAGATGAGTGCAACCATCCACTAGAACTCCTTACGATTTCAACAGACAAAACTCGACTCATGAATTACTAAATACGTGGAAGTGTAGACAGTTTGAATAATTCAAAAATTATTTTTTTGTTCAAATCATATAAAAATTCGGATAAAACTCAATTATTTCATATCCTGTTGCTCAACATTTTTTTTATATAAATAAAGATTTAATGCGATATTATTTTAATATTACCATCTACAAGTCATGGGTAATAATGTTATGAAATCAGACTTACATGCGACTTTGCCCGAAAATATTCACAAATCTAAAATTAAAATTGATAAAATATTTATACCACTTAATGTATCTAATTCCCTAAAAAGAAATATTCTAACCCATCCTAAGCTAAGAATCAATGTCTACCGTATAATTGAATAATATATGATACAATGAATTCGAAGATACTTCTCAAATAGCCGAAACATTCATAAGACATTGTTACACAATCAGTGGAATAACAAAGTTATCAACATCAATTTTATATTCAAATTGAAATTTTACAAAGTTACCGCTAAATCCATGGAAAGTACTAAATTACAAAGTTTACAGGAGTATGGAATTTACAAAAACCATTATTTATATTTCATACCAACCAAAGCAAAACTTATGATCGAAAAGAAAAACTGACTACCATATTCTTTTTTACCGAATGAGATCATACATAGATATCATTATGATTTATTTCCTAGATGCAATGCCATTTATTAGATAACTTGAAACACCAAATAGGTAATAGTGCACATCTCTCTTTTTTCATGTAAATTATTCCTGTCGTTTTCCAATATTGTAATATTTAAAGCATTATTTTTACAATCATATTGTATAATTTTTAAGGCTAATATATGATAAGGCTGTTTCCAAATAAGTTTCTCAAATTTAAATAAGATAAGATCCAAAGTAATCCGTTACTCAATACAAATAATATCTAAAAATATAATGAGTATAATTATAAATATATTTTGAGATAGTCGACTCATTCCTGCGGCGAGTTGAAGTTTCGCTAACTATTTAACTGTTAAGTGGTAATCTATAAGACATTGAATTGAAAGATATTTCAGTTTGGATGGAAATTTAAAACATCGTTCGCGAGACAGCTCATCCTTCGTTGAAAACATATTCGTGAATTTACCATTATTTGAAAATTATTAATGCTTGTTTATTGTTAACACTTAAAAAGTATGATGAGCTATTTACTCACAAAAGACAAATTGAAAACAAGATGCAACTTATGTATTGTAAAATAATGAGCAATATTTTTGTTGATTTTATTTAATACAAATTAAAAATATGCTTCCTTGTTGAAAATAATTGTTTGTGTTTGTATAATGTTTCCAAGCCATGTTTTTGATGTGCGCTATTTTACTATATCGCCTAGACATCAAATGCCTTTATGGTGACTAGCAACCGTTTATCATTTTTATACAAAGGTTTTCTCATATTCAGAAACAATAATTTAAGCAAACTTATTTTCAAAACTGATCCCCTAGAAGTAAAATCAAATATTTCTCCACTTCCAAACCAAAAGGGCATTGGTGACAAATTGTTAATATTCACGAGAGCAAAAAGAGTGATGAAATATTGTGTTAATGACAACAACTTCGTTTCTCTAACACTTCTTTCCAAGTATATACCTTTCAATATACAACCCTTTTTGTTTGGTATGGACAATATATTTTTACAATTTAGAAAATAAAATTGATTTATTTATTCCGCTGCAGTGTAAAATAATATAAATCAAACATAGCGTGTATGCTATTTGAAGATGAGAAATATTCTATGGTTTTTTTTCATTTTATTTTTACAACACCTCTTTTCAATTTAATAATTACTTTTCAATTACCCTATACCGTGTTTATTTTCTTTATTTGCCTCAAGTATCATATATACGTTTATAGCAATAACTAATTCAACATAATGCTGATCACCCGCACAATACCTCAAAGAATATCATGATTATAGTAAAATAACCTTTATAACATTTACAATACAGAGCACGAAGGTAAACATGCTCTTTCTGACTAAGCTTCAATATCTTGACGGCTGGAATTTATTCAGTTCTGGAATAAATCAGATGTTTCTGTTAAATATTCATGTTCATTTGGTTTTGTCGGTCCATAATATTAATGAAGTAATATTGTATGCGATTTTTACTACTTTTAAGATAGGTTACAATATGGCAAAAGAAATATATCATTTAATATGACAATTGTACAGGATGAGGCGCTCTTAATGAAAGTTCATCTTTAAAAGTGAAACATAATATAATCCTTAAATATTTTTAAACGCTGTATCCTTAATTTCAGTAATTGCATTCAATTAATATTTCATAGTGAAGTTTTCACTGAGTACAAATTAAAACGAATCTTTAAATAAAATTAAAAGATGATTAACTTGGACTCTATATTTTTATGGTATAATAATGTGGATTCCTCTATACATTAAGCTATTCAAAATGTATATCGTAATCTGAAATATAATAAATAATTTAATAAAAACAATTTCGAGAAACAGTCATACTGTGAAATGAAACTTCACTTAATACTGCTTACTATGATACATTCTTTTTGGTATAACATAAATTATAACAAGTCATGCATGATTTGGAATGTAATTAAATTGTTAAAATGGCATGGAATCGGCTGCATTTTTTTATTTTTGATAAGGTCGATTGAGGATTGGAAAGTTGTTAGACCTAATGAATCATAATTGTAATTGGGAAATCTAAGCACTATATTTAAATTCTCTAAAATGCCAAAATTATGTTCAATAATCAAGACTGGCAATTCAACTGTGAATATTTGATTCTTTCGTGCATTTCAATCTTCAATCCTGTCAGAAACAATGAGGCAACGAGCAACCATTTGTGAGTTGACTATTGGTTTCAATCAAATATTTAAATAATTATCCCTTATGATGACAAACTGTTGTTTTTTATTCTGCTTATCTTTTAACAATAAATGATTTCAATAATTTAATCGCAGCATCAAATGATGAGCTCATATTTATGAGTAGCATCAGACGTATCATGTTATTAATGGTGAAACTTAAAAACAAATCCCTCCAATTCCTAGTATAATATTCATATTCATGTTGTACAACTTTCCAGTCATCTGTCTGTATAAAAAGAATTACTTCAAAATTGTCTCTAAGAAAAAATGGAAAAAATCTTAATTATAGTAGAAATAGGACACGTGATTATGTCATCAAAATAGATTTGTGAATTCTGTGCTCAATTTGTTAAAAAAATATAAATATATATTTATTGTATAGATAAAAAGAATTTGAGCTGTTAATGACAAAATTGTAACATAACATCGTACGGGCAAAAATAATCTAACACAATATTACATCACGCAATCAAAACATTTTTTTATCGAGTTCTCGGGAAACAGCAGATGAGTGTTATTTGTGTTCATTGATCTTCCGATTGAAGTTGATCAGTCTCCAAGCACCTTAAATTGTTTTGTCAAATATTTTTAAATAATATATTCTGCAGTAAGCTTACATACTTCTTGTTTGTTACACATTAAATCACATCAAAGTCTTCTATCTGTTACACTTTAAACCATTATTTTGAAAATAAAAATCAAAAATTATGATTAATTCCATTGAAATTCTACAATATATACGTAAGCCCACAATTTTAAATCAAGCGAGTTGTGAAAGATCAGTAATGAGTAATATAAGAGACAAGACAAACCTTTACAGTAAATTCTAATCTATTTCAGTACATTTTATTACTATTTATAATTTTTTATATGTGTGGATACTGATCTGTTGACAAAGAAATATAATAAATCCAGTTACTCTGTGATGATATGATAAAAATTTTAAAGCATTTTATTTAAATAAAAATATATCTGTAACCCTATTGGTATAATATCTGTTTATTCACCACATATACTGCCATAACAGTGTTTATTTTTCTGAGGACGTAAAAACTTTTGTGTAAATGCGTCAAAATGCAGGTAACACTTTAAATCTTTTATTAGACAAAACATCTGTGTTCCTTTTGTACAACTTAGATAAACTTGTCGGAGAAATTAATCATAAAAAGGATATTAGTTAATCTTTTAACAAAATAATGTTATACATTTTTGAAAATTTGTTTTGATTCAAAAATTCCTTCCATGTAATAATGTTCTGACTGTATTGGTTATCAATAAACTTCTAACTGCACAAATTCAACTGAAAATATCTTTCATGAAAGCATTTTCCTGTTCTGCATATTGAATATTTTTAAGTATATACTGTCTTCATTTCCCCATATTGTGAACTGTACTGAAATAGATTTTAACTAACTGAAACTTTTTTAAATTAAATTTAAACCAACTAGCCTACTTTTTATATAAAATGTACAATAATTTAACGTATCTTTTCTATAAATATAAGTATTTTGTGCTTCATGAGATGTGGATCTTACAAAATCCACATGCCATATTACTAACGCTTCCTTGAAATATTTTTATTTCATCGCTTCGAGTTGTACCTATTTTACCATTATTTTTATTCATAGTTTTGATATATCAAAGCTCACGTTATTTATTTAATGAAATAATTACAATTCTTCCACAAATTTTTCAAATCAAATGCTTTTGATTACAAGCGTGTAATGGTGGAATTGAATGACATTTTATTTCAATTACGGTTAGGACATAGACATACCATAGTAGGCTCAACAAATCTTAACTTCGGAGAATATTCAATGATATTGTAAGGAGTATTCTCAGAAGGTAAAATGTGCCAAGTATACTGTTCAGTATGGCTATGGTAGTGGTCCTTCTCAAATGACATGTTGCATAAATAATCATAGAATCATAGACAAACTTTCGAAATAAAACATTTTCATTTGGCAAAAAAACTTACAATTTGTTTATAATGTTATTTATATGATACTGTCATTTTTGAACAGCCCTTTATTGGCTTCCTGTGATGGCATCAATAACAAAAGTTTTTTCCAATGTATATTCCAGAATAGCCAATTAAAATATAAGTGTGTGTGTGTACAGAGAAAGAAGCAGCGAGAAAAATTTCAAAAGAAAAAGTTTAACTCTATCGTGTTGGCATTTTGTAAGTAGGACTTTTCTATATTCATCAAATAGCAAATTAAACAAAAAGCCAAATTTTGGGACAATGTGTAAAGTGAAATAAGCAAAAATGTTTCATCGTGTTAAAATTAATGTAGTCAAAAGTGAGATATTTTTTTTAGAAATATCCAAGATAAAATTAATCCTTGTTAATTGTCAGTGGCTTCCAACCTTAATTATTATTTATGGAGTCCATATCAAACCATCCCTATATTAACTAAATATTAATACAGATCATAAAACCGTTTAACCTAAGGATATAACCACTTGATTATATATATTATTATATATTTAAACTAGTTTATCAAGAGATTTGTGGTTTTGGTTAATACAGTGAATATTGTTGCGTATTGGTCCTTTTAACAGTATATCTACATTTTATGGTGTAAAAGTAATGAATGCTTATTTTTACTTTTATGAAAAATAATGATAGGTATACATGCTCGCCTTGAAGTAAGAAAATAATGGCGCCTATGCCACAATATCTATGAACTCTAACATTAAATAAAATAGCCTATGCATCATATAACAAAGAGTGGTCTCCGTTACACTAATGGGTCGACAAATTTTTGTTTAGTTTTTCATTGTTCAATTTCAATCGAATTGAAAATTGAATCTTTACAATTATTGCTAATACTGGCGACCTGATATAGAGACGTTAAATAATTTTGATTGTAGTTTTCATAATTATTACGATGGTATAAATATATTCATCTTTTAGTATATATTATATACCTTGAGTAAATTGTATTGGTTTTTGTTTTATTCCATCATTACGTCCAGGTTGAAAACCACTGATCAATATTATAGTGGAAGTTTACAAGAATTGTGAATCTGTAATTGACCAAATAATTTTGGGAATAAAATGACCATGTAATTTCATTTTGCCTCATATTTAGACTGTAATTTTTTCAAATGATTTTTTAACCTTAATATTTGCTTGCAGAAGGCTTTTGTAATATTTTGATAATTATAATTGTGAATCTGATAGTGTTTTACATTCCATTCTATAAGTAATCACTTGCATCTTTCAATGTATCAGTGATTTAATTACTGACTATTGAATAATTTCTATTATTCCTTTGTGCAATCAGCACAGTACTCACCACCACCTGCGACAGTTCCACAGCCTTACATTAATTAACATTTCACACCATAATAACATAATTCTTTATTTGATGCATAAAATTAAGTGTCCAATGCATATGCTGAATTATATAGAACGAGAAAAAGATGTGGAAGAGCTTTTACAACTTAAAATCCTTTTGCTCTCTGTAAATGCTTTGCAATTTACCCCAGATCCAATTCAGCAGCTCAAAAGCCTTATAGACCCAATTGACATAATTTTGAAAAATATTTTCCATTTATGGTATATTTATAGACATACCTATAGCGTGTGATCAGCATTCTGAATCCACATAAATTAGCAGCATAAAATAAAAACAATCAATTATTTATTATCCAAATATTATAAATATTGCCTTTATTTAGATGAGAAGTTGCTTATAATGAAGAAGGTGTCCTTATTTGTGTGGTTAAAGATATGCAGTTCTTGTAAGCTTAAGCTTGAAAAAAAACAATTTCCTTTGTGAATACAGTAAGTTGATTATTGTTAAGTTTGAGTCGGTGATCTACTAACTAAAAATAAACTTTGTAAACTTCAACCAGTCTATAAATAATTTAAAAATGTGAAGAATTCGTAATGCTTAAAAAAATTCAGAACGTGTTAGACAGTAGTGGAGAAAGGATATTTTTGAAGTATCCGATAATTTATTGTTGGGGATTGTGGATGGCCTAGCCCATACAAAAATATGGGGCTAAAATTTGTCTTATTAATTGTGAATATAGCTTGTTTTTTTCATGCTGGCAATAAAGGATATTATAAACACTGATTTACATTGATTAATCCATATACTTCCTCTTGGTTTATATTTCTCCACTGTCATATTTATCTTCATTTGCAACCATATCCACCCTACCTCTTTAATGGAGTTTATGTTTACAACAGTGTTCACAGTTTACTTCCAACAATCTTTGATTTTTTTTAAACCTAATCTTCATTCTAAAAGTCAAATAATTACGTAGTATACATCTTATTGTCGATAATAAATATCATGATATGGAAATATTATATTGGCTCTCTTCAGGTTAAAAATGAATACATTTCAAAAACTATTGTAGTTCTTTTGGTAAAATTTCAATCAAAGTTGAATGAATGGATACATATATATTGGTAGATGTGGCCCATCTCTTATAATTATAAACATCAATAGTTTTGTGTAACTTTATTTTGAATTGATATATTTTTTGTTACCTGATTATGATAATACAATATACAAAAATATCATATGATATATGATCATTTGAATTCTTAAGAAATATTGTATAACCTTTTTTAACAAATAACATAAGCTTTCCAGCAATATAAGCTGTTCGCCTAAGTTATGGATTCAGATTTGAAATTTGCTTCTATCACTCATACTCTGTGAGATAACTAAAGACGCAAAGCTCGAGTTGGCAATTGCTTAATCTCTCAATATTCAATGAAATTGAGACTATTTTTACAAGTCCATATCCAACAACAATATTAAATATTCAGTCTAAACCAAAAACAGTTGTACAGACTTTCCATCATCGCTTTAATATTTATTGAAAAAAACTATTATCAATTAATTTTACAAAAAGAGTGATTTTTTTTATCATCGGCCCTTATCGTACAATACATAATATTATTTTATTTTATTAAATAAATTAGAACATCAGATTTCCAATAAAATACTTAATTCTTACTTTAATTGTATATTTAAATATTAACAAAATAATATTTAAAAATAGGTGTGAGTAAAAATAATGATTAAAATAATTAGTGAAAAGAAGGTCAATTACTTTCCTACACATTTTTTTTCAATTTTCAGTAAGTACTTATTTACTCCCATTCAAATGCAATTATCAAGATGTCTATTTGCGATCCTGTTTCTGTGTTTACTCTTTACCATCTTCATTTTCGGAGTTCAATAATAAAATTTTATAAATATCATACAATATCCTACGCGAACTACCGAAAAAGCCTCGGTAAACTACCGTTTGGTGATCACTGGTTTAAGGGTGGCATATTTTTATCCTTATTATCATTGTTATGAAATATAGTTGTCACATTAAAACGTTCATTCAAGGTTATTATTTTGCGTAACGTAAAGAAATTAAGTGGTGCCGCAAGATTTTTTAAATAAAATTAAAACAGGATCTTGAAACCTTTTGGATTGACAAAAATCCAAAACAAAATTTTGCAAATAAAAATATTTAAACATTAAATGTCTACCATGTTAATGCAAAACATCTACTCAGGTACACTCCAAAACTTTCAGATCGTACTTAACTTAAAAAATAAAAAAAAATTAAAAAAAAACTTATTTTTAATTTGCCTTGACAGTATTCATACTAAAATAAAACAATTTTTTTTCTACCCACCAAGGTTTTTCATTTTTTTTTGAGTAACAACATTTCTCCAGTGTTTTCATAACGCAAACTCTAGCTGTCAGTCGTGGACATCTTGTGCAATATTTTAAACCGGCTGATCCGGTCAAGTTGTCTTCTAAGATCGCTCAGTTTTTGACAAATTAACCGCAGTTCAAGTACTTATAGTGATTTATACTACAGTGTTGATCAATTTTCTGACATACAGTATTTACGCTTCAATTGGTGAGTCTTTACGATCAGTTATTATTTCAATCTCAATAAAATCTACCGGCTACTCTGGTAGAGCATGATTAGCTCAGAAGTGTTTCCTTAAATATATATCATTTCCAAGATTTCAGTTACATTCAAAGAAAAATAAGTGTAAATCTTTACTTGATTTTCATTCATCTCATATTATAAGTCATACTCTCATAAAATGTTAACGCGGTGTTTGTTTTATTACGCCTTAATTACCGTTTCATTTTCCTACTAAAGACTTCGACTTCCTGTCAGAAAATCTTAAGAACGGCGTTGTTTATGGAAGGTATAATTAAAGACTATTTTATACTGCATGATAGTAAATAACTATTGGTATTGTTACACGAATTTGGAAGATATCCATATATGAAAATTTTGGTTTCAAATATATAAATTTGAAAATTGAACACTTATTCAAAATCGAATTTGTCATGAAAACTGTCGATAAACAATATTAAAATAATTTTACATTTTTTTTTTAAATTAATTTATCCAATGCGTATTGTCTGAGTGTATATTATTAATATATTGTATTTGATTCCCGTTTGCCGGGCTAAGACTTGATTGACTAAAGAAGATTGCATTATTGTGAATAAATTCGAGTTCAATACTTTTACGAAAGGTGTAGTTCATTTAGAAATGCTTCAGAAATTCTTTGGAATTTTTGCTTTAATTTACGGTTTTTATAACGATTTATGAAAATTACGTTAATTTATTTATGTTTTTTAGCAATCAATAAATCCATTTCGTAATTATAATTTTTTTTTTCATCATTTTGAAGGAACCGCAATTACACACAGCATCAAAAATAAACTAGATTTTAAATCATAAAAAAAAATTGATACAATTACCTCATTTCAACCATGGACGTTATTTTTCCCTCTATTCACGAAAAACCTTAAAATATATATATATTTTACATGATTTATTTATTCTAATACTACTCCCAGATATATATTTTTATTTTAACTAACTGGCATCTACTATTTTTCATCTTCTCTTAAACTCTCATCTTATTATCTGTATATTTTAATAACTTCTTCAATAAATTATTTTAAAATAAAACAAATGATCGAGTATATTCTTATTTTTAGCCTGAAATTGAAATCATACATATACGTTTTTGGTCTGTATTTGTTAAATTGATTAATCTCTGAACACTAAAAGAGCCCGGTCAGTAATGCTCTCTGCATTTTCACAGAACACAATGATTTTTGTTTGTCAGTCTACTCATCTGGATTTTCTGCTTTTTACACCTTTTGATTTATATCTAGATTTTGAATGTTTCAAATATCAATTCAATTTGTTTTCTCCTAATTAATAATTTATGATACAGCGTTCATTTATGTACATTGTACCCAGAATAAGATCTCGTCGTCCCAAAAGCAAAATGACACTTGTGATATTGGCGGATACGAGCGTTGCATGCAGTTTTTTTTTCTTAGTGATTCTGGAAAAAGCTCTTAAATCATAATTGACAATGAAAAGGGCAACGTGTGTAATTGTAACTGAGTCATCATTGTATGTGTGGCAAAATATATGTGTTATTTTAGTATAAAAAACATGACTTAACTTTTATGCAAGTTGGAGAAAGTTGAATAAGATTTTTTGTAAGTAACCTCTGCAGTAAATTTTTTTATGACAAGCGACTTTTAACCTCTTGTCCATCCAAAGACTGATTTGAATGATTATAATAAAAATATTAAATCGCATTTTAATAGTTCAGTTATTAATCACATACAACCCATGTTGTATTAAAAAATATTTATCACATTAATTACCTCATGAAATGAGGTTATTTTAAAACTATTTTTTTTGCACGTGTGCTTTTATCCTTTTGGAACTACGAAATCTGATGTCCGTACAGGAATCCGAAACGTTGACCGCATGTGCAAACCATAACCCTCTGCACTCCAAAGATTTTTTAAAAAGTTTGTAACAGCTCCAAGCCTTTTTTAGCAAATTTTCTCAAAAAAGATATTGTTGCTAAAAGTGATCAAAAATGCGTTTTATTAAAAACAAAAAAAGGATTTATTGCCAAGATATTTATTTATTGAATCAATTTTTAAAATTCGTTACTGTATAATAAATTTTGAAACATTCTCCAGGGTGAAGGGATGGTTTTCGCTCGCACTTATCACAATAAAAACTTGTTCTTTTTCCTGGAGTATTGCAATCAGAACATACCAAACAATATTTTTATTTTGTGTCATCAAATATAAAATGCGGAGCATAATCTAATCTCTTTTTCTGATCAGTTGTTGATGCATCACTATGAATCCGCACGACACGCCCTCTTGTAATTCTTGGGCTAACATCTTCCTCTGAATTACATTCAGTTGCAATAGGTGTAGTAGATATCGATACGGCGTCTGTTGAATCTGATCCGATGAATTGTTTTTCGTCAGATAAATCCAGCCGTTCTAATATCTCATCCAAGTTATTCATATATTCATCATCACTGCTATCAAAATCATTGACAGACGAGATCTTCCTAGCTCAAGACATTATAGCGCTATAAATGATTAAAAAAAATTATTCACAACGATATATAATTTATCTATAAACACACAAGATCTAAAAACTTAGTTGACATCCAAAAATATTACAACTCTTCATAAATATAGTGTTTACAGGGACACAGTTCTGCGGCGCTCGAATACCCGAACCCCACAATATATTTTCCCACATTCCAGGAAACACTTGAATGGCTCAATTCGAAAGTAAATATTTATTATCCCTTCTAGAACATGTACCTTGACTCACCAGGTTAAAAAAAAATATCAGAGAAGCTTAAAACAATTTGTAAAATTAATTAAGAAAAAATTGTCCACACGTTGTGGACATTGAAGCTGCCAGTGAAAAATAAATGTCCACGTTGTGGACATTGGAGTACAAAGAGATAAAAGACAACAATATCTTGTTCAATAAAAATTCATTGGAATGACGATGTTGTTTCATTTTTCTTTCTTTTTGTGGTGACGCCGAGTATATATATTTATTGATTTTCAATAGTGATCTCTTGCATTTTTAATGTATTTGTTATTCATGGAAACATTTTTGAATTTTATTATCGTTTAGTTATTATGTCGTCCTATGTCGTGTTTATTTAACTTAAAAAAACCAATGTGTATTTATATATATAAACTCGTTTTAAGATTATTATGAGATGGTAAAATCCCATCAGTTATTCTCTATGATTTCGACATTTGCTTTATTTCTGCTAAATTAATTGAATATGAAAATTGGCTTATTTGAATTTAAATGATTTAACTCCAAAACGTCATTAAAATAATAATAAATACAACGAATCCGCATATGTGTTGTATTTGGAAAGGGGGACCAGTAAGAAATCACATTTTTTTTTTTTTGTTATTTGTAGTAAAAATATTGTCTTCATTTTATACATTGGCATATGATATTTTATTATTACCAATTGTTTCCCGTCTTTGTTTCAGAATTTCCATTCTTGTCTTGATTTTTGATTTTGTTGACTTGGATTCAAAATACATAATATTTTTTGTCACACTATTATATTATATAAAAAAAAAACTAATTTTAAACAGCAGTTAACCTCAATGCGCCAAATATCGCGAAAATAATAATGACGAAAACTGGATTAATCACGTTTACAAAAAGAAAAATAAAAGGTTGTTTTTTACTTAGTATTCTTCTTTTTGTTAAACCGTTTGATCATAATGCAAATCGGAGAAGAAAAAAAATGAAAAATTGAGCTTTAGTAAATACTTAAACATTTAAATAAATATTTGATTATTGTTTTTGGTTTTCCGCTTGTTTTGTCGATAAGCATCGTCTGGCTCATTTGTCACCTTCTTCCCACTACCGCTTTACTGTTAGCGTGCATAATCCAATGGTGTAGCAAACTTTGAACGCATTTCAATTAGAAAATATGGGAGTGTCTCAGGAGCAGGTTTCTTTAGATTTGGTAGCGTGAAATGAAACGCACAACAGTAAAACACTAGGAAGATTAAATTTTTCTTGATGTGCTTCATTTAGAGTCTACATGGTCAACATTAGTAATTCATTCGCCTCGTGCCATGTGAAGAATATTTGAAGAAATCACATAAAATCAATTCTCGGGAGTATTCATTATGTGTGTGCTATGACAATAAATCCTCTAAATATCGCAATCGTGCGTCTGCGAGGGGGGAGTTACAACTGGTTATGATATACTAAAAATCTTGTTCTGTAGGGGCTTAGTACACAAAAGAGCTAATTAAACAACGTTAAATAAAAGCTTCTATACGGTACAACACACTGACGAGGTTAGCTCTTTTTGTGCGGCCTTATTGCATGGACTTTTATTGATAGTTTTGAAATGAATTGATCCTATACGTGGAGTTGGGTCCTTTGTATATCGGCTCGTCGGTATATTCGCATTTGGGTCATATGTGCGCACATATCAATTTTGCATTCAAGTTTTACGTACACTTTTAGGTGTGTGTGTTTTTTTACAATCAATTCATCAATTATTAGGTCGTCGAAATGCATTCTTGTATATTAAAGACTGACATTCGTTTCGCAAAATCCCAACTCATTCTGCTATTCAACTTTTAGTCTTGATTAATTCATTTCTAGGTACGATGAAAACGAAGTTTTGCTTGCAATTTACAATTTAAACCTTTTTAGATTTTTTTTATCAGTTGATAATGCTCGCGATGAGCGAAACCGGTCCTGATCAACGGTCCTGATATTGTTGAAATAAGTACTAAAAAATGTGTTTTTATTATTTAAAATATCATGCCTTTCCATCAAGAAGTGACAGTTAACACCTTAAAAGTGATTTGAATTTATTAATAAATGCATCCATTCATTTTAACTAATTCCTTGCTGAGCCGTTTAAAGGATATTCCAACACCTAGGCTTCAAAAAATTATTGAATAATATTGGTTTGAAACAATCTTATTGAGTTTGTCAGGACAACTCAACCTATGCATTAACTCAAAAATTAGTGAGTACAAGAAGGTTTTAACCACTATTAATTCATATATTTTTGGGTATCAACTGTCTACGAAGCAGGACAGCATTATGGCTAATAATCGTAATCAATATGTGTATAACATGTTTTTACAAGCGTTATGGATTTATATAATACATATAAACATTAACAGGATGTTTTTTTACAATTTTCACTCGTGGCCAGATATTTTGTCCGTTATATCGAAATTTTCTTGTAAACCATTTTTAGTCAACTCAATGGCGGCAGCAACAGACGAGATATCTAGGAATTACTTTTAGTAGCATGTGCGACATAACACAGTAACAATCCTGTCTGACAATGAAATTCTGAAAATGTTTAACATCAGAGAATTAACTCTAAAAATCAGCGCATATTACAATATTTCATAAATAAATCACAATTTATTTTTAACACAGCAAAAACTTTTTTTTGACAAGTTTTATTTTTACCAAAAATATTCGCCCTGGTACACACTGCGGCATGATTTATTTGCGGCTACGAAAAGGTTAAGTAAGTAGTCGGATGATGGCCGATTGACGACATTTTCTTCGACTCTTCTGAGTCTCAATACCTCCTATCCACTTCTAGCAGTCGTGTGTTATGACGTATTGAGTTTTTTACGTGATAGCCAACCATGTGCGCGAGGTTTTAAAATTATTATAATTACACTATAAAACGTCTAGGTGACTGGTCAATGTCTAAACCCCAAGTTTTCTATGAACACTTTTAAATTGTATTTATAGAAAGATCAAAAGAATCATATACGAGTATTATTCTTTTTATATTCCTTGTTGTCCGTCACCTGATCTGACTTTTTTTTATCGCAGTGCCAAGTTCAAGATGAAATGAAAGTGACGAATAATGACAGGCTATTTTGAAAATCAATACAAAACGACAGGTTACAATTAAGATGTTTGTAATCAATTTTCATTTTCCCGATCGTCCATAAAAGGTTAAATATCGCCGCATCGATCAGTCGCAAGCATTTTTTTTATAGAAAATGTCGCTTTCTAAAACCAAGTGACTATCGGGGATTCCTTATCTGTCGTATGCCGCCGATGAACGACACTCCTCGCCGTATATAACTTATTTTATATCGAGACGATTATAGCCATATAGTTTGTTCAAATTTAAAATAATTAATTTTTCAAACACCATTAACAATTCGTATTCTTCCTCAAAAAAATCAATACGCTTTTTTTTAAGTTCGGCAAATAAACTCGTTACTCGTAGAAAAATGCATAAAAAATCATCAAATCAATGTTGCCAGAATACTAGAAAAATATTAATGTATACAGTATAAATAGTTCAATCTTAATGTGTTTATGGTCATTTCTTGGTGGGAAAACATTATATTTAAATTATTATCCAAATGTAAATTATCATTTCCATAATTATGTATCTTTTTATATCAGAACCGGTCACGCTCATCGCAAGGATTACCAACAGATACAATAAAAATATGGTTATTTATACAAAAAAAATATTTTAAAATTACAACATCAGCAAAACATTATGCTATCAACTATGTATTGTATCATATGGTAACGCTCGCGATGAATGAAATCGGCTCTGATCTTAAAAATATTAATTTGTGGAAATAGTATTGAGCAATATGCTTTTATCATTTAAATAATTAGCTTAATTTTGTAACACTAAATAATTATGCAAAGGCATAACAGTGTTGGCCTTAAAGCACTCTTTTGTATGTGAAAAATTTCTGTATCTGTTGTCTCATATATAATAGAAACGCTGTCGAATTTATTTCAGTAGCATTACCTTACACAACTGCTTGCGATGTCTTTGGATTTTGTTATGGAATATTGGAAAGTTTCACAGCAATCAAAAAAGGGTCACACATGACGTGTTGGTTTATTTGTTCAGTGGGTATAGAAAACCGTTAAACCTCGATTTTATTATCGTGAAAACCGGTCACATTCAATGGGCTTCAGTATAGTCCGAAGTATTTATACACGGAGGCTTGACCCGTTTGAGCAGAGCTGAGATTTTTGTTTGCTTAATAAAATTATTTTTCATTAAAATATTTCGGACTAACCATGTTAGAGTCTCAGCCGTTCGGCAAAATTATTTACAGAACACAAAGTAAATAATTTCTTCGGCATAAAATCTTTTCGTTTGTAGCGTATTGTGTGATAATATTTCAGGAAAACGATGCTAAGAAATTCATAAAATTGTGTTACATGCTGAAACTAAACCTGAAACAATGATTGCTTTGCTTATGAATGACCATAGTTCACGCATTCGTTCGAAAATATGTCAAATGAAGTATTTGTATTCTACCAAATCGGTCTTAGGTGCTAAAAAAGTTGGGTGTTCCTGAAAAAGCATTAAATAAAAAAAAATCTCTAAAAATTCATTTCAATGATATAAAGAAAAAATGGCGTCACAATTCGATTGAAATACGTAAAAATTTCGTGTGGAAATAATTTCACTGGGCGATTATCTGGCTCGCGAATTATATGTGAATAAATTCAATACATCTGAGATAAATATAAAAATGAATGTTTGTTCGTTCCGTATGCATTCCCATACCGTTAATCCAATTGCGATGAAATTTTGGTGGGTTATTGTCCACTTGCCCGCAAAGATTACTGAATTGGTACAATCATTAGATCAGTTCCGGTTTCGCATATCGCAAGAATTATCAACTGATATACTGAAATATGTGGATGTGCCTCTCATTTGGACAGCTTTATGTGGCCTGCTCACGTGTCGTAAGACCTTCCGATTTATTCTTGTACGCAACATAAACGAACAACATAAATAAACAACGACAGATAAGCAAGAAATATTATATATCCAAAAGCACATCGATGAACAGAATTGTAACGCAATCACTTTCTTAGAGTGGCATTGCAATGCATGCCGGGTAGTCGTTAGTATTTAAAAAAAATAAACCATTAGTTATAGGAAAAGCCAAAAAACATGTTCACATGCGAAAAGTAAACCTTCCTAGTAATTACATCAACTTTCCTTTTGCACGGTTCAAAAAAATACCGATGCTATTTTTTTCACTTTAATTCCTGACGAAGAACAAATTTTAACGGTTATATAAGGTAATTTAAATAACTTTGCGCATATTCATACAAGTGATGAAGAATAAGTGATCATCAAGCTTAAGATTTCATTAAGCAAATAAACTTTTCCCTTACAAATGAAGGCAATGTTAAACGCTTTGTTAAAAAGAATTGTTACATTATGGAGAATCAGTCTTGGGAAAAACTTTAAAATATATTACTGCATCATCGTATTAACATTTTTTTTTAAATATTTAAAATCAACGAAAGAAAAATGGATGTTATATTCAAGATGCATTTGTAGATGAGGGGCCAACAAAAATTTGTAGTGACGATAATGATTTTTCGCCATTGGAAAAAAGCAACAGAAAAAATCTCAGAATAATTATATTATATAATTGACAATGTTAAAAAATATACTCGTTAATATTATATAATACGCATATTAACGGTTTTTTTTTGCATATTATTGGTTGGAACATTTTTACCATTTTTATGTATTCACCCTATCCTTTTTTACATGGTAGTCTTTGAAATTTATACACAAGAGAAAATGTAACAGTTTGAGTTATCTGTGCTTTTCGATTATTGTTCTGACCCTTTCGTTGTACATATGTACTTCGAAAGGCAATCGAAAGACTCATATGAATTATATACGATGCCATATAACGTTTGATCTTTTTGTTCGTGCTTACTATGCCGTGAAAATTTCATAAAGAAAATTAATAAATGCATCGGCGTGCGTAGATACAACAAATCTTGTTCAACTAAAATTATAAATATTCATTAATGCAGCTGCAGCCAACTGCAACTGAATGCAGCTTATGCAAATCATCAATGCAGTTAATTAGTGATTTATCAATACATTATGCACCGTCCAACGACTGCTCCGGTGCAGGAAAATACAATTTGAATTTTTTTTAGCCTTCGGTGACATCGTGTGTCGTGGGTTCATTGAAAAAATTATCATTTTGTTTTATAAATATGTAATATTTTTATTCACATTTTATAAAACATTTATTTATATATATATATATTCACAGTAAGTCAAGTCTGGTATTGACTATTGTTCTTAACCGCTTGAATGCCGTCCATATAAATTAGTCACATTTTCACGTACCGCGTATTTTCAGAGACACCAATTTTTCAAGACTATTCAATAATATATTAAAGATTAGCTTAGCTATCCTGTTTTAAATTGAAAATTGTTTTTTTTTATTTAACTCAATTATTTATAATTTAAAAAAAATATCATGTAATGATTGAAAAACCACTTTTTAAAAATTGGCAAATTTTTACCGTAACAAACTGTTGTTTATTCTCAGCAAATAAACCCAAAACTAACATTATTATAACGAAATGGTCATATATCTAGGTGATAATTTTTCTCGCATGTTAATCCCATCTATTCGACACGCTTGAAAATGATATTTTTTTTATGATATACATGTAAAATTTATATTTTTTAAAATTTATATTAGGTCTATCTATCTATGGGGATATCCAACATAATCCAACTAAAAATCTATTGGAATCCACATACCTTTTTTTTTGAAAACTTATACTCACTTCTGTCCGCTCGAAATTGGCGTCGTGCATGTACCTTAAACTTTGATGTCCAACGGGATTCAAACAGTTAATAATATGTTATTAGTTCGCCCAGTAGTTGCATTTCTCTATATTCGAGTTCGTTCTCCTGTTGTGCAGCGCTGAATGCGCTCGCAGCTATACATGCTGCAAAAAAATGCGATTTTCTCTATTCCGTTATGTCTATCTGCGGTGGTCGTTTTTGTTTTGAACCTGCAAGTGCGCTGGCACGCGGTCAGGTAAATCAAATTTACTGTTTTGTATCTCGTAGATTCTAGCGCAAAATAATTTTGTTATATTGTAATAAATTTGTATATTGATGAGCGGATTGCATACGTACACGAGCCTTTTACTAAATGAATATTTTCCTTTGTACATAAAGTATTTAATTTGATTGTTTTAATTGAAACACTCGAGTTTCTGTGGCAGTGATATCTAATGACGAGAAAAATTTATTGAACGACTTGCTTAACCGCAATTAGCTAAGGTTAATTAACTCGTTCCCTACTAAGCCGTTTAAAGAATATTTCAACATCTAAACTTCAAAAATTATTAAATAATATTGGTTTGAAACAATCTTATTGAGTTTGTCAGGACAAATCAAGCAATGCTTTTACTCAAAAATTAGCGAGTACAAGAAGGTTTTAACCACTGTTAATTAATATATTTTTGGGAATCAACTATCAACACAGAAAAATCAGTCGTCTCAACAGTTGAGACGATAGCAGTCGGAGGGTTAAAGTATCTTTATTTGATTGTTGAATAATTTAGATCATCTCTCAAACACAATATTTCATTTTGGAAAAAGTGTCGAAATGGAATAAAACTTACTTTTTCTGTTGTTTTAATACCACATATATAATGCAAGTCTCTAATAGTAGTTTATTTTAAAAAATACACATATGTGTGTTAACTAATCAATAACACAATTTTTGTTATTCGTTATATAACTTCGACTTCTGTGGTTTATGTCTAAAAGATTTACTATAGTGATTAGGTGGAGAGAGGCCCGTAGCAAGACCTTTTATATTTGAGATCTTTTAGAATCGAAAGTTTGTGATGTCTTATCGAGTTTATCTCGAAGATTGGGAAAGATGTGTTATATCGGCAGTCCTAGTGAGACGTTGGTACTGGCCTCATCCCCTTTTGGCTTCTCATCTGGCCGATAGGATTCCGACGTCGGACCATACTCGGCAGATCTGATTGCATGCCTTCATATCATGGGAGAAAGTAATGTGACAGAGAATCTTGAAATAGCCTCAACGTCGATGATGAACATGCAATACCACGTTAGCGACACTTTTACTGAAACAATATTTCTTTATCTGTATGGTACTAGCTATTTATGTAAAATATGTTCGTAGCTTTTCGATTATGAACTGCGGTTTTTTTGTGTGATATCTAATAATGTGTTATTCAAATATTATTTTGTTCAGGGTTAATATCCGGTTTTACAAACGATGCCCTCGCGCGCGATTTGTTAGTTTGCACGCTTTAAAACGACAACTCACGTTCTCGTTTCAAAGCACACAGAACGCATAGAATCGTCCACGCGTAAGTAAGGTCAGCTAAAATGCTATATTTAACCAGTTATCGATAAAAGATGCCAGATTTTACTTAAAACTACTTATACTTATAATTAACGTTTGATATGTGTTAATGAAGCTGTTTTTTTATTTTTAAATATAATTTTCTTTTGACGAAGGTATTTCAATGATACGAATCGATGTCTTCATTTTATTTTTACAGTATGAAACTTACAAAAACGAGTTTTTTATACGCCATATCAAAGGCAAGTTATTGCATAAATACGTAAGTTATATTTAATGAGTTTAATGAATGTTACGTAGGTGTTTTTGTTGTGGAAATTTTATGTTTACAAATTTTGTCATTTATATTTTGAAATGCATACATAGACTTTTTAAAAAAATTGAAAAATAGATAAAAAATATCAGTCAATGAAACAATTATTAATAGGTTGTCTCGCGTGTAAAACGAAAAATCCTATGCGGAACTTACAAATCGATGCCCTACATCGGGAAGCACTGACTGTTTAAAACAAACCAAAGAAATTATTGCAATCAATAAAAAAATACATTACAATGGTTAACATTATAGAACAAAGAATTATATAATTTATTACTTTGAGGAAATGAATTTGGAATATCAGCTTATATTCCGACATACAGAAATATGTACGTTACTTCTCCGATGGGAAGTTTTGGCAAGGCTGTATCAATTCTTTCAAAATAATCATTGGATGAACTTGTGCACACGGGTAGCGTCTTCAGATAATAAATTTAACATACAATGAAAGGTCGGAATGTCAATTCATTCAAATGTCTTGAAAATATTATAGGCGATATAATCTTGAACTTGGACAAATCAAGTTATGACGAAGAACATTGGAAATGTTCTAAACAACTGTCGACTACAAAAGATTATTTTGGATTTTGCATTGTCGTTGCAAAACTATTGTAGTTTCCTGGGATATTTTTTACTGCTTAGCTTAGTTGTTTTCTAGATGCAACTTTTACAAACGTAGTTTTTTTTCTTTAACTTTTCGAATCGTTTTATATTTTTTTCTTAGCGATAGAAAATACAAAAATAATTACATGATTTATTTATTATACCTGCTTTATAGTATGATTTATAATTCAAAGTCTATATAGTGAACATAAAACTTAAATGAATAATTTTATTATGTAGAGACCGGGGTCGCTTTCGCTGATAGCTAGCATTATCAATTGATGCAATACAAATTCAAAAAACATTAAAGTAAATCGAAAATTCTTAATTGAGTTTTTTTTCTTACCGAGTTTATTTAATTTATTCACGACAGCTAACTTTTCATCCATTGAGACAACTGATTGCATTTCATTATTAGATGATACTCTATTATATAAAGAGTTAACAATGTCAAAATTATCTTACGCAAGCTCAATTTTCTTATTGAAATATAGCCCGATTCGTTATGATCATCTCTTGCAAGCTCAATTTTCTTATTGAAATATAGCCCGATTCGTTATGATAATTAAAATAATTTTATTTATCTCTTGGACTTATTATATTCTGTGTTGTAATCTCCTCACTCAACACTCAGCGATTCAACAGGAACGGGTTAACCCTTTGCACTCGTATTTTATTTTCGGGAGAGGGTAGCCTCAACTCGTAATTAATTTCACGCATTTTCCAGGGTTCATGATCAAAACTTAAAATAAAAATAAATCGTATTTTCAACGGATTTTTGTTCAACAAAAAACTTACACAGTGTGCATAAGACTGTTTTTTAGTATTTTTATAGAAATACTATCGTAAAAAGTTTTTAATTTCTATTTTACGAAAGTTTTAATCCGAGTATATGAATTTTAAACATGATATTTTTAAAGCTTTAAAAACATTATAGATAAAGAATATCACATATATCGTTTATTTTCATAACGATTATTTATAAAACTCATATTTTTAAAGTCAAAACAGACATTTGAAATACATAAACTTGAAATTCTTTAATAATAATAATTATAAGGTACAATCCAATTCGAAACGAAAATCGAACCTCGACTTTTGCTTTAAAATATCTATTCAAATTAAACATTTTCATATGAATTTTAATCATATGATAGAGAAAATATTATCTGCACGATATATATAATATGATAAACAGCAATGAAAATCAATAAAATGTGGTACATAGAAAATATTCAAGCTTAAAGTTTTGGTTCCCCAGTGGGGACATACGAGTGGAAAGAATGGTTAATACGCATACGAAGAGCATGTTAGTGATTTTAAGTTTCGGTCAAGCTTCGAATACAAGTTGTAGACAAATCGTATTAAATGTAGTGGGAAACTTGTCATTCAAATTCAAAACTTATATTCAACCTTGTAATTGCAATGTGACAGATTTTTTAAACACATGATAAACATATTGATTTTTTTTGCATCACAACAGCAACTCGAGAAAAATTATCATATTTTTTTTAATGCATTCACCAGTAAAATATTAAACATAGTTATTATTGATTTATATATTTAAGTGATGCTTCGTTGCTTTAGCGTAGTTGACTTTTAATTTTTGCTAATCAAAATGTCTCGGTCGATAACAATTACAATATCCCAATATTATTACACGGACAAACGACAGTGTAAGCGTGAACTTTCTCATCTCATAAAAAACAATAGACGATGACTTTCCAAATATTTCATGAATACTTTTGCACATATCGGGGCATCACTTTAAATAACTTCGTATACTCTACTCGTGGGGGTTAAATTAAATGATTTTTGAAGACTACGAATAATAACATTGGAAGCCTAAAAATTAATAAAGAAATCTTCATCTTACATTCTCATTATATTTATCCATTTTAATATTGGTGATACAATGTTCATATGGAAATTTGGAATTTAAAAAATATATGGTGGCCAGCGCCGCAAATAAATATCAAAGAAAAAATATCAGAAAACACATAATAAATACTTTTTTGCAATATCTGGCAACGTTTAACAGCGTAAGAATAATAATTGCTGACGGCATGACGTGTTTTATTTTTGAGCTGAAATGCAGTCGTTTTTACGTACGACCAAAATATGATTAGTCATTGGAAAATATATATAATAGTTTTAGTATGAAATATATATTAGGACGAATTCATGAAGATATTTATTGTTACTGTAATATGAGAGAATAAAGACATTTTTCTTGGCGGTGGCAAATCCCCTCATTTTCTCATTCTATTTTTTGGCCATAATCAATAGTTGAAAGTGATTCAGTTCGCATGGAAAGGCATTATATATTAAATCGATTACATCGCGAGCATTATCAATTCCGCTAAAAATACTACATAAAATTTAACCGTGTAATACAATTTTAATTATTGCAACATATTATATGCAAACGCGGATGAGTGTTGCCTGATCCTCGCATCGTTATATCGATTATGCAATATAATAAGCGTTGTTATATGGATAATCGAAAAGTGCACGATCACCATTGAACAGCGATTATTGCAGTGTAAGTGCATAATATTAGGTGTAGTAAAAAGTCCTGACGTTTTTTTCAAACGCGTGTCTTAAAATCGGTCGGCTTCGGGCCTTTGGTTAAATAAGTTGTCATAATATTTTTTTTCTTGTTATGTGACATCTCAAGTTACATTCCGTATAGAAAAAAAAGGTTCATTCGCCCCAAACAAAATGACCGACCTTTGCCCTTCATAAGAATATCTACGCAGTTGCATGCTTTTTCAATATTACGCCCAGAACAGTGCAGTCGTCGCCACTGAAGACATTTGCGACGTTTATAGAGACGTGTTAGAGGTTCGAAAATGTCAGAGATGGTTAACAAAATTTAAATTTGGCAAATTAAGCATTGAAAATTACCCTCAAAGTGGACGACCTCATACATTGGATGAAGTCGCCCTGAAAGCTGAAATCGAAAAAAATCCTATGCTAACAAAAAAGGAATTGTCCAATATAGTCGGTACTAAATGGTCCATAAAACAAAACTACCTGAAAAGGCTGGGAAAATTTCGAAAAGTTGGAATTTGAGTGCGAAACTCGTTGAGCGATTGGAACAAGGCGCAGCGACTAAGCGCGTGCCAATTGCTGCAAAAAAAAACACACTTTACGACCATTTTTTCTAAACCTGATTATCGGAGATTAAAAGTGGGTGTTATATACATACGAATATATCAAAGAAAAAACAATATCTAAATCGTCGACAACAACCAATTCCGACCCCTCGAACTGGTTTACACCCAAAAAAACTCTTACTTTGTGTTTGGAGGGATTTCAAAAGAATAATTCATTATGAAGTGTTAAAATATGGTGAAACTATGACGGCACAGGTATAATGTGACCAATTAAACCAATTCAGTGCAGCTTTGACAAGAAAGAGGCCGGGCAGGATGAATGGATGCAACGATAAACTGCAAAACGAAAACGCGCGACCGCATGTGGCGAATATGACCTGGGAAAAAATTCAGGAGTTGGGTGGGAAAACTTTATTGTATCCACCTTATTTACCAAATCTAGCACAATCGGATTACCATTTATTCCGTTTAATGTAAAAAACTTTTAGGGATAAAAAAATTCCAACAAAAAATGACGTGAAAAACGCTATTTCCGACTATTTTAATTCCAAATCAGAGTTTTTTTACTAAATGGATTTTAGACTTAGAGAGATAGAGATAGATAGACAGGGAGATTACTTTTTATAAATAAAAATAAAAAAAAAACACTTTGAGTTTCATTTAAAAAAAAACGTCAGGACTTTTTACTACACCTAATATAATACCCACACATTCGTATCGGTATTTTATATTATTTTTTAAACACCGAAATATCGGCTTTGAAAATATGAAATATAATATTTCGACATTAAAATTTAAAATTCTTTTGTTTTTGAGTCACCTACTTCGGCATTCGTTTTTATTACAATCGGATATATTTGTATGAAAATTCGAATAATTTTGTTCAATGTCAGGTCATCATTGGTTAAAAATCTTTCGAATGCCATATTTGGATTAAAAATGCGCAATAAAATAATATCGAAATTAAATTTACTTATTTTGTGATTATGCTAATATTTTTACAGGTTTTTTAAAATTTTTGAATATTTAAATAGCAGCATTGCTTTGATCGAACATTCGTAGGTGGTATTTTTTCTTGTTTTCTCGTTTTGTTGATTTTTGTAATACCAGTTTTCATATCAATATATACTTATCGGCGGACATACAAGTTCTTATTCTATTTCATAACTTTAACCATTCAATTGCTGTATTAATTGAGTTTGATTTACTTTTTTCGATGTTTCGTCATTTTTTTTTCTTAATTTTGTTGATGGCCTAATGTACTATTTTTACAGAATACTGAATATAATTCAGTTTTGTCACTTGTCATGTGTTGACTGTCGCTCTTTTCTACACCACAATGTTATAGTATTATTTATATAAATAAAATAAAAAGTAATTACTTTCAGCGCGAGAATTATCATCTGATCAATTAACAGCTTAACGACCGCATGTTTTTTATCGAATTTCGCGTGGTGGCCGGCGATTTTTGCAAAAAATTCGCCCAAAAACTGTCCTACTAGATTCACTATAACTTGTGAACCAATAGAGATATCTTAACCAAATTTGATTTGCTGGCATCTAGATACTTTGCCCCATAAATCAATTCAATTTGAGCAATGGTTCTACACATGTGGGTTGCGTACTCATGTGGTATAGTGAAAAAAACTTTTTTTTTTAAATATGCAAAATTTACTTTTTCACATTGTTTTCTTCACTTTTATGTTCATATATATTAGAACTCATTAGATAAATTCTTTAAATATAAAGTACATATATAAAAAAAAAACGATCATGGATAATACATTGCTATTTTTTCACCGTGTTATATTAGAGTTTTACCAAGTAAACACCAATTCAATCAATCGATATTTCAAATTTGATGTATTTATATTCAAATTCTTTAGTAAATTTATTTAAAAAAAAACAGTTCTTACTGTGATATTAAAACCAAGGTGTTTGTAAAAGTAAAAGTGGTGTAATTTTGTAGTCAATACTATCATACATATTGATAGGATATTATATATTCATTTTTACCCATGAATGGTGAATTCTTAAATATATTCACAGTTAAATGGCATTCAATGTATCCGATAGTGAACCTTATGTAATTATAGAAATCATGTTTTTACACGTTTGTTTTTATTGATAAAATGTAAAAATAAAATGCCATCGCAAATTTGGCTCGTAATTTTCCGACGAAAATGACATTTGCTAACCTTGAACAATATTATTTCCAACCATGTCCAGATTCAAAATTGCTTTATTATTCCGAAATTAAAATTATCATTCGTCGGAATGCCTGCGGTTTATACATATGATTAGTTTTTAAGTAATTAATTTGGCTACTCTATTTTTTGGTTTAACAGTGAAAGTTCTGCCCTGGCGATCGTGCTAGGGTCCCGCAATGTCAATTGATACCATGTTCCTTTTTTTTAATATACATATGACATCTTAGACATATGCTGTCTTTTTACTTAAATCTGAATAAATAAATAAACAAAACAATGCTGGTTTGTTTTTCATAGTTTTTTTTAATATCCTATATAGATTAGGCGATCGGCTATCGAACATAATCCGTTCCAAGACCAAACTCTGTTCACCCATAGGTGGTCAAACTAATAATTAGTTAGACTCCGGAGTTGGTTTGTGCCTCTACAGCAGGGATTCCCAACCTTTTTGTATTCTAGAGCGCATTCTAAAATATCCGTAGGGTGGCGGGCACCACCTTTTTTTTCTAAGGATATTTATAATTGAAGATGAGTAATAAATAAAAAAAGATTTATACATACAATATCTCAAACATACGAACCAATATAATAAACCTAGCTACTCAAAAAATTTTAAACTCAAACAAATAAATAAAAATAATTTACATTTTTAATTAGTGTTAATGAAAAAATTCTGTCACGATCGAATAGTGGCGGGCACACACGAATCGTTCGGTGGGCACCATGGCGCCCGCGGGCACGGGGTTGGGAATCCCTGCTCTACAGCAATTGTTCTCACGTGCGGTCACCAACAGTTTTATAGTAAATATTGATATTTAAAAAAAAAATGTGTTTTTGCAAATGAATTTGTAAAATTATTATTACTTTAAAATTGATTGAATAAACCTGACTTATCCAGCATTTAGTCGAGTTTAAGTAAGGGACCGTTTTAATAATAAAACTGTTCAAAAATTTCGGTCGAAGTTATACGTTGACCATGAATCAAGTCAATATAAAGAATTAACAACAGTTGCTTTATTATTTTGTCGATTTTTACCTACATCCGTATAGTATGAAAGATCATTCAGTGTAATGCACTATATAAAAATAAATATCGAAACTATTTTTATCATATTTGGTGCGGCCACCAGACATTTTCATAGGACAGCTGATGTTTATAATGAGGCCACAGTGAAATTTCACGTGAGAACCACTGCTCTACAGAGAAATATTTTTTATAAAATCTTTGAGAAAAGTTGAGACTGTGTATGTATGTATATTTTTTTCTATATTTGTGCGTATGTTAGTGTCTTCCTCGCTACAATTTGTATACACGCTACATTCAAGGGCTCGAATCTTCCATGAATACAGGCTTGAAAAAGGGCGTAGTGATAACGATTATCTGTCTTCTAATTCTTTCCCAAGACCATCCGCCCATCCTGACCCTACTCTCCGGGAAGAGTACAATCTAACAATTCATTACTCTTCAATCTCAATCATTTTATATGTTGAGATTTTGTATAATGAGTTTAAATTCAAAATCGACCGAATCTTTGTTGGACTTCTCCGTACGCTAAATAAAATATCAACAATAGTTCATTAAAAAATCAGTACCACTCTTTAGTGTTGTCTGAATATGCAAACGATATTTATGTGGCGACATACAGACATTATAGGCATCGACACAGTGTTAGCGGTCACTATTAATTGATTGAGTAATCAACGTGTAATTGTCTTATTTTACTTATATAGGGTGTTTTTTTTAGAGGTATATAACTTTGAAGTGGAACAAAACAAAGATGATTTTTTTAAATAGACATGAAATTTACTTTATTCGAAAGATAATCTTCTGGCATTATAATTTAATTATGACTTCTGGCATATGAACGCCACGGCTAGCTCGGACGTAGTCTAATCTGGAGGTCCAATTTTCGATGACTTTTCCAACATTTGTGGCCGTATATTGGCAATAAAGCGGCGAATGTTGTCCTCCAAGTGGTCAATCGTTTCGTGATTATCGGCGTAGACTAGCAACTTCACATATCTCCACATAAAATAGTCTAGCGACGCTAAATCACACGATCTTGGAGGCCAATTCACGGGTCTGAAACGTGAAACTATGCGGTTACCAAATGTTTCCTTCAATAAATCAATTGTGGCACGAGCTGTGTGATATGTTGCGCCGTCTTGTTGAAACCACAGCTCATGCACGTCATGGTTGTTCAATTGATGAACGAAAAAGTCAGTAATCATGCCTCTATAGCGGTCACCATTGACTGTAACGTTCTGGCCAGCATCGTTTTAAAGAGTTTAAGTTTAAGAAGTACGGACCAATGATTCCACCAGCCCATAAAGCACACCAGTCAGTTTTTCTGGATGTAACAGTGTCTCAACATACACTTGAGGATTATCATCACTCCAAATACGGCAGTTTTGTTTGTTGACTTATCCATTCAACCAAAAGTGAGCTTCATCGCATAACAAAATTCGCTTATGAAAATCGGGATCAACGGCAATTTTGTTTTAGGCAATTTGGAAGCGTTGTTCAAGCGTCAGTTAAAATGCCATACCAAACTAACCATAAATTACTTGACAGCTGACAAAATGGCCGCCAGTTAAAAAAGTGTTGCCAAGTTCTATACCTCTAAAAAACCAACTGCTACAGGGTCTGTAACTAGATATCGCTTTGAAGAAAACCAAGTGGAATAACAAAGCTATTAATTTTAATTATTTATCAAGATGGCCTTCCGCAAAGCCACCGAATGCCTCGAAAGCAGTACTGTGGAGTCGGTATCCCCTGAGTCGTAAAAAACGAGCGACTCTCACTAATTTTTCGATTAGATTTGATTTTGAAAAATATATTAATGAACAATTTACCCGATTGATTGGTGGATCTTTTATTTGATGAACATGAATAGGGCAGGTAGGAAAAACAACCTAACAAAGTTTAAGCTTTTTTTTATTCAGAGTCGTGTTGTTTGTTGGAGTTGGGGTCGTGTTTTTTTAATGATTTCACAACCCTGATCGAAAATAATAAGTGTACTTGTCACGGAAATAAATCTGATAATTGTGGTACGTGATTGTCAAAAAAAAACTCCACTTAGGCTTTCAAATTTTTTTTCTAATAATAAAAGATTTTAGATTACAACTTTAGTCGTGTATTTTTTATTTATTGCAACGAGCTATCATTCAAAGATAAACACAAAAAAACTGGTTGAGAATCTGAGTGATGATTTCATATTCAACAACGCAATAATCAAAGTATATTTGACTGAATCTTTGATCTTACATGTTTATAAAAAAAAATCTACAGTCACGTAATTTAACTTAGCGCAATTAATACACTTGACATAATACTTTCACTAGTGACAGGGTGATGCTTCAACCAATCGGCCTTACCGGATTCAACTTATAGGACTCAATCGAATGGCACGTTTTAAATAATTTAAAAAAGCTGCAATACAAGTTTGAGGCTCTGTTTTTTGGATAACAAATAAAAAAAATACTTAATATTTCTCATAAAAATCGAAAATAAAGTGCTTATATTTGCAATAAAATTAACGACTTGGTGTTATACTCTTAATACACAGTGCCCACGCCGAGGTTGGTTTCTTCTTTGGTATTTGTTGTTTACAGTTTCTTTTTTCTGTTGGGTTGGTCCTTGGTGCGTAGCGCTCTCTTGATGGTTGTAATGTTAATCGGTGATTCATTAACCTGGATCATTTATATAGATATATTTAGGGTGGAATGAAATTAGTAAGTAAAACGTATTACATATCATTGAAATAGTATGTCAAATAAAAATGAATGTTGAATATTGTAAAAAATAGAAATATTCAAAAATTATATAACTTACTAACGACAACACGACATGATTGCAATGCCGTTCAAACGAAGAAAGTGTTAGTGTTATAATTCTGTTCATCGAAGAAATTTTTGGATGTAAACGCAATATTTTTTTGTTTTTCCGTCTGTTGTGTACACGAATAAATCGAAAGGCTTTACGCCGCGTGAGCAGACCACATAAAGCTGTCCATGCGAGAAGCATATCCATATAGTCCAGAGTATTAATAAGTATTAATAGTGCTCGCGATAATCGAAACCGGTGCTGATCTCATAGTTGTAATAACTCTGTAACCTTGGGCTAGCATATGCACGATAACCCACCAAAGTTTGATCGCAATCGGATTAACGGTACAGGAACGCGCACGGAACGAACAAACAAACTTCATTTTTATATATTATATAAAATTTACCAAGTCCCTTAAGATGCTGGGGTCTAAGCGTGGTATTCATATATCTATGGTATACTCCCCCATTGATCTTATGACAAAACTGGAAACAAAAACACCTTAAATTACTCGATGACATTGGATGTTGAATATATATTAAGCAAACTTGTTATCAAAATAATTTAACGAACATTTATATTAATATCATGGCTAAGTAGAAATCCGAATGGTCATTCGAGTCGTAAATTTAAAATGACGTATAGGTGTATTTTTCATATCCGCTCCAAATGTGGATCATACCAACTAATATTTCGACACAAATACCGCTCGTTACTCTTTTGCCCAGTGTCTTTCTGAGGAAGCAAGTATAGTAGGATTTATCAAGGATGTCATTAGTAGCATGCTGAACGTTCTGGCTACAGCATTTTTAGGATTTGATGAATAGGAAGGAATTTTAATCACAAACGCATTCGAACCCAAATCAGTAAAATCGGTTAATTTATAACACGTGCCTAGAATTTGGCCATGAAACTTTTATATATAAAATTTTAATTTATTCTTCGATTTCTATTTGAAATATAAATATCTTGTTTGATAAGCATGCTATAATTAATTGTTTGAGGTAAAAAAGATTTACATAACATTTATTGTTTTTTGAACAAATTAAATTATTAATTTTTTTAATAATAAAAACACATTTTTAGCACTTATTTTCACAATATGTTTTATGATCGCTTATGCTTTCAGTGAGAGAAACCGGTCCTGACGATGAATATATTGTGTGAATAAGTACTAAAAATTTGTTTTTATTATTTTTAATAATCATACCTTTCCATCAAGAAGTGACGGTTAACACATTAAAAGTGATGAAATTTTAATGTTTTTGAAAAGATTTTTTAGGCTTAAAATTTATAAAATTTGAATTTTTTCAACTTTGTACGATTCCACATGTTTTCTTATTAAGACCCGACATCAAGCACCTTCAGTCGATATCATAAATTAATAAAATTTACCATTATCAAAATACACTTATTTTGCATATTTTAATTATTATATACAGAGGATAATCCAATTATGTCTTTCCGCATCCTAGATTTATACCAAAGTAAAAGTAAGCAATCCAACTTGTAAATACATTAATGTTTTAATTGAATTTAATTGTTTAATTTATATAACGATTATCATGTAATATGTTAAATCACCCTAAATCGAACCGCCCGTGTGCGCCGCACAACTTGCACAATAGGGTAAGATCAGGGCTGCGTGATTTTACTCAAACTTCTGGGCATCGGATCCAATGAAAGAAATTACGACCACTCGACCACGGACGTGGAAAAATTATTTTTGTCGGAGCAGAAATCGAATTACTTTTATGATAAATTAAATATGTTAAGTCAAGCATAATAGTTGATTGGTATTTATATTTCGGCCACTATTCAAACAGTGTTCGTAATGTGAATGTAATATTTTAAAAAGAGTACGACTATTTGATGAAAGATCACATAAAAATTTTGACAAATATCAAAAGCAATAATGATTTCCTTATTTGATTCACCAAATTTTGGCACTTTCATGCAATACTTCAGTTTCTCAGAAAATATCGTGTAAATAAATCGTGTCGTCAGTTTAATCAAACAAGGTAATGTGTTTTCTTGTTCAGAAAAAAATATTATTTCTTGATAATATCTGCTAGAGGTAAAATTATTAATCATCCCACGTTAATGTGGCGTGAACATGCACTTGTTAAGCTATATTTAAAATGAATAATTATCATTAATTTATTTATGCAACTAATTACCGTTTAATGTTTCATATTTTTATAATTATATCGTCCTATATTAATTTAATACTTCCCACGTTATGTCAATATTCTAAAAAGTAAATTAATTTTTACTATTCGAATGCATAGTTCATAATGCTGTCTGCATAGACGTTTGCGGTTCTTTGGACATAAACTTCAATTTCACCTCATCTCAAGCAGTCATATAACTCAAGAGTTTATGAGGTAGAGCTGCCAAACAAACTTCGACTCTAACTCTCACAATCTTTGGCAATACATATTTATGCGGACAAATATTTTCAACTATGAGCCAAATAAAAAATTAACTTAGAAGTAAAACGACGGATAAAAATTTACAATTATGTATCCAATTAAAAAAATATTGATTGAATTGGTATTTACTTGGTAGAACTACATTATTATACGGTGAAAAAGTAGCAATGTATTTTAGTTCTACAAAAATTTTTATAAGCTATATTTGATAGCTATTTCGGCTCACGTCATCGTCAGAACTATGTTTGAACGTACATTTGCTTATCTATAATACATATAACTGTCTAGAAAAGGTACACAATACATCTTATATTCTGTTTTAACGACCTAGCTTATTTCCTGCTAGCAATAAAACAAAAAAATATTTTTTATGTAAATAAAACTAAACAGGCGGCAATTTCAATAAGCTTAAATATTGGCCAGAGATGGTTTATTACGGGAACGCATTAGCCCCTCGCAATGGTTTGAGAAGCGGCGACCGACTTATATTTGTTTGTTCATTTTAAATTTCGTGTGGCAATTGATATCTATTGATTTCCAACTGTTTCAAAGCCGTCGTCTTGCGGCCTTTATTACAAAGATGTAACACGTAGGCGCTGAGTTTAAATTTATATTATGCGATTCATTTATAAAGTGATTTTCAAATTGTGAATCTGTTTTTTTTCTATTGAATGATCTTACACGTTCCTTGACTCAATTAAAAACAACTAGCTGTTTGCCAGACATATCTAATAAAGCTGTCAAACGCGATGAATGAGTAACGATGTCTTTCATATTATTTTTTCGGAAAAAAAACTCGATTTTTTTTCCTAAAATTCCATATCTTTATTCACATTTATATTATACATGCGGCTCTCTGGAACCTTTATTATCATTTGTCCATAGCAATTTGTCTCTTTTGATCTAACAAATAGATATATGGAAACTCAAGTACTCGAACCCGTGAGCATCGCAAATCGAGACAACGACATTGAAAACTAGGCTACAGAGACTACATAAATATAAATGTATTTTAGCTGGAAAATATTACCTTGATATGAAGTGTGTATGTATAATAAAATATGATCAGCAAGTTCAACAAAGAGTTATATTCAACGGGCCATGAAGTGGTTTTCCTTGAAATTATCGTTCCAACAGTCAATGTAGTCGGTCGTATTTCTGCGTATGCCAATATCTGCATAAAACGTTTATTTCTTATTAACATTTTTCTTCTGTTAATTTTGTTTTTAATTTTAAATACATGTGATTCGATGGAAATTTCTGTAATAATTACTTTGATGTTTTGAACGTTGTCAAATTTATTATCCCATAAAAATCTATACGGCATATCGCAAAAAAATATTCATACTTAGAATTGTTTATTATCACTGTTTGTGAGGACGTTTCGTTTCGTTAGAATTGTGTGCGCATGCATCCTCGTCCAATTCGTCGACTGTCTCCGGTTTTGTGTGGAAACTTAATTAATTATTTTTTTCTTATTTCAATAAGAAATGTCCAGGTGGTTGATAGCTATTCCGACTTCCGCTATCGTCAAAACTATGACTAAACTAATATTACATTTAATTGTGTATACTGTTTCAGGGCGTATGTTTTCACTTATTCCAGCATCATAACTATTGTGTATATTTTTGTACGAAATATATAATTGTATAATAGAAAGAAAATATAGTATTATTGACATGTTGACAGTTAAACAATGATATGTCGTTGTTTATGATAATTAGAAGCATTGTTACGATGCTTGTCGTTGCCGGTTTGATCGAAATCGTACAAACAATCAAAATGATTAAGTGTTTTAAAAATATTATAGGTTTTAAAAAAATACTTGATAACATTTCTCGCGTTATTAGATTTAAAAAAATAGACAATGTACGCCAGAAGAAAGTGATTATCTAAGTTAAGTGGGTGGCCCAATGTCCAAGGTATTGGTCGCCTTATACCAATCTGATTAACCTGCTGCAATACCACAAAAAAAAAATTGAGTTTTTTTTAATTTCGTAAAATTTAAAATGATGAAAATAACTATGACAGATTTTATTTGTTAAGGTTTTATAAATTTCTTTATATTTTTTTCCGTATGATCCACTTTTGCCTTTCATCCTATTGTACCAAAATATTGGGAATCATAAATTGTTTACGGAAATAAACAGGGTACAAGCGAATAGTCGACCAATTTTAAATAATCATGTAGACCTCTCTAACTTACGCTTCCTGTATCATTTATGTTAAAAGACTACTCAATAATTTAAATTTTGCAACAACACGTGATACGTTATCATAGTAAAGCCTCTCTTCGAAATCAGTACGTTGTGTTAATCGATTATTAAGACAACATTTAATTTCAAAGGCCTAGAGCATGGGTTGGGAACCTTTTCATTTCAAAAGGCCACATTCACTTATCTGATTCAACATAAGGCCGCAGTAAAGAAAAAGTTGACCCCCCTATAAACTAAATATTTCAATTCACAATATAAATTTGTCAAAACGAAATTTTTAAAAATACACATTTACAAACCTAATTTATTATATTGTATATTGTTAAAAAAATGTTATACGTATGTATTTAAAGGAATCATATATCATTATATGAATCATATATCATTATATATTATTTTTTGTTGAGATGTATTATGATTGCCGTCTAATTTTTTTTACTAATTATCAATCATCGAGCTGCGTTCAATCTATAAGAAACATAATACATAGTAAAGTACGTACATCATTAATACGTATCAGTACGTCCGTCACCCCACGCTACACATGTAAGAGTATGTTTATGCATTTCGACCGTCGAACATATTTGAGTTTATTACGTTCTTTTTGCAAACTCTTACGTATAAATTTTTGATCAAAGAAATGTATTAAGTAATTTTATTGTGTATTTATGAAAAAATATTCAGATTTATTAAAAAAAAATATATCATCAGTCAAAAGGCCGCGGGTTCCCCACGCCTGGTCTAGAGACAGATAATTCTTTTAAAAGAAACGAAAACTAGTAGTGTATGATTAATGTTACCGGGCGTCCTTTTCCCTTTTCAGGCGGTGTTTTTACGAAAGCAGTTTCGGGACGCTAAAATGTCCCGTTTTCGAAGAGAGAAACTTGCTGTTAACTATGTTTTAAAAAGCACGCAAAATTAGAATCTAGATAATGGCGCGGGTGTGAGTAACATATTTGATTGGAAAAAAATGTGGGAACTCGTTTGTTTAAGTTTTTTTTAAGTAATAAAATTAAGTCACCTAATATGACACGAATCAAACATTACCTTGTCAGTATTATTGTAAATACAAGTACTTAATTTTTTTAGGTGTCCCGGTTTGGCGGGATATATAAATATTCGCTTTTGTTATGTACAATGCGTATAAATGCAAAAAAACCGGTTTGCCTACGTTTGATCAAAATCAAACTAAAAATACGTATATGACATATGTACGTCATTACATATTTTATTTAACGATCATCTGACAATAATTTGCAAAAAAAAAAACCATATGTCACAGAACCACGCGCAAAAACCAGTAATTATTTAATGTGTTCAATATCATTAATATTTATTGTAATTAAGCGATTTACTGAATTATAAAAATAAACATATTTTTAATGGAAAACCATACGATAGTAACAGTCAACTTTAGACAAAATTAATAATTCAAGAACCATCGAAACGCCGTTTGTTCTAATAATGATATGCCTGCATATCGCTTTTTGCTTTTAGATGGTGCTTCATAGAATTATCAAACGGTTAGTTATGTCTTCATAAAACTGTTTCGTGTATTTAAATCTCGTTACGTAATTAAGTTCCCAAGATAAAATCCAAAATCTAATTTACGGGTGAACCCGATTAATAAATAATAATCCAGAAAATAGACAGACCACAATTTGTTACTAAATTTATGTATTGAATACATTTACTTGATATATTTTTATTATAAATTATTAGTGATAACGTTGCCTTATTTTTATTTTAGATACTGACAGACTGTCATTCGCTTTTTAGTTTTATCATAATTAGTGTGGCGATAGCCCATTAGTGTAAATAATTTATTCGCGTGTCGCTGAGTTATCTACGTCGTTTGCTGTGATTCGCGGGATCGAATCTCAGTTTAGACAGTTTAATACTACTTTTTCATTGATTTTTGTTCGAAATCATGGAGAATTGTAGTATCATTAGTCCTAGCTGCATATCCGGTCCATAAAACACGACGTAGATTAAATCCTAGTGATGCGATTGAATACCCACGAGTTCTAGTCTAGTGAAACGATTTCCAATGAGTCGTTTGGTGGACCAAATAAAATCTAACTGGTTTTTGATAGGATGCACGCATATAAATCAAATACGAATTATTGATAACATTTAATTTATAAATAATTTATATTTTTCTCTTGACTGTTAATTGAGTCGGCGCGTATCGAATGGTAATGCTTTCATCGGCGAACCTGTTGCGACACTTCGTTTTTACTTCGAGCTCGCTTTCTTTTTTTTTTATCTCAAAAATTGCTTTTTTAGTCCGAAATACATTATAGTGGACTCTATCAGTCAACTCTCGTGTATTCTTTTCGTAAATGCGTCTGCCTTGTCTTGATTTTTGATTTCAATTTTATTTAAACCTTTGCCGGCGCTAAATTCTTTTGCATATTTGAAAATTCGTGGCAAAATGTTTAAAATACCTTTGTACATCATTATTCGCCAGTTATTTTATATATTTAAATTAAAAATAAAATTTCCACTTAGCGATGTCTGCATTAATTCATTTAAATGCATTTTTATTTTTATAAATAACATACATCTAGGGACCGTCGACCGTCTTAAAAGTCATTTTTATTACTGTCATTTTCATTCAGAATTTCGTGAAACAATCCCAACTAATCTTTACCCAAAACTTGTATATAATCTATATTTCCAAATTCAAGTAGGTTTATTTTTTTATTTTGCTAATTAAAATTTAAGACAGGAGTGTAAAGTATAGTCATACGGTTATGGAATCTGATACAATTTAAATAAAGTGTTAGCAGAAAATTTTTATGCCCGGTCTTATTCCAGCAGGGTTTAGGCACCATCTGATTCTTCGGGACTTTTTCCTTTCTATATCACATATTTTTACTGGCCCTAACGTTACTGGATGTTTATACTGACACACCAATACTCGACAGCTTGCTACTGGTCATAATCTCGCAATGTTTGCGATGGATAGTTTACTCTGAACCTGTTCGCATCGTTTACAATTGTGCATTACAAAACTGTTAAACACGAAAACTTGCATAAACGCAGCTCGGATTAGAAATTGACAAGCGAAAAATAACTAGTTTGCTTACCTAAGCGTGAGGAGAAGGAATCTGGAAGAAACCAACTAGGCTCAGCAAACAAACCGGTTGATCATCGTCGATGTAGCGAGTAGAAAGCAACGATAACTAGGGCTCCCAATCCCATAATTTAGCGATTTCATCTGGAGTGCTTCTTAAATAGATCAGAGGGCATTATTTTAATGTCGAATTGGACGACGTGTAGCGAGGGCTTCTTTATGATCCAGTTCGCGTCCTGTTATAGTTCTTTCTTTTTTTTTATTGAATAATAATACACTCGGGGCTCGTTTTGCACTGTACGACACAGCCAAGGTCTTTTAATATCGCACGGTTAACGGGATATTTTTTTTAAATCATCTGTTTGTGATTTAAAAAACATAAAACTGACCTTAAAATAGTTTTTTTTTTGTTTTATTAAGAATACGTTCTCTTATTTCTTATTTTAAGAACATAATTATTTTTCGATATTTATTTGGACCGCCTACACTTACTTTGTATACACTCGTGTAAGTAGGTACTCTATAAATTTGCATAAAGCAGTGTGTTTCGGAACCATATAGCCGTTATATATTTTATATTTATTGAAATTTTCAGAAGCCTCAAAATATTGGAACTTTATATATATACATATACATTCGACCCGTAGACCACTAAGACGTTTTTTTTTTAAGTAAGAAGTAAATCAAATTTTATATGATCTTTTCATTATGAAATAGTAATAACGCTTGCCTAATTACAACACATTTTTTTATTAACATGTTTTTAATGGTAAAATCATTAATATACATAACGATGGTCGTAAAAGTTTTTTTTTTTAAATTTTGTATGATATATTCTGTCATATTTGAAACACGTTTATCGATTCTTGTTTCCAATGACGTTACTGCAACAACTACTGAAACCTCCAAGTTTCTTGCGGACCACTGGCTGGCTACCGCTGATTTCCAAAATGTGTATTAAATTTTATATTGAAATGTGAAATGAAAGGTAGGATCAAAGTATGTTAAATATTGGGTGATATTATGACTATATGACAACTCCATAATATCTAGAGCAGTGGTTTTCATGTGCGGCCACCAGAAGATTTTGCTGCGGCCACTAACAGTTTTATAGTAAATATTGATATTAAAAAAAAAATGTGTTTATACAAATGAATTTGTAAAATTATTACTAATTTAAAATTGATTGAATAAACATGACTTATCCAGCATTTAACCAAGTTTAAGTAAAAGACCGTTTTAATAATAAAACATTTCAAAAATTTTGGTCGAAGTTATACGTTGACCATGAATCAAGTCAATATAAAGAATTAACAATAATTGCTTTATTAATTTTATCGAATTTACCTACAACTGTATATCGTGAAAGATCATTCAGTGTAATGCACTATACAAAAAATAAATATCGAAAGTATTTTTATTACATTTGGTGCGGCCACGAGACATTTCCTTAGGACAGCTGATGTTTATTATGAGGCCACAGTGAAATTTCACGTGAGAACCACTGATCTAGAGGCTCGCGTATTGGTGCCGAGTTTTATCAAATTCCATTGACTGAAGTGTAAGTGTTACCTTGTTATTCGAAATCTCCTTTTCTTGATTGCCTTCTCATTATTCAATCAAATTGCGTACAAGAAAAAAAAGTACCCGGTATTTACCTACCTATTTCAATTCATTTATGCTTGAAAATATAATTATTACTATTATATAAAGTTAGGTGATTTTTTTATATACCACACCGTTAGTTTAGATCACGCGTTTTAAATAATTATACAATGAACGTTTTCCCTGCTGAACCATGTAAAAGAATTGTAACACAACACTTAACAAAAGTATGTTTGAATAAACTTATCGAGGTTTCAGAGAAAATGAAAACTACATTATATTACAAAAATTAGCTTGCACATGAAAGTGCTAATACTTTTGACAATCTTATATTTTTTCACATGGTGATACTAACTTAAAATAATAAAGAAGAAAGAAATAAATAAATAAAACAAATTTGATAAACGACACAAAAGACAACATTTGGATCAACGTGTGCGGCTGTACCCCAAAAGGATTAACGAAGTATTTTATATCCGACACTTATCCCATGATTTTTTTTCACGTGACGTATCTACTACGTAAATTGAGGAATGGTGTGTATAATTTGACACTTGAAACCCTACGTTATCTAGAATCCGACTGTAAAATCTAGGAATTTGATATATAATACATACTGATGGCTTAAAAAAATGTTCGTTGGGTTTTTTTCTGTATGGTTTTGAAAAGTTTACATAAATTATGTCGAACGCAAGTCGGGGCTTGCATTGTAATATCCCCTCGTCACAATCTAACGCGAACTTTGATCTTGCTTCAAGTTTTCAATAATGAAATAATTAAAAAGATTTACTTGAGCAACTCTTGCGAGCGTATATTATTTTATTGCGCTATGATGGTGTTTATCACTCTGCTGTTAGAATTTTTGTTTTGTCTTCAGGCTTTTTTTAAATACAGTCGATTCTGCTAAGTTGTTACACAGGCCAATAGCGACAGCCGTCTATTTCGGTATTTTAAACAATTCCTAAGTTACTGAAACGAAGTGACAAAACACTCGTTGTGATTTACTTCGGTTATACGGGAGACTCTCTCATGTGCCCAATTGGAAGAATGTGTGGAAACAGAGAGGCATTTTGACAGATTACAACTGGCATACATAAATGTCAATAAGGAAAATTAAATAATATAATATTATTTCCTATTATTGCCTATTTCCATTAAAATTTTTCAACAATATTTAACTTTTTGTATTAGCTTGTAAATGGACTGTGTATTCTATAAATATCTTTATATATATATATATATATTATACAAGAGCAAAAAAACAGCGTATTAATCTATACTTTTTTAGGTAATTAATCAATATTTTATAATCCTAAAATAAAGTTTTAGTATATGAATTTTTGATTGTGTATATCAACAGCAGCCATTTGCAGGAAAATCACATTTAATTGTTATGTTAACTGTCACTTCTTGACGGAAAGGCATTATATTTTAAATAATAAAAAACACATTTTTTTTAAGTACAATAATCAAGACCGGTTTCATTCATCGCAATCATTTGATAATGCTCGCAACGACTGAAACCGGTCCTGATGACACTGCTGCTACACGTCATTTCTAGAGTGTATAACACATACCCATCATGAAACTGTCCATTCCCGGGGTCAAATATGGGAATATCACATCCATTTTTACCGCTCAGTTACGGGCTAAATTGATCATTCTAAAACCATATCTTTTTTTACAGATTACAAAATGACGGAACACTCAGATGTGGCTGACTTCTATGCATCCAAGAATATATTCATAACAGGTGCCACTGGATTCCTTGGATCATGTCTTATAGAGAAACTGCTCAGGGCTTGCCCAGGACATGGGAAAATATACCTCCTGATGAGGCCCAAGAAAACCAAGACTATTGAAGATCGACTAGGAGAACTAACGCAGAATCTGGTACAATTCATTTAATGTTTTTACCCACAAGTATTATGTCTTTTTTTAGTATATTTACGTCTAAAGCCTTGAGCATAAGGTCACGTATAGAGGTCCTTTTATGTATAAGTGATCATCAATCATTAAAAATAAGTCGTACTCAGAAAAAAACTTGATTTTATATAGTATATTGTTTGATTTTTTTTTATTATACTTGTAAAAACAACAGAAAAATTCATGATACAAAGTCTTACAAACGAACTGTTATATTGAACAGCTTTTTTCGTATTACAGCCCATGGGTTAATGTGGCCAATAACTATAAATAATAATATATAGATTCCCTAGTCAAATAGCACGTTTTAACACTGCTTTGTAGTTTTTTTTTTTTTCTCGCATTATGTTTAAGCTTGTTGAGTAAGCATAATCCGTCAAACAAGAAAAATATTTGGTCTTGATTATAACTTTAACACAGGCTTATGAAAAAAAATTTCAAATTGCCACCATGTTGTTGATTTTATCACCCCATCTACAGTCAATAAATCTAATTCGCTTTCATATTTAGAAAAAGAATTCAAAGCTTTATAATTACGCGTTGAGTTTGAAGATATTCTTGTCATTTTACTGGAATTTTCTAGACATTTCTTTCTAGAGAGACTTATTCTACTCTTCAAATTCACGCAACAATTATGTTATTCCTTTCGGACAACACAAAAACAGGGTCAAAACAAGGAACAATAATGTGATAACCACTTAACCACATGTCTGTACACCGATGGTATAAATGCTTTTACCACGTAGTAGTGACCACATAGACTAACTTAAGACTAATTTGGTATCATATCACTTTTGGGATTATTTTTTAAATCATTTGTTTTTTCCTGCATATCAAATAAGTCTGTTGTTATGTAGTAAATGTAGAAAATTGTAGTAATAATTCTTCGATTATCTTTCAGATCTTTGAAAAACTGCTCGAGACAAGAGATAAAACGGTATTTGACCGTCTGATACCGATTGCTGGGGAAATCTCTGAAGATAACCTCGGCTTATCACCGGCTGACAGAAAAAAACTCATTGATGAGATCGATGTTGTGTTCCACTCTGCAGCCACCCTTGATTTCGAACAAAACTTGAAGCCAACAGTTTCAATCAATTTACTGGGCACTAGAAGAGTTATGCAACTTTGCCGAGAGATGAAAAACTTGAAGGTACAGAATTTAGACATGGACAAATTATATTTCATGATGGAAGATTTAATTGTCACTAAAATGTAAAAAATGACGAATTTATGAAATTTAGAGACTGTTTACAAAAGCCTTTTTCTGTATCATATATTGCATTTTTCAAGGGAGTGGCAATATAAAGGACAGAACTAATGATTAGCTAATCAGTATTGCTGTCATTTTTTTTTTTTTTGTATTAGATGTGTGGGACAGAGTTATAGCCATCCAATTCTTTGAAAAGAAAATGCATGAATCGATTAAAATATAACTGTCCATAAATCGAGCATCTTTTAACCGCCCGAGTACTGCGAAATTTTAAGCTAGGTGACATTCATATACCGCGAGTTTTCTTTTATTTAAAAAAAAAATTAATGACACATTTTTTTTCTCTGTGATAATATATATATATATGTCGCTAGCAATATGTTGAAAAATAACATGATATTTCCAATTTGAATATTTTATACGTATTTTTAAATGTCTGTGGACACATATGTCCCTGCGGTATTCGCATCATCCCCGCCTAGAGGACACATATGTCCTTGCAGTACTGAAACGGTTAAGAAGGCTAATAAATAATGTTGATCATTATTCCATATACCCAATAAATAATTTTGCAGAAAAATCACTAGCGGGTCTAATTTTGACTTATGTATTGTTAATTGTTCAGGTGATGATTCATGTCTCCAGTGCGTACGTTAACGCATTCAGATTGTGCTGCGATGAAGTGCTTTATCCACTCAATGAGAACCCTGAGAAAGTGATCGGTCTGTCTACAACATTGACAGATAGTGCTTTGGATGCGTTAGAACCTACGTAAGTTAGCATTTCTATAAACTAGATATTACTTAAACCCAGGGCTCATGGCCAATTGATCGAGAAAAGAATTGATCCAATCAATCCCCAGTATGTTTGTGAATTTATACTAATTTCCATATTTAATTCTTTCCACGCTAACGCCCCAACCTATGGGACGGCAATGTACAAGGCCCGTACGCGAGCGCCCCAGACTTTGGGATGCGAACATTCAAACATCAGTAACACAGGCAATCTTTTGCATATAGGACTGATTTTGGTTTTAAAATATCACCCAATTCGTCCTGATACTACCACCTCCATAAACTTGTCAAAAGTATTAGGTGTAAATGTTTGAAACATCGATTTTTCGAACCCTTCAAATTTATTCCGAACCCCGCCAAAGTAACAAATCAGTTTGAAACTGCGCATTAAAATCGCGCCTAACTTCGCACTGAATTTTGCACCAATCTCGCGGCATTGCAATGTTACACTCCATGACACGTGACAGTAATGGCGCTTGTTCATTTGACTTTGATTGGTGGCTTCGTTACGTGACGGTAATGGCGATGTACGAGTGAGTTATTTGTTAACGTGATTGTGACAACATAGGACATTTCTTTGTGTTTTTTAATGTTGTGAAACATTCCTAATGCATCTGGCTTCCATAAAAGCCAGCCCAATTATTTTTTTATCGCTGTATTTATAGCTCTATGTGGAAAGAGAACATTTTGAAAAACTGTCGTGTTGATCGAGTTAAATCTACAGAATAATAAAAATATTTTGGAAATAGTTCATGCATGCGGTCTGAATTATTTTTCTCATTTCAGATTAATCGGCAACCATCCGAATACATACACATTCACCAAACACATGGCGGAATATGAAGTGGCAGAGTGTGCCCGCCTATTTCCATGCACCATCGTCAGGCCCAGTATGAGTAAGCATACAACATTATTATTATATATCCTGAAAACACTGCCTGAAGAGAATTCTTCAGCATCTTCCAATATTCTTATCCTCTTTTATATTCTGCACTGCAAGGGTGGATTCAACTAATTGTTTAAGTACATTTGTCTTGATAAAAAAAAAATACAATTAACTAAAACACATAAATAACAATATATTAAATGTTTTCTGTGTATTTATATATTTGCGCTACAGCTATTCTTTTCTTTCAGTAACTGCTGCATGGAAAGAACCAGTCCCCGGATGGACAACGTCAAAGAACGGTCCACAAGGCTTCCTGATGGGAGCCAGCAAAGGAGTGGTTCGAAGACTGCCAGTTTCCAAAGAGAACATCAGCGACTATATTCCTGTGGATGTTGTTGTCAATGAACTGATTGTGGCCGGGCACAAGGCTGCTATCACGAAGTTTGTTTCGTTTTTCAATTTTGTTCGACAAATGCAACATACTAAAGATTTTTGTTTTCATCCAGGGGAACTTATTTTTCGCACACTTTATTCTCTAACAGCTCACTGTAATAAGTGTCAAAATAATGTAGATTTAATAAGTCTATGCCACCAAGTTTTGGGCGGTAGCTTCTGAGACGCTCCCAATTAACACCTGCCGCCCGATGATGGACCTTTAGGATCCAGGACGTATATTTTATTTTTTTTCTCTAAATCTACTTAGCCCTGGGTCTTCATATTCTATGTATTCCTCGACTAAACCTTTACCGTTTAAATAAAAATATTTTAGTATAAATCCATTTATCGATTCCCACAAAAAATCAACTTTTGCAATGAAATCGGGAAGCACCTTGTATGAATGCATACTTAATCGTGTTGGTGTGCCTCGTAAGTGACAATCGACAAAGACAGACTCCTCAATGTTATCATCAGATATAAACGGCAGAACCCTCTCAGAGGCAAGAAAAGCACCTCGCAGAGACCACGACAACGTAGAAGCAATACCTCGTAAGTGACAAACGATGAAGAGAGTCTTCAATATTACCATCAGATATGAACGGCAGAACCCTCTCAGAGGCAAGAAAAGCACCTCGCAGGGACCATGATGACTCGTAAGTGACAAATGATGAAGAAAGACTCTTCTAAGTGAAAATGAATATCATACCTTAACTGCTGTGCTTTTCTTTTTTGGCCACTCAGCATAACCATTTGGATTTACCACTGGGGCTTACCATTTGAGCTTTACCACTGGGCTTTACTATTTTGGATTTATCTCATGGCATCACCAGTTGGAACTAGGCACTGGGCTTAACCATTTCGGTCTCGACCTCTGGGCTTTACCGTTTGGGATTTTCCACTCGATTTTTCCATTTGGGATTCGCCGCTTGGATTTCGCGTATGGGATTTACCACTGGGAGTTACCAGCCGGATTTAGCCACTGGGCTTAGGAAGATAAAGTTTTAGGCAGTCAGTCAAGCTAGATTTTCTTATGTGAAATTAATTAAAATAGACGGAGGATTGCTTGTATTGCAGTTGTGAGCAATGTAAGCAACGAATAAAGAGAAAGTTAATGGGTTTACGAACACGTGGCTTTTGACAGTAACAGAGAACTTGACTGAAGTGTGAAATTAAAACAAAGGATTGTTCATACCTGTGACGGCTTCAGCTAGTCCGGACACTAAGCAGTGGCGGTAACACACACACTAAACAAATTTACACAAAACTTTAACTTTCACAAAATTCACACTATAAATATAGTCACACTTCACGTCACAGCACAGGAGAAAGTTTCGAGTCTTATCGACTGTTTACGACAGGTGTTGCTCAGCTAAGAGTCAATTAGGGAATGAAATAGAAAGTGAACGAAATGTGTTCTTATAGCTTTTCGGTTTCACCTTCCATGTGTTCATTAAATTGGAATATGATGCCATCTATTATGCATGAAATGAAGCTTTTAATGGTTAATAATAACAACAGTGACATATCGCTTTTAACCCCTGCCGCCAGATGATGGATCTTTAGGGTCCAGGACATATATTTTTTTTTTCTCTATTCTCTATGTCTTCATATTCTATGTATTCCTCGACTAAACCTTTATCGTTTAAATAAAAATATTTTTGTATAAAACCATTTATTGATTCCCAATGAAATCGGGAAGCACCTTGTATGTATGCATACTTCATTCATTCATTCGCCATTCGCGAGTTCTGTTGGGCAGGGATAGTCAACTTTGGATTTGGGTCTTGAATATTTTTATTCAATTTTTTTTTATTATTTCTTTCGGTATCATAAAATGTCTTTATATTTACTATTTTTTTTATAAAAAAAAAATCATTTTATTAGGGAGTTAAGCTTAGAATTAGCAAAGTCCGATATTATAAAACGGAAAAATGTAAACGTCAAATACCCGTAGGTGACGACAAAATGCCTTCAACATGGTGTTGTCGTATTGTGACGAGGTTGACACGGCAGAAAGTAACATTACAGTTGTACCCCGTGAGGCTTAGAAGAGAAGAATCTTTAGTTTATGTTCTAAAGATTCCATAAAAAGAACAAAATTGTTTTGCATTATCTACAACGGACCGGTGTATTTGATACACAGAGTCGAAACAAAATATTTCTTGTCGTGAACGCAGTAGACATTCTACTTTAGAATAACCATATACATATTATATATAAAAATTTTGTACGTTTTATTCTTTTTGTTATTCATATATTTGTATTATTTTTCGTTAATTTCATGATTTTTAAATATCCTAATTTGCAAGTTTTATATATTGTAGTATGTTTTAAGATTATTAATTATTGTACAAACTACATTTGTTTGCTTTCTTTTAATGAAATTTAATTTAAAATGTTTCTTATCCCTGCGCACAAGCGTTGCACTCGACCGCGTATTGGAATAATTAATTAGTCATCGTTGAAACAATGCACAGGGAGGGCGGCTGGCAGTTGTCTTCTCAAAATGCTTATGATTATTTCATTATTTTATAGATTTTCATGAATTTTTACATTATTGGGAATAATATACATTATACAATTATAATATTATTGATTGAATTGGCATTCACTTGGTAGAACTCCATTATAACACGGTGAAAAAATAGCAATGTATTTTAGTTCTACAAAATTATTTTTAACAAATATAGTTGATAGCTATTTCGGCTCACGCCATCGTCAGAACTATCTATCTATCTATATACGAAATAGCTATCACTTATATTTGTTAAAAATAATTTTGTAGAACTAAAATACATTGCTATTTTTTCACCGTGTAATTATAATATTGTTAAAATACAGTTAGCGAAAGAACCCAACTAAGCATTATTCCAATTTAAAACATATTTTGTCAATTGGTCACTGAGTGTCCATCACCTTGACGGACATATTTTTTTAACACAGTAGGGGAAGTGTTAATGGAAAAACTGTATATAGAATTGATCTTTGCCTCTCTGCAGGTGATGATATTCGACTTAGGATGTCATTGACAATCCTGGCTTCATCCTTGGAAGAGAGTTTTTTGACCATGGTGTTAGGCTCTTCACATTGATATAAACATTTATATGTGAAAAATATATAATCCTAATTGATGATCTGATAGGAGTTGGTGTAACAAGAGTTGGTTGTTAGCAACACAATTTTACTCTTCTGAGAGGATAATGGAAGAATTATGGGGCTAAGAATTGACTAGCAATAGGCTTATTGCTCACTGTCTTGTTTTCAAAATGTGATGTGATGTCTAAAAGCGTAATTAACGTACATACAAATTGTATTAAAAATCAATTTTCAACATTTTTCAATTGTGTATTCAAACTTCTAATTCCACAACTAATAGTATCATTTTGGTGTCTTAAAATTGTCTTGAGCAAATATTGGTATATTGACAATATTTTTTATTTATTGACAGGCTACCGTAGATGAACTATACTTGTCGGAGATACATTAATTTATGTTTATAACATACACTTTTTTTCATTCCAGGGGTCCTTTAACGATCTACCACTGCACGTCTTCAACAATTAGACCATTCACCTGGGGTAGTTTAGAATCCAAAGTCAACAAATGCTTGCACACCTTTCCTCTCAAGAGTGCCGTGTGGTAAGAAACTGCAGATATTAGATGAAATTATTGTTGTATGGCCGCCAAATTGATTACACAATATCTGATGGATTATTTCTCAGCATAATGCTCTCCCATTTAAATTTTTTAAATTGTTTTGCTCTGAGTTTTTTTTTTAACTTTCCCACCGGACCGGTGTCAATGTGTGTCGATGTACACTTTTGAATTTTTTTTATTTGTCGACAGGTATCCTCATCTTAAGTTCCTGCCGTCCATCTGGTTGTTCAAACTGTCTGCCATCTTTGTTCACTTCATTCCAGCTTATATTCTTGACTTTGTTACCAAAATGTCCGGAGGTAGACCCATGTGAGTATTTTTTGTTTTGAAAGACACTTCTCACAATGTTGAACATACAGCCTAATAGAAGCATTTCAAAGTTTCTTATACAACTGCTATTATCTCAGTTGCTTATCTTTGGATAAAGTTGCAAGAACACTTGTTTCGAATAAAAGAAGGATAAAGCTTTAGAACGGGACTAGTGATTAGCTTATCACTCTTACTACACTCTGTTTTTGCTATCGGTTTCGGGAGAGGGAATTTCCGTCAGAAACAGAAATGTCACAGAAATATCTATGCCTTCGAACAGAAGTACATAAATACTTTTATGAAATTGTCCACACTACTATTCAAACCCAATAGATATGTAAATGAAATCAACAATACCACTGCACTAAAGACATCATATAAGTATAATCATGTTTATTCACGAAATTAAATTAATCTATTTGTTAACCCAAACCAGTATTCATTCATATACCATGCCAAAATAGGTACAGAATGTTTTTTTTATTACAATCAAAAGATAGATTTATGAGCCAGTTAGTGTCGTTTTACTAGAATGTAGCCAGTCTCCCCCGTTCTTAATAAATTACTAACAAGTGATCCAACACACCACATAATTGGTGTTTCTTTTGGTTCGCCTTTTGTACTAAATGTTAAATCCGGTATACAATTTATGGTGATATTAATGAATGTGACAAATATCCGTTGTACCACGTTAGCGTTGCAATATAATTTAATTTATTAATATTTAAACTTTCAGTGATGTGTGTTTGTTATTTTTCTGATTACAGTCTTGTGCGACTTCACACAAACGTTAACAATTCACTGAAAAGACTGGAGAGGTTCATCTTCACCGAGTGGAAATTTGACAACACAAAAACAATGGAATTGAATAGGAACCTAAGCGAGGTTGACAAAAAGAAATTCCAAATTGATATATCGACACTTCAGGTATGGTCATTGCAGAATTAATCAACCGTGTTCATTGTCAGAATGGAAATTTATGTACTGTTTTATACTCAAACCAAAGGGGCACTTATGACATTTCTGAGGTCTTATATTTTTATCCGCTTGAATTTCAAGCATTCCTAAGCAAAGGTGTCATTGAAATTTAAAAAATCATTTTTAAGTTATTCAGACATTATTTTTGTTATATCATGGTGAATATGCATAGTGACATCTATGTAGAGCTACTATAAAAATAAAAAAATTCCAACACAAAAATCACATTTTTTCATAAAAGTTGATCAATATTGTTCATATAAATAATTTTGTTCAGCTATATTTTAAATGGAAATAAATCCCCAATTTTTAAGGTCTTTGAAAAATATATGGTGCACAAAAAACATTATTTATCTATATGTTTATTTTTCTCCACATGATAGCCAAAAGAACATTTGTATTATTACTTAATCTATGAAATCTTGTTTGAATTAAGCTAACACATGCATTTATAAATTAATCTTCATGTATTGTAAAATATGTATTTTTCAACTTATATATTGAGTTGAAACTTGTCTACAATTTAAATATATTTCAAATAATAAATATATCCAAAAGTTGAAGTTGGAATTTAGAAATAAGTGTAGTTTTGCCAAACATATGACTTAAAACCTCTTAAAAATACCATATCCCTAGATTATTAAGAAAAAACACCATCTGGTGACTGGAGGCGAGAAATAAATGCTATATGACATCCATAATAGTTATGGAACAGACAGACAGTCAAATTAAGGATGAAACCCAAACCGTGTCCAAAAAATGTTATTTTATTTGGTGGGATATCATAGGAATTGTACACTAAAATTTTCCAATTATCAATTTTAAAATTTACACATTAATGCGGGAATGGTCATTATTGGTGTATTATCTGCGTCCGAAACAATCAGAACAAAAAGAAACATCCTAGAACAGAAAGGCTATGAATAATTAGTAATGGGTCTATCATTTTAAAAATCGATATTAATTTCAAATAACGTAATATTTACATCCTATCCTTGTCTCCTTTAATTCTGAAAGGGAAGATTTAAATTATAAAACACGGTGAAAAAAATAGCAATGTATTTTAGTTCTACAAAATTATTTTTTTAAATAATATAGTTGATAGCTATTTCGGCCCACGCCATTGTGAGAACTATGCTTAAACTAAAATTTGCTTATCTATATATAGCTGTGTAGAAAAGTTACACAATACATCTTCTCTCCTGTTTTAGCAGCCTAGCTTTATTCTTCCTCGCAATAAAACTAAATTATAATTTAATTTCAATAAAACTAAAACAGAACTATAGTTCTCACGATGGCGTGAGCCGAAATAGCTAAAAACTAAATTTTTTTAAAAAATTATTTTGTAGAACTAAAATTCATTGCTATTTTTTTCACCGTGTTATAATGGAGCTCTACCAAGTGAATGCCAATCTGGTGGACATTACATATCAATGGAGGAATATTTTTCATTTTCAAAGTCATGTTGTGTAGAACGAGTATAAGAGCATGAATTAGACAACTGTGATTTTGTTGCATTGCTTTATACGAATATGATTATCCTTTAAATCTGTGTCTTCCCTAGATCTCATATATGCTAAATTGGCCAATTAAATTCATTTGTATTCAGTTTCAATGATAAAACATAGGTATTGGTTATTTGAACATTAAAACTTGCTTCTCCTTATAAGATTCAATAAAATATAATGTATGCTCCTTCTAGTGGGATGAATACTTCATGGACTTAACTTTAGGAGTGAGGAGGTATCTCAATAAAGAAACCGTCAAGACTCTACCGGCAGCTCGCGGAAAGAATACCATGTAAGTATTATGTTATCTACTTTGCAATACATTCTACGTGTGTAAAAATCTTTTTGAGTTCATTTAATATTTGATTTTATTTGCTACATAACATGTTTCATTTGTAATGTATGTAAAAGTTGCTAATCCACTTTTTGAGCACTTACATAACTTTTGCTTTGCGTGCTTTGAATTGATTTTCCTTTGAAACAGGTCAACCAGTTGGTCTTAGTGCAAATGATTATGAAAAATCAATAATTACAAAAAAATAATTGCACGATTGCATGATTGAGTTCAAAAGGAATCATTATTTCTAGTATAATAATTTTTCTTCCGCTATGGTTTTCTGACCATGTCGTGAAGCCAAAGTGGTCGGTTATCAATTACCAGTTCTAGTTCTAATTAGTTCTACTAAGTAAAGAATAATTTAATTAATGCAAACATATTATTTTTAATTCCAATTCGCATACAAATTCAATAATCATTGTGTGACTATAAAATATCACCATTCTCCACAGATTGATGATCCTTCACCTGCTTCTGCAAGCGCTAATTCACTTTGGAGTCTGGTATGCTGCATCGTCATTACTCGGAATGAGCTTGCGACAATGCGCTTGGGTTGTTCCAGTCTCTTACATCCTTCTAGGCTTCCTTTAAATATTATATCTGATAGATTTATATGGTTGAAGAATATTTTACCTAATTAAGATAGTTTGCACCTCTGCTTATCCGGCCTGTGAATTTATTAATAATTGAACGAAGAAATTTACCACAAGCCATAAATTTCAATAAAGGATTTCAATTAATATTTGAATGAAATGTTTAAGTTGTAAAGATTTTTAGGGAAAGTAGTGCGTGTGATAAAGCAGACATGCAAGTTTTCTGACATATCGAGACATTGTTTCTTTGTCAGAGTTAATGATGTTTATTTCATAGAAAGTTAAAAGCTTCAACTCGAAGGGCATAGTTGATAACTCTTTATTTATATTGTAAGGGTTAACACTATAAATGTTGAAATGATCTAAATCCTTGTTCATGTTTTATGTTTATTTGTTCATATTACTCAAGATATTTCCAACTTTCATTCTTACCTAACCCTCTGGCGAGTATGACCCATGTGTGTCTATTATCGATTGCCATTCACATATTTTTATTTCATCAGATATCGATTCTACACATATCTAAAAGTGATTTTTGGGAGTTGATTTTTTTTTTATTATGTGTTTCAAACGAACAAAAGAATTACTCTATAGGTCAACAATTGGAAACAAGTCTAAAGCCATGTAGCAATATGAGGTGTGAAATTCTTTGTCGATTAGTACACTTGTCTTCCTGAAATCAGTCTCAATACAGGTCTACACACGCTCAGAACAAAGACCTCGGCCCTAATAAGAAGTAATGGCTTCTAAAAAAAATTAAATAATTAAAGAAAACACTTCCACAGATTGATACGTCAAAAATAAAGTGTTTTTATACTATGTGTAGTAATAGAAAGTAAAAAAACTGAAAATTAACTCTTCATAGGGACAAATTCTGTGACGAATTGAAGTGTAGATGCCAATTCGTAGGTGTTGAAAATAGTAGTGAAATGAGATTTTATATCTTTATATGTATATATTTCTATAATACATTTTATATATTTCCATTTACTGCCATTCCATCTTCTGGTGAAGGATCTCTCATGTATCTTTAGTGCATATTGTGTTGAAATACTATTTATTTTATGATCTAGAAAAATATTCCATTTATGATAAGTTATTTGTTTGTTCTTATATTTTTTATTTGAAATGTCCAATCATCAGTTGATTTCACAATAGAGCATTTATCTTAAAATTAATTGCATTCCAAGAAACAAAGCAAACAAAATTTCTCTAAATGCATAAAAAAAATCATTTTGATATATTTGGTTTTTATAAGAGACAATATATGATTTCAATAATTCTTTTAAAATATATATTGTATTGGTGTGCGTGCACCTGTTTTATTGTGTAGGGATATTATTATTTTTGTATCATTCAAACTACATTTGAAAATAAATGTATTTGTTTTGTAAGGAAAATATATTGTTTTTTTAAAAAAATCTCTATGCAATTCACATAGCAAAACAATAAGGCCAAACATGTGAATGATGAATCGTCTTTTTGTGTGGTTGGAATTCCTGCTGAAAGGGAAGTATTGTAAGGTCCAAGGTGGTATTAGTATTTCTCACTTGGTATCCATGGATCATTTAAATTCACCATATTAAAACCAGACAACATCAGATTGAATTCAGGCAACACTGAGGCATGGCTCTATGGCAAAACTGAGGCCACTTTCTCTATGGCAGAAAAATAATGGACCATAATATATAGAAAAATGCTTTATTAAATTATTTTTAATTCACATCTTGTACTTACACATTCAAACATCACTCCCTCACTTATTTCTAAATGAAAATTAATAGTGACTTTAGAAATTCAACATGAAATTACTTAAAAAAATATTTATACCAAAATCTTTCACAAGTTAACGAACTTTGCAATGAGTACGTTAGTAATCGAAGAACGGGGTACATAAATATTTTAAATTGTTTGCAAGACAATCTATCATAAGTGCACAAACATTTATAAACATATCTTGAAATCAATTTTATATTATTCAGCTTTGCAGGCATCAAAAATCTTCCTACATCGTTTTCAATTTGAGAATTATGATACAAAAAATAGTTAATGTTAAATGAACGCTTTTATTATAATATGTTCCCTGTATTTACAATGTATATCGTTTTTATTTTTGAGATTTTATTCTCCTCGAGGAAAACATGATAAAAAGATATTATATTATGTACCATGGGGAATGAACGTGAAAGCGAGACATAATTCGAATCATTATTTTGGCATTTAGTATTCCTCGTTTGGATTACACAACATGGCATTGATCAATCAAAATTTCACTGTCAGTTCATTTGATGTTAAAATAGGTGCATTATATTTTTAAATTAAGAAATCTCATACATATAAAACGATTCAAAGCCTACTCTTGAAAAATGTAGATTTTATACAAAATGAATTTACATGAAACAATACTCATCAAAAAGTTAAGTTGTGCAATAAAATATTTTGAACAATTAGAAAAGGAATATTAAACTAACTATCAGTTATACATACGGTAAGTCAAATACTCGTTATCTGATGGATTGAATTAATAAAAATAATGATATAATTTTATCAAAAAATACATGACCCCAAAATACATTCAAATTATATTTAAGTCATTACTCACACTCAAAAACATATATATATTTTTATGTAATATTTACATAATGTAGGTTAGTATTAAACTCATTATTGGACAAACAATGTTTTAATCAGTGGTATGCGAATGGTGATTCACAAGCGCGCATAACCAATCATAATCAAATTCACAATTAAAAGAACGAACAGTTGCCACACAGAAGTTTGTATACATCATTGTTATATTTATATCTATCACATCAGTAACACAGAACTACACATTGTCACAAATATAAGACATAATGAGACTTGTTTTTCGCTTATTTTTTAATAAAAGCAGTTTTTACAAAATATAACTGCTATTATTCATATGAAGACAAACTTGTTACCTTTCAATCACCTCTGTAAGACTGTGTAAAGAATAACTTTATTATCATCTATTATTATAGATGTTATTACACTGATAATGATTTAAAATGTATATATGATGTATTAGGACGAGTCATAAGTAATGTCATATTTTTAGACAGTATGATTTTTTGCAACTGCGGTTAAAATCTGTGCTAAATATTGCTTTGATACTATATAATAGATGGAATAATTTTATTAGTTAATAGCGATTGGTTGGACTAAGGAGTCTTCGTGAATTTTTCAAAAAGAATGCATATACAAGATGGCTTACTTTACAAATTTTATGACATAATGCAAAAGAGGCACTAATAAGAATTTTATAAAGAAACAACACTGGGAAAAATGCTGTTAATTTATCGCAGGAAGTATACTTCATAAGTGAAAAAGTTATTGTGTTTGAAGAGATATTAAGGACATTGTCTATTATGAGATATTACAATTTAAATCAACGCTGAGAGAAATTGCAAACTTGAAAAAAATCCATCGCTATTTAATCGCGAGGGTGTTAAATTTCATCAGAACATGTAGCTTCATTCTACAATGATAAAGCAACACAAGCTAAGAGTGCAATCAGGATATTCAAAGGCATTCATGCTATTCTTCTACTTTGATTTTATCTAGTTTTCACTTTTTTATCATGACAAAATTACTAAGAGAATTAGCAAGAATCTAAAACAAGAGGAATAAAAACTGTTTTGGATTGGAAGTTTTTCATCAAAACTAAAAAGCTTTTATTCCGAGAAGATTTAGTTTACCGAAAAATTTCATTAGTAATAGTAGAAATTTTATATTAGATTTTGTTATTTTATTTATTTAAAAAAAGTACTTTGTTTTAAAATATACAATACTTATGGTTTCAACATAATGTTTAACCCTTTAAGTCCTATGGAGCCTATGATTGACCCCAACTGGTGTAAGCGAAGAATCCTATGGAACAAAAATTTTTAAATTGAATTTTTGGGCAAATATTTTATTTTTTATTAACTTTGCGGTTTGTCACTTTTAAAAATTTTTATTTTACTGCATATTGAAAAAAATCTTTCATACCATGTATTTTAGGCTAAATTTTAATTATTAAAAAGTTTTATGAAATCATGTAAATTTAATGAGTTTTATGAATATTTTATATGAGATTTATGAGATTATTTAATTTTTTCACATTAGTGTTTCTGATGCCTTTGAAAAATATATTCTACTTTCACATCATGGTAGTTTTTTTTTTATTGAAAAAATCATTATTAGGTTTATAAAGTTAAAGCTAGAAATTTAAAGTTTTTATGAATACATATTATGTTTGACTATTTTTTTTTCAGTTATTTATTTATTTTTTAACTAACATATCAAGATAAATTATTAATCTCCACACGATAGAAAGATCACCACAAAAAACTAGGTTTAAAAAATCAATATTAGCTAAGGTAAAAAAAACATACTGTTATTTTGGTAAAAAAATGCTTGGAACTTTTAGCGCATATCAGGCAAAACAGGTTTGGACTAAAAGGGTTAAAAATGAAAAATTCTGTTAAATAAAAAAATTAACGATGGCAAAAAGCTATTTTCAACACAGTGAGGGAATACGGATCTTTTTAATTATTATTTATAGATAACCAAATAAATAATGGTATGTTTATAAAAGATTTTTAAAATTAATGACAGTATGGTAAAAAAATGTGGACATAGTAAGTTAATTGTATAAACTATGAACTGTGTGGCTAACAATTACATCCTGTAATATTTTAAACGTATCTTATGTATGTTAATCATAATGAAATGCACGCGGCGATGAATGTTTTAATCTGCCTGACCAGCTGCTTGCCTTAGTAGAACATATATTTTTTCTTTAATCCAGTCCTTGTTGTAGGGGGCATAGGAGTTTGTTGATTTTTGATACACGAGACAACTTAAATCGGCCAACTGAAATTTAAAGAGGATTTTCAATGAGTTTGGTTGTTTCATGTTGTGGAAAATGTCATTAAATAATTATACAATTTGATAATTGTTCAGGTATTCAATTGAAATATGAGAAATTGACAAGCTTGAACAATCGCTACTTCCTCGTATCACCCTTTCAAAGCTGCGATGAACTGCCAGGAAGCAAAAAAAAAACCATAGAGGAACAGAGAATCTCGAAAGCATTGTGGTGGTTATACCTCTCAAATAGGGAGTGAAAATAAAAATAAGATTATTTAAATTGGAAAAAATATAGTCATTCATTTCTGCACCGGCGCATATAAATATGAAACATAACGTCTACGAATAATGGTTTATTGTGCACAATCTTTTAATATAAAATCACATAAATGATTTCATTTTAATAATTATTACTATTTTACAATAATTAATTAGCATTCAAAATTCATTAGCTAAAGAAGAGACTTTCACTTAAAATTGTTTTACATTGTAATTTAATGATAATATTACAAAAATATTACTTCGGAGATGATTTTATTTGCTATATATAATACTATGTTCCAGTAATATCTTGGTGTATTATTGAAGACAATTTAGAATAGAAATATTTTGAAAATATTGAATATAAAAAATAGAGAAATTCTGTTTTTCTTTTATTGAACCCCATTAAAATAAATAATTGTATTGATATTATCATACTATAAACCCAAATTTTGCTGGTAGGAATGCAAGCTGCACATTTTATTCAAACTGTTTGGCAAAATAGAAATATTATTACAGCTGTAACTACACAATATAGACAGACACAACGAGTTCATTACCTTGTGGTTGAAGACCAGCAGGAATATATAATACAATGCCAAATTGAAAAACAAATACTTCTTTGCAAATATTTTGTTGATACAAGTGTGAAATATTTTTGCATATGTACTTGTTTCTATGGCATAATTTATCTTAATTTAATATTGTTTTTATATCTATTCTATACAGGCCACTTACTGTAATCTAAATTGTAATTTTAATGGCCATGGATTTATTGCATCCTCTATAAAGACTTACCAAGTATCAAGATCTCAAAAATATTTTGCACCAAAATAATTAAAAAATAGTAAACTTTTCATATGACAAAAAATATTCTAGACACTAGGTTTTAAATTAACAATTTAAATGTTCCAGTAATGAAATACTAAGATCTAGTCAAACCTTTGTGAGTAAATGTCATGCCATCATTTATGATATCGCCTGAAGGGGCTTGATGGAATTTCAGTATGAAATTTGAATTGTTACAACTTTGTACGATTCCATAAGTTTTGTCACTAACAACCCAGGTCACGTCAGTTCTGTGGCATCCGTGTGATAGAACACCTGAAGGTGCCCAAAGGCGAAACCCGGGTCGTTAGTGACAAAACATGTAGAATCGTACAGGGTTGTAACAATTCAAATTTCATGACATCATATTGAAATAATTATTTTATAATGTTTACAATTTTTTTCATTTACTGAATAATTCCATATTTTAGAGTTATGGCAATTATTGACTTGTACAGTGACAACGTAAAATTAAGATGACAATTCAATTTTTATATGATATAACACTTTTTGTTACATCTTAGTCAATGTTTACCTGCCTCCAACTGCGAGCTATTTTCTAATGAAACTATAGATTTATCAAATTCATTAAATATTTTCACCACTTTTACTATACAATAAAATGACATTTATTGCCATTAAATCAATCTGGGAATATAATACTTATTATTTTAACCGTTCCAATGCCAGAGGTACAGAAGTGTATGGATGCTTAGTGGCCACTATTGTCAAGCGTATACCAGTATACAAATGATCATTTCTGTTTTATCAAAAAATTCAATGAATATTTTATGTCAATGCGTAGACATCTATGGAGCTGCTAATACAAGTTATTCGTTTATAGTTGAAAACTGAACTTATTTAAAATTTAAAACACAAATGGAATCCGGTCACATGTTGGAAAACATGATCTCGATGTGTATTGAAAAACCGATCACAGTATGGGTTTATTATCTTTTTGTTTGATCAGCCTCCTCTCCTTCAGATTATATTCGTGTATGCATAATTATGCGTGTTTATCCTCAAACTTAGTGTAGAGGCGCCCTTACATATTTTACAAACAACTATTGAATAAATGAAATATAAGTATTCAAACATAAAATATTTCACTTTTGAACAATTAAATATAAAATATAAGTTAGAAGTAAGATTTAAATAATTTTCAAAACTGTGGCATTGAGGTAATAATGAGTCAAAAAACAACTTGCAATGAACTGGTTAAGTAATGCATAAATTTCTAGAATAATAACTATCTAAATAATTGAAAGGTATACAAATTGTAAATAATTTAAAGGATGGCTAGAATCAATTGTCAATGTTAACCCGTTGAGTAGTGAGTTATTTTTCTACGAAAAAAGTTTTTGGGTTTATTTTAAATATTTTTTTTCATGTAAAATTATGTGTTTTTTTTTTGTTCAATCTAGAAAGAATATTTATTATTATATCACGTAGTAAATAAAGTTGTACAATTGAGAAATGCATAGTAATAAATGTAAATAAATTTATTCACTATGAATTTTCTAGAAACAATTACTTTAGTCTGAGCCTATAAAAATAATTGCAGTCTGAGTAAACATAGTTCGATATTGACACTGATTCCTAGAAAGAAAGCGGTTGAACAGACAGTAAATTTTATGATACACGATTAAAAGTGCAATTTCTTTGAATTTTTTTTTTCGTAAAATTCTTTTATTAATTTAAAACAAATAAAAAATGTAAGACCGACTGCTTAAAATTATTGACAAATAACTGCAGGATGAATATCTGAAGAAATTATATTTCATAAATTAAATTATTATTCAACAAAAAATACGGAACTTGCGATTGATAAAAGACATCACAATATTTGGACGTACATGTACGGTCATACTCCTCAAAGGGTTAAGCAAACAAGCGTCAAGATAATTCCAGAGATATTTTCATACTAAAAATAATGGTACATTATAGTTTAAATTTAATCATCGGCACACATACTTGATCTATGAAGTCAAAGAGTTGGGATATGTCATATGTGATGGTGGGTGTGTTTGGATTTCGTCTCTTGAGATGCTCCTCGTATATTTTGCAGACACCTTCCATACAATCATTAACACTTTCATAGTCTGAGTAGGTCCTTGTCTCCGGCCGAGCACCAGGTTGCACTAGTAAAATTGTATGAGACTGCAACACAAAATAATTAGTTAACTAAAACAATGGTGGGATATATCACATATGGATGTTCTAGCAGATGGAGAGACTGTAGTTAACATGTTGATTAGGGGATGCACAAATTTGTGCATTTCAAAAACTTTCTGTTGTGGCGGGGTGCACACATTTGTGCGTTTCGGTACATTCAACTTCATACATAAAAAACAAATGTTTAAACTTCATATTTCTTGTCGATTTTATTTCTGTGTGGATCACTGGATCAAAACACGACTAAAAATCGTCCTGTTTCGTAGGTAGCATTTCAAGATTCTTTTCTGAGAAGTCATACAAATCAGTTTAAAACAAAGACAACGGATGGTGATGCATTTTTATATACAATAATACAGTATTCCCCACAAACATATCCGTAATCAATGAGTTAAGATAGTATCTAATCTGTAGTAGTTAAGGCAAGCTAACCACATCTCTATTCAAACGTATTACCTGTAGGAAGGTATTCATATAGCGGTAGATGGTAGGCCAGGAATTTCTCAAGAAAATCACAACCAAATAAATATATGTTGAGAGTATATTATACAGATTCAACAAATAAATACACAATGAAGCATTTATTCGGCATCTTTGGTAAAAAGACAATACTCAAAGTCTTACACGTCAGACATGATTGCTTATCACTTTATACATAATTTTTGGGATCAGATATATGGGAGGGATTTTTAAACATCCATACCTCAAATACAAATCACTTTATGAAACTGTACACACTGGAATTCTGGCCCATAGCTGTGACTGCTTAAATTGGAGTCAACAATGATGACTATGGATCTGAAGGCTAGGAAATCAAATGTTTAAATAATAAATATCCGATTTAATGCATTAGCTCTGAATACGAAAGGGTATTATCGCAGTTTATTTGCAACAGTTAACCACCATACTTAATTATTTTGATCTGGCTACTCCATTACCTATATGATACAATATACTCGGATAAAAATGTGAAACGTACAGCTTTTTTACATATAGCCATTATACTAGACACGTTACTGTATCAAAGCAGGTGTACTTCACAATCCAAAAATCAACTATTAAATTTGACTAACTATTTCGAATGAAATTATTCACTCGTGTACCAGGAATGATATATTTTATTATCACCCAGGAAATAAATATATTATTCATAATTTAAAAATTCATAATAGGCTTAATCGCTCCAATCAAGTCATAAATATTGAACATATTAGTCGAATAAATGTTATAATTTCCAAAGAATATTTTGACAGTAAAGTAGTTTGACGTAAATAAAGTAGCAAGTTACCGAAACATAATCGATTTCAAAATTGTATGATGAGAATTATAGAATTGGAAGCTATATATATTTAGACTCAGTCAACTTCATTTTTATGTTCGAAAGTTGAAACGTATTCAAAAGAATTGCAGTACTTTCTGTTGTCGGTGTCATAACCTAAACGTCATATTCTTGAGAAGATGAGTTTGATGCAAGAAAAAGGAATAAAGGTCACAAATGTTTAGGGTATGTATTGAATTGTCGATTTAGGTTGTGTTATTATTTACCATTTTGTATTTTAGTGCAGTTTTTCTTAGGAATATTGAAGTTTCCAGAAATCCCGCTTCGGTTCCCAACAAACAAAATAAATGTGTCGGTCGAAAATGGTGGCTTAGAATTACCATGTGTGAAAATAGTTATAAGCCGTTTTACTTGATCAGAATAAAATATATGCCTACCTACCTCGAAAAGAGTTAGTAATCTTTTCATTCATCAATCATTAAAAAATAATGCACTTGATACAGTTCTCTTCACCTTGTTAATATAAAAAAATAATTTAAGTCTTTTTTTCAAATAGAAAATTAATCAACTTGAAAAGATCACTTAAAAGTTATATTAATTAAGTACTACTTTAAGATCACAAAAAAATTCAACGATAAATGATTGTTAGTCTATTTTTATCATAATCAAATTTCATAGTTACTAGTGGTGAAATTAGAAATTTGGAGCATTCACGCAAATATCACATAATTCTTCCTTTCATTCATGAGATTTAAAAATGGAATTAATAATTATTATAACCTTTTTCCTTTATATTTAAAAATAATATATTATATATTGTTTTTTATTTTTAATAATTTGTGATATTGACAACGTAGCAGTTTTGGTGCCCTGTATGCCGATCATTCATGTATTGACATACTGCTATGGCTACACCCTAATTTCTATATACAAACTTGCAATAGAGTAAAGTTAAAAACTAGCTAGGCTATATTGGCTATATTAGAATTAATGCTGAAGTGTACAGTAAGGCGTGAACGACTGGTCAACATCAGTTCACGAATTTATATTTAAACTGTAAACTGTTTTATCCCGATTAAAATAAAATACAAAATCAATTCAATGCGATAAGAAAAATTTTCAATTCAATTAATGGCCTACCAGTATTAAATATTTTGTCCACTCCTAAAAAATAAGCTTGCTAATCTTGATATAAATTTCCTCTAATAGCTCAGATTTCAGAAGATGATTCAAATTCTAATTTACTTAATATGGTAGCTTCATTGCCAATGAAATTTATTTAAGCTATTTTCTTCATTATTTTTAAGTGTTTGACAATGTTGTTTGCCAATGATTTTAGCTCAATTATAGCTTAGACAGATTCCATCCAAACTCTTTAAAATTATGGTGAACCGAGAGATAACCATTTCTATGAAGAATTTTTGTCAAAAGCTACCATAGACTATTAGCAAGATTATTCTTGAGCGACTTGTTTGAAATTTTTTATTATTTAAGACTTATTGAACCTTCCTCACTTTTTATGATTGCAAATATGCAAATTTAAATCAAAATATAAAGTTTATATATTACATAAAAATTCAGCCTCGCAAAAGTGCACGCCGGCTATACTTCCAAATGTTGGGGGTTTGGCGATTAGTTTTCTAAGTTTTTCACGTGAGTAGCCTACGTAAACCTACCTACCTACCTAACTCAATCTACGGCGTCCCAAGCTTTTACGGACATTGAAAGATTTATCTAAAATAATTGAAAAGCTGTTTTCAACACAAAAATCCCATTTTCATGCGCAAATAAAACGTTTATTTATTTTTACTTTATTATAATAACAACTAAATGTGAAGTTTATGGCTTCGATAAAATAGTAAACATATTTATGTTGCTTGTTTGATTGCCTTAAAGGGTGTCTAGCGCCAGAGAAGGAAAACAAATGATAGGAATGATTCAGATTTAATTGATAGTAAAATCGAAATAAAATATAAACCAGACCAACGTCAATACATGGGGAAATCTATTTATTATTTTCTTGAAAAGTGAACATTTATCAATCAAATTTAAAGAAACTCGATGCTTTTGTAATAGTATAATGCGATCGGATAGAACGATAAACACGATAATTACAGTAAATGGAGAAATATATTTTTTAAATCGTATCACGTGCAATCAATCGGAATGTTTTATCTCGAAATTAACGGCATCTATTGTTTGAAATGTACAACGTAGAAAGATGATGAAACTTTAACCGCGCTTACGTATGTTTATTTTGTTCAGAAACCTAAGGTAGATTCAAAATGAAAATTCTCTGTAAGACGATTTCTACGACAGTTTTCTTATTAGTCTCATCACCTATTGCAATCTATGAGTAAAACACCCAAATAAACTATCGTCATACTTTTTCTTAGGATTAGTGTTTTGAATCACGTAATCCTAGTAATGACGTCACATCAGTACTGCCAGTATTGAAATTATTATAGCTATACTCTTAGATAAGTATTCTGATTCATTCTGTTCTCTAATGAAAAATGAAGAGATCACTGAAAATTTCTTGTAATAAAAAAATTAAACTGTTCTCCAAGCAATGTTTCATTAGGACTCATCGATTGACTGAATTTTCGTCCAATGATTTTTCTGGAACAATGTATCACATCTTGAAGAATAATTGAAGTACTAGCAACATTATTTCCAAAACAACTGATGAAGTGACAATTCGTACAAAATGGCTAAAAAGGAACACTTATGAAATTTTATATGTGTTTTAAATATCTTAATAATGGAGTATTCGTGTGTGAAACGTAAAAATATATATCACAGTGTACGCAGACCTAACGGAGTTTCATCTAGAAAGTGCTTCAAATCTATTCGCTGCATCCGTGTATCAGAAATCAGCAAAAATATTGCAGTTGGACTTTTCCGCACCAAGTGTTCTGTGAGGTGCCCTTTCACCTTGAATTCCCGACACTTTTTCCGCGCACAAAGAAATATGCTCGCGTCCAAGTGGTTCCGCATTCCTTGAGACCTTACGCGCTTCCGATCGTAACATGCCGTGAAGAACGAATGACATAAACCCAAACAAAAGACTTTTCTTTAATTATCAACTCGTTCAACAAGCTCAATCAATTAAAATTAAAAATGGATTTTAACAGTTTCTTCGTATCCGGAAAACCCAACCTCATGAAAATGAAACAACCGCTTCCTGCTCGTGCCTACGGGACGTCTTCGGCCCCGGATTTATGTAAAAAAATAGAAAATTACCAAAATTTAAAACCTTTGACAGCAGCTGGCCCGAGCGCGCTCAACGGTGGTCTTCATTTCACTAGTAATTTAAATACTGTCGTCTGCGCTAAATGCTTTGCATCTGTAGATCTATCCAAGCTTAACTGTATCAAAACTGTTTCCGGATCTGTTCTTAATAAAACCGGCTCCAGTAAAGACAACAGCTGTCAAGTAGCAACAGGTTGCAAAAAAAATTCAAATAATTGTGTACCTATATTCCGTTCCAAGTCTATGCCCCCTGATTTACAAAAGTTTGTGTACAATTACTGTCAGCAAGATGGGCACCTTTGGGGTCTCGATTTACTGACGCGTTGCTATCCGGAACTTTTCAGAGACTTGCTCGCATCAAATGATTTAGAATTGGACACTGATATCATGAACATTACACCTAATTGTGCTGACGAACATGTAATGTTTGATGATCTTAAAAAAGAAAACAAATTGTTGATTCTAACAGGAAAAGAAAAACGTGAGATTTTTATGAAACATAAAGAAACTAACAGGATATATCATTCTTTGGATGAGATCAATAAAAATCCTAATAATACCCAGCTGTTCATCACTATGTCTCAGCCTGAAGTTTTGTGTGAAAAATACATTCCTCTCTGTTTGGAAATTAAACCGAATGTTGGTGAAAATAGTTTCTTAAAGTACCCCTGCTGTTGTGAATGTAAAGACAATAAAGATAAAACTATAATTTCTCAAAGAATCCATTTGAATATGGTTTTAAATAACAGATCTGACTCTAATAGCATTGAATCGATTGATAAAAATCACCAAAACAATATGACACTGTACACTGTCGACAGTAAATTATTTGCAAATGACACTATTTTGATTAAGGAAGGGAGTCTCTCGACGGGAGACGACGTTCATGCAAAGGTGGACGCTAAAAGAGAAACTGAAAAAAATATTGCCAGCCCGTCCCTCCCAGATACGAACGGATCTCAATTGGCGAATTGCCAAATTGACAAGATCGAATCGAACATAACGGAAATTAACGCAGAATGTGAAGGCGTAACGGTCGCCTGTCTCGAAAAAAATTCAAGACCCGTGTCGAATTATTGTATTGATAATGACCAAAAGTTATCTTCAGATATAGATAATCGCTCAGATTATCCGGCAGACTCGAATGGCAAAACCGAATCTTTGCCGTCGATCGATACCGTGGACCACGCCGGTGTCATCGGAGTCGACTCCGATTCCGGTAAGCGCGAGCTGGAGATGCCTCGCCCGCTCCAAAGAAGGATCGGCTGCCACAGATATCCTCCGTCCGCATTGAAAGTTCATTCGGAGGTCGTCGACAAGACGATGCAGGTCTCGGAAGGAATCGACGCCATTCTCAAGCGGCTCGGTCGGCACGACGACAAGTCCATCAATGACACCATGAAGTCGCATGATAACAGTCTGCACAGGCTCTCGGCCGGAGACGGCAGCGGGCAGGGGCAGCAGAAGGTCAGCCGCTTCCTCTTGAAAAGGGCTCAAGAAAAAGAAGCGGAGGCCGCGAGGAAAGCTGAAAAGGAAGCTCAGGAACAGCGCGACTCCGTCTTGAGTTGCGAAGATAAAATGAAAAGATTAAAGCAATTGTTCTCCAAGAAAAGTGACTTCATAAGTGCCAGTGCTATAGATGACAGTGCCAATATCGCTCAAGTACTGACAGTTGCCCCCGTAGAATCTGACACTCATTCCCGAGCTCGCGTACACAGTCCGATACAAGAAAAACAATCATTGAATGATAAACAAAATAGTCTTTTGAAATCCGACCACAATTTCTACCACACGGAGACCGTTGACAACTCGACAGATTGTTTACGTGAAACTGAACCAAACGATATTATCAAATGTATAGATAAAGACAGTGTAAATATTTGCAAATCACTCACGATAGCTACTGAAACACAAATAATTGACGAAAAAGAAATCAAATGCCGGATTATCCCGCCAGACCCTATTATGGTGCCTCAAAGTGAAACTCCTCTTGACCAAGTAAATAGTACAGATCAGTCAATTAATGTTGACACCGAAGGAAAAAGTACAGTGTGTTCATCAAATAGTTCTACAACTAGTGTTAAGTTAGATTGTGATTCTAATGACATTTGTTTGGAAAATAATAAATGTGATAAATCGACCGAAATAAGATTGTGTGTCGATAAAACGGTTGATGATGATACTAAAAGTGTATCTACAAAATCGGCTCCAGGGGTTATCGATAGTAGTTTGACTGGAATGAAATCAATCTCCGACACTAATGAAACAATCATCACCGAATCTGTCAAACCTGTTATTGATACTGTAGAAGATAAAATGGCAAAGTTGAAAGCAATTTTAGCAGAGAAGAAGAAGAAATCGAAATGTATCATAAAGGCGCCCGCCACTGTAAATGTTGTCAGTGAAAATTTTCAAAATTGTCCTGCACCAGATGTCGTCAAAGTGATCAGTAAAGAAGTCCCTAACTCTGAAAAAAAGAATCCTTCTAAAAAAACAATAGCTGCAGAAAGTAAACAGCGGAAAACTGGTGTCAAAATATTGGACGTTAAAAGTGCTAAAGTTGCCGTCAGCTGTAAGGCAAAAGATGACCGTCCAAAAGTAAAAAATGAACCGAAAGAAGAGATAAGGAAAGAGCCTCTTACCATTAACGACGTAGAAGGTTCTGTGCAAGTTGAAGTTACGGAAAGTAATGGTAAGCAAGCGATCTGTACAAAGCCGCCAAGAAAGCACAGCAAAGGAAGGTCTGCCAAGAAAGACAATAAAAAGTACAAAAACGAGCATTCTTCAAAGAAACTCCGACACAAAGAACGTGACAATCACAAGAGGAACATTCGGGACGATTTGAATTTTGACGCCAATGTCGAGACGACGTCCGGTCCGCTTTACTTCTCTATTGAAACTTTGCAACTTCATACGGATCCTAAAAAGAAACATCACACCAAGAAGACCAAGTCCACCATTCGCGATAGAGTCGACAAATGTGTGAATTATATTTCGAGCCTCCCTGCTAAAGTGGCCATCTGCAAACCGAGCGTGCTTGAGATACAAGATGAAAATTTGCTACCCAATCAGAGTTCCGACGAATTCGTTATTGTGGATAAAGATGAGCTGGGCGAAGAGTTAAACAGCGATAAAAAGAAATCCTCGAGGGTGCGTCTGCCGTCAGAGTGTGAATCTGAAGATTCTTTTGTGATATGTTTCCAAGGCTCTCATGAAGATTTACGGAACGCCTCCGATGATAGTGACAATGATTTCGGCGATTCAGCATGCTCAGAATCTGATTCGAGCGATGACAACGATGATTCAATCACTGGTAGCTTTAGTTCGGATGATGGTTATGAGGGTTTAGTGAAGAAAATGGATGATGATATCGATTCGGGTGTTATAGTCGGTATTATGAAGAAAAAAGGAAGTCGAGACAGTCCAGGGAAATCTACTAGCAAAGACAAGAAGGTAACTATTTATGTGATTTGATTCAATTTATTCAATTGCGGAAGTATCTCGATACGATAACGATTTATGATTTTAATCATTAAATCCTAACCTTTTCAGCATTATATATGCCAAAAAATCTTTATTTTTTTTTTTTACCATGGTTCATACTTTGTTTGCAAACCCATTTTTCTTTCATAGTGTGTCATCTCCATGATGTGTAAAATAATAAGCCATGTTCGTAATATAGTTTTACAAAAATAAATAAAAGAAAAAAATAAGCTGAGGTTCTCCAAAAAGTAACATTTCATAATAATATCTGTTAATGCTGTTCATTTGGCCTTTATGATGAATTATTGTAAACTAATAATGAATTATTTAAGTAGAAGTAGGATTAATAGTTCAAGTATTATAACACATAGGAGGTTTAAATGGTTTCTTGCTATTATTCATTATCACCATTAAAAGACATCACTGCATATTATTAGTTTTTTTTGAAAAACATTCTGGTTAAATCGTAAAATTTATCTACTATATTGATATATATATATATATATCTATTTTAATTATCTTGTATTAGAAGAGATTAGCTAAAATCCAGATATTTAAATGTCTTGTGACAAGAATTTAATTTGAGGTAAAATGAGAACAGAGGATAGAAATCAGACTATTCATTTACTACAAACCTTATGCTATTTGATTTGCAAAAATGATTATTTTCTCTAAAGTGGTTGGTGTGCTTTAAAAATACCAGTTTGTAAAGTTTCATATATTGGAATTAAATTTTTCATCAGAATGTTAATACAGGTGTGTTTGACACTTGCAAGTATATTTATTTTTTAGAATAATGCATTCTTTCTATTGTTTCTATAAGAGCAAAATTTTGTGAACATAATCAATCTTTATTTTTATGCTTGAAAATTTTTTTTATTTAATTTTTTTACTGCTTCAACCACATAGCAACAAGTATTAAGAATGTATCGCATGACTGTTAGGTAAAATTCTCACTGAAATTACGAGGTGATAATGAGTTTTCCTTATCAAAATAAAAAAAAATAATAATAACACATTTTTTCTACCGTCCGCAAAGCTGGTTACATTGTACGCTTTTGTTTTGAGTGAGCTATTTGTTGACGATATTTTCTTCATCTCGATTTTATGGCTGTATTCAAATCTATTCTTTACTTCTCGGGCGGCCGTCGTCATACACGCGGGCAACTCTGCTGGCGCTCTGCCCAAGGGCGGGCTTAGAATCATATTTTTCAGGCAAGAGTTCAACAGTATCAACACAATAAATAAAAAAGCGCTCAGTGTGTTCGATCGTCAGCGTTATTGTTCATTGTATTCAATTTCAGAATATTGCCTCATTTCCACCAATGTCTTTGTAATGGTTTGAAAGTCTGGTGTAATTGTTTTTGTTTACGTTGAAATACACTCACCTACCTATGTACAGCTACGTAGCCTGACTGCTAGGGCAAACAAGATAATTATCTATTATTGAAAGAAAACAGAGCCGAGCTCTGAATGTATGATGATTTCTTTATTAAAGTGCTCCCCAATCTGTGGTCTGCTGTTCGTGTAAAAATATATATATTTAATATTATTATTATGTCACATGAGATAAATTCGAATGATTTTTTTAAATCACTTAAAATCAACTTGATTCTCATCAAGTCATCATAATCATCCATATCCAAGTTCTTAAATTTTAAATTCCTTTTTTTTTTTTGAACTTTTAAAACTTTGTACGATTCTGCACAGATGCAACAGAACTGAGTCTCAGTTCTGTTACATTCGTGTGTGTAGAATGCCTGAAGATGCCGAATGATGAAACCCTTGTCATTAGTGACAAAACATGTGGAATCATACAAAGTTTTAACAATTCGAATTCGATATTGAAATTCCATCAAGCGCCTTCAGTTGATATCATAAATTTAATTTCCTTGCTGGTACTAGACCACCTGACTGCTATAGTCCAACTCTTACTAATGTACCACTGAGGTCCAATTCTTTTTAGAAATACTATTTTATGATTATTTATACCCCTAATTTCTTATTGTAGAACAGAAGATATTGTTAGGATTCCTGAATATTGTTTGATCTTTAAAAACAGTACTGGAATAAATTAAAAAAAGCTAGATGCTATGCCATCACATAAATATATTCGCATTGCCAGCTGCAACTGCATTCATAAATATTCAGTCAACTTGTGAAATACGCAAGCTGAAATTTTTTATTGTCAGCTTGTCAGATCATTTTTTTTCTGCTAATAAAAAATTAAACAGCAGAGTGAAGCTTGAGAACATCTGGCTTAACTGCCAACCATGCCAATCTATGCAAGAGCGGTTCTTTGCTTATATTGCGGGTTTTATTACTTTTTTTGAATTATCTTATTTATTAGTTTAATATATATATCTGTGCCAAGAACCCAATAATAGAAAGAACAGCATAAATATTTAATATTTTTATTTAACTTGTGAATAAATAAGTGTCATGACTTTTGATCATTTGTTACCAACCTAGTGAGTCTTGAATTATTTTGGATAAATAGCATCGTTTAGTTAGCTACTGATTTATCTTTAAATTTATAGTTATTTTGTAATGTTCTACATTAATAGAATTGAAACCAAAACAACTTGAATCAAATGTGTTACATGTTCAAAAAATGCATTTATTGCTTTTTTTTTAAACTTGTTATTGTTGTTGACAAGTTAATGGTAAATATATCTGTTTTAAAAATGTATCCTTTGCCAGTCTGTTGTTACTGGCAACTGGAATTGCACAATTAACAAAAAATGACAGATTTTGGACGCATATATCATCAATATTAAATTCATATTCTCTAGCCAAGTTTTTTTGGACAGCCAATACAGCGTAAAAAAACAGAAGTTGGTTTAACAAAAGATGAATGGGAGAGAATTTTCGACATCACGGATATTCATGCCATCGGACACAAATCAATAAATGGATTGTAAAAGTATTTTAAATAGTTTACGAAACGATTTTGGAGAAAATATTCTAGGATTTGAACTTGTAGATACTGCAATTGAAGGCATTTTTTTGGTGATAGTCTCAGTATTTAAACATTATTTTTTATTGCATATTTTAATTTGCAACAGGGTAAGAATAAATTAAATTCTTTTCACTTCATTTGCTTCTGTGTCAAAATTGTAAAATAAATTTATTTCCAGAAGATTTAGGCAATGACCTTTTATAATTTTTTTTTTTATTTGTGTCAAATATTGTGATGCAAAATCATTGATAAATATGTGCAGTATCCGCATATGAAAAAACAATCGTTCACACTTGAAGCCATATTCTTCAATGGGCTCAAAAGCTGATAAATTGTGGATGTGATTCAGACTAATGATAAAAAATGATTCCACATTTAAAATCAGGACTCTGTTTTCGCTGCGTGAGTGATTCCATTGTTAACAAAAACATTGAGTATATTGATTGTCTAAACAGTCTACATAATTCACTTTGTGATTGACAAATTTAGGTATTTTGAAGTCTTCTTTCAATACTTTCACATAGTTGCTAAAAATCATATTTAAGGCTTGCCAAATATCCTAAATCTTCAAATAATATACTGATAGAAGCTGGCATAAATAGATAGAAGATAAAAGCATGACAGCTCTGAAAAAAAGTTTTTAAAGTTTTTAAATAAAGCCTCTAATTTTAATATTTAGTGTTACGTAAATAATTATACAATAAAAATATAGCTGGACAAATGCCGATCTGACACTACTTATGTTATATTAGAAAGTGCAATAAGATTATTTGAAAAATGAATGATGAAAAATTGTTTTCCACATTAGCTCGAAGAGAAAAGACATTAACAACCAGGGGTTGAATCATAAAAATAGTTATAGAATATCAATTAAGGTTAAATCATTATTATTATCTTATATATATATTTTAACATGTCTTAACTACACCAGATAGTAGAATTTAAACTCTCGATTACGCAGTCTAACATACTTTACTGAGTTGTACTATATTTAATGAAATGATGATACAATTGTCTCAATTATCAGATATAGTGCTTGTATTTCTGCCAGAAATGTTGTTGCATGCCTAATGTGTAGAGTTGTATTTCGTATTATCAGTGAATCATCTTTACTAATGTGGGTTATTACAAACCACTGGCTTTAGTGCATGTCCAATCTGACCGGCATAAAGTTTCCCAGGAAGTAATTTCACAATAATGTCAGTATCAAACTTGACATTCAATTTCTTATCAAGGATATAGATGAAAAAACTGCTGGTCATTCATGTGTCAGTGTTTTATAACGTGATGACGTTTATGAAATTCATGAAACACTACATTGATATCTTTAACCCCTACAGGCACGTACACCTGAAAAAGAGTTTCAGCGACAGATATTTTTTATTATAAAATTTTATTCATACAACATTTCAAGAGTCATCGTAATACTCTGAACAACTGTTATATATATTATATTTCATTTCTTAAACATTTTTTTGCTGAGACGTCTAAAGGTTGTTTCAACACTGAATATTTATGAAGATCATTTTTTATGTGTTAAGTGTCACTTGTTGGTGGAAAGACATTATATTCAAATAATAAAAACACAATGTTTAGTACTTTTTCCACAATTTAATATAGTGTTTTTATTATTTAAACTTATGGAGATTTTCATAAAAAATCAGACTTTATTTTAAAAACAAAAATAGCTAGAGAAATAATTGAAATGTTTTAACACTGTTAACAAATTACATTGAATATCAAATATCAGTATGCACATTTATCAACCATCCCAACAACAGTTTTCATAAACATTGTTCTTTGTGGTGTTAGAATTGTTAATTAATAAAACACAATGTTCAATACTATTTTTATAATTTTATATTATCATGATAAAAAGATTACTTATCAATTGATCTCGATATAGCTCACGATGAATGATAATATAAAATTGTGGAAATGGTACCAAACATTGTGTAATATTATTTAAATACAATGCTTTTCTATCAAGAAGTGACGGTAAATATCTTAAAAGAGATAAGAAACTGTTTTGAATTTGAGAGCTTTTCCAACATTCTGAATAACTTCTATTGGGTTGGCAACTAAGTAATTGCGGATTTCACTCATAGATGGCTCCAGTTGAATTTTTAGGTTTGCGACGTAGTCCAAATGTAAACACATTTTGTTATTTGATAGTTGACAATTCAGCTGTCAATCAGTAATAAAAGTTTTTTGATCGGTTGCGTAGTTTTCGTTTGGCGTTCGTTGAAAAATGGAAAATCAAAAGAAACATTTTCGTCATATTTTGCTTTTTGATTTCCGCAAAGGAAAAACGCATCGCAAGCTCACAAAAAGTTATGTGCTGTTTATGGTGACGAAGTCTTAAAAGAACGGCAGTGTCAAAATTGGTTTGCCAAATTTCGTTCTGGTGATTTTTCACTCAAAGATGAACAACGCTCTGGTCGTCCAGTTGAAGTTGATGACGACCTAATCAAAGCAATCATCGATTCGGATCGTCACAGTACAGTACAGTACATACGTGAGATCGCAGAGAAGCTTCATGTATCACATACATGCATTGAAAATCACTTAAAACAACTATGTTCAAAAACTCGATACATGGGTTCCTCACGAACTGCCTAAGCATTTAACGCAACGCATTAACAGCTGCGATTTGCTAAAGAAACGTAATGAAAATGATCCATTTTTAAAACGACTGATAACTGGCGATGAAAAATGGGTTGTTTACAACAATATCATGCGGAAAAGATCGTGGAGCAGGCCAGGTGAACCAGCACAAACAACATCAAAAGCTGATATTCATCAAAAGAAGGTTTTGTTATCAGTTTGGTGGGATTATAAAGGAATTGTCTACTTTGAACTCTTACCACCCAACCGAACGATCAATTCTGATGTCTACATTGAACAACTAACGAAATTAAACAATGCAGTTGAAGAAAATCGGCCCGAATTGACAAATCGAAAAGGTGTTGTATTCTATCATGACAATGCAAGGCCACACACATCTTTGGCCACTCGGCAAAAATTATTGGAGCTTGGTTGGGATGTTTTGCCACGTCCACCATATAGTCCTGACCTTGCACCATCTGATTACTTTTTGTTTCGATCTTTACAAAACTCCTTGAATGGTAAAAAGTTCAATAATGATGATGATGTCAAATTGTACTTGATGCAGTTTTTTGCTAATAAAAACCAGAAGTTTTATGAACATAGGATTATGATGCTTCCTGAAAGATGGCAAAAGGTCATTGATCAAAATGGGCAATACATTACAGAATTAAGTTATTTAGTTCCATGAAAAATTGTCTTTGATTTTCTAAAAAAAATCCGCAATTACTTAGTTGCCAACCTGATTGTTTTTTTGGGAATTTAAGTTTTAGTCTATTAATAATTTGAATAAAATAACAATGTAAAAGATTTCATGGCTGATTAAATTCATATGAAATTTATATATATTATAATAAAATCATTTCATTTGTAAAAAAATAAATATGTTATTTGATGAACAAACATAATGATACGCAAACAAACTTGACAGTGAGTTTTTCATGTACTGATAGAATTCATTGGAATTGTTTAATTATGCTTATTGAGAGATAATCTGTTTTTGTTCTATTGTAAAATGTATCTCCATTTTTTATATTGAGGTTCGATATACCTTTTTTTAATCTTCCAAGTAATGTTTGGTGACTGCTGATGTAAATAATTGTCGAGTATCCAAGCAATAGTTTGTTGTGATTAACAAGAATTCTGCTCTCATTATGTTTATCAGTATTAGTCATATTTAGGATAAAGACATCATAAATATATGTATTTTCATTAGGCTATTGTTTATATTGAAAATATATATGCAATTACGTAGTGATTATTCTAATTTGTTTAAATTCAATACGGTATACAGAAAAATCTCAATACAACAGACTCGAGAAGTGACAAAACGTCCTGTTATTTGTTTGTACAAGATTTACAGCCTGTAAAAAATGTTCTGCACAATAATATAATAAACACATGATCACATATTTCTGATTGTTTAAACATGTCGTTTATTTTATGATTAAAGGAATAAAAATGATAAGAAAAACTTTTGTGGAAAAAGTGACTGCGTTTAACACCAAAACAATAATATTCCTTTCGGAACAATAGTTATGAGAAATGTTCAAGGTGCCATTTGATTGTTTAAACTTTGGAGATTGTCATTGTTTTATTTGCTTCAAGTAAAAATCAAGATAGATCTTCTATTTCTTAATTTTGATTTGTTTGATCTGTTTATTTGTATCAGTCAGTTTATTATTTTCTTACAATATATGGCATATATATTTTTGACATTCAGCTAACAAGTGCTGCAATATCATGTATCTTAAAATTGAGACTTAGACTCCATAGCCTAGCTGTAGGAACCATGTCTGGCGTTTCTAAGACTCCGGGTTCATGACCCTGGCAAATTCAATAAAATATTTTTTCTTTCAATTCAGCATTTGAAATTCACATTTGTAGTGAGATTTTTGTGTAGCATATTGCCCTCGAGTGACGATGAAAATCTCTCCTTGAGTTTACCCCAAGTAATTTAGAATCCGTAAAATATCTGGCACTTTGCCAAATGACTGTAAAGCCAAATTTTTTTTAAATACATTTTTTCGTAACAAATTAAGATGCCTGTTGATATTTTTTATATTCTAATCTTTTGTACGTTGTTTCTAATTGGAAAAGTGATACCATCAAACAAAATATATGGTGTAATAAATAATGGCAATACATATTTTCCCTATTCTAAATTAAGTTACATTACATACATTTATTCTATAACAATGATGATTCGATTAATAAATGTTGCCTTCACTTTTTTGAAAGCTTAGCTGATTAGTGATGCTTAATTCTCTATCTATTTTTATATGAAATAAACCCTGGAAAACAGTCCAATGATTTACGAATACTAATTAAAAATATTTTGTCACCGTTATAAATTGCCTACCAAAATATTAAAGATGTCAAGATGTAACAGCTGAAGAAAATTTGTTAAAGTATTTTTTCGCTGCCCAAAATAAAATAGTAGAAATGCGCACAAAGCTGTTTTGAAATTAATAATCTGATGATGTATCACTTTTAGGAATTCGAAATCAGTGAAAATCACAAGAACACGTTTCCAGATAGATAAAGACGTGATTTATTTTCGTGACGAAGTATTCACTATAAATAAATTTTAAACAGACTTTTTTTAACGTGTTATTTTATTTTTTGAAGAATTTTCCCATACCTACATTTTTTTGCTGATGCATGCTACTATTTCAAATATCTAGCACATTCAATACATTCGTCAGTCCCTATAATTTAATCGTATATTTTTAATCAATAAAAGGGTTTCATGTTCGATTCTCAACTGCACTGCGTGGAATGTTGATATTTCTAGTAAACATTTATATTTAACAACCACCCAGGTCCATGATACAGTCTAAGGTCCACATTGTTTCCTAGAGCATTATTATTTCTTTATTGGAAGAATATTACCATTTTTATTTGTGGCAAGACACTAATAGAACCCAGGCATTAAATGCTCAATTTCTTCCAGGTTGAGAGATAAATTCTTTTGTTATGTTGGTAGTACTTTACTTAAATTGCGATATTTATTCCAGCTACGTTAACTGCTGCTGTGATGATCTGTCAGTGAAATATAAATATGACATATCAGAATAATTACTAATATGTATAACGAGTGGGCAGAATTAATCAAACATAAATTTGAAATATTAATCATATAATGAAGGAAATTACTAATAATCACTGACCTTTGAGTTGCCAGCACAAAAAATTGTTTGGGAAACAAACACTCAAACTGAAGGAATCTAGTAATTGCAGCCTAGGTTTTATTAGTGTCCAGCCACCAATAAACAGAGAATACAAAAGTTAATGGATTCAAATAATTATTGTTGTCTTTCTTCTTTTTTTTTTATTGGAATTTTGTTTATTCTTAGTAATAAAAAAAAATAATTAAAATTTTATCAGCTCTGACATTGATTAAAATATTACTTCCAAAATTTGCTTATCTGGATTTTTTGTTCCACTGTTTAATATAAATTTGATCTTACGCAAAAGCTTTGACATTATTAACTCATATATATTGAAGTATCAATTATCAACACACTGCATCAGCCATCTCAACTGAAAAGTTAGCAGTCAGATGGTTAATAACGAGTTTTTACGTTAATTCAGTACATAATAATTATGTTTATAAAAACTTTTTTATGATGATAGTCATTTGAAAGAAGTCTACACAAAAGATACCAAATTTTGTTTAGTAATTTTATCGCCTACATGAATTTAAACAGACAATTTTTTCATAGATGTAGTGACAGTAGACATGTAGGAGAGAGAGGGTATTTTAGTTGTCACTATTGAGCTACCCGAAATACTTTAAAATACAGGGAACAGCTGATTGTGACAGCTTTTGATTCATTTTTAAACTTGTTAATAGAGTACGTTTGAAAGGTTATTTAAATAGAGATATTTTCCCGTCTTTCATTTCGTATATTTCATTCTTTGATGACGCCACACTTGCAATATTGATTCTGATGTCAGAAAAAATTTACCATTTTATATTTTAATGTTATTCAGCATCACAAATGAGCGAAACGCGTAGGAACTTTGCCAAAACCACACGTGAGGTTAGTAAATATGTCTAGGAACTTTAACATTTTCGTTTGCGTAAACATCAGTATATGTGAGATTTTCTATTGTCAGGATAATCTGGGTTTTGATGAATAAAAATTAAGAATAGGATTTACGACATACATTTACTTGCATTTGTTGTTCACACTTGCTATCACTTAATTTTTAAATCATCATTTGTGTTCTTAATGCCGAGAGTATAAATTCTCTACATTTTATTTATTTTAATTTATTCAATAAGCTGTTTTGCTTTCCAATATCTATTTTAGTCATTACCCTTTTGTGTAGCGTATTATTTGTTATTACACATAAAAAAATGGTTTCTCAATGATTCTTTTGTCTAGATTTAAAATGTATTTTATTTTCCACTGTTCAAATGTAACCTTGCAGACTGAGCACACATAGAATGTGTAAAATTAATGTTTTGTAGGTATTGTAAGATTTTACACTATACCAATAATCAATACATCTAACTTGTGCATAGTTTTTTTTTTTTTTTACAATTTAGCTACATTTGCAACATTGGTTGTTTTTAAAACTTTTCCTAAAAATTGCTTCACCAATCTTATGTTACTATTTTCCAATTTTTTATTTCAGGTGAGCTTTACTGCCGCTCCTCCAAAAGTTCATAAAATGATCGCCTGGTCGTATGCGTACCGCCAGGCCAGAATCGGAACGTGGGAACGCTGCGCGAGAGACGCCGAGCGGTTCCGCCAACGGATCAGAGACACCTCTGTGAGTCTGGATTGGGTTCTCAAACGAGAGCATCGGGCTGTCGTTTACTTTCAACGGTTTCGTCCGTTGCTTATGAGAGCTATCAGAGAAGAGAAAGAAGCTAAGGCAAAAAAGGCAAAAGAAGATAAAGAAAAAGGTATAAAGGATAAAGAAATTGAAGAAGAACGTCTGAAGCAGAAGGAGATAGATGATAAAGAAATGGCTGAAAAGTTGGAAAGAGACGGTGTAATGGCTGTCGATGATGAAAAAACGTTAGATGAAAAAGAAGTTGACAATTTTAAAGATGCATCAAGTGTAATCGTTTCTGAAGTTGACAATCTCGTGGTTGTAGAAACTGTAGAAGAAAACAGTCCCTCAGACAGTGACAAATTGTTGATTGTGCAAAAAAACGAAAAATGTGATCTAAATAATAAAATAAACAATGTTTCAAATACTAAAAAGGGTAGTTTAACAGTCCGTTCAGGGAAAAATGGCACGCGTAATATAAAATCAGTTTCGCCACTTAAATAAAACTATAAAATATTCAAGTTTACTCTCGTCAAATATTTCCATAAAATGTCCTTGCGCTTAAATGTATGGCAGCTATCACCGTTTTTTTTTATATTTATGGGTAATCAATTTCAGTATGTTGTGTTGAATAACAAAATATTTCACTCGGTAAAATTTCTACATTTATCATTGCCAGAATAAACATTGTGATGCACGGTCAAAAAATTGGGAATCTTGCCCAAAGACTGTTCGATTGTTTTTTATCTGTAGGTATTATTTTAGCCAGATGGTAATTTTACAATTAACAGTACTTTATCTGTGCAAACACAATGCGTATATAGTAAGTATTTTATTTTTATCAAAAAATTTGAGAAATTGACTAGTATAACTAATAATTAAAATCTGCCTTGCAAATTGATGAATGATCTTGATCATTTATTCCAGTGGTTGGCGACCCTTTTACGAAGTCAAGCTTGCTTTTGAAGAAAGGGCACCCTTTTTTATTTTTTACTGTACCAGGGTGTAGGGAGCTTAAAATTATGTAAAAGTCTGCACATTACACATTCAAACGAATGGAAAGTTCACCAATACACTGCTGTGAGTTATGAGTGACTTCTCACTCGAGTTGGACAGCAATACAGTTGGACTAGCAATGTTACTATCTAGCTATTTATATTCAACTTTTGTCTCAGTGCTGTAATATTTGTATAATTTTTATCAAAGAAATTGAATGAATCACATTTCTGAAATATTGAAAAAACTTAAGTTTAACAGGCACCATAAGTTTAGCTTTGTGTCGCTGACCACTGATCAATTTGCTTTGATTTTTCCATTTTTTTGTTTTATAATTTCACTCTCGATACTGTCCTTAGCTAACAGATGAGTTACATAATTTGTTAATATTCAATATCAAATATAACTTAGCTGTGAACAACAAAACATCTGATTGTTTCGACCTCGGTTCGGATGCTTTCCGTAAGGCTGTGCCGTTTGAACTTCCATTCCACTTGGATTTCTTCAACTCATCCCTGATACGAATTAACCAACTCTTTATTGCAATGACTACTCATGTACCTTAGATTCTTGTGGACGTGGAATTCAAACTATTGAATATATTTTATGTTGACTGTCTTTTGGTCAATTTCTTCTTGCCTCATCCGCACCTATTTTTAACACTAATTGGCTATATAATAATCACAAATGAAGATTCGTTTTTCTTACCTAGTTACAATAAATCTTTCGCTGATCGTTGATTAGATTAACTATTGGTTTGTTGATCATTGTTAAATTTACATTTACCTATCTTGACATCTTTAGATACAATGATATTCCAACATCAAATATTTAAAAAAATAATTTAGCTCTTGATGGAACGTACGGAGATTTAAAAAACAAATCAGGCATTTTGATTAAAAAATTAGCTTGCAAAAGTTTTGACACTCGACTCTTTAATATTTATAAATGTCGACTCTCACACACTCACAGTCGGCTGTCTTGACAGTCGCAGTTAGGGGCTAAAAGATAATTTTGGTTATTTATTTTGAAACTACAAGAGATGGTCATGCCTAGTTTTATTTACAAAGTACATTCGACATGTGACAATTATTTTTAACTTTTAAAACAAGACATAGGTTAACACATTGACTGAATTTTTTCTCGGTTATTTCTTTTTTAAATAATTTTATATTCTTTGTAAAAACTTAATCTAACGAAGCAGCAAGTTCAATCGATACGTCTCTAAATATGCTTGGAAGATAATACCATTATGTAAATTTTGTAATAGGTACCGCAAACAAAGACTCTTGGTCGATATTGATGTGCTAAGTGTTTCATGTTGCATTGAATATTTTCAATTTCTATCTTACTTAAAAAATGAACTGTAAACCTTAATATTTGTATTGCAATGAACTAAAGGACAAATCCTTCAATCACTTGAGAAGGCTCGGAAACTTTCTGCTTTATTTATACACATATAATGAGAACATTTCTAAATGCCTGACAATCTGTGATAATATGTTTCTATCCAGTACTTTTTGCATATTCAACATGACTACAATATTCTGTAACAGTTTCATTATTTAACCTTAAATAAAATCAATTATGTTTCTTTCTACATATAATGACCTAAGTCTATTCTAGTCGCTTTGTCATTTTTCAATATATCAATATACATCTGTTGAACTGTTATTTTGTGATCATAATTATTGTTTCCTTTTTTAGGAGTGTCAACTCCTTTCCTATTCACACAATTCTTCAGTGATTGTAAAAGATTAAACTTTAATTTTTATCTATTATGTATTACGTAAGTATTGTAGTAAATTCACTGACATAACAAGGGGAAATTGGATTGTCTTCAATGTACGTTGATTTCAATATGAATGTAAATTAACGGTGTAAGTTTTTTTCTTTGCCGATCACTCTTTAAATATAAATAATTAACGGTGGGTGATTAAGCTGCAAAGGTGATAGTTGTAAATGTCACATCAATATCAGTTGTGGGGAAATAATTTAAATTAAATCATCCATGCAACCGAGCATAACCCATAAGATTGACATCATTTAATCTGTTTGTCAATTTGAATATTTCAATATTGTTCAACATAAATTGTTTTTTATTTATAAATAGATATCTATTGTTTTTGGCATAACCTTTCATATTTCTTTGTCTTTCTTGAAAGTTTAAAAAATGTTTTTGGAATACTCCAAGAACAGTAATTTTATCAATGATCACATGAGGTGTCATATGGAACAATAAGTTTGATGCAAGTGGAAACAAATATATTGTTTATTTTTACAAACATTACATTCCACTTTGAAAAATAAAATAGTATTCTTACAATATCATAAGGTAAAAATATAACAATGCAATGGTTGCATGGACAGTGATTTGCGTGCAATACATCGGAAATAGAAAATTGTTTGTCGTAGTACCACAAGTTCCCTGGGTACTGACAATTTACTTCAACCCTCAGAGTTACCAATTTTCTGTAATATTATTTGTTTGTTGCTTAAGTATCTCAGTTTTTGCAGAATTATTCCAAATAAAATGGCCATTCGTGTGTTCAGAGAAAATTATCAGTAATAATAAATTATTTTGTATATGCAATGTAATTTTATCAAATTGTTAGTGGTCTACATTTTGTGAATATTTATAGGCATTGAATGTATAAATATTTATTCATATTGTACAAAAAAAATATATTTACAATGATCTTCATTTTTTTGGTGACATCTTCTATTAAAGGTTGGTGGCCATCTCTCAGTTTTGGGTCAGTCTTTTTTTTTATATCATGAAGTTATTTAATCAACCTATCTTTTTATAAAGTTGATTCAAAATGATCAAGTAGTGTGTAAATTTTCTGTTCTGTTGATGAAACTCAATTTTTTTTTATTTGTCCCAATTCCAATAAAAAAATAATAGGTAGTTTACAATGGTTTAGTTTTGGCTTTTCCAGTCTAATACATGTTTAATATAAAAAAATTGCACTTGCATTCTCTTCCCAATCACTGTCAGTTGCTTGTCAAGAACAAAATACTTTTTAAAGCACTACGCTGCAATCATGCAAAAATTAGACTTGATATATATATATATATGCTGTTATTCCTTAAGTGTTTGTTACTATATTGTTACATGATTAATGTGTAGCGTCAAAAATTGAGGTTTGGAGTGAATTTGAGTTACAGTTTTGATTATTCATAGGGATGTCAACTTATTTTTTTTATCTCCGATATCCTTTTCCATTTTATGTTAAAATATTGAAAAGTCAAGTTTTTTATAAATCTTGGTTACATATAAATTTTTATAAAATTTCTTGACATGGTTAAGGATATATTTCACCTTTTGTTTTTGACTTTTCCGAAATCTTTTACGGCATCTCTATTTTAACCTTATTACACGATACTACATATTTTTTGTTTATCGATCTCGGAGGAAATTATTTTTGTGAGTATTGTATTATATTTGGGGTTGCACCAATCATTCAACTTTACTTGCCTTTTTATATATGAACACTTTCTTTAATCCAAGGGACTGTAGCAATTAAAAGAAAGAACTTTATGTATTTATATATTATGATTGATTTTATAACTTTAAACCTATTATCAAAATGTTTAAAATAAAGTATAGTCGTTATTACACTTGTTATTTTAGTTTAGTTTAGGTTGACTAGAATAATTTTCTTATAATATTGGTTATTCAATGGCATATGCAGAAGAGAATTTTTTGGTTGTCATTTTTTATTTTTTAATTACCACTAAGGACAGTCAAACTACCCTGACATCTCTTATTCGTAAATGGAAGATATATAAATGTGAAATAATATTTCTCTAGTACACTCATCGAAACTATTGAGATGTCATTCTGGTTTGATTCTTTTATGTTAATATTGAATAGAAAGAATTCTCTTCATATATTATCACTGCATATTTAATTCTTTGCTGTTATATATACATGCAGATATGCCTAAAAATCAAATAAGTATTAAGATGGGAATTAAAACAACTCAAAAATTAATCCTCGTTAAATCATATTGCAAACAGATGTCAGTTATGAAATAATCGAACCATATGGGAGTGTAAAAGTAGTTGCTTTTTCGTTTGCTTTGTGATAAATACTTCATTATCCATTGAAATCTTTTTTAATAAATTTCATCTTAATTATATATCGGAATTGAATTTATATGGATTTGGTGGTACATCGTTTTCATTTCTTAAGTTCATTTTGAATATAAATTAAAATTGAAAACTTTATTATTACACGGTGTGTAATAATAAAGCTTTCAATTGCACATGTGACACATGTTTCGCTTTTTTGAGAGCATCTACAGATTAACTGTATCTAATATAATTGTTTATTGTTACTTTCTCACATCTTATATGAAGATCGTAACGAAGACAATGGCATGATGTGTATCCTAATTGTTTATATCCAACTATTTTCTGTTCTAACAAGATATATCTACGACACACCAATGTTTAAAAACTATTTCCATCATTTAAGACGTTCTAAGCTGTTTTAAACGTCATTTTCTTCAAAATTATCCATACTTTAGTGTCACATATAAGGTATTGAATATGCAGTAATGATATATTAACGATGTCTTATTCGCCCATTCTTTTAATTATTGTCGTTACTAAACCATTCAAAAGACATTCTCGGAGTCTCTTTAAGTTGATTAAATCCACTGGAATTGTCTTTATTACAATGTTTGATAAAAAAGATTGTTTTCCTTATAATCATTATTATATTACCTTTGTATATCGTGTATGCATAATTTGTGTTAATTTTATCAGTATGGTAACCTAGCGCATTAAATTTATGTAAGTTTTTAGGGGTTCAATTTGTATCAATATGTATAAAATTCTTGTAAAAAAATAGCATGGAATACCTTTTAAAATATAATGTAAACGTTCAACAGAAATATAAATGAGTTTTATTTAATCATTTAAATGTTTCTACCCCTAGTATTTTAAAGGCACAAAGGGCTTCATTATTTCTGAGCGATGAATTAAATTTACAAACGTTGAGAGGTTTAATTGTCCCCTGCTGAATTGTGTAAAATATATTCTACCATCAAGTACTTTAAAGAGTTATTGAACAATATTGTAAAACAACCCTATCAAGATTGTCATGACAAATCAGGCAATCTTTAAAATATGACAGTGTCAAATTTTTCATGTAGCAATTATTTTTTATACACAAATATAGTATCACTTGTCCAAATAATCTCCATAAGTTTGCTCAACATCAATACAGCTGAATTAAATTTTGAAATATTTGAATACCCTTCATGCGACTCAGCAGAGAATAGGTTAAAAAAGTGCCTGCACACTAGAGCTTAAGTAAGTATATAATAAAAATCAAAACAATGATCATTCATCTCCAGAGTAAAGACATGAACAGTCGGAGGGCTTAAATAATAATGTTACTGCTCGAATCCTGGTATGGGTAGATGCATTCATTGATTTTTAAGATGGTATATGGAAGGTACTGCTGCAAAATAATTGAAGAATTATAGTTTTTTTTAGAATGCAACAGCTATAACATTTCTTTTTAAATTTATATCTGCCTCAAATGAACTGGAAGCGTTTATCATAACAGAATATTTTCTTCAATAACTGCTTGTCATCCAGCTGTTTGAGCTCTCTTTCTCATCAAAGTCGGTAGGTATAGAAAGGATTAGACTAGTGGTTAAGCTAACCGCTCTTCTTTTTAAACGTTTCAAACATTCATGCCTTGTAACAGAGACTCGTATAATACTTATTGAATAAAATTATTCATATTGCGGCAAGGAAAAGTAAGATCTGCAATGGATGTTAAAAATGTTGACTGATGTACCAAAGATCCAAATTGTATATACATGCACCACCATTCAACAACTATTGTAAAAAAACAATATTTTAACACTGGAAATTTCATTGTCTTGTTATGGTGCCAACTTATAATATTTCTGCTGTCTACTTAGAAAGTATTAGAGCATTGACTGCTCAACATGTTAATTCTTTCTAATGTTTAATCATAAATTATTCTGACTTGCAACAAAAATGCTCATTATGAAGAAAATTTGCACTATTTCGGAGAGATTAAAAATAATTTACACTTTCATTTTATTCATGTTTGTCTTTCGGGTAGAAGAAATAACGGTGCTCTACTCCTCTACTGCACTACTGTAGTTGCCATCTGTGAATTTCATTAAAATATAATAGTGGGAAGTATCACTTAATTTTAATAAATCTCTGGAAACAGGTAGCGTTGTAATCTAAAAATACTTTTAAATAGCATAGATAGGTATTTTCTAAAATCGAATTAAAGAAATCAAATTACTAAACACAATATTCATTGTCTATTAGTTTAAAATTTATAGATTGATTTGGTGATTACTGAAAAAGGCCACTGTTAAATTTTTAATAATTATAATTTATATGTTTCATTGCATAGAAATAATAATATATACCCAATGTTTGTCGTAAACTGGCGTCTATTAATGAAGACGGCGAACAATTATATGTTTGCAAGATTATTGTTACCAATGAATTTTGTTTCGATACTCTAGATTTTTTGAATAAATGTAATTTACAATATTGAAATGGTGCTTTATCACAGACAATTCATCAAACAAGACATCTAACGACAAATGATTGAGGTGAGAAAACCACCTCTGTTGATAAATCACCAATATGAATACATCTATTTTAATAAAATAAACCCGCAGACGTCATTGTAAGAATTTTGCGCACGGCAGTGTTAAATTGCAGCTTTATTCATACAGTCAGAGATGGTCAATTAATTATTTTACTGACAGCACCGGAATATAACCTTTTTAACTGTTCACTGTAACATTTTGTACATTTCATGCACAACCAGCATTATAGAAATCCGTTTAAATTGTTTTTGAAGGAAATTATATTAATTTAGAGCCAGGTAAGTCATTTAAAAAATAAGCGCATTGTTTTTTTAACTCTTGCGCAGTGTTTGCAATCGTTGAACCGTTTCGACGGGAATAATATATTTATAAAAAAGTATAATTGTCATTTCTAATTGTGTTGTATATTTATTTAATGCAGAAATATAAGAGATTCGATAGTAATATTATGTGTTTTTATTTCCCTCATTCTATTTTGTTACCTTGTAATATTTGTATTTTTTTATTTCATCTGGATAAAGCAGATACCTGTTGCATCCATTATAGATTTCGCGACCATATTTTAAATTTAAATGTTTAAATATTTGCGATGTCATTTGACGTTTTCAATTGTAAAACTTGTTTCGATATATGTCTAGTATATTAATTTTCAATCCCGGATCACGTTTTTTATAAAACATACGACACCTATTTCTGTATTGGGCAATAGTAGCAAATGAATTCTACTTTATATTATATGATAAAGTTATATAGTGTTCTATCTCTGACTTGTGATTGCACGCTGCACCAAATAGGGAATTACCTATAATTTGGTGAATCATCAAATAGCAATGTGCAAAAGTAGAATGATATCAATAACAATATGAAATTTATTTTGATAGATATATTTGAATAAACGTGAAAAGTTCTATTTATGATTCATATATAAAAAAATGGCGTCTCAAAAAACTGGTTTTCCCGCTATTTTTAACTGACAATTGACGTCCACGATTCTGTTTAGTGACGACAATCAAACGAATTTTGCACTGAAATGTGACCGGAGAACCAGAGCTTGAAATGTGTTACATATTTTTTTTTATATAAAACAGGCAACGTAATATTTATAATGAATCAAGATTTTGAAGAGTTTTAGAAATAGTTTATTAATCGATGAATTAACAAGTGAATCGTTAAGAAAGTGTAAATTATTGTTTTCGTAATATTTAATTATTTCCACCAAATCAAATGACTTCTTCTATATACATATATATTATATAAAGGGCTTTTTTTAAAAAAAAAGTTTGCCGAAACCCACTGTATGTCAAGCTTTTTATTAAATAAAATCTTATTCAAATATCATTCAAATGAAATTTAAGGCAGCTTTTACAATGCCACGAAGCGCACAAAAAGAAAATGTAAAAAAACACCGTGAAAAAAGTTGCCGGAAGGCCATTCAACCGCGTTACTTTGAAAAAAAGTCTTTTATATATATATATATATATATTATATTGAGACTCAAGGGACAAAACTCTCCCTGCTCCCCTAAATGACGTTACTTTTAAACATTCTTATTTTTGTGAAAACAATGAGACGATAGCTGTTTTATTTTTACATTATTTGTACGCAAGCACGAGCAAAATGTCATATCAAAAAAGATCGCAATAGACAAAGTATAATATATCGGTACTTAGTTATTTATCTAAAGACATACAGAATTTCAGTCATGAAAAGAAATTATTCTTACGATCACGAATTACGAATAGATTACGAATATCATTATTTTTACGATCTTTATTTAATATTATCCACTTCAAGCCCTGGGTTGCGCCGTAATGTTATATAGTTTTAAGCTAATTTTATACTGAGAATATCATGTTGTTAAAAATAATTCTTAAATGAACGTATCTTAATAAGAAGTTTGACGTGCAAGGGAGTTTTTTTTATTTAATTGAGTAGATATTTACCAAAAAGTATTTGCACCGTCATGGTAAAATATTTTTATATTTAGTGTTCAAGATAGACGCAATGTTTTCGTTTCCTGATTTTAAATTTACAATTTTAATATCTATACAAGATCAATTATTTTGAGTTTAGTGTATCGCAGAGATATTGGGCGAGTGGTAAATATTTTAAGCTTCAACTGCAAAATACGTCATAAGAATCCCACTATGGGCAGTTTCATATACATTTTTAAAAAAAATATTTCACATATGTATATTTTTGGTAGAGCCATAGATCAACAAGATATTCTGTATTGTATGGATAAACAATTCTCCTATAACGCTCCTGCTATAAAGTGGTTTTGTATAATGCGAACGGTACTCCCTTCCACAGCGCTTCATGTTAGAGCAATGCTTTTTTTCAATACAATTTCGTTAAAATGTTATTTGTATAAAAAATGGAATATTAATTGGATATCTGTTTGTCCCTTTACCTTGCCTAAAGTATTTTGATGCATTTGGCGGAATATCACAAAAAAACCAAAACTCGAGCCCTATGCAATAAAAATACATCACATTTATTGATTTTGTACAATTAAAAAAAACCTAATCCAATTTTTTTATAGGCGTCTAGTATTCTATAGCGCGGCCTACATAGGAGGGTCGACTCTTGTCATTTCGATCGAAATGATAAAGTAAGCTTCATTTTTTAGAGTTATATTGGTTCGCACATAAAAGAAATAACTTTAGTGGCCTTATAGTATTAAAAAAATAATAAAAAAAACAGAATGGCAGTAGCACCAGATATCCTTGAAGTTAGCTGAAAGGTCTTCCTAGATCTATCAGTGTCAGAATGATGTAATAAATTGGGTTAATAATGCAATATATTTTTTGACGTATTTGAACATTTGAAGCTTTCACTATTCACTGCGTTCTATATTTATGTATTATTATAATGCCAAGAGAATACGATTAAGATTCAAACATACAACTGAAATAGCTGATATAAGGGTTTTAATTTAATTAAATGTGTTTTCCTTTGTAATAAATTCTTCAGAATCGATGCTAACTGTTTCTTGTGTGTTAGTTTTATTGCATCCAAGTGATAGAATTCCTAAAGAGGCGAAAGGCGAAACCCAGGTTGTTAGTGACAAAACTTGAGGAATCGTTCAAAGTTTCAAACAATTCAAATTTGATATTGAAATTCCACCAAGCACCTTCAGTCGATATCATAAATTATGTTTATACATATATTTTTAATACTTTATTGTTATATTTTTCAAAGATAAAAAGTAGAGGCGCAGAATTTTTTAAGGAAGCGTAGTAGTATAAATGTTGGATACCGGTGCTCTATGGTACATTTTTATTTGTCAATTTAAATAAACTTAACACGATATTATCATAGTGAATTATTATGAAAGATTTCTGATATATAGCAAATGAATCATATCACGTATATTTAAAATGATAGACAATAGTATAATATACTATAAATCAAGGCATAAACTACATCAGAAATATACCGTTGCTAGAACATGGCTTGTTAACCCACTGACTGCTAACGTCACAACGATTGAGACAGCTAATTACAGTGTGGTACTTCAAAATATAAGAGAGCTTAAAGGGTTAAAATTTTGGTTTATAAACTTATATTTGTATTTAATTATAGGGTGTTTTATATTGATTATTTACACAAATTTATTCAACACTAACACTGCATAATTGAACATGGGGAAGGTTAAGTATTGGACGCTATGATAGTTTTGTTGGCCCCACTAACCAACATAAAAATGAAAAAAAATGTACAATATTTTATTATTGCTGTTTATTAGAGTGATATAAGTGTATCGACAAGGAAATATATTCCTTTGGTGTCATATCTTCAACCCCACAAAAGAAAAACAAAAGAAACAAATCATTAGAGGCACCACTTGAATTGGGCTATCATTTTAACAGCCGAAAGCTTTGTAATTGTTATCGCAGATGTCTCTGTGCTCTATTTATTGAGCTGATCTACAAATTGCTCGTTAACTTTCGGAAGTCCGATAAACTATCACGTTAGAAATGTTTAACCTTCTTGGTATAATTCCAGCTTATTTTTATATGCTGCATAACCTACATATATAGAAATTATTCATCGAGGAAATATTAGGTTCCGAAATGATTTATCAGGTTGTTAATTGAAGTGGAACCACCATCTAATTATTTACAATTTGGGGAGACTGTCACGCCTACTTTGATTGGAGATTATTATTATTTATATTACACTTGAAACATCGACGTTACAAAAAAATGGAGTGGGACTTATTTCCATGGACTATTTTTATTAATAACCAGGGGCGGATAATCGATTAAATATTTTTAAATCTGTATTTAAGAAAAGTTTGTAGTTCGAATAGATTCTAATAAAATTGCGACAGTTGTTTTTATTGAATAAATAAATAATGCAATTTCTTTCGAATTTTGCTTTCATTTGAGCGCCCTCGAAATTTATGATTAAATGTTGATTACAAGAGATTACAAATAGAGATTTTTTATAGACTGATATTGACTAAAAGTGCTTGATAGATTTTCAGTATCAAATTTGAATTGTTGAAAGTTTGTACGATTTAACATGTTTTGTCGCTAACGATTCAGATTTCACCTTTCAGAATATTCATGCATTATATCACACGGATGTCTGAAGATGCTGCTGAAGGGCGAAACCCACGTAGATAATTTCTCAACATAAATAAAATAATCACGAAAGTAATATATATTTATGTGTATTTTTAAAGATGTATCATAAAAATGGTTAGCGTGATTTAAACTTGTGAGCTATGTTATCCGCGAGATCCGTAATGTTGGCAACCACTGCTTTACAGGATATATTACGAATTGCGTAATCACCAACGAGTCTTGTTGATTGAAAATATTGTAATATCACATTTATATTACGTTACATTGGAAATTATTATTTTAAAACAATATAGTTATGTGTTCACAGAACGATATCAGCCGGAGGCAAGGTGTTTTTATTATTTAGTAACTGTTTTTGAAAATCGAGGTAATAACCTTCGCAGATGAATATTTTGATTTAATTTGTGAATCACGATGTCGGAATCTTTGCGATCTTATTTTGTATCATGTCAGTAGATTACGCACTTACCTTTATGTGTCAACACATCGGATATCCTTATCGTCTTCGATTAATTTTAGCACTGTTTTTATAGGACCCGGTTAGGTTCTTCACCTCTTATACAATCTAACGCCATCTTGTGTCAGGGAATAGAGGTTAAATATACCGTATTTCCTCGATCGTAAGACGCCACCGGTTATAAAACGCACCCTTATTTTTATGTGACAATAAAGATTTTTTTTTGGCTTTGATACGGATAAAAAAATTAAAAACAATAAAACCAGTGAAACACGAGATGTTAAAATTTTTAAAGATATAATAATACCAAAAATGCCTCATCTTCGTTAAATATTTCCTTCCATCCATGAGAGTGATATTTCGTTAGTAAACAGTAATAAACGGAAAAGTTTGTTGTCAAGTAGCGACACTAAATGAATAAATTTATGTAATTAAATAAAATTTGAATCGAACACCTTTTATTTTTGAGATAAATAATTTCATATTTTAATTTAACTTTAAGTAAAAAAAAAACTTAGCGGTAGTTTTTGTGCAACGCGTGCAAATAGAGGATCGGATGTCACAGCAAAAGTACATTTCAAGAGAAAATGTTTTCACCAATGAGAATATGTTTTACTCATTCATAATAAACTTGTCAAAAGTGATATTTAAATGTTGCCTGTTAAGTGTTATTTTTGTTGTTAATGTATAAAAATATTTTTTTACACTTCAAAGTATATTTCATTTTAAGATAATGTAATTAGATATGATGGCAATATTCTGGGTGATTTCACTGAAACGTTAGAAAGAGAATATTTTCGTTTGAAATATATTATTGCTGTAATAATATACATAATAACAATCACCAATGTCATGAAATAATATTAATATTCAATCCTATTTTTTCCGCTAGTAATTAAAAAAAATGAAAAAATACGGTTATATGGTTACACAAAAATTTATCGTACAAATATTGATGATAAAAATATTCTTTTTTTAAAATAAACAATACAAAACCGCGGATATTTTTTTACTTTCTTAAACACAATCTTGTTTCGTACAGCACGATTTACAGATCCTCAAAATATCGGGAATTACAAATCCGTGTTTTACGAGAATTGAATCTATATATTTTTAAAATGTGAAAGTATGCAGTACAAATTTTCGAATATTCTGTTTTAGAATCTTTTATGCGGTTCAGAAGAAAATTTGTTAATTGGTCAATTCTCTACGTTGAGAGCGAGCATGGTTGGGAAAAATCGCAAATGCTATTTTTAAGTATATATTAGTAATTTTATCCCTCTTTTAATATTTTCACAAAGAGATTGATAAGGAAGGAAGCGATCAAATATTGCAACACGGATCGAAAAATCAATTAAGGTACAAACATGTCCATTTGGGGAGACAAACCCTTGATTGCGGAACAGAATAAGTACCACAGTCTTTGAGCAATACCACTAGGTCACGGCGACCAGCGGAATAAAAAAAAATCAGGCCTTATTTATACTTTATCAGCATACAGCACATGTCGCTGCAACATACATTATGCAGCCCCAAGGGAGTTTTGCCACCGTTAAATGATTCCAGTGGCATATCCACAAATTTCCGCGGTCCAAAGTCTACTATAAATACGTTTTATAAAGATTTAATATAAAAAATATTTATTTTAAGAATTATTTTTTTTATGAGATTATTTCCTATATAATTTTCTTTGCTATTACTACGAAGAAGTTTCGTTAATCGATTAATAAAACTATTTAACTTGACATAATAATTATTGCATGTTTTAATATGAAATAATGTTTTTATTCAGTTTTAATTTTTTTATCTCAGATATAAAATTTTACTTGTTTATATGAAAAATATACAGAATCATAAAATTGTATTATCTAATTTAATATAATAAATAATCTGATATAAAAGTAATACGTATGACGTTTTAAATTTTATAATGTTAATTCGTCTCATACCGATATAACGTATGTACAATAATTTGATATTATCTCAAGTTATCTCAAAGTGCAGTAGTTCCATAATGCACATGTCGGACCCGCCCTTGGTGAAAAAACATTTGCTGAACACATAACGCTTGCCATTATACTACTCTCGGGTAGATAATAAATATACCAGACATTTAAAAGCAAAAACAGCTAAGTCCAGATTGTTTAAAATCTTACAAAAATATATTTTATCCACTATTTTATGTAAATGTAACATGCAAAATCCAACAAAAACGAACGGCCTTTTAAACTCTTCAGTATATCACCGAAATCACACACAAATCGAAAAATTCAATGCCGGTATGTTATTTAATGTTATTATTCTAAAGAACATAAAAAAAAACACTTTATATAACATTTAAAAACTTAGGACTGCGATGAAATTTACTAAATGCATTTGAATAATATTTCCTTAATATAGCGGATGTATTTATATTTCAATACATTTAATTTGTAATGTAACTAAATTAAAAATATTTCTATCAAATTATAAAGAGGCGTCGGTATTCATTGATTTTAACATTCAATGTCTATTGAATACAGTTTTCTTAATAGCGTCTTTTAAGGCTACATGAAGTCGATTTTGTTAATTAACATTTATGATACAATGTTGAAGCATGTTTAGGTTGGCAAACCTGCGCGCGATAATTTGACAAACAGGATTTTTCAGTTTTGAAATCAGTTTTGAAATCAGTTTCAAAGAAACTTTAACTAATACGGTTTATTTTTAAAGTTAATACCAGTTCCTAATATGGACCATATTATATCCTACTGGAGACATTTTAACAAAGGCTTTTTCTTCGAGAACTGCTGGTTACTCATTTGCTGAACCCTCTTTTACGAAGGCAGTAAGGAAAGATGGGGTAAGACTTTTTTAATACCTGTTTTTACCATCGGAGGGTTGCGAGGGGTTTTGCAAATATTAAAGCGAAAAAAATATTTTTTTTAAATAGCACTAAAACTTGTCAAGCCATCGCTTTTCTTGAACGGTATTTTTTCCTATTAAAAAGCAATGCTTAATAAACACGCGAAAATTACAAGAGTAACAACACTAAAACCATTGAATACTGAAAACTAAAACACGGAAAGTCATGAAATTGTGACAACATTGTTTGTTTGAAGGTAGTTTCTATCTGAACATCATATGAACTTGTCAATAGTGGCGTCATCTATAAATCACCCCACGAACTTATTGAATGATTTATATATTTTAGGATCATTTATTGTGGATCTTATATATGTCAGCAGGTAGTTATAATTATTTCACCTAGTATTTTTAAAATCACATAAAAGAGGAGGGGTGGGGGCTTATGCGACATTTACACAGTGGGTCCAAATTTATAGCAACGCCACTGCGCCTCATATTATAAAATTCATGGATCAGCAAGAAAACAATTTCAATAATTAATACGTAAAATATGATTGATCGTGTCATGAATTGTGTGAAACAATTTATATTAAGTATGTTCAAATACACATATGAATAATTGATCAGTCGTCTTTAACATGACCATATTGCGATTCATCTGCCGTGACAATAGCGTCTGAGAAAACGATTTAATTATTAGCAATAATGTTTTGTTATATATATTGTGTATGTAGGTACTTACTAACAATCACTTGGTTGAAATTGGTGTCTTATTGATGATGTCTTCAAGTATTGCCACGTGTCAAAATAATTGACTTGATTGATATATGTTTGTCGATAGATCACTGCATTGGATTTCATAATAGTTTAAAAAGGTGGGATACATATAAAACATGTTATATACATATTTTAAGAACAGACGGTTCCAAAGTGTTATATACAAAAAAACTTAGCACTTCCCAAACAATGTTTCGTAGAACACCTTTCAGTGCTGCTGCGGGATTGATATGCATTTCAAAGAATTAACTAGGGATGCCAACTTTTTCTGGGAAAATTCCGGGACAAATTGCTTAAAACTCAATTTTTTCACAATATTTATTTTATTTATCCTTACTATAATATAAATTTTATTACAAACATGTATTAAAAATTAAAAATTTAAACATTATAATAAATAATTTAACGTTATATTTCTATGAATTTTTTCAAAAATATTTTTTTACTCGCTTTTTGTTGCAATCACCAAATCTTTAGCAAGCGAGTCCGACAAAGGAACGTATGTTGGAAGGACGCTTAACGAATTTCCACGGTGTCAAATTAAATAAAAATGAAAAATAATCGGAATAGTCTTCTCAAAATTTCCGGGATAATTTTGCATTTATCCGGGATACGGGATAGCGATTCCAATTCTGGAGAAATCCCGACCAATCCGGGACGGTTGATAACCCTAACTACACTTGAATAAGGGTTTAGCATTATCAATCACACACCGTAAACGGATAGCAGAATAGTGATAAAAAATGCGTCAGATAATTGAGACTTGGTTGCTATATTTTTCAATCAACCTTAACTTACTGAGTTTTAATGTCTCTGTTGAGATGGCTGATTGTTATTGGAGCTTTTGTCTAAGAGCTTTTTATTATAATATAATGGACATATAGCCTAATATATACATATTCTCATAATTTCCTTAATTTTGCTTAACACCAACGCTACTGACAATATTTTTGATATATTTGCTGTTGGAATATCCTTTCTGTGGCTCAGCAGGGAATGCTGTAAGATATGAAAAGATAGTCCATTGATCAAATCTTGAATATGATAAAACCATGAGTGTGCAATTTGTTTATTCCGCTGCGACATATTTTACCAGATATTTGTAGTAACTTTACCTCATATTGTCTCATTTTTTAAAATTTATAACTAATTATTCATAATAAATGGCCGTCTTTTATTATTTATTATACCATTTTTGGATACGTTAGTGGTTTTGAGTTTTAATAGCGAGAATTAAAATCAATTTGTATTTACACCAGCTGAATTTGGCTAACACAAGGTTTTTCCTTTACCTCCTTTTACCCTCTGATTGCTAACGTCTCAATTTTTGAGACGGCTGATTACACTGTGTTGATAGATGACAATCAAAAATATATGAGAGCAACAAGTATCAAATATAATTACAGAAGTGATAGTCGCATCCGTGTGATATAATACCAAAGGGCGAAACACAGTCGTTAAAGACAAAACATGTGAAATCGTACAATTTTTAAACAATTCAAATTTGATACTTAAATTTCATGAGGCACGTTCAGTGGATATCGTTAATCATTGTGAAACAATTTCAACAATTAACAAATTGGACTTTTCGAATAAGTGTCATCGAGCAAAGCCGTGACAGACATTTGAACGACGTTATATGTTTCACATTAAATGCCATAAAATATACTTTCAAATGAAAAAAAAGTAATGGGAGAATATCTCATAAATAACTTATTTTATTTACATTTACACGAATTTCGAGCGCTTCTATTGAAATATTTTATATATATAATAAAGGAATAATTGTACGAGATGATACTCCGTGGCTTCGCACCAGGTAGATAGCATTTATGATACAGCTGATTACAAAACGTTGAGTGTTCAAAAAAAGGTTAATTTTTCCTTAAAATTTTCACTGAATATAGAAAAACGATCAGTCTCCGCTGTGTTATATATTATAGTTAGAACATTGTCCACTTGACAGCTCTTTTGAATTATATTCAATTGAAAAGTAAAAGCAAGAATGCAAATAGTCGACACTCGTTCAAATCATAAATTTTACATTATTGCCAATTGAAGATTTCGTGAGCCCGTGTCGTACCGGTTTGATCCGGTGCATTTTGTATCACGAGATACCACACAGTAAATTTAACATTAAAATCGTACCTACTGGCCTTTACGAAGGTTTTGGAATTTTTGGTAGTAAATAGACGTAGGCTTAAATAAATAATTCAATGATTTCTTATAGCCCGGAAGTCATTAATAAACTACAAGGGATATTTATTTTACCAAGGATTACAAAATAAACACATAAATAATAATGACACTTTTTTAATATTCGAAATAGACCTTTCAAGGTAATGACCTTTTATCCTAATAAAACTATTGTAATTATTTCTGAAACGACGTTGTCAAAATTGTGCCCTATTTTGGCAGTTTAAAGCCTTATTCAGCACTACTAAAACTAGTCTCCATTATACGCGATCTATGAAAACGAAGATTCTCAATAAGCATTTTTCTAGCTCAGCTGTTGCATATCGGCAATCTGCAAAAAAATTTGGAGGTTACGTCAAAATACAACAATCCATAACATTTCAAACATAAATACTTAAATATATTTTTAGTAATATTTCCATAATTTTATAATATCAAGACGAGGATTCTTTTTGTTCATAGTAAGTTTTATCAAAGATACAATACAAATTAGGATAAGGCTAATTATATTGATTATATTTTATTTTACTTTTATACAGTTTTTATTTTACTTTACAATATTGACTGACTGTAAAAAATATATTGGCTCTTTGTGGGCGATTTTTGGGGCTTTTGAGACAATAAAAGCCTTCGTATAATTCTCGAAATATATCCCCACCATGGATTAGGTTCGAAAGAAAGTTTTGAAACTTTTTTATTTAAGGGCGTATGGATACCAATACCCATGGTTTAATCCAATTGACTTTCTATTAGTTATGCTCACTGTTAATAGTATGAAAACTCGAAGAGAAATGAGTGTACCAGGAAATATATTTATTTCGCTTTATACGGAGACAAAATCAGAACTTTGACATCCTTGACTAAAGAACTTAACTAAACTACAGAACCAGCCAGCCAATGAGAAAAGTAAAAGCATTTTTTTTTCAACCGTGTTGTTTCGGACGTTGACATGTTTTATGAGGACGAGAGTGTGTTCATATTACTAATATGTATTGAAGTCTATTTTGTCTGAGCATGCTTAGTTGACATCCTTGCAAATTTCCAGTATAACCTTAAATATACATACTACAACGTTTCTACATTTCAAAAATGTTATCTTACGTCTGCCTTGTTAGCTTATATGTAAATCTGAAAGCGTCTATCATATTAGCTATTGCTCCTGTAGAATAAAAATATTTGCTGGAATTTCGTCTATATCCTTCAATATTCAGCACCGAAAAAATTTACTAATTTATATTGACATTGGAATTTTTAAATTGAAAATCATTTCAAACAATTGATATCAATTGACGTAGTGTCTATGGTACGAAACGATTGCAATGTCTTGATTGCACAAACTATATCAATATAACGTAACAGTTTCGGTTATTTCACAGCCTCTGGCCAATAAAGCGACATTGCATTTTAGATTATATGTCTTCAACTCAGTGCAATGTTCGTAAATCAATGATTTTTTACAGTCTAGGCCTTCGATGTGTTATTATCAGAGTTGCTCTTGTATAAATACCTTATTTAAAATGTTTTATAAATATGTATATAGACCACGCACTAGCAATATAAAATCCTTCCTTGTTTTTTCAACAGTGAACTATATTCATAATTTAACAGGTAATTAGTAATTTTCCAAAATCAGATGCAATCATTTTTTAAAAATTGTATTCATTAGGGGGCGTAACAAGAATGCTTATTCAAATACGAGCCCAGCTCTAGTACGGGAAAATTTTGAAATTCCTTGAGAATTCCCACTTAAAACAATTAAAATATTCATAAGACATGAAGTGTCGTATATTGTTAAAACTCATAAAATTGACAAATTGATATGTCAAATTAAATGATAAATGACAGTAGTTTCCAACTCACATTAACGCCGTTGTCATAACTTCCTGTTCAATAATAGATGTCACTTTACCAGTGATAGTCACTAATAAGAATGAAAATAGGATCGCTGGCTCTAAATTGACTATATTCGGTAGATGCCCTACAAAACAGTATACGAATAAATAAATAAACTCAATATAGCATCTTCAATATTCTTGCGAGTTTTATAAAATCAAATGTGTAATATGGTTGTGTAATAGTTTTCGCCAATAGATGTCACACATAAAAATTTTAATGTTTACGTAACTTCTAAATTTAGTTTGTTGAAGCCACTGCACCAGGTATATATTTTTTGGCCATTTAGAGTGAAAAATATTAAATGCAAATAATTTAATAACTTTAAAATAAAATATCTATTTTACAGCGTTTACTGTCACTGTTACATTTAAAAATATAAAACACATTAATATGACGGTTTCCGCTGACAATGTTTGCGATGAGCGAAACCAGTGCTGACTATCAAACGTTAAATTTGTAGAAATAGGATTGAAAATAATATATTTTGTTTTATTAAATGTATAAAATATTTCTTTATTCCGTTATTTTCGTGTTTCAATGATGTTTTTATAAGCACGTCATAAAAAAAAAATACGAAAATTACAACATTTATATTTGTTCAGCGATGTATAATAAACAAATAAATACTGAAAATAATTACATCACCGGTTGCACTTTTTTTTAACACAACAGCCTTTGAGTATTGACTTTTTGTACAGATAATTATACGGTGCATAAATTAGCATAAGTCATACATCCAGGCGATTTTTTTGTCTTAAATATATCTAGAGCATTTGCAGATGTGTGATTGAAACATACCCCAGTTCGTAAAAATACGTCTTAGAATATATTGACGGCACACGGTCGAAATTATTTATTACACGTATTATTTATAACACTCGCTTAGTAAACTGGTTTATTTCATTGAATTTATTGACCAACCTCAATAAATAAATAGATTAAAATATTCACTGTAGAATCATTTTTTATACACTTTCGAACCGCCGTGTGATGTCATTAAAAACAGCTGTAGACGTTATGAGTTAATTATGTTATATACGATAACTTACTCAAAATTATCTGTATTGACAACCCTTTCCTTAATTTTTGATATCGACTGAAGGTTACAACTTTGTACGATTCCACATGTCACTTCCAGGTTTCGCCTTTCGGCATCTTCAACAATTCAAATTTGATATTGAAATTCCATCAAGCACCTTCAGTCGATATCATAAATTATATCAATGATGCTAGTACGGCAAGATTTACTGAAATTTACAATAAATCAGTGTTGAAGTATCGTATTATTAGTCAAGCCTTGGGTTGCTAACTGTTTATTGTGTTCTGTTCTGTTGCATCCGTGTGATAAAATGCCTGATGATGCCGAAAAGTTTTAACAATGCAAACCCTTTTCTTGTTACGCGGGTTACAAGCGCACAATCAAGTACAATATTGTAAAAAAAAATGAAAAATATGTGTGATTTTTATGAGATTAATTCTTATAGACACACAACTAACACATGACAGCACTGACAGAATAAAAGTTCAGTTCTGTTAAATCGTGTTATTAGTATGATTAAAGATACCGAAAGGCGAAAGCGAATTAATGACAAAACATGTGGAATAGTACAAACTTTCAATAATTTTAATATTGATATTTCATAAAACATTTTCTGTCGATATTATAAATTATGGAAAATCCGTTACAAGTAAAACAGTATAATTAAATGATTGATGTATCATACATTTGATATATTTAACAAGTACCCGCTAAGATTATCGTAAATCATATATATGTGTGAGTATATAACAAACCAGAAGTCATATTTATTATTGCATTACTTATGTCTGCAAGTAAAGTTGGAATTGCAATGTCAAATCGACACTATACTATTCTAAATAATTGCATTTATGCGACGCACAATTAAAAACCTTCAAGTAATAGCTCATAGTATCACGTTATAATATGAACCAATTATTAAGTGTATTAACGAATACAGTCGACTTTATTCAATTAGAACACCTCTAGCACATATATTTCTTCCCAAATAATCAGCCAACTTTATTATGTGAAGTTTATTAGTATTTAATTAATTAAAGTTCACTTTATAGGCGTTAACTGCCATTCGTTGCTGGAAAGGCATGATATGATAAATCAAAATTTTTTTTAGTACAATTTCCATGATATATTTGATGAGCAGGACGGGTTTCGATCATTGCAAGTAATCTTCCTTTGTTTTTCAATTGGTAGCCCGGTCCTAATCATCGATATATTGTGGAAGTAGCACTTGAAATGTGTTGTTATTATTTTAAATATTTTTGTGTGTTGACAAAGGAATTATTTTATAAATTTTATATCACTGAGTTCAAGACCACACATAACTAAACATTGTGTTTTATTGATTCAATAGTTTTTGACTTAAATAAAAAAAACAATAATCTATCAAAATAGCTTTGTTATTTATTAAAAGGATAAGGAAATGTTCATCATTGTAAACGCCTTCGTTCAATTTTGGGTGTTTTAATTAAATGATTCTACAATTAAACATATGAAATCGTACAAAATTTTAACAATGAAAACTTGATTCGATAATACAATTGAATTGCATTTTTATCATATTACAGTCCCGGAAAAAATTATAAATTGCTATGTTTCGTATTTTCGTTTCCGTTCCTTACGGTTTGTCTCAAAAAACCGGCTATTCCAATTTACCAGTATATCATTTGTTAGTAATAACAAAATTGTAACGTAAATATCAAAGAATTGTTTGATTATTAATATGTTATATTTTGTTCAATAGGAAAAAAACAAATAAATCAGTTAATATTACGTGAAAGTATCTCAATAAAATTGCGATTCAGAAATAATATTTTTTAATCAAGGATCAACAATAAATTATTTCTTTATGATTAAAATTCTTCCGGTTAATATCTCTGAGAATATCAGAATATACTAAAAGTCATTTTTAAATACAAAAAATTAAAGAAAAACGATTGCTTTGTTATATTTTTAGCAAATAAGCAAACACGCCAAGGCTTAATGTTTATTTTTATTTACAATAAATTATAGCTAGAAGAATTTGATTAGAGATACACATAACGATAATTAACAATGAACATAACAATGATTAATTATGACATAAACACGTTCATTGTTTTGAATATTTCTTTTTAAAATCATCAGAGAGATGAATTTATCTCTTGAGGTTAATAAAACAATGTAAGGCACTATTTCGCATAAAAATGTTACATTGTGAACACGAATAAGTAATATTTGATTATGTATTTTTTTCTTTTATAATATTATCATGTATGTTCTCAGTGACGAGAGTATGATATCTGTATGGAGTATTTCAACACAAGTTGTTTTTTTGATTCAGTCACAAAGTAGTACTAGCCTTAAAGTATACTAATCTTATCTAAGGAAAGAAATGCACCTCATTTTTTTCATTCGTACATTTATAATAATCGATATAGCTTTCCGTAGAGGAAATAACTTAGCCAAGGATTCAAAAAATAGTTATTACATTAGTGAAAAAGCAGCTGGTACGTCTACCATTCATCTACGCGATAGAGTAATAATTTCCACAAACAGCAACAAAATAAGGTGCTCTGAAACGAACAGTATACAATGGTAAATATCTAGTATTTTAGCATCATATAATGCTCTAAAGTGGTGTTCGGAAACCCACTAACCTACCCGTGGATAATAACATCATTTTGAGTTACCCGTTACAGAAATATGATATTTTTTAAATCAATTTATTTTGTGAACATATTTAATTATTAAAAATATCTGAAAATGAAAAATTAAAAATGATTTTTGTAGCCTTGAAGTATGAAACAGAAGATCAATTTTTTTTTCATTATGTATTTTATTAATTTAATTATAATTTAATCAAAATAAGTTAATATAAAAAAAATACGAAATTGAATTTTTCACAGTCTCTCAAAAGGTTGCCGACCACAGTTATGGATTGTTTTTTTTACCAGTTGACGTTACATATGAAATACATATCAAGCTTATTTTTTTAAAACTTTATATACTTTGGGGGCACTAAAGTCTTCACATTTACAATAAACTATTTAAATGTAAAATTTTCCTATTTTTTTTCGTTGTAAAAAAGAAGAATTATATGTAGACTTATCTCCCTCCCCTAGAATCCCCCCTCCCCTAGAAGACTCCCCTCCATAATTTAATTGAATTAATTTGTTATTGTTCATAATCTAAATTTTTTATCATTGTTGTTAATCCAACTGTTTAATATAATATAATATAAAGGATAATTTTACTTCACTTTATTTAGACTTGTGTCTCTATATTTTATTTTATCAGTTGATAATGCTTGCACGAGCAAAAACTTATCATAACAATATAAACTATGAAATTCCCTAAATCTACTAACAAGAGACAGTTGACAATTCAAAAGTGATTAGGAAGTATGTTATAAACATACGACATCAATAGTAAATAATATAAAAAACTTCTTAGTTAAATGCAACTAAATAGTTCATATTAAATATAAACTTGAAATTAAATGTTAATCATAAATTATAATATAAATATTCTTACTAGTAAATTAATTTAATTTATAATAGTTTAATACAAGATTACTTCCGAGTTGAATGCGTCACGACTTACTTAGCCGACATATCTCTATGGAAAAAATGATTGTGATTTTATTTCTAATGTGTGTACAGACAAGAAGGCAAGAATCAATCGGACAAGGTTTATCGCGAACTTCCGCTGTTGAAATGCCAACGGGGTATGCTATACCGTATAATTATTTTACATTGGCATCTATTTTCAAAGAAAATGTATCGATTACGCATAAACGTAACGATGTTGTTTTTACAATTCGTTAAGGCTTCGGCATGTATTTGAGAGACTGTAAATCGAGGAACAGATGTGCAATTAGCAGCTTACCTTTTTTTATATTTTATCGTTGTTTCATTTTAAGAAGCAGTTTTTATGATTACATTTTTATCTAAATCATGTATTAATATTAAAACAATCAAAAAGCTTTGTCTGCGCTTAAAGTCAATCGATGTTCCAAAAGCTCTAAAATGACAGATTCTGACATAAAATACACATGAAAGTGACTATTAAAAACACGTTATTTCCCAATAATACGACAAAACCTGTTTCGCTTATTCCGTGAATCCAGACGTACAATAAGAAAATTCTGCGTTAGATTTCGAATTACATACATACATACATTACATACATTTTCATATTCTAGTTCTAACATACTCAAAATTTGTCTTACTTGGGCCGCATACATGAGTTTGCTACGATGTACGGATAATAATATAAGAAACAACCATAATAATTAAAATAATATAAGGAAACAATTGAAACATGCTGAAAAACAATTACGACTCTTAATAATTGGGACGAACTCTTTCTTACAGACAAATCATTTATATTATTACTTCATATAAAAGATTTTGGTCGGCCGTATGTAGAGTATTACTTATTTATAAAAGCAAAGTAACTTAGTAAGCGAAACTCAGAACGCAGAACTCTCTCAGAGTGCGTCACGGAAATCTCTTACAAATACTCGTATGGCCGTCTGACTTGGTGAAACATAATGTATTTAATATTGCTACATTTGAAATAATTTAAATAGGTGAGTAACATTTTTTCTTCTAATAATGAGAAGTTATATTTGTTGCTTCCTGACAATCAACATACAAGGATTTCAGTATAGATTGACAGACCTCACCTGCTTTTTGTTTTACGATAAAAAATATATTACATCCTTCGATCAATAAAGTAAATACTATTTTGCTATGGCGTGAAAGGTTTTTCAATATGCAATTATGATAAATAAAACATACCATAATTAGATGTATTTTAATTGGTTTACTTGTTAGGAGCGTTATATTCAAATTATTGTGATGAAATCGAGTTGAACACGAAGAGTTGAATGAATACAAAATGTCCGCCGCAACCACCATCTTGAGGTCATCATCTCGATCTTTTACAAATGTGTGCAGTGGTGCACCAAAATGTGGGATTAAATAAATATACGCATTGCAAAAAATATGTGATTACTTATATTTGTATCTTTTCAAACATCTAGTATAGAAAAAAATGTTAATGGTAAATATTTAATTAATACTTGTAACGTGATTGAAAGGAGGTAACGCTTTTTATTATATTTGAAATTTACTGTTTTTACAAGTGAGTATAATATTTTTGTTTGAGTATTGTTTCAGGCAGTATGGACAAAAACGAAGTTTGTATGAGTGAATAATATCTAAAAATTATAAAAGCCGGAATTGAAATCGCCAGAAAACATTAACCTAGTATATTTAAAAAGACATAATCCAAAAATTAAGTATGATGTTGTTACGTGACTGCCGATAAACAGTATCACTTGAAGACGTAAAAACACATTCATATAGAGACTTGAGTTTTCTCTTATCACTTTCTTATCGATGCATCCTGTAAGAAATATGGAAACGTATTACAAGAGATACCCTAACAAACTATCGATAATGATTTCAGCCTAAAAGTATAAAAACACTTTACCATGACAATTCTCTATCAGTTATTATAAACACATGTCTTTCCGTGATAGTTTATTTCAAGTCCAATCTGATGGTGATAACATTATCAAAACCATAAGTGTTGATTTCAAACTACAAGAACTATGTAATCTACCACTAAAGTGTTATTTCCTCTTTTACCATCGCAACTATTACTTTAGTCATTTTTAAGTTCTGAAGTCTTGAAAATAAAAAGATCTCACGTAAGTCTGTTTAATTTTAAAAGTGTCATTTGTGTTGATCTACTTTAAATATTAAAGACATATCCTGACAATTGTCTATTTTTCTGGACTATTTTACAAATATCTCTTCATGAGTACGAATAATACAATCAGCATCAGCAAATATTTTTCATCTGACTAATGAGATAAATTTATAATTAAAAAAACGTCCGAGTCATAGACAAAAATCTAGAACTCAACAGTATGCCGGGCATTGCATAATGAGCATAATGACATGAGTTTTCGTGCATTGGGTAGTGTTTGTAGCAGATCAAAAATATATTTATTTATAATACATTATGCGATTGTTTAGAACTAAATTTACGAATAAGAGACTTTGACACTGGTGTTAAAACTTTATAACATATAATATATTATATTATTTTTAAAGAAGTTCGTAGGTTGTCATTTTTTTATTTTAAAATATATCACGGCACTGGTTTATTAGAGACCATAATACTTCCATAAACTATAATGACAAGATTAATTTTATCACGATAAGGATCTATGGGAACTAAATAATGGGTACCAATATTCAAAACACACTACTATAATAAATATATTTATTAATTTTTCATCTCAATAAATTTTTCTTGTGTAGATTCTATCAATACTTATTAAAATCCAACAATTAGACATTAAGATAAGAAATATGATTTCGAAAAAAAGCAAAAATCACGGATTCGACGCTCATTTACACATTTAAATGATTGCATATTAAAATTTGTTTTTATTTGTTTTAAGATTATTATATAACGGCTTTTATATAACAAAACCACTTTCTCTCCGTCTGTACATGGTGTGTATCACAGTACAACACATAATGAAATATTATATTTTCATAAATTTACTTCAAATGCTTAAAATTTTTTCAGAATAACTTATTTAATATAAAATACCAATAAGATAGACGAGATTTAAAAAAAAAAGCTAAAACTCCTTTTTTTTAATTACAATTGGTAGCGTTTCTTGCTGACATGAAAAACAACGTTAGAGTCAAAGGGGTGAATAATTAAATTTTTTACTTCCCAAGCTCTAAACCAATCTTATCATAAGAGTGAGAGCTCTTTCCATTAATCCAAAAAGAACGACATGGGTATGGATGACTTGTTTTTAAAATAGATGCCCGAGACGAGAGTAATTTATTATTAATTCGTTGACCTTTAATTTGGACGTCAGTGGAAATCCAGTATAAAAAATGCACCTTGCAATCTTTTCAACGGCCTCTCACGGTGGCTTTAAGGATTCATGAAAGTTAAAATATATCTATAGAGCCTTTAACAGCACCAATGATTATATCATATTAAAAATTCTCGATACATTATTTGCCTTTGTTCTTAGCGTAGCGTTACTATATTAGCGTGACGGATTATAAATCGCTAGTTGAATTAATTCGCACCCATAGAGAAATCCCTTTTTAATATAAGTTTAGATAATCATGATTTTTTACTGTTTTTTTTCAAATTTGAATTGTTTAGGTTCGTACATTTTCATTTGTTACTAACGTTTCGGGTCTCAACTTTCCACATCTTCATGAATTTAAATCGACAGAAAGTAAATCACTTACGACAAATTATCAACACTTGTCTTGAAGCTAATTAAATTGATATTGGAATCAATTTTGAATTCCAATTTGATAATAATGGCAGCCTACCTAGATTGAAAAGATAATCTACAAATCTCGACATTATATGACCATAAGAAACAATAACTATTGAAATGTATTTGGGAAAAAATATAAATTATAAATAATAACTGATTTAAAATTGATGAGTTTAGCGGAATAAAATAATGCCAAATTTAGTAAAATTATTTGATTAATTCAGCGTCTTTTAGATAAACGATACTGTACAGGGGACCAAAGAAGGTTGACTTGTTGATTTAAATTCTTAAGACTATTTATGTTAGGTGTGGCTTATTGATTTATATTATATTTACTACATTTTTTTTGCCGTATAAACTACCAATGTGTACCATTGAATCAGCTAAGCAGCGTTAGTCGTATTTTGCTTGTTTAAAATTATGCCACGTTAACTTTTTTCTTTGTATAGAGCAGTGGTTCTCACGTGAAATTTCACTGTGGTCGCATTATAAACATCAGCTGTCCCATGGAGATGTCTCATGGCCGCACCAAATGTGATAAAAGTGGTTTCGATATTTATTTTTTGTATCGTTCATTACACTAAATGATCTTTCACAATATACAGTTGTAGGTAAAATCGACAAAATTAATAAAGCAATTGTTGTTAATTCTTTATATTGAATTGATTCATGGTCAACGTACAACTTCGCTCAAAATTTTTGAACAGTTTCATTATTAAAACGGTCCTTTACATAAACTTGACAAAATGTTGGATAAGTCAGGTTTATTCAATCAATTTTAAAATAATTATAATTTTATAAATTCATTTGTAAAAACGCATTTTTAAAAATATCAATATTTACTATAAAACTGTTGGTGGCCGCAGTAAAATCCTCTGGTGGCCGCCCACGAGAACCACTGGTATAGAGTGATGTTATAATGATCGGACTATAGCAGTAATATTAGAAGGGCTGATCGAAAGATAACATAGGCAGCCATGTTTTTGTACGAATTTTAATAGGCGTTTCATACGCTATTCATTTCTATGGACTCACGGAGTATAACGTTAAACGCTCAGTACAAGACCGAAAATTGATATAATATCTTTGTTTTTTTAATTAAAAATTGTTTATGGTTGGAATCTTAGGCTGAATAAAATATTACATAATATAAACCTACATAGAGTATTTAATACTAAAGGAATTTCATCGAACTACTCGTAAAAAACAATCATAACTGTTTTATATCATATACATATTATATTAAAATTGTTAATTAATATTATGTAAAATTTTCTGCAGTAATGTCGTTAAAGTATTCTTTTGTTATAAACAAGTCTCAAAGCAACAAATTTTCTTTAATATCCATTTTATTCAACTACTAGCTGATCGGTCACATGCTGCTGCGATCTTACAGTAAAGGAATACAAGGAAAATTGTTATGATAACAAATAATTTCATTATCAATAGTGTCGTTTTAACACTATTTATTTACTATTTGGGGAGAAAGTAGTATGCTAGAAACATTTGCGGGAGTGTATTCAAGAAATTTGTAAAGTTTTATATGGATCAGATGAATGGTAAAGTAATGCATTAAAGACAAACACACACACACACATTGGTTTATATATTGTATATAGATATAGATGTGTTACCTTTACTATAATTCAGAAAGTTGATTGGTCTTTGTCTGTCCATCTGTTACAATAACTAATCTCAAACTTTAAAAAATAGTGGTGTGAATCTCACATATCGTTCTCGCTCATACTATATCAACTATGCTCTTTCAACATTGTTATTAATTATTGATGGTATTTTTTTGGTATGTATGTTGGATGGTAGTTTTGTAGGAGATACAGTTCACCGTGGACTGTGCGTCTCATTTGATTTCTTAATGTTTAACATACAATAAATTTCAATAAACAATATTTTTGGGTTTTTTTTTACATAACGTACAGTCCATGGTGATATTTTCATCTTTCAACATTAGCTTGCACTAAAATATCGGCTTTTAAATAAAAGTGTTCTTTATCACAAGAAAAGTTAGACATTAAATACTACAATACAAATAGAAGATATAATAGTATACTACACATTCAATCTGACAATGTAATCCTGAATGATTTTCCGAAAACAATAACTTATCTCGTAATTCTTATAATAACTGTTTTCTTAATGATCTGGCTTCATATAATACTAAAAATATAACTGCATCTTCAATATACGATTTAATGTGCACGGAATGTATGTTTAGCGGATATTTGTCGATGCACTGCAATTATGTTACGGCAATGTTTCACATCGATCAATAGATTCAACAATATCTTAGGCCAGGCCTAATCAACAAAGTACAAGAAAGAAATCTTATTTCTTTCTTAATTGTATAAATATCCAATTGTATTTATCTCAACAGTTTTTTTGTTTGGTCGTTGGAAGTTATTTCGGCTTACGTCATCATCAGAACTGGTGATTAGTCGCTCACTGATATCAAAAGATTATTTTTACAGTACAATATTAACTTTCAGAAGACATTGTAATTGGACAACTTATATTTTAGACCAGGGCTTACAGTACCAGAAAAATATATATCAATACACCGGTATTACACATTTAAGTGCATACAAATTATTATAAAGTTAAAAAATAATTAAGACCAATTGTAACCGCTGAGCACAAAAATCATTATCGAACTTATAACATAAATTTTTAAATCTCTGAGGTATTAACTGTCACTTCTTGATGGAAAGGCATGACATTTTATACATTAAAAACACATTTTTTAGTACTTTTTTCTACAGTATAGCTAATAATCAAGACCATTAACAATTGACGCAATGAGCGAAAACGGTTCAGATCATAAAAAATATTATGGAAATGAGTACTAAAAATGTGGTTTTATTATTTAAAATAAATATATAGGATTGATCATCATAAATAATAAATTCACTTAAGTCAGTAAAATAAATATTTCTTCGTTTTTTTTGTTAAATTAACTCTAATTTTCAAGCCAAAGATTCCGTCTGTCCTTTTAGGCTGAACGCCAAATGGCAATTAGGTAATAACTGACAGATTAAGAAGATGGCTTTGTTAAGGTCATATTAAAGTGCACATTCATTTTTAGTTTTTTTTCTTCAAATTATTACCTGATTAAGATATACACAAATATGATATCATATACTCATTCTTAGATTTTTTTAAAATACCAGTATTCAAATTTGCATCACATGAAATGCCGGAAAACGGATATTATGTAAAGCTTATTCATCCGGTATAACAGTCCCTATATGTTTATTTGACTGTTAGAAGACATCGGGTTAAGTATGTTTTGATAAAATTTTAGACAGCTGTTATCAGGGTTGTGCAGTTGTTAAAAAAACACGACTCAAAAAAGTTGAATTTTGTCACGGTTTTTTCCCTACCTTTTTTATTTATGTGCATTTAATTAAAGATCCAACCAATCCAGCAAATTTTTCACAGAGATATTTTTCAAAATCGTTTAACAAGTATTCGGGGTCGCTCATTATTCACGAATCCGATTCCGACCCCGTCTCCAAAGCCTTGAATATTATACTTGGACCGCAGAACGTAGCTTTGTTACTCCCATTTTACAAAGTTCATTAATAGAACTTTATTTTTAGATTGGCATATAAGCCATGAAAATGTCAATATTAATGGCAGATAAAAAGAAAAAACGGTTTCGTGCTCAGTTGTATGAAAATGTATATTTGTTTATTGTGAATAATGTAGAATTTAAAAAATGAAAGTATGTAGGTGAAGTTTTTATTGAAACCCGAAAATTATGATGGTTTTATTGATAGAGAGTCAAGGTATTTCAAAATTTATTGCTGCTAGTAATAAACATTACCGAATCGTGTACATTGAAAACGCAACAAGTCATTTTTTTTTCTAAAATGAGATAAATATGCAAACATCTTCAGAATACCTAAATGCACAAATGTGATAAGAAAATATCACATGTTTGTATTATTGAAGCATTTGAGAAAATTGAAAAAAATGTATCTATTAAGAAAACGTTACTAGTCCACATTCGAAAAAGTTGATTTAATCAAAATATATTACACCCAGTCCCTTTTTTGTGCGATTTTTTTTACGCGAATTCGATTATACGCGATTTTTTTGGACGGCACCGTTACATTTTTTACGTGCTTCAGTCGTTTTAACGCGATTTTTTTCATATTGTATCAAGAACTGACTCATATCAAGAATCTCCGAGCAAAATTCAAGATTTCGGGCAAGAGTCCGAGCAAAATTCAGATTCATGCAAAATTCAATACTTTCGTTCAAAAAATCGCAAACGATTATATTTCGCAACCGAGAGTGACAGCAGCGAATAATTCATATAAAATCATAAAATATATAATATTTTTTTGCACGAATTTTAAAGAGCAAATTTTGGTTTTTCATACGTTTCTGGTACTTTTTAACGCGATATATTAATTTTTGGAACCAATTTATAAAATTATATGAAAGTTGTGATTTTTTTACGCGACTGAGGACTGGGTGTATAGCTTTAAAGGAAAAAATCTTCTTTTTTTTGTTTGAATACAAAATTTAATACATAAAATAAAATGTATATTACAATTTTCATTGTAAATTTTTACAGGAAATATATTTTTAGCTCTCTTAAACAATTACAAAAGCGTGACTTGTAACGTTTTCGAACTACTCAATACAATCAATCTTCTTGAATATATTTTGAACTGTTTAAGTTTGTATCAGTGTTTTGTCACATTCGACCGGTTTCACTTTTCAGCATACTACAGATACAAGTGCCAATTATTAAATAGTTTATGCATAATATAAGACAAATTAACAAATAAACAGGTTAACGATCAACTTTAATTGAAAATTATTGACATACAAAATTTCAGAATATAATATAATGCAATTAGTGATGCTTAGATGAACAATTAGTACCATATTGATATTGGAAAAAATAAGACTAATATGTAATCTATTTTTGTGGAACAATATTTAATTTCTAATTTGATGTAATTAGTTTATATGTCTATCTTCATCATCATCATTAAAGTTCTACATTTTGTATGTATTTATGAGATTAGTGTCCAAAAACACACGAAACGGCAATCGACAATTATATACGATAATATACTGAGCTTTTAAATATTAATAAAGCTAGAAATTAAGTAAATTTAACAATGCAATTTAAAAATAGATACAATAATAATGAAAGGGCAATTATCGATCAATAATCGTACGCTTGTCAGCTCATAGAAAAACGTTCAAATGAAAAATGAAAAATAATTACTACAAGAAAATTTTAAATTGCAGTGGTGTCGAGGTAATGATAGATTTTTCGATAAATAATTTCGAGTCAAGTAAAAATTTGCAACTTTTGAATGAAAAATTGATTTATTATAATGTAACATAAATGTTGCAGTGAAACTGTATTTCAAGTGAAAATGTTTTCGTTAGTGAACATATTTCTAATAAATCAGTCAAACGTGGTTGCGATCTCAGAGTAAGGAAATTCAAATGAACTCATGATAAATGATAATTGAAATAATATTGTTAATAACATTTAAGAGTGATAATATAGATTAGATTACAAATCGATTTTTTATGCCGTACACTTTCATGGGAATGTACTTAATAAATTCGTAAAGTTCCATATCGATTTTTGTGTGTGTATAATAACGTAGAAGAATCTGTTGTTTGAATAGTAACCGAGGTTCATCATAAATTAAAACGTCAAACTGTAAGGAAATATATGAATAGTAAGACACGTTGATCAGTTCTGTTTCCACAATTTAATGGTATATATATCAGGACCGGTTTCGTTCATGATGAGCATTATCAATTAAGTAAACACTATACTTCATTCATTGGAATATATTGTATTTTCAACAAGAAATAATAGTTAACACATATCAATGAAGCAACTCAGAATTAACGACTTTTTCTAAAAATTAATGTTATTAAACGGTAATGAAATATTATTTGAAGCTTATAAGGAATGTAGGATTGGGGTTTCACTGTCACAGTGGTATAACAGAACATGACATATTTTTTTTAGTAATTTGTGCAAGTTTTTTTTTTATTTTAGATTGTCCTGAGTATAAACATTGTATTACTAATATTCAAGTCGTTGACAGTCGGGAGACGATACCTCTATCCTTGGGTATGGGAAAGATACTAAACTTCATGTATCCGAGAGAAACAATTTACAGCATTTACGTTTCCTTACACCAAATCACAGTGGCGTTGTAAAAACCTTCAATATTACATCTTTGCGTTTCCGAACACAATATTATCAACTGACGTATCGGTGACCTTAAATGTGAGAAGACCTCGAGCCAAAGTTCGATGCCTTGCCCGTCCCTTTTGCTAACAGATTTGCTCAAATTATATTATAAATACAAGCTTCGGTATAAATTACGTGTAATAAATAAGCTGGCAATAAAAAATATCGTTTTAGTATAACACATTTGGTTAAAGTTTGACCTACAAATGGCACGACCAAATAAATTATTATTTTATGAACGCTGAGGTGAATCGACGTAACATATGTGTGGAGATATTGAGAAACACTGTATATTTTCTTTACTATCGAATCATTTTTAAAGAAGGAAGTAAAGTAGAAATTTTCATAAAGTTAATTTACATCAACTAAATAAATACTGGCAACTAGTATGATTTAAAATTCATCGAACGTTAAAAAAGATTACGAGAAATCAATGAATATTAGAATATTAAGATTTAAAATTTCAAAAAGTTTCGAATATTTTAAACAATAAAAATTGGAAGTAGTTATTCCAAAAGTTTTTTCTTCCTCTAATCAAAGCAGTAACATATCTATGTCATTTTTTTATAAATAAATATTGACTTGTTAATTTGCTGAAATGTATATTTTGTTTTATGAACATTATTAATTATGTTTTTATCTGAGATCAAATCTAGTAATTATTTAGCTAAGTGGCCTATTGATTAATGTATTCAGGCCATGCGTGCACACTTCAGGTTTAATAATTTAAGAAGAAATTATATTTGAATATTGCAATACTGCCGCCGTGAAAATAAATAATGCATGCTGTCGAGATAATTCAGTGGAACGCATTTTAAATTGTATCAAAATTAAAATGAAAAAAAAAACACACACATTTGGACGTCGTATGAGACATTATATTTAAAATTCGAATACTTTTTGGAATAGTGTCTCAAATATATGTGATAACACATATGTACTGTTCTGTACGATTTTTCCTTTAAATCATACCTAACTTCGTTCAGAAACTGGTCGTTATCAATTATTATAGCTAAAATAGTAGAATACTAAGCAAATCATTTGAATTTTATTATGTGACATCGATTTTTCTCTCTTTAAAATCTTTTATACTCCTTTTAAACGATTGGAGATTGTTTGCTGAGGAACGTTATATTTTGCCGTATCTTGTAGTTTTTTCATTTGACACGTATCATTTAATGAAATCAAACATCATTAAAACGAAGAACAACAAATTCAAACATTATTGAAAAGATTTATGTATCACATGGAAAAAATCATTTCTTTTTTTTTCTAAATAATAAAACAACATTTTTTGTCATATTTCTACAATATATTTTATGATCAGGACTGGCTTCGTTCATTACTAACATCATCAACTGATAAATCGCGAGTGTTAATTAATAATAGTTCTGACGATGGCGTGAGCCGAAATAGCTATCAACTATATTTGTTAAAAATAATTTTGTAGAACAAAAATACATTGCTATTTTTTCACCGTGTTATAATGGAGTTCTACCAAGTGAATGCCAATTCAATCAATTAATTAATAATGCTAGCGATCAACGAAACCGGTCCTGATCACAACGTATATCGTGCACTAAAAAATGTTTTTTTTTTTTTATTATTTAATGCCATTCTATCAAGAAATATCAGATAAAGCCAGAAAAGTGATAATCATTTTTTTGACGATTAAGCCACAATTTACATTTTTTTGATATAGAGCGTGTTAACCGAAACCAATACAAAGTATATAAGAGCTTTAAGCATAATTTTACTTCAAAATAAAGTAATTCATTAAAATTCTCGCAAACGTTTTTTTTTGTCAGTTTTTGATATTATTAGGCGAAAATGATGTTTGTACTTTCAAACAATTCGACACTTGAAGATCTATAGCTTATTTCCAAGGTAACGGAATTACATTAACATTAATTCTTTATCAAATTTCATATATTATACAATGGATACCTCGATATTAAGAAAAAATGTTTTAAAAATATAACACGGTAAAAAATATTAAACATCTACAATAATAAATCATATTTTTTTAATATTATATCATATAAGGCAGGTATAATTTGTCACCTGTTTTTTTCTTCGATAATATAATCTCGGAAATAAAAACTAATGAACACAAAAGGTGTGGCCGGTTTTGTTCTCTGAAATAACGCGGTCAAGATGAGAGGTCAGCACCTTCTGTGGTTCATTCTATACATTACTGTTGGCCAAGTTCCGTTTTTATTATTCCACTTATTCATCACGAGTCCTTGATGAGATCAGAAACTCGGACAGTATATTATTATTTCCTGACCGCAAGAACTCGTTACAAAGTATTAATTCTCATTAGACGTTAATATATGTTCTATAATAAAATTCCAAATAATTCCGAAAGGTTATATGCAAATTAGATTTACTTTTCGCGTATTTCCCCGTGAAAATAAAATGTACGAAACATCTGAAGGTAAATAATGATAAGACAACATCTGTCAAAATCGAAAAAAACCCTTACGATATGAAATCTGATAAATTTAATAGTTCTTAGTAAATTTTTATATCCACAATTTTATTTAGTTATATTATTAGCAAATAACAATTGATTCGCTGGTAAAAAGGCATATATTATATATATGCCTATATTTATAAAAAAATCATCGGGAGATTACAAACTCAATAAACGTAGCTTTCAAGGTCAACAATATAATCTTAGGCAGACATCTTAAAAATAGTAAAGATAAAATTAATAAACTGGACAGAAGCGCTATTTATAAAATGTCCTGTGGCTCATGTTTATCTGTTTACATCGGACAGACAAGTAGAAGTATATCTAATCGAGCTAAGGAACATGTGAGACCATTCAACAGTAAAAAAACAGATTCACAATTCGCTAATCACGTTATTAATGAATCAAATAATATAAATTCAAACTCAGCGCATAAATGTTTCCATCTTTGTAGTAAGGGTCGGAGAATGACGGCTTTGGAACAGCTGGAAATCAATAGACGCCAATTATCACAAAGAATTCTTAACGAACAAACTAACATAATAGTATCGCCACTTGTCCAGCCGTTGTACAAAGGGGTGGTCTGATTTGCGTCCATAATGACCACTTCCGTCCCACACATAAACTTATTGTCATAGACACCCATTGTTTCATTTAGAATCTTTGGAAATTTAGTGGCACTAAACAGTTAAAGTAACAAGCTAGGCCGTTGGAACAGGGGAGAGGATGTGTTGTTAGCTTAAGCATAGTTCTGACGAAATAGCTATCAACTATATTTTTTAGAAATAATTTTGTAGAACCAAAATACGTTGCTATTTTTTTCACCGTGTTATAATGGAGTTCTACCAAGTGAATGCCAATTCAATCAATATATATTATATATTTTCATAATTTAACACCACAATAAAATGAAAAAAAAAAAAAAATGTGCTGTGGAGTCGTTAAAATAAAGCACGACTACGACATTGTCCAACAACACGTCTCCGACACAAAAAAAAAGTTTATTTTTATCAGATTTCTTCATACCTTTTATATTTATGCGTATTAAAGTTAAGATCAACCAACTAGCCCGGAAAATTGTTCATTGATATAGTGTTCAAAGTTGTCTAATCGAAAAAGGCGAAGTCGCTCGTTTTTCATAACTCAAACTTCGCAGTCCTGGATTTGATCTACTAATTACTGATGTCGCAACTCTACGATACGGCTGAAAGCAGTGTGCATCAATGGTTTATATTCAATAATATAGCAATGTTATCAGTTGTAAAAGATTCGTGTTCAGACTAGTTTTTGTGTTAAAATATTGCCAGAATAGTCCTGATCGGGGGTGGGGAACCTTTTCATTTCAAAAGGCCACATTCACATATCTGATTCGACATAAGTTCGCAGTAAAGAAAACGTTGAAACCACCCTATAAAATAAATATTTTAATTTACATTATAAATTAGACAAAACGCAATTAAAAAAATCTTTTAAAAAAACACATTTACAAATATAACTTATTATATTATATATTGTTATAACATACTAGAGTTTTTACGTTCTTTTTCTAACTAAAGTATAAATTGTTGATCAAAGAAACTATATTTAATAATTTAATTGTGTATTGTGTAGCAACAAAGAAAATCGGGAGTGACGTTTCGTTAAAACCTGTGGAACAAATATTTTAAAATTTTCAATTAATAATATCGATATGTTATTCTGAGTTAAGTAGTCAACGTCGATGGCTTTGGTAACAAACTCTATTACAGAGAGATGATTTTTCAATAGGTTTCCGTTTGAGCGCATAGATGTCTAAAAATTGTGAAAAAATAGAAAATTAAAAATCCTTAAATTTTATAAAAATAATATCAAGGCTGAGCAGCCGATACGAAAAAAATATCTGTTATTTAATCTTGTAAAACCACTAGAACCAAAGTGAAGCTAGTTTAAAATACTGAAAATCGACATTGAAATGCAGAATCAAACAAAAAAGTTAAGGACTCACGAGAAACTTTTAATATACTGGGGAGGCCTTGATCTATTTTAAAATACAGTAAACAATTCAAAATATTTAAAATACAAATAATAGCAAAAATTATCTCGATTAGATTTAGATATTTCAAAATAATTAGTAATTATTTTATTCATATTAATTCTCTAAAATTGGTCACGTATTCTACATTAAATGTAATAGTTTGATATTAAATTATTAAATTTAATAGCATTGAATGAAATTTCAATGTCTTAAAAAACGATAATAATAAATAAAAATCGTTTTTCTGAAAAAACCGCATTGGGGTTTTTTAAACAATTATTTATTATTATTTAGAAACGAGGCTACTGGATAGCTATTGTTTTAGCCATTCATCAATGGCGATTGTCAGATTATTTTATTATGGTAATATGCACAAAAAACTCGTCTATCGCCTGGGGTAACGGCTTATTCAGAGATAATAATTTATATGACACATTGCAAACGATCTGGAAGTGTGTGGTGGAACGCGGTGGCAAATTAACAGGTGTCGATCGCAGTTAGATTAAACCTCGAACGAATTTAATAAAAAATATTTTTGTACACGTCGAAGCTAATTTTACATTAGTTGTTGAAGATTTTTAAATACGGCCAATCGTCTGAAAAACATTATTGACCAGAAAACTGGAAGCCCATGGCGGTAACAGATTATTTTTAAATATAGTCAAGGGTATGACGGAATGTATTTTCTCCTAGAGTTGATATCGAATGATTAAATTAGTTGAAAAAATCTGTCAATTAGAGTTAAGCAAAGTACACATTTCATAAATTATTATTAAAAAATATCCTGCGTATAGTATGACATATCGTTTACCCTTATGAGATTTCAGCGTTGCATCTCACTGAAGGAAATTAGAGGTACTTGCAAATCCGTTAAATAGTTTTTAATAGGATCGTATAACCTGTAAGAACCAAAATATATTTGCATTTGAAGTTTTCGTATTTAATTTGTATCTTTGAAACTGTATACAATTCCACATGTTTTGTCATTCACGACCTGGGTTTTGTCTTTCGGTATCTTCAGGCATTGTACCACACGAATGCAATAAAACTGAAAGAAAATAAAAAGTTTGCATTGCTTATATACAAAGTCGTTAGTCTAGATTGTTTATAAGATTATGATTACCATCATTATGGTCAATTCAATAGATATAAAATTTTTATCAGATATATACAGGGGGTGATCTGCTAATGAACATTATCTGTTCCTGACTGTGTTCGTTAACCGATCATTGATCACGCCGATTATTTTTACAGATAAAATAAGTAGTCTAGAAAGATCGTCGTAGTTCGTTATCCAAATATGTGCTCGTTGTCCGAACTCAAACATCTTTCGTGATAGTGTTCGTTGTGCGATTTGTTCGGAGTTCGAACTGTTCGCTAACCGATCAATCAGGGTCTTAATTTATTTTTTGTGTTTTTTCTTGCATATAAAATATATTTTATATAGCTCCAGATGATTCCGAAAGGTGAAACACGGTTGTGAGTGACAAGACGTGTAAAAATGTACACAATTTCAATAATTAAAAAAATATTTTAAAATTACTTAAAACACGCTCAGTCGACAAAATTTCAATTTGACGTAAGCAATGAGTCCCTTATTTCTAATAAGATGTACACTGGTACAACATATGGAATATAACGGTAGACGTGGCTATTGTGATAGTTTTGGAATATGTGGGAAATACCTTTTAAAATAAAAAAACCTAAAAATTTCCGACCTAGTCAATGAAAGATTTTATCATGTAGGTTACGTATATCATTTTCTCCGTCCACAAATTAATCACCCAGTCCAACCCACATTGATTAAAAATAAATATTTTTTTCTAAATTATGATCATTAAGAAAAAGCTTGACCCAGTTTTTATAATGCAATGCAAGCGAGTGCTTTCTGTCGTGATATGATTGTTCGAACAATACCGGATATGGTCAGCATATTATCAATCTAATTAGCGACCAATTGATTGAACTCCATTAATGATATTATAAAAAAATATCTCCAATTCATATCTATCACGTTAAAGTGTGATTTTAGATACTATAAACGACGTTTTATCCGTGAAAATTTACTAGGATTTAGTTTCATCGGGTACAAGTTTTAACCTAAAATGTCGAAGAATTATTCAAAAATTTCAACTGAAATGTTTCATACAGACACTATACTGATAGTATACTACACTATACTATTCAGAATTGAAGTTTTATGATGTTGATTGATGAATTTTTGTAACATTTAGATCGTAAAAATATTGTACATTTTAATTAACAAATATTACTCTTTTGATGTAAAAGTGAACTGTTAAAGTAAATCGAAAATCTGACCTTTATGCAGTCGGTCAATCTCTCGTTTAGGACGGGATAAAGATTAAATATCGAGGCAAGAAGAAAAGATTCGCTTTCTCTACAGTTTTTTTAACTATCGTATATGACACAGATAAAAAAGATGAAGATCACATACATTTCGTTTTATTAATACAGAGAAGTCACGACCCGTCTTGAAACTTTATCGCATTCATCGTTTTTATTGAGATTCCCTTAATAGCGATAAATCAGGCTTTCACTGTTATCGAAAATGAGTGTTTTTTTTAAATCAAAAACAATTATTTATTTCAGAAATAACCTACGTGCAATTATAATTTCATATTGACGAACTTTGAAATCTAGGTCGACGATATAATTCATCTAAAGTAAATAAAGCATTTACATACAGTGCTGTAGAAGGCAACTTTGTGAATGGTATATGGTAATGCATTATTTTGGGATATTGTATACTTTATATTAATATTCAATGACACATTAAACAAATTTACCCTGACGTACACTGAAATTTAATTGCGAATTAAATGAAGGATAACGGCAACAATATTTTGATATAAATATTTAAGTTCGTGGAATTACATATAAAAAACAAGAGTTACTTTAACTCAAAAGAATGAAAAGATAATACTATTTCGATTTTGTATAACTACTCTGGATCTCGATTGATGAGTTCATTCTTTTGATACAATATCAGTAAAGACAAATATTTGAGCGTTGTGTGATAAATGTTAAAAAAATCTTAAATGTGGTTCAAATATCAGACATGATCGGATATATATTTAGTTTATGTAATTTGCATATATATATTTGTGATCGATTTGCATTGACAAACATACGTTTTGAGTGCCTTAACACATAAGAAATTAACTAATACCCATATAATATTATTCCCCAAACTAAAACTAAAGCCAATTTTTAGGTGTTAACCCGTCACTTTTTGATGGAAATGCATGATATTTTAAATAATAAAAACACATTTTGAGTACATATTTTCACAATATGAGACCTATGAAACCCATTCCGATCAAAAAAATATATTGTGGAAATAAGTATAACACCGAAAATGTGTTTTTATTATTTAAAATATCATGCCTTTCTACCAAGAAGTGACAGTCATAATGTGATCAATGAAGCGGATACAATAAACTTGTCATTTTTAACTGTCTTATTTAAAAAATATAAATTAAAATTAAAACTTTGTGTTTACAATGTTTGTACCAATTTTTTTTTAAATTTGTTTTCTGTTTGTGTGTGATATTAAGTTTTAATATACCCTCAACTACTGCACTGCATTCGTACAGAATATTTTAGCAATATATTAAATTTGTAACGACGGTGAACTGATTTACTTTCAGTCTAAATAATCATAATTAAAGTTATACAAATCAAAAATCAATTGATACATGTAGCATGTATAATAATTATTCAAGGATATTTTTTGAAGTCGAATTACATATTATTTTTCTGCCTCAGTAGTCAGTCATTCTTGTTCGACCTCCGACGAATTTTACGGACATCCTATTTTGTTTCTCAAAGCGTCGATTAGATTTTTTTTGGGACACAATTAAATCAGTTTTTTCAATCTCTAGAAGCAATACTATTCTATATACCTGTAACGGCTTGAGGTCACTTCATTCTGTCGTGTTATAGATCGAATGAATCTAATTTCTAGGCACAGGATGGTACAAAACAATTTATTATAATAGCGATAAAAAATTCTTAATTTAAATGTCATTTGATTGTTATTTCCTAGTTCTTTTTAAGCTTAAAAAAATATTATTAAATCATAATAATATAATGCAATATTTTTCGGTAATTTTTTTAGTTGCAACGTAAACTCGATCCGCTACTGGATTGGTTGTTATTTCAGATTTGTATTTATTTTTAAAAAAATGGATCAAAAAAAAAACATCTAACAGCATCATAGTTTACTGTTATATATAAATATTCCAAGTATTTATTGTCATGGAGATAAAAAGCGATGGCATTAAGTCGTAAATGTTTTATTGGCACATATTAATGTGTTAAATGAAAATATTGCCGTAGACAGTAATTCAAAATAATGTATAATACATAATTCTTAATTATGGCAAACATTTTATACTAGCGGTTGAAAATTGAAAGTATGACGATGATCGCATATCACTAACCAGCGAAATTTAGTCAAACAATAAAAATTTAACCAACAAATTTGAAAGCAGCACAGTTGACGTAGAAATAGCAGAATTACATAACAAATTTACCTTCATTTCGGTACACCGTTTGAGAAAAATAGTTGTGACAGACAGATTTGTATATGTATTTATGCCTCATAGTATGGATTTTAATATCGTACAGTGTAAAACTTGCAAAAATATTAAGAGAATACATCGTCACAATCTGCTACGGATCAGGCTATTTAAATTCATAGTGACATAAATATTTAATTATCAAAATACGCAAATAATCATAACCAAAAAGAGCATTAGTTGTTTTCGAAAATATCACTGAAAAACTAGCATTCGTTTTTTTGTATGGCTATTTAAAAACAGTTAGTAATGCATTGGAAGTCAATTCATTTATACTCACCGTGTATCTTTATGACCGTTTCAAAACTTTTTTCCATTAGATAATACAGACCTCTACATCAAAATTTGATTTAATACATCTATGTAGTACAATCAAAGGTTCTTTTGAATATTAATCGTTACTAACGGGGTCATTTATAAATACATATATATGCATAACATAATATATCTAAACATATTTAGACTAGTGATTTTGAAACTAATGCTAATTTTGATGGTCAAAAAAACACTAAGAAATTATGTGAAACTAATTAAAGGCGGGGTAATGCTAATCGAATATGGCGAACATATTTTTAATTATATAAATTATCTTAAAAAATTCTTTGCAGCATTTTAAAATATCTACTTAGTTTGATTGATGGAATTTCAATATCAAACGTATATCGTTCAAATTTAGTACATTGCCATATGTTTTATCACTACCGACTAATAATATATTTAGTCAATTTTACTTTATTCAGCAATATTAGAAATCAACGTAACACACGTGTTAAGTGTACAAATTTGAACAAACCAGTCAACCTCATTAAATATTTTCACTGATTCTTTTAAATGAGTCAAATTTAATTAAACGAAAATCAAAATAAAATATTTTTTACAATAAAACGTTGATATTTTAACGAACGGGTAGCTTACCAATATTACTTTAAAATTCATGATAATGTATGATATTGACTGAAGGTGCTTGTTGGAATTTCAAGATAAAATTTAAATTGTTACAACTTTGTACGATTCCACATGTTTTGTCATTAACGACCCGGGTTTCGCCATTTAGGCATTCTATTACACGGATGCAACAGAACTAAGCAGAAAAATGTTTTGTTGCATCCGTGTGATCGTAGAAAGTTGTGACAATTCACAGTAAACGAAACAGAAACTACAAATCTTTCAAATTTAATTATTTTATGCATGCTTAATATTTCTAGTTTTATCTTTATCTATTAGCAATAATTGCATTTATAATACTAGATTTATTGACATGACCGTGGCAAAACTGTAACGCTCTAGGGCTTCCGCCCTACTCAGTTTCGCGGCCAAGGGCATGGTTAAGACACGCAGCTGATCTGGATTGCTGTTTTTGTGAAATATGTGACATCACCAATGGATCAAATTTTTACTGTCACTTAAACACTATTCCCTTTTAACACCTTATAATTTTTCACAGGTTTTCCAAAAATACCCTGGAAAATATCCATTATAATGGAAAATATAAATTCATGAAATGGTGTTAAAATAAAGACATTTTGGTAAAACATTTTATATTTTATGAATGGGTAACATTATAGATTTATTCTACATGTAAAAAAATTTCAGGTCAAACAAGCCCGGTTGTTTGGCCTTAAATTTTTGATGAATTTGTTTAGATCCATCGTAAGCTACTCAAAAATTTTGTAGCATATTTATAAGTTTCGATAACCAATAATTTAATGAATGATAAATTAAAGAAAGTCAAAATAGATTCTAGGTGTTGTAGAACTCCATTGGGTGGGTTCAAGTCCGGGAGTTTCGATAAATTTGATACCATCATAACATTTTGGTACAAAAATTAAGTATAAAAAACAATGCTTTGTGGGGTTGTATTATATAACTGTGGACCTGTACGTGGCTCGGATACAAAAGGTTAGGTACTCTATATTACAATACTTCTCATTTTAACTTAAAGTTGTCTTACGTACATAAAAATATATGTAACACTTAGAAAAGCTGATATATCGGTTCTAGGGTATTAACCGGTCAACTGCCAAAAGCGTCTTAAGACGCATAATTTTCTGCGAACGGAGCGCCGCTCATACAAAAATTACGTCTTAAGACGCGCCGTTTTAACAACCTTGACCTTGTTTTTTTGACAACCCTGTACCATGAACAATTAACACGGTGAAAAAATAGCAATGTATTTTAGTTCTACAAAATTATTTTTAACAAATATGGTTGATAGCTATTTCGGCTCACGCCATCGTCAGAACTATCAGAACAGAATAGTTCTGACGATGGCGTGAGCCGAAATAGCTATCAACTATATTTGTTAAAAATAATTTTGTAGATGTAAAATACATTGCTATTTTTTCACCGTGTTATAATGGAGTTCTACCAAGTGAATGCCAATTCAATCAATGAACAATTAATATTATGACTATGGATAAATGACGACTGGCGCGCTCTTCATTTATTCGGCAAATTATATAAATAAACTTTATTACACTCTCAATAACGATATGTTTAGAAGGTTTTATTTTTGTCGTAAAATTCGCAGCGTGCTGGGTACCGCCATACATGTACCTGCCGGCAGTTAACCGATTAAGAGGGTTAAACACAGTAAATTTTAATAAAATCAAAACGAGATGATGTCAGTAAATACAAAATTGACGACTGTCATGTTTTTATACGGTTCACTTATATTTCTTGGGTCAAAGGACATGTGTTCGACTGGTTCAAATCATGGAATAATGAACTTTTTCATACGTAAGGCTTTAAATTGATCTTATAATGTAAAATTCTTTTCAAACCTACCAAATAATTACAAGCGAGATGAAACTATAGCGACAAATTTTTTATCTTACCTCGATTCCAGTCGATTTCTAGTCAGCGTGGATAATCTAACCGATTAATTTTTGTATTGCGATAAAATATTATACATTTTTAAGCAGTCTAATATTTCCAGCAGCTTACTATTCATTAAAAAAATTGACTATGGCTTGTTTTGAAATTTAATAGTGCTGAGCCAACTGTTAAGAATATTTAATTATTTGGGTATCTTGATAATTTCATTTGTTTTTATATACAGTTAAAGTCGCTCAACCTATCTTTTTCGAATAAAATTTCGAAATCTTCCATACTGTAATGCCAGCACGTGAACACTGCAAACTGACGCCAACAAAGTTGAGCATTCGACTACGGGCCAGAACTTGATTTATCTGTAAATATTAGTTGAATAGAAAACAATTAGTATTTTTTCATAAGTTTCTACTTCAGAGTAAATTGTTGAGCGGTTGGTTTATGGGAAGTTCTCATTATATCTCGGCGATATCTGAGGAGTGATGTTTTTTACCTTTAAAATTTGATTTTTTTCTTTATTCAATTATTAAGATTATTTCGTGATACCGTGATATTTCGTGAACCCAATAGATTGACGAACCGTTTCGTCTATACCATCCGATAGTCACTGGGATAGATTTTTTCTATTTTGTCATGCCGAAATATTTTTCATTAAAAAATAGTCAAATAATTTACATGAATTCTGTTTATTGAAATTTTTCATAAACACACCAAACAATTTTCTCAAAAAAGGGCGATCTATAAAAGTAAGCCTGATGTGATCAGATACAAGACAAATTTCATTGTATTTGATGTATATCATTCGTTTTATTTTGTTTCAATAATAATAAAATAAAAAAATGTCATTAGTTAAAAAATGTTCCTAATGTTGACTTATACGATAGTTCCCCCACCTATCCGTTTTTTACCGCAGCTTAGACGAACTTTATTCGATACCACTTTCACTTGCATCCAACCCTAAAACAAACAAAACATTTTTTTATCGAAGCCTTCAGTCGAAATCGCAAGGTGAATGCAGACAATGATAACATTCTTTACCTCGCCGAGATGTGAACCCGGATCTGAAAGTTTCGCAAGATCTGGTCAGACTATCACAATGCAACTCGACCTGCACCGTATCATTACGATTTAGAGGTTTCACTTAACCTCGTAGCTATCGCAATGATTATCCACAGTACCGATGGCGTAAATAGTGGAAGAATTTATGGACATGCCCTACGTGTAAATCTTTTGGAGAAAGTGACATTGAAATTTCGATAAGTATAGTTGTCACCCAGAAAGTAAAGTATTTAGAGATAGGTGACGAAGCCGGTTATCGTCCTCACTAACCTGTTTTGAAAAATCTTTAGTCGGTACTAGTGAATATGTAGTTGGTCTTTGGGTTTAAGCATTCTCAACAAATGCTATCGATATCAATTGCAGGTAAAAGTAATAGAAAATTTTAAATTGTAATTCAACATTAAAAATATTGACTTTCGATGTTGATGATTTCATTTATCTTTTTCTCTCAAAATTAATATTACTTTCCAACAATGAATTAAATTATTCAGCATACAATATAACTATGGTACGAAATTTATAAAGTAATTCAACAAAAAACATCTAATAAAATTTATAACTATGTTCTTTCACTTGACAAGTGTTTCGCTACTTTGAGAAGCATTTTGGGACTAACTTTATCGTAGATTTATTTATTATTCAAGTAAACAGTGAATCTAATTCTTAACATTAAACCAACGAAAAGTATAGGATTGTTTCCTTTTTAATGGACGCTGTGAGAGACTTTGTATCAAACAATAATGTTACTAACAATCTTAGCGTTACTGATACCAAATTAAAAACAAGAACTTAGAAATGAAAATTACAAAGGAAAAAATAATATCGGTGAGGTACTTGTTCTATTTTAAATGTTATTTTATAATACCAGTTTGCTCTATGCTAGTTATTTAATTCCTGTTTTATTAAATTGATGGATTACTTATGTTACTATGTGTGATAAAAATATGACTATTTTAAATTTTATATTTGCGAAATCTGAATTTTTTTGGTTATTAAGACATATTATTATATTTGCTTGCAGAATTCTTGAAAATAAAAGTTTCTATAAACCGTAAATACATGTAAAACATTAAATGAAATGAAATCTAAAATAAGATTTAATAAATTTCTCACTAACGCGACATCACAACCTGAACGACGATTTTCGTTATCGATTTCTCACTTCAAGATAAATTTTTAGAATTCACATAGTATATTTGTTACTCAAGTACATTGTAATATGTACGTTATATCATATATCTTCTCTACAACAGATTAGGGATCGTTGCAGCACTGATAGAAAGGCGTGGTACAATAATCTGAGATATTCAATTCTATTGGAATGTAGAAGAATAAGATCGTGTTTTTATGATGTTTGAGATTTAATAAACAGTTACGTGGGTATAATCTTCTGCTACACCTGTCAGATAAAAAAATCATGGAAAATATGCGACTTGTATTTTTTTGTAACATTTACGTAACAGTGTGGTAGTATCAAATAGTATTGAAATGCTATTGACCCCGCAAAGGTCAAATCTATAGATTTTTTTGCTCACTTTTGGAAACACACATTAAAATATCATTTATAAAATTATCAAAAAATATACAGTGTATGTTACAACGTATATCGATTAAATTCTAAATAATGAAATCCAAAAGAATCTCATGTAATAGATATTTCTTGCCTAATTTCCAGTTTTAATTGGCACACAAGACTCGATAAAATCAACCTCTATCGGTTTTCATATATCAAACCAAGAGAAAAAGCCTACACACATTGTTCTATGTATGAAACATACAGGGTTCCGGCAGTTGAGCGCGTGTTGGCTGATGATTCGCAGGATGTGAATTTGATGTATCATGAATAATAAATATAATATTTTTACGGGTCTTCGATTTAACAAGTTTAATTTATAAGCTGAAGAAAAAGTCCTCTTAAATTCAATGTTTGTAAGATGATATTCTATTTTTTGGTAATTCCACTCTTAATTCAGAGTGCATGGACTAATAATGAAACTACCTGAAGTTATTAAATTAATTATTAATTAAATAATCTCAATAGAAGATTCTTTTACGAAAACTGATTGTAACTCAGATACTCATCTACTTATTTAAAGAGAGTAAGAGTGGAAGGATACAGAAGAGTAAAAAGCAGGGTTTCTCAAACTCAATGGAACGATTGGTAAATCTTGAAATTCCTACAGGACACCTTGTTTATTCTGTACAGTATGTAATAGAAAGAAGGATATTTCATCTTTTTTATAGTTATTTAAAAATGAAGGTATTTTTGACATTGATTATTTTTGGTTATTTAATTTAAAATTGTCTTTATAGTTGTTATAAAAATTAATACCGAAGCCAGAAATCAAACCGTAAATTAGCTTATGGAATAAAAGTATTTTTAAGCGTATAAAAACCATGCCAGATTTATTTCGGAATATCCATTTTTGACACGCGGGACATTGGTGTTCCGTATAATTTAGTTTGGGAAACCCTGGACCACATAGCAATTGCTCTCGTGATGCGATGTCAAAATCTTAAAACATAGGATGACGTTTGGTAATATTTGCCAATCCTTCTAATGTTGAATCCAATACAACGTTATTTTTTACCGTTCTTGATTCATAACGAATTAATGCAGACAAAGTCAAGCGCTTTTATGTTTTACACAACAAAGAATGGAATTATATGTACAATATATCTGTAATAATTTAAATTAAATACAATTTCCCACAGCCGAGAAACGGCAAGGTTGGATTGGCACAAATCCACCGACACCTGATTTTGATAATAGCTTCGTGACATGGACTTGAGACACGTAACGCAGTTACCTATACCTGCAAATAATCAGCGATCCGTTACCTTTATATACGAGGAACTCTTTTGAACGCTTTTTTCTTTTATCATGTAACCTTAGGAAATCAAAAATTTATATATTAGTAGCTGTTATATATAACGTCACAAATAAAATGAATTGGATTGTCGGAAATGTGACATAATAAACCAAACTACTGTTGAAATGTTCTAAATGCTTTTTTTTTGAGAATAAAATCATTCATTTATCTTATTTGATAATAAATAGTCTACATTTTCTACACTGAGAACAAAAATGGTTGAATAAAGATATGTTTCACTTTTAAGGTGTAAACTGTCACTTTTTGACTGAAAGCCACATTTTAAGTGCTATTCGACGATATGTTTCATTATCAGGAGATCTGTTGATAAGGCTTGAAATGTGCAAAACCAGTACGAGTCATAAAATATGTCATGGAAATAGTAACATTAAAAAATAGTGTTTGTCTGAACTCTCGTCCACGTAGAATATTTCGATATCTGAAGCAATACTGTTTCTACAGTCGCAGTAAGATTAGAAGAGATACATACTCAAAAAAAATAGCTTCGTATGTTGAAAATATTTTTTTGGAAAATATAAATTTTTCTGATCGTCATATGGCTCGCGAGTTGATGGTATTCGTTCCCAGCGGTACGATGGCACAAAGAGAGAGAGAGTGCCTTGGTGGTCGTCTGTGCATAACGTAATACAAAAGGTCTTTGGTTCGATTCTAAATCTAGTAGATTTTAATTTGTCACAATTTTAGTAGGTTCTTGAAAATCACGCGTATTTTTTTCCAATACACAAGGTGAATCGCTCGGGTTGACACAAGTAAAAAAAATATTTATATGAATGAACAATTCAAAAAAAAAAGATCAAAAAACATGGTAACGCTGCTGTAGTATCGAAGCTAGCCTGAATTAATTAATCTCAAATAAACAAACGATGGCGCATCGATCGAATATATGTATAATATTTTAATCTTTAATCGATAATTACTTTTTTTTAGTTTATATAATTCTCAGCAACAACTGCGCAGATTAATTAATGAAAGAAATTGCTGCGCAATACAACATTAAAGGCAAGAATTATTTTCAGTATTACATTTGATTCTGAAAGTGTAAATGAATTTTGAATCTACAAAATAGAGCAATGTCAAAAAAACGTCAAAAATCATTTGCAAACATATTTATTTATCGATGGGTATTTGGGGAATAACCTTTCACTCCGATCCTAGTATCTCCAAATCTCCAAACCAGAGAGTAGCTTAGAAGCTGTTAGTTTATCACAATTCCTGTTATAACCATATTTTTTTATATTCCTACTGTCTATGAAAAAAAAATGTACCATGCCTGTGGCGCGTCCTGACTGATGGAAAGCTACCACATGCTTTAGCATGTTTCACGATCATTATTATTTTTATAATTGTAATTGATTTAAAATTATAATTTCTTATAATTGTATCTAATCTGCAAGCACGATAGAACAGCATTTCACCGAAATCTAAAAATGGTATGCATGTAAATTATCAACTTTTAAATCTTCACATCTGCTCCCCTCGGATTCTTTATAGAATATATCTATTATGATAACTCTAGACCAGTGGTCCTCATGCGCAGCCACGGTGGCCACCAACAGTTTTATAATAAATATTGATATTTTAAAAAAATATGTATTTACAAATGAATTCGCAAAATTATTATTTTTTAAAAATACATTTAATAAACCTGACTTATCCAGCATTTATTCGAGTTTTAGTAAATGACCGTTTTAATAATAAAACTGTTCCAAAAATTTGGTCGAAATTATACGTTGTATAAGTCAATACAAAGAATTAACATCAATTGCTTTATTAATTTTGTCGATTTTACATATTATACAACTTTATATTGTGAAAGATCATTTAGTGTAATGAACGATACAAAAAATAAATATCGAAACCACTTTTATCACATTTGGTGCGGTCACGACATATTTCCATACAGCTGATGTTTATAATGTGGCCACATTGAAATTTCACGTGAGAACCACTGCTTTAGACATAGTTCATAAGATAAACATTATAAGCGGATATTAATTAAACAATAATAAAAACATGAACAAGTTTTATTGGGAATCAAAAGTTTTTTAATACGTTTAAAGAGATAGTTCCAAAACATACTTTTGTTTATTTTATCGATAAAAACTAAGCTACTATCACATGCTGTTTAAATAAATAGTAAATATAAATTTTTTTTGAAGTACGTAAAAAAGTCAATCGTCTTCTGTATCAAAAATTATCCCTGAGATACATCATGATATCTTTGAGACTAATTGACGTTGCAAAAACGGGAAATACGAACCATCCAATCAATAAGATGAGCATTCAACTCTTGACCATAGGATTCCAATATTTTGACTACCTTAGGAAGCGAGGGTCGCTGTACTTGGTATAATGCGTAATATTGATTTAGTGTTATTTGTTAGGTCAAGGGTGTAAAAGAGAAATCAATTTCTTAATGATACAAGGCGCACCACATGCCGAGTATGCTAGAAAAGAATGCATATTAAAGCATATCTGATAGCTTGGAACACGTGCCTTTTTCGGCTAGTTGGTGTATTTTTTTATCTGATTGGTTATAGGGTCTACACGTTTTCGTGGTAAATACTAGTTTCATATTTGTTACATAACATCGTTGACCATATAACAAAAGGGCACTTGAGAAAAATATAAAAAACGCATATTAAGTACCTGAGTGTAAAAAATCGCATTGAGGTTATTTTTAGTATTATATTTTGAAATTGTCAGTCAAACATTAAAATGAAGTAGTAACATGTATGTAAAAATTCCGTTTAATTTAAAATTTCTTCTTAATTTCACTAAGATTTTTCTCAACTAAAAATCAAATCTAATAAACATAATTTTGTACAAACGGTATAAATTTTAACATTCAAATTGTTATTTTTGCAATGTTATACGATTCCACATGTTTTTTATGGAGTTAACTGTCACTTCTTGGTGGACAGACATGATATTTTAAATAATAAATACACATTTTTTAGTAGTTATTTCCGCAATATATTTTTTGACCAGGACCGGTTTCGCTCATCGCGAGCATTATCAACTGTAAATGCTTGAGATGAGCGAAACCGGAAAAATATTGTGGAAATGAGTAGAAAAAAATGTATTTTTATTATTTAAAAAAAAAATATATATATATTTTCTCATTAGCGACGCAGTTTTCACCTTTCGACATCACCAGGCCTACGGCTGCGACAGAGCTGACAGTTTCAAAAAATAAAATTTGATATTGAAAGTCAATATCATTTTGCTCGGTCGATATCATAAACCATACATGTATCGTTTAAGCAAATAAAATATATTTTATCAGACGATCAAAGTTTTTTTTTTACTTTGTCTATTACATAGACAAAACATAATGCATTCAAAGTGCATTCATAACCTCATGTCGCCATCGGTTCAATCGCCAAGTAGCCTTATCAAAATCGAACATCATATTAAATTATCTTAAAAATATAGTTGATTGGTAAAGATTATTATTATTAATTATTACTACACTTACACTATAGAGTACACAGCACAAATAGTGCTGCCTTATGGGGATTTTAAAATAAATATTTAATGTTATTTACTATTTTGTTACCAATCCTTGAATTAACGAAAATCCTCCATCAAAGATACGAAATATTCAACTCTGATACTTGCACAACAAGTAGAATAATTAATTAACCAGTTACATTATTTAAAAAATTAATTGTAGCACATACTGTATTTCGAAAATATAACACACCCTGCAAAATGTAGCGTACCAAAATATTTATTCTTAAAAACATATAATTAATTTAATGAAAATATCTAAAATTAAAATATTTTTGCTCGCTTGCAGTCGTTTAAATGGATATGACGTACGATGCACTTCCAGAACAGTTCTGTAAAATCATTTGTTAAATACAACAATAAAAAGTCGGATTGCTTTTTGTATGCTTGTTGATTTTTAGCACAAAGTTTCGTTTATAATTTTTGTTGTATCAGGTGGTATTGCTGGTTGAAACTGGCTCTGATCATAAAAATATTAAATTGTGAATATATTACTAAGCATGTGTTTTATTATACAAAATAAAATTGCATTTTCATCAAGAAGGGAAAGCGACCACTTTAAAAGGGAATAGTATAATATTTAGATTTCCAAATTTGAATTGTTACAGCTTTGCACGATTCCACATGTTTTGTCACTAACGACCCGAGTTTCACCTTTCGGCATCTTCAGGCATTCCATTACACGGATGCAACAGAACTAACGAAGATGCTAACTTTTTATTTTTTGTCAGTTCTGTTGCGGGTGACAGAATGCCTGAAGATGCCGAAAGGCGGAACCCGGGTCGTTAGTGAAAAAACATGTGGAATCGTACAAAGTTGTAAAAATTCAAATTTGATATTGAAATTCCTTCAAGCAACTTCAGTCGACATCACAGAAATAAAATAAAGATTTCCACCGGCTAGTCGCCGAACATACGTCGAAAATATATATTGCGTATTGATTGTTCGATAAAATTATAAATAATGATTTCAATAAAATCGAACACATTTTTCATGATTAACATTTCGTATCAAATTTACTTTTAGCGTTTTTAGATGAGTCACACTATCGTGTTATGATGCAGGAAATCGCCAGTGAGAACGTATGGCGATTTTTGTTATTGTAAAAAAACTAATGGCGCTTTTTCACCTTGGGAATAACCGAAAGATAATATTAGTCGTTCAGCCGTGAGAATCCAGCATTTTATGAACGGATTTTTACACGGCAAGATGGGCGTCTAGCGTTGTTTGTATCACTATATGATCCTTGGTTGTGCGATGGGGCGAGGATATTGAAGTATTATACGGTGAAACCCCAACGCATGTTTCGTTCATTTTATATACATATTTTCATGCACCTATACTAACATCGTAAAATAGTTTATGCATTTTTGAACTGTTTCAACTTTGTACGATTCCACATGTTTTGTCACTAACGACCCGAGTTTCGCCTTTCGGCATCTTCAGGCATTCTATCACACGGATGCAACAGAGCTTTTGTATACAGACTATGCCAACTGTTTATTTAACGTCAGTTCTGTTGCATCTGTGTGATTGAATGCCTGGAGATGCCGAAAGGTGAAGCCCGAATCGTTAGTGACAAAACATGTGTAATTGTGCAAATTTGATATTGAAATTCCCTCAAGCACCTTCAGTCGATATCATAAAATCTATGCATTTATCGATATGTTCTTCATATATCTTCCTAATATTTTAGTCCCGCACATTAGATAGTTTTTGTTGAGCATTTCCTGTTATGTCATTTACAGAGGGGTTATTGGCATTAGAAAAAAATAAAAACATTTTTCATTACAACGATATGAATGAATTTGTTGCCATAATAGACAGCTACAATAGCTTGAAGGCTCTTAGTTTTTGTAATTTTCAAAATATTTATAAAGATTAGAGTCGGTTTTATTTGCCGGTCACATTATCGACTGACTGAAAATTGTATTTTATTTATTAAAATATAACTCTTTTCCAACAAGACACAGTGACCAAGTGACAGTTATTATATAAAAGCAAAACAACTGAGTATTCAGGGTTTTTTTTGAGAAATGAAGGTTAAAATTTAATAAAAAATAAATAAATAGTTTGCAATATTCGTTACAAAACGTAGAATAAAGGAATTCACTTTATTTTGCTATGTACACTCGTTATTAAATGAACATGGTAAGTTTTTAAAACAATATTTTTATATAATACAAATGATTAACAGTTATTAAACAGTCGGTAGAATATCATCATCATCAGCCGGGGTCGATCCACTGCTGGATGAAGGCCTCCACCTGCTTTCTCTTTCAGGGGGAGTGTTTGGACATAACACACCACGCTGCCCAGGCGGGTTGGTGTGCGGTTTTCTGTCTGGGTTTTCCTTCCCATAGCCAAGAGAATACGGCACGCGGTGTTCCCAAGCGGTCACCCATCCAAGCACTATCCGCGTCCAATGCTGCTTTTAACTTCGGTGATCGGACGAGAACCGGTGCTTTCAACGTGGTATGGTCGGTAGAATATACAGTGACACAATGTGGCTGTTTTCTTTATAATATTGTTAATGTCTTAGCATACCTTTGATTTATGTAACCTTATCCAGAAAGGTAAGTTATTATTTTTTTTTCATGTGTGTTATTGCATTGCTATAGTGATTGATTAACTAACGGCACATCGTTCAATTGCGATATTGATGAGCGGACTTATGATTATGTCTATATGTTTGCTCATTTTACGTTAAGTAGTAAAATACGTTTCAAAATCAAGTGTTTACAAAAGTCAAGAGGTGTCTGAATTTATTCAGAGTTTGTCTCAAGTTATTAGACATATAAATATATTATTGAGGAAACTTCGCATTTCATATTTAAGTCAATTTTCAAACTGTTTAGAATTAAATTGAAATGAAACATTTACACTCCTTAACTTACTAAGTATATTCTTCCCATGAAATGGTCAGGGGTTGAAACTTAATTAATTTATTTAGTTTGCATTAAGAATTTGTAAGGGTTAATAGAGGATTGAGGTCTCAGCAGTTATATTAATACTTTTTAAGGTGTTAATTGTCGCTTCTTAGTGGAAAGGCACTTTATTTGATATAATAAAAAAAAAAATATTTGCATTATTTCTACAATATTTTTAATAATCAGGACCGGCTTCGTACATCGTGAGCATCCGTTGATGATATTTAGTTTATATATATTCAACGTTTTCTTTTTAGATTAGTGAATGTGGCGTTTTGAAATGAAAAGGTTCCCCACCCCTGGTCTATATTATAAAATATAATATATTGCGGAAATAATATCAATAATCCATTGTTTTTTAATTATTGCTAATTCATAAAAAATAAGATTTTATAAAATTTCCCATTATTTCATTCCTCGTCCGGACTATTTTTATTTTGTCTACCATTATTTAATTTTAGCTTAAAATAATTTTTATTGCTTCAATGATTACTTATCGATCGCATACTCGCGGAGATTTACGTTGAAATGAAGGGCTTTTACAAGGTCAAATAAATAATTACCTTGTAACAAGTTTTATAATAAAATTTCATTACGATTGAGTATAAACAATTATTAGGAAATGCAATATCATTCTTTGTCAATAGATGGTGCTTATATATTGCTTGCATTCATTGTGGTAATGAGTTGATGTATAACCTTTTTCATTATGTAGGCATGCGAATATTATAAATGAAAAAAAAAATATTACTACACAAAGAGTAATCTTATTGATTAATATAATATATCCAAATACCAAAATGCAATTTTTACGAAAATGCAAAACATTATTTATTATTTATCTTTATAACAAAAAAAAAATGTTATAATAACGTACCTGATACAATGATAAGATTTTACTAATTGTCACTCTTGATATGTTTTTCAATGAGGCGAAACACATTTCACATCTTTTCCCCTAATGGAAAAAAAAAACTTTTAAAATTAACTTTGTATTACAAATTAGATTAAAAACATGTCTAGAGATGCCTTTTATTTCTAAAATTTATTTATTAAGTCATATGTTTTCATGAAATATTTTAACAACTTCACCCGATAGCCGAATGTATTAATTTAATAGCTGGAAATGTTAACTACCTATCAATTTTGAATGATCAAATAAATTACCCGGTATTGTTTGTTTAACATGTGTAAAATGAATCAATCAGCAATCTTAATTAAATGCTTATTAGATTAATACGTCAATTGATATTGCATTCCGTCGAAATCCACTACTTAAAAAACATTGATCATTTTCCCCAATTTTATTTCAATTGTAAAGTCGTATGGTTTGTTATTATTTAAAAAAATATTTTACCGATTAAGCTTGAACAATATTATTATCAAATTATTACTTATTATTTTAGTCTTCTAAATTATTTTTTCTTAATTTGCCAAACATAAAAAGAATACAAAGTATCATACGATTCGAAGTAAGTGTATTTCTGCAAAACCCAGACCACAAGTGATAGGAAGTATGAAATTTAATTATTGACAATATATTCCAATAATCAATAAACTAACGCATTGATATTGCATTTATCAAAGGTTTCAAACATTTTTTAGTTTGCGGTTGTTTTTATTGACAGTATAGGTTGTTGTAATCAACGTTGATGTTGAATTAATAAGGCAATATATCTTAATGCAATCATCAAACGTAGTATTTGTTTTTCATCAGTTTATGGGGTAAATTATGTGTCAATATGTTAGTTATCAAAAAATAGTGTAAAGCTAAGATATAAGACTATAGAATGAGCGTGGGAGGTTAAACGGTACAACCATTATATAAATCAAGTATGTTTAATGAAGAAAAATTCCATAATTTAACATTTTTGCCCTCAGGCTACAATTATATTTTTATTACTTTTAAAACATTGATGCTGAGCAATTATCGCGTCGATGAACAAACTGGAGCAATGTCAATTGATTCTTTTAATGATTTCTACCAAAATAAAAATACGCTTATTTTCATTGAATTCATTATTTGGACCAGTAGGCGTAAGGTTATGAACATGTTTTTTGGCAAATTTTCAGCTGAAATATATTTTTTGGGTCGTGGCAGCTTTCATTTTGAAGTGTATGATTCACTTTTAAATGATACATTAATCATGCACAATAAACACTTTTTTCGAAATGAAATGAATGAAAATTTTCCGACAATTTTTTTCAGACGTTCGAGCATTACATAAATAATTGAATTGTTATTAAGATTTGTGATTAAAGAATTTAATATTACAATATTCAAAAAAAAAAAAAAAAGTGGAGAAGTATCGGGATTTTAGTTTTGGTACCTAATAGCAGTGTTGAAAGTTGAAGTCATTCCCTCGCAGAATATTTATCATTTCATCGCAATTTGGTCGGTAAATTTCACGAATTTAATTAAGGTGCTGATCACATCTTCTGAGAATGTCCGGAGATATAGTGCTCTACTAAGTAGATGTTTATGTGTTGTTAAACTAAATTTACGTTTCGCGTGACATAGCATAAAATCTTGTTTTACTTTCAGGTGCTCCCATGCGCGATTGGATGATGTGTATGCTTTAAAATGATTGAAATCGAGTCAAAGTGAGAACATTTCATAAATAATTTGTCGTTTTTAAGCATACACATCACAAAATCGCGTACGAAAAGATAGATGATCTGATGGTGCATTTTCACTACTAGTAAAACAAACTTTTTTTTACAAGCAAGGAGCATGTCACATATATTAATATTTATAAAAACAATTTAATGAATAATCTTCCAGTATCAATGTATGAAAGTATACATTATGAGATTCCTTATTACTTAATCAAATCATGACACATTTACCATTTCACGTTGACTACCAGTATGTAATAATTTGATACAAAATCTATTCCATTGACCGTTACTTACTTTAGTATGATTCTTACTAAAATTATCGCTCTTATTTGAACAAATAACTTTTTTCTGTGAAAAGTTACATTATAAACAACGTCACTTAAAGCTTAATGCCATTGAAATATTACGTCATAAGCATATACATTGTTATTGATAAGAAACATATTAAAACTATTTGCTTAATGATGACAATGACGGTGGACTGAGTATATATATATCAGTGATGTACAACCGGTTCAACAGTGGGGCCAATTAATCCATTTTACGTTTCATCATTTACGATATCGATTGAATCTGCTTGACGAAGCTTAATTTTCTAATTTGAATTATACAGAAATCAATTCAAATTTGAATTTATTCCCTAGCTAATATTATTATGGCAGATGGCAGATATTTTTTCAAATATAATTGTAATAAAACATGCCTCGAGTCTATAAAATATTATATTTTATAGTTCTGAAGATGGTGTGAGCCGAAATAGCTATCAACCATAACTTATAAAAAAAATATAGAACTAAATTACATTTTTTTTTCACCGTGTTATATTTTACATTTTTTGTTATCACACAAGTGCCATAAACTTTATTCGTTGCTTGGAGTGCTTTAAGTTTATATAATATGTAGTCGAATGGAGCTTAATTGCACTCTCATAAAGTGTAGCTGTTTGAAGATTTTTTTGTTGTAAATTTTAAAATGCTTGTGATAAAAACACAGAAGAATATACTGACGCATGAGTGGTGAACTGAAATATATATCAAACAAATTTCGAAAACGTTTTTATCATACTAAATATTTATAAGACGTTTCCATCCATTCAATAAATTAGGATTTTTTTACGCTTTAGTGACAATTGTCGATAGACTATACAAAAACAAATTTGCTTAAAACATATAAGTAAAGTAAGACTTAAAAATTGTAAATGCCTATATTTCATTGATTATTCGAGAAATTGAAAGAGGTTTATTCGCCAATGGGGATGTATAATATATCTATAGCTGCGTTGTAGAAAACTTAGCATATATGCTAAGTTTTTTAGAACATAGCTGGTATTGAAAACCAAATCGATCTTATTTATCATATTTTATTTACTTTCCTTATTTGATTTGTTTTTTGGGAATACAATGCAGTAAAAAATATATATTCTGTATTCATCTATAATATTAATGATCAAACAAAAAAATGTGACGCATGAATACTAAAGTAATAATATGTATAATAATATGTTAAAAATGAAATTCATAATCCTTTTTCCAGCAATAAAGCAAAATAAACAAGTCAATATTATTTGTTAATATTTAAACTGTCGTGAGAATTATTTCCTGAGCATAAATTGATAAGAGTTAGACTTTTATTGATAAGAAGAAAATTCACTTTGGATGGAAAAACTGGAGTGACTTTAACCATGGCAAGAATGAAACGAATATCGAATCAGCCGAATGGAGAGGCTGAGGATTAATTAGTATAGTTTTGAGGCGTATGTCGTACAAGACGTGGGTTGCGCATCACTGTTAAACATCAAAGCGTGGTTGCAATAGCCAGCGTGTCCAGTCTATTGGCACACACAGTTTTGAAAGAACCTTGAATCGGTGAAGACGTGTGCTTTGAGTAATTCATTGGTAGGCGGCGATAGGTTTGGCTTTTTTGTTGCTGCAAAACATTGCAGAGAATCTTCTTGCTATTCGGAGCTCGCTTACTTAAAAACGAGATGTGCACTTGGCAGCCAGTGCCGCAGAGGAAAATGGAAGAACACATTTCCAATAAGATTAAAATAAATTATGGTTTTGGTCACATTATTTTTTGGAATATTTTTAAAATATCCTTCATAATTTTGTGGCGTTAGTTTCTCTGGCCACTTTCACAATTATGTTCGTATTGTTTCTTCTTTGAATACTTTTATCAATTTGAGTAGGGTAACATATACATTGATCGGCCAGTTAATGATTAATCTTGAAAAAATATTATATAATTGCCATTGATGACAAGCAAGAAGTTGTGCACCGTCACTTAAGCTAAACGTGCCAGACAGGTCCTGCTATAAATATGAAACATTTTTGAGAGAATTTTATACAAAATGCTACATTTTCAAGGTGAAATTTTATTTTTCGTAAAAATGTCATATTAGAAGACGAAAACGGGTCAATGTTCTTAACACGCCCGTTAACAAACCAAACAGAAAATGACGAAATATTATAGAAAAAACCTAACCTCAAATTTTGTATGGATGCCTGATTATCTATACGGCACTTAAATATATCGCGCTCTCTATCTATACGAGAAAAACCACTGTAACCACAATTAGTCAAAGGTATGTAATTAATACCTTACAAATATTTGTTTTTGGACATTTCTGTGTCTATTTTAAGATTAAATAACCTTATTTTGGCTGATAAATGTTATCAGAGAGAAGAGATTGTCTTCCGAAATCCTTTCATTCGTGAATTATGTAAATTTTCTCCCCGATCATACGTTTATGCTTAGTTATTATTTGTGAACAGCATATGTCGTCGACAGACCACGGGTGTAATCAGGTATCAGTTTACTTTAAGAAAATGTAATATTTTATATAATTACACTTCTCGTTGATCAATGGCACCTACGCCACTGGAATCAAAGTCAGTTTTGTGAATACATACACTAATAAATGTTGTTTTATTTATATTTTGGCGGGCAGAACGATCATTCGCTATTGCTTCGGTCAGATCAGTTTGCGACTGCGCGTTGACGGGGATGCATGCAATTTTGGTTGCGCGCGCATCATAGTAATTTTTTGAAAATTTAACATTCTATTTTGAAAAAAAAAAACTCTGAAATTCGACGGGCAAATCAAGTGATTTGAACAGTTTTAACGAAGTGGATAATTGATTATTTTTTGAAAAAAATAATCATCATTATATATATATCATATTATTTTCTCAAAAGTGTAATTAAATTTAAAATATAATTTATAATACAATAAAATGTTTGTGAACAAAAACGTGTGCTAAAAACTTAATATTGGAACAATTTCAATTGAACGTATGTAAACTTTTGTTATTGTATATTTTTAAGAAAAAATATTTGATGTAAACGATTTACAATAATTTAATCCTGTTTTTATAAATAATACACTATAGAATATTTTAAATAATATCAACCCAATACGGGACCGATAGGGTTAAGCGTTACGTATCGAAACTCTCGTTTTTACTCGTGTTTTTAGTAATCTCATTTTATTTGAATAAAGACTCGATAACTCAATACGAATTCACTTTTCTTTATTAAAACAAAATACTTTAAATTATAATTTATTGATTGAATTGGCATTTACTTGGTAGAACTCTATTATATAACGGTGGAAAAAATAACAATGTTTTTTAGTTCTACAAAATTTTATAACATAGTTGATAGCTATGTCGGCTCACGCCTTCGTCAGAATTATCTCTGAACTAGTTCTGACGACGGCGTGAGCCGAAATAGCTATCAACTATATATCTTATAAAACTTTGTGAAACCAAAATACATTGCTATTTTTTCACCCTGTTATAACTATAATGTAACGAAAATAGAAAATTCGAATTTTTCTAAAGCAACGTTTTATATCAAGAAATATTTTGTATTTATCTCCATAATATAAATGAAATTATAGTACAGTACAACGCTCCGTGCATTTTGAAAATATAATGAAGATAGTTTGTAGGTATATCAAATAAAAAAAAATGTAAAGTTATTTTCCATTTCATATTGATAAATACTATTTACGTAATTTTTAGTATATGTTACCGGAGTGCTGTCGTTTTTTAATTGTAATTATCAATAATTAAATATTTATAATAAAAACATCTCATGTAAAAAACAGTTCACAGTTATTTCATACTGAATAATTTTGTTATGAACGTATTTTATTCATCTTCTGTAAGAGTGTTCAAAACAGAAACACATTGAAGCAATACCGCATCTTGAAACGTTTCACAAGTTCGTTGAAATCATATTTTTTTATTACACATCATTAAAATATCCGTATTAGATTCATGAATTGGATGGATTCGGCATTTGAACTAAGCCTTTTTTTTAAATAACAGTACGTTTTTTTAAACATGTCTACCATCGTGTTAGCGTATATAGACTCGCTAAGGAGCATCTCGTGATGAGATATTATATGAACACACGTTTTTTGATAATAGAAAGGATATAAGACTAGAAGGCGGCAAACAAGACAAGCAGATTATGATTTTAATCCAATAAATTAATTATTAAATGATTGACGTATATCATTATAAAAATTAATATACATATTTATAATCAAGATGGTTTCCGATGTGGGGCATATATTCGCTTAGTGAAATATTGTATATATCAACAAAGAAAGATTAGGTTAGAAAGATTGATCTAGGACAGAACTAGTGAAACGGCAATCGTCTTCTCTTTACTTCGTTGTTTTGGATTACATAAGTGGGAGGAAATACGTTTATACATACAGAAACTTTTCTCCGTCTGTATTCTATTTTATATTTTATCCTACTGTCTATAGTGTATTTTATTAGGAAACCATATGCATCACATTTGGAGAGAATGTGTTTTTAAAAAGCTTCTAACTAGTGCTGTTTTCAATATGATGTTGCATGAAAATGATAGTTTAAATGTCTTATTTTTCAATTGAATACAATTCGTGTTTTACGTCACTTCATATTTTTGTATATCTTGATATATTTTTTGCCTAAGAATTAAATATAATTGTCAGTTACCGTGAGACGTCCAGGGTCTAGACTGCAAAGTAAGAATCATCAAAACAAAGATTGCATTATCAAATTTCGTTCTACTTTACTCCAGATTAGCAGATATGTATTTCGAGATAATAGTGCTATTTTTTTATTAAAAATACATCGACATAGTGTTACAGCTTACACGATTGAGCCGAGTTCATTTGATAAATGTAAAGTTATTCTTTCAATGGTTAAACTACATTGTGATCCGATAAACGTAACCAAATACATCGATAGAAAACGATATTGGACACATATTTCAGTTGCCTTTTTCATTGAATATTTAGGTAGACAAAGTACTGGGTCGCTTACTTAAAACATTAAAACTGTCATGAAATAATATATATATATCTACTAAAACAGTTTGTATAGATAAGCGAAATTAAGTTTAAAGACAGCTATCACGAAGACATAAGCTGAAACAATTATCAACAATCTAATACAACTTTTGCATAGCTAAATTCTTTGATATTTTGAAATATTATATAATACTTTACTTGATAAAAATCATAATAGTTTTTTTCGATACGGTGTAGAAAATAAATAATAAAATAAAACAATTCTACGGAATCAAAAAAAAAACATTGAAAGAAATAAATTGGAAGTAATGACGATATATATATATATATATATATATATATATATATATGTAATATTTTTTAAATGTCAGTGATTTAAAAGTGAAGTAAATTGCAAAGAATTTAACAGCTAGTTTATGAGAAAAAGTTAATTATTAAAAGCATTACAATTAATCATTTCGTTATTCCTTTGTATTACTATCTAAATGAAAATCAATTTATGAAAAAATTCATTCAGGGATTTGAACACATACGCATCAGAACCAATTTCAACGACGCTGACCAGTCGGCCACGGTCCCGGTAATTAGGCTTTGTATAAATAATAAACTAAATAAGCTTGATTGCACAACATTGTGATACTTGGTTACCACGTGAAATTATTGTAATTTAACACGTTGGTTTATAAGAATAATGAAAATTTTAATCTCTTTAAAATTCTGACACATGCGCAAAGCTGTGTATAATATACATAATCATTTATCGTCGCCTTTCTGCATATCTTATTAAAGATTTTATGATCCAAGCCAATTCGTGTCACTAAATTAAAATATTGCACCTCCGGTAAAATGGAGCTATAGCTCAAAAATAATATATCACTTTTATAAAAATATTTTGTTAATAGCAATTTTCAAATTCAATAAATAATATCTTTAGATACGGAATCAAAATGTTATTTCATTTCCAATATTTCAAATGAATATATTTTTAAACAAATCTTTTTCAATTTCGGCTTGAAAACGTCACGATTGCTATAATTTTAAATAATAAAATATGCTCTTTAGTACCACGTACACAATTTTGTATTAAAAAGATCACAACCGGTTTCGCTCCCTAAGAACATTATCAATTGAGTTTCATCCTTTTCTCCAACATTCATCTATTGATAATGCTTTCAAGTATAAAAATCGGTCTTGATTGTATATATATATATATAAGTGTGGAAACAGTACAAAACACTTTTTTTTATTATTCAAATATAATGACTTTCCACTTAAAAATGATTTTAACTCGATATAATAGTTTTGTAAGTTATGGCTCTATATTTTTTGACATGCGATATGGCTTACAAACTCTCACTTCTTCGTTATTAAAAAAATAGTATTTCGCATATTATCATATATGGTAGGATATTAAAAAAATAATATGATAGTCATTCATATCATAAATGTGCGTTCTCTTCGTCTAGTCGCAGACGTTTTCTAAGCGTGCTTCAAATCACACAAAAAATATAAATATTCATCTTAATTGAATAATAAAACGATTTCGGACTGTCTCTTGCAATTTTAATAAAAATATTTAATTTCACTTAATTTATGAAACAAAGAGTGGAACTGAGTGAATTTATTATTTCTATAGTCGGTACTTAGTAATAAATGACATCTTTAAAACATCTTCTATAGTGCAATGGTTAACGGCTTATACTGCCGTGGTGGAAATGTTTTTAATACTTAAAAAAAATATGTCACTCATCTGATCCTAATAAACGAGGCCCACCAAAAGCGGTTAGGGAATCCTACATCAGCTATTCATTTTTTTTTTTTAAATATACACATATTCGGAGATAATATGCGACACATTAGGAGTAGATATATAATTTAATTATGCGGAATTAATAACTCATTACAATACCAAGCTTATAAAAATTCCACTAAATGACAATATTATATAAATTATAGTATGATCGGAACATTTTTTTGTTAGACAAAATACATTGATTGATACAATAACACGAACATTAAATATTTATCTAAACAGGTTCTTAAAAATTAAAATGTATGTTGACAAAAATCACTTGCAGGATTCGGTTTTTTTTTTGTCTTCAGTGGTTAGTTTGTGGTCATTTATCTAAAATATAGCATGAACTAAAAAACTGTTTTCACAGATAAAACTGCGTTCCTTTATAAACAATCCTAATCACTAAATGTACGGTAAACGTTATTTGTATTAATCATCAATTATTTTTTTGTTAATCGTATGTGATATTCACCTTAACCTGTTTCATGTTTAGCCACCTGAAAAATTTATTTGGTAATGCTTGAGTTAAAATACATCAGACTACATAGTATCACCACGATATATTAATAAGAAAATTTAGCACTCTGTTATAAAATTCAATCGGCTATAATACAAGTAAACTGAACTGTCAACTATTTATTGCTATTTTTGTCGAATGCCAGAAAAAAACAAACTGTTTTAGTTACACTAACTTTATTACGTATATTCGTGGAGGTTATTTTAAGATATTATAATATTTTCCTTCTTACAACTAACAATCAGATAAAACGTGTTGCTAATTAGCCATTGATAGCAAATATATATGTATATATAATGTATATTATATTTATCAGTTACTTAAAGTGCATATACAATATTGATACGAAGATTTTTCTTATAATTTAATTTGTTCACTTAGATTCACAAAAAAAAAAAATCTTGGTAGAACTCCATTATAACCCAATAAAAAAATGTATTGCTATTTTCAAAGAACTACAGTTCTGTTGATGCCGTAAGCCGAAATGACAATCAATTATAAACCTTATAAATTTTGTAGAACTAAAATACATTGCTATTTTATCACCGTGCGCATCACATAAAATGTATGTAAATAATGTTTAGTAGTATAATATTTCTACAATTTAATATTTTAATGATCAAGACAGGTTTCACTCGTGGCGAGAATTATCAACTGATATAATACAGATTAAGAACAAAACTGCTAATACAAAATTTCGAGTTAAAAAAATACTAGGTATATAAAACTAAAAGTAAAATATTTCATAAAATACAATGTTTAGGGCCTCTTAATAGTATTATTTAATCAATATAATATCTTAATATATATAACTAACTAACAATATAACTCTTAATTATGAAATACTCATTCAACATAAATAGCGAGAAGAAACCGGTCCTAATCTTCAGAATATAAAACTGTGGAAATGGTTCTAAACATTGTATTTTTTATTATTTGAATATAACTAACATCTTTCCGCCAAGTAGTGATAGAATCCACCTTAAAAGCGACAAAATATATTGGTGAAAATGCCATTTTTTTACATTCCATACAAATATTTCAATAACATTGCCTTCGCTCTTTGCTTTTCATCGTAGATGTTAACCTAAAATACAGATTATGACATTCTAATTTATAATTTATCGGCTGCCTAAGAAACAACATTCTCCGTTTATCATAATTTAAAATATAAAATAAACAAAAGAATTGCAAAGTATAGTGTAATTCCTTTGTCAGTGTTTTTTTAAAAATATTATTAAGCTTTTCTCTTGTTTTATACGCAATCAACGAGTTGAAATCACGAATGGAATATAAATATTTAAAATTAGAGTTATATCAGTGGTCGGGGAATTTAAATTTTCGGAGGAAAGGAGTGCATATTTGAGATCTCATGCATATTATATAATTAAATAATTTTGTAGGTGATTGAAAAGGTTGATTTCAGTCAAAAGAGTACTTGTAATACCACAGGTTTCCCACCCCGTTCTAGCCACTATTCCCCTCTAGGCGTAGTTTTATCTCTATTTTTAATCAGTCATAGTCAATCTGCGGCTTGCGAGTCACATGTGGCCTGCATATCAAAATTATAGATCTTATTTGTTTCTTAAAGCATTTTCTGACCGTCATACTGTTTTTTAAATTGGAACATACCTGCCAGGTATTGCAATGACTTATTATTTTCGTTTTCTGTTAATGGTATAATATATTTGTCGTGATATATCCTGGTAAATTTATTTGGCAGACTACGCAAGTCTAAAATTCGAAGTGTAACATCATGAAGATGTCTTGAGATAGTCTAAAGCCTTCGATAAATTCAGTGACATAATTTATGATATCGACTGAAGGTGCTTGATGTAGTTTCAATATCAAATATGAATTGTTACAGCTTTGTACGATTCCACATGTTCTGTCACTAACGACCCGGGTTTCGTCTTTCGTCATCTTCAGGTATTCTATCAGTTCTGTTACATCCGTGTGATATAATGTGGAATTGTACAAAGTTGTAACAATTCAAATTCAGTGACTATTTTTGAAAGATACACTAATCAAATATCTCAAATATGGCTCTAATAGTAGAATAGCTCATGGGTTTAACATGTGTCGGCTATGAACTAAACTTTTTGATAACTTGAATATCGAAGGGGTTCTGGGTCAATCATATTTAAATTTTTTGTTGGTTATGCCATTAAAAAGTTTGAGAGGCAGTTTTATACAATAAACATAAATATCAACAGTATGACATCTTTATTACGATATTCACATTTTTTTTGACATTTGCGTCAGCTAGTTTGTATACAATACAAAATCGGAAGGCAGTACTTATGTATCTTTTATTATACCGATCCACGTAACGTCGACCTCCGAATGATTACAGATTGAGAGGTAATTAGAAATAGATTTGAAGACAGTAAATAGTTTGACACATATTTTGATTTGAAAGAAAATCGTTTATTTACGAAGAAAAAAAATGTTACAACTTGTTATATCTGACCTCATCTTCAAACCAGTAATTTTATCGCTATTTGTTTTCAGCTATGTGGCATAGTTTCAATATGTTATATCTGACTCCAATGTTTGAATCCCGTGGGCGGCGTTTGCAGAATATCGATTTTGAAATACATATATTCCATTTTTGCACTGCCTACTTTTTATTTATAGAGTTATATAACCGATGCGTTTTTTTTATATAAATTATTTTGATGTACATGTGCTTAAAAATATTAGCTCATATTTATTTAAAAAACAAGAATTCTTTCGATTTCTTCTGTGACAATAGCATTATCATTTAAATTCGTCCGTATGGTAAAAAAAACTATTGCATGACTCAATCCTGAAAGCGGTGTTTATAAACGATCTTGCAGACAATGCAATACTTTTTACATATGGTAGACAGAAAACAAATATGGTTTATTAATGTTAATAATATTTTTCAACGTTTAATATGAAAATCAGACAATATATTTGCTGACTATTTCATAAAAAATCCACATAATATTCTTTCAAATAAATCTGTTTTTTTTTTTAATTAAGGTTAACTTAAGGATAGTTCCAATTTATTTTCATTACATAATAATTTATGGGGAGTCCACACTTTAATGGATAAGGTAGAAAACTAATGATATTTTTCTTATAAATGTACATTTATAAATCTCTGTATTCAATGTGCCTTATAATTTGCAGTTGTGCGTGGTCTCGCAGTAATTTTACAGCCCTGCCACATTCGACTTTGGTTTGTGCGCACTTTATTACAAACTACAATAGCTATTTTTATAATAAACATACGTATATAAAACACTATATGATTTTTGTAAATATTAAAAGTAAAAATAATATAACATATTTATTGTAATTAAAAAAATATTAAACTGCGCCGTCAATTTTTGTATAGTCAAAAGCTTGTTATAGGTGAGATCTTGGCTTAAATAAATATTGCTTGTTTAATTATTAATATTTGTTTCAATATACGTTTCGTTGATATATAGCATTGTGTGAAAAATATTGTTTTTACTGTACAGGGATAAAACTTTCGTAAATGTAATTTATATTTCTTTATTATTTCAGAAGTGCTGAATAAAATTAATTAATAATGGACGAAAGTAATTCGGGTGCTGGCTCGAACGCCAACGGAGAAGCCAAGAACATCAGAAACATTTTTGGCGGGAGGACCTACGACAAGAAAGCAAGTGCTATGGATTTGGGAGCCAGATTCAAGAAGGTTTCTTCTACCCTTGATGAGCTGTGAGTTTCTTTTAATTTCAAAACACTATGCATCACCAAAATTGCGGCATTGATTTTTTCTTATAACTCGTATGGCACTCTATGTCTGGCGTTGTCATTGAAATGTACTTTTTATTCATTATTGATTATAATTGAATTTTAATTTTTTGACGGCTTGCATTTGAGAATATCATTTCTTAATGCTTCACCCATTATTGAAATAACATAATTAATTGTGTGCCATCGATTGTTGAGTGCATAGTGAATATCTTTGACTGTATTCTTCTTCAAAATTCAAGATATGTAAGATGTAAAATTATTATTGATTAACTATACACAGATAAGCAAGAGTTAACAAAATAAAGTTTTAATCAATAAGGGCATTGAAGGTTTCAAGCTTCAAGTTCTGTATTGATGAGATTACCTCTTATTTATTATTTAATATATTTCAACAATAGCCCCTAGTGATGGGTCAAGCCTCGTCATAATCGGCACTTCCACTTCATCTTTAAAAGTTATTTCACATTGATTTAACATGCTATTGCTTACTTAATTCCGAAGGAATCCCCGCAATAAAAGTAACGGCTGTGCATTCATGTACATAATATATTTTAATGCTATTTGTTGTCGAATGACTTGCAACACTACCACGGAATTCCCGTATTCAAGTCTGGCTGTATTTACAATCATATCACGATTCGATAAATAATGAATTGAACTACTTTCCTTCTGACATTTTACATTATATACTTAACAATTTACCGATTGCGTTGTTGGACTATTTCAACAATAAATTCTCCAGACACGCGGCAAAATTTCCGGATTTGAAATTTTGCAATAGAATCCTAGTTTATGGTTCGTTTGGTTTTCACGCGAAATGTAATACGAGACTTCGTCTAATACCATTGCCCGTTCACATTAACCGTCATTTACATTATTAATAGTTCATAATTTTACATTATATAAATAAATATCATATCAAGTGCACTTGTAATATCTTGGCAGAACTTTTATTGCAGTTCTCAAAAAAAAAACTAAACCTTTTTAAAAAGCTTAAAAGGTTTTTAAATAAATGTTTTATCGTCAATATCGATCAAGATAGTATAAACAATTAATATATATTTGTTTTCATAACCAATAAATCAAATAAAAACTATTAATTCGTGACGCTCGTCATACACTGGTGACACTCTCACAACATTTTTCATGAGGGTAATCCCCAGCTTATAAGTGTATAAAAAATACCCGTCTAATTTTATTTAAAAAAAAAAAAGAAAACCAAAGAAATGTATTTTTTTTTTATAAAATTCATTTAATACCACATATATAAGTCTTCTATAATTAAAAATCTTTACTTTAGTATAACTTAGATATTATTAAAAAAGGTGCACTATTTTAAGCTACCGCGGCCCGGATGATAATTTGCTAATCGAAAATCATGTTATCTTTGATAATGTTTATGTTATTATTTATATACATATATAAAATTATTATGTAAGAAAACAATGTGTAAAATAGATCATATTCAAATTTTCATGCTGTATATAATAATTGATAAAATATACGTAGATATCCAAATTATTTGGATTTCTGAACAAACTTGTCATTTAGAATATTGTGTAACTTATCAAATAAAATTTCCTTATTGCCATGTCAATAAGAAACAGTCTTGTGATTGTTTTGCGTCCACGCTGCCAATTTATATTCTTATACAATAAATTAAATTGTAATGGACGTTTATATATAATTCTTGTTTGATATCGTACAAGTTTAAACGGTCTGCGGGTGTATTTTAAATTGATACAAACGACTTTGAACCGCGGATCAAGTACTGCATGAGTTAACTTTCAACCAAACTAGATACGTCAGTCAATAAAAGAATGAATCTACTAGAAGCTGGATGTCATAATTTCAAATTGCTGCAAAGTTTGTTAGTTTAAATTACAAAATTACGTGCAAACGGATGCAGGGCTTTCACGTTTGATTCAATTGTATTTTTTTGTTTTTGTTTTTTGAAAGATGTTAGTTTTTAGTACTGAAATTGTTAAAGCAAATACGAACGTTAGCTATAGGATAGCACATCCAGTGATCGGTAAGTACAGGCGTGGGGAACCTGCGGCTTTTTGACTGATAAAACGCAAATAAAGCCAAATTGAACCAAATATTCAAATGCTTCTAACAAAAAGCAGAAGTATTTTAAGGTTGGTAAACTGTAAAATTGTCAAATATTTTTTAGTAATATACGTACTTTATTATGTGTTATTTTTCTTATAGATACGCAGCTTGATGATTGATAATTGTGGTTTTTAAAATATTTTATGATCTAAAACAGAATAATTTAAAAAAAAATGTATAAACAGTACAGTGATCGGCCTCTTTGGAGACAGTAGTCAATCAATCACCCGTCTTTTTCTGCATATATTATGCAACTAAGTCTTATTTTGTTATACTTAAGTGATTAATATTGCATACTAATTAACGAATATACTCCTATATGTTATTATGTTTCATTATGTTATTCAGTTCTGAAACAAATAGAGTATAATATTATGCAAGAACTGAAATATATGCTGTTGTGGGTGATGTGTAGAAAGATATTACTGTATCTTACCATTTTATACACCTATTTATTGTGTTTTATATTTGAGTGGTGGCCGACCACTGTATCTGTTACCCAGTGTCAATAGAATCAGATTATTCTGTTTGAACCTCTAAAGTGTTTGGGTATGTTGATAACCTTTTTGGATTTAAATATAATACAAAAAAAATCTTATAGTAAATTATATTTTTTGTAAATCACTACTCAAGTAGACTGTCATTTGATGTATCTCAAACAACTGTTACTATGATATATCACATATATCACTAAGCCTAGTAATTCTTATCAATCGCTTTCGTTGTTCCCTGTTATTAAGAACGAATACGAGGATAGAAATTTAAAATCCACCTAAGTTCATTCCTTGGAATAGATGGTACAAATCCGAAAATCTATTGAATAACTAAAGAAAGTGTTCTTTGGGGCAAATTACCACATTGATTTTAAAACAGGAAAGTTTCCATGATAATCCCTATCTACACTCTTTATCTGTATTCTAATAAAAAATACTTTTAATTAAAAAATATATTTAATCTCAAATTAGAAGCACAGCCCTGTATGCTAATCAAGTTCCTTGATGTCTTTGTTAAGTGCATCGGAATGTAGCCTAGATCAATAAATAATCTGTACGCGTCTAAATAGTATATCATACTTAACTCAGACTAGTTCATAAAGTAAATAATTCATCAGATAATACTTGTCAAAATTGTTTGATGTGAAGCCTTTTTTCTCCTATTAACACTTAGATTAAATTCCCCGCTCTTTTTATAGCTGGACGTCAATTATGGACAGCCATTATCCATATACTATAATGAAGTTCTACAAAGGATATAAAAATTCTTGGCTTTCTGTTAACGCTGTCATTTTTATGGTAAACTGAACACCATAGACTTCTCAATTGTTATATGATATTATCATTATAATAATACATTATTTTCTTATTTTATTTCACTTTATATAATATATTTTTGCAAATAATGCCCATATTAAATTATTACCCTATTTTATCAAAATACTAGAGGGGAACCGGCATGCGTTGCAATGCCACCTAAACAAAGTGAACAACTAAAATTGTACAACTCGATACAATCGATGGTTTGCATAATGTCATTCCTAACCACAAAGTGTGACAGTTTCGCAAAGATTATATTTATATAGCAATACATAAAGGACATACATACAAACAAACAAACAGATAATATTTAAAATATACAAATATCTGTCAATAATTATTATAGCTTTGAATCAAATGAATGAAACTGCTCAATATAATATTATATAATAACAAATTTGTTTCTACTCCTGACGTCTTGGTATCAAACTGCAAACAAACATTGCAAAATATCAAATAATTTTGAAACACACTTTGCACCGATATGACATTTTTCGATGGTAATTAAGATTATCGTGTTTTGAAATCATCGCTGAATAGATATCGTATTATTTTTCATTCAAATACACATAGTAATAATGCAACGGTATTAAATACTTAATAACTATTCAATTCAACCGTCAAGTTGATAGTACACATGTTTGTTCATAGCTGTCTTTAATTTTATGATGAAAGAGAATGATTGCTCGAACAAAATAAAGTGCATAAAATTATGATTCAAGACGTGAAAGTAATTGAAGTAAAAAAAAAAGAATTTTTAGGGATATTTATATTTGCTAATTAAATTAGTATATACATATTTATTCTTGCCAATGACATTGTTCTGAAATTAAATCTTATCTCGCGTAAAAAGTTGATTGCATTTTGGTATACACCAAATCCTTTGTTTACGCGATACATTTTTCCAGATAGTGAGACGTAAAATAACCTTACCTTCGTGTAATTTGATAAATTTCTTTCAAAAACCAAAATATTGGGTATGAAAAGACAAAACTTGTTTTTAAGACTAGCGCAAAAAAAAAATTAAAAATTGTTATTTATAAAAATACAACGAGAAACATGCATATTTGTATTATTAACTCATGGAAATTTTTCTCGGCTGTCACTGTCGGCTATGCAATATAATCATTCGCGATTTTCGAGTGAACGTACTGAATTTTACTGGGAATCATTTAATGAAATGTTGTTTTTCCTCGATTTTTGATCTGAGTCAATCATTTTATTTATCTGAGTCACTATTTCATTCAGTTTTTGTAAAAAAAATCGGAAAAAAACGTGTAACAACGAGTAAGTCGCGTAAAAAGACTGGGTGTATTTTCTATTACGTATACGAGTATAAGTCATACATAGCGTATGCACTATAATTTGCATAAATCAATTTTCGTCGTCTGATTGAAAAATAATATTTTACGATATCTCGATCATGAACTATTTTACGACGTAGATAAAATAAATGTCATTTGATACACACACTATAAATAAATGATTGGTTAAACTTTATGGACTTTTAATCAAATAACATTTTTTTTCTGCCAATATTGTAAGAAATAATGAAAACAACTTTAAATGCAAGGTAAAGATTGCGTTGTTTTATTTAAATATGTTACAATACTTAGATAATCATCATTTTGAACTGATATAAAAGTTTTTTTTAATGAAATAATAAAATCGGTTCTGATTATAAAATATACTGTGGGAATAATGTAATGTTGCTATTTTTTAAATATCATGCTATTCAAATCAAGAAAATACAGTAAACATCTTAAAAGTGACTTAAAAGTGAATGAAATTTATTATGGTGTGTCTAATTGACTAGGCAAACTTAAAAAAAAATACTAAACAAGAATATAAATACAATTAAATGTTTTTATACGCCAACGGCTCTCAACCTGGGAGTGCGAGAAAAGTTATGTAAAAATAGACAATTAAAAATCGCCTTATGATATATAAATTTATTTCAACATATTTGAACAATTGCGTGTACACAATAAAATGAGCAAAAACAAAAATTGTGATTCCTGAAAGCTATCGGAATTTTCAAATTTTTTTTAATAAATGTATTTTCTTAATCATTTTTCGATGAAATGCATGTGAGCATTTTCATAGTCGGGAGGGTTTCATGACTATTTAGGTTATGTTTCACTGATATACTGTAATAAGAATTTTATACTTTAGAGAAGATATAAAATATTTTCATGTATAGGCAATATACCGTTGAATTAAATGTAGATAGTCAAGAATAAATTCAATGTCTTAATTGATGATTTTTTTAAATTAACCGTATTTTCAACATGGCTTGTTGAATTCATCGAATCGAATTAACAAAAGATAAATTGACGACTTATTTGAGAAGAGATTTTTTCATTTTCTTCCACGTGTACATATAAGCATCAATGATGGACATAACATACGAGCTTCGACCGAAAAGCATTAAAATAAGCCTTTATTCTACTAAATTTGAGATGATTTTTGGTCACGAATAAAAAAAAATATTCACTCGATTAGCGCTATTACTTCTTCGCATGAATATAACATAAATATTTTTCATAATGACCGATTTCTCTTGGATTTGGACAAAATTAACAAACTGTATTCGAGGAAACTGATATAACTATGTTACAAACTGTCTAACTACATATTGAAGACTTTCTAAATACTATTTTATTTTCTGATTGACTAACATTTTGAGAACACCTAGTAAGTATATATTATATGTCAAGATTGTGATACGAATAATCAATAATCAAAACCATTTAGAGAAAACTTAACATATGTTAAGTTTTCTAAAATTACATCATATCAGACACATTTGGATGAGTCCGATAATTCTCGCTATACTTGCAAACAACAATCAAGGGTTAATGTAACGAGCTGTATTTATAGAATTTCTAAATTCCGTCCTCTTTTTTATCTCAGTGTCTGTAGTTAACTGGTTTGCTGACATTGCAGTCAAATCGTCAATCAAGAGCGACTATGTAATCAATTCAGTCTATTTTATATCAAGTTCAGTTATCGATCGTAGATAAACTTATTGCCTTGTGGCAACATCGAATCAATTTCGAATTATCGAATTCGTAAAACCATAATTCTCATAATTATTGATGTATTGTAATTTATTAAAAACGTTGAAAATCAGTAGCAAAATTGTTAATGGCTCGCTTTGACATCCGTCTGCTTATATTGATAATCATTACGGAATTTAATAATTTGTATGGTAAATCTTGAACGGGGCCAGGGTCTGTGTTTATTGTATTACATTGGCGAGTAGGTATAATTATTCTTGCTGGCTACTTTAAAAAGCGGTTCTCAATCTGGCACACTAGATGGATGAAGTTTGCACAATCTTCAGCAGATTTTTTTATTTGATTGTTGATAAAAACCGTCGTTACTTTTTAAATTCACAGTCGCGTATTTTTAGAATGGAATTTTAAAACAAGTTTTTTATTGTTCTTGATTGAAGAGGAAGTATTGTTAACTAAATAACTATAGTGTGTTTAACGAATCAGGAACTTTTTCAGTGTTATTAAACTAAATGAAAATGACAAAGCAAATTTGATGAAATATTTACGTATCTACGTAAATAACTTTTTGTGAAAGCAAAACTACAATTATTGATAATGGTTATAATAAATTAACAGTGTTCAGTAAGGCTCAAACTTAAAACACCGAGCGTAATTATTTTGGTACATTAATCTTAAATGCGCTAAATAAATTAAATACACACTTCACGAATGAAATTTTGCTAGACATTTACTAGCCCTTGTGGTGGAAAGCTATGATAATGTTTTTTAAAAATGTAATTAACATACTAATATATAATACTAAAGGAGCAATTGCGTGATCGAAGTTAACGTATTAAGTCATACTACCCGGAAACTTTATTTTAACTGTTAAGTTAAAAATGGTTCCGGAAGTCTATTTATTTTTCTTTCTTATAGCTTTTGAGTTTATATTTTGGCTTAGATATATTGTATGATTTCACCCTTTGCATTATAGCATGTCTTAAATGATTGACACCGTCTACTGTTTGATAATGTTTGAGAATTCCTGGCGCATAGACTATGTGGAATATAGTTCTTTGACACCAAAATTTCGGTAATTAATACCAATCAACTGTTGGTTGTTTTTTGAATCTTGGCAGGGTCAAAAAAGAAATTGCTACTCTGTTATTTGAAACTTAATAAATACAAGATTTTTAATTACCCAACTCAACAAATGATCGCATGTCATGCATAGCATTAAGGTCACATCTTGGCGGCGTTAATTATTTAACAGTTAAACTGAACAACCAAATTAAATGAAATATTAAAATGATCGGTCGAAAAATTGCACTGACCTGTTCCCTGCTGAATCACAAAAAGGATATTCTAACCCAATGGTTAGAAAAAGATTTAAAAAAATATCTTAATATATATAACTTTTTAAAATTAATTAGTAGTTTTCGTGTTGACTTAATTTATGAAGATTGTCAAGTCATATTTTATTTCAGTAGATTATCAGCTTTATTAACAGCAGAGACGTTTAATTAACAGTAAAGCAATCAGGGGGTACATTAAATATTTTTTTACTAGATTTATGTTTATTTTCAAACGGTAAAGTTCATAAGCTATCTGTGGTGTGTTATATCCACGAGTACTAAACAATTAATTATCATTTATGATATCGACTGAAGGTGTTTGATGGTATTTCAATATCAAATTTGAACTGTTACAACTTTGTACGATTCCACATGTTTTGACGTAACGGCCCGGGTTTCGCCTTTCGGCATCTTCACGCATTCTAAGATGGTTAATGAAAATTATTACAGGCGATCGTGTTATTTATTATAAGATTAATATTGTTAAATTTGTTTTTACTGCCATTCACTGCTTGTTTTGGGGTGTGTGTTTTCCTGTAATTAATACTTTTGGTATATAGACGATGCTAACTGTTTATTTACGTCAGTTCGAAACCAGGGTTGTTATCGATAAAACAAGTGGAATCGTACAAAGTTGTAACAATTCAAATTAATTATCAGATTTTAATGGTAGAAACTTTGTACATTTTTACATGATTTGTTACGGGTTTCACCTTTCGGAATCTTCAGTCAGTTATATCCTATCCGTGTGATAAAAACTACTTAACATGTGAAAATTTACAAAGGTTAAAATATGATGTCGAAATACACCAAGCACCCTTAGTCGATATTATAAATTAAATAGATTGTCAATCTTAACACAATGTTGAAACTGATTACTTTCATATTTCACTGGTATTGTTTCTAATATTGATAAATATTTTGTCTTGTTGTGAGATTTATATTTAAACGTCGATGTGAACTCTATTTTTAGCTAATAATCAGTCGCGGATTATCCTGATATCGGAAAGGTGCACACTTAGAGTATATATATATCAATTTTATGGGACAAAATATTTAGCAGAATTGTGAACTATACAGTTTCAATTCTAAATTAAAGATTCAATCAAAAAGCTTCACCTGAAGGTCGCAGATTTCCAGCCTCTGAACTAGCAATTCGCAACACTATTCTCAATGACTAGAAAACTCTCAATAACCAATATCGCAGTGTATAGCTCAAAATATCGTGTTTTATGAGAAGCTTTAGTTCCAACAAAAAATATATTTAACCAAAAAATGATTTCAGCTAAATTTACAGAATATAGTAACTTGTGTGAAATTAGCAGTAGACCGACAAAAATCTTTGATTTCCGTCTATTGTATTTTTTTTCGATTTCAACAAAAAAAAAAGACAAACCAATAAAAAATACTGAGTCGTATCGGTCAGTTCTTGTTAATGTTTCATGGTCAAAAATCGACTGCTATTGTTGAAAAAAAGGGTTTATCCCACTCGCTGTGAATATATAAGAACTTAGATTTCCAGAAAAATATTCAAAAATATAATATGTAAATATGAAATGTGTTTTATTATTTACTTAAATTTCCTCGTGTTTCGTTGTTTTTTGATATATTATATTCTACAAGTATAATATATACTCTACAAGTCGATACTCACATGTTATTTGTCACAGGGTTTTAACTAAAAAGTTCTTTTTTGAACGTATTTCATTTTTTTTTCAGCCAGTTCATAAAGAAATAGTATGAATTTCACTTAACAACCTTTTTTTATACATTAGATAATTGTTTTGGAGACAGAAACATTTTTCGAAATTATAAAACATGGAAAAATACAGACATTAAAAAAAAATGTCATTGACAGTTCAATATATACCGTAAAAAATGATTTTAAATAAAATTTGTTCATGGTCTAAATCAGTTTTTGTAATATTAATAGTGAATCTTTTTATTATTATTGCATACATTCGATCGCGATTTATTTCAACGCCGAATAACTTTTTTATTTTTGAAACCAAATAACCGTATGTATTCAAATATTCCACTGGGTTTCCTAATGCTTTCACAAGCCAATATAAAATTTTTACTATTTTCTAAGTTGTTTTGTAACACACATACAGTGTTAATTGATTCGTAGCTATAAAATATAAATGAGCAGTTAACGATGGCGAAGTATTGTATCTTTTAGTAAATTGGTCCGATAGGTAAACCAAATTAGCTAGATAATGTGTAGTCAATATATTAATAAACCTATTTACATAACAAAACCAGTTTGATGATAAGACTTAAACTTCCAAACTGGTTTTCATTGTGTTAATCGGTTTTTGATACATTTCGACAATGTGTTCATTATACTGTTAATTTAGTTCACCTATCGGAGCAATTAACAAATGTAATTCGTCATTTTACCCAAATAATCATAAACTGTTATGAGGAAAATATTTTATGTAATTATTCGATCTCAAAAAAAGAAACATTTGATTTCTAAACGATTTTTTTTGACCCACTAAATATTTATATAACACACTCCACCTCTGGTTTATTCTATTGGATGGTTGATTTTTTTTTGTTTGAAAAAAAATCGTTTGACATCAAAAGTATAATATATTTATTACATTTTATATCAAATTCTACTTTAATTTTAATCATGAACGTTGCTTTAAAAAATAGTATTTAACCCTGTTTTGATAAATAGCACATGCTCTGACTTTTACGTTGGAGAAACTGGCGTGAATAATTATTGCGGTCAATAATTTTAGTGTTATTGTTATCAACGTTGTGAATTTGTTAATTGTTTAATATCTGGTGTGAACAGAAAAAAAGTGCAACTGAATTTCAATTGTATTTTTTGCACAATGGTGGATGGCCTTCTTTAAAGTTTTTCTCGTTTTCTGATTATGTGGGAAAAAAACGTTATCTAGATTTCAAAAGTTAAAATAAGTATTGTAAACGATAAGAGTGTTAAATGAATTTTGAGCGCAAAATTATAAAATTATACAACTAAATTAAAACAGAAAATGATTACCATTTTATTGCGCAATTTAATTTTATGTGGTTCAGTGGTCAACACGGGTGGTTTCCGTGACTGATATCATTTATTTTACCATCGATTTTCTTCGAAGGTATGAGTATTTGAGATTTACTTCAACAAAAATGTTTTTAATGTAGCATGCCTTAGCGGCAACGGTTAGCTTGTCACTTATCCTACTTTTGCCTTGACCCTTCTATTCCTACACTAAACTGAACAACGAGAAGTTATCGAGGAGAAAATCTGTTAAAAGCACTTCATTATGTGACAATATGCACAGCAATGGAAGCCGATATGGAAACAAAGAAATAAAAAAGCTTATAGTTATCTATATCATCATCACAGCCGGGGTCGATCCACTGCTGGATGAAGGCCTCCCCCTGCTTTCTCTTTCTGGGGGGTTGTTTGGACATAGCACACCACGCTGCCCAGGCGGGTTGGTGTGCGGTTTTCTGTCTGGGTTTTCCTTCCCATAGCCAAGAGAATACGGCACGCGGTGTTCCCAAGCGGTCACCCATCCAAGCACTATTCGCGTCCAATGCTGCTTAACTTCGGTGATCGGACGAGAACCGGTGCTTTTAACGTGGTATGGTTGTTGGCAGTTATTAGTTATCTATATATATGAAGAAAAATCATTTAATATATAATGAATGTTCGTTTTTTTATTTGTATATATGCCCTTTATGTATTGCTATATTAAAAAAAGTTTGAAACTTTCCAAAAATATATTCTTTCCACCTTCGTGAAGGTTTCTGGATTAATACAACCACGCGATATGGCAACACAATTGAAAAGTTGTTTAACCAATATAAACCTTTTACGTCACACTTTGAGAATGACATTTTGCGTATTGTCAATTGTTCTTAAATTAAATTTGATTTTGGAACGTTTCATGGAATGAAACTTTTTTTTTAAAAGTACTCAACCAATTCGATTACTTTGAATCTAATCAAGAACTATTGGTATTTTAGTTATCGTATCGAGTTGTACAGTTTTAGTATAATAGTTTAGTTTGCTTTGTTTATGTGGCATATCAAAGCATTTTTGATAATCGTTAGTTTCTAATATGAATTGACGATTGACAAGTCTTATTTTAAGATATTTAATCCATGTTCATTTGAATTGTCGATTTGCTTTTTGATAGGTCTTGGTGGATTAGGTATGGTATCATTATAAAGTATATGATATAGAATTAGAACAGCGATTTTCAATTAAGAGCAATCATATTAAATGTTCATTTCAAATTGTGTTTTATTTATTCGGCAAAAATATCAAGTTTTTGTAATATAGATTGGAATTGGTGACGAAACGATAGTGTAAATTATATTGTCTATGATATAAATCTATTGATTGAAGAAATAGTTTATGAAAGGGTTTGCTAAGCGACTTTACCATTTGACACTTTAACACAGCTTTAAGATTTGCTGCTTAAAATGATTTTATTATATGAACAGTTTTCTATAATATATCACAAATTATAGATATACGTTAACACTATCGATTACGTTGACTTAGTTATATTCAAGGACTTAAATTTAGCAATAGTAATAAATAGCCACGAAAATAATGTTTGCTTGTCGGCATCTTCAAGCACTCTATCACACGGATGCAACAGAACTGACTGAACTGACTTATGTCAGTTCTGTTGCATCCGTGTGATAGAATGCCTGAAGATGACCAAAGGCGAAACCCGGGTCGTTAGTGACAAAACATGTGGAATCGTACAAAGTTGTAACAATTCAATTTTGATATTAAAATTCCATCAAGCTCCTTCGATCGCTACCATAAAATATAAAAATACTTCTATACGTTATAAAAAGCAAAAAATATATACATTATTTAGGTTTGGTGACAAAACCTAGCAAAACTATGTAGCCAATAAGGAGACAGGGACAAAACATGACAGGAAAAATAAAACACAATAACGTTGTTTTATTTATTTCCTTGAATAGTGAATGTTAACTTTTTCGCTTCGAATTTTAAACAGTTTATTTATTATTATAGTATTATTGTCTAACAGCAATTATTTTCGTTTAAAATAAATATGTTGTTTATAATGGAGTTTTACCAGGTAAATGCCAATCTAATCGGTTAATATCCTACAAAATCTATACAATAGATAAATGACTTAATCAAAATTTAATCATTTATTTATTGGCTTGCAGTGCAGCAAGAAAGCATCGACCGATTGCGTGTTTTTAAGTTATCGACTCGCTGTCCATTACTACACGGTGGATGTCAACACTCGGCTTGCGAGTAGTCCATGACATGGTCGTGAAGGTCATGACCGATAATTGTACAATTTAGTTAGTTACTCTATTTAAAACCGTCCGATATATGTTAAAACTTACGCGTTTTGTATTTAAAAAAACATTTTTACACATATTTGTAGTACATTACTGTTAAAGCATATACGTCTATGATTTCGGCAAAATCGTTTATTTTAAGCTTTAAGCATCAATGGCCACTTTTTAATATTAATTCGAATATTACAAGGCAGTGCCATAAAAAGCAGTTTTGATGATTATATATTTTTTTTGTTCAGTTGATAATGCTCACGATGAGCAATACCGCTTCTGATAAAAAAAATAATGTGGAAATAAGTACTAAAAAATTTGTTTTTATTATTTAAAAAAAATGATGATTATAGATGATTGCTGAATAAAGTAGGCTTATTCTTTACTGATTTGAGGAACACAACTTGTATTTTATGTGTAGCCATTATCAAATTATCTAACAAAGCACATAGCATATTAGCATGCATATTTGAATATGTTTCTTCTGTTAAGAAAATAAATCTTAAATTATAACAATTGAAATCTGTAGCAAGATAATTTGAATTGAAACCGATAATGGCAAAAATGTTGTGTCACACTGACTGCTACCTATTCACAGATGAAAACGAAAGGCATTTTATGCCAATGTAATTTAAGTTATCTTTTAACTCCGATCGAGTAGACACAAAGAGCCGCTTGGTCAGTTGACGTCTGCTTCTAACGTCATATGGTTTGCCGCCATTTTGCAAGTTACCAACCTGCCAATCTGCCCACCTTGGAATGGCAATTAACGCACGCAAGAATTTATTGCAATGTACTTAAGATTCACAATCAGCGACTTTGCGTACTATTTGACAGAGGTAATGACATCAAGACGATATTTTGAAATTGTTGTTACACTGAGTGTTTTATTATGTCAGATTACCGTTGTTATGTATGTCAGATTACTTACTTAATACTGAAGCTATTCTAAAAAACACTACTAGTCAGGGAAAATAAGTATTTAATATAAAAGAGAAACAGAGTTTCCAGAACCAAGTATCTATAGAGGATGTTGTTACGAGCATCATTTTAACATCAGTGTTTATTTTAACAATGTGAAAAATAAATATTATAAAAAAAATCTTAGACCAAATATGTATAAAATTCTAAGCGTTTCCGTGTTTTTGTGTGCTTGGAATACAGGTTTATTTAAAATATTGCCATTTAACAAAAATATTTGTTTTGTATTTAAAATTAATCAAATTAACAAAAAAAACTCTCTAATACATTTCAGTTATAAAACAATTATTGAATATATTATAGATTACTTTAGATACAAGAAAAACAATGAAACAATACAATTTCTATGCATGCGAAGGAGCAACCCTCAGCTCCTCGTACTTACTGAATATTATTAAGTATTATATTTCGGTTTTTTTTTACAAAGGCGTTTTCTTACTTGCGTTTTGAGAAGCTCTGACATATATGCCAATTCAAGAAAAAATAAATAAAAATTTTAAACTTTTTCATAATACTTGTAGAATTTGGTATAGGAAATAATCAAATCAGACAATTATACTATAATATTTTAGAACTGCTGTATTTAAAATTTTAATGAAATAATTAGATTGTCGCCATATATAATACCATACTTTGAAAATCTACGAAAACTTGTTACCGAGCACAATAGCTAAAATCAAACATTACGGTTATTGAGTATATATATATATAAAAAAAATAAGTTTCGCTTGGTTTAATTTTACTACAAGCACCACGTTTCAGACTAAGTAATTTTAATCCGACAAATTTTCGAGTGTTTCGAAATGTATTTTTACATGTTCATTAAAAGATTTATCACGGAAGTGCAGCAAAAAGTTTGCGAATTAAAACGCAAAAACTCAAACATTCGGCCGAAAAAAATACACAAAGCGATTTTTCTCGATTTAATAGAGATTTTTTATTGATAACAATATTCAAGGATTTAAAGAGGTGACTGTTCTTTTAATCTTTTGGCATTCAAATCACGTTATTTGTCAAAACAAATATTTATTTGATTGTACGTTTTTCAATGAAAGTGACATTTTTAATGACTTCCTTGTGCCGTAATCTATTAAATAAACAGTTAAATTGGCTTTATGTAATATGGTAAATTTAAATAGTCTATCAATGTCAGGTGCTGTTATATAATATTAAAACTATTATTAGTGTCATACACCTTGTCCACTTTTTACGATATGTTGAATTTGTCCGTTCAAATGTTAAGGAATCAATGATTTTATCGTTACTTTTTGTATAAAATGAATCTTCTGTGTATATCAGTTTTCAAGAGGCCTAATCATAGCAGTGAACGCAGACGAATAACTTCATGAGAAGAATCGTTCAATCGAAAGTCTAAATACACAAAAAATGCGTCATTCACTGAGAAAAGAATCAAATAACGAATTATTAAGAATTTTCCAGATCATAAGGAAAAATGTTTAATTCTCTCATATTTAAGTTTAAAAAATATTGCTACGGTTTTTATATATCTCTATGCATATGCCTTGTTGTATATTCCATATTTCTTAATAAGTTATCAAACTAATTAGTCGTGTGTGAAATTAACTTCAACCCAACTCAGATATCAATTTGCGGCAGATGTAATTGATTCCAGCAGCACATGTGCGAGTGCATACTTACGTCGGCATGGTATCAATTTTTCGACTTCATTAAACTATTATGTTATTTATTTATTTATATCAACCAATTAATATCATGATGTAAGCAATAAGCTGATGGATTTTATAATCAAGAAATTATTCACCCATCGATAATACTTGGGATTAAGAATTATGCTTTATTTAGTAGTAATACATTCAATAGAATAAATTAACTTATTCTTCACATGTTTACAGATAATATATGTTTATAATATGTTAGGAAACATCTCTTACGACTGTAATATATGTGATATTTGATACGCTTCACCTAACCCTTTGATTACGGGACCTTTTACGACATTTCGATACAATTTTCGTGCATGAAATACAACACAACATTGATATACAATAATTGAGCTTCTAATAATTATGCACAGTTAAATTGATACTCCGAAGACGAAGCGTGTGACCATGAAATAAAAATGATGAAATGTCGAAAAATCACCGGCCCGCCATTGTCGCAGAAAACAAGATCGGCGTAAAATTGACGGTCCGCAGTCAAACGGTTAACTAAGAAATTATCCTATTAAATATCTATATAGTTATTCAATTGCATTTTCCTGCTGCAATCGCAATTTTTAAATGTGTTCAGGATACAATCAACCCCTTAATTCGCAATTCTGACTTGCTTTCAATAGTTGACTTAAAGAAACATTGGTAACCATTTTAAGTAAGACGTATTAAAGATCAAAAGAAACAGAGATACTAAGGTAAAAATAATAAATTATTTAACTCTACAAACTATCGAACAATTAGTAATTAATAGATACAATCAAGGTAAAAATAATTTAAATTATGAAGCGAACGTTAACTCGTCGCCTATATTCAACCGTTTCAAGGAACTCATATAATTGCGCATAATTATTGAATTTCAATGCAGTTATTTTGTCGATTTATTAAAATCACTACTTGGGTTTATTAATAATATTTTCCTAGAACATCTCTTAATACATTTAATGTTTAAATTATACATAAAATGCAGTCTTGATGCTAAGATAATTGAGACTGTTGTATTATATATCTTTTATTGAATAGTACATAAAGCTAAGCTTAATGTTAGTCCAATCATGGTTTTGAAGGTCGTGAAGCCGAAATAACTATATAAACCATACATGAAAGCTTGTAGAGCTATAATAATATTATAAAGTTCTGTCATACCAATTTGATTAACAGTGTAATTCAAAGATGACTTAATAATTTAAAAATATTTTTCTGTTTTGTTTATCAAGTTCCTTAATAAAGTTTCACAGGAATGTAGAGCAGTGGTTGTTGAATGCGGCTATCAACAGCTTTGTAGTAAATTTTTTACATTTAATATTAAAAAATGTTGTTTTTTTTAATTAATTTGTATTAATGCGCCCATACGACGTTTCTATTGTACAGCTAATGTTTATAATGCGACTCCGGTAACATTTTACGTGAGAGTCACTGTTGTAGAGGTAGGTAAAAAAATACCCTTCACCAACTGTATTCATCGTAAGAGATATATTGTATTATACTTAGAAGTGGCGTGTGGTGACTATTTGTTCTCGATAGCTTTGGACCACCTTTCAAGAATAGTACAGAACTAGCATTTATAACCTATTTACGGTTTCATAACCGTTTTAATATCATTTATAATGCATTTTTGTATTCCGAAAAGAATAATTATTTGTTATTAATAACCAAAGTTTTCATTAATATTCAAGACTCCTGTTTTCTTATTAAAAACACCATTCTTTCCCAGGCTTCTATATTTATTTAATCAAAGAATATTGTTTTCCGATAAGAACGTCAATGTCAAACTCCGCTAATTTTTTTTGCGTCAATTTATTCCGCACGTCAACCAAAGATTACTTATACAATTCCATAGGCACGCAAAGATTAAATTTATTTTGTTACGTAATTAAATTTAATCTTTGTATTTAAAATTTTTCTTTGTTTAAGAACAACAAGGAAACAAACCTGTTCGAACAGCAAAGTCCTTCGGCTTAATTTTCATCTCAAAACGCATTGGTAATTAAAATTTTGTATGGCATAATAGATATTGACATCAAAACAGATTTTATTATTCATTATATGTTACAATGCAAAAACATATTATTGAAAATAGGTAAAAGAATTTCATATTCGCAGTTGGGTCGTCTACAATCAACACTAACAATTGCATTTTTTATTGGAATATGTGAAGTGATTCTTAGTGTATAATCTGTATTAAAAACTATAATATAATTTTTAAATAATGGTTCAAATCAGTGTTTCTAAAACTTTTTCACGCCACGGCCACACAAATCTGAGCCTGAACAAAAAATATGTAAAAACAGTTTTCTTGCGTCTTATAGTTTGAGAAGCACTGCTTTAAATCATGTGAAAACGATAAACATAGATTAGCACCATAGACATAGCACTTTACAAAACTTTTACTTTTACAGCAACGAAACACTTCACGAATCCTAAAATTGTAATGGAAGACTTAACTTATTTTTTAGTAAATTATGCTTGTAAGGCGTCATTCATAAGTAGCTTAATTTTTGTGGTCCGCCGAACATAGTTTGGGAAGCCCTTAATTTAAATCATTTCTACGTCAAGATAAATATTTTTAAAAACATTGTGAGTTAGTTAAAAAAACCCTTTACAATATTTAGTGAATGTTTAATTTAGATGTCATTAACATTTTATTTGTCAGCTATTATATTTTACTTCATTTAATAATATTTTGTGTGACAACGTGTAAACTATTGGACCATGTTAATGTATAAATTGTGATTGTCAACTTTTTTATAAAAGTCTTGCTTAAACATCAATTCAGTATAAAGTTCAATTGATAATGCTCGCAATGAACGTAACCGGTCCAGATCTCGATAATATGAAATTGTTGCAATAGTGCTAAAATCATTGTATTTTATTATTAAAATATAACTCATTTCTACCAAGAAGGGACAGTTCATATCTTTAATATGAACCATACAGTGGTCAGTATTTTCCTTAGAATACAGGTATATCCAATATTGTACATAATAAGTTTTTTTAGCTCGTAGTTTATGATATCTTATGTATATTTCTATTGTAAAAAATGATTTTGTGGTTTGTATTAAGTACTTTCTTAAAACAAGATTTTTGGGACTTTGAGTAACGATTTTTGTACACTTATTGAATAATATTAATAATTAGCCCTCGATTATCTATGGATGGAATTGGTTATTGCATACAACCTTTTTGAACAATGTCGATAATGAACTAACACAACAAAAGCCTCTATAACACGAGGGATTGTGAGGTGCTTTTTAAACTGTAAAAAATTACGTCAACAATGTTACGATTGGTAATAAATTTGAAAAATAAACGAATGAGAAACTATTCTGTGCGTAATATTGTCATCTTGATATCTTTCAAATTCTATTTTCAGCATAAAAGCCAGTTCTATAAAATTTTCTTAGATTTATATAAGAAGTCAAAAGTAAATTGGGGGTCTAAAATCGCCTACAAATCGTTGACATATTTAATGGACGTTCCAAGATGTTTCTTAAAGAGGCGAACAAATACTTCACGACATACTATATTATATATAATATTACGCCATCATCGGAATAACAAAATAATCAATATTAAACATTTCATTCAAATGACTGTTATTTTCACCATCAGCAGAAAAAAACGCGTATTTTAACTATGAGAAGTATGGGTATTGCTCTTTGCGTGTTCTATTTTAAATATGACCTCGTTTATTTTTACCATAGACGTTTTATCCGACAGTCATAAACCGTAGACTAGACGTTGAGACGCCTGCGGAATTGATTTTCCCGCCTTGTGCGTAAACAACAGAATTGTCTTTGCTTGAGTATTATATATATGGATATTTGATGTCGATAAAATAGGTCAACAATAAAGAATATTGTGTATTATAAAGTTTTCATTGTAGTACCAGCATTTAATTTTTTTTCGCCTTGAATATTATTACTCTAATTGCGCAGAAAAACACTAACTAAAGCATTTATTTTTTACAATTAAAATAATATTAAGCATGAAATCCTTCAGTGCAGATTAATAACTGCTTTTTTTTATTATTTACAGAAAATTCGTGAATAATCAACTGAAAGAAGAAAAGGCCGAGAGAAAATTGAAAAAAGCAGGGGAACCTGCTTTTGTGTCATTTACAAAATTGGTAAGTAAACAGTTTGATAATCTATTTAAAGTTATTTAGTATTTTAAAATCACCGAAGACTAAATAAATCTATTTAGGGAAAAAATTTACTATATATATTTCATACATAATTACACCCAGTCCTTCTTTTACGCGATACATTGGTTTCAGAAAACGGCGCGTAAAAAAAATCGCGTAAAAAAATTACAACTTTCATATAATTTGATAAATTGGTTCCAAAAATTAAAATATCGCGTGAAAAAGTACCAGAAACGTATGAAAAACCAAAATTTTCTCTTTAAAATTCGTGCAAAAAAATATATATATATTTCATATCTTTATTGATTATAAAAATATAATGAGACTATAACAATATATTTTTGTCTCTTATATGAATTAAGTTTAAAAATACACATGATGTAATGTGATAATTAATAACAAAAAATAATGAAACGTACATGCCTATCATATATAAATTTCTTCTTTAAAACAAATTTGGGGAAAAAAAAAGCGTAAAAATTTTTTACGGTGCTGTCCAAAAAAATCGCGTATAATCGAATTCGCGAAAAAAATTCGCGTAAAAAAAGGACTGGGTGTATATAATATTTATATAAATTAGTTAAGTTCCACAATATCATCAGAAGATTTAATATTTTCGATAAGTCTCTAAACAAACAAAGCATTGAGGTAAAAATATGGTAATCTTTATCCTTCGTACACCGAAAAACTCTCGGAGGCATATTTTAGGTTTGAATTCGACTTAACTCACCCAAGATAATATTTATTGTTGGTACAGTCGATTCTTCTTAATTCTTAAACATCGTCCCTGGGAAATTTCAAAAGAATTTAAACCTCTGGTAGCCAACACCCGATTTTTACTATTCTGATTAAAAATCCGACTTTTTTATCTTCAGCATTATAGATTATCATTGAGTTTTTTATTGATTATAACGTAGTGCATAATTCTTCAACATTTCTACATCAAATGATAGTTAAAAATGCTTACACGTTCAAAAACTATTATACACGTATGCGTTGCTCTGTGTATTAGTAATTAAATCTTAAATAAATAACTGAATATATATTGCAGAAAAGAAAAATGTTTCCAATTTATATCATAATCAACCTACGTTTAAATACGTTACTATACGACTTTTCACCGGTAGGAAATTTCTGCAGACCGACACCGGTCCACGGACCACGTGTTGAATAACGTTGCTGTAAAGATGTAAAGTATAGTACATACAGCATATTAATTATTTTTCTAATAATCGCGACATTTCTTGGATAGTTATCTCAAAAAGCTTGGCAACTAAATAGAAAATTAATCTGCAAACTGGCTAACTTTATACATAAATAATTGTTCGACTATTTAGTAATAAAGACGAATACACACTTTCGAAAATACCAGGGCTGTGAAGTCGTTAAAAACATATAAGCATCTCCAACATTGACCAGCAACACAATTCCTACTAAATAATAGTTTAATTTTGTCAGGTTTTTTTCCTTTCTATCATTAAGTGCGTTGAATTAAAAATAAACTAAATTAATTCGTCAAATTGTTCAGTGAGATTTTCTTCAAAATCGTCTAATCGAAAAAGTAATCGAAGTCCAGGATTTATTGCACTGACTTCTAATATGGCAACTGTTGATACGACTGATATCAGTTGATACTAAAAAATATAGCTACGTTTTCAGCTTTAAAACTTACGTGTTCATGCTTTTATATAGTTTTTCTAAATAAATCCAATTAACTGCTTTGTGAGCTAAATTGATAATCTTTTACTTTTTTTGATGTAGTGCGAGTGGAAGACAGCTGTAATCTGTGATAGAACAGTGACGTACTAAAAAAATCGTGCCTAATTATAATGATTTACTTACATCATACTGCAATATTTTTTTCTCAGAATAAAAACTAAATTATTTAGCAGTATTTACAAAATGTTCGTGATATTCTTCGAAAAACAAGACAGTTGATATTTGTGACGCATGTGTTTGCTTCATCTGTTGAATATGCGAATTCAACATCGAGTAAAGACACCGGTTATTTATTTATTTATTATGAATAACCAGTTTTTGGAAGATGGGATCCATTCCAAATAAAGCGTAGGCTTAACACGTTGGCTACGGCATTGCTGTCATGAAATTTTCCTCATTCGATCGCTCACAACTCTTTAATGTTTTGTTTTTATTTTGATTTTACTGATGGTTAAAAAGCATTGATTTGGTGATACGCTCATTTTTTATGGGTAGTATTATAAATAATGCCATTGTATCAATAAGATATTTTATGGCTTATCCATAACATAAATAATTACAAAACACATGACAATGGCATGGAAAACAAACGAGTATTAATACCGGAAAATCGACTAGGACTCTCAAAAACTTATTATTTAAAATTGAATTATTGAAGTTTTATACGATTACATATGGTTTGTCACTGACGACGCGGGTTTCGCCTTTTGGCATCTTCAGGCATTTTATCACATAGATGCAACAGAATTGACAAAGTCACAATCCGGTTCCGTTCTATTGCGTCATTTGTGCAACAACGCCTGAAGATGCTGAAAGGCGAAACGCAGGTTGTTAGTGACAAAACATGGGGAATCGTAAAAAGTTTCAACAATGAAAATTCGATTTTGAAATTCCATTAATCACCTTCAGTCGACATCATAAATTATTTATGATCTAGTTTGAATCAAAAAATTATGTGTTCGTAACTATTCCATTATACAATATTATCAATTCGTTACCTATGTTCAATTTGTGTTGTTACTGAATAAAGTTGATCAGTTTAATACGAAACACCGTTTTAGTGTTGAATGGAAGAATATATTTAAAATGAATCAATTCTCTACGTAATATTTATATCCCGATAGAGTCAAAGTTATGGTGAATTAAATTAGACCTCACAATTTCCATAAATTTCACGAGAATTTGCTGCGCGTTCGCTGGCCAACTTTACCCTGATGCGAATGTGTTTGAAAAAACCTGTTTCACCAAAATGCTATGAATTTACCAAAAAGAAGATCGTCTTAGAATGCGCAAAAAAATTGCGCGTTTGCTTAGGACCTAAATATTTATAAATTTCTGTATTGAATATTCTTTGGTTTACAACTCGTCCATATTGTATATTGCTTACAATCAACAAAAATGTTACACGGTGAAAAAAATAGCAATGTATTTTAGTTCTACAAAATTATTTTTTAAAGATATAGTTGATAGCTATTTCGGCTCGCGTCATCGTCAGAGCTATGCTTAAAGGAAAATTTGCTTATCTGTATATAATATATATAGCTGTGTAGAAAAAGTACACAATACATCTTCTCTCTTGTTTTAACGACCTAGCTTGTTTCTTGTTCGCAATAAAACTGAAAATTGTAAATGAAACTAAAAAAGTGGCTTTATCAATAAGTTTACGTATGGCACGGAAATGATCCATTACGGAAACAAAACAGCCCCCCGTAGAGGGGTAAGCAATGGCGATCGACATATATTAATTTGTTCGTTGATACTATAATAACTAATATTTTCTGTTCATTCAGCGATAAGCAGTATTATTTTTTTCATTTTTTTATTTCGAGATCGCAATACAAATACAATTTCTTTTGTATATGTATATATTATATATCTATCACAGCTGAAGTGTAAAATCTTGTACTACAAATAAAATGTCATGTTATATGAATGTAATTTTTTAACATACATGATTCAATTGTAGGTGGTAAAAAAAAAATGTAAATAAAACATTGATATATTCAAAAAATAAATAAATACCGAGTATTAGATTATTTTGATAAAACTGCAATCATGAAACAATGATCATGAACGTTTAACACGCTTATGTTTAATATGTAGTGTTGCCAATTGATTCACCTCACAATTCTACACTAAATCAAATATACCGTCTTACCAACGTAATAATAATAAAAAAAAAAAAATATCCATTTTTTATTCGGCTTATTTTACTGATAGATATATCATTATTTATGAGTGATTTACTTTAATTATACATTTTTTTCGCATCCACGTTTATAATTACGCCTATATTATTTTGAATAATATTATATAATCGTTTTATAAAAAACATTTAATCCTAGTTTTACAGCTGTAAACTTGAAGTCATTTTCAAAGAATAAATGAAATGATGTTTGTGATTTCTTATGAACAACTTTCTTTATAGTGTTAAATCATTCTTTTGAATGTAAGGTCTAAAATGAAATTAATTTGCTGCAAGTAGTGTAGAAAAAATAACGCCTAACTTAACCGTAAATAAACTATTTTAAAACAAAAGATACAGTCAACATTGATTCCGACATTCAAATTTGTCTTAAGAAATCACAAAAAAAAATTTCACCGTAACACAGTTATTAACAATAACAAAAAAAGCCCAATTGATTTTCTTTGCCCGTTAAGCCCGTAAATTTAATTTGAAAAATACAAATCAAATAGAACGGAAAACAAAAGTTTATTTATATTGCAAGATTAGTTGAGAGCTTGGCCGTTCTATACATAGATGGTATTATAAAAAAAAATATACGCTGTATATTCAAAGACTGCATTGTAAGGTTTCTAATTTGTTAGAAAATTAGCTCCAGTAATGAAGTTTCTACACGAGACAAGCTTCCTCTCACAGCTTGTTTTTAAAGATATCATACTGGTATAACAGTGGAACTGGACTCCATAGTAAAAAATGTAACAATCTTAAAGACGTAGTAACATTTTCGAGATTGTAGATGATTTGCAAAAATTAAATTAGTTTTTGGTTGATGCTTTATTTCAACGATTATTCAATCTGCAATTCATATTGTGTCAGTGGTTTTGTTTTAAGAACTTTATCTTGGCGATCAGCTGGGTAGACAATCAAGTTCCAGCAAAATCATTATGAAAAATGAATGTAATTAAAAAAAATTGACTTGGGATATTTGATGGAGTTTCAATATGAAATTCGTATAACTAAAATTTAGTGCATATTCATATGTTTTGCCAAACATGACCTGGATTTCGCTTTTCGACATCTTCAAACACTCTAGTAACCTAGATTGCCTTTTTTTGAAATAATAAAAACACATTTTTTGTACTTATTTCCACAATATATTTTCGTTGAGCGAAACCGGTCCTGTTCAAAAAATATATTGTGGAAATAGATACCAATTAAATGTTTAAATATATGTTAAAATATCATGCCTTTCCACCAAGAAGTGACAGTTAACACATTAAAAGTGAATCTAGATTGCATCAAAATATCAAATGAAGAAACATGAGTATTGAGTATCGTAATGTGTATAAAAATTTACAAAATTGAACGTAATGAATTTCACAAAACATCTATTTTGATTTTTTCTAAGAAATGTAATATTTATCAATCGTTTAAGTAATTTCTTAGTATATTAATTTCATTCTAAGAAGCTGAAATAGCTATAACAAAATTTAAAATACTTATTACTGTATCAATAACATCAACTGCGGGATCCATTCTGTCTCATTATTGCTATTCATATGACATAGACAATAATAATAATGATTCAAGTTTTTCATAAATGGAATTCGTTTAAAACGCATTTTATCGTATAATATGAACAATCATTTTGTTATCTTTTGTTTCGACTGCATCATTTGAATTTTATATAAAACCCGTTTTGAAGTTGAATCATAATTTATTTCACGCGCAAAGTACAATAATTTCCTTGGTGTTTATACAAACAGATTGAAATCAAACTAAACGTCAAATAATAGAGTAACCTGAACATAGCAATAAATTAAGCTGTGAAAAGTACGCAAAAGAATGTATCTTTTGGAGGGAAATGTGGCTAGGAAGTCGGCGAAAAGCTTAAAACGAATTTTATTGCAAGGTCATAATAAGCAATAAAAAATGTTTTACTTATTAGAGATATCGATATTGTTACCTGTAATGAAAATTTTATCAACTACGTCATCTGAAATAACTAGGAAATACCATTGCGCTAAAATTAATTCTTTGAAATGAGATGACAGAATAAATTACTCGCCATATTATATATAAACCATAAAGTAATTGCTTGACTGAATTCAAATTTATTGGCCATACATTGATTACTGTATATTATCACAGTGTTATGAAATTCATTTGATTTATCATACAATACTGATAATATAATATAATAACGAAAAACATCACATCACCACATAAAAATTAAAACAATTTTTATTTAAAAAATCTAACGGCTTTTCAAAGCTATTGGTAGTTGGATTTGTTTTTTTAAATACGTCCGATCTGTTTTCGAAGCATATGGCTACCACAAACTCTCCCCAGATGAATTCCGTCATCCTGTAGTTCCACTAAGTACTTCATATAGGTGGAATCCTTTTAGTTGCTAGATGAGACATGTACGGTTCCAAGTCAAATATATAGTACTTTTTTTTACTTTGGACGTAAAAAGGGGTTGGTAAATCTGCTCCCTTACAATTAAGTTCCTGATAAAGTGTTGCATAAAGTTACCCTTTGTCATATAAGGTGCCATGGCTCACAACCGTAAAGCAGTATCGTCAGGATAAAAGCAAACAGTCAGTGATCACCAAACGGTCGCTCGTGAGCTACCGGTAGCTCGCCGAGGCTTTTTTGGTAGCTCGCGTAAGAAATTTTATCATAATTAAAAATTTGCCTAATAAATTTAACTCCGAAAATAAAAAAAAATATCAAGCTAAATTTCAACGAAATGCTTGAAAGGTTGCCGTTGTAATATTTTTTTTTTTTACATAACAATTTGCGCGTACAACGAAGTAAAATAGAAAAGCGGTAAGAAATGTATTACGATTGATGCGAACTGCATCATACACTTTGTCTCTCTCTCGTTCATTTGTATCGCCACTTACAAAGAAGGAATATGTATTGGTAGCTATCCAGACAATTTTCAATTTCTGAAAGTATAATAGTTCACATCCTTATCAAGTTTGGAGATCAATGTCCTAACCAATTCGCAGATTTTTTACGTGGATTGCTATCTCCCGGGATATGAATTTCCAGTTACCTGAATTCGTTTACTCTTTCGGTGTTTTGCTCTGGGTCTGGAAATGAACCACTCAAAAGCAGATTCGTGTTACTTACATCGGGTTTACGACTAATCCGATACTAGTTGCTCTGTAGCAGAATTGATCGCTATTTTAGTGAAACGCCACCCTGCAGGTAAAAAAAGTTTTCAATCGTATATTGGAACCAGTTTATAGCGTACATTATGTGTTGGTTCATTTATAATGAGGTTAAAAACTTATTCAAATAAACGAGTAGTTCGTAATATAACTTTCGAATCATGAACAAGTGATTCATGTGAATTATTTCAACGTCATCTGTGTTGTATGCAAATATGGTTTTTTGCTTCCTATTAATAGGATCAGCAAACGATATTACATGTACCAAGATAGATGTATTTGTCCATGATATAGTGTACATGCTAATAAATATAGTCTGATACAAACAACATGAGCAATATACATACAAAAATTATCAGATCAAATCAGATCATTTAAGCCTGCATAATAATTTCTATAGCGTATCGAATACATTCGCCAGTGATTATTTAATATATTATTAATGTGCATTAATTCACGTTGTTAATCCAAATATACAATATGTGTTCTCATGACGGATAATTCCGCAAGAAATATTTTATAATATTTTCAATCACTCGACTATTTTTTTTGGACTTTGGAACGGATGGAACAAAGAAATAATAGTTGCGAAACCTTAAAATCTATTTAAGTTTATTTATTTTAAAAATATTGTGTTGGTAGTAGAATCCAAAATTGAAAGTCATGTATTTCGTATTTGGGAATTTGGTTAGCTGTAATTTAATTAAATTTCATACTTTTAAGCCATACATTCCAAATCATATTTTTTTGCCTAACACAGAATTTAATAATTCTACAAGAGACTTTTGCTTTTTGGGCGATAATAATATAATCTGACCACAAATAATTGATATAGTTGCAATTATAATATAATATAAATAAATGTCATGATTTTCAAAAAATGAAAACACAATAGCTCACATCACGTAAAGTAAACTATATCTACACCAGGTCTTCTATCAGCGCCAGGTATTTCCCCGGTCTATATCAAAATTATACACACGCCGTTCGGCTGAATCACGTTCTGGCAGTTCAACAATAAGGCTACAAGGAAAACTCGTTTTTAAACCAGTGAACTTAAATTTTTCCTTTTTCCTTATACATTCACTGATCACACTGTGAATACCCGCAGGTATGGCAGTACAAATGCAATCCACATTATGATAAACTAAATCTGCCAAATATAGAATGGATTATATTTATTGCAATGAATGAAATTCACAGAAAGTGTCTTCGGGCAAATAGATTTCTACTTGAATATATTATATGCAAATTAAAGTGAAACCATTTATACTTAGTGTATTATGGCATTATTATCAGCAAAGTTTGTATTTAGACAAACCAATAAAACGATCGTCAAACGTAAAAAAGTATTTTCGAAACCGTTAAACCAAAAAAATCAAATTGTCGCCATTGTCCACTGTTTACTTTTTATTTTTTGTTTTGTTTTTCGGTCTGTCATTGCACATTTGATTTTTTTATTAATTAATATAAACAAATATTATAGTTGTATTATTTTATTAAGGTAATTCCAAGACATTCCCAAAAAGTCTATTTTGGATTTAAGAAGGTTAAAAAAAGAATAATAAAATTGTAATTAATACTCAAAAAGCGATGTGCTAAAAAAATAAATTATATTTGAATATTATCAATTGAATTGGCATTCACTTGGTAGAACTCCATTATAACACGGTGAAAAAAATAGCAATGTATTTCAGTTCTACAAAATTATTTTTTTAATACTATCTTTTAAATAAAACTATCTAAAGACTATCAGAACTAGTTCAGACGATGGCGTGAGCCGAAATACCTATCAATTATATCTTAAAAAAAATTGTAAAACTAAAATATATTGCTATTTTTTTCACCGTGTTATATTTGAATACTACAATGATGCTGGTTGACAGTTTTGTCAAAAGTTCCAGGTATGTATATATATTTCTGTATAAGATACCGAGAATTACTGACATTAAAAGTTAGCTAGCCACATTTTTTTTTTATTTATTTGAAATGGAGCGGACAGAATGCGTAGCTCCTTGGAAAAGAAACAACTTTGAATCACATTAACACTATCCAAATGGCCCTAGCAAAGATTTTTACGCAAATCGTTAATGTTTACAAAAGAAAAAAGCTTCCTACACGATACTGAGAAGCTATCATGGAACAAAATAAAAAATATTGCGTTTGTAAATAAGTGTGCCATTTTTTCTTTGTTTATTCTATCACGATTTTTCTTATATGTTAAATTACCCACAGCTTCTCATTTGAATTCACTTAGCAGCTTTTGAATGGCAAGTATATACATTTTGACGCAGGAATTCTATGTCAACAATAGCTTCATTATGCACTGATCATTCTAAGGTCGATGCTCTTTTATAGTCTATGTTCTTTATCATTGAAGGTTGCAGTTGTGTGAGAACTGTCACAAACTTCTACTTTCAATGATCATGTGCAAGACGAGATACATTATACATACATTCCGTTGAAAGAACATAAAGAAAGTCCCGTTTAGTAAGCATTGATTGCATTGTAAATGTAATAAATATTTTATTTCTTGAAAATGCACCGGACAATTGTTAAATAATGCTGTGAAATCTGACGGATTCGACAATTCTCGCTTTAGTGACAAACCCCGATATAACGGATTTCGCAAACCAGTTAAAAACCACAGCAATATACAATAGAACATTGAATATTAATATAAACGCATGTTATGTAAACAATAAGCTAAGTTTTTTACCAAAAATACGTATATATCAATTATTACATTATGAACATTAAGTAATTTCACATTATATAACTTGTAAAATTCGAACAGAATATAGAAAAAAAATGTTTAAATTCTTATTGTATACATTTTAAAAAATTTGATGTAGATATTTAAAGATTTTTTCACTTAAAAAATATATCAACATGCTATTTATAATATTGATACCTAGAAATAGATTGAGGGAATTTTCATAGTTATACTAATTGTTCATAAATTATGATAAGCGTAAACTTGTTAATAAACATTAAAAATTGGTTTTACCTGTCACGTATGTATTTTTACCGAGCTACGTATAAATAAATTTGTAAATTTTCCCTTACCTGTTTGTAATATTTGTGTACAGCTATCAATTGTGCTGGTATGTTTTTTACCTGTGTTTGTTATTTTATTTCCTGCACCCATTTGAAACAAGTGCAGCCATGTAACTTTCTTAGGTATGTGAAACCAGTTCCAGCAATCATCAACAATTTAAATTTCTTGAATAATTACTTTTGTTGAGCTAAATTTTATTATTCTATGTAGATACATTTTTCTCGTATGTGGTATTACAGCATATATCTGCTAAATGTTTGATTACAATTGAATAATAATTCGAGTTAAATTTTAGCAGAAAATAAAAAAAAACAGATACACCCATGTCGAATATATACGATTTTGTTTTAATCTGTCCAGGCTCATTTGATTTTCATCGTTTTCAAGGTTTTACTACTGGATCATAGGAACCGATATTAATTATGTAAATATTAGTTTCCTTACAATTAAAGTGTTGCCAAATTATTCATGGAAAGAATTATTTTTTGAATGATAAGGGAGAAATTGATATGTTGTTTTTCGAATTCTTTTTTGCCTCAATTTTTTAAATTAATTAATGTATTTAAAAACAACGCGTGAGTCATTTGAATTTAATAATGAATCTACAATATAAGTTTGCTGTATGAGCAATGAGAATGGGAATGAATATAATACTAATGATGAGAGGCAACGATGATTCGGTGCTAAATTTCAGTGTCATACGGAGAGCGAGTATAAATGAATTTATCCAAGTTTTTCATATGTATAGACAGATTTATTTTCTGTACATCACATAGTCTCGAATACTTGCTCCTGAGACACTCCCACTTTATGATTAAAATCTCTTAATACGCTGAGCATTTGCTTCGCTATTAGATACCATCAGACAAAATGAATGTTGGTAAAGCATTGCTGGATAGAGGAGTAAACCGATTTTTGGTTCTTTGAAAACATGTTCGTAATCAATGTGAAAGCAGTTTTTTTTTTTACTTTCTCTCAATTTAGTTTTGCTTTAAAGTCAGAAAAGAACAGTTAAGGATACGATTATCTATAAACTCTTTTTAAAATATTTGTTTTTGTAGTTTATCGATAGCCCTGATTAAATTTCTTTTATATCAACAAATGATACTCGTAATAAGTGAAACAGATTATTTCAAGATCTGTGGAATTAGCCCACAAAATTCCAATCCAAAATCGACAGTAAAGTAAGTACGATGCGTGTCAAATAATATTTATTTTAAAGTTGAGCGACCTCTGCCAGTGTGTAAAAGATGCATTCCCTAGAAATTAAGATGCGCGGCAATCCCCACAAGTGACTGCGCATGGATTGCGAGGTGCAGTATATAATTTCATTTTTGTTTTTATTTATTTATGCGTAGTGAAATGCAATATTTTTTATAATATTATATATATGCTGTACCACTATTTGTTTTTATTCGTGATAAGATTTTTTATGAATTAATTCTGACAAATATAGGAAAAATAATACACATAGTGAAAAAATAGCAACGCATTTTAGTTCTACAAAAATATGCGTGTTTTAATGGAGTTCTACCAAGTATGCCACAATCAAAACATTTACGAAAAGTTATGTAGAATTCAATTTTATTGAAAGACTTCTTTACGTAATTAATAAAATCTTCATATCTTCTTTAATTACAAATGTACTGTCATTTCTTAACATACTCACTAGTTAAAACGATTTAAAAAAAAATTAAAAATATATAACAACTCAAATATTAAATATTACTTGATTGTTTTACATCTAGGCTACAGCGGAATTCATTATCTGATTTTACCATTCTGTAATTGTAAAGAAAAAGACTTAGCAAACTGAATTTAGTTATTTTTGTCTTGATTAAGCATTTTATGACCTATTTTACATTTCTTATGAATTAAGTTAATAAGCAATGGACACACCCGACGAGTTCTTACAGTGTATCATTCTCGTTCTCGCTTAATCACAGCGATTTATAATGGTGTTTGCTTTTGTATTTTGCTTGCTTACATGCCGGTAAGCTTTTTTAATGTAGATAAAGTCACATTTATTGCACGTCAATGAAAACCAGATATAATACAAATAAAAGATATCAAATTTGAATTGTTGAAACTTTGTACGATTCCACATGTTTCGTCACTAATCACCCAGTATTCATCTTTCAGCATTTTCGGACAGTCAGCTCTGTTGCATCGACGTGATAGAATACCTGAAGATCGCGAAAGGCAAAACACGTCAATGACAAATATGTGGAATCGGACAAAGTTTCCACAAATCAAATTTAATTTAAAATTTCTATATATTGCATCCCTACAGGATAGGTGTGGCGTTTTCCCCGTTTATATAATATATATATATATATATATATATATATACATATTAATTCTCGGCAAGCATTATCGAAATTGGCAAAGAATATACCTGTTTGCTACGCGTAAGGATAAAGTCTCAAAAATGTGATCACTGTAATTTTAAATTTAGAGAGTAATAAAACAAATATGTGTGAGACATTTATATTATTTCAATAAAATAAAAAGCGGGAAATGTTTTAACGATACAACAACGTGGTGTTAGGGGTAATTCCCCTGGGACCTGCCAAAAGCTTAGTTAAGTAAATTTAATACTCACAAATTTCTTTTAATTTTAAGCAAGTAAAAAAAGAAATATGAAATCATTATTTCATAATAGTAAAATATAATTCTTATCTTTTTCAAGAGACGTGTGAAAAGGTCTGTTATCATTATTATTTATTTAACTTAGCTTTACAAACACTCGTAAAAACTCTTACCTAATTGCCGTGAAGATTAAAAAAGTAGATTTTTCGACTGAATAATTGTCAACACGTGAGTTCATTTATTTTTTTATGTTTCACGTAAATGACTAATCATCATCTATTTGAAATAATTATATCAGTAAATTTTAAATATCGACAACTTTTCAATGCGTCGTAACTAGGGATCGTATAACAAAGATATTAGAAAACATATTTTTTTAAATATTGGTAAAAATAAATAGTTTTATTTTTTATTATTATGAACTTAAATACTGTTTTTTTTTTTTTTTTTTGGATTAAAAGTTTATTTTCATGTATAATCGACGACAATACAGCACAATATATTTGGGGTGGAAAACATATGACTGACGTTCGAGTAGTATTGACGGAATTCCTTTGTTATTGATTTAGATTAACTGTTGTTTGGCAATAATATTTATATTTTCTGCTAATTTTTTTTTACCGTATTTTTTAATAATTTATATCCGCATTATTACGTGAGGGGCGAAGTTTATTTTCACACAGTTGATCAAACTTGTATTCGCAACCCCTCTCTTATGTTATACCGGGGGAAGGAACGTATGAGGACGATAAGAGATACACTACCATAATTACATAGTAATTTGTGTATTTATTTAAATAACATTTAGTAATTACAAAGATATAATATATACAAAAGTCACATAATATTTTGCTTACAAACAGATATTCGAATTTTGAAAATTGTGTGGTTAATTTTATCATTGTTAAGCATAATCGTGAGATTTTTAGCATGATAAAAGAAATCGTATCTGGTGGATCGGTAGGAAATTGATACGAATCAATTATCTAAATTCCGGTATTGGCATATTTGTTATGTTGTGCTATCTCTAATTGCAACATATTATGAAAGAGATTCTATTACTCATTTAAGACTTATCATTAACGTATAATAATTACAATACATTCTATATCATCTTATAAAGATAACTAAAGACTTGTTAATTATATCACAAATTATCTCATTTGCAATTATATATCTGAATATAATTTAACTATTCTTTTTGTGTACAGATCAACATCGCTATATTGTCCAACATTACGGACGCAATTGTTGAAATCGGATCGGATTAAGTGATATTTCCGGTCTTTCTCTTTTTTTAATTAAGTAGACATTTTGTTTTATGATAACTAATTGTGCGTCAGTCGTTCATCCTGTCTCTTTAGATATGGTATGAATAATATAGTAAAATTAGTAGAGGAATCGTCGCCGTGTTGTTGTTTAACAACATTCATTCCATTTCGCAGTGCATCAATTTTACATTTCAAAAACGCCTTGGAATTAAATGTATTCATATTGATCGAAAAGTTAATGTATGCGCCATTCGAGTTCGTACAGATTCAAGTTTATGAAAAGAAAACTTATGAATATTTTGCTATATTATCGTCTCATGACTTTGTTTTCCTCTAATAAACTTTCGAAGCAATTTGTCACAGCACCATTCGGCTAATTTAAGAAAAATTGTACCACGGATCGCTGGACATGGAAAATATTTTCATTAAATTCAGATAAAGGAAATCTGGGAGAAATTTTACGATTTTTGTAAAAGGAAACACACATTTTTTCATTATATATGATCTGTTTTGATAACAAACGAGTGATTTAATTTAAAAACAACATTATATAAAGAAATAACGTCGTTAGCCAAGTTTTCTATGAAATTTGAATAAAAATTTATACAGTCCATAGACGGATTTGAAAACTATATAGTCTAAGTTCTTGTTCAGAAGGACGATTGGAAACCGGGTGACAAACGCGTGCAATATGTCACAATAATGACGTTTCTCCGCATACAAATTCTAACTATTTAACGTAAAGATCTTAACTACGCCACGTGTGATAATTATTGTTAATAGTACTTGATCGTTCGGTTGACCAGGCGACAAGATTGATTACACACTGAAAAAGGCACTCGGACAATAATAGTCACAAATATAACACAGAAATTGTCGCATGCGACATCAACGTCTCCTCCTGGTTTTTCTCGACCTGGTAAGTCGATACACGTGTTATGAATTCACAAACAATTTTCATTACATTGTTTTTCCCATTGTTACTCGGGCGTAATTCGTTGTTTCTGCTTTCGAAATGTTCGATCTAAAAACTGCAGATGACGTTTGAAAACATAATGTATGTAAATAATATATGATAGTTTGATTTGTAAATACCTCTAAAAAGAATCTCATAGTGACGACACATTAAAATTAATTTGACATTTTACTCTAAGCGATTCTAAAAAAACCACAAATGAAATTCTTCGAAATTGTGAAATTTTTATCATATTTGAAAATGGGATATATGTTTTAGATTTCAAGGAATAAATCGTATATAAATATTATGTAAACTGAATTATTAATATGAAGTATATTTTATTTCGATAAGAGTTTATTTTTTTATTAACTTTTTGTATTTTTTTCCGTAATCCTCTTTTAATTCTCAATTTAAAAAAATACATTATTTATTAAAAATCGTTATGAAATTCTTAGAGAAATTATAATGTACACACATTTTCAACAAAGCCTGAGTATTTCAAAACAGTTGTAGAGTGTATATTTTTTGTACAAAGCTTATGTATAATATCCACAGATATTTAAAAAAAAAATACATTTGTACAGAACAATATACATATTACTGAAAAACGCGTGTTTTCTAATAGTGTTACTTTGCGGTCGCGAGTCATTGCACATTACGTAAGCACAGAGTGGTTGTAAATTGTGTTTCTAAAACATATTCCTATGAAAAATACTAGGGTGGATTGAAATATTGATGATTCATAGGTGGGAAAGTGAAATTACCAACCCCATATTACATATTAAATAAAAAGAGGCGTGAGACGTGGATAGAAAATTTGCTGTATATCTTCCGGAGGAACTTGTAACCGCCTGTCTGAACCCCGATGAATTCCATCACCTTATGAGACCCTGGTCACTCATATCCATGCTTCCCAAACTGGGGGTCGAATGCTTTATGGAGGGACCTTAAAACTTTTCATTTTCACGTGTATTTTTATTCAGAAGGCCGTGAATTTTTTCAGATTTTGGAGGCTGTGTCGCTGATCTGTAAGATGAAATCGGTAGATATACGGAAAGTCGGATTGACATGGGAGAATGTAATAAGCATAATTTGGGGACAGAGAATCTTAAAACAACCGTTTGATAACACAGAGTGAATATATAATCAATAATGTTTAAGGATGCAATACTCTTCAATACAAATTCATGAATATATAAATAAAAATCAGATATTTAATCGGCATCTCTTATTTTTGTACATATTTTCTGAATAACAAGGAAGTTTTCCTTTCAAAATATCATTTTCAAATAAATTCATATATATATTCTTAAGAAAAAACTTAATATATTTCCCAGGCTCCGTCCGAAACTTCCAGTCTTCTAAGAATCAACAGCGATCGACGAAAACCTGTTTGTTACTGCAAATTTTGTACATTATTATGTTATTGACTGCACCTATTAAAACTCCCCTGCGATACTAAGTTTCGTATATTGCGTTTTCTCCAGCTTAAAATATACCCGTATATAAAAAGACTTCAGTCAAGTTCAGTGTTTAGTAATTCGAGCGCACGCGGCGAGAGACGGCGTGTGATTTTAGTGTCACGCGTGATATATTTACACATTTATATCTTTAACAAATTCATTCGCGCGCAATATCTCAAATTAAATTATTCCATAAAGTTATAATTATTAAAAAAAGTGAATAACATTTCCAAAATAAAAACGTCAGTGCAATTTTGTTTCGTATTAGTGTTGTGAATATAATTTTGGTATGGTTCGATTTTTAAACTGTGTTTTTGGATGGATGACATTTATTTTGTGTTCGGAATTTGAATGTTTTTTGTTTTTAGTATTTCGATTTATTCAAAAACGAACACCTTTCCATTTCAAATTTCTTATACAAGACAACAATATTTGTTTTTTTGATTTTTATATTTATGGTTTAAGACAATAATGTGACACTTATAAATGTATTAAAAAATGAGTTTTACGTGTATATCTAATTAGAACAGGTTTTAATTAATTAGCACTTAATAATAATTCACTAACAGTCGTACATTAAAATCAATATTGAAACAATGTTCTGTTAATAGTTTGATGTACAGTTTCAATTGTTTTTACCGTTTTAAGTTAAACGGTGACTAATGCAAGTAATGAACTTACGATTTTGTCGCAAATAGTAAATAATTTTATTGGCAGCTCTTTTAGTAGTTTTTATTGGCTTAAATAAATTAAAATCATATTTATTCACGTGATTCAACATTGTTGTGATCATTGCCCTCGAATATTTACAGTATCTTCCACTGGCATAATGTTACGCAAACTTCATAAATAGCATATTTATTTTAATTTGGTCTTACATAATATTATATTGTGCTCATAAAATCAATAAGTCAGCATAAAAAGTCAGTTTTTTTGTATTTTTTAGGAAAAACATGTTTCAACTACACAATATTCACATTTTTTTTATTACTAAAAGTAAACATTTCTAATATGCCATTCTGCTTCCGTATTTAAATAATAATAAAGAAATGTTTGTTTACATGATGAATATCAAAATTGGTTAGTAGAATAAACCTTACGTTTTATTATTGGAATAAAGTGGGTGATTGGTTAACGCACACTGCGAGCAAATTAGACAACGAACATATACTCGCATAATGAACATATATTCGGATAACGAACTATAACGATCTTTCTTATCCACATTAAAAAATATTTGGTAAATCGATGATCGGTTAACGAACAATTCGGATGGCGAGAATATTTTTCGAACAGATTATGTTCGTTAACCGATCACCACAGCCGACACATTAAAAACGTATTTATATGAAATTTACGTATTTATCGAAAAGTAACTGTTTTTCTCGTCAATAAAAATAAATATTAATTTAATTCGTCAATTATATGTAGGTAGGTGTACAAAAAAACATAACAAGAATACATAATACAGAAAATGACAATTACATAATACACTTAATTATTACAGTGTATCTATCATGAAGTTAATGTATTCATTCAAATTTAAAAAAAGAAAAAAAAACAATTGCAAAAAAATCCTTTTATAAACTCATTCGCATTTATGCCTTAAATCATTACAGTTTTTTAAATAACGAAAAAATTAGAGTCAAGAATTTATTGTGGCTATCATTTATGAATGATTTATATATTATTTAAAATATCTTAACACTACAAAATTTTCTGTTAGATCATATATTATTAATTTGGCAACAGCAAAAAGTATATGAAAACAAAGGCAGGTTATTGGGACCCTTAATTCTAAATTATAATATAAAAAATGGCTGATCATAATAACACAACATATTTTTTTTCTATGTTTCTTTCAGTAATGCTCTCAGTATTTTAATACTTAATTTGATGATATTCAAACAGCATTATTTCGCATTGTTTAATTTTCCCAGGCTCTCTTTGTTGTTCGCGCGAAGCTTTCACGCCATCTCGCATCAGTTAACGATTGTTTAAATATCAATCGCAAACAAAAACTTTAAAACATAGTAAACATTTGATAAATAAATATTTTTATAAATTTATATTCACAATCGCTTTTCTCAGTCAGACAGTATGTTCACTATGTAATTTCGAAAGCCATAACAGTTTTAGACACTTTTCTAAGAACACAGGTAAAAAATAATACATATAAATGCTACCTGCAAAGGTAAAAGAATAATGTTGAATGACGCAAACGTGACGCTTTGTCAGGTCGAAGTATGGGAAAACCAAAGCGATTTCCTTACTATTTTTAAATTTAGAATTTAGACCGAACTAGTTCACAGAGATAAATTTGATTGGAGCTTTCAAATTGATAATCAAAATGGTTGAAATCGTTGGAATATTCTTTTGTTTTAAACGCGCTGTCTCGTTTTATTATTTTTAGCACTAATCGAACAAACCTTTAAGCTGTCAATATTATGATTCTTCTTCTTTTCGTAACTAAATTATATAACGTCCAGTGGTGCTACGTCATCAAATCCTTATACTTTTTCAATTAAAATATTATCAGCTCTACAAAAAACTTAATAGCTTTTTCGACATTCTGTCATTGTTAGAACAAATCAAAAAGGAAGTATTTAAAGAAAAATAAATCCGCTGTTTATTTCGCTTTTTTCAATAAGAAAGTGAAATGAAACGATATGATATTTCTATGTTAATAAATTGTGACCGGTTACGTATCACATATTATTATTTCATATAACAAATATAAATTATTTTCACAATTAGTTTCGATAAGTGACTATATTTATGTTCTCAAAGCAAGGGCGTCATTTAAGGGGGGCATAATTTGAATCAAAAAAGAAATCCCACATTGCTTAAATGCGTAAACAAACCAAAAAAATATATAAAAAATGGAAGCATAACTCTTGAAAAAATCTGTAATCACGTACTTGAGACAAATGAACTTGTTTAGAGTCAAATAAAATAAATCATAAAAGTTTTTTGTATTGTTTTAAAATCGCTTAAAACTATTTCAATCTGAATCATAATAATTCTTACGGATCAAATTCCATATTAATCGAAATGATATTATAACTTTTATATCGTAAAACGAGGAAAGATTATATAAAACTTGATATCATCCAATCAATATTCAGTTTGTATAAAATACGGAAGAACCTTGAAGACACCTTTGTGTAGTGGTCGTTTGCACCTTAATATGATAATTTTATTAATTATTTAAAATCTTAGAAATATATGGTAACATTTGTATAATAAACACCAACGCACCTATTATCTATGATTCTTTGATATTTAAGAAAACACATATTCCAAATTTAAATGTTCAAATGCCAAATCCTTAAATATTCTGTGTCTTCCGGTTTCTAATAATACGTCAAAATCATTGCAACACTTCTATTTTGCACATAATTTGTTTTTATGTAACGCGATATATTTTTATGAATAAAATATGGCAATTAAATAACTCGTTTAATAGTAATAAATATAAAATTATTTTATTAGTAATACATTCCATTGTGTAATTATTATCGACGACTGGAATGTAATATATGCGAAATTATACAAAAATCTAATTAATACATAAGTTATAATATATAAGTAGTAATAATAATTTTGAGAAGTAAAGCATTTAATAGACTTCAATCCTTGCCTGATAAGATTTAGTTTGGTGTTGTTTTTTTTTTAATTATTAGTTTCTTTTGATAATTGACGAATCGAAAATATTTCAAGTTCGCCACCCGACATCTGCCGGCGATAATAATTAATATATTATATAATGTCTACAAACTTGAACACGCGTTTGCTATTGACTTTAAAACAATTCGGGAAACCGTGCACAAAAATATTATTATTACTGAGAAAAATCGTTATAGTTTTTTGGAAAAACATTATTGTTTTTTACATTAACCTTAATCAACACATGTCTATATATTTAATATTCTGGTATACGAGAAACGTCACGGTGATGACGAACTTGCGTCGTGTATTATTATTGCGAGAGTTCGCTGACGTTTCTTTCCGTTTCACTATCAATGCATATTACCGTCTAAGCATGCGGGTTTAACCGAAACCGCTGGGAAATTTCAAACACATATGATATTTATGGGTTTATTTACATTATAATATTATATTTCCCAATAATTTTTATATTGTCAAATATAAATATGTGATTTTAATACATATAAATAATACTACTTTTAAAGGTAAACTGTTGGCTTTAAAGTATTAACAATAACTTCTTGGTGGAAAGGCATTATATTTCAAATAATTAAACCACATTTTAGTCGGTACTATTTAAAAAAAAATATGATCAGGGCTAGTTTCAATTGGCGATACTCGTGATCGAGCGAAATCGGTCTTAATCTTAAATATATTACATAAATAGTACAAAAAAATGTTTTTATTATTTAAGAAAAAAAGAATGAATATTATACACAAATGCTTGTCTTGCTTTAATATAAATGTTACAGCGAAAATAAAATTCAAGTGGAAATGTATTTTCGATAATGAAAATATGGTTTACTGATCAAATGAGTTCTAAAACAAGTGTAATATTACTGGAATGTATCGTTCAAAATATATTCTTACGTGTAGAAGTAAATTTCAATAATGAGAATCAGCTTGGATGTGATTTCACTGCAACCTTAGAAAAATTATATTGTTTCTTGAAATACGTAATCTGTAACATATATAATACATTACACTATTGTGAGATAAATTCACTACTAAAAAAATATGATAATAAAATTGAGACAATCTGATTGTAGTTCAGTGATGATCAAAAAATCGCGATGTTCATATGTAAAACTTTTTTTCGCAAAATTCTTTCATAGTCAAAATAATTACTTAACTTATCTGTACAAAGGTGTGTATTTGATTTCAATTAAATTCGAATCGGCGATCGTTTGCCCTGAAGCCAATGTATTGACTCCCCCAGTTCTATGTATCATAATTGATAGCATTTTTATTCTAGTAGTTATGATAATATTAATTTAAATATTCTACTAGATGTTTCGCTTTTTCAGTAAAATCTTCAGGCAAAATATATAATAAGATTACTTAATCTTATGTTGTCATTGATTCGGTTGTAAATTCATTATTATAGTTTTTTTATTCCACTGGTATTTTGAAACCATGTGAAATAATTAAGTTATGACTTGTTTTATTCTTTGGACGATTCTCTTTTTTGTTTTATGTATTTGTTTGATAAGCTTCCGTTATGTAAAACTTGATTATTGCGAGCTTTTAAGTCTGTATGTATCTTCAGGGCCAGGGATTTTTTTTCTAGATTCATCTATTTTTGAAAGCCCTTGTCAGTGCGTTGACTTCAGATTTAATTTTCTTTTAGCTTCGTTGATGCCAAAAATTAAAATGGCCCTTCAACAACGAATTGATTTAAGGTCAAATATCTACTAAGTCTATTTTTATTTACATCCGAAGTAAATCTTCAGAATATAATATTTTTTTATTCTTTACTAAGAAATAGTGGAAAGAAACTTTGAATTATATGTTCAAGATATAAAAAAATATATTAGGGCATCTGTGATCTACTGATAAAAGATTTAACTAGGCGAACAAATGGTTCTATGCTCTTTTGTGTGATATTTTTTTTTTTTTTCAATTTTGTCAATCAACAAATATTGGTCTCGATGGAAAATATTACCTGTAGTGTGTGCAGTGCCGAATAATATTTTTTAATACGATATATACAACACAAAGAAAATATTTTAATATCTTGATTTTTTCAACGATTTAAAAAAATAGATAGCGTGATTCCTCAATAACCAGTTTTTATTAATGAACAACTTTCGGCTTTTCGGAAAGATTTTCACGAAATAAAACTTTAGTGTAGCACGCACTATGCAAATGTTTTTGTCAATGTCATTATGTGGTAAAATAATCAACATTTCCCTAAACCACTGACATTTTTGTGGTTTTGTTTACCTAGAATAAAATAAAATAATTAAATATTGTCCGATGAGTATTCGTTAGTCAAAATACCTGCAAATCGTTTGGGATTTCCTTAATTATAATAATATTTTTTACTACATTAAAACACTATAAAAAAGTAAAATAATGGTGACAACCTATTTTAACATCGATCTTTAGAAAAAAGGTTCGGAGTGATTGAACCAGCAGTTATGTAATATCTACATTGTTCCTGTATTACATAATTACATAAAATGCGAGACAAAAGAATTGTGTATGCAGGGCAGGGAAATGTATGGAACTAGGCTCATCCTGGGACGGGATAATGAAATAATTATACGTCTAGGAAATGACTATTAGTTAATCGACCTCTCTTGCTACGCCCTGTTTTTAGGGAAGGGCGTGTGATTTGTGATTATAAACATAAGTTATCCATGCCTTTGAAATTAAATCAATAAATCATTTTTAACTCAATTTATGAAAGTGGGGTTACGGGGATTTCATTATGCGGGAAACGCTGCCAAATATAATATCCTTGACCGAAACGATTTTTAAAGGCGGAGCGCTTTCATAACTTCCGAATCTGGATGATATTAAAGAAATTATGTTTATTTCATAAATCTTATATTTGAATTAAAGTTTTATATTCTTATTTAGGCTTACGATATTTTATAAAAGTTCTTATCCAATTCTAACGAGGGTAACATTAATTCAAAAACGCTTTTGGCGCCAAATTAAATATAGCATGAATAAAATAAAGCATTCTTCATTAACTAATTAATTACGAAATTGTTTACACAGGTGTCTTTAGTCATTATAATAAAAAGAATCTGAGCTTTATTGTTTACTCAATATGATCTCATAAAAGTAATATTAAGTACCTGAATAATGATATAATAGTAAGTGAAGTGATATGGTAATAAGTTGGAAAGACTGAATTAATATTTAAAGAAAAATAAAACAATCATAGACAAAAATGAAGCTGCAAAAACCAGAAACTAAATATTTTGGATACACACAATTGGTGAGTGTTTATTTTTAACATAACATATAATACTAGTCTTAAGTATTTACATAGATTTAAATTTAGAATTTTATATCATGGATTTCTTTTCAGCAGAACTGTGTTTAAAAATATTTAGAAATGGCTGCAAGAAACCGATTCATTTTTTACTCTTACAGTGAGATCTTTTTTGTTATATTGTATATCACCAGAATGTGAATATATCTTGCTGGTCATATAATACTACCATTCATAATTCAAGAATAACACATTGCCACGAGTATTTGATAAAAATAATCACACTAGATACCAGTATTCAATGTGTTTTCCCTAAATTATTTTACGTGTTTCGTTCTGAATAAATAATGCCACAACTGTAGACATTCTCACATGGCTCCTTAAATTCTGACTTTTTTGTGATAAATATTAGATGATGCTTCATTATACCACTAACAATACTTGACAAAAACTTGTTTGGAATACAACAAGCGTCGTGATAAATTAGCAGTCCTTTAGATAATATAAGTATTTTATTGCTTTAATTTATCAATGCGTTACTTAACACGTCGGATGCTGAAAACGCACCTGGTGCGTAATCCATTATATTGAAGAAACGCTGATCAAACGATTATTGCATTAAGAGTTACTCTATGTTTGTATAATATAAAATATTACAAAGTGATTGCTACAAGCCATCTTATATAAATGTAGCATATTAAAATAAAATGTGTTACACGTGTAAATGTGGTTCCAAAGTGTTAACTATTTCGGCTTCACCATCATCAGATCTATGTTTATAATGTATTTAGCTCAGCTTATATGTTCCTGTATAAATTTAATCACTTTTTCGATGTTTTAGTGAGTTGTAAAACACTTTACAACTCACTAAACTAAAAAAAAAAATAGACAAATACCTCAAAATATTTCATCTTAAAAATTGTGGTTCACAAACTTTTTCGTTGAAGGGACAATTTTGAATTCAAAAACATTTGCTTGGCCACCACTCTTTGTTTTGTAAATATTTTCCGTTTTTAGTGAACTTATATTTATAATAAAATAATATTCATTAGTATCACTCTTGTTAATTATTTGTACTAAAAAATATTTTTTTCATCATGTTGTTTATTTGGTTGTTTGTTTGAAACTAAATTATGTAATCTAGGCTCAAATGCTTAAGTGTGAATACAGCAAACAGATTTGGTATGGCTGACTGTTAATTCCCAGCTCAAGGTTCATTTAATAATATTAATCGTATAGAATATTTAAAAAATATATAAGATTATAATAGATTCAGCAAAGCCATCTCGGGACACATCAAAATGTCATGAGGGGGGACACGCTTTGTGAAACCCTGTATTAGGCATAACGCAACGGTCAATATTTCATTGTTTGGATAAATGTTTTCTGTTTGCGGCAAAATTAATGTATGAAAATAAAGAATGTTTATTTCACCTTTTAAAAGGGCCAAGTCGTGGGTCGCGTGCCAGCGGGAAGTTTACCTTGAGGGAGAGATTCGCTGGCTTCCGGTAGTTATGTTAAAAGTCCGGCTGGAGGTCAAGTAAAGATTCTTGCGGATTATCGACCGCCACCGTAACACGCAAAAATACGCGTGCCCTTAATGAAAGGGTATTAATATTCCAGTAATTAAATTATAATAAGATGTAATACAAAATGTTTATACGGTCACTAGAATAAAGTTGACTATCAATTTGATGGGAAAACCCTGCTCAATCGATGTGTATGGAGACTGTATGTGTGATGTCATGTGCGTTACAGAATGAGAATTATATAAAAAATACAGTGCTAATTGTTTTAAATTTCGATTTCGCGATCAGTTATCAACTGTTAATTGTATCTCAAACTGCCAAGTTTATACAAACCATTTTGTATTATCACACAGACGGCCAAGTTCATAGGAGCGACACTACTTATGGCAATCATTGCAAACACTTAGTGCTGATGTGCCTACCACATGATACGAATTCGTATTACAAATACAGATTTTCAACATTATAAAATGGAGAAAATATTTAGAACTTTTTAAATTGTCATTTTCTTGATAGATCTCCATTACAAAAAGATAAATACATGACAAAAAATAGCTCTTCTATAGTTGATAATTATTTCGGCTTTACGTTGACGTCATAGATATGTTAAACCCTTTTAGTGTCAGAGGGCTGATACATCGATTCGCCGAATCTGAAAAAAAAATCTTGAAAATTCACATTAAGCCTATTCCTACATTATTTGATTTGTAATGAAAAAAATATTTTAAAATATTTTTTTGTGCATATATTATATACGTATGTAATCGACTGATATGAAAATAGCGTGCGAATATCGGCCCTCTGAGACTAAAAGGGTTAAGCTAATATTAATGTCCTTATATATTTTGATCTCTATTTCTAAGTGAATCGTCAATAATAATTTTGTAGAACTTAATTCTTTTTTAATTATTACAAATAAGCAGAAGTTTGTAGAATGAAACCATTTGAATATTTACTTTATAATTAATGTAACTTCTTTGAAGTAGAACGTTGTTGAGAAATTCTTAATATAAACATTTGACTAATAATTTCTTGACAAATCATTATTGTGCCAAACTTGGTTTTAGTATCGTATTATAATCAACGAAGTAGTTCGTATATAACAGGTTCTGCTGCAATTTAAAGATGAATTTTATCAAAACACACATTGAAAGGTCATCTGTCGTGATAATATTTATTAAGTCATAAATTTTACAATCTGATAATTGAATTCATGATATCGTAAATGTTTTAAAATGAATGATATTCAGTGATTCACTAAAATAACTTTATTTATATATTGATATTTTGGCATTAATAATATTGTTTCTCTTGGCATTTATTAGAATTTTTTTTAATATCATCCATTTTTAATATTAGGTTAGGAATAGAGGGAAAAAAGCTATGACCAGTGGTGGATTATCCCATAAGCGCGCCCTCACGCGCCTTGCGTATATTTTTCAATAAAGATTTTTTTACATTGATATCATACGATGTTGCCGATCATTTTAATTGCATAAATATTTTCTTAGTTTTTCATATCGTTAATTTGTTATTAGTGAAATATTTACAAAAGGAAAAGATTACTTGTTTTTAATAACAAAAATATACTTTTTAGTTCTATTTCCACAATATATTTAAAGGCCGGGTAAAAAGGGTAGAGATTACGAATTTATTTGTGCACGTAATAAATAATCATCAAAAAAATTTTATCATCACTTCAATCACTTTTATTATCCGACAAACAGGTTCTCCAAATTATATTTTACTTAGAGTCTTTAACACTAGATCGATTAAAAAAAAGTTCATTATTATAGTCTAAAGAAAATCGATTTATATCAAAGCCTTTATGAGTGTTTAAAATCAGTCGAAATACTAATAATAATCACAACAAAATATCACATAAAAATAAATAAAAAATACATATAATTTCAACAAAATGAAATCAACTTCCAGCGACAAATTCGTCTCAATGTATACGTAAATAAAAAAATCTCAATGCGGCGAAAATGGACTGATTACTTTACAAAATTTCTCCCGCTTGTCTTAAATTCAAATATCTCATCACCGATACAAGTATTCAATGATATATACATAATAAATTATTGTAAAAAGAGGTTTAGATTGTTTTTTTTTAAAGCAACTTTCTAAAGCAAAACCTATACCACATACAACAAATCGATGTGTTCAATATAATTATGACGCAAGGAGTCTTTCTTGTTTCGAAATGATTCTCATGAGAACATTATCAGACTAGTATTTTATATGATTATGATAGTCAAATAATTTTGAGAGAAAAATGCCTGAAGCGATTTTACGAATTTGCGCCCACGCGAAATATCTTCTGCAATATTTTTTGCAATTAACATGTTATAATTGTAAATTTACCATAAAAGAATTTCACATTTTTGAAGTATGTATTGATAAAGTAGAGATGAAGTAAAATAAATAAATCTAGTTCTTGTCGTTGTATTCAAATGTGCATCAACGTTGACGCATGCGCTGTAGGTTTCGCGCTTGTTTTAAACAATTTGACATACGTCAATCGCAACACAACAAAGTTAGCTCTAGCTTAAAAATCGACACCATAATTTTCAAAACTATATTCCGTCGTACACATATTATAATTTTGATTGGTAATGTTATTAAATATGATCATGTGAAGATCATTGATATATAAATTAAATATATACTAACTTAATTTCTGAAAAAAATAGAATAAATAAATTGCATTTTATATGAAGTAAATTATAATATAACAACTCCAATACTTCGATATAGGATAAATAAATATATTGAAACATAAAAGATGTATGTATTGTTACAGCGGTTATCAAATGTGATGGCTTAATTAACAAGTACCAAATATTTTATTCTGCCTCATTACATTGTGGTCAAAGTTCTAACAAAAAATACATTTTTTTTCTTTTATGTCGATTAATAATATAGTTTTTATTTCTTTAATTCCAGTTTCGTTATGCTACCAGAATAGAACTGTCAGCAACATGGTTTGGTATAATAATGGGAATTGCCACAGCGTGGGGTCTCCCTCTCGTCATCATGATCTATGGAGAATTCACACAGCTCATGGTGGAGCGATCCATACCTGGCGGGGAAGTCTCGAAAACCATTATTCTGAAGTATTTCGGAGGAGGAAAATTCATGTGAGTAATTTTATATATTATAATCAAATTTATTTTCTTTCACCAATTCTTAATATTAAACATATTCTGTGTTTATTGAAACAAATAATGATAACTCAGTTTCATATTTTAATTATGGTATTCATGGGCTCAAATTCCAGTGTGAGACAGTGTGAAATCCAAGACATGGATGTATGTGATGTACAAAGTTCCCATCAGTACCATTCAGTAGTCCACATTCTCCGCATTAGAAATGGACAAAGTAACAGAAAAAATATGGCTTGAGAGGAACAATTTTCAGTAATTTAATGTTCCATTCATATTTTTCAATTTCTATAATTTTAATTTGATAGAATATTTATTTTTCCAGATTCAACTCTACAGAAGAAGAAAGTGCTGATCTGCTGGCTGATGATTCAAAAGCATTTGGAATTGCAAGTGTGGTGATAGCTGGTACGCAATTCTTGGCTGGAGTACTCAGTGTGCATTCACTTAATTGGAGTGCCCATAGACAGGTAAACATATTATGATAACCTTTTCACAGCCCAAAATTTCTTTTAATGTGATAATGTTTAGTATATGTCACTATGAAGATTAACCTTTAAACGCCCAGCGGTCCCGTACGGGACCGCTGAATATTGATACACTGATTGAGTATTCTTTATATGGCTCAGCAGGTAACAGATTAACTAAAAATGCTTTAAAACTCTTTTTCAATTTTACAGATTGCTAGGATTCGGCTTCTCTTCTTGAAGTCAGTCCTGCGTCAAGATATGGCATGGTATGACACACAACCGAACCTCAACTTTGCCAGTAAAATCACAGAGTAAGTATATCCTCACAAATTTATTAACATCACCAGACAATTTTTTTGTAATGTAATGTAACAGACTCGATTTTCCTTCATTTTTTCAACTAGAGAATTTATGTAATTAGCAAAAGCCAAATATATAAAAGAATGAATTGGAGAGGAAAAAGTATTAAATTATTATTTTTTGTCTTTCTTTACAGTGATCTCAACAAGCTGAACGAGGGTATCGGTGAGAAGATTGGAATGTTCAGTTACCTGATCTTTTCATTTTTATTCTCCGTATCAGTTGCGTTCGCCTATGGTTGGAAGTTGACTCTAGTCGTCATGATATCTGCCCCTGTTATAATTATCAGTGCTGCATTAGTTGCAAAGGTAACACATCAATTCACAAAATTTTTAGATTTAGCTCATACCCTCTGGTTAAATCAAAATATTGAGTAAAGTAATGAATAACAGCGTTTATGATGGTAGCACAAAAAGAGCTTTTCTCTAGAACATTCTTAAAGTTTAATACTATAGCACTGCTCAAACATATTCCTTTTATAGTGTCAATTTTCTACTCCACCTTAATTTAAGGTTAGATCATGATTCATGGAATGGTAACCATTCTTTAGAAATATTTCAGTAGATAGTACTTGTCAAGTCTTGATTGTCGTAGAAAATGATAGATACAAGTATTTGAAACGAAACATTGGAAGGTGGTGAAGATAGGTTTGTGAAGAAATTATAAAAATAAAATCATTTCCCCATATTGTGTGATATGTTATGATTCCATTAAAGCTACATACATATGTCAAATAAATAATTTATACTTTCTTTTCAGGCTCAATCATCCTTGACAGTTAAGGAATTAAATAGTTACAGTCATGCTGGCAGTGCAGCAGAAGAAGTACTTAGCGCTATAAGGACTGTCATTGCATTCGGAGGCGAAGATAAAGAAATCCAAAGGTACATCTAAACAAATAAAAAAATCAATTATTGAAATGTGTTATAACAGTCTATTTGTCTCTTTTCCTGTTGCTTAGCATTCTATTAGCTTATTACATGTGCTAGCAAACCATATTGTTATAAATCCAACTAAGCAATTTTACGCAATTGAGAACATTAAATAATATACATAAAAACAGAATTACAGTCACGTTACTTTATATTAGTACTTCACAACATTTTTCCTTATTTGTGATAATTTTCTTAAGTAATGAGTATTCTCATATTTCATTCTCAGCATATAAACAAGTAAATATTATGAACTTTACAACAGTCATTTTACTGTAATGCAGAACAAGTATTACTGATTTTGATCAGTTTTCCTTAAGCAACTTTAATCGCACAAGTCTTTCATTAAATACAAGATAAAAATATCATATATTTGAAAACAAATGATCTATTATAAACAAATTAGAGCCTTAATGTATGGAAATATAACGGTAATTGTGAAAATTCACTTTTAACACATTTATTTTTGATAAAATTATGCTTATACGCATGCCATTATAAGAAATTCTGATATCTAAAAAGTATTAAAATACATAAAATAATTTAAGCAGTTCTAGAAATTTTACTTGATTTATATTTGTTACATTTTGTGTATGACCAGATTCTTCCCTGGTAGAGCATATGCGATATAATTTTGATTTATTTAATTCATGTTAAAAATATTACAATGTTTTATCTTCAGATATGCCGAGCGTCTCGATCCGGCAAACAAAGCAGCAGTTCGACGAGGTCTGGTGACCGGAATGGGAGGAGGCATTATGTGGTTGATCATGTACTGTTCATTTGCTTTGGCTTTCTGGTATGGAGTCAGATTGATTCAGGGAGATGGAGATTTGCCCATTGAAGAAAGAACCTACAGCCCTGGAATTCTTATCATTGTAAGTCTAAAAGATAATCATCTTTATTTATAATGTTTAATTTTAACAAGGCTACAAAACAGTCCCAAAAGTGAACTAATAAACAATCAATAATGAACGAAAGCTGTCAAATAATATAATTTAATTGAACTGTACAATTAATGTGTTGCTCAAAAAAACTTGAAAGTATTAAAATATTAGCATATTTATAATTCCATATTTTCAGGTACTATGGGGTATAATTGGAGGAGCTCAAAACTTGGGTCTCTGCTCACCTCACACGGAAGCTTTTGCAGCAGCCCGCGGTGCAGCTCATTCAGTATTCGAACTGATCGCCAGACAACCTGTCATCGATTCAATGTCCGAAGAAGGAGAGAAGCCAGAGAAAGTCGTTGGAGATATAAAATTGACAGATGTTACATTTAAATATCCCTCAAGACCAGATGTCAAGGTAAATATCGAAGAGCCAAAAATTACTTGCATTAGTTGTATATAAATGTGTTTTCACACAGACTTAAAAGAGCAATATTTCAATAGACTTTAAAGTACTGAAATATTCTTTATTAAGTCTTATTTGTGTTTTTCTTGATATTATTGAAAATGACAACTGGTCCCTGTTGCTATTGGACTACTGATATTCATTTCGCATGCTTGTGCCTGAAGATGCAGCCAATCAAAGCCGTGCTTATTCTATTATATATCTATCTTTTCTCACTTCTGTCAAAGAATCTTCTGTTAAAAATGTCATGTCAAAAAGTTTATCCAAAAAAATCCATTATAAAATCTGAGCCAGAATAAATGATATTCTATTTTATGTGCATATTGAATGTTTGAAATGTTCATTCCAGGTATTGACAGGCCTAAATTTGGAAATAAAGGCTGGTGAGACTGTAGCCCTTGTTGGTGCTTCTGGATGTGGAAAATCAACCGTACTTCAACTTCTGCAAAGACTCTATGATCCACTCGGTGGAAAAGTTGAACTCGATGGGAGACATCTGCCAACCCTTAATGTTGCTTGGCTTAGAGCACAATTGGGTAAGTTACTATTTATATTAATCGACTATTAACGCGTTCTGTGCTGAGATGCGTATTGTTTATTTCGAGAAGTAGTTCAGTAGAGTTTCATATTTGTATGACTATAGGCTCATGCATTATATTATATTGGTATATTAAGCTCAATGACACTAACCCCCCGAATCATGGAAAAGAATTTTGACATAACCAAAATAAATATTTCAAATGAAATAACAATATGAATGTTTCCAATATTTTTATTTAGACACATAGAATTAAGTCTTTTTTTATCTATAGGCGTGGTGGGACAAGAACCAGTTCTGTTCAGTGGAACTATCAGGGACAACATCGCTCAAGGAAAGCCTGGATGCTCAGATCTAGAAATACAAGAAGCTGCCATTGCTGCCAACTGTCATGAATTTATTATTAAATTGCCATTCGTAAGTTGAAATGAGTTTTCTATTGTCTTAATTGAATAATTTACTCCAACTAAAAGATATTGACGATCATATTGGTTTATAAATTATATAAAGCTATAAAATAAAATGTTAAAATAACACGTGAAGCCAAGCTTCCCTTGATATTTCAATTATCGTTATATTATTAAATTAATCATTTTTCTTTCATTTTTAGGGTTATAAAACCACAATCGGTGAGCGAGGAGCTCAGCTATCTGGTGGACAGAAACAAAGAATTGCTATTGCTAGATCACTCGTAAGGAATCCCAAGCTATTACTGTTGGATGAAGCCACTTCAGCTTTAGATGCCAGAGGAGAGAGACGAGTCCAGGATGCTCTAGACAAGGCCAGTGTCGGCAGAACTACAGTCATGGTCACCCACAGGTGTGAATAAATTAATAACTGGTGTTATTATAGAAATATTATCATTTATTTACATTATTCAAATACCATGTTCACATATTTATTTTTTCATAAACTTTTATACACTTCCATTGCATTAAGAATCTTTATTTTGTTTTATAGGTTGGTAACAGTAACCAGTGCAAATCGTATAGTTTTCATTGACCAAGGAAAAGTTGTGGAACAAGGAACTCATGACGAACTAATGGCACTAAAAGGACACTACTTCAAGCTTGTAGAAGCTGATTCTCATTCTCAAGGAAACCCAGCTGATGAAGCTAAAGTCGAAGAAGAAGATGAGGACGATAAAGTGCCAGAGGATATAGAGATTTCCAGAAACTCTGTCATAAGAACCCAAAGCATCAGAGGTGAATTTTATATCATATTATTTATTTAAATAGAGCCACTACCAACCTAACTTATCTACTTAAATTGTGATAATAACAAATATTACAGAAAATAGTTTAGTAAAGTACAAGTATTATAATTATGCCAGGTTGACATGTCACAACATTTACAACAGTTGTGCAATAAATATACAACATTTACTCAATATGTGGGTAGAGACAGAGAGAGAGTAAATTCATACATTTTAGTATTAACTGTCAGTTCTTAGTTGAAAGACTAGACTGATCATAATAATATACAATATGGAAATAGTTATAAACAAATTCTGTTATATTTGTTGAAATAAAATAATAAGATGATATTATTGCTTAAAATAATGATTATAAATAAATGTTTAAATTACCTTTTTATATTAAATATGATAGTTGTTGTTTTGTGATAATGTAGCAAAAATTTGAAACAATGTGTTTTTTTAAACAGAAACAACCCCTGAATACATCAGACAATTGAGCCGTGACAGTTTACGCCGAGCACAAAAGAGGGCTAGTATCAGTTCAGTCCAAAGCTTTGGCCGATCACAAAGAATTTTGCCTGTTGAAGAAGCACAGTCACCCGAAGAAGATGAGGCTGAAACCGAGGTATGATATAGAACTTTTCACTTGTGATGTAGCATAATGATTATTGTATTACTGTATGTTTTTGGATATGTCAACTACATCTTAATTGTGTATATGTAAATATGTTGATCAAATCTGGATTTTTTTTATAGGAATTGGAAAAATCTGTTAGCAACTGGACTCTATTGAAATTGAACAAGCCTGAATGGGTGTACATTCTTTTTGGATCTATTTCTTCTCTCATCGTAGGTGGAGTCTTACCAGTGTTTGCCTTGCTGTTCTCAGAAGTCTATGGTGTAAGCAGAAACCGGTTTCATAATTTCGTTTATTGTTGTTACTAAAATTACATCGTAACTAAATATATATATTATTAACATGAAATGACGAGAGTGTGCATGTAATGTTGTGCTAAGCATTACAGATAGACAAAAATGTTTTAAGTTCATCATTAAAAGTAATAAAAAAAAACATATCTAAGATAAGAGACATCGCTTACAGTGTACCCTGAATGAATAATAAGGAAATTAATAAGATGCAAAACATGCTGGTTTCAAAATACTTTGCAAGCTCAAAACTATAACATGTCTTATTCATTGATAAATCATCTGATTAAAAGCAATGATTGTTAAACTCTTATTTTCTCTTTTCAGTTATTGTCACTGACAGATCCTGATGAAATTACTTCCGGAACTGCTCTCTACTGTTCACTGTTTGTCGTTGTTGGTATTCTCTGTGGAGCTGGAACATTTTTGCAGAGCTATCTCTTCACCGAAGCCGGTGTTAGGCTAACCCAAAGACTCAGAGTTATGACATTTGCAAACTTCTTGAAGCAGGTGAGGTTATGAGTTGATTGTAGTTGACATTTAATTCTTTTCATTTTTTCATGTACGTGATACTTATTGTCAAATTTTATGTTATTCACAGGAGATCGGATGGTATGATGACCAGAAAAATTCAGTTGGAGCTCTTTGTGCAAGACTTAGTGGAGACGCAGCTGCTGTTCAAGGCGTACGTTAATGAATATGTCATAAACCATGATTTTTTAAAGATTTCTTTCAGTAAATTGTCAGTAATTTTCAATTCATATCTTTCTCTATTACAGTATTAACTGACATTTCTTTATGGAAAGACATGATATTTTAAACAAAAAACACACTTTTAGTGGTATTTCCACAATAAATTTATTATAGGGACTGGTCTCATTCATCGCGAGCATTATTAACTGACTTAACATCAGTTTCTGATCATAAAATATATTGTGGAAATAGTGCTATGAATATATTTTTATTTTTTAAAATATCATATCTATCTATATTTTTTTCATATTGTGGTTTCTCTATCATCAGACCGTTTTATAATATTCAAAATCAATATATTTTAATAAAATTTGATATTAAGCATGATTGCTTAAAAATGTTTTAATTATTGACATTGATTGATAGACAATAAATTGTTAGTGTATCATTGTCTGATTTTTTACCGTAATGTTAATTACTTTACCTTGTGTTATTACAGGCAACTGGAATGAGAATTGGTACGATTCTTCAAGGCATTTCAACCCTTCTCATTGGTATCTTGATGGCTTTAGTCTTCTCATGGAAAATGACACTCGTCTCCTTAGTTACTATTCCTCTGGTGAGTTAATTAACGATCCATTTTTAATTTACCAGTTTCTGTATAAAATCAATGGTATAGTGATTTCTTATTTGTAATATACGCATTTATTTTATATTTGAAATTGTATTAGGTTCTTGGAGGAATTTACCTTGAAGGACGTATCATAAGGAATTCTCAAATCAAAGAAAGGAAAGCTATGGAAGGAGCATCAAAGATTGCCACTGAAGCTATCATGAACATTAGGACTGTCCACAGCATGGGTAAATATTAATAGTTTTATTATCTTTTAAAATAATCATGGCCATATTATTTTAAAACATAAACAAGAAAAAAAATTTAAATTCTCATTTTTTATAGGTGCCGAATTTCAATTCTTGGAACGTTATGAAGAAGAACTGAATATAGCTTCAAAAGCAGGAGGTTCTCGTTCTCGTCTGCGCGGAGCTGTATACAGTCTGGGACTGACTGCTCCATCTTTTGGCTATGGAATCTCACTTTACTACGGTGGACTCTTGATCGCTTATGAAGGACTTCCTTACAAAAATGTTATATTGTAAGTTTTCATGCCATTCAAAATTTATTCATGTTAATAATATTGACAAAGATAAAAGTAAAGAATGCATTTCAAATCTTGTATGTTACACCGAAATTAAGCTTAAATTTTCTCAAATCATATCTTATAGTATAATTTACTGAAACCATAATAATATTTATGAAATATATCAAAATATCATACAGACCAAATAAAATCACAATAATATCCAAAATTCATTCAGGTTACATCAACATGAAAGCCAATAGTAAATGAGATGGGTTTTCAAAAATTTTATTATTTATTTCAGAGTATCAGAAGCGCTGATTTTCGGATCATGGATGTTGGGCCAGGTGCTCGCTTTTGCACCTAACTTCAATGGCGCTAAGATATCTGGAGCCAGAATTGTTCGCCTTCTCAGCAGAACACCTCTTATTGAATCAGACGCACGTGTTGTTGATGATCCATCGTGGGTAAGCATAATAATACCTTATTTTTGTGTCTACTACATTGCTTTTAAAACGTTGTTGAAATATTTTACATTATCTTAACTGAAGTAAAGTTATAAACCATTTTATTTAACCTATACTTAAATGATGCTGAGCAATTGCTAGAACTTAGAAAATTTTAGTAAAAAAAAAAACCAGAATTATTTTTAAGTCAGTTTTTAAAAGTAAGTGATTTTTATTTATGAAATATTTTAAAATTCAAGAATTATATAACATTATTTACATTTTGATATCACAGAAAGCAGATGGAGCCATAAAATACTCCAACGTTGAATTCCAATATCCAACAAGAAAGAACGTGAAAGTTCTCCAAGGTCTAGATTTGGAAGTGCTTCCGGGCAAGACTGTTGCTCTTGTCGGCCATTCTGGGTGTGGAAAATCTACAGCTATTCAACTTTTACAAAGACTTTACGAACCTTCCAGAGGAGAAGTGGTAAGTAATTTAATACCTTTTTAAAACCAGGTTGAATTTAGCAGACTGTGTCATTTTAAATATAAATAAGGTCCATTTTTAAACCATAATTATTTATGTCTCAGTTTTATTTAAAATTTTCATCAAAATCATACTTGTGCATTATTAATGACACTTGTAAAACTAAGCAATAGCTAAATTTTTTGTTCAAATTCACAGTCTCTAGATGGCAAGAATGTATCAACTGGATTGACAATTCCTCGATTGCGCTGTCAATTGGGTCTTGTGTCCCAAGAACCGACCCTCTTTGACAGAACTATCGCTGAAAATATTGCCTACGGAGACAACGGAAGAAAGGTTCCAACCCAAGAAATCGTTCAGGCAGCTATGAAGACAAATATACACGGATTTATTAGTGGACTCCCATTGGTAAGCTATTAAAATCTATAAATATATAAGTGGTCAAATGAATATTTTTTTATAAAATTGGATTTATATTGAGCATTGATTATATTTTTGATTTATTGATCCTTTTTTGACTATATATATCTGTTATTTTGGTCAAAAATGACAGTTGTCTAATTGATCTTAATAATTAGGAAATAACTATCTCTTTTTGGTGTAAAAAATAGTTATTTTGTATTCCATGTACATATAATTTCATATATTCTTTTGTTGATTCACAGGGATATGATACTCCATTAGGTGCTAAGGGAGCTCAACTTTCTGGTGGTCAAAAACAAAGAATTGCCATTGCAAGAGCGCTTGTACGAAACCCTAGAGTTCTCTTGTTAGACGAGGCCACATCAGCTCTTGATACACAGAGTGAAAAGGTAACTAATTCATTTCAAATTCCCTCAAAGTATTGTATGAAAGTAACATTTTTAAATGACTACAATCTTAAAGATGTGCAGCAGATTTTATCAAATGAAGTACTTGAATATGAGACAGTATGATGAGATTTATATCATCTATTTTATCATGTTTCAGTTGGTACAACAGGCTCTAGATGCAGCTAAAGAAGGAAGGACTTGTATTACGATAGCTCACAGATTATCCACAATACAAAATGCTGATCTTATATGTGTCATAGACAAAGGTAAATTGTGAAATTTTGGATAAAATTTTATTTCATTTTGATATCGATTCGCCACCATAGATCTGACTTTAAGGTGCTAATAAATCATTATATTTTTTCAGTCAACCATTTGTGACATCTCTTTCTTTTAATCATATTCTATATTCTTGTAATATTTTTCTGTTAGTATTCCATCACAGCATAGAAGTAAAAATAAATTTAATAAATTTTCAAATGAGAATTCAGCAACATTGGCAATATTGTTGTATTACTTTTCAATACATTTGTAACCATTTTCTGTATCTCTACCAATGATATTTTTTATCAATTTAAAATGTAAACAATCGATACAATCAACAAAAAATGAAATTAACAATCTTTTGCTTCCACAAAACTTTAGTTAATCAATTTCATTACACCATTTTTAAATATTGATTATTTCTAGTGCTAGAAGTGCTGATTTCAGATTTTAATTAAGTACCGGAAAGTACCATGTTTACTTAGGAGAGTAGAAGCAGAAAAATTATTACAGTATTAAGCCATTTATATTGTGGTACACGTCAATACTTGTTTTTGAATAATGAAAAATAAACAATTACCTGTATTGAACAACTGATAAACTTAACATTGATTAATTAGTATTAAGCCCCAGATTTTTACTTAATTGACAAAATTGATTTTCCAAATTTTGATCTACAATTTAGCAGTTGAATGGTAGTTTTTAAGGTGATTTAAAAAAATATATTTATTTGTTAACAGGACGAGTTGTGGAGAAAGGAAAACATAGTGAATTACTAGCAAAGAAAGGACTCTATGCCGAATTACAAAAAATGCAAGCTATGGCCACAGACACAGTTACAACTAGACAAAACGACACACAAAATGGCAACGTACATTCAGAATAGACTGTCAATTTCCTTAAGTAAATGAATTATTAAACATAATTTTCAATAGTGCAGTGATAGATAGTATTAAAAAACGATTATTTTAATTTAAGTGTCTCCTGGTAGGAAATCAAGACAACATAGTGATAAGATCAAGTGAGATTCATTGTTTAAAGACATTAGTTGTTTTAGATGTACTTTTGTTAAAGTAGTATTTTAGCTGCTGCACACGATGTCGGTTACTGTAAAACTTTAGCTTGGTCAAAGCAATGTTTTTTGTAACACAAGGTAGTATTAACAATATTCGATAAATGAATTTTAAAGAAACTACTGAAATATAATGTAAATATACACATGATTTGAAAACATTTAATCAAATTTTTCTGTAAATTTTATTGCTTATATTTTTTATATCCAAGCTTTTCAATTTTATTTGAAACCAATAGAGAATTGAAAGATAGTTCCAAAATTAGACATTTTCGATTAGATATATTTTTAAGTATAATATTTATGTATCTAGAAATAATTACTTATTATATTATTGTAATTTAGTATAATATGATGCAATAGCACAAAATAAGCTATATTTCTTAACTATGATGTTTTCATATAATAGCCAACTTCAATTATAATATTCTACATATATGTTTTGTTGAAATACATGATATGTGTAAACATTATTCAACTTTAATGAACAAAGTTATAATTAATTATGTAGAGTTGAGAGATAATTGATCAACAGGTCATTATAATGTCACATTCTTGTTTGGAATTAAGTGATTGTAATTTTTTTGTGCTTAAGTGTCATAAGCATGTTTGTTTAATTCCACCATTTTGTTTTCATTTGTTTGTTTCAGCTCTTTTAAAATCGTTTTATATAATATCACTGCTATAATTTTTTATTGGCTTGAAGACTTAATGTATATACAATAAAATAAGCAATATCATAATAAATCTATGATAATTAACATAGACTTTATGTGAAAACATAATGACTAGTTGTTATGGAATTAAAAACTTCAATCAAAAAAATTAATTATACATGAAACTTCATTAAACTTTCATGAAAATAAACAAAATTTGTATATTCATATTATTGTTAGATATTTATCATTGTTTTCATAAAACCAGATGTAATTATTTTTATACTACTATTAATTTTAGTTATCTTATTTCCTCTAATATTTCATATTAATTCAATTATTATAAAGTTTAATTTTATTTAAGATACTTAAAAATATCTTGCCATGTTTTGTTAGATTTTTGGATAAAAATGATTTACAGCATTTTTCCAACTTTGAGAGAATTGATCATTTTATCAACTCACTTCACTCAAAGTTGAATGTGTCATTCGTTTATTCAAGACATTTTGAAAAACAAACTTTAATGGCAAAAACATGATTTTCTTGGAAATTTCTGATTAATCATTCAATGACTTATATTTGCAATGTAATATGTTTTATTATACACAAATATCCTCACAGGCTATGTATTATCTGAGAGTTTTTGTAAGATTTTCAATATATTTCAGTATAATTTGTTTTATATACCATATCTCAATTATTACTCTCATATTAAAAATCTCAAATATTTTTCTGAAGTTAATTGTCGTATCTGCTATTACAATAGTTAGAGATATATTTTTATTTAATCCCTTAAATTTGAATTTGTATTTATGGCTATTTTGCCTTGAAATTTGGTTTAATTAGAATGAATGATAAAGAAGTATCTGAAATATGTTTGTATCTATTTATATGGAAAGAAAGAATCATTGTGAAATATTTTACACCAAATAAATAAAAATCATGATACTAAATGTATGATTTGCATTTCATTGAATTTTTTGAAAAAATTGAGTTTCAGACCCATCAGTACCATAAAATCTATTTCATGAATTGACCAACCATGGATCTGGTAGTGCAGTGAACAATGCATTTGTAATTCATTTATCCATGGTATATCAGAAATTATTAAATAATCAGCATTTCAATATCTTCTTGATGCCTCCTCATTATGGTACAAAAATTCACACAAATTTTACTTCAGATGATAATTTTTTGCCAACTTTGATTTAGTCATAATCCCTCTGAAAAACATTTGCAATATCATATAGCAGCAGTTCCAACCATTATGCTTATACACCTCTCTGAAAAAAGTAATAATTTACCCACACTTCTACACCTTTCGTTTCTTCAAAAGTGAAACTCACTGATTGCACAGGCTTAGCAACACTGGCAATCCTCTATGGTAATGTTGTTTGAAAGCCCAATTAGCAGCTATGATGTATGGAAGGTATACTGGGTTACAGTAGACACTTGTTGAAATTACTGTTTAATTTTCAATGATTAATATCAGCATAATTCAAACTCTATGCTCAATGCAGGCAGATGTCTGACTTAAGACTGGTGGGGCGAAATTTCAAATTCCTACTAAAGAAGCAAGCACTCTCCTTTGTTACTTGTTGCTAACTCATTTACTGAGTACACTTACTGACTGATCACTAGGAGAATTATTTTATATTAGAACTAAAATTCATAAAGAAAGTCATCTCAGTTCTGAAAAATAGTTATGGGCAATTATATTACATGGCCACACTATCTTTTCAAGGCCATATACTTGCAAAATGATGAATAAAGGTTCCTATTAATCAATTGAATTGGCATTTACCTGAGAGAACTTCATTATAACATGGTGAATGTATTTTAGTTCTAAAAAACTTCTAGGATATATAGTTGATAGATATTTCGGTTATCTTCTTAGTTTTGTATAACTAAAATATATAGCTATTTTTTCACCATGTTCCTACTAGTGTCATACCATCAAAGATCCATAGTCAACACTATACTACTTCGGAACAGAGCTGCAATTTTCAAAATTCAATTGTCGTCATAGAAAATTTGGGTATCATGGATTCAATGAAAACACAGATATACACCGTTAGGAGGTTTTTATTATTTTTTATACAATTAATTAATAGTCAGAAATCACTTCTTGGGAGTGACAGCTGGTTTAGCAGGTGCAGGCTTGGCGGCCTTCTTTGCTTTCTTGTCAACGGGTTTCTTGGTGCGCGGAGCTTTGCGGGGCTTCTTCGGTATGCTCTTCTTTCCGAAGAGAACTCCATTTTTGCTTGCTGGAAATAAAAAACACAAACACCAATAAAGCGATATATAAAAAGTGTGCAAATTGTTAGTCGTGTCATTTAAGATTAGTTAAATCACAGGCAACTTCAAATTTTGTTCAGTAACTGCTGATTTATTTCTCACATGAGTAGAAAACGATATTGAATATTGTATTAACAGTAAATTTTTAAATTGAATAAAAAATAATCCATTGTTAGGGTTGTCAACATTATCTATTTTCAATTAAATTATCAGGTTGGCAACTAAGTAATTGCGGATTTTTTTTTTAAATCGAAGACAATTTTTTCATGGAACTAAATAACTTTATTCTGTAATGTATTGCCCATTTTGATCAATGACCTTTTGCCATCTTTCAGGAAGCATCATAATCCCATGTTCATAAAACTTCTGGATTTAATTAGCAAAAAACTGAATCAAGTACGATTTGACATCATCATCATTATTGGACTTTTTACCATTCAAGGAGTTTTGTAAAGATCGAAACAAAAAGTAATCAGATGGTGCAAGGTCAGGACTATATGGTGGATGTGGCAAAACATTTCAACCAAGCTCCAATCATTTTTGCCGAGTGGCCAAAGGTTTGTGTGGCCTTGCATTGTCATGATGAAATACAACATCTTTTCGATTTGTCAATTCGGGCCGATTTTCTTCAACTACATTGTTTCATTTCGTTAGTTGTTCAATGTAGACATCAGAATTGATCGTTCGGTTGGGTGGTAAGAGTTCAAAGTAGACAATTCCTTTATAATCCCACCAAACTGATAACAAAACCTTCTTTTAATGAATATCAGCTTTTGATGTTGTTTGAGCTGGTTCACCTGGCCTGCTCCACGATCTTTTCCGCATGATATTGTTGTAAACAACCCATTTTTCATCGCCAGTTATCAGTCGTTTTAAAAATGGATCATTTTCATTACGTTTCTCTAGCAAATCGCAGCTGTTAATGCGTTGCGTTAAATGCTTAGGCAGTTCGTGAGGAACCCATGTATCGAGTTTTTGAACATAGTTGTTTTAAGTGATTTTCAATGCATGTATGTGATACATGAAGCTTCTCTGCGATCTCACGTGTTGTACTGTGACGATCCGAATCGATGATTGCTTTGATTAGGTCGTCATCAACTTCAACTGGACGACCAGAGCGTTGTTCATCTTTGAGTGAAAAATCACCAGAACGAAATTTGGCAAACCAATTTTGACACTGCCGTTCTTTTAAGGCTTCGTCACCATAAACAGCACATAACTTTTTGTGAGCTTGCGATGCGTTTTTCCTTTGCGGAAATCAAAAAGCAAAATATGACGAAAATGTTTCTTTTGATTTTCCATTTTTCAACAAACTTTTATTACTGATTGACAGCTGAATTGTCAACTATCCAATAACAAAATGTGTTTACATTTGGACTACGCCGCAAACCTAAAAATTCAACTGTAGCCATCTGTGAAATCCGCAATTACTTATTTGCCAACCCAATATAAGACAGTAAGTAAGAAAACAAAATTTCTATCTTTGAAGTTCAAAATTGTTTTTAACATTCACAAATCATAGTTTTAACCTGTTCCATGCTTTTTACACAAATTAAATTTGTCCTTTCTTTCCATATAGTCATAAATAGAGCAATAAAAAATAATTGGGTTGGCTTTTATGGAAGCCAGATGCATTAGAAATGTTTCACAACATTAAAAGGCACAGAAATGTCCTATGTTGTTACAATCACTTTAACAAATGTATCCCTAACAAATAACTCACTCCTAAATCGCCATTATCATGAAGTAATGAAGCCACCACGTGTCACATTGCAATGACGCGAGATTGGTGCAAAGTTAGGGACGAAGTTTGGTGTGTAGTTTCAAACAGATTTTTTGACTGGCAGAGATCGCGATAAATTTAAAGGGTTTGAAAAATCAATGTTTTAAACATTTTATCCTAATATTTTTGATAAGTGTATGGAGGTGGCCGTAGCAGGACAAATTAGGTGATATTTTGAGACAATCAGTCCTATATGCAAAAGATTGCCCGTATTATCGATGTTTGAAAGCTCGCGTCTCATACCTTGAGATGAGAAAGGCGCATTAAAAACAAATTAGCTTTTGTATGGAAAATATCGATATAGCCACTACTGTTTTGAACGCATGATGAGATAACGGTCATAATTTATTTCAAAAACTACTAAATGACTTAATATTAGTATTCTGACAACTTTAAGACATATGCCCAACCGCCGTGGATTTCTTTGAATTTTATCTATTGTTACATCTTTTTGATTGTTTCAAATTATATCAAGGAAAGTTATAAAAAATGCAACTTGGCAAAAAAATCATCCCGTACACTGATGAGCTTATATCGCAAGGCGTGGAACCAAACTGCTCAGAGTTGAGGATGTCACTGTTAGTGGTTTAACATATTTTTGCTTATAAGATGCCAAAAACAAACTTAATAAACAACAATTTTGGGTAATGTCATATAATTATGGCTTTGTTTACAAGCATTATTATCTTTATTCTATAGCACCCAAGGATTATTGTAATAGCAAAATCTTGGATTTTATTTATGGAGTAGTTACCTCTGGCTCTGAGGGCCTTGAAAGCTTGTGTCCTCAGTTTGTTTCTCATACGACGTGCTACCTGGAGCTTGAACCTATCCAAATCTCCCATATTTGCACGCTGAAAAAAAAAAGGCAATTGATTTATTTCAAATCACCAAGCCAGACCAATATAAATGACAATATTTATGAAAAGTATGTCTGAATTTGCCAGCGTCAATAGTCCCATGGTATTATTAAATATTTTTAGTAAATTCCATGCCATTGCTCTTTATTCAGTCCACTTCTGACTATCTTCATTCATATATCTTTAGCACTTTATAAGAAGAAAAACTCTATATATCAAAATCCTCGAGCTAGGTAGAAAGGATCTTATCAAATTGGGATTATTGCTTAAATGAAGGTGTCTATTTCTTGTTATTTTAATATGTAACTTTAATATGTACTCATTCAATGCGGGAAAGGTATTAATACCTGTTTTTTTTCACAAGCATTTTAGTTTATCTTGCTTAGAGGTTTAATATGACCTAGTTTTACATAAATGAACCCATATTTATGAAACAGGGTGACCACAAACTATGTTTCATTTTTTGAAATAAAAACTCTACTATGTCAATTCTGCTTCATGCTGTGAACCACATTCAGTGAGAATATAAATTTTAATTTCATGTGTTCCATCTACACTATAATCTGATGAAAAGTATATTTGATTAAATAGTATTTTCATTAAAATAAATATGTAAAATTATAGCTTTAATGATCATACAATATGAAAAATATTTTATTTTTAAATGTGAAATATCAACATATAATTTAAATTAAAATTACAAAATACACATTATTCTGGGGGCTGTGTTCTGGAAAGGCCTGTACCTCTTCCGAAAGGAGCATTTGTATGTCATAAATTATGAAATAGTGCGAACAAGCTTGACATTGAATGCCTCACATGCTATACAAATCCCTGAGATGGTGTAGATAATTATATTTCCAACTTATTGCTGTGACAAGTTGTCCATAAAACAAACTTTTATGACGGTCAAAAATAAATGCATGAAGTACTGTGCGCCTAAATGTTGATTAGTAAAGGTCCTTTATTTTATCATATATATTGAAATGTATTGTCTGAAAGAAGTATTCTTTGCGGAAACATGAATATTTATTTAATAAACTGGTGGTACTATATTTGGTGAGTACCATATTGAAAAAAACACTTAAATATGTTGGGTATTTTAAAAGTTATGACATTTTATGTAAAAATGTGTTTTTTACGTGCGGCATTGATTTTATGCCCGCATTAAGCTATCAGCATAGTACGAATCTCACCCGCAAATAATGTGTTAAGATTACAGACTGATCTTTGAAGTCTGCAACAAAATTCAAGACATGATCAAATATATATGACAAACATTGCTGCATACCTTTTCCTTAGAGTCCAACTTCTTGGCCCATTTGGTCTCAGCCCACTTCTCTGAGAACTTGCCATCCTGCCATGCCTTACGGATGACACGTGTGGAGGCTGAGAAGGGGAATTTAACACGCAATTTTGTCAATTGCAACTGGTTGATGCGGAGACCCTGAAAACAAAATATAGCAAAATTTTATTCATGTTTCCTTCCCTATCAATTGTAGAATACATATATATATAAAAGCATTTATATTCTATGTTAATGTTACTTGAATTTAAGATTGTGTAATACTTAAGAACTATCAACACAGTTTTATCAGCTGTATGGCAAAACAGTCTATTTAATTTTTAGCCAAGGGATTAAAACAGTAATAGTTAAAAAAAAAAAAAAAAATAGATTGAACATATTTTGAGATTGAAAATTATTTTTCTAATTTGAATTGTAAAAACTTTGTATGATTTTAACAATTCAAGTTTGATATTGAAAATCCATCAAGCACCTACAGTTGATATCATAAATTATGTTTTTAATTAAACATATTCTGAACTTTAGACGCAAGGGGGATTCATGGGTATCTCTAGCAATTTACATTACACAAATTTCAAAGACTATACAATTCAAATGAAGGAAAAAACATCAGGATATATTCTAAATTGGCTTTTACATAAAAAATTTGGGTGTCGGATCGCTGTAATCGTTGTAATTGGCAGCCTCAACAGTAGAGACATAAGCAGTAAAAAAAAAAGTGATTTCATCTTTACCTGTCTGATTACATTGGTGCATGGTCCGTCAACAAGAACTCTGGTCTGGTCAATGACATCAACGATGGTCACCAGACGGCCTTTCTGGGCACCCTCGGCTACCAGAGCCACACGGCCTGTTTGTACAAACCTTTCGAATGGCTGAATAGGAAAATAATTCATTAAAATATAAAATTTTTAAAAAATCAAGCACTTAAGTTATAGCAATAAATAGATCACAGTCCCAAACAAAATTTCTGAAATAAGATTTAACTAGATGATCAAAGCAGGTATTTCATACATTTTAAATAAGACTCAAACACATTGCTTGTGGGAAATAAGAAACAGCGAAAAATAATACAAATTATAATAGAAAATAATTCACTTTTTTTGCTCAATAGTTAGTCCTGAGAAGTTCCAGGTAACATATTATATATAAACTTTTTTACACTGCTATTCAAGTAACAGCAAAGTCATATATAAGTACATTTTGGGAATTCTATATTTTTCCGCTTATGCTTCATAATTGCAATATTTAAGGGACTGAAGTTTTATTCACAGAAATAAGTTAACTTATCAATAGGAAAGATTATCCAGTTCTAAACCACATTGGTCTAATGGTATATGTTTTGATAACATACTAAACTAGTAACTAATTTAACTTTGTATTGTTTTCAAGATGGTGCCAAATTAAGATAGAGGTTAGGGAAGCCAATAATTGACAATGAATAAGAATAAAATGTTTTCAGTCATCATATGTAAAATGTTATTATATTTTTAATCCATTGTCAAGAATCAGAAAAATGGTCGGCTAATGAAACTGAAAACAGTAATTATGATGAACGTTCCCCCCTTCCACTTTTCTATTTTCTACATTCCATGCTAAGAAATAAGATAATTAAACGATCGGAAATTGCACAATTTTAATTACTGGCTGATAAATTTTAAATAAAAACTTTGTAACAAACGAGCGAATAGCAATTTGGACACAACCTGTACTTCTACATAATTATGTGTTATTAAAATAAGTTTATTAGATTCCAGCACATGACATGTAACAGACGTTTGAAATGTGTTCTTGCGACGGTAATACACTGTCAGAACTAGTGTCATGCCTACACGTTAACATGGCAGTTATGATTATACCAGTTATTTTAGGTAACCACCATTCTGCTGTGAAGAAACAACATGGCGTTTATTACTGAAAATAACTTGAATATCCGATGTGTGAGATAAATGGTAGACATCTAGTCACTGTTATAAGTTGCACATAACCCCAAACTATTTGAATGCACTATCACCAGTTAAAAACAAGCCCGGAGTAGCCCACAACACGATTATAGACGGTAGGACATGCTCGCTCATATTTCCAGTCATCAATTTAAGGGAGATAGAGGTTTCAAGTATAATTTAAAATGAAATTATACTAACCATGCTGTCCGCGTGAAGGAAATATTACAAAAGGAAGCACGCCGCAAAATTTTGGATGACAACCACACAGTGTAGCCAATATAAAAATTATCTTATACGTACCGATTTCCTGTTTTAGGCTAATAAACCATAAAAATTGGTCGTCAGGTACAAATGAGATTATAATTTAAATGAATACTTAATAATTTATTTACAAAATATCAATATACACCTAACTCCATAATAAAAATTGCCTTAATAATTTGGTTCGATAAATACTATAATCAATTGTTTACCTTCTAAGCTTGTTTGTATAATTTCATATCGTTTTATTTAAAAAAAAAAAAATTGGACAGAGTAAAAAAAATTTTACAAATATATTATTAATTCGTTAACTCCATATTTGATTTTTTTTTTGATTATTTAAATTGTTATGGTAAACCTTGATATGATTAAATGATATGCTATGATTAATCTTCTAAGAGTCTAATAAGAGCTTATACTTCTGTTATATTTTTTATTTGATTTGAGAAGATAAGTTAATTTGAAACTATATTTACGAAAAATACAAATCATGGGGTTAATGTTTTACTATTACAGTAAATCATAAACTTTATAGGACAAAAAGAAATTCAAATTCAGAAAAAAGTATTAAACTTCAAAGTTGTGAATTACATTAAAGTATATGCTAACTTTTCCCAGCAATAAATACACAGCATACTTACATTGTTAAAAATCCGTAAGTCTAAAAGAATTGATCAATAAATACGTCTGGGCTTGTTCCAAAATTAAATATGTATTAATTATCTTGGAATGTTGTGCATGGCAATTGTAGTTTTGATATAATTAAATGGAATTGTGAATTTAATTTTGGCAGTAAAAACGATTTGTTTGCATGGTCTTTTTTATTGCAATAGGCATTCTCTGCCAAAAATAAAAAACTGGAAGGCCGGCACCGCATTAGAAATGTTGTAGTGTTTGTTTTGTAGAATATGCATAAGAATGGCTTAAAATTCTTCAGTATTTGAGGAAAATATGATGTTAAAATATTTTTGTAATAATATACAATACTATTTTCAAAACGAATATTGCAAAAGCAGAATTTTATGTAGGCAAATTTTTTGTTTAAAAATGAAATAATATAAGTTTGATAGTAAGTTGTAAAATAAATAACCCATAAATTTTACATTATTTTCGCACAAGAGAGAGCTAACCGGCATTAAAGAGGTCAACTGCTTCACAAAATGAAACATCTCAGTATCAAAACGTCGCAAATCTCTACACCTGTTTACCTTGACCGCCTTAATGTAATATGTATCTAGCGACTATCTTGTATGCAGCCATTTTTCTTTGAAAGATCCGCTATATGATACAAAGAGAAAGTGAATTTAATGCGCGTCCGCTTTAGTATCAGAATCTATACGACTATCAATACGCTATAAAGTTTATTTTCGTGTGAGCAATACATGAAAGATAAGAGAAGTTTTATAGTGATGAGAGAGGGGTAACTATGTTTAAAATTAGTAACGAATACTCAAAGACTTGGAATAGTAGACTAACAAATTAAATAACTGTAGCTAAGGATATTCGATATAAGATTAAAGTATTGCAAATGGTAACAGAAAACCAAATCTCACCGAAGATAAGTTTCACTTTTGAGGTGTTAACTGTCACTTCTTGATGGAAAGACATGATTTTTTAAATATTAAAATTTTTTTTTAATAAGTATTTATTTCCTCAAAATATTTTATGACCAGAATCGGTTTCGCTCATTGCGAGCATTATCAATTGACACGTTTGATAAAGAATAAAAATACTTACAAAACTTCACAGAGGAAATATAAAACCAGGGGAGCATGATATTTTTAAGACCTCATTAAAAATTTTCGTCGGAGAAAAAAATAATTTATTTTTGAAATGTGAATATCAAAAAATATTAAAAAGTATCTACTTTGGAAACTGCTCAAAAGAAAAATCAATTGTACTTGGGATTTTATACTTCATCCTCATTTATGAAGATAAATAATTTTAACATAGACTGGTCAAGATATTTCATCACGAAAATAATAAAATGCAATACTCCCAGTAAAAAATATTTTATATATTGTAGAAAGTTCGAAAGTAAGGGAATAAAATTAATCAATGTAATAACTTGGAGAAATTGAATTGATTTCTAAGTTTTGATTTATGATGTATATTACTGATTATCATGACAAAATTTTTTAATATTTAGCTTTGTAAAATAACTATATTTTTCAAATGTATAAAAGTTTCAAGAAGTTACTGTCACTATTTTTGTATTTTTTTTTGGAACAGTTTATAGAAGAAAGGAGTACCCACCTATCAGTAGACCTTCATGATTTCGTATATACATATATTGTATTTCATGAAGTAACTTATGAACTGGCTATTGAAACTATACATAAAAGAAAATATTCTGTATAATTTTGGTTAGCATATTTCTTTTCCTTATCTCCAAAATATTTGAGACTAGTAGTAACATAAGTGAACCTTTAAATTTGTATTACGTCAAAAAATATTTTCGGTTATTTAAAACTTTTTATTATAAAATTTATCAAAGCAATGAAAATGCTTGTGATGGACGGAACTGATCATGATAGTGGGATAACTTAAGAGGATGACTAATCAAAAATATAACATTATGTCCGTCTAGTATCCACCAAGAATCGATAGTTGACAATATTAGAACCATAAAATTATCATTTCCTGAAAGATCGATTTAAAAAAATCTTTACAATTTTTACTAAATAAAATATGTATATATGGCGAGATTTTGAAAATTTTTATACATTTTTATTCATATAACGTTTTCCTTAGTTCGGGTAAATCGTTACTTGTTTATGCCATTTCTCACCACTATTACTGGTTTGTTGTACAAAGCAGGCCAATATACAATTTTTTTTTAGGAAACTTACAAGCTACTTTGAACATTCGAGATCCTGAATTAAGAAGCATTATTGCTTGGCAAAACATATATACGTACGTATGAATATTCTTTGGACGGCTCACAACTCCCGCCAAACCGAATTCGATTTTCAATTGTCTCTTTATTATAAACTTTAGTAATGAATTAAATTCAACGTTAGTAGTTTGTCATAATTTGTTTATTGATGTATGACTGACAAATTTGAATTTATTTTGTTTTTGCCTGTCATTTTATATTTTAAATCTGTTATTTTTTTTTATCTCAGTTGGAAATAAAGAAAGAGAAAGTGTAGAAGTGTTAATCCTGCTGTCCATATTTTAAATTCTTTGCATTGTTTTGTTAGTCATTTTTATCGCATGTTTCACTTTTAAAAGATAATATTTTATGAAAGTGACTTAAAATGTGGGTGAAATATATTTTTTTGCTAGTGACATGTAAGTATAATTATTTTACTAAGTATTTTTATCAAAAATTTGTCTCAATGAGAAAGATTTTCAAAATAACAGAGCGAATTCTTTTCGTAAATTTTCCGATGATTTATTTAGATTGCTGTAAATCCATTTAATGTCTAAATCGCAAATAGGAGCACGTTACATCATTATTAAGAATACATACAAAATACATGAACAAGTAAGATACACTTGTAGATAAATATAATGCATATTCCACATAAATGGTACAAAAAAAGCTTATTTAAAGTAAAAATATATTTTCACTGAAATATCGGTGAAACCATCTTCAAACAAAGATGTTTATAATAGTAAAAATGTATTTCGACTTATACTCTGAAGTGAAATAATATGTTCGTGCAAACTGTGACATGACCAATCGGATTATAAAATTTCTGAAATATGTTTTGAATCTCAGTTATTTTGTTATCTTATCGTGCGCTTCTATTGTTAAGTTTAGGCGGGTCTGGTGTGAAAAATATACATAACATCAAAATAAGTTTACCTCTACAGAAGAGTGAAGTTAATTGACTGGTAAAATTTAGATTCAATGACAACATAGTATTATCTGTCATAGTCAAAATTGTGCAAATAGTAGTATTTAATTTTTGAAGCTCCTAAATTTTCGAGTGAATTCATTTTTTAGTATCACTATCGTGATTATTATTATGTTTTTTTTTTGTTTATATATTTTAACTATTGTATATTGTTCAATTATTTATAGAATTGAAAAATGACATGTAGGAACTCTGAAGGGGAAAATATTTAATCGATTGTAATCCAAAAGATATATAAAGATAACAAATAACCTCATCGTTTTAGTAGTGTTAAACGCTGTTACTGTATAGTATATTTTTATAGTAAATAAAATGTCAAATTGAATGATAAAAAATGTTTGTGCACAATGTCATTCTTCGATATTGTTATATTATCATAGTAATACGTTACATTTAAACAGCTGACAAAAAGATACATATTTTTGGAGTTCATTTTATTTTAGCTATATTCCTGTCAAAATTATTGACAAAATGGTGGTTACTAAAATTGACGTTTAAGTGTTACATTTTGAAGATTCATTTTGTTTTTGGAATAGTTTCTTCATCAAAAAAAATCATGGAATATCGTATTGCCGTTGGGAATATAAAAGTTTGTAACTATATATTATATTATATTATATCGATCGCGCGTTTATTGTTTAAAGATAAGATTTCAACGAAAGGTAAGGCGAAGAAATAAGCCATATACAGTGAAACCTCGATTCCGTATTTTTAAAGGGATCGTAAATAAACGAAAAATGCGGAAAACGAGGAATGCAGTACAGCTTAAAATAATATTAAAAAAGTATAATCTTAAAAACAAAATCTCTCCTTTAATTTCCAAAAATTGGGTTTTATAAAAATTGGTAAATATTAGAGGGTTTTGCAAATGTTATATTAATTAAAACCATTTATTGAAATAATTGAATCGTATAATATTCTTCTTGCTAAATTCTTTATTAAAGAAAATCTTAAGACATTTGAGCGATATATGTATTTCATCATTAATTTATTTTGTTAATATATAAAGTTAAATGTGCTCAAACTCACAAATTGTATAGGGCAGAAAGACTTATCGACAAAAACTATTCAATCGGAATAATATTCGAGACGGGACCGTAACATTTAGACGATAGGTTTAGAAATTGATAAATCGGGGAACGGTTAATGCGGGATTATTAAACATCGTTCATACAGGTGTTTGACGGGGACTATGAAAAATTGACGAACCATCCGGGAAAATGTATTATGCGAGAACGGTTGATCGGGGTTGTATTTTAATATCAGATTAATTGAATTTACATAATGCACCGTCGAACAAAACCATACCTCACTGTTTGTCAATTCGTAAAAGAATGAAATACAACCTTGAAATTTTTCCCATGTATCATAAATATATAAAAAATGAAATGCATACTTTTCAATATAAAATTTCAAAGAACTTTAGTTATGACACAATCCATGGAATAATCAAAGTTATTTGAAAATTAATATTAAAATGAACTTCCATAAAGTCATCGCTGAATCCATCGAAAATATAAATAATTTTCAATTAATTAATGTTTTAAATTGAAAAAAAACATTATCAAAATTATTTCACTCTTATGGAAATTGTACAAAAGTGATAAAATATGGCAACACATTGAATTGCAAACACGTTTGCAATTTAAGGTATAAAGTAATATAAATAACGTTTGGTTACACAATGAGCAAAGAAAAATAAGTTGAAGGTTAAATATTTTGTAACTCATTACGAATACATATTTAATGCTTAGTGCTAGTTTTGGAGGTTCAAAGATTCAAGAGGCTTTCGAAAATTGACATCTTTTCTTCTTCTTTGTGTCTCCATTAAAATATTACAATGTTGCGTGTATTGACGACTAACTCATTTGAAATAAGAACAATACAATGTATTTCATCAAGTTGTGCCAACCACAGGATTGCAATAGACAATATATAACATAATATAATCGTTGCAGTGAAACCATGTCCCATGTACGAATAAGTACCTGCCAACGATTGCAGCGTATTGCTTCATTGATTCCGCGGAATAATTTACGCTAATTCTGTGCACTTGTATCGATATCTTAAGTATTTTGTATACATTGATTTTGTTTCAAAATGGATAATAAAAATACAACCTACAACTCTGAATAAGGAATTTATGGATTGTAGTTTTTTTAAAAACGGCTTAAATGAAACTGTAATAGTTGTACTGGAATGCAAATGTCAATAATATATATATTCATGATCTGTATCAAACACACAATGTATAGATAAAACAACGCTATTAAAAATTGTTTCATCATATTTTTTATTTGACTCAAGTATTTACAACCACACTAATTTTGTGTGTGTTTTCAGATTAAATTACTAAATGGAACTAGTATACATAAAAATAGTTATAAACGCCAGGTGGCAGTGCTACTTATCAATATTCACCTAAAAATTATGAGCAAATATACTAGACAGGCAACAATTTTAGATATTGGCAAATTTCCGGAATTTTTCCAAAACGGAGATTTTATATTAATGTCTACTAATACTTAGTTTCTCAATATTTTTACATCCACGGACCACCAAAAAGTCCAAAAATATTTTGCGGACCATCAACATTGGAATAAATGATTTTTTATTCAAAATATTTAATCTTGCAACACCATATGCTGATTTAAAAATATTTAAGTATATTAAAACAAACAGTTACAAAAAAATTTAATTTAAAATCCATTAAATACAACATAAAATTCGATTGTTTAGGCTCACTCAAAAAAACTTCGCGGACCACCGGTTGAGAAACTATATACTAAAATATCTTGTCTACTAGAGAAAAACGCTTCTGCACAATGCTATTTACAACATTATTGTTATGTTGAAATTATTATCCTTGATAATGTTAACGTTTGGAATTGTTATAAATATTATTTCTTTATTGTTTTACCGATTATCAATCGCTGCACCCGATTTATTTGACGCGCCACTTAACACAGCAGCATTATGGAAAATGATTGCCAGGGGTGAAAAGTGTAGAAAAGCTAATAGTTTTTATTTTGAATTACAGTGTGAATTTATATTTTTATACATTTCACAAGATGTGAGACAAGAATGCAACCGAGTATATTAATATAGTGTGCCAGAACTTGTAGAAGTCAATTGCTATCCAGATAGCGGATTTCAAAACGTAGAACTCCCTCACTGTGTACCTGGTTTAATAGTAGTTAGTAGTCATTTGAAATGTGAACAATTTTAAAGCCATTTTCTCGCATGTCTTATGATCAGATTCAATGATAATGCTTAATGCGACAAATTTGATTGTTTTTACTCCAGCGTTGGTATTATTGATTGACGAAGTGTCAGGGCTATTTCAGCTGACGCGAGAGTCCTCGATGGAAAGTAACTGATTAACTTTGCAGGTGTCTACTTAATAGCAAGATAAATAAAAATGCCGGCTGAGAATACTAAATTATTTCAGTGCATTTTTAAACTGTAATTCAAATATAATTACAGAAGGAAAAATATTTTTAATCATCACTTTCCGTGTGACACGCGACTGCATTTATGAAGTGTGCTTATAAATTATCGTTTTGACACACTTTTATATTTAAGAGCATAATTTAGATAGACTTTTAATGCTAAATAAATTAAAGTGTGCAAATATTTTTTTTAACGTAAGAAGTTTGCAATATAAGATGGATTTTTATAATTTGATATGTGTTTTACACAACTTAACAATATTTTCGACAAGGGCTTGACAAATAAATATACAAATAATATAGTTTTCTGTTGAATCTCGTGATTTCAGAGATAGTATATCATTTCTTTCCCGTCAAAATTAATACCTTGAACTCATAATCTAAGCATCAATCGTTACGAAAGTTTTAAATAACAAATAACAATATCACAACTAGCATTCATTTGTGAAATAGTTTTATCGAATTGACAAGTTATTTGTGTTAACAGGAAACCATCGAAGATTTCTTAAAAGTGACTGAATTTATTTCAAAAGAGTTATTTGTGAATCATATATTATAAACATATTATGATGTTGTAATTTTTACATTATACATGGGTCATTTTTCTTCACGGTCAACAAGTGAAAGTATAGTTTTAAAATATTTACATATCTCAAGGTCCTACGATAATATACGTACAAAAAGTCTGCTATGAATTCCATTTCCGGCTGATTTTTGATCTAGTTAACCCCTTACAGTCTTACTTTGTTTTGTATGTAATAAATAGTGCTCTAAGCCTTGGCTGTTTTAAATTAAAAATTTTGAGTGTCTGTTCTGTATTCGATCGGTGTGTTAATTTTTTGTTTTCAACCACAGAAAATATCATAGACACTAATATTTTCGAAATGTTACAACACTTCGAACACAATTTATTAGTATGTACATACTTAAATTTAAAATCACGCCTAGTTTGAGTTGGAACGGTCAAAATCAAAAATGTATATCGTTGTAGCCGGCTATATTTGGTACTACACGAATTGTTTGTCTTTGGCGACAATAGCGAATTAAAAAAATACGTTTTTTCTTGTTTATATTATAGAACGTTGAAAATAAGAGCTTACGAACAAGCCTATTTTGAAAAGTTGTTATATCATTATTGTGTAACTTGAACAACTTTTTAGGGATGTTTTTTTGCAAACAATAATAATATTCGTTTCAGTGGTCAGACACAAAAAATAATAACCACCTACCGGTTTTATTGCGAACAAAAAGTGGTCAAATACATTCTGCCAGTACACAAAAGAAAATTTATAAAAACAAACTGTCTGTTTCGATTGTGTTTTGAAAATTATATTGGATCAAAAAACAGCGCGACTACAATGTCCAATAAGTTAATTCTCTATGGCAGTGATACTCAACCTGCAGTTCACCAAACTTTTATACTTGTTTTTCGTCTAGCTTTTTTGCAAGATTTTTCAGACGGAGGCAAAGTTTTCATCTTTTAAATTTTGGTTTCATCTACATACACGCTTAAGCCGGTGCAAAAAGGAATACAATTACATACATTTGGAATCCAAATGGGGATCCCAAATGATATTCCCGGTAGTAAAAGATAACAGTTTGTTTGAATATCAAAAAGTACACACATTTTTATAATGAATATTTGTATACATAAATTTTTTTAGCTTTATTTCTCTTATATTGCATATTTACTTTGTTGTGACGCGCATAGCTTAGTGGCTCATATAGCATAGCAAAATGTTTATGCGGCCCAAGAGTTGAGTAATCTCTTTGAATACAGGATAAATATTTCTCTGAAAAATAACGCAGAAGTTGCTATTTATTTATATAGTTTGTTGCATACTTACCAGTTCGGTTGCATTGCGATGGCCTCTTAGATAACATAAATGTTAATAAATGAAAATGACGGAAATAAACAAATGTTAAACAGATTAAAAAATATTCATAAAAAAGTGCGTGAAATTTCTTTTGTTATTTTAAATATTCAGACATCGACCTACATTTGATTAACGAAATTAAATGCGAAATCTTTTCACATTTTCTGCTTTGTCTTGAAAAGACGAAAACTATTTTGTTTTTGTATTTCCCTTTATTTACTAACACAGTCTAGTCTATTTATTGATACTAAAAACTTTAGTGCTATAAGTAAAGTGAAAATTATTTTTTAGTTTTGTTTATCAAATTAATGAAAATCTACATCACACAGAAAATAATGGTTTCAAAGACAAAGACTTTATTTTATATGACAAAGTTTGGTTAATTTTTTCAATTCCAAAGCCATCAAACATTTTCTTAATCCGTAAAAAAAAATAAAAGATACGGAAATACCTGGTTAAAATAAAATCGTTTGTACAATTTAATATGTTTTGTCACTAATAACCCAGATTTCACCTTCTGACATCTTCAGACATTCTATCACACGGATACAATAGAAATGACCAAGGTGTATGCAGTTCGATTACATTTTTGTAGTATTGTAGAATGTGATGCCGAAAGGCGAAACACGTGACGAGAGTGAACAAAAATGTGGAATTGTAAAATTTTTCAATAATTAAAATTTTATTGCGAAATTGCGCCAAGCACCCTCAGTTGGTAACATAAATTGTACTTTGGTAACTTTTGAGCTCTCGTCAAACCTTTGTTACTCTAAATTAATGTGGTAAGTAATAACATCTTTATGGGAGTTTATTTTGATATAAAACTACAATTAGTAATATTGCAATACAACTAACATAATATGCATAACAATATTTTTTACATTAACAGATTTTTTAAAACATACAAGTATTTCGATATTGTGTCAAATGTGATAATATTGTTCAAAGTCGAAGGCTTCTAAATATTTCAGATTTGAATCTCCTTCAACTCTCTTTTTTTCGAATTGTTGCAACACTTGCGTAAATGACCTTCTTAGATGTGTCAATTTGAGAGCATACGTTTAATGAAAGATTCGAATATTTTGACAGGAATGTAATACTGAGATACCGAAGAGTCAGTGAACCAATAATCAATTTCATACTTCGAAATACGAATACTATAATCAGATACGCCAATCGATTATTCGATATTACAATATATTTAGTTTTATTTATATTCGAATATTTTTAAAAAATATTTGAATATTTATATTAAAAATATTGGGAATTCCAACTATAAATATTGATTTATGTCGTATCAAAATTAAAATATTTTATTGTATATATAAATACACTTACAGAATTTAAAGTAGGGAGGGTTAACAGGTCGATCGCGCATGATTTTTATTCTATTGCAACTGTTTTAATAGTATTTCTCATTTTAAAATGGAAATCGTTTCGTGACTATTTTTTATATTTAACGTATATATTATAATAAAAGATTAGGTAATGTATAAAACTTTTTTTTAAATAGTGACATCTATTAATGAGTATTAAAGGTTAACAAAGAAATTTATTTTCTAAAATCCCTATTGTTCGAATAGTAGCATTATAATGAATGATAAATAAGTGTTAAATTTAGTGACTACATTTATTCATGTCGCTATCGATTAAAGGACACAATGAAAAAATATTGTTTTAATTCTTCTTATACAATATATCACATATTATATATAAGATGCTTTATATAAAAGTTTTTCATTCATTTACGATTTTGAACGTTTAAATATAATCACTTTCGGTCAATGCTCAGAATAGTATACTTGTCTATGGTGTTTAGTACAACCCTGACATTACTGCGCCGATACTAGCGCGCAATATAAGATTAGATTATATTGTAAACTACTTATTTATATAAATTTACTAAAATGATGCAATTTTTAAATAAAATTGCATATTTTTTCAAATTAATTGATACCTTTACAAACGTAATCTAACCTATATTTACATATTGTTTATGTTTCATTCATTACAATTTATAAGCCGTTTTGTTGTGTTTACGCTGACGCTGACGTCGTTGCGCTTATGTCACCTTTTCTAGCTCAAATATCATTAGTATAAGCCTCCCATAAGTCCCAGGTCACTTAACAAATATTATTTTAATTTTTAGTAATCTATTTCCGTTTTTCTCAACCACGGATCCGAGATCCACTGGCGGTCTTCAAAAAATAAAATCCTATATGAAAATGCATCTACGGAAAATTACGATCGCTATAAGAAGATTTATGGTCATATCAGAAATTAAAACAAAGCAAAATTAACGGTCTGTCCTCACAACAATGTTGTGTTTGCCCTAAAATATTCTGAAACAGTAGCTGCCAACTATGTAAGCAAAAACACAGCAGTAGCTTCCGCAAAGTAATTTTTCATTAAATTTACACGAAGTGACCTAGGCAAATACAAATATAGTGAATGTCATTTTTACATGCAGCACACCTATACTTCTCGCACTATGATAATATGGCATAACACATTCTTTATATTTTTCCAGAGGCCACGTTTCATCATTGTTATTATATCATTTTGATGCAGCTTTAATTATACAATAACTGTCAAAAGGAGGTCTGTACGCATGTGTTTGACAGTTTGTTTTGTACATGCAGTGATAGGGTAACCAGACGTTTTGATTTAATCGGACTTGTCGCTGTTTTAGTTAAATTTTCCTGTCTCCGAAATATATATTCCGATTAAAAAAAAACGATGATTATTATCTGTTGTAAATTCATTGGAAAATTAATGGTTTATCGACAATATTTGGCCATTTAAGAATCCATTTCAATAATACCTACAAAACCCCTTTGCAACTGTAATAGTATTACAGTTCCAACTTATAAATAAAAAAATGGTTATGGCTATGGTATAACGTATTATAATCAAAGATCGAAAAGGTCATAAAAGTTGATTTAAAAAATTAAGCGAAATGTTTTGTATGATAAACGTTCATCAGTCTTAAGTGTCGTGGGTGCATGCATTCTATGATATGCATAGGCTACATTGTCATGTTTCCTGAAGGTCGAAAAATGATTGAGCGTCTTGTCCCAATTTTTCCCAGTGAACCATTTTGGTCACCCTGCATAATGATTGACATTTAATATGTTTATATGCGGCAATTGTATGTCTATTAAATTCAAGAAGTAAATTTCACAATGAAAATTTTAATGCCTTTGATAATTCTATTTCAATGACACTTCGAAATTTAAATAACAGCACGCTTAAATCTTTGGTAATCATATAATGGAAAAAGTGTTACATGTGAAAAAAATATTGACAAAATGTATTTATCAAATTTGATTTCTTCATGGAATATTTGTGGTAATTTTTTCACATTCGTTTTTTAAAAAGTGACACAAAGAAATTTAGTAAAAAGATGTGATGCATCAATATATGAAATGAAATTGTGTAATTTTACATTGCTATTAATATGTACCTTACTGACTTATGTTAGTAATAAATTTTACCTTAATTTTCTATATGCTATTTTATACATAATACCGCTAATGGTTTTATGATGAAAGGTTTTTTTTCAATAATAAATTACTATCAATATGTAATTGAGTAATTTGACATGAAGATATATCTATTTATTTTAAATTGGTGGGTTACAGTGGGATTAAATATCAGGTGACGTAATGTACAACTAAAAATTTTCAGATTGTCAACCTATTGAACTAATCTTATGTAAGGGATATAGTAAAAGAGAATTACGAAGTACTAGTTGATCATTTAATATAAACATTGAATTTAATTTAACTTATAGTTTATGATCCCCCATGCTTTGATGAAATAATTTAACACCTTTATCCAATATTATGAGGAAAGCTGTTATTTAAATTTACTTGTTTAAGTAGGACTATTCAAATCAATATTGTATTTAAAATTTCTCTTCAGAGATTAGATTACAAAACTAATTAATTTAGGTTTGACCTGTTGACAACATTTAAATAAAATCATAAGCACAAAAAATAAATGAAAACCTATATTTTTGTTCAAAGTCGAGTCCATGGAATAATTAATATATTAAGCTTTAATTTTTATCAGCACAAATAACATATTTGGATATATTGTTAATGAGAAATGTTATTCTCTTATTCCAGGTGTTGGGGCAGCCATTGTTCCTGAAGAATTACCGTCTTTGTTGTCAGTAGCTTATTCAAATATACCGCCAGTGAAGAAAGGTATTCATTCATACATTCAAATAATCTTTAAATGTAAAAAATTTTGAATGATTAAAATATGATATAGAAGATCAATACGGCATTCTCAGTTGATGGTCTTCATTATTGAAACCATGAGTTAGGGAAAAAAATAATTGTAAAAAAATTTCTAAAGCTTACACAGTATTTAGAGATATTTTGAAATATTTTCAAGCATCACAAATATGCTAGGCTTGTGGTGCGCTGGTCGACATTGATGATTTCAGTAATAGACCTCCCGAGCTCATATCCCAATAAAGACAGTTTTATAAATTGATTTTTAATTGGTTAATAAATTAATGTAATTCTTATACTTGCTGGATACGCCTCTTAATTACGACTGCGAGTGTCATTGATGATTTCATGGCAACCATTGATTCATTACTATCCCTGGAAGTAGTGTGTGTTGCATTACATTAAGTTTTGTGACGGTGACAATCACAAAATCACCTGAAACATTTTTCAAAATTCCAGTAGATGAGTTTAGGCAAATACATTTATTTTCTATTGATTAAATTGGAATTTACTAGGTAGTACTCCATTATAACAGGAACAATTTTGTAGAACTAAAATACATTACTATTTTAACATTTACTTTCATTTAAATAAATAATTAGTTACAACAACAGATGGCTCTTATTATAGAAGTTTTACAGTTCTTCAAAATATTCCTCTATAGTCTATCATATAATATTGTTACTTTAAAAATTTGAAGTAAAAGACGAAAGTTTTATTGATCTAATTTTATTTTACAATTATCAATGTCTGATAAAATATATTTTCTTAAATATATATTATAAATATATATTAATGTTACTTTTAGGAACGGATTCTCGTGTTGGCTTTGGATTCAGTCTAGGAAACCATGCAGATTTCCAGATCGTCTTTGAGTTGGGACCTCAAAGCAATACTAATCCTTATGGTAAGATCTGTAATTAAAAAAAATGTGTTTCTTAAATCTTCTATTACGCCATTGAAATTTTTAAATAAATCAACCATTGAATTAGGATTTCTTTATTGATATAATATATGAATATTATCTAATATATATTATGGAATATACATTTTCATAATGAATAATAATTTTATAATTGTAAGAGGGATGGAAAACATAAAAATATTTTGGCAATCTACACGACTTGCTTATGACAAAGAAAACAAACATAAGCTTTTGAAATCAATTTGATTTTTTGGGGTTAAGTTGTAAGTAACTTTATCAAAGGCAACACAAATATATTTAGTAAACCATTATATAAGATTTCTTTTTCTGTTTCTTGTGATAATATTTTTGATTTTTTTTGTTGTCAAATATTTAAACTGCAGCTCTGATTTATCGAAACATCTAAAAATTTTATATTAGACCTCAAAATAATCTTCATTTAGAGTAAAATAGTTATTGTTGAATTTTCGGAAATTTTATTAATAATTTTTTCAACTTTCAGGACAGCCATACCCTGCTGGCAGCAATAAAAGACAAGTGAACAACAAAATTGAAAAAACACAGAAGAGACCAAAGGTGAAATACTATACATATTTTTTTTCAATAGGTGTCATTGTTGCGATTATAATTTAATTGTGAATTGAGATATTTAAATATCTAGATTTGCTAACAATTTAATAAAATATTTTTCTATTGACAGTAAAAATGTCAAAAGATTCTCTCCAGACTGATCTACTATAAGGGAATATTTCAAACTTATTGGAGCCCAAGCAACAGTCAACTGTCAAGCTCACTTTGAATTAGAACATTGTATATCAATATCACAATTTTATTTAGGATGTTTTCGTATTAAATGAATTAATCTTTATTTTATTATTATTATTCTGTTAATTTGAACATCAATTTATAAATTTGGCTATACAATAGTGAAGTTTTGGTGCTTTATTTTATTTATATTTTTTCTAGGTTCCACCATCAAGCACAGATGCGGGAAACTATCTCAACAACTGGTCCGACAATATGAAGCAGCAAAAGAAACCTGAAAAACCTTTCGAGCCCCTTCCAATACCCTCAGATTCCACAGCATCCGATGAGTCAATTGGAACAATTGATCTTAGAAAAGTCATTCTCCAAGATGCTGGAGATGGTGTCTTGAAACAGCCGATTCCCCAAGGGATGGAGCCTTATGTAATGACAAGACTGCAACAATTGTATGGACAAAAGACAACTGTATCATCAGATGGTAATGTTGAATTACCTCAACAAAATAGTGGAGTTCCTAATATACAAAATGGTGTTAACATTCCAAAAGTCCCCACTTTCCAAAGACTAGCTCAGTTCAATATTGATGAAGACACCAGAAGTGAAGTTGTGAAGAGAAAGATTACAGAAGAACTTTCTGATGTTTCTTTGGATGATGAGGAATGAGTAAAATATTATCTAAGATAGCATAATAAACTTTTAATTGATAAGTGTCTATTTTGGTATGCAATCATTCACTTTATGATATTGACATAAATTTGATCCAGTGGTTTGGTTATTAATTTTTGTAAGCTTTGCTGCCATTTTGAAAATTTTCTTTGACCTTCAATAATTGTCATTCAATATTACAAGAAGAACTAGCAAAGTATGGTATTATTGTCATCATGCCATTATTTAAATCATTACTATTAATTAATATTATTACATAACTGCTGCAAGCAAATTAAAACATCTTTCAGAAATATTTGTTTTATCTTATTGTGACAAACAGAAGTAAGTTCATCAAAGAAACACTTACATACAATGACTTATTCCAAGAGATAACTTATTATGATAAAACGAAAAAAAATCTTGAATGAAGTAATTTGGTCATTAAATGTTGATTTTTGTAGTCTTTTTTCTTGGTAAAATAATTGATTTCGTTGAAGTTATAATCTTTACTAAATACATGCATTTTAAGTAACATGAAAAAAAGAATCTTATGCATTCATTACTCAATAGTATTTTTTTACAATATTTCATTAAAACTTTTAGTTAACTGCATGTTTATTGACCCTCAAACATTCAACATTGATTATTTCAAAACCAATAAATTAATTCAATTTTTTTTACAGTATAACAACAATTATTGAAATCAGTCATACTAAAGCTATATTTTTATTCAAGACGTATTTGTGTATTTGCTGTGTTACTTTACCAAAATAATGAATGATAAAAACTAAAAAATAGAAAATATCTTGAGGGTTATTCAAATCTTTGTTTATTTTTTGATGTTGAGGCAAACTATGATGGACATTGAAGGTTAATAATTATTTGACTCATGAGTATGACAGCATTTGATGGTAAATTCTTTATAATATTGTGAATGATTTCATCAAAAGATGGAGTTTCTAACTAAGATTATTATATTGTTTATAACAGTATGATAATAAATGTAGAGAAGAGATTAAGATTCATTGAATGTATTTTTACGGTTTGTATTTGTTTTGAAGATACTATATTTATAAGAAATACTAATTAATTTGTCTATTTTGAATTGTTAAAACTTTGTACGATTCCACATGTTTTGTTACTAACGACACGGGTTTCACCTTTCGGCATCTTCAGGCATTCTATCACACGGATGCAACATAACTGCAGTTGAACAGTCAGTTCTGTTGCATCCATGTGATAGACTGCCTGAAGATGCCGAAAGGCGAAACCCGGGTCGTTAGTGACAAAACATGTAGAATCGTACAAAATTTTAACAATTCAAATTTGATATTGAAATTCCATCAAGCACCTTCAGTCAATATCAAAAAATAGTTCGTCTACTTTTTGCGTTGTGCGTATTTCAACTGTAACTTGCTTGCGGAAGTGGCCAGTTAACACATAGTATCATTTAAAGCGTGTAGTCCATTGTATAGCTGAGAAAAAAGCGATAATCATTCTTACATACTTTTCATGAGGCATTTAAAAGAAACAATAAACATTTTATAGATTTTCACTAAGAACAGACTTATTTAAGGTGTGTATAGCATTTCTTTCCTAACCAATTTTTCATAATTATCTAAAAATTTCCACCAATACTGCTAGAACAGCTATTCTTTTGTTAATTGTATTTCTTTTCCCATTATGTGGGTCGCATGTAAACCTTGTTATTCCTCTTTTTAGTGCCTAAGTTAATTTTTACAAACTGTTTATTTTATTATTACATTACTATTGAAACACTAAAGAATACCGATTCCTTTTTAAGCTGCTCTTTACATCTGCATATACAATGTTTTATATAAGTCAGAGGTGTGGACTAAATCGGCATAACCCAAAAGATGGACATACACCTAAGCCTCGTATAGCACGGTTTTATACAACACGGTTTTACATAACACGGATGTATAAATTGTGACATATTTTTATACAACACGCTTCATATAACACGGTTAACGGGAAAAATATAATTAAAATGAAATGAATTGAATAAATCCACCTTAATCAATGACTCGGAAAGCATTTGCAGCGAAGTAGCTACATGTTTCATATTAAAAACAATAAATGAAGGCTTGGAATTGGCTAATTAATTTTTTTTTTATTGATAATGATCCTACAATGGAAAGGAGTTCAAAATTTAAAACGCAATTACAAAACATTTTGGAATGTCTTAAGGAAATGCGTAAATTATACCCTAAAAACAGGCAATCGCTTATCAACGAATTCTTAAAATTCAGAGTCCTCCAATGATGAAAGTTCACAACCTATCTCGAAAAAAAGTAAAAAATATAGAATTCTAAGTGAAAGCGATGATAAATGAATGGTGTATTATGCTATTAAGGTTTCTCTAAATTAATATGTAAATGCATACTTCTTTAATTAAAAACATAAAGTACATATTTATATAAACTATCATCGATTTTAAATTTTTTTGGAACACCAACCTTAATTTTCTATGAACTTCAAACCTTTTATAACACGGATTTGTATTACACGAGGTTTTTGTGGAACCATATACCCGTGTTATACGAGGCCCATGTGTATTGTAAATTTATGATTTAAAATATTATATACTGACATCTATGTGAATTAAATAAATGTATTAAAATTATGATATGTTGTTTGATTATTAAAAAACAATACTAATATTTATACTTCCAAATATTAAAATACATTATTTTTGTATTAAAATTAATTTAGTGTTCAATAAAAAAATATGTGGATAAATATTTATGCACATGTAAATGGAGCCAAAGTATGAGGTCTCTCAATTTTATTATTTTGTTACTATTACTGTTCATGAATATTTTATTTGATGTAAAATAGTTGTAAGGCGTATTTTGTTAATTTATTTTTCATGATTAAATACAAGTAATTTATATCACAACCGATTTTTGATTGAAACAATAAAAAGATTTAAGGTTGAAGTTTTTTTTATTAATATTTGGATTATTGCCATATTTTAAATGATGCACTTTTAACGGAAGTAGTATATGGAACTTATTCTTTTTGAAGTCAAATCTTGTGGCTTATTTCGGTGTGGATTTTTCAGGATTCAGACTAAAATATCCTGCTTGCTCTACAAGATTTGTCACAAACTTGTTTTCATAAATATCTCTTTTATTTAATGATAAATTGAAAGGTTCTATATTTACTTCAACACTGTTTTAATAAGAAGAGAATGTAACAGAGAAGATTTAATCAAGTGGTTTAATTGTAATAATAAGACAATCGATTTCAAGTTATGGGTGATATAGTTAAGGCAGTATTTAAGGAAATATCTTCTTCAGATACCATACTTCAGAGCGACAAAGAACACAAAAAGCAGATATCCGTATGGTGGAATACTGGTTCTATACATTATAAAGCTTTTCAATTCTACATAAGATGTCGCCGTGTAATGGTTTGAGCATAAGGAAAAATCTAAGTTGAAACAAATTCAGTGTCTTAAATGTTTTGGATTTTGTATTTCTAACAAATAAATAATGTTTAGTGATATTTTTACATTTTGTATACTGTGTTTAAGGTAAATCAATAAAAATATTTACTTGTTATTTGTACCTTTCTTTCCCTGTTGGCTTTATATTTTTTCAACTATCCAGATTTTTTTAATCAATGTTACCATCATTCCAAATTGGTTAAGATATTTGAGGCTACTTTAATACTTATTTATTTTTATTAATGCTTCAAATTATATTTGGGAAACTCAAATCTTCTTCTTTTAAGCATAGTACTTTTTTCTAATATTTTCAATAATGAACAAGATCGGTTTCATTGATATTGACATATTTCTTCAATATGTAAATATTTTTTTATTAATAATCTGTTATGTATATTTTAAGGAAATACATAATAATTTATTTTGAACTAAATTCTTTTGGCTCTCAAACCATTTCGTTTGGATATCAGAACACTGAAAAGCTTTAGAATGAGTAGGATCCATATACCCCTCACAAATCTTTTAGCTTTCTTGACCTTATTCCACTAACGCAGATATATCTAAAATTGTCTATTTGCCGTGAGCAAAATCTGTACAACTTACCTTTATTTTAAAAAAATTGGATAATCAAGGTCACTTCATTACTTATTTGAAGATAAATATTGAATCAGTTGATTTGCTCAATTTGAAGTCCAAGTATTCCTTATGGCTAAAAATGTTGTATATGGAAGTATTTCTTAGTTTTTAAAATTAGAACTTATTATTAAAAATCTGCTACAGATCTTACAGTAAGAGTAATTTTTAATGAGCACCCTGCCTTCTTCCACTTCTCTAGTAATAACTTTGGCCTTGAGTAAGTGCACTTAATAAGAATATTGCTGCCTGGTTTTCTTATGTTTACATAATAGACAAAATATTCATAATTGAGGATAATATATGCCAAGTAAACATGGTTCTTATTATGTAAGTAAACCGAATAATTTATTCATAGTTTTGTCATTAAAAATTGATTTCATAAAGGTGAGGTTACACTTGTATTGTTTTAAAGTTACAGAAGATGATTTTATTGAAGGTTTGAGCAGAGCTCGGAGTAGCGTAGAGGAACAATGGACTTTATTCATAGCTTAAGATGAGCTTTTGGATTTCACAGGGCTTCTCTATTAAAACTGACGTATTTTCAGAGACTAAGTTTTTCTTTATATTTAGAAAAATCTACCTAAATTGCTTGAAAATATATTTACTATCGTTTTGAACAGTCATGCTATATAAGACAATTTACAGCTTTAATAATTTAACTTAATACTTAGGATTAATTTTTTAGATAAACAGCTTTTTTAATAAATATTGTAATTCATATTGATTTTTTAATAAATGCGGTTATTCAAATCCATGTGCGTTGCTAATGTGGAGCATATGGTCTTATAATGAAGGTATCTAATCAGAAATTGTATATCAGTTTAGTTAGTTTGCTCAATCTTTATTTAAGGAGGAAGTGGTTAGTTAATCGATTTCTCAACGCCCTGTTTTTTAGGATTGGATGGATGGTGGGAAGGATTTTGAAGATATCATAAAGATATCCATACCTTCGAACATAATCAATTGAAAAATAGCTGTACTCACTTGAACCCATGAGATCCATCACGCAAGCTAGCGACGTTGACCACTGCGCCGTTCACTTGTTTTATATTAGAGTAAATATGATAATTTAAACATGAAAAGCACTTTAACAATATCATGAATAAAACTTGCTATTATTTTACTATTATATATATATAAATGGAAAGATAATCAATCGTCTGAAATTAGAATTTAATAATGGCTGTATTAAATTAGACAAGTTTGCTGCTTAAGAAGATGATAAATAAAATGACACAACATTTAAATAAACTCGTCTAACCAAACCTTTACATATTTGACATTTACAGAAAAATCCGCCTTTTGATATATCAGTAGAAGTGGGAGAAAGTTTTAAAAATCTCTTCCGACGAATCGATGTTTTTCGTTTTATTAAAATCTGTATTTGTATTGTGAGCGGTATATTTTTTTTGTGGTGAACTGTATTCGATTACCTTTATTAATTAATACTAAATAAAAGTGAATTTAAAAAAATGTGTTCAATGTACTTTATTTGTTTGTTTACAATTATCTCACGTAAGTGTTACCTGATTATAATATTATTTATTTTTAAACATTTTAGGTATTAGTAACTAATAAAATATTATTATAGCTTTACGCAAATAAAATGAGAACAAGACAAGAATTATTCAGAGAAAATATTTTTTTATGGTGTTGCTGCCAATTCTTCGTGGAAGCGTATTATTAAATTAAAAAAATCATTTTTTTATAATGATCAGTACTAGATTTGTCAATTTTACATATTGATCTGGACAAGTTGCGTGGATCGCGATAATTTGCAATTGAATCTGAAATTCGTACTTAAAAAATGCTTAATTTTCCTAATAGAGATAATGCTAGGAATTTTAAATCATCGATTAATTAAAGCCTTATAACAAGACATAAACAGCTGAAAATTTTATCAACATTAGCGCCGCCGTAAAATGATAGAAAATCAAAATATTATATTTTCAGTATGTACATATGTATTCTTTCTTAGTCACGTAATTTTACCTTTTCCCTGATGTTTGTGTCTTCAGAGAAATGAATTCTTGTTAGACAAATGAAACGACAAAATACATGAGGTATGTTTAATAAATATAAAACAACAGAGGCAAATCAAAAAATTAAGTTATGATAACTAAAATCCATTTTATTTTATAAATATAAAATACTCACCAGGATGTTCGTGATGCAAGAAACTAGTCCAGCCCATTATATTATAAAATTAAGGAAATAATATTAAAAAAAAAACCAAAGCATCCGTTTTTAGTTTCACTCTGTCGTCAGTAGTAATAATAGTGAGTTTATTGAATTTGTTATTTTTTACACAAGGTGAAATATAACAATTCAATTGTAGGTAGACATTATTTTAATTGGCTCATATACGCCAATCAGAAATCAAGTAAGCAAATTGATATTTTCACTAAATATGAGTTAGGTGCGTTGTAGTATTTTACATACCATAATTAATTTTAGAGGCGATTTGAGCTCAAAATATTTACTGGAATACTATTTTACTGTTGAAAAAAATATGCATTGAGCTAAAGAAGTTAAGTTAGAAGTAAATTAAATTGAAACCTCTAGTAAATTTTATCATTTTGTCACTCGGTTTATTTCACTTGATGGCTCATATCGCGATCTTAAAGCTGCAGAGTTAAAAAATGTAAAAAGGTTATTTTTAAATTATTATGTCAATTGATTGGTACAAATTAATACTTTATAATGAAGCTTTGAAGTATCTAAATGTATACATAAGTTCGGCGTAAAACCAATATATTTTGTTACATTTATTGATCTTTTCATGAAACTTTAAAGCATTTGTATGATAAATGGATGACATCTCACAATTATCTTCTTGGTCGTAGAAGTAAAAAAATATAATTCAACGGTTTAAATGTATCAAATATATGTGTTTAAATTATTTATTTTAGTTACCGAATCGGTCATTGTTCCTGAACAGCTGCCGTCGTTGATATCGGAGTTTTCCTTTGAGATCCCTCAAATAAAGAAAGGTAGTATGGAAAATGTCACTTAATTCACATAATTCCACGGAGAGTACGTGCAAAACGACACAAAAAAAGACTCAGTTAAGAGAGAAAAATATAATAAGGTTTCCATAAATTGGACTGTGCAATTTGGAATCAATCCAAAAACAGAATATTGTATATACATAATTACAGTATAAAATTTATAAATTGGTGTGTACAAAACGTTTGTTCTTTAAGCCACGTCCATGTTTTGACTCTCATACCGATCGAATTATATAAATCTAAGTTATACTAGAGTATTTGTAGCCAAGTGATCAACATCATTATTTACGGTTGCAGTGTTTATGATAGTTCGAATTACAACACGGACAGTGCTACAAATCGATTTATAGATTTGTATTCAAATGCGTAAATTATTGAATTCTCTTCCAAAAATCAAATCCTGAAAAGGAGTAATAAAAACGATTAGAAAAACACTTGTTTAGTCCAACCTTTTTTATCATTACACAATTTCTGTTAAATTAAACTGCGTATCAATAAATTTCCTCAACACATGAGTGAATACGGTGTTAAGAATAATATTAAATCTTCATTTACTAAGATTAAAATTATCTAGAGTCTATGGATAGCTAAATAAAAGAAAAACAGACAATAATAGTATTTCATATCGACAGTGTGTAATGTATTTATTTAATTTCAGGAACTGATTCTAGAATAGGATTTGGGTTTAGTTTTGGAAACCACGCAGATGTTCAAATCGTATTTGAAGTTGGACCACAAAAAAATACGGTACCGTACGGTGAGAATTAATTTCATATTTTCAAACAATAAAACTGAACGATTTTCTTTATGTATTAGAGCTTATTAAAACGAAAAAAAATGGCACTCATTAGCGCGATATTATAGATTATAACCCTTTTAGTGCTGCAGGTCCGATCCATCTGTTTCGTAATTACTTAGCAATCTTTACGTTAGAAACATTTTTATTATTGCATTTTTATTATTGCATGATTTTAAATACTTCACAAATACTCCACAAAATGGAATAAAGTAATATGTTAGTAAAAAAATAATAAAACTATTGTTTTTTTACCAAGAAATGACTGGGATTTTCGCATATACTGCACTTCATAGACTAATACTTAAGAGGTTAATATTCTCTAAAGAAATGTGCCGGTAAGTATGATATATAATTTTGACGTTTTTTCAGAAATAATAAAATAATCGATGAATACAAACGATGAACTCATTCATACTGTGAATACTATAAGAAGGTTTTGATTTACAATATTCGTATATTTGTTTTCAATGAATACTAATTTATCATAACGTCCGGCTCTATAACTACACCACTGAACCAAGATGAAATTCCATTACATTATTGATTATAAAATCTCCTTTTTATGTTAATAATCGTACTCAAATTCATTCGTTAGGTACCAAAATAGAGAAACCATACTAGATTTCCAATGACTACGTCGCTTATTACTCTGTATGTAAAATGTCAATTTCAAAAGATATTTTGGAACTATTGTATTACACGAAATAACTAAACGAGCGCTCGTAGTATAATATTTACGTCACAGCACGCTTATATTTCTTAAAAAAAAAACAGTTAAATTAAACAAATATTTAGGGGAATACATGCCACACATTTCAATATTTTTTTATTATGCTGAAGTCCATTATTTTATTTTTCTTTGCTGAATCTTAAATTTTTGATGTGTCTTGTACACCTCAATCAATCTCAACATTCACTTTGTTTAATCCATTAACTTAACCTTTCCCTAGCATTCGTTGAAGATTTGTTATAATGACTTTTTTTTAGGAGAAGAATATTCGACGAGCGGTAGACGCGAAGTCAATAAAAAAACACAAACTTTACGAAAAAGACAAAAGGTAAATATACATTTTTGTTGTTTTAATAAAATAGTATTTTAATAATGCGATGTTATTATTGTCTCGATGGCATTATGTATGTACGTTAACCGATTACTTCTGAGCGACGTTAAGGATAATTTAACACTGAATATTTGAAAAAAAATTTACAGTATTAATAATATTCATCAAATACATGAAGATCATTTCATAAAATTACTTTTTTCTCAGTATTTACTGTCAAAACACTGAAATTTTCCATAGCAACTATTGAGACGTTAACAGTCAGGTGGTTAAGACCATTTGGTATGATCGAATACTTAGGAATAGGTAAATACTCAATTGACACTTTTGACTTCTGCATCATACGAAAATTTCAAAATATGAATCATGCTTTTTTAAAGCAAATAAAAGTAAAACATATTAACGATTTAAAGTGTTATAAACTTTATAAGTAAAAAATATGAGTGTCTGCTAAAATTGCTTTCGTAAATTATTGTTTGAAATGTTTTTTTTAATCATAACTATTAGGCAATATTTTTTAAAATACGTTGTTTGTGAGATATTGCGTAATGAAAAAGTGATGCTTTTCTTTCTATTATGGTAAACTAAATCATGTAATCTTTAAAGAATTTCGTCGTGTAGATTTCGATTCTTAAGTCGTGTCCTTTTGAATGAAAGTGGTTATGCTACAAAATATTTAGCCTTTTAAATTTATCTTTGAATAATCCAATCTCCAACTCTATCACTCAATATAAGATGATTATAATAGAAAGCCACAACAAGTTCACCGACACCGTACGTCGCGGATTTTTATTTTTCTCGCTTCATTACATCTTGAGTGAAGGAAGCGAAGGAGATAAAAGAGCATGTTACTGTTTCTCGTTCATCCTTTTTGCTCGTATACAATTGAAACTTTATAATTAAGATAGAAAAACCTGTACAACAAACAGTGGAACAAAAATTTCTATTTTTCACTTGGCTGTTTTCAGGTTTCATCTTTTTCCAATGCAAGCAACTATATCAACAGTCGTTCCACCAGAATGAGACAGCAAAATAAGTCTTCGAAGAGGCACCCAATAACTGCAGCGTCCAAACTCTCTTCGATTGAAGAAAAAAATATTACTTTAAATATATAAAATATTTATTTATGTTGTAAAGAATTATAATTGTTGTGATAATAAGAGTTATCGGGCTCACACGTAGCATACTAAATTGTATGTTATAGAAAATACACTGTTTTTTTACAGCGCGATCTATTTTCACAGTTTAAATAACTAGAAGAGACTTACACAGTCAACCTACCAATACCGCTCATTGTTAAATAAAAGTTTCCTATAGCACGTGCGGCAGTTCGTCCTATAGCACTCTCTGCTAGAGCGTCTTTTTGTACAAAACGATAAATTTTCAAGGTCAAATTAAAACATTTCACTTCGTTTGTCGTATTCTAGTTTGAATATCGAATTAGCACAACGAATAGCAATTCAGATCATTTATTTCGTGAAGCTAAAAAAATACAATTTTAAAGTTTACTATAGGGTGAATTGAAACGCGTTCCGTATTTCAGTACTATAGGTATAGTATATATACATAAATATAATCATTGAAATCTAATTAAAATGTTAATTAACTGTGACCGATACTGAAAGAAGAATAAAGGGCAATAGTTTTCTTATCATTCGACATAATTTACGACCTGGAATTAATTTGGCTAAGCCACTGATAAGGAAATAATGTCAAAACAATGGCTATAGAAACGGCTTGATAAACAAATTTTCAGTCATCTGTCAATATTTAAGCGAGCTGGAATTTAACCACAGAACTAATAGGACACTAATTTTATAGAAATTTTCAATTTACATTTAAAAAAATATAAAAATTTAAGACTTTCTAAGTGGTATTGAACAGTGTTAACCCGAACCTTTTCATGTTACGTTTCCCAGTTTGGGAATTACTGGTATAGAAGGTATCTGTCATAGTATAGTATCTATTTAGAATATAATAAACATATTATTTTCTCATCACCTGTCACAGATTGTTATTAATTATTTTTATTTTTGACATCCACAAATTAAAAATATACTCAACTAATTGAAAAACTGTTTATATAAGGTAAATTTCTCTGCTGCTAATAATAGTGACGTGTATGTATAATAGATGCCACTGTATATAAAAACCATTCATTATAGACTATAACGACTAAATATGTAAATACTGATATAGAGTTATATCTAGAGTATTCCAAATTGATCGGTAGATGTCGCTGTTTGCACTGCACACGCTCTGACGAATGTTAGTTGGTAATGTTCTGATATTATAGTACTAATTTGCATTTGTACTGTATCAATTATGCATTATATATTAAATTAAGCAAAATGTAACTTGTTTGAATGATTTGTTACTATTCCAGTTATAAACGTACATCTATTAATGAGTTTCTTACCCTAGTCATTACAAGCGTCCACATTAGAAAAAAACAGTTATTCATATAAAATAAAATTAATAAATGTGATTAATTAAAAACGACGTATTTTTTTAGAACAGTAGGGGAAGTGTTAACAATGCACCGTTTTTAAAATTAATATTGTCGATGTAGAAAGCAAATTATTTTACACGTGAGCAAGATATATATTACCTTAGAAAAATGATTTAATATTGTACTATCATAGATCAGATAATTATTTAAAATTTGAGATTTCCTTTAAAGTTCGTCATCATAACACATGGTGTGGCGTATTTTTAAAAATTAAAATAAATGCCTTTATTTGATTTTTGTAAAAAACATTGAGATACGATAAAAAAAATATTTTTTAAAATCAGAAAAGTACACGTTGAATAGTAAAATTTAGAAAATGCTATGTTAATCATGATAAACAGAAAAATTTTATTCGTACTGGAGCAAAATTATGTCGTGCGCTTTAGAGCATCCTATTTTGATGTTGTTTGTTGAAATTATTGCGGTAGCACGATTATCGGGTTCACCCACAAACGTCAAAAGTAAAACTTACATATTTGACGTTGATGTAGGTGTAGGTATATTGTTTATTGTAAATGATAAGATATAGAATCAATCTAGTGCTCTCTGTTTTTTTTTTTGTTTTTCTAAGCAAAATTGCATCTCCAGCTATTTAAATAACATAATTTTTTACACCTGTAAGAAGATTTTAAATGGTATATTTTCCCGATCATTGTCATCATTTGTATTTCTGCAGAAAAATGCGTAATATGTTTTTTAATGGTTGCTTTTAATCATCTGAAGGAAACTTTTCGATCGATTTTTTTTAACAAACGCGGAATTTTGATTCAAGCATTTAAATAAAATTATTCAAGTTAGATTTGGCGGTGCCTGTGAGCTATTTTTTATGGTATGAATATATTAAACACGTGTTAGATCTGGTTTCAAAACAAAAGAAACAGCAAAATTTCGGTTTGAAAAAATCTATCTACAAAGTACTTTTTTGATATCAAAAAACGATTGCGAATTCTGTTTGACAGTGAAATACATAGGTAAATACATTAAGTTTCAAAATAGTACAGAAAAACAGCAATATATTATATATTTATTCACAAAAAATATCATTCAAAATTCAATGCCAACCATCAAGATAAAATTATAAGATAAGATTGAAGTTTATATACCATTTAGTGTTAATTCTTATAAACATAAGCTTAGTTGAAAAAGAGCGTATACCTGAAAAGGTTGGCCAGCAGTGTTAAAAAACTATTTAATCAAAATATAATTAAGATCATATATCGGCAAAAAGTAGTCATTGTATGAAAAAAATAGACTTTTCTATGAATCCAATTTTCGTGATAGTAAATATTATAGGAACATACAATGTGATATCGCTAAACTGAAAGATTGGTCTAAAATATCAATAGGGGACATTGGGGTTTGATGGTACACAAGATGAAACGATCGTAAACAAAAGCATTCACTTGAAATGACACATGCTTTGTTTTATATGTATGTTACAGCGAAAGTGCATTTCAAGAAAATATTGTATCAATTTAGGCAGCGAAAATCTAATAAAACTTTTAACGATATGTCACAACATTGTCCATGATTTTATTAAGTTCTGAAACGAATAAAATATCACTTTAAAGTATTTGCTATACTATTTCTTCAGGCATAGAAGCATATTTAAACTTATAGTAAGGTGATTTGATACAATAAGAATGAGCTGGGATTTGATTTCACTGGATATCAGTAAAAAAATATCTTTACTTAAAATAAACTATAGCTGTAACAACTGTTTACTCAGTTTGAGTGCATGCGAAACTTGTTTATGAGTGACCAACGATATGAAACGTATAAGAAGAACGTAGCATTATTGGTTAGGTCAATAATCGTGAAGTTTAAGGGTGCAATATGTAAACGATTGACGATTAACGGCTGTAGACCGAGTAAATTGCAGAAATCTCATTTACATGGAAAAAAATCACCTTGCTTTGTAGTTGCAGAAATTAATTTATATTTCATTATGTCACTGTCATTCCAGATTGCTTTTTTATTAAAACATTATGATAAAAACACACAAAAACTGTAGATTTTTCTAAGAAGGATATTTTCAATTATACAAGCAATTAAAATCTTAATGATTGTACTGAAATATTATTTGAAGATTATTTGATTGTAGAATATGCATAATGAAGTGTAAACAATTATGACGCATTTATATAATAGACTTGTTACGTCTTTGCTGATCTCCTGTACATGAGGATGTGAAAATCAAGAACTTACAAGTCGTAATTATGTACAAATTGAAAATAACATACTAACATATTCTCTAAGTCGTTTCACAGATGGTTCGTCCTCATATGGGCCCAATAAGTCATATTGACTTGATACCAACTGTTAAATTTGAGGCATTTGATAAATTTTCAACATCATATGGGAATTGAGATATTCTCAATTTATCTTTTCTATCTCAGCGGATTTTCAGTGTATTAAACACACAATATATAATAATAATTAAAAAAAAATGGTTGAGCAAATCACATTTTATTTTGTTATTCACTTTAGGCACAATAGTTTATGATTAAAGTATCAATCCGTGAAGTTCTGTATCGGACCAAGAACATATGAATTAGGTCGTCTCTTTTTTTTTTGCATTACGGAAGGCGGCCGTAAAACAGCGGCTGCATACACACAAAAGTTGAAAGTGGGACAATCACAGATTATTTTATAACAAAATACTTACGAAACACTACAAACAGCAAAAATTTATAAATAGTAACTATCAAATACCGATAAATTTAGTGTTATTGAATAATATAGAAACTAGCTACTTAAAATAAGAATTACTTTATGATTGCCAAAGCAATACGATATAAAGAATAAGCTATTGTGTACATTTTGCAAGGAATACAAAAACTTCTATATGTAATTATAATATTATGAAATGGACATAGCGGTAAACGCCTCGTATGATTTTTAAGCTTATAAATAAAATTTTAAATAACAAAGCCCCATTTAGTCAGTATTTATTTCCACAATATATTTTATAAGCGAAACTGGTCCTAATCATAAAATATATTGTGAAAATAAGTAATAAAAGTGTGTTTTAATTATATAAAATATTATGACTTTCTATCAAGAAGTGATATTCAATTTCTTAATAGTGATTCCGAATAGAAATTAAATGTTTTTGTTGTGTTTGCAAAAACAATATATATCGAGTCTTTGGTGAAAATATAGATTTATACGACTAAAATAATGATCTGAACCATCAGCATTGTCAATATTTAAAAATCATAAAAGCTGTAAGTATGGCAACAAAATGGTGTTATATTTTTATAAATTACATATGATGGATTTGCAACAAAAATTGAGTGCTAAATCTTAAGTTTTCACATAGGCAACATATTTATAGTTTTTGTTATTTTTAAGAAGGATTTACTGATACAGCGAAATTATTTTACAATTGCCAAAGGATATTTTTTTAAATCACGAATTAAAATTACCTGTGGGTAGATTCGTTATTTTTTAAGCATATGTCGTCACAGTGGTATAAAAACGTTGACTGCTACCAAAACACTATTCTAAACGTAATAGATTGTAATTGATCAACGACGAGACGTCAATAGACAAAAAAAAATTATGCAATTTTCAATACGTCGTTCAATATCCATAGGAAAATATTGTACTAATCACACAAACAAAAACAATACTTAAAATCTGATACGAGTTGAATATTAGGCACTAGTAGTAACCGGAAGCGGAAGACAAGATTTTAGATATTGCCATATTATAATTTGCCATCAAAATTAGTTACTGATTATTTATTACGCAGGAGATACATTTTTGAATATATGTTAATTTGTTAATTGATGCGAACGAAATTTTTTATGTGACCAAATACGTTTTTAGTTAATTTTGTTATCAAGGGAGTACTGTTTATGGACATGAAAAAAAATATACATTGCTTCAAGATCGAATATTTCTGAGGGCATATTGTGAACCATACAAGGACCTTGTAATTTTTAGATTAAGTCAGCAGTTTCGAACATTAATTATTCGGTGGGTCATCTACAATTTATTAGAATAATCAAAGTATTTGGCTCTAAAAAATATGTATGGTTGTTTATGGTTGTTTATGGTCATGTCAGTTTACGTTTGACATCTAGTGGGTAAATTTATTTTGAAGGGTTGTGATATAAAAAAGGCGAGGAATAGTCACTTTTGTTACGCTCAATTTTTCAGTGTATAATGGCCGTCAGCGAATTTTCAACACAAATTGCAACTATTCATGCCTTTGAACAGAAATGATAAATAAAACAAAATAGCTGTTCGTATTGGGAATTAAACCTAAAAGACTGTTTTCAGAGTAAGTTATCGATTTCGACCACTGCACCACAGTTCCAATATTTGGCCTAACAACAGGCGAAATTCGCTTTTATTGTTTATATAAATAAATACGTCATAATTAGTAATTGATTTCAACGTTATTAGGCATTAACCTGTTGACAAACTTTTTTTTCGATCGGAATGTTGTTTTGTTTTATATTTCTTATGTGATATGTGATATAATACTTGTGATGTCACGTGTAATATTTTGTTGACTTAAATGCAAATACACTACTCAAATAAACAAATTTGAATACTTTCTATGCTCAGATTCTAAACAGTTCTATAACAGATCGATTTTGAGATTATATCACTTTAGTGTATTATTAAATAATAGCCGTCGCTTCTGGTAATGGAAATTATTTCTTTAGTATAAGTAATGAAACAACTACGCATTAATTAAAAAGCAAAAAACAGGTGTTTAATCATATGGAAATGATTACCTGCCTTTAATACTATTATTATTACGACAAAATGTCACTGAACATGCAAGTAAATTGATATTTATGACTTATGAAGGTTTTATCGAAGGTTTTGACCCTACGTTAAACCAGTTAAGGTTGTCCAGGCTGGAGGGCGGGACTTGAGCTTGCATCTTCTCGCATCTCGAGGAAATCAATATAATTATATTAATCGGTTTGTACTAAAGTTGTTAGGAGCATTTTTTTGTAAAATACACGCAAGGCTGAATCAATTACGTCTTACGTTGTATAATAAAGAATATCTATAGCAAGCTGATAGTTACTATTGCACATCCCTGTAGGTTATGCGTCTTCATAATACATCTAAGAAAATAGCTACTAACAATTTATTAAAATTGATACAGGTCGTTGGCATAGTAATCTTAAATATACATTAATATAAATGTTAAATAAAGGTTAATTAATTTTCATATTAGTTAATATTCTCAGTGATAATAATGATTATCGATTCAACAGAAGAGCAGAAAAATCTATCATTTAAAATTTTAGAAACTTATGTGATATGATTTAAGTTTATATTTGAAAAATTTAAACTTAAAATGATCAACTAATTTTTACACTTAAAAGCTTAAAGACGCCATGTCACCTTTTTCATAGGAATGTATACACTTTAAGTTGGTTAATCTTGAGACTTTTTCTCGTTCAATAATTTGAAAGCTTGAATTTTTTTTTGCCTTGGTTGTATTTCTAATTATTTTTTAAAAGTCTCGATAACGACTTGTTTGTTCTTCTTAAAGTATTAAATCAGCCGGCCAGTAGGTATGTCACTGGATAGATAATTTTCGCAATATCGACGTAGCGGACAAGACCTGTTTTATTTTTGACAATGTTTTCAATTTCTCTTCTTTTTATTCGCGATTTTTTAAAAAGAGTATTAATTCCGCTTTTGAGCACAAATCAGTCGTATAATTAAAGTTTTTGTACACTGCAACTGTGATGACGACACTGACCACATCGCTACAGATTTGATGACTGATTTACTCTAAATAGTCATCAAACGGTAAATGTTTCCAACGAATATAAACCAATACTTTATTCTGTATTGCACATATCAGTGCCTTTTTCAATCGTTATAAAAAATATATTCATATTTTATCCGTGAAGTTTTTTTTGTCCACGAGCTTTATCACTGCCATGTATAAAATATAGCTGAAAAATTGCATTACGTTTACATTCTGATACACTTCTAACAGGGTCTGAAACTTAGGTTATTGAGTCACATACGGAGGTCGTGTTGCCAAAAAATCGCGTTTTTACATCGTCGTCCAATTCATTAATCAATTTCCAGGGTTATGCAATATTTGTTTTTATGCAGATATATTATAAAAAATGAGCTTTTTTCGGATGCTTTTCAATCTCTGACTACACTCTATATATAATTGTTAAAAGTGCAACAAGTACGGTGTAAATATTACAGTCAAATGTGTTTGACGAGGTCATTATGCACAAGTATTAAAACTGAAAGCTGCTATTTGATTTACAGTGTATTTTCAGTGTCTAGGTAAAGTTATATTGAAAATTAATGGAGCTGACAAAATATATTTATAGACAATCTTCAAAATCTGAACGGCTCAAATTATATACTTCCACATGCTTTGTAACTGACGACACTGGTTTCAGCTTTCGACATCTTTATGCATATCAGTAAAATTGTGAATTTTTGTGAGATTGTACATCAAACGTTATTCAATTATTTAAATATAAATATTTTCTAAGAGTAAAAAACTGAAATGATTCACCAAAAATTTGTTGACTATTTAACAAAGTTTAGTTAAATTTTTCAAAAAAAATATTTTATTATCTCAAATATTCTAATTGAGTACATAAACACTTTCATCCGCATTGAACGAGAGATCTTAAAATATATGTTTTTTTAACTGATAAACCTTAAGTTTTTTTTGATAAATGATATGAAATGAATTACTTTTTTATTGAAAACCGCAATGATCTTTTTTGCTGTTTGAGTTATAAATTAAATAATACACCTTAGCCTCGTATAGCACGGTTTTATACAACACGAGTGTATAAATTGTGACATATTTTTATAAAACACGCTTTATATAACACGGTTTAAGGGAAAAAAATAACTTAAATGAAATGAATTGAATGAATCCACCTTAATGACTCGGAAAGCAGTTAGTTGCAGTGAAGTAGCTAGATTTTTCATATTAAAAACAATAAAACATGGCTTGGAATTGGCTAATTATTATTTTTTTTATTGATAATGATCCTACAACGGAAAGGAGTTCAAAATTCAAGAGGGAATTACAAAATATTTTGGAATCTCTTAAGGAAATGCGTAAATTATACGCTAAAAGCAGACAATCGCTTATTAATAACTTTTTAAAATTCACCCGAGTCCTCCGATGATGAAAACTCACAACCGATCTCGAAAAAAAGTAAAAAATATAGAATTCTAAATGAAAGCAATGATAAATGAATGGAATGTTATGTTATTAAGGTTTCTTTCAATTAATATTTAAATGTATATATATGTATATTTAAAAAAATAATTAAGTTTTTTTCTAAGTCTATGTTTTCATTGTTGAAATATTATATGCCAATATTAATCCAAAAATCGAATATAAAAAATAATTGAAAGCGGGACGATTTCTATTCCAGAAATTGAGCATATATTAAATTATGGATGCCAAAACAGAATTTTAACATAATGTATTTAACTGTTTTAATCTAATATTTTGAATAGGTACACAGATTACTGGATTGAAGTAGTAACCGAACATAGTAATTAGACAATAGTTTAAATATAATATAAAAAAAATGTGTTGATAGTCAAAAGGTGTGTATCGCGCATGTGAAAATAGTCACACTGAAGAGGACGTAAAATTTCTTACGCCAACATTTCCTATCTGTTGGTCTCCGGTAACCAAAAGATCTGCCGTATCAATTTCTAAGGAAAGAAAAATCCTTGGCGAGAAAATAGGATACTGCCTAAATATTGAAAGTGACAAGATGCAACTGTCAAAGACCTCATCTAAGCTCATCCACAGCAAAGTACGGCAGTGATTGATTATTCAGTAAAAAAGCGATAGCTTATATATTCATTTTACCTAATTAATGCTTCGTTCCAATTTTTTTGTTGTCTCTCCATTATCTATTTGATAATATGCAAAATTAATGACGATATCGAAATACATTAAAAAACATCAATCGTTAAAACATGTTCACGTAATTACGAGGCCGACAGATCAAAGCCACTACGAATACCGGTTTCGCATATACCGGTTAGAATTAGGAATACAGAGGACACGTTTTTGTCATTATAATATACATACATGATGTCATCAAATGGTGAGTGAAAATCGTCCACGTGGCAACGATACAGTTATTAAAAATTCACTGTAACTATTATATGGCAAAATTAAACTAGGGAACACTACACTTAATAAAATAAGAGTATATACATTTTATTATATTATATATACAATATACATTATCTAATATGTCACTGCATAATTTATTATCAACAATAATAATCAGCGAATCTGTCATCAAAGTATAAATATATATATATATATTATACGAATGACTTTAATGTAAACGACTGTTTTAAGTGAATGGGTAATTAAATTACCTTCCTTGTATTATGTTACATGAACCAACTCATTGCGTTCTTTTTTACTTTTGTAGTAAGGTCATTTAAGTGCTCTGGATTTATTAAAAATTTACAATGTATCTCATACTATATCTGGGCATTGTTTGTTCATAAAAGATATATACTATCGCAAAATTATACCATTCGATACGGAATATAATTAATTATCTCATACGTTAATACTGTATACAATTTTAGACTGTATAAACGTATCAATAAATCAATATAACATTGAAAACACTAAAGATGAGAAACAACAAATGTGTATGCACAATATTTTCAAATGAAAAAAAGAATATAATTAATCCCAAACAATGGCACTGGTAAAACAAATTTTAGGTTATATTTCTATATTCACGCTAACTAAAGGGCATTACAGTTTTGATGTTTTTATATCATGAAAGTTGGAAATGTCACCGAAGACAGATTCTTTTGTAAAACTTAGTTCTGAAATATAGTTCTGAAATTGATAATAATATATACAATTCAAATTTGCCTTGTTGACAAAGTAATTACAACAAAAATGACTTATACACATTTCACCCAACTAATATTATCTGTTCGAAATAAATTCTTTAGACAGACAGACTGGAGCATGTATTTCATATTTCATTACTTAGTTTTGTATATATATGTTTATCTATCCAAAGATTAGCGCAATATTTTTTTACCAGCACCGAAAAAAGAGTATTCATTGTTAATTATATGTCACTAGATGATACAAGATTGATTCATAATAATTTATTTTTATTTTTCCTGTCTTCAGTTTACAGACACAATGGACATTAGAATAATGCAGAAAATTACTCAGCATTTTTTTATGTTTGTTGAATAACACATATTTCAAATTGAGACGTGTTTTGAATACATACAAAGTAGGAAGATAATGAAAGAATTATGTTAAACAGTGTTCTTTTGTTTTGTAAGTTCCCGTTTCCAAGGAAACGTAACGAAATTCCTTGTATGGAGTTAGTCAATGCAAGAAACGTTTTTGAGAACAAAATAAATATTTATTTGCTGGTAAAACAAATGGTTCCAAAAAAAATCGTGTAATGCAAACCTGTGATAACATATACTGTTTGAAGTTCATGTAAAATTAGCCCATCGACTGCAGACGTCTGATTGAAATGAGATAATATTTGGCTCTTAAAAATATAAGATAGTTAAATGTTAAAGCTTTTGCATAAGAGCTTTTTTTTGACTTGTAATGTTGCCTGATTTTTTCTGATAATAGATGTTATCAACGCCACTGAATTAATTGTAGAAATATTTACAGTCGAAAAATTCTGTATACGTCTCAGCAGGGATTTGGTTAATATTATACCCTGCAAAAAATATCAAAGCATTAATACTTCCTTTATTATTTCAATAAAAATACAGTAAAATTAACAAAAAAATCTATCAATCAATTTTTTCACATTATCTTACAAATCTATTTTTTTTTGACGGCTTTAAAATCGGTTGCACATTTTATGACTGGTAAATTTTGACTGTTACCGTGTACAACTATATGTTAATAACTTTGCCATATGACGAATAGAATATATGTTGTGAATGCAGATATTATATAAAATTTATATAACTTTTAAAACCTTGGTATACAAAGATATTTGACAGTTCGTCAACCGTATTTTATCGATATGAAAAGGTGTACATTTTATTTATGTATCGATAGAAAAACTGTTGCAAATATCGGATTAGTGAATTCGAGGTATATGTTTTTGACATGTTGATATGAATATTTTTTTATGGACTTATCCATGGGAGACGTATTAAGTTTTTTGTAGCTTGGATTTTAGACGGGGACACGTTTGACATTTCCAAAACTGCAACGCTGCAGTTTTTTACTCACATTTGGTAATGGCCAGTCTTGAAGGAAGATTAAAATATTCAGATTAGACCGGTGTTTAGCCTGAAAATATGTTATTGCAACCACATATAAAATTTCTAATAATTTATTTAGTATAAATCTGTCAGTTAGTATTAGTCACTTTTTGACATCGGAAGAGTTCATATATAAAAGGTCTTTGATAAACATTTTTTTTAATTGTATGTTCATCGATTTCTTTTCGTCATATAAAATAAAATCTGTTCCAGAATTGAAGATTACTTACAAATATATATGACATCTTTCGTTTCTCATTCATACATTATTTGTGTGTAGCCCTTCAACCGAAAAAAGTTTGCCTAGACTTGCTTTATGTAAGCGAAAATCTTCTAAGAGTTAAGGTCTACTAGCGTTGCATACAACGTTTTTTTTTTAAATTATCTTGCAATTACCGACCAGTACAATGGAAAGCAAGATTGACTTAAGAAATTCACTGTCGTCAGACATCAAATTACAGTATCACAAAATATATTTAGCATCTATCTAGTTTAAATAAGATATAGTTGAAGAAATCTTCATGATACTTAATGATGTACCCACCAATTTATTACGGCTTTACTATATACTTCCAATGTATAATATAATATTTACAATATATTCCGGAATGCAACGCAGTAATGTGATATGTTTTTCAAAAAAATTTACTTGCTATATCTATATATGAAGAAATCAATGTATGTATGTCTATTTGTCTTTTATACATTACTACACCATTCAATAGAACTCTTGAATTCGCTGGATTTTTCAGGTATTTCACCATACATTTTAACATTGAAAAAATCGTTCTTCTCTGATACATCAATCCACCACGACTTTGCAACGGTACAAAACTTTTGGTGAAAATGATGAAAAATAATGTCACCGGAGCCATAATTTTAAATGGGGAATTCAAAAGGGAAGATGTACTCTTGTCACGTATTCCAATAATACCAACAGATATGTGGCCAGTTCACGCGTCAGAAAACTTTCTGATTTATTCGTGTACGCACCAGACGGAAAAACAAAAAATAGCGTGTTTCCAAAAGCACTCAAAAATAAATATAATTAAAACGATACTATTAACAATTAAATTGTTTGTTATCATAACGTGTTTTCTTGAATTTCCTTACTCTGAGATCGCAGCAACGAGCGACGTGTCAGTTAGTATTGTACATGTGAGTCATTTATCTTGCCTCTTATACAGTACATACAAAGTTGGTCACTGGTGTGTATAAAACACTGTGGGTGGTTCTATATTACATTATAGTATATTATAAGTCGACAGCTACCATAAATATATCCTACATCAAATAAAACACGGAATTTATTCTCGTTCAACAATAATGCAAATTAATCACGGCAATTATGGAAAATATCGACCGATTGTCGTGTCAGAGATGTAAAGGTCAAAAGCTTCCATCCTGATACATTTCGCGGTCGAGGGTTAGATCAGGGGCTTCCAAACTTTTTCGATTTTCGTTGCCCTTAAAATATTATAATATTTTTGTGACGCCGTCGAAACATTGGTTATCTCGTGGCAAAATTTATGTTACTATGTAATACTTTTTCTTAATTTACAATTCAGAAACTCGTTGATATATATAATATATTATCTACATATAAATAAAAAAAAAATAATCAAAACTCCTGATTTTGTTGTGAAATTGAAAAAGAGTGGCTTTTTCACGCCGCCCCCATAATAACAGCCGCGGAGACCTAGGTCGCGTGCGGCGCACAGTTTGTGTAACTCTGGGTTAGATGTACGACCAGAGCTATAGTTGCATGATGCACGTCGTTAAACACGGTTTTTTTTATTTAAGTGCGATTTTTTTTATATTTACTTGAACTCAATTCACAACATTTATTTAATATATTGACTAATATTGTACAACTATTTTTTTTTTGTTTATTTTACTAAGAAAAGTAACTCAATTCGAATTTTTTTTCCCATTTTTAATATTTTTTTTATGATTAGGCCGGTTTCACTGTTCGCGAGTATTATCAACTGACCAAATCAAACTACAAATAAAACTAATTATAAAAAAAAATCAATTAATAATTAGCAGGTATTCAAAACCAATGATTTAACAACAGCTAAAAGTGTTGACAATTTGTCATATAATGTTTGCTTTTGAGGAGTAAACTGTCAGTTCTTGGTGGAAAGGCATTACATTTACACAATAAAAACACTACAACTTTATATTTTTATAATCAGAATCAATTTCGCTCAGAGCGAAGAAATATCAACTGATACAACATAAATAAGAAATATGGCTGTACAAAAATCTGAGTTAAAAAATACTGCGTACAAATAATTTGCAGTTTATCACAATATAACATACGTGACTAAGTGAAGCAAAATTGCTTACAAATAAAAGGTTGAAGATAATTTAAAAATAACTTTTAATCAAAATAAGTAATTAAGAAATAATTATGAAATATTAATAAGAAAGAGCAACGGTCCTGATTATAAAAATATTTAATTATGGAAATAGTAGTAGTACTTTTTATTATTTAAATATAAAAAGTTTGATTGACTTAATAATTCTGTTGACTAGCATTGGCATTTTTTTAATGTGTATTTTTTTTTTTTGTAAAGGAATACAATAATCACAATATTGTTAACATTTTGAACGCTTTTTCATTTATTACACGATACATTTAATCGAGTCCAACATTAGTGCGTACATTTTATAAGGTACAATTAAAATCTCAGAATTTGGCATCAAAATAAAGAACATTAATCAATTTTACAGGAGAGGTAAAAGTAACTCAAGTCGTAAATCTCAAATCTATACTACAAAAATGGTAGTATAGTATGCTGATTCTATATTTGCTGAAGTGAAAAATACCTTATATACACTTACAACATATTACTCCAGAGTCACAGATCTTAGAAATATATCGACTTTGAGGTATTTTTTTATGTGGCTACACGTGTTATATATTTTTATCTGTTTCTTGCAATATATATATATAATGTATATATAATCCATGTAAGTTAAATATTGATTATGCAATAAAACAAATTTACACTTTTACTAGTCAATGTGTACATTTATTAAACAGACGTAGTTTTACTGTTCACGATATAAAAGAACCACGCATACACGCTTAATGTTTTCAGTCTCTCTAGACTGTAACGTGGATTAAAATAACTGGTGTGTGAAGAGGTTCAGATATTTTTGGTTGATGCATTTTGTCTACAGCAGTAATCAAGAAAATGAAATGAATCAAATAATTTTTACTCTGATTCCGATTTTTGAAAAAAACTAGCACTCAATTTTTCTCGAACATAAAACCTGCATTGAATTTGACGAATCTAAAAAAACTCTTGCTTCATAACGTTGTATGCAGTTTTTGATAGTAAATGATTCACCAAACGAGCAAGTATTAAAAAAAAACGAAAATATTTACCCATAAATGTTTTACAAATGTTGATTTGTATCAAATATATTTATAATTTATTAAAATTACTGTACAACAAAAATTATTTAAGTATCATTAGTTTTAACGTAAAAAAATAATATGCTTTATTTCTGAATTAAGTTTATTTTTTTGTGAAGGAAATTAATAACGATTGAACTATATTAAGAGGAAGAAGGGATAAATTATTGCACAGCTCTTCGCTACATCACTGACGATAGTATTAATTTACATACGAGGGTTAACATTGACGAGATTGCACACTAATTGTGACATATGCAATATAAAACAATAAAATAAATTCCTTCTCACTGAGTTCCGGCATTAAAAAAAATCGATCTTTAAACACACAGCATTAAAGAAAATAGCGATCGCTTGCGTAAATTTAACCCACGCTTTTAAGTAAAAAGTTCAACAAACGTTGTACAATATACCGAGGATAATGACCTCTGGTCGGAAAATAGCGTACCAATTCTAGGTTAAGCAGTATTGTTTTGATTGATTTACATCATTTACTTAAATGATTTTGATATTGAAAACGTTGCTTAACAGTTTTTTTATTAAATATTTAGAAGGTAAGTTGGTTTTTACTTCCGGGCAATCAATCAAATTTCGACACATAAAAAAAGAGACATGGTCATCGAAATATTAAGTGTCTACAAGCAAAAACAAATATATCCACATTATTAAAAAATCTATATTAAAGAATAAACATAACGTATAACAGTGGAACCCCGATTTATTGTTATCTTATTCGTCGTAACGTCTTTCTAGCTGAAAATCCATGAAAAAATTTAAATTCATCCGGCACGAATTGTTCTACGATCTTTTGTTTTCCTCAGTTAATTCGATGAATATTATGGTCCCAATGTGAATATTTAATCGATTGTTAGCTTTTTTTGAAAATATGTCATATTGCCCACAAGTCTGTATCGTGTGATCACAATATGTTTGTAGTATATCAAGTCATAATTTTTCCACCGATGACTCACCTGCTGAGTCGATATACAGACTGTCTATCTGCTTGACAAATTCAGTGCGTCCGACACGGCTCCCGTGACCATCCAGATATGCAGTCACATTTTGGCTAGGGTATGCCAGCAACACCATGCATTTTGAGAAATTGATTTAAAAAATAAGTCTTAGATAATTAATTTCATGATGAATTTTATTTCTAGAGTAACACAATCTCCTAAAATAGTTGAAAATCGCGAATTTTCAATTTCTCTCTATTATATGATATATTTTGACGCAGTGAATGTGTTAATCAACTTGGTTAGTGCTCTTTTTCGCATCGTTAATTATTCTAATTTGATAGTTGAATAAAGCATATAAAGTAAGCATAGATTTAAGCCGAGGGATTAAAAATAATGATTCAAGACATTTCGTATTTATTCCTTTTTCCATAGTCTCTTGAAAACACAAATTTAGGATTTCTATTGCATAAATATCAAAGTACTATAAAAAATTTAATGATTTATAAATTCAATGATGATGCGTTCATTTTTATTTCATGCATATTCATCGTAATTGGTAGTAATTGGTTAATAAAATAAATTTATTGTGACTAACTCCAAGAAGAAACAATGGAGCAAATTGGGAGATGTCCATATTTAAAAATTCACTAATATTGAAATCAATTTCTGGTGTTTATGTCAACTACGATAAAATGTAATAATTTAATATATTCAGTAACCATATGAAAATAGTAAACGATCGTTATTCACCATTCAAGTGCCACCTGATCAATGCATGCATTCTAACAGTATTTCTTTACGGTGGCGATTCATTGCACATCGCACCTTGTGTATTACGAACAAAATCTCAGAGATTCTGTATGTTGTGCTTTGAAAATAGAATCTTTTGAGGAATAATGGAGGCATAATGAAGAGAATATTGTCCTGGCCTGGAAATATACTGCCTTAGAGTAGCTTGAAGTCTGACTGTATTTTTTTGCAACCAGATGAATTCTCGCACCCTGGAAAGCAGTTGATGACTGTCCATATGATGTACTTGACAGGGCTACGGAAAGGTAAGATGATTTCAGAGAACGGAATGAAACCAGTGGAGACAGAAAACATTGGAAGCACCGCGTGGTGATGTGGTCCTAACTATCGAGTAGGAAGCGGGTAGAGTTAAAAAAAATAGTTATAAAAATATTTAATTTAATTTAGTCAAAGTGGAAACACAAGTTTTTGCTTTAAAGCGCTTCACGTAATGGCTACGGTAACCACGCTAATTAATTGGTGTGTATGACAGGTTGGTAGAAACATGTTAATGACCATTTATTTAGGTGGAATGATCTTTAAATATACGCCACCCATGTATCAATGATTAATTTGTTAGCGATATTAAACGTTTATAGAAGAGTATTTAGCTCATCATGGAATTTAACAATTAATTGAAAGCTATTACTATATATGGCCTAACGTCATCGATGTAAGCGATTAAAAGGGTAATCTTTACATTCGAAATCGGATGGATAGCTATCACTTAATTGATATTTGGTTTGTGTGAGTTAGAATTAAAATAATGTTTGGATTATTATTTTTGGAAACTTTTTCGCGTGACATCATTTGGAAAACCCTGATCAGGTGACTAAGGCTCTGTACGTTCTCCGTTCGTGCGATACTGTGTATTCGACGTCAGGACGGGCCATTACTCCGCCAGATCCGTGGACTGCGTTGGGTCGCGTAAGAAACAAGATTTAGGCCCGGGTGACAAATAAATTGTAGAGTAAAATATTTTATGCTATGTTCTGGTCAAGAAGCAAGCGGCAACATTATATAATAGATTGTAAAGAAATAATAACTTTATAATTTTTTTTTACGTGAATATTGTTGGAAACAACAACATCTTTGGTTTATCAATAATGGCCTTATCGAGTTAAGCTACTTATAAAATTTTGTAAAATTTTAATGTTTAATTTAAAAAATAGTTTATTTTTTAGGAATTTAAATATAATACTATATTTTTTGGGCGTTATTATATATTTGCAGTATAAGCTTTCGATTCATTTAAAATACATATATATATCTTATTTATAATTTAAAAAAGAATGGTAAAAATTGAGTTTCAGCGATATAGGTATGGAAAGAGTTAGAAAAAATGTATTCGATTGATAGAAATAATAATTTTTTTGGAGTAGAAAATAAAAGGCTTAAATTAAGCGGAAACTTTTTTCGATTTCCGGTCCGTGCACGACTCTACTATGTATTGAGCTAGACATACATCTGCAGATGTCAAACGGTTAGAATTCAAAAATTACTCACCATGTACTCTTTCTTATGACATTGGCTTAATAACACAGTAAGTTTTTTTACCTGCGATAGTTACAACTAGGATTTGAACCTTGAACTCATGAACGTCGACTATCAGTCGATTTTAATAGCTTTCACTCAACTGCCGGGCATAAATATTTGACAGACAACCTTCCAGCAAATAAAGGCAGTTTAATTGATTCTTATTTATAGCTTGTATATTTACTATTCATAATTAACTGTTTCGTGTGTGCTAAAATCGATGCCTTTTTCTTCAGCCTGATTGACCACTATGTACACGATGCATATTCTATTATACAATATATCTGGTAAGGGGTGTAAAAACTTTTTATCACAACATCGTCCATATATTTTTTTAAATTATAATTTATTTTAAAGTCAAATTTATTAAAGTTCACTGAAATGTTGACAACATTTTATATTCTTCATAGGTGCTAAATTTAATAACATTTTATTAAAAAAATTATACATGACATATGTGACATCAAAAAGCAAGGACTGCATGTCTAGCTTTGTCAAAATTGAACAAATATGCGTATTATAAATACCGTCATAAAATTTTTTCGAAATCTGACAAAAGCGTACGAAAATAATATTCAGACTATTAACGCCATATAAGCTTTACACTTACAATCAAACCCAGTTCTGTCGTATTTTATGTCACTGATATTGAAATTGAATTATTTAAACTGTCAGTCTGTTGCATCCGTGTGATCGAATGCCTGAAGATGCCGAAAGGTGAAACCAGGGTCGTAAGTGACAATACACGTGGAATCGTACAAAGTTTCAACAAGTCAAATTTAATATTGAATTTCCATCAAGCACCTTCAGTCTATATCATAATTTATATCAGCAATATTTATTGCAATATGTGGTAAAGCGACTATAAAATATGCGTATTTGAAAAAAGTGGAAATAGGAAATGATGGAAAAAATAATTTATTCAAAAAAAATCTGACTTGAAAAAGGTGATTTTTACGGCTAGAATTTTTTTTGTTACAAAATAAAATTAATTTATTTTAAAATGAATATACATTATTTAAAACATAACATATATAATTGATTTATTTCACGAACTTTCACGAATTGAACTTTAAAATAACTGTTTTTATTTTTCTACCGAAACTTTTGCGTCTTGTTTTATTTTCCAATAGATGGTGTTAATAACGGTATTGTAATTTTCCGGGCTTTGCGTAAATGAACTACGTAACTGTCAAAATGTGGTTTTTTTGGGTTTTTGCTTAATTTAAATTTAATGCACATAACAAAATCAAACACGTTACCTTTTAATTTTCCAAAACAAACTGGTTTTTAATCTGTGGAAAAATATAAACTGAATAACAAATTTAAAAACTTTTATAAACAAAACCGCAAATAAAAAATCTATTTAACCTGCTTATATTGCATCTTAAATACGTAATTTATTTAGTTATGTATGTTATGATGTTGAATATCAATGATGTTGTTTTATACTAAATAATGAAGGACATCAACAGGATATGTTTAAGCCTCTTAAAAGAGTGTTAGGTATTAAAAATCCTATAAACAACATGAATGTATGTTATTTTAACATGTTATAATAGAGGCAGGAAACCAACAGCTTTTGAAGGAATACGTTGACTGAATTTTGTTTTAATTTTTGATTTTGTTTTTAATTTCTAAATAGCCGAATTGAAGTATAATATAACATTTAAATAAACACGCTTACCTATATGAAAAGTTTCCATGCTTATTACCGTTGTAAAAATATTGAAAAATCAGTAACGATTGTAAACTAAAGTTCGGGACGTATTTGGTCATTAATTTTCAATAAAATTGAAATGATAATATTTATAATTTAGGAAATCGATTCAGAATGCGTAGTAAAATTTTAAGATGAATTTCCATTAACGTATTTTTTTAGTGCAAGCTTATTCGTGTTGTTGAATACATCAAAGAACCGAAAGGTAAAACCCGGGTCGTAAGTGATAAAAAATTATGTTGGGAAAAAATTAACGATTCAAACGTAATAGAAAAACATAATTGGTAGCTTATAACAGTGACACGTTGTCTTGTATTTCTTTGAAAAAAATAACAATAAAATTTAATTATGTTTCGCTTAGTTTATAGAAAAGAGAAAAAATCGGTATAATTTCATACGTTATGGTAATAAATATTAATTTTATCACGTTTTTGACATTGATAGTGTCGAATTGGAAAATATTATCTTTCATTACATGTATTATATAAGTATGGCCGATGGATAGTGCAGTAATCACATGTTTAAGAGCGATATAATGATTTCTTTGAATTCATTTGGCATAACCTGAAAATATCAATTTGTTTCTGTACATTGTTATTGCGAGAAGGCCAGCCGTTAATTATATGTGATATGTTCGCAAAATATTCCAAATAAATTACTTCGACTAAATCTCTAGAGACATGGTCATAGTTTTTTTTTTATTTCATACCATCTTGATGCTATTGACATTGTATCAGATATTTTAGGTTCTATACCAGTGCATGTCAAGCTGTGTGCCGCAAGAAGAATTGGACGTACCACGACAAAAGAAGACAAATAATATACAATAAAAAATAACATAAACGTAAATAAAGCTGAAAACTCACGCAAAATTTAAATTTTGCAGAAGTGCAAAGATATTGGAATTGCTTTTTGCAGGTGGATATTTAACAGGTAGTAGAGTTTTCTAAGGACAAATTTTAATAATTTATGATATCAATTGAAACTACTAGATAGCATTTCAATATCAAATTTGAATTGTTGAAACTTTGAAAGATTCTATATTTTTGTCACTAACGACCCGGGTTTTGGCTTTCGGCATCTTCAGGCATTCTATCACGTGATGCAGAACTGACACAAGTCGGAACTGACTGTCGGCAATGTTGCATCCGTGTGATATAATGCATGGAGATGCTGAAAGGCAAATTTGATCTAAATATTCATTACAAAAAATCTTTTTCTAGTGAGATATATACAAATTGCCTTATTTTTTGTCGTTTAGATTTCAATCAAAGCGCTGGATAGTAAAATTTACACCAATGATATATTTATTTATAATAATCCATTACATTATTTATATATATCACACTTCTGAAAAAAAGAAAAATGTCAAATTCATAAATCACCATTTTTCAGATGAATATCAAAATCTGTCTCTTAAAACAATATTATTTTTATAGTTTTTAAACTAACTGCTAAAATGACACTGTTACTATTATATATGGCTACTAGACATGGCTTATCGATTATCTAAAATATTATAACATTCTGAATTGTGATAGTTTTGAAAATCGTTCCATCGCCTGTTTTATTATGTTAAGTGTATATATAATATTTCTCTAAATACATTTATCAAAACTGTATTAATTATTATTAACACTTTTCTAGTATTATATATCTTTATTAAGATTTTGTTTATTTATATAACAGATGTTTATTTTTTAAGACATTATTGTGGTACTGTAGGACAAACACTTTTTCCTCAGTGTTCCATGAGGTAAAAAAGTTTAGCAGTCAAGGAAATCAGTTGAAAAAAACGTAGTGAAGATAACAGTCGTATATTTTTGTTTGTGGCTTTTCTGTGAACTTTCTTATATGAATCATCTCAAATTCAAAAGTTTTCAAGGATTCATATTAAATTTGGAAATTCATTACTTTGTTAATTCCAAAACCTTGTCATATACCTTTTTTGTATCGAGAAGGTTCGGAAATGCATTGTAATAATTTTGGGGTCATTCAATTTCCGAATTCTTGACCGAAGAGAAAAAAAAATCTTAAAAGAGAGTAAAAATAATGTATGATGTCATCATAACTACGATCAGTTTTAGTAAATTAGTAATATGCAACAAAGTGAAAAAGGCTTTCAAAAATAATTTAATATTTCAAATATATTTGCATGTATACATCGTGCATTTTTTGCCATTGAAAATGAATGGTCATTATATTAACAAAAATATATCGCATGTATAATAATAATGATAACCCACGAATAGGGAACCTGTCGTCTTTAAATAAATCCATTTTTTCATTTCATTATTTTGATCGATTAAGATACATTTTTATGTTAAATTATTTTTGAATATTAGTTGATATGATAAATTGATTTTCTTTCTTTTATTCAGTATTTGTAAAAAAAAATATTGATTGAATTGGCAATTACTTGGTAGAACTCTATTATAACACAGTGAAAAATACCAGTGTATTTAAGTTCTATAAAAAAATATTAGATTTATCGATGATAGCTATTTCTGATGAAGGGTTAGCCTAAATAACTATCAAATATATATCTAATAAATTTTGAATAATTAAAATACATTGCTATTTTCCCACCGAGTTAAAACAAATTAAGTTTGAAAAAAACGTCTGAAGGTGGCGTTAGTCAAAATTCAAAATCTTATCCATATTATTCTATAGGAGCTAATTAATATTCTTAAACAAAAAAATGATACTTTTTTCAATAATAGTCTTTTAGCTAGTCCATAATTTAATCCAATATTGGATGTATAAAGGGTTAGATTATTTGTTGAAATATTTGCCTTCATCCAAAATTACCATCCAGGCTCTATTAGTGTCGAGAAATTAAAAAGCATGAGAAAATAACTACGGGTATTATGAATCACTCTTATAGCATTATTCCATTAGAAATCAATATTTTCCGCACAAAGAGGATCACTTTTTAAGTGTTTTAAAAACTTTTTCATTTGATAATACTCGCGATGAGCTAAACCGGTAGTAGTCTTTATACTATAAAAATGTTGAAATAATATACAAAACATTATTTTTTATTCAACGAAAAAAATCTAATAAAATGATATTATAGTTAACAATGTGTTAAGTATGTTTAGAGTATTATTTTTAATATGCGTTATGTTAAAACATTTCAAAATAAACTACGATTACCAGAGAATGGAAGTGACAAATCTAATTATTCATTTTTATACAAAACGTTTAAAATATTCCCCACTAAACAATTGACCGCTAGTGTAACATATATCAAAATGAACTAACAACAAATTCATTTATTATTTGTAAAATTTCGCTGAGTTAGCGCACAAAATTCAGTGTAAAATTTTCATGATTAATTTGTTGGACTATTAATCGTTGTAAGTATCGTGCATTTTATATAACATATTTGTTATATGCAAGTCATCATAATTATCTTTGAGCGTCAACACGAAAGCCCCTTCAATATACAATTGCTTATTTTCGGGTCAGTGTTCATTTTCTGATCAATTTCATTGCCAAACTGACACTACTGCTTGACAAGGTTGCACGGTAAATTCTGGACATCGAATAAAAGCTTTAATAGGTTTATCAACTCTTCAAGCAATTCAAGGAAATTAATATTAAAATTTATAAAAAACTAAAACACAATTTACTATACTATCAGAACCGTTGCATCTCAATGCAAGTATTTTAAGCTGATGAGTAAAAAATATCGAGTCATTAATCACCAAAAAGTAATTATTAAAATTGTTATACTCAATATTTAAAAAATGGTACTGATATTATCAATTTTATTATTCATTTACCAGACGCTTATAAAGACTCTCAAGATCATTTGAGTTGGAAAAAAAACAAGAATACGAACATTATTTACACATGATTGAAATAATTTATTGATTAAATTGGCATTCACTTGGTAGAACTCTATTATAATACGATGAAAAAGCAGTAAATTATTTTTAATTTGAATCGTTACAACTTTGTACGACTCCGCATGTTTTTTACACTAACGACCCGGGTTTCGCCTTTCGGCATCTTCAGGCATTCTATCACACGGATGCAACAAAACTGACGAAACCCGAGCGGTCGGTGACAAAACATGTGGAATCGTACAAAGTTGTAACAATTCAAATTTGATATTGAAATTCCATCAAGTACCTTCAGTCGATATCATAAAGTATTTTAGTCCTACCAACTACATTGCTATTTTTTCACCGTGAACAAATTTAGGATATTGACTGATTTGATATTGATGGAATTTCAATATTAAATTTTAACTGTTGAAACTTTATTTTGTCACAAACTAACGACGCGTGTTTCGCTTTCCGGCGTCTTCATGCATTCTATAACAGTGACGAAACAGAATTTAAAGTCAGTTTTGTTAGTAACAAAACATGTGAAATCGTAAAAAATTTCAACAATTCAAACGTGATTAATAATTTAAAATTTGAAGTGTTTTTTTTCTGATCAAATAAGTATAATCATAGTTTTAATGATGGTTTTAAATCGAGTTAGCTATCAACAAATTGATTAAAAAAATATGCGTACCTCTATTTTTAAATCATTTTAGTGCAGTGTTCAATTTCGCATAATTAAAAAAATCTATGGGTGGTAATTTGAATATTACATAATATTGATGAATTCGGCGGTAACTTTACTGAAGTTTATTTTTAACAAGAATGAGTCAGTGATGGAATGCATGAAGATATCGAAATAGGAAACACCGGTCGTTAGAGAAAAAACATGTGAAATCGTACAAAGTTTCAACAATTCAAATTTGATATTGAAATTCCATCAAGTATACTCTGTTGATATCATGAGTTCAACAAGTAGTTTTGTCTTTGGTTCTGCATTGGTTGCGTTATGAAATCTGTCATGTATTTAGTTTCTTTGAGAAGCATGTTCGAGCTATTTTTATTGTAGGTTTATTTTTCTTACATTTTTTTTAAATTATCTACTTATAAATGACAAAAATAAAATTAAAAAAAACATGAATCAATAGATGCAGAGACTTAAATAAAACGACCAGTAAAATTACAAACCTATCAATTATTTATTGATTGAATTGGCATTTACTTGGTAGAACTCCATTGTTACACGGTGGAAAAACAGCAATGTATTTAAGTTCTACAAAATTCATAAGATATATTGTTCATTGCTATTTCGGCTTACGCCTTCATCAGAATTATGCTTAAACGTAAATTTGTCTATCTATTGTATATATAGCTGTATAGAAAAAAGTACACAATACATTTTCATTTCTGACTCAACACCCTAGCTTCATATTGTGCACTTTGATTTTATGCATTTTAGTGATTTGATGTCGCATTTTATACTTTATTGGCACAGTATAAAGTTAGGGTGTTAAAATAGAAAAGAAGATGTATCGTATATTTATTCTACACAGCTTTATATAGATAGGTAAATTTCCGATTAAATATATTTCTGATGAAAGCGTAAGCCGAAATAGCTATCAACTATATATCTTATAAATTCTGTATAACTAAGGATACATTGCTACTTTTTCACCGTGCTATCAATTAATATTTTATAGCAAAAAAATCGTTTAAAAGGACGATTTATGTAACTTTAAGGACCTGGCATTATCATACAGATTATCTTAAAGACGATTTGGCATAATTGGAAGAGAGAACTCTGGTGACGGTATACAGTTTCTTTTTGATTATATTAAAAGTGACGTTACCAATGGATAGTTTGTACGTCGAGCTGCGCGATATTATGACGGGGTCGTTTGTAGCGACGTTGCAAGTCACCATCGAAGTAGTGGTGGCAGAAATAATTAGCGTAAGGTTCTCTATCTTCCATCTCTTCGATGGCCAAGTGAAATATTATCAGTTCAGTTCATTGTGAACCATATATGCGTGCGGTTGCCTTACCGGAGATAGTTTGCTAATTGTTTTTGCATATGAATAACAATGAAAATAAAATATTGCGAATATTTGAAAAAATAAATGAAAAATCGACATTTAATAATATCAACAATTTTTGTTTTAAATATTGTAAAAACAATAAAAAGGATTTTTAAAGTGTTTTGTGGTTAGTAAAGTGAATTATTAAAAGGTGAGTTATTTGAAAAAATCTTCAGTTGTGATTTCTTCAATTATTTTGTAGTGCAATGCACATATAACATTTTTTATTATCAAGTATTTGTATTAAAAAAGTGGAAACACTTAAAAAAAAATATCTGCTTCGTCGCATAATAATTATATTTCATTGTGAATAAATAGTAGAAATTAATATTTAGATTTTATTTAAATATACAGTAAGTATTAAAAAAAACTTTTGCTGGTAAACTGTACTCTACTTATATTACGTTATTTAAATTTGATAGAAATGAGTGCCTTTGAATTACAATATAAAAAAATGATACAAATGAAAAACAATGAATAACTTTATTCTCTCCGCTGATTTATTTTTGTGCTTTTTAATTTCGACTTATTATATGTCTGAAATATATTACTTATTCATCAGACCGTAAAATTTCTAAGCAAATCGCACACCCAGAACAACATTGTCACAAGTCTGATTAGTTTGTTGTGATTAATGAATTCAATTCAATTACATTTATTCTCTCAACCTTATAAGTAAACCTTAGAATTTTTGTAATTTTTATTTTACGAAAATATATCTAAAAAAAAGTAAACAAATATAATTGATAAATATATTTCATTGTATTTCTTTTTATTCATAATACTAGAAATTTTGTACGAATTTAAGCTTCAAATAGAAAAAAAATGACTAGGTGAATTAAATGTATTAATTTTATCAAAACAATTTATTTTAAGGAAATTTGTCTTTGCTCTTTCAAAAAATGGTTTCTTTTAATTTACCGAAAAGAACTTTTGGGGACGTAATATTTGTTCAATATGCGTATTCAGCTATGTCAGTTATAATTTTTCAAAACGACCTACTTATTACCTTTGTCGCTTTTATTTCCTGATTCTTAAAGTGTCATTTTATCACATGAAAAAAAAATATAAATAAAATATACCGTCTTTAGCGTCATATTAAGAAGTCATAATTCTTTCGCGGACTACAGGTTGAAGAATGCTGATCTGTTGAACAATCATCATATCTTTACAAAAAATATATACGCGTCTATATATAATTATTATAATATAATTGAGGCGAACCCTTTTTGACAATTCAAGTAACATTTATAATTGGTACATAAGTCAGAAGCAAATTTCCATGTTTTGTTTTTAACTTGAGATAAAACGATTTTCCGCCTAACATCCGGAAAACATAAATACATATATTTCTTTTGTGTGTATTATTTCTCTATTGAATTTCGACTTTCAATAAGTTGTTATTGAAAAAGTATTTGTTACCGATATTGTTGCATACATAACTAACAGCATCTATTGACAAACGAAACAAAAATTAAATATATTAGACAAAAATGTTTCCAAACTTGGATAACTAGTCAGTAATTTGAACCGTTGTAACTTCTTCCATATATTATGTCACTTACGATCTGGGATTCACCGTTCGATTTATTAATGCATTCTATCACTTGAAAAAAAACTTAAAATTGATTTTAAAATTCTATTTATAATCATCAATTGATATCGTAAAGTAATCGATAAACATTTGTAAAAGTTGAAATTACTAATTAAACATTAACCATAATAAAACTACGCCAGTACATAAAGTAAGGTTAAAATGATATAATTTATTCGGCTCTGAATGCAATGTAAAATTTATAGGCTCTACACATCTAAACAGATGTTGTTTAATGAGGACTGCTCATATTCAGTTGGTAAATCTCAATTTTTTGTCAGAGAGTGCATTTATGTATGTAAATAATTTTGATATGTGGGTGAAAAATTACATAGGTCAATACTGTAGGTGTTCGGTAGGTGTTTTTTCTTTTATTTTGAACAGTAAAACGCAAGTAAATCACAGAACATCGATCATAAACAAAAAAATATAAAGGATTTCATCATTTTCGTTTGACTTATATGTTTTTTCCCTCGGCACTTGATAAATAATATTTCATGTGCTTATTTATAAACAGTTTCATTACATTTTTTACTTTATTATTTAATTGTATTTGTGGATAAATTGGCATGTAGATCAAAAATTACACATGAAGTTTTAAAAATATATATAGTGATTGAGCGATAGCCCAAGGCAGTGGTTCTCACGTGAAATTTCACTGTGGCCGCATCATAAACATCAGCTGTCCTATGAAAATGTCTCGTGACCGCACCAAATGTGATAAAAATAGTTTCGATATTTACTTTTTATAAAGTGCATTACACTGAATGATCTATCACATTATTCAGTTGTAGGTAAAATCGATTGACTTGATTCGTGGTCAACATATAATTTCAACCAAAATTTTTGAACAATTTTAATATTAAAACGGTCCTTTACTTTAATTAGACTAAATGCTGGATAAGTCAGGATTATTTAATAAATTTCAAAATAATAATAATTTAACAAATTCGTTTGAAAAAACTTTTATTTTAAATATCAATATTTACTATAAAACTGTTTGTGGCCACACTTGAGAATCACTGGTTTAGAGTGCCTAGACCACCAAGGGCCGCGTTTGAGCAAAAGCAAGTCCGTGATCAACCAAATAAACAAATTAAAACAACCAAATAATAAAAAACATTGCAGTTGAAATTAGCTTCATATAAAGTTAACATAGCTCGCTACAATGGATGGTTTGCAAAATCCATTAAAAATTCATAACTTTAAAGTGTGACAGTTTCCAAAGGTTGTACCAAAGTACCTATTTAAAATACCAATATTTCTTGGTTAGATTCAAAGTTAACGAATTGGGAGAAAAACATTCAATGAAAATAATTTCTAGGTTAAGATTTATTAAGATAGACAGTATATAAAATGTCATTCTCAAAGTGTACGGTTGACAGATTAGTTAGAGTTTTTGTAAAACATTTCAGATTCATTGTCATATGGTTTTAGCGATTCAAAAACCTTTACGAGGACGAAAAGAAGGCATTTTAAAAGCTTCAAAACATTCCCTATCCTTAATATAGTAATACAACCAAACAAACATTCATTTAGATATATTTATATATATTATAAATTTATATTTTATTATCACACGTCTTGTTCTTTCTGGATACATTATAACGGAAATGAGATCTGACAATCAAATTGAGGTATACTCCTTACGTCATTTTATGTAAAATAGCAGGTAATATTTTTTGGTCGAATCCTCGCTAAAGCTTCTCTCAAAGTTACCTCAATTAAAACATTCTTAAATATCAAATATTTCATAATTAGTCTGTCCGTTATATTTTGTGCTAACGATATTTAAATTTAAAGGTACATTTTAATTGTTGAAACGCTTAGACAAAGGTTGCATGTCTTCTATCAATCAAATGTAGTTTTTTATGTTGAATGTAGGTAAAAAAATATGCTTTAAACGTAAAATATGAATGCTTTATGAGGGAATAGAATAAAACTTAAGCCTCAACCAAAAAAACCAAATACACGTTAAATTAATAACGTACCAACAAACGCTTTTTGTGATTCTGTAACGCAAAAAATGGTATGTTTGAAATATAAAAATTCATTTTATTTTATACCTGAATGCAATTTGGAATTACTATTTAAAAAAATCTATCTTCGCTCATTTGCATTTAAAGATGATTAAACATAATTTATTTCTTTGTCTTTATAATATTGGTGATATTTGAAATTTTTCATAAAATACATTAAAAAAATAGGAGTAGAATTGTTTTTTTTTTTTATAAGAAAGCAAAATGTTAAAGTGCTTTACCATAATTTAACATTATTTAAATCAAGACTGGTATCGTATTATCAACTGATTTTTGCGATGACCGAAACCGGTCCTAATCTCGATAATATGCAATTGTGGAAATATCACTAAACACTGTGTATTATTATCTTAAAACAGTGCCTTTATACCAAAAAGTGACACATTCGTTCGAAATACGTTTTGAATTCCCGATTGTAAAAATATAATGTATATATTTTTATCTTAAGATATGAATATCGAAAAACTCTATTCCAATGATTCTTAAAACCACTTTTTTGTTAACTTCATATTAAATTAATTTATTTATTTAAAAAATGAAGTACATCAAGAAAATGATTTACAAGCGGAATTTATACCAATGCGTATATTTGTAGTACAGCCTATTTTGCTTAATTGATATAACTATGATGAAAAAATGACGCGTATATGTGGTTGAACAAATAAATAACACATTTTTTTGTGAGGAATATTCCAGTACCAATTATTTTACTAAGCAATATCATGGAGATTATCGAGATACATTTAATTATTATTAACACAAATATTACCATGTGCAAGAAAGAAAGTTTTTTATTTGTGATTTTTGATATGATTTATCAACACACTACAATAAGCTGTCTCTACTGAAATTATCAAAAATACATTCGAATCACATAAAATAACATATTTTTAGTAAGTGTATCAGTAAAACAAAATTTTAAAAATTAGGCATTCATCAAGTGTAGCCTGTCTTTTGTTTTTGTAGTACTGCAATTGTATTCAACTCAGATATACCTTCTTGCAAAAAAAGCATTTGTAACGATTTCCTTGCCTTCTTGTTAGCCACACAAATAAAGGGATATTCATCAATGTCATTGCCTTTGATTAATGTTCATTTGATTAATATAGTGAATTCTACAATTTTATCGACACAATAATAAAAAAAAATATATTTCTTGTCATAGGAAAATGTTTTTATTTATTGTGGTGTGACTTGATTAACCGAAGTGAATTATTATGAAAACGTTGGCTGTCCCAATTAAGCGGAATCAACGGTCGCTAAATGGTCTATATATAATGGCTAGCTATAAGTAACTGGATATGGCATTATATAATATTATTGTACGATACGCAGGAAGTAATATTTAAGTGTATTTTTACCCGTTTCTTTATATCATTGGAAAATTTAATTTATTTTTGTTCAAATTTAATGGATGTATGTCCTGATTAAACGAAGTTCACTATTATGCATTTTAGTATTTTCACTTCTTAAGACTTGTTTCAAATAGTTGGCTGCCCCAATAAGGCGGAATCAACACTACCATAATCAGCTGTCACCAATTGGTATATTTTGCAAGCCATAAATGTCTTGCAATAACAATTAAAATGTACGAAAAAAAAATCCTGATTGATCTAAATAACTTGTCAATCTTAAAAACTGAACTTTTTTATAATCCAATTGTACATGCGATATAATGAAACATCTGTTATATATTATATGCAACATGATAAGGGTCTTAATTAAAACATTGTATCGCATTGCTTAACACGTAATTATTTTTTTAAATAATTGTAACATTTGAGAGCAACTGCTATTGAACTACTGATTACATATTAATAACACACATAGCATATAATATTGTTAATAAAAATAATATTTATTCTTAAAAATATTGTTATCCGTTATATATTATATGCAACATGATAAGGGTCTTAATTAAAACATTGTATCGCATTGCTTAACACGTAATTATTTTTTTTAAATAATTGTAACATTTGAGAGCAACTGCTATTGAACTACTGATTACATATTAATAACACACATAGCATATAATATTGTTAATAAAAATAATATTTATTCTTAAAAATATTGAATTTTTATTTGAATTTTTTAACACATCCATGTCCTTATATGAGTGTAGCATACGCTTGTCAATCAACCAAATATTGCTCGAATATTTTCATTATTAACTCTCTAACCGCTAACGTTTCAACTATTAAGACGGCTGGTTACAATGTGTTTGTTGATATTTGACAATTATTTAAGAGTTTACAATGTAAGAGACAATTTTTGTAATAATGCATTATCTTATATTCATGATAATTTTTACACATTTGATTGGTTGAAATATTGGTTAAAAACAAACTTCTGATTTTTTTAAATAATTTAATAATTTTTTATGATTCCACATGTTTCGTCACTGACCTTGGTGATAGAGTGCGTGGAGATAGCGAAACCCGGGTTGTTAGTGACAAAACATATGGAATCGTACAAAATTTCACAATTCAAATTTCTGAATCTATTCTTGGACAATTATGTGTTGAAAAATTCAAAAAGCAACAGGTTGACTTAGTTAAGCCTATAATATGTCACTGGTCAAGTATAATAAATAACTTATTGATGGAAATTCAAAGAAAAATTTGTGGTGCCCATAGGTTTGGTCATTAACGACCCGGACATCGCCTTTCGCCAACATGGGATAATTAAGTGCACGAATAAACTGGAACCGCAAGATTGCTAACCAGTTTGCATCGTATAGATATGGAATGTTTGAATTACCTCTAATAAAATCAATATTATTTATGATGATCATAATTTAACATAAATGGTTTTATTATAATTAATTTATGATGAATCATTATAACGGATAAAAATAAACATATATTTAACAATAAAATCTATATCCTAGGGGCTGTCGGGTGTAATTAAAATTCCTTTATTAATTTTGAAAGAATATATTTTTCAAAACAACTGCGTAATAATTCATTGGGCAAAAATCATTAGCGGGTTTACCGAATAAAAATTAATTACATTCATTACAACAGAAGTAGGTGAATGTAATACCAGAACCGCATTTCACACTTTGATAGGTTAAATGTGGCTTCATACAGAGAATTTTTCCTACCCCGATTATTATAAGGTAAAACATCTTTGCCAGCTTAGAAGCAAGCATCCGACATTCGACGATTGAAAAAAATTACCCAAAATATTGAAGAATTACATGAAAATAAAAAAAAATCTTTATTTTATATTTTATTCAATATATTTTGGAAAAATGATTGTCATTATTTATGATGTCGACTGAAGGTGAAAAAAATATCAATATATTTTAGTTCTACAAAATTTATAAGAAATATAGTTGATTGCTATTTCGGCCCACGCCTTTATCAGAAGTTTGAATATATCTTACTACGAACTAAAATATTGTACATTGTTATTTTTTAATCGTGTTATAATCGAGTTATACCAAGTAAATGCCAATTCAATCAATAAATCGAGTGAAGGTGCCTGATGGATTTTAAATATAAAAGTTGAATTGTTGAAACTTTGTATGATTTCACATGTTTTGTCACTTACGACCGGGTTCCGCCTTTTGGCATCTTCAGGCATTATATCACACTGATGCAACAGAACTGACACTCAGTAAACAGTAAGCATCAGTTATATACCAAAGGAGTTAATTACTAAGGAAAAGCACAGACTTTACTAGGGTCTAAATAAATAACCGAAATACCTTTCAATTATATTGATTTCAAAATAGTGATACACAAAAGTCTATGATAAGTTTTATTGCACTAAATACCGTTAATAAGTCTTTCATGAAAGGATTCTACAAAAAATCGTAATTAACTACCATTAAAATGCAATCGGGTAATTTTTGACTTGGCGGGTAACGGTGGGAATTAAACATCAGGTGACGTAATATAAGAATTCAATATATGAGGTTGTAACAAATAAAAGATACAACAAGGGGGAATTAGGAAGATTAAGCTGGCCGCTTAAAATATAACATGAATTTAATAATTGACCTCAGTGAAATCTCCTGATCAAATAATTAATGATTATGTTTCAGTGTAATTGAACACCTTCATCCGCGATAAATGAATGTTTTTCCGACTGATAATGCTCGCGATGAGCGAAACCGGTCCTGATCATAAATATATTGTGGAAATAAGTACTAAAAAAATGTGTTTTTATTATTTAAAATATCATGCCTTTCCACCAAGAAGTGACAGTTAACACCTTAAAAGTTTTTCCGACAATAAATTGTTGACAAACGTAGAGTTATTTTTAATTAGTCTATTAGGATTGCAGAACACGTAGTTGCGTCCGTGTGATAGAATGTTGAATGATGCTGAACGGCAAAACCCGGTCGTTATTAACAAAACATGTGGAACTTTTTGTGTAATGTTTCAATATATATTATATATTACAATTCAACTTTGATATGTTTTTCAGATGATTTTTGTACAATAAATAGCAATTGAGATTTAGGTAGTAATGTAATCAAATTATATTTTTTTTTATATAATTATTTTTTAATATAATCTAGCTGTTTATTTAAATGAAAATAAAGAATTTGGCTTTCATTGACCTCATGTATGTATTCATCTCTGATATAAGAATTAAAAATAACAAATACGTAATAAAATAGTAATTATTTTCATGTAATATTAAAAAATATATTCATTTGATTTGAGAAGTATAACCTTACATTTTCCGCGTGTGTGAAGGGTCGGAAAACTCATCCGTTGAGGGAAGTAGAAAGGGCGAAGTTTTTTGTCAGGTCGCCAGTACGGCGCGGTAAACGAGTGCGTGAGGACGTTCTAAAATAGATAGAACTGTAACTCCACATTCGGAAAACTCTCGCAAAGAAATTCAAAAAGCATTTTTAGAAACACAACATTTTTTAGTAAAATAATAAATGATTTTATTATACAATAGAAGTTGTTTGATCGAAATTATCGCATGTAAATCAGATAAACTGTAAATGCTGCATATTTATGTCGGAAAATTTTCAACGCCGTTCTACGATATCGGAAGTGATCTTTTGCCTTTTTTCATAGAAATTTAATTGTCATTTTTACTGAAGTGATTTATGTGAGTGACTTTTATAATTCAGTGTTAAAAAAGGTTTGTTTGTAATATATGTATAGCTATTTTAGAGGTGAATTTAAAGTTATGTTTTGAAACAAAAACTCTTGTTATATTTTTTCAGACTAAAATATTTCAGTTTTAATCTTCGTTTATTGGCAGTATATAAAAATTCATTGAAAAGATTTTTTAAATACATGCCAATATAAATAATAAATAATTCTTTTAGTTGCTTTTTTAAATTGTGTATGTTCTCTCTCTAGAGTAATTTTAGTCTTCAATTGAAAATCGTTTTGCAATTGAATGTTTTTTTTTGTAATCATGTAATTCAATGATGCATTACAAAAACCATATATCATTTATTTTAATATGAATTTTAAACTAAAAATATTTTTTTTTTAATTGGATAGATATTAATATACTTAACAAAAACGATATCGTTTATATTTGGTAAACAGTGATTCATTTTGTATTTATATTTAATTAAATTGAAGCTCTTTTTTACTTATGACGTTTATTCAATTGAATATTCATGTATGTAATCAAACAATCGCAATATTTAATGAGTATTTATATTTGTGATATATTAAAAATTGGATGTTTTTTTAGTTTTTGTTGGCTAGCATTATACTATTATTAATAGATATTTTTTTCAGAGCGTTAGATTTATTTTCTAAGTCATTTATTATTTTGCTTCATTGGATGATTAAAATTTTACTTCTTAAGCTCAACATTAAATCGCTTTTTATCAAGTTATTAATTTTTATGAATAATGTTGCCATACATTTTTGGTGAAATAATTCTTTCTTTGTTTATTTATAATTAAATAAAAGTAATAAATTTTTATTCTCGACATTAGTATTCATCCTTCCTGGAATGTACAGTTTATCAACTAGCCATGATGTATAAAACATAAGCTTGCATTGTAAATTATCGTATATAAATGTTAAGTGAATTGAAGTTACATATACTTGCCCATAAATGATCTCTTATAATTCAATAAATTTACTATAACCAGTTTTATATGAGAAAACTACATTAGTAATTCATTAATTCATCGTATTTTCTACTGATACCGTCTCCAGTTGAAGGTTGACAACTAGATTGCAATGCATCAGTCTATCCTGGATCAGTCTTCAACTCAAAAGTTTTATAAATACATTTGGAAACTTAGTTTTCGTCCAGTCAAAATATTCAATCATTTTTTTTTACCATATAGCGACCGAACATTTCGAAAACCAAGAGAACAAGACATTTCAAAAAAAGTATTTTAATAACAATTATTTTCTAATTAGCCTCTCAGCTTCTGTTTTTCAAAGATAGTAAAGAAGGAAAAGGTAGAGGTGACGGTTGGCTTACCAATTCTGCTGTTTTTTAAGAATCAGATGGGTGGAAAAAAATTGTACACATCACAAATACGATTTTAAATAACGCTAGTCTTACAGGGATTCGAGCTCTTGAGACGCGATAAGCAAGCAAAAAACGTTGATCACTGCACTTAATTGACGAAATAATAAAACGGGATCCCCAGCGCTCTAGTTTCAGTCCGAAAGAGTTGTTTATACCTTGTATGAATTTGTTAATAATTAATCACATGAAACAAACACCAAAGTAGATTATTGTTCCAAGACCAAAAAAATAATCTCGTTCTCATTTTTTATATATATACGTCATTGAATAGACAAAAAAATTTCGCAACCTGTCATACTTTGATTAAGCAATATAGAAAACATTGTTTTTTTAAGCTTTGGCGTCTCGATATTTTTCGTTGCATACAAAAACTTTAAAATTAATATGCAAATATGACATAAATATAATTAATAGTTTGTCATATATAAATAATGATAATATTTAAAACAAAAAGTACAGTAGCATAATATAAACATTAATTTTAATTTATGACACCCTTTATGACAATTTAGGTATTCAATATTGCCCCTTGAAAGTATATCTAACATTAAAAAAATATATGAATGTCAGCTGAGACATGTCATTAAAATGTTGACATTAGAACTTCTGACGTCGCGAAAAATGTAAATGATTTTTTATCAAAATAATTTCAACTTTAAATGAAATATTTGTAGACAATAACTTCTGGTTTTGTATTGTAAGTAAATGACTCACGTGTGTATTAATGTGTGAATAGAATAGTATATTTTCATAGGTAAACAAACCTCAATCCATCGACAAATGCAAGAATGGTTGATTGGACTTCAATTACATTCAGTTGATCACATCTTTATATGACTCGTCGTCAAAATCTGATATAGTGAATGAAAATTAAAATGTAAACAATACAAAGTATTTAATATAACGTTATAAATATTGTATACGAGCCCATCGATGAATTTGTTAAAAATATTTATCGAAAACTGTTCCTCGAAAAAAGCATCCACAATTATTCTAAAACACAGAGTGAGTGAATAGGACGAGTTTGCTTACTACTTGTTTTACGAAAATGACATGAAGAAAACTGCAAATTTTAATAACACATCAGACATGTAGTTGAATTAATCGATTTTATTTGATAATGCCACCCTATACCCGTCTTGGTCTGACAGTCAGAAATATGTAAATATTTATTCATAAGCGGTTTAAAGCCACAAGATTATGACGGAATTTCCATTAAAGATTAACTGTTCTGAAAAATAATACAAAATATATATGTATCTAATTGCATCAAATATTGTTTTTATGAGTGATCAATAAAAAATGGGTTATTCTAATGACAGCAATTATGCTCAACTTTCCACTGAGCATGCGTGAATTGAATAATAAAAAACACGTATAAACAATTTTATGCAAGAAATCCTCAATGACATTATAAAATATAGACTATTGTTTTTAAATCGGATTGAAATATTTACCCGTTAAATTAAATTTAGCCTTTCCACCCTTTCAATAAAATATTTGTAATATAACTTTTAACTAAAACTGTTCAAAATAAATAATAATTTAATGTCATATTCCGCATTTTTTACAACCATCACGATTAGTTTAATTCAAAGAGGGCGTTACCAACTCATGAAACATCAACATTAACAATGGTATTTATGTACAATCCATTGTTAATTAGTGATAATCTTATATATATATAATGATTAAAGATATAAAACAAGACTTTTCAGATAATGGAAATCATATAAAATTGTCTGCAATTGATATTTCCGAATACCTTTTACAAAAAAAAACTATTCAGTACCAAAAATTCTGTATACTATAATGCCCGAAGATTCCTAACGACAAAAATCGGTTCTCGACTAAAAAAACATGTGGCCACAATCAGACAAAACGTGGGAGTGTGCAGAGTTTGAACATTTCAAATTTAGTTTATTCATGTAGGGTTGAAATTCGCAAGAAACTATTCTACAATTTTGAAATAACATTTTTGTCTCTTATGACCAAGTTCTTACGTATATTTGAATAGTTCAAAATGCCCACAAGCAAGTCTTAGTGTTTGTTAAATTAAGTATGAATGCGTACAGTAAAAATGCTTTCATAAATATTTTTAATATCGGTAATTTTCGTTCAGAGATATAAATAAACAATTCAAAACAAATCCTTTTGAAATAAATTATTTGAAGTAGTTTTGAATGATTAGTTTGAACGAAAATTATGAAATATTTAATCAATAAAAAAAATTCTACAAGTAAAGAAATATTAACTCGAGGCTAAACGTATGTGCAAGGAAAGTTTGACGAGTTTGCTTGTTTACTGGCTAAAAATAATAAATACCTACAGAATATCTGTTTGTTTGTGTTATTTTTCTTTGCGGCATTTTCATAGTATTTTCAATTCCATGCCGGCAGCTTAGTTCAGTAGTTAATTATGCGGCTTAGTAAACGTATGAAAACTTCTGCGACAAATTTGCAAGAGAGCTTTTGCGTCTTTTTTATTGTGTATATCTGTTAGGGATTCTATTACAGAATCACTGTCTGGTATGAGAGACAAATGTTTTGAATATACTTTTTAACCTTGGCATTCATTATATATATATTTTAGCTTGGGTTGTGATGTTGGATAATATCACGTCTCAGTTGTTTTGACAGGAAGAAATAATATCGGCGAATAAACTTGAAAAACACTTAAATAAATTCCAAAGCTTAATAATTTTTGATACTGAAATGATTAATTAGAAAATCGTTATTGCACTTATAGTTATTTTTCTAAATAATAAAAACACATTTTCATTACTATTAAATCTACAATAAAATAATCTCATCTAAAAAATAATCTAAATTACTATAAAATAAACATCTTTTTTGCTCGGTTTTGATCATTGCGAGCATTATTAAGCGACAATCAGTTGATAATATACGATACGAGCAAAACTGGTCCTGATCATAAAATATATTACAGAAATAGTGCTAAAGTTTATTTTATAATTTAAGAATCATGGCTCTCTAAAAATATATAAAAATCTTAATAACGTTACTCGTCAGAAAAATCTTTTACAATAATTGATTGGGATTAAGTCGTTCAACGCGTATTATAAACATTGTTAGGATAACTCAAAGACGGTATATGTGGTTATAGAAAATATGATAATAGCTTTTGGGATTTTATCAGTTTGATGGAATTCTAATGTTACGTGTTTGAGAAACACTGGTCTTAGCGTCAGTATGTTGATCAATTTTCTTTTTCGGAAGAGTGTATGCTTTTAATAAATACGCTTATTTGAAGTTTAATATATGTAACTGCAAATATGAAACCAAAAAAGTGTGTATTAAAACCATGGAAACCTTTTATGCGAATTCAAATCAGAATAAAACGAAATGCTGCGTTTATCCGATTTAAAAGTTAGCATAGCAATAAATATTTCAGTACAGAAATGGTTACATTTAAAAAATAAAGTTGTGATGCAATAATTTACCACCTTAATACGCATTAAATTAATGTTTTTCCCAAATCAGATGGCTGGTAAATGTCGAGTTATCCTTGTTTTTTCGATAAAATAATTAATTAATTCTTCTCACATATAACCGACGCTAACCTTTTATTGGGTGTCAAGTCTGTTGCGTCCGTATGATAGAATGCCTGATGATGCCGAAAAGTGAAAACCGGGTGGTTTTTGGAAAAACATGTAAAAGTTTTAGCAAATAAAATTTAATTTTAATTTTATATCGAAATTCTGTTAAGAACCCCCAGTTAGTAAATTAAAATACAAAAATTAAATATTTAACTGAATTATCGATACTCTTAAATCAAACATTAGTGCAAACGTATACTGTTATATTTTTTTTTTAATGCAAATACGTCACAAAAATTCACTGAGAAAAACAGCTTCCAATGAGCTTTTTTAAAATCGGAGATTGGCTTTTTTACAAGTATCCGATTTTTATTTGATCATAAATGACTTTTTTTTTATTTTTTGCGTAAATTTTATCCCTCTTAAAACCCACGTTGTTGAAAGATCTTTTGACATTATTGGGAAAGATTACTTAACACATATATAATAAACATCCGCATGCTATTCTTATTCCCAAAGTACGTAATGAGCGAGAGAAAGACGGCAACTAAAATATTTCGTCAGTGCTGCCACCTGTTGAATTTTTCTGACCGTCAAACGATATAGTAAAATTATTCTGCGTATGTTTGCGGAAAAAAAATGCTAAGACAGCTATCAATTGTCAAGGCGCCAAGTATTTTATAAATAAAATCTAACTGAGTTAATCTGAATGGAGAAAAGAGTGTATAACAGATAAGGTCGAAAAATTGTCACAAACGCACGTGTCATTAATTTCTTTATTTTTTTTTTTTTGTTCAAAGAAAACAAATTTAATAAAATGTTTGTTTTGATTTGAATTATATCTTGTCATTAATTAAATCGATAAGTGACATTATTTTGACACAAAAAAAAACGATTATTGTGCGAAACATGAATAAAAAATGGTAAAAAAACTTAAAGGTGCTTTAGATTGTTTGAAAATCGAACAATTTGACATAAATATTACAACGAATGTATTCCATGTGTGATAATTTGTCATTTTTTTTACTCACAATTTAATTTACATACTATTTTGCTTATTATGCAGTACTTTGTATGTTATTTAATGTTGGAAAGAGAATCGTGTTGAAAACTATATTTACAAAGCTTAATTGCGGGTATTGAAAAAATTCATAAAAGCTAATCATATAGTTGGTTGCAACAACTCAAAAGCTCTCTTAAAATTAATGAATAAAATATTTGCACTGGACAAAAAATTCTAAGGGGATATTGGTGATTTATTTATAGTTTGTATTGGATTTGAATTGCTGAAGCTGTGTACGATTCTAAATGCTACGAGTTTCGCCTTTCGGCGTCTTCAGACATTAATTCAATAGAACTGTCTAGGAACTAAATATATATGTAGAATAGTTTTAATAACTATTGAGTTGATTATAATGGAATTCAAATTTGAAAACGTACTCTAATCCAATACAATTTAGATACTTTGTTATGAGAGGTTAACAAGCTACCTTTGAAATATATTTAATAATTCTCAAACATCAGAACTTTTTTATTTCACATTTAATGTACTAAATTACTCAAATATATCACAGTAAATTCATACAGTATAAAAGAGCATAAAATTTTGAAATTCTCGCTATTTAAAGAAATGTTTTCTCGCAACCCAGATTAAGAACTACTGATATATTACACATACTCTGCATGGATACCAGAAATGGCCATAAATACATTTATCTAAAAAAAATCGTTGCCATCATAAAAAAAACAGTATTTCTAAACGATAAACTTTATGGGCAATTGTTTTCACAATAATATAATACATAAAACATACAGTATTTTTCAAACAATTTGATGCGCCAGTCAATTGATACATTTTTCTGAATAATCATAGACTTTTATCTTTGTTAATTGTTGTAGGTTAAGAAGATCAAATACTTAATATTTAAATGTCGATACCATTGTAATTATTATTTGTTTCAGTTTATTTTAAATACGTTTTAATTGAATTGTGGAGTGGTAATATAAATCACATGACATGTCAATAATTGTCTTATGTTTATAATGATATTTTGACAAAAACAAAAAAATATACATCTATTTTAGTGATTATTTGTCAAGCATATTACAAATAGCGTTGTTGGTCTTGGTTATTGCATGTTCTTTCATGAGATGTCAACGCTCTTGATTGTTTGACCCATACAATAACGATAGAACGAAGTTTTACTGTTTTTTTTCCGAAAATAAATGCATTATATTATTTTTTAGTATTCAAAAACTTACAATATATTTTTTGTTAATATTTTGTTGAACGTGATTGTTTTGCAAAAATCTTCACAGATGGTGTATGTTATTATTTAAAAATACACAAAACAGCTTGGTTACGAAATTCTTCGTAGCGATAATTTAAAGAATTTAATAGCAACACTATTATGATATCGTTTTGCGGGAAATAATAATTCAAATAAAATAAATATACATTCAACGCTCCGGCCAGACCTGCCAAAATAAAATAATTTATACAGTTTGAGAAACAAAAACTGATTGATTTGGTAAATAAAATAAAGGCAAGATAATAAAAATATAATTATAAAATTGTAATAAGACAAACACAAATCTAAGCGATAAACATTTTGCAGCTTTTTACTCAGATCAACCTGACAGTGTTAGTTCACGATATGGTGTATTAAGCTATTCTTTGCTAAGCCACTGTAAGAGTATTCAAACACAGAATGTTTCAAAAATTAATTCAGTTTTGTTTAGTATTCATCAAAAATATAGAGATTATCAAAACAAATTATGCAATATATTGAATACTAAAATTTACTGTTACACAAACGTTTTGATATTTTTTACTCTAATAAATTTTAAGTTTCAACTATCACAACACTGCAATGAGCCGTTGCAACAGTTGAGAATTAAGCAGACAGAGGGTTAAGCTTATTTTTTTCCAGACGCCATCAAATGTCAGGTTTGTAGAGACGATAACCCTCGCATACAGAGTCTAATTTGAACAACAAGAAGGCTTCAAGTAAATACAAATAGGGTAGTTGTGTTGGCCAATAAATTGTAAGGAACTAAAGATAAAAATTAAGATTATTTAACCTTTAACCGCCCATGTGCCGTGTGCAATAGAATTAGCCCAAGCATTTTTTGTGGAATATTTGCGCGACCCGTAGCTGTTACAAAATTTAACATATTTTTAAAACTAGTCTTCCTATTCTAACAAATTTTTCACATTCACATGATAGCATATTAAATTTAAGGAGGAAAAACACAAAATAAATAAATAAATAAAGTATTCCGTATGCCAAATTCAAACTATAATTTTTCATGTTTGGAAAAAATCTGTTTCCCAATTGAAATATATTGTATGGTCTAGATCAGGGATTCCCGACCCCGTGCCCGCGGAACGATTCGTGTGTGCCCGTCACTATTCGACCGTGAGAGAATTTTTTCATTAACACTTATTGAAAATGTTATAATTTTAATAAGTTATATTTTTTTTTGTATACCTAGGTTTATTATATTCGTTCGTACGTTTGTAATATTGTATGCATGAGTATTTTTTATTTATTACTCATGTCCAACTAAAAATATCATTAGAAAAAATAGGTGGTGCTCGCCACCCTACCGATATTTCAGAATGAGCTCTAGGGTACAAAAAGGTTGGGAATCCCAGGTCTAGACAAGGCTTATTTATTAATTTACGCCTAATATAACACAACGCATATCCCAATAGTTAATCTTGTAATGCAGATATTTTATATTATTCATCAAAGAAATTATTTATGTAAGCCTATATTTATATTTTGAATACTATTATCATAAATGGGTGTTATCCGATACCAAAATGCACTATACTCACTGGTTCCCTAAGGGACCGCTGGGCGGTTAAAGGTTAATTGGTAATCAATTTGTGTTGGTTATTATTCTTGGATTTTGTTTTGGATCTCGTTGATTCGGGTAACAGCACAATAGTTTTTTGTATGGCATGTTTCATGTCATGACAATGGGTAAGATATTTTATTTTTTATAGTACTTATACGATCCTAAAAAATATGACTCAGCTAGAACAATTTATCGCTGTCGTCTTAAACAAAACTAGTACTGTCATAGACTTTCATATTTGCCTTACCTTTTCTCCAACAAATCTAAGAAAACTCTTTATCAAGATACTTATATTAATAAATCAAATGCTTCACATTATGATCAAATGTCAATTTTTTAAAAACGTACGACTAAATATTGTAATCTACTACACGATAATATTTTTCGTGTCATATCGATTGTTTTGTCGACTGTTTCTTAGTTACGGTTTGATCTAAAAATAAACTCTCTATTTAATAGGTGAATGTGGACTGAACGCATTAAAAATATATTTCTGATACGTTTATATATCCCTTACAGTTTGAGTGTAAAATTTTTACTCACCATTAAAAATCTATCTTAGTATTAATTCACGAACAACTCATTTGTTCTTCCATAGATAATATTGTGATCAAAATATTTTCATAAAAATTGCTTAAATTGTAAGTGAAAATAATAAATTTGGCCAAGGCTTATCGTACACTCTTCGTTGATTTATTATAATATATGTAATAAATTACTCAATCGTTCGCCATTTAAGTAGTTTTTCTTAGTTATATCTGTAAAGCATAGAAAATAAACACGACTCAACAGATTTGAAATAGATAAAAAATCATTCCAATTAACACGTGTCTCTTATAAAAATATTACGTAACATTTTTTATTATCTAACCTTCATTATAAGTTAAAGACGTAATATATTTCTTTGTAAAAGAACATCAAAGATGCGACATTTTCATATTAAAAAATTAAAAAATAATTATTAGAAATGAGATAATGATAAGATCACTAGGATATTATTTTTACTGTTTATTTGTATTTTGTCTTATAGAAAAAATATTGAAATTTTTAATTATTTATCAAAGCAAAAAAATTAAAGTTTTGGCTTTTTAAAGCAGTCGTTTTCAATTCGACGAGTTAAATATTTACAGTAAAATACACCAAAATTTTCTGACCTGTTACTATGGGAGATTTGTTTGTTCGAAAAAGATGGATGTGTTAAAATATTATATAAAATATATATATAAAATATAAAACATGTGAGATCATTAATTGTTTTGAACGAACAATCAAAATTTAATTTCTCGTAGTTTTACATGTATATGAAATAATAGAATTCGCTATTCTTGATGTTGTCAAATTTTATGTTTCGAATATTTTTATTTTTCGTTGAATTGTTGAGTCTTCCTCAATCTGCCAATAGAGATGCCATTTGTAGTAGCATTAACGATATACATCAGTATTGCTTTGGATGTCGACATATTTCATGTGGATAAGAGTAAGATTCAAGCGAATACTATTTTCTAATATATTAAAGTAGATTTTATGTGAGCTTACTTGGTTGAAAATCTAAAAATATTTTAACGTTGCAAAAGCAACAAATTTAATATTTTAAATTTTTAACGTGTATGTATCAAATAAATAAGTTAATTTGTTTTCAACACTGTCAAAAAATATTGACATAATTGAAGTTCAATTAAGGAAGCATCTGTTTGTAGGTTTTAAGTCTGTAGCTGCCGCAACGAAAGCCAGCGACATTTACCACATATTCAGCATAATATCTTCATACAAGGGCTGAAATTCCATTTTTATCTTTAATAAAATATAGTTTCACGCAATTTTATACAACTCATTCAAAACAATGTGCATCACTATTATCGGTTGTGATATTATTTCCACTCACCCGCTGTATAATTTTATTAATGAGTTTTTTTTATCTCACAAGCAAACAATACTGCTTATTCATCGCAACTCTACCATGCCGATAAGGCGCTAAAATTATGTTTTAATGAGAGCTTTTTAGTCTTCTAATAATAAATAATTTCGGTTTTGCTATTAAGTAATTATTATCTTATCATTTTCATTGATAAGAATTACGTGTTGTATATCTTTACGCAACAACGTCATTTCAGTAATAAAATAATTTTGTTAGAAATGTAAACAAAACATGAAATTTATTATTAAATGTTTTTATCATATCATAAACACACACGTAGTGCTTAAAATTAAGTCTTATAAAACCGATTGCTATTTTTTAAAAACAACAACTTTTCTTAACCAATATTACAGAAAATATACTTTAATGCTAGTTTTTCTTACAAATGACTCGCCTAAAATAAATATTTAGTTTGAATCTTTTTTCGGTTAAATATTTAACCAAGCCAAGTGATTTTAAAATCGTTAATCTATCGAAAAAAAGTATTTAAGCATTTAAAATTACTTTAAATTGTGACATATCAACATTCATACAAAAGTTTTTGACGTTCCATCAAAAAACTTACAGCTTTTTTTATATCTAAGGTTTGAATCAGCAACCAAAATATTATTCATAAATAATAATAAAACTACTTTTTATGTAAATTTATAAATTAGTTTAAAGTAGACTGTTTTTTGATAATTTTATCATATTTTTTTTACACTGTTATCAGAAAGTAAACACTTAATCCAATTTGAAAGATTTATTGTAACACGAAATTATAGTCTTCATCACATATCACGTGAAACCGTATAAAATTTCCTTAAAATAATTGGACTAAAAATGCTCTATGTCGTCAACCTAATGCACAGATCATTAAAATACACAAACACTTATATCTAAATATAATAACACAATCGTTTTACCAACAAATATGTAAGTTTGAATCCAAAATAATTAACAATTCAGAAATATGCATGTATTTTTAGTAAGGCATTTTTTTTTAACGCATCCAAACTTAAAGGAAATAGCTAGCCAACCGCTAATCTTAAATCCATTTATCCTACTTGACAAACTGATTTATAAAAAGCTTTGTTGAATAACTTAACCGAACATTACTTACATTTTTAATAGATGGTGAAAAATAGCATTGTATTTTAGTTCTATAAAATACATAAGATGTGTAGTTGATATCTATTTCGGCATATCTTTCATCAAAACTACATTTTCATATTTCGGTCATTTGTGGCATATTCAATCGTAAATATTACTATAATATAATGATTGAAATCGTGTGTTTGTGGATGTGTTTTTTACATTATAAATTGATACCTGCTGTGAAGTGCGAACGATCAAGTGTTTAGAGCATTTCTTATTTTAGCGTTTCTAAATTATAACAAAACAAGCTTTATGACAAGTTACTAATAATTTACTGAACAACTTTAAAAAAATTAATAAATGGTTTTTTCAATGATATTTTTTGATTGATAACGTCAGACATGTGATTGCCTTTTGAATTATACAATTTAAATTTCAATCAGTCAGTTTGACGACAAGGTGTTTTTGAGTGCCTGGCAATTTAGAATATGCAGTTTTTAGACGTTGGCTTTAAAACATAATGAAACCTGAAAATTTAAAATTTCATGTAACACGATATGTTGATATTTGATTGACATTCGGTATTGTAATGTGTTTTATTGTTGATAGCGGTCGACTTCAAATAGCCCTACTGCAGACTGATACTGCATCGAAATTTCTACGTATTTCCAAGTCAACGACTTAAAACAAAATTTTTCCTGTATTATTAATTAATAACATGTTTAGTACTTGATATATATGTTCGGTATATAGTATTAAAAAGATATCAAATTTTATGAAACCAACCATTTTTTAAGAGATATCCGCTTTTAAAAAGGGAACATGGCCCCCTGGTGGTGACATTTGTTAAGGTTAGTAGCAGTTAGCTTAATGCTCCGACTACACCCCGTTTTTAAGATAGGGTGAATGTGAGAGAACTTTAGGCATTAAAGGCGTTTGTTCTTTTCAATCCATTATTCGGTCTATAATGTAGAATCTGTCTCATTCAAAAAAAAATATGCAAAAATAAATGTATTTATTTTTAATATTTCTCTTTTAAATAAACTAAAGCGTTTACAAATCTTCCATTCTAAATTATTTGACCAGACTTTATGCAGAACCTTGTAAAAATTAAAATTCGTAAATTGCGAAAACTGTTATTTGGTAGCAAAACAAAATAACATCAACTCCTGACAAAAACAAACACTAAAATTTTGAAATATTTTTTTTTTAATACTAACTGTTATCTTCAGACCCAATTACAAATGGGCAATTAATTTTGTCAAGATTGATGTCAAGACTCAAAGATTAAATGTAATCATTTTCGATTTGAATATTAAAAAAATGAATACTTAATTAATGCATGCATTCTGGAAATCAGTTGAAGAAGTCGTTTGCTATTTTTATTCAAAATAAAATGAACAATAATGCATATCTAAATAGTTCTAAGCAATAACTACAATGATTGATTTAGTTTAACAATCAATTTGGCGAATTCTGTCAAACAAAAGCTTTGGCGATTTTAACCGTCGTTTTTTTTCTTGAGTTGGTCACAGATGACTTTTAAATCAGGAATATGATCAATTTTCGATTCGACTATATTTTATGTTTATATATTTTTACATTTTATTGCCTTTTGATATATTGAGCAAAAGCACACGCTAAAAGAAAAAACCAAGGTCGATAGTGACAAAAAATATAAAAATCGACTATATTTAGACGATTCTAATTTGATATTGGAATGTTACTAACCAAACTCAGTCGATACCTTAAACTATACAAAAAAGCTTTTTTGTCGCTTAATTGGTAAAGCGATAAAATCTTTACCATTACGATGTGTTAATTTCCAGTTTCAATTACCGGAAGGTTAAAATCAAATTATTTTTTTTTATCTTTATATTTGAAATCTCATTCAATTTTTTTTATTATAATTCCTACACTTGTAAATATAGAAAAAAATACAGATCCGAAATCGAAAAATGAATTCTTAAAATAATTAAAAAGGCAGAAAATATTTAGGTATGTATGTGTTTTTCTCACTCACATTATGGTCTCATTAAAAGCAGTTATTAGAAACGACTTCGTTATAAAATTAATTATATTCACAGTTGTATGAATCAAAGTCAAGTATTCTCACGTCGCATGCATTAAAACAAAACATCTCCATATTTTATCATCCATTTACTAATCGATTACGAACATTGTTATTTTTACTAACTAATACAATTATTTAAGAACTATATACGATAAATCTTATCAACGTTCTTATCGTTACGACCTTTGATGGGAAAATTAAGTACAATTATTAAAAATGATTTAAATATATGTTTAGTAAGTTATCCTTATAATACGGAGAAAAAATAGCAATGTATTTTAGTTCTACAATTTTTATAGTTGTTAGTTTTAGAGATATAGTTGATAGCTATTTTGGCTTACGCCATAGTCAGAACTACTACTAGTTATAAAAAAATTGTACAACTAAAATTCAGTGCTATTTTTTCGCCGTGTTATAATGGAGTTCTACCAAGTAAATGACAATTCAATCAATCAATAGTTCTTATAATAATTTTATATAGCACACTATTTCAAAGAAATAAAATAACTGTCAGAGATCTTTGAGTATTGCGTTTTATTTGCGTTTATTTAATTGTATAAAAATTTAAACAGATTTTTGATAGTCATTTGGGAAGCATGACATCGTTGGAACGCTGTTTACAAATAACAGTTAAGCGTCAATCAATTTAAAAATAAAATAATCAATTTACTAAAAAAAATTGAGAAGTACAATATTGTCAATGAAAATATTATATATAACACGACCATTTTAAGAATTCGTAATGTTTCGCGACTCGTATTTGCTAAAATTCGCTTGAATATATGCGCAGAATAAGTTGCATTTGTATCGAAGTAACAATTATATTATACTTATATGGAACTTGGCCTTTTTAACGTTAACGATAATTAGGTTAAATAGTCAATTATTTAATTCCAATTCTAAAATCATCCACATTTATCAACACTTAATTCCCATGTAAAACTGTTTGTGAATCACTTGCTTCTGGTTTGCGAAATGAACGCGACACTGAAGCAACTATAGCGTCTTGGCCTTTGCAGCCCTGAGGCTATACACTTCTCAACATTTTTCATTAATTACGCCTCTCGTTAATTGGATGCGTTGTGTTTATATGAGCAGACTCAAGGGGAATTATTTTGCAATAATAGATTCTTTTAACAAAGTTGATAGCATTTAGATGTGGCTAATGACACGTATGGTTTTAGATCGATAAAGTTAACAAGTTAATTATGTTGCTAGGCCAAAACTACTATTGTGATATTTTTGCTATGTAGCATTGTATTGTTATTTGACCGTTTCTTTGGAATAGGAACTGAAATCGGTTTTTTAAGTCTATGTGAGGTTCAGAAGTGATGATTGATAGTGGAAAATAGCTCTACTGTACTAGCATGTGTCTAATATCATATTGCTGTTGAAGTTCTAGTTTAGATATTTTATATTGATTTTTCAGACAAAATAAAGCAAGGAGAATGTTTTTAATTCAAATACAATCCAACGAGAACTAAATAGTTCTTTCGGCTTTAAACCATTATCAGAACAACACATTTTCATTTATTTTAACTATTATATTTAAATTCGAATTGTCAACACTTTGTGTGATTCCAGATGTTTAGTCACTAAAGACTTGGATTTAACCTTTAGGCATCTTCAGGCATTCACATATATGCAACAGAACTAGACGCCGAAAAGCGAACCCCGGGTCGTTATTGAAAAAAATGTGGAATCATACAAAGTTTTGACATTTAAAATTTGATATTGAAATTTCATCAATCACCTTCGGTCGATATAATAAATTTTATTATATTTAAAACATTTTTGAAGAGATTACTAATATTTTATCTAAAATTTTCAAATATTTTTTTTTTGATAAAAGAAGATGAAAATTTATTATGATTAATCATTTCGTAAAGACTTGTGTGAAAATTAAGTGTGATAAAAAGTCAATCTTCTACGCATTTGCTTCATTTACACTATTTTTTATATGATAATCAAATAGAAAATTAGTACAGTATTTTTTTAAAAACCATTAATCATGGTTACTTGTAAACCAATTAATTAAATTGTATCTTATTGTTTTACTACGCTGAGATATGTTACATCATAAAGAATTCGTTTAAGTACTGACCTTTCCTTCAGAATTGCAATTTTCAAATTTAAAAAAATATGATTTGATAATTTCACAAGGGAATCTTTACATATCATATAAAATGAATATTTATTCAATAAACTGAAAATGTCATTGAATTATATTTCTTTTCATATTAAATGATTTAGGTACAAAATCCAAGAAAACCTAGTTGCTTATCTTTAACATAACTCATCTTAAGCCATATTTATATTGTTGAAGTTTTGTACAATTCCACATGTTTATCTCTTAATGCGTCATTCATAATTATATATAACAGTATTAAATTTAAAAAATTAAGCTTTCATATTAAAAATCTATTAACCACAGACAGTCTTTATCATAGACCATCTAAAACTTTTTGTATCTACTTTGGTACAATGGGACTAGGTGAACCTGATCTGTATTAAGTCTAGAGACCGTTGGGTTAATCTGTGTCGACGATCGGGGTTTATTTGTTTCCTTTTTTGTTCTTTATTTCGGTCAAATATATTAATAATTAACCATGCCAATAAAATTGTTAATTGCCTGTTTAATATAGGCATTAAACCTAGATAGTATCTGTTTATTTCTATACCTTCTTAATGAAATAGGAACGGAAATAAATGTGGAATTGGTTTCATTGGAAAAACAGTTTCAAAATTTTAAATTTGCTATTAAAATTCTAACCAGCAGTCTCAACTGAAATTGTAATCTATCGTAAGTGATTATTAACTTTACTTTATGTCTATTAGGTGTGGTCAAGAATAAGCAACTTCTGTTTAATAGTACTTCATTCATAATTCATAACCATTAGATTATTTATCTTACAAAAAATTACTGCTACAGTGTAGTTTAACAATATATCTTTTAAATGTAGCTAATAATTAAATAGCTAACTATACTTAACAATTTATTGATACAATCATGTTGTTAAGCATAAAAATCAATATAACAATTAAATACTCATTCACTGGAAGCTAAGTATCAATAAAACATCAAAAAAATCCATTCATTACAACTGACTCACTGCAAAAGAGCCTTACGATTCTCAAAGAAAGTTACTAGGAAATAATAATGGAATATAATGGAATTATTGTATATTAATGATGTTCAATCATATATACAAAATAATTGTCTTTTATAAAAATTAACTCTCTGCTTTGTTGATTTCACAGTCCTTTTATTTGAAGAGATATCTAATTGTGTAAACAAAAAATTTATAACAATTTATAGATGGATTGTGTTATATTTGTTCATATGAATGAATACATTGTATCGTGGGTCTCAAATATTGTATTATATGTATTTTTATCTATTATGGATGGACTTATGAGTTTATCTCTAATTTCGCTGATTTTATTCCGAAAATTTATTCTTATATTAGAACGCGTCGGTAAAAATAATAGAATGTCACAGATACTCTACAAAAAAAATCACATATATATATATATATATATATTTAAATGTCTTTCACTAATTCATAATATTTCTTCATCATTTATTACTCGCTGTTAAATAATGTCATTTTCATCGTTTTCAAGATCAAAATTAAATTGGGACCTTACTGTCTATCTTTGACTGTAAAATCGGATTCCGGTTCACGCTATCTTTATAATTTTGATTCAAACAATTTGTCTCTGTTAAATCTACTAAAACAGAAAACTTCTCGTTTGATATGTATCTTTCTAAGACTTAAAATTTTCAATAAAAATTCTGATCGTTAATGGGCGTCTTACAGGTGTAATACGGAGGTAAGTGTGTCGTATAATTCTACGTTATGTGAACTCGTTTGGCATAATAGAAACAATGCAATATGTTGTTAATATTAGTAATTTGAAAATGTACTTTTAATTAGTGGAACAATTTTGACATTGTTCTATTTTTGTTTGCAAAATAGAACTATTTTTATACCACTTACTATTGTATTCTACAAAATCAACGTTTAATAAAGTCAATGCTCACGGGCTTGTTATTATTATACACAATTTAACATTTTAATGAATTGCTCAAGTCATATTTAATTATCACTTGTAAGACACAAGACAAGTGTTTGTAATGACATTTAGAAATCCGAATAAAATTAAAAAAAAAATAGCACGATAAACAAATTTTAAATTGCAATTATAAATAACTTAATCACAGTTTGTCTTTTGATTTGGTTTATATCAATAACTTGTTGTCGAAATGATGTAGACGACACATAAAGATGGATATAAAAAAAATTTTTTTTTTAATTTTTGTTTTACGTATTATAAGGGAATTTCTATTAAAAATATCCATTGGTATAGTTTTTTAATTTTTAGGGGAAATAAAAAGCATAAGTGCCAAATAAATCATCTAAAAAACATCTAAAAGAATCACAATTATTTAGATAGGTATCGAAAATTTTTGATTAATGTAATATTGTCAAAGCTTCCGATCCCACCTTGAGCCTTCAATCTGAAATATGTTTTTAACCGAACCGGGAATTAAAACGAATCTCATTTAAAAACATATATTTGTAGTCATATTATATTAGAATTATACCTAAAAAGTGATCATTAAATCAACCATTTATATTGCAATATATATTGTATTGTGTCATATTATACTATGATATCTAAATAAAAAAAGAATATTTCCAAAATAATTCCTTTATAACGTTCTGTTCAAATAGAAAATTAAGTTTTTTTTTTCTTCAAAGTCTTGTTTGCTGTGTGGAGCATATGTACTTGTTTTATAAGTTTTCCGTATCTCGAATTTTCGGATTTGAACCTGGGAATACTGTAACCGAGTCTAATGATGTTAGCTCGTCGACAACAGACCCTGTATTATCAAACAGCTTATCATTATACATAAACTAAATCTATTTTCCAAAGGAGCAGTGAAAATTGTTGTGTTTAATTAGATTGTGTTCTATATATTTCCAATAATATGGTTTCATACTTCGTGGTGCAGCGCACAATGGGTTGGTTGTCATTGATCGTGACATTTTATGCATGAATGTCGTACGCCTTACCGGTTGAGCCACAGAGTCAATTTCTGTTTACCTAATAGTTAGCTGACCGTGAAGTTATAAGGAAATTAACGATATAATATTTCATAATAAACAATGTATGACAAACGAGAAAAAAATAATTATTTCAAGTTCACAGGTACTGCGATGCACATACTTGCATGTAATTTATGAGAACGAATTACGTTCTACAGCGTATTGTATAGTCGGAAAATTTTCATAAATTTTTAGCGACTTAAAATAGAGCGGAAAAAGGAATGCTTAAAAAGCAATATATTTTTTACGTTTAATAAAACAACCACTCAACTTCACGACCAACGATTGTTAGAATTATTTTTTATCCATCAAATCTACCTCATTGGTACTTATTTGTTATATGTGCGTCTTCGCGTACATCGTCATTGTTAATTATCCATTATTTATGTAATCAATCCGTTATTCTTAAATCAACTTTACCGGGCTGTGGGGGGGGGGGGGTCAGCGTTTGACCTTTGCGTAGTTGTGGTCACTATTCGCATTACACTGTGTTTTAATATACCATTTAGTTATCACAGAATTGGATTACTTTATAAGCTGGCAAATGAACAAACTTGTTCCGGAGTCACATGTTTATTTTACATACTGTACAGGGCTTCCTTAATCAAACATGTGTGATCAATCAATTTGAGGAACTCCAATTTATGTTCATATTTTTTTATATTCCATAACAATTCTGCTTATTTAATTTAATTAGCAGAAATGCTATAAGGTTATGGAGTTGGAGTAGTGAAAAACGAGTGTCTCCGACCACCTTCTCTTAGACGATATTGAAAAATGTTGTAATTAACTAATTAACAATTTACCGGATTGGTTGAGTAATGTTTAATTTAATACACATAAACAGGAAAAAGTGGGAGAATAACCTGATAAATTAAACTTTTTTTTAGTCATGTCGTCGTTGTCTTGGTCAGTTCTCGTGTGAGTTGTGTTCTTGGTCAATGACTCCAAAACCCTAAAAAAACTATTAATCAATAAGACTATTTACACAGTGAAAAAAAAATAGCAATGTATTTTGAACAAAAATTCATTGCTATTTTTTTCACCATGTTACAATGGATTTCTACCAAGTAAATACCAATTCATCCACAGATACGACTATAATTTACACGATGAATAAATAGCAATGTATAATATTTTAGTTCTACAAAATTTATAAGATATGCATCTTTGATAGCTATTTCGGCTTACGCATTCATCAGAACTATTTCATGATTGCTTTAGTGTATTTTTTTTATTAAATCATAGTTTATGATATCGACTGAAGGTGCTTGATGGAATTTTAATATCAAATTTGAATTGTTACAATTTTTTACGACTCCACATGTTTTGTCACTAACGATTCGCCTTTCGTCTTCTTCAGGCATTCTATCACACGGATGCAACAGAACTGACGATCATTATCATAGTTCTGATGACGACTTAAAACTGAATTAATAAAAAAAAATGATTTAAGCTTGTGGAACAAACTTTATTTTTTCAACTTATAGAAATGAAATTTTACTAAATGAATGCCAATTCATAAATTCATTAACCCTTATCCTGGTAAGCCATTTAGAGATTGCTCCACCACCAAATGTGAAAAAAAAATTCAATGGTATTCATATGAAATAAAATAAACTAGTAGAGATTTTCATTAAATACAGAAACACAAAAAAATATCTTGCACATTAATTTTAATACTGTAACTAACTTAAAATTTTTATATAATATATAAACTATCGATCCACTTTAATCAACTGTCTCTACCGTTGAGACAGTTAGTGGCTAAAGTTTTAATTGGAAATACCAGAAAGCCGCAATATTTACATCGTCATAAAAAGTACAGTTAGTGTTTACGACAATCGAATTATAATGTTTTTTGTCGACCACTGTGGCCTAGAGTCTAGGTCACTGCCATTATTCAACAATTATTGCAATTATTAAGACTTGTCGTTTTCAAGAAAGATAATGACGAAAAATAAATATTTATGAACACAATTTGTGTTGATCGATTACATTTTTTTATTAACATTGTATTTTTCTTTTGTTCACAGGTATTGACGACGGAGGGAATAAAAAATATTTGAAAACTTACTTGGAACTGTAGAGTGTTATAATATATAATAACTTTTTTATGTGTGAGACTATTATTAATGTAGTTTGAATGTATATCTTCACACAAGATAACAAAGCATTTTCGCATACAGCATTCCCTCAAAATTTACACTTATTATAGAGTAAATGAAAGAGATTTTTCAGGTTTTTCAATAGCGACGCTCAAAATTTATATAAATGTTAATAACATAAGTTGTGTGGGAAATATCCACTCATTTATATTCATTTGAAAGTGTTTTAAATGTGGAATATAACATCGTTCAAATATCTGCCACGGGGTTGCTTGGTGGTACGCATTCGAGAAGTTCAATTAACAATCACTTTGTCGCATAAATCTTGTTGAATTTGTTGGGTAGCGTTTGTTACGTTGACTCTGAGGGCGTCAATTTTTTGCACTTTATTTGCAAACAATTTTTATGTAAGATAGCCATTTAGACATTTGTCGTTTTTTATGGTTCCTTGAAAAACGTGGAATCGAGGTTTCACTGTATATGAATTCCTTTACTTTCTTTGAATTATTACGTCTTCGGTCATTTTTTCATTATGGTTCGTATCAATACTAATTCCAAGCTTGATATTGAGGCAAAGCACCTTAACATTGGGCGTAATATATATAAAATAATTTATTTCATTAATAAATCAAAAACATTAAACGTGACAGTGATGGTTATGTCCGATATTTTGTTAATTAAATGTTGAACAAGACATTTAAAAACACTTTCATATATGTATAAAAAAAAATATTTACGATTTTCTGATTAGAATAGCGTTAGACATAGAACGTTTTAAACACGTTTCGCCATTTAGCAACACATCTATGACATGCCTATCGAGCACTTCTTAAGACCTAGTATAATAAACAGTAGAATCAATTTCGCCTACTTCAACTCTAAAAGCTAATGCTTATATTTCATAATTATGGCTTATGAAATAATTAATACAGGTTACTATTTTCTACACCACACTTATTTCGCTCAAATATTCACGTTACCAAGGACAGCCTTATTAAAAAAAAATGTGTATGATAGTAAAAAATATTGACACATTTTTTGTGAAATTAAATTTTATAACACTTATGTGTTTATAGTCACAATTTTCAATTGCTTCCTTTAAACACTAAAACAATATAACCTGATAATGTAATATATTTTGTGCTTATTTTTGATTGCTTTAGGGAAGTTCTCCGCAACTTTTTGTTACCCACGGCTCAATAGAGAAGTCGACAGAATCACAAAAATAATTTTAATTTACGATCGCTTATAACTTTTAATTTTGTTTTCGTGTGTATATTTCAAAAAACAGCTTCATTATCGTCACCAATTCAACCCTTTTAAAGCGTTAATATTCAAATCGTATTGTATATATTAAATTACCATAAAATATTCGAAAATCAATTAGCAAGGTGGCGTATATAAATAAAATACATATATATATAATAGAAATAAAAACAGTCTGAATGCTTTCTGGGTAGTTATTTCGATGACTTTTAAAGTAAAATCAATTTTTCTACTGTGTCAGAAAGAGATCCTAAAAGAATTACAAAATAATTTTAAGATGTTAGCTAATAAATTGTTGTAGTGCATTGTGTCAACCCAGAGTCGACACGCGGCACAACGGTTAAAGAGCACTGCTGTAGGATACAAAAATATTATTAGAAAATATTTTTTAGAGCTTTTTTAAAATATGTGGGGTCAGTTTGAATTAATCGAAATAACTGTCTTGTTATTCCATATTCGCAAATTGATTTGCAAAAACGATAATTTACTTGTCTTGTGAACACCGTGTTAAGCCCAGAGGAAAATATTTTGACAAGCCATGACAAGTGTTAAGGCTTGAATTATTTATTTCGAATATACCCGTCATAAAAGACTTGTTGTTTTTTTTATGCCGCAATTTTTTTTTTAGTTTGATAATGCCCATGAATATATAGCACATTCATCTAAACAGTTTAAATTGGCAAAATAACATATTATATTGTATGTTACATATTTTTTCTCGCTGTTGTGAATAGACAATATCGAATCCTATTTATAGTAATTTGTATTGAGTCAGAAAGTTTTTTTTTAAGTTTTTGTATCTAATTTTACAAGCTGATATTATGTCCAGCAAAAAATATTTCAAAAGTATTAATCTTGAGCACTTATTTCAATATTTTTTTTTTTTTTTTGTAGAAACAAGTTGATTCTAGTAGAGGCGTTAATAGCTGGATAAAAACGTGACGTTCTGTTTTCCGCTAATCGATTTTTATTTCGTTATTAAATATGTTTCTAACTGTATATTTTTTGTTCCAATTTCCATTTATTTAGAAACAGTGTGTTTAATATTAACTGAATATTTTGAATGGTGTTCTTATTCATAAAATAAGTGTAAATCTACAAATATGAAAGAACTCTTGCAAGTTTGGAGCCGAGTGGCAGGGAAGACGTACAGCGCCGTTGGGAGAAGTGAAGGAGAAGCATCTCAGCAAAATGTCGAGCAACCAAGTCCTCGCAGAATCGCCAAAAGGAAACACAGAAAAAGTAAGGATTATGATGTCATACTCTCTTTATTACTTTTATTACACTAGCTAAACATATGTACAGAAATGACATTATTCAACGATAACACGAGAATACTAGCTTTGATTAAAAAAATGACAACATGAAATACAAAATGAAAATTTACAAAAATATCTCATATAAGAGATCACAGCTAAAGTGCCAAATATATTGTTTTAATCCTATGAAAATGGGTCATCTTTTGCAGGGTGTCGTAAAACAATCTAGTATATCAACAATTATTAAATAAATCAATATGGTTTGATATATACATCAACACATTTTTTACGTTACTACATACTTTTTCATTTAAACTATGAACTTTTAGTAGTCGGTTGTGCTCGAATTAACAGTTCTACGTACTAGAATTTCTGCATACGTCGAATAAAAGAGCTCTGGTCGTTCAGTATAAGAAAACAAAATTCGTAATTTTGTTAAAACATTGTCTGTAGAGCAATTATATTATATTGAAGAACACTGGTCCATGTATCTCTAAGACTTTACGTGTTTCAACAAAAACGCACGAAATCTGTTAAAATGCAAACGAATCAAACGGTGTGTTTCATTCATTTTCGTCAATTATCAGTCGTTCAAATGTCCGCCGCATGCATTCCGGATGTCCAATTTTTATTATTTGGTCGCATAAATTTGGCAGAACTTGTCGGATGGCGTTTGTTATGCTGACTTTGAGAGCATCAATTATTAGCAGTTTATTTGCAAAGTCTGACGATTTAAGATAGCCCCAAGGAAAGAAGCCTAAAGGCGCTAATCACGCGATTTTGGTCGACAGTTAACGTCACCACTGTACGAGATAACCATACCCTAAGGATTTTGAAATTCGATAATTTGCACATTTTTTTGAACTCTATAATCCTTCGTGATGCTGTTCTGATTAAATTTGATCGTTGTCAATTCAATAAAATGGCTGCTATAACTTAACAAAATTTAAGTGTCCCTATTGAAAGGCTCTTTATAATGCCAAATAAAACTTTTTATAACTAAATGAATTAAATTTTGAGGTAAGGATCCGTTGCTTATTTCTTGTAAATTTTGTAAGCGCCGTATAATGAAAAAAGTTTGAGTAACATTAAAGCACACAACCCGATGATATAAGCTTACAACTGATAAAAATATTACTATGGTGTATTGGATTTACGTATCAATGAACTTTTTTTTTCAGACTAGCTTGGTTGAAAAAAGAACGTTTTAAGATAGATAACTCAAAGCATTTCTTTTCAACTCACGGCTTATTTTAGAGCGTGTTTTAAATTTTATAAAATTTTGAATGAATGTCAAATATTGAGAAAAATATTCTTTTATATATAAAAGGTTAAATAATATAGCCTACAACAACCAACGATCTTTTACGTTTAACGCATTTTATAGCTTACCTTGGTACGAAAACAAAATCCGTAAACATCTTACGCATAAATGCGCAAAAAAAAAATACAATATCAGTGATTACTATAATTATTTTTGCAATACCTTCCTATCAGAAACACGTTTTATTTTTCTATAAATTATTCATTGTGATAATATGTAATTTTTTATGAAATAAATAACACTGCGTGTTATATAATTAAAAAATGTAAAAAAAAATATTCTAATCCTGAAATGTAAAAATACCCTTTATTCGTCTGTATAATCATTGAAATAATACAAGAGTAAAATTAATACAAAAATCATACAAAAAATGTAATTGGAATTTTATAGTAAATGTATTTTTTTGTTTAGTTTTTTCTGTAAAGTTTTCATCGTTAGAATTTTTTTTAATTTATTGGTTTTTTTACATTGTGGTGTCTTTTATAAAATTACTGCAAAAATTATTTTGTAAGCGGCTCATGGATTTTTGATCGACGCGATGGAGGTTTAAAATTTTCACCTTATTCAATCTTAAAAACCAGGCTTGGTGATGATACGTATCGTAGGTCATAAGGTTTTCTCTGCTTTTCACAAAAGGGAGATTAAGTAACTGAGTAACAATCATTTTCTCACAGAAATTTATTATTGCTAGAAAAGCACTAGATTTATAAAAAAATAACACTTATCAATCCCACAATTCCATCAAACCTTCACAGATTTTATTTACAAATGATTAGTATTCAATCAATTTTGGCTTTTTATCACTACATTTAAGTATAAGTTGAAATTGATAAATACAGATTTACTATGGAGTCCAATTAGTAAAATATCTGCAGGAAACGGTGGATACAATATTTCTACTTACGATAGTCTAATTCATAACTCACAATCTAAGGTTCATCACACAAACTGCTGAAGGGATATAATATTGGGTAAATAAATATGTTTCTAAAATAGGAATCTATTATTATAAATGAATGTTTCATTTTATATAATATCAGGAAATTTGTGCTAGCAAAACACGTGTGATAGCGCTCGTGATGATCGGTGGACTCGATTTTATCAATCTCGAATTTAATTCCGATCAGTAGATAATACTAATGAGATCTCAACTGGTATCATAAAACATACTCTGAAAATAGGTAAGAAAAATATGTTTTCATTTTGTGAAATATCATACTGTCTATCAAGAAGTGACAGTTAATATAATATTTGAATGGTAGATGTTTTTGTTTTTATACACAAATAAAAATATAAGTATTTATTGAAAAATATAATGATTTTTTAAAATTTTATAAGGCTGATGCAAAAAGATATTTAAAAAAAATTATGAAACCATTTTTTATTGTAATGAGGGAAAACAAAGCCAGTTTTCTTGGGGTCTAACAAATAAAGACAAAAAATTTTTAGCTGTCGTTTTATTATCAACATATTCGATTTGATAATAATATTTTCAAATTCTGTAGCGGTACAATATTTCATTTGCTTTTTTCATTTCCGATACTTTAATAATGGTTTTGTGAAATATAATTGCTATAATAAACATTTTAAATTGGTCTTAATTGAAAAGTGTTTTTTACTACTGCAATTATCAAATAAAACGAATCCTCACATAGAAGTGACGAAAGAACTTTTTTATTTTCGTTGAATTTATGTTTTTACCGCCATTGAGAAATACACACATTACCAATTCTGAATATAATTATTAGTCGATCACCAACCTTCTAATTATTTTAAATACTGCGAAATAGTTTTTTAAGTAATGTAAAAAAAAGCATATCGCGGTCAGTGGACCTATTTTAATTTATTGCACAATATTCAGGCGTAAGACAATATAATAGTAAGAAGGAATATAAACAGGTAAGGCAAAATTTATTACGAGAAATGTACACCAATTTGATTATAATACTACTAAAATTTGTAAGATTTCTTCATCTTTCGTGAATTGGAAAATGTTGATTTTGGTGTCGAATATTTTCGTTACAATATTACTGGTCGCAGTCCCTTTAATTTACATAAATTAATTTTACAACTGACTTTTGTTTAAAGGCATGCATATATATGATATTTTAAATAATAAAAACACATTTTTTAGTACTTATTTCCACAATATATTTTTTGATCAGGACCGGTTTCGCTCATCATGATATTTTAAATAATAAAAACAGATTTTTTAGTACTTATTTCCACAATATATTTTTTGATCAGCACCGGTTTCGCTCACCGCGAGCATTATCAACTGCTATCAGTTTTTATTTAAAATATCATGCCTTTCCATCAAGAAGTGACAGTTAACACCTTAAAAGTCATATATATGATATCAAAAATTAGCTGCCACTCATCTAAATACAAACATAAGGCGAAGAAAAAACTATTTTCCCTTAACTCTATTTTATATCAAGATGAAAAAAAGCAATGTATTTTAGATCTAAAAAAATTATAAGATATATAGTTTACAGCTATTTCGACTATCATCTCGGATATTAAGCTAATATTGCTTTCAACTATATATCTTCTAAATTTTGTAGAACTAAAATACATTGCTATTTTTCTACCGTTATTTTTTTTGCTAATCCAGGCTAATATCAAAGTTTTTCAAAACTTTTGAATGTTTTGTTATATTTCTTCCACTATTGCTCACATAAAGATGTAATCGCTGCGGAGGTGAGCAAACGATCAAGATATTCATACTTTGTCATACACAAGAAAGCATTTCGAGGTAAGTCATTTTCATGATCAAATGGACGATTTCACATCCTTCAACTATTCATAAAGTAAAGCATAAAGATTGTTCCATCTCTAATTGTTTTAAATATAAGACAGATTAGTCAATATTTCAATATAAAAATATGCTCTTAGACCAAATTTTTGATACTATTACCTCTTTTATATTTCTAAGTGTCAACTATCAACACTCTCCAATGAGCCCCGTCTCAATAGTTCATATTTAGGCAATCAGAAAAATTAACACTGCCCACTTAGTGAAAAGCATACTTAACCATATCTTCAGAATTAATTTCATACAACTTGCCCAGAGAATCAAGTATGTTTTTATTTCAGACATATAACAAACAGCTGGTAATAATTTTTACATAAATCAATTGCAGGTATTGTACAAACGCGTGAGGTAATATTTAACAACTATGAAATATTTTAATTTGACGATTACCTTATTTGCACACACGCAATAAACTTTAGTGAAACAAGAATACTTGCAGCCACTTTTTAACGTATAAATTATTATGAAACATGGAGTGCTAATTTTGATCTGCGTTGCGAAACATACCGCTATAGTCTATTTGATCTTGACAGTAAAATATTACTATATTCGAAACTTGGAGTCGGGTCATTGAGCCAATATGCATTCAGTTGCGTAAAGAAGCTACTTAGTGACAAAAATTTTATTCAAAAATTTTGTTAAGCAGTGATGTGGAATGACTTCATATGTTTATTATTTTCAACCGGAAGAATTTAACGAATAACGAGCATTAGGTAATCTGATTTTTAAAAACAGTTTAATTAATTTAAAACAAACTTAGCAAATAAATCAATTTTATTGTTGAATTGACGCGGAAAAAAATCATTTTAAAAATCTTTAGCAAAACTAATCTTCCTTAATTATGTAATCATTTACAATGTACAGTATGTTTATTTCGTTTGAAATAACATATAGTTTAACATATGTCAAAAAATTTTGCATATTGAATACACTTAAAGTTAAAAACAGTGTAGCTTAAAAAGTGATTTAGTTAGAAAATTTCTTACAGTTTTTTTACCAAACATTTAATATTTTGATATAGTATCATTTCAATGCAATCCAAATACTAAATCAAATATTCAGTTATATGCGAGTTATATTTACGGTTTTTACTAACTAATTTTTGGTAACACCTACGTTAAGAAAAATAGAAAAAATGTGTTAATTTGATGTCATTATAAAAAATAACCGTGGAATCGACAATAACAAATTTAGCAAAACCGGTCCTGATTGAAATTACAAAAGTACATATCAGTGTGTTTTATTGTTTTAAGTATTTTTAATTGCATTTCTACAAAGAATTGACAATTACCTAGTTTTTAGTTCCAGAAATTGTATTTTTTTTTATTTATTACAATTAATTGTTACGTTTGCAGTAATTTTTCATAGTATTAAAACACACCGTTTTTTTGAGCAGACTTCATTTTCAATTGTTCAAAGTTGCAGTAATGCGATTGATGTCTTCCATCGAATACTAGTATCAGTATATTGTATTTCGATTGTTTATTTGCTATGCCAGATAGCTTTGATACTGAGAAATAGAAAAAAAGACAGCCAATAATCTACAACAATACAGCAAATATGTTTTATTATTTTATCAAGTGTTGTTTGGTAATATTTTTGGTGTCTATTTAAAGTAATCAACGTCACACCATTTTAGAAAGATGTTGGAAATAATAAATGGAAATAATTTTTAGAATTTTAAAATAATTTCCCATCAACAATTTTCAGTGTAAAAAGTTTCCTGTTCTTGGAATTTTTTTTCATAATAATTCTAATAGCAAGATTATTAGAAGTCTTTCTGTTCAAGGAAAGCTTGACAATTGGATAAAACTTAATTTAAAAAATAAGGTTATTTATTCTGGTAGCAGTTTCGATGTCCAAAGATTATCATTAGCTGCAATTCATGCTTAGAAATTTCAGAAGATATGTATTAAAATTGTAAAATAGAAGACCCTTTTTGATAGCTTTAAATTAATAGCTATTATATATCACAAAATATGAAAGATATTAAAATAAAAAGAATATCTTATGAAGAGATTTTGATCAAAACTCTTAGCGAACATTATCATTAGATGATCTTATAGTCATGTTCAACTAAAAAATATCAGTTGATGCCTGCAATTATCGTGAACGGTCCCAAGACAGTAAAAAAATTAATAGAAAGGCAAAACAGTTTGATGCATCGATAAAGTCATCAGAGGTAAATATTTTGTGCTTGGATAATTTGAAAATGAAATTATTTATCTATTCTCGGTTTCTTATCTTTTGTTGTTGTTTTTTTTTATAAATTCTATTTCTTTGAAGCTTTAATTAACATTGATTACAAACAATGTTTTTTGTTAGAAATCAGTGAATATATGTATATCCTATCACACTTCATTGTAACTGCGTTTGAAATTAATATATGTACATATCGTCAGTTGGTAATGAGCGAAACCGGTCCTGGCCATAAAACACAATACATCACGGAAATAGAATTAAAAATGTGTGTTTATTATTGAAAATATATTCAAGCATAAAGCTCTAAAATCATGTTTCGAAAGATGTTTAAATTCAAATTTAGAGCTAATAAAAAAAATCGAATTAATGATACAAGGCTGCAAGATTTTATATCTCATTGATGCCAATCCTAGATAACACATCATGTTTTTAATAATTTATAAACGACTTTATTAATGTATGAATTCGTATCCGAAAGCTTAAAAATCTGTGATGTTTACATGAATGAACTAAAAGTAGATCATAAATTAAAAATTTTAAACTAAAATAGTCACTTAAGATCACATATACATTGGTGGCATTCTTTTTACTTTAAAGGCTCAAACTATCTGTAATTTTATAATTATTAGCACGTCTATTCATTATGTTTTAACTTCAGTGTATCACAGGCAATTTACAATTTGAGGACTAGGGAAGTTGTCACATATAATCATTTCAAAAATCTATTTTTAACGGAGGCCAATTTGAATAAAGTTCATTAGCTGTCCGTATAATCTAAAATTGTCAACAAACTTCACTTAAAAAAATGAGATTGTATGGATCCATAGTAATTCAATCAGTCAATTTATTTTCGCCATTTACAACCGTTATATTTTTAAGTTGTTAATCGAAAGGCAACGTATTAAGTAAAAAAGAAAAAAAAAAACAGCATTCCTTATATACATATATGTCCGTAACTATTTCAGATTACATTATAGTAAGCATCTATATTGGTGCATATAAAAAATATTTGAAATTGAAATTTAGTGTTCGCGATCGGGTCGTAAAAATCTAAATAAAGCACAAACATTGTTTTTACGATATTCTTGCAACATTTCTTTTACCTTGACCAATAATTTCTCACTGCTTTGACTAAACCATTTTACTTTTCATTTCCAAGAAAACCTGTTTTTGTAGTATAAAATGTGTGCTGCGAACACTCCTCGTATTGCATGCAACACACCAAATTATATATTATATTGCATAACAAATCAACACCAATTTAAATATTAACGTAATTGATATCATATATATTACAAAATTTATGTTTTGCAGTTTATTTGGGCCAGTTTTTTAAAAGTTTAATTAAAATTGTGTACCCTGTTATTATGTTTAAATATTTGCAACAAAATTAAATTTATTCGCTTTATTAGACGCACTTAATATTTTTTTTAAAAATTACCAATCACTTTTTTATGAACAATTTCTGTACTGAGTTTCTTAAAACGAATACGCGTTAACAAGGAAGTGTATTGATTTATAAAAAAATATTTTATTTTTAAATAAACATTCTTTATTTCAAAATAATATACCTAATGGTTTATTTTCATTGGAATCTTATCAACCAGGTTTTTTTATAGTATTTTTATCCATACTTTTAAAGTGACAACATCTTTCCTTACGCAACGAATGAAACATACCAATAACTATAGGTCAAAGATTTTTATGTTCCTAGCTTTCGCGTTCTGGCTATATACTTCCTTTAAAAGAGTGTTAATCACTGTAATATGATTATTTTTCGCTTAAAACAAATTCTTTTAAGATACTTATAAGCATATGATCCCACACACTTTGTGCGAAAAAAAGCATTGTATTTTAGTTCTCCAATTTTTTTTATAAGATATAGTTGATAGCTATTTCGGCTCACGCCATCGTCAGAACTACGACGATAGTTCTGACGATGGCGTGAGCCGAAATTGCTATCAATTATATCTTATAAAAAATTTTGGAGAACTAAAATACATTGCTTTTTTTTCACCGTGTTTTAATGGAGTTCTACCAAGTAAATTCCTATTCAAACAATAAATAAAATATTAGCCTGAACAATAGAAAAAACTACACTTTACAAGTTTAATATAAGTAAATAAAAAAATCAAATTTATTCATATATTTTTGTTTAATATAATGTTTGTGTGTACTTTTAATTTATAAAGGCAACTTTAATTTTATTTATTTATTTGCGGAACCGTTACTTTACCAGTTTTTTTTCATGTAGATTCAAATATTCAATATAGCCACTGAAACTATCGAGTTATTGTGAAATTAAAAGGAGAGATTCAGAGATTTTTTTTTAGATTTGTCGAACACTGTAGAAAATCATTGAATTTAACACCACAACCAATGGAATTATAATAATTTCTAAACTATATTCCTCATAAGAGCTTGAAAGCTTTTAACGGAAATACAATACTATAACGTTTAAATTATTATTGCATTATTTTAGTTTAGTTTAATACAAAGTAACAATATTTACCGTTAAAGATAATAATAGAGATATATGTGCTTTTTTTTCACTACGTAATATATAGGGAATTTGATAATCATGTCTCTTACTGCAACAACAGGTGGAAACTCAATAATATTATATATACCAATAGATTATGCAAAAGTAACTCTACAAACGTCAATGAGACAATGCGGAAATTTGCATAATAAAATGAATTGAAATATTTATTAGTAACAATTTTATAAATATTCAAACAATCTAAGAATCTTTGTTTTATCAGTTATAGTTATGCAAATTTGATAAAATACTGGTGTGAGAAGACATAATAACATAAGGTCAAATGAGAGTCTGCATTAATTTAAAACATCTTAAGTTTATGTGTAAACCATAGCTTCTCTATATTCCAATTCCAAATCGTATCTTTGTCGTAGATTTTCTCGACTCCTTACTGACTTTAAACCTTACACTATTTGTTAATTTTACAAAGACAAATGCAGCCATATAATTTATACTTTGCCTTTAAATAATACGAATGCTTTTCTTTATTCCTCTCAAATTTCGTTTAAGCCTTATTGAACAGAAACAATTTGACCGCCTTATTATACAAATAAATGAATTCGTAACAAAGCTACTAAAAGAGATAAATAAAAAAATATCTGAATTGTTGATAGGTGCAAGCTTTAAAGCTATGAACACGGACAATCAGTGTTACCCAACGGAGATTTGTGCTGTTAAGAAAGCACACACTGTATTCTTAAAAATATTACTGATTATTACAATTATTCTTACAATGTGTGAAATAATAATATATATATATAAAAGACACTAAACTTTAAGTGTCGGCGGTTAGTTTATACGAAAATAATTATTCAACTTGTTTAAACAAAAAAGATCGATACTCTATAAGACACAAACCAGACCTTCACAATAAACTGTTTTCGGTTTTTGAACTCACAAGAAATCCGAGTGACGCTGTGATAATTGACACGATGGGAGTATTGTCACTTTGAATTTGCAATCTATTTTTTGTAACCAATTCTAATCTTATAAGAAGCAGTGCAGTCCTGTTATCATGCTAATTAGTGGCTAGACGTTTATTTAGTTTAAGAATAAGTTTTGTTTTTTCGCAATACATATTCATAACATTTGACAGATCAAAAAAAATAGAAGAATAATTACATATTTAAGTAAAAACACCGAACCTCTTCTCTAGCACAGAAGCTTTCTGCAAGGGAAATCTAATGACTGGACAGGTCAAACCAATAAATGCGTAGCTTGTTTTTGAAGCTTTTTGTAAGTGTGACATTACTCTCGTTTGAATATTTTTAATTGCTTTTGATTGTGTTATAAGAATAAATACGTTCATATTGAATATGTCTGGACATGTAATACGACAGGTCAAAACACGTGTCGCTTACGTGTTAAGAAAAAGCGTCTGCAAATTAATCAATGTTAAAGTTCAAATCTCTATAAGTATTAATTCTATAAATAAATATACGTCACACTTATAATCGAAAGGTTTTTGTATAAAAATAAATAATCGTATATCTATATAAAATATGTTATTATTCGTAATATTCCTGAAGTTTTTTTCGCCTTTTTTTCATATTTTAAATATAGCAACATCGAGACATGTCCACTGCAGATGATGAGCAGGAACGACCCACAAAATTCATTTAGCGTAATTTTGTGTCTACAGTCGCAAGGCCGAAATTCGCGAACACAATTAAAGACAAGAATTTCCATCAGTAAAAAAATAATGTATAAAAAAATGATTACGGAAACCATTTAATCTTGACAAAAAAAATTTAAGTTATAAAATTATTTTGGTTGCACGAAAATAACATTAAAAACCAGTCTAGCATTTGCCTGAAATAACAAATGACCCTTAATTTTACTTACATGTCATGAACATACGTGGCCTTAATCGTGAAATTCAAATTTAAATATGATTCATCTCAAAATTATGTTTGAAACAAATAATCATAAAAACCTTCAACTGATCATTATATTAATTAAAACAGCTCAAGTAGTGGTAGTTGAGCGTAATGATTTTTGTACTTTTATACACATTTTGAAGAAAATAGCCCATTAAATAAAAACAGTTTGATTTTCGACTGTTAATATACGAATGTATATCTTTAAATATTTTGATAATCAACTGGATAACATATGTATTTATGTTTGATTATATGATTATCCACACACTTAACGTCAATAATTGATGTAATTGCAACGAAACTTTATGTTCTTCATGTATTTCAATGTTGGCTACATTATTAAGTTAACTGATTCTCACTACTCTATTCATATCAATCCAATAAATATATTAGAGAAAATAATCATAGAATATAATATTCTTTTAAGCCTGTACTACAAAAAGATTTTTATTCCCTATAATAATATATATTTTAAATGGTATAACAATAATTAAAAATATATTTTAATATTTATTTTATACTATACATAGCATGTTATATATTTTCTACCAATACAGTGAACCAGAAAAAAATAATTAAATGCCCGAGAAGATATGCTAAGCTATCTATAATCGATTAAAGATATTAAATATGTAAATTATCATTAAACGTAAACGTTGAATCATCGTTCAAAGTTTTCCATAAATCAAGTTTATGTAATGCAATAATTATAAAACACTTCAGAAATAATAAAATAGATATTTCAATGAGAAAAAATTATTTTATTATTTCATTATTGTATTTTGAATAAAAAGTCTCTGCAGAAAAGATTGTATTAAGATATTATTGATTTAATGCGGACTTAGTATGTGGTACTGTATGATATATTCAGTTAAATATTCAAAGACTGGTTTAAATATTTTTTTGTATATTATCATTTACTAATGTGTATTTGGTGATACACGCTTTTTTATAATTTATGATATCGACTTAAAGTGCTAGATGGAATTTCAATGTCACTTTGAAATGTTAAAACATTCTACGACCCGGGTTTCGCCTTTCGGCTTGTTACACGGATGCTCAATAACTGACTGACAGAATGCATGAAGATGCTGGAAGGCGAGCCCCGGATCGCTAGTGACAAAACATGTGGAGTCGCACAAAGTTTTATCAATTGAAGCAAACTTTTTTTATATAACTGTATTTAAAATATGTTAGCTTAGGAATTTTTAAAAATAAATAATAAGCATTGTTAGTTTTAATTTATTGATTGAATTGGCATTCACTTGGTAGAACTCCATTATAACACGGTGAAAAAATAGCAGAAATAGTTCTGACGATGGCGTGAGCCGAAATAGCTATCAACTATATTGGTTAAAAATAATTTTGTAGAATCAAAATACATTGCTATTTTTTCACCGTGTCATTGTTAGTTTATTTATTAATTAATATAGCACATGATGGCGTTTTATAGACTAATTCAAAAGCAAACGTTTCGCATGAAAAATGTGTAAATTTTGTTCTTACGTAGAAGGCTGAATGTTATTAAGGATAGACTGTGTATTTTGTTGATCGGGTGAATTAAAATTACGCTAATTCCTAGAATATCAAACTTTGAACGATTTTGAAACGTTGATTTATTATCATCAATAACTACAAGAAGTCTGTTGTATAGTGTCAAGTGTCACTTCTTGCTGGAACGATATTACATTCAAAATGATAAAACACATTTTAAAATTTATAATCAGAACCAGTTTCACTCATTGTGAGCAAAAAACAATACATGAAGCTTTCCCAGCAGGAACGCCTTTGGGAGATTGGCCACTGAGGACAAAAATTAAAAGACAATATTAAATCCGGTACAATATAATCTCAATAAAAAGGAAGTATGTATATCTAATTTTTAAGCTAACAGGAGATTCAGAAGACGGTATTTTATTTCTAAGCGAGACGAAGTGGCATGCTGAATACGACTCATGTATGATAATTTTTTTGGCATCAGAAATTAGTGGTCATTATTTAAACGATATAATAAATTATAACAGCCTTAGCGGGTCTTATCTTTTTATACCTTTCCGTGTGCGCCGCACAATTAACACATAAATTAAAATCGGGCCCGCTACAATATTTTGAGCAACATAAATACTATGAATGTTTGTGGTCAAAGATTTACGTCCGTGACCATGTATGTAACCGACAAGGTCAATAGCCGAGTTGACAGATGAACGAAAAAAAAGATTATAACCTGTATATGTCTGTCCTTTAAAAACACGTGATGTACTTGAATTGATTCATCAAAAGAAATATGTAGAAAAAAAATAGTACAAAAATTATTCGGGGAAGCGCATATTTAAAAAAGATATTTCGTCTGCACCTTAAAATGTCAAAATAATAATTTTGTGAATGTCACAATTTCCACGAGATATGCCGAAATAAAATGTTGGGTAATTTACGCCCTAAATGTTTAGAATGTCACTGAAAGCTTTCGTAATAAAAGCGTGCTTCATAAATAAATTATGACATATTATATACATTTTTACTATTAAGATATAATTTCATAAGAATTATTTACTTCCGCGGTATCTATGATACAAATGAAAATATAATTGATTAAAAAATATTTATAATTTGGTAGTTTTACTCTTTTTAAATGTATTTCCAATAAGAATGTATAATCACATCAAAAATAAAATGAACTTTCAATCATTGAGCTTTCATATTTGCTTTAGACGACTTAAAGTAAATTATACAAAATTATCATACAAAATCTACCACAGAATAAAAATGCACATATTTCACCTGAAAGCTGTACCTGATTTGATAGTAATAATTCTGAAAGAACATTTTTTATCATGTAATCTCATACGCTTATTTGGTTCTCAGAAACAAGGTAGTTTTATATCTTGTCATTAATAGTCTGTCGATTAAAATCTTCCATGTTGTCTTGAGAGTAAACGATAATATAAGTATTCCTGATTAGCACGTTATAATTTTAATTGTCACCTTGTCTAATACGATCATATTGCCGTGATGCAATACCGGACGCAATTTAATGCTAATTGTGAAACTGGGGACTAGTTCAGGGTATTTCCCTTAAGGGCTTCGTGAAGCGATTGTTTGCCGTTTCTCACGGTAGTGTGTTGCGTGCGTCAGTAGAGAATCGTAGATACTTATTGACCGTGACGCATTGTGACGTATTGATTACGTCATAACATCTACGCCGCAGGTCTACGTTCGACAAAATATCATAGTGGAAAAATCTTGCAGATTTTTCCGACTTTTTTTCAACACTCGGAAAGCATAGCAGTTACTGTGAGAATAATCACTATATGGATTTTTGTTGGCAATTAATTTTCAATAAAAATAAATCATTTTTCATACTCTTTTTAGTTACCTAAAATTTTATTTTATTTCGAATAGTAATTGCACTACTCTAGTTATTTCGATCACGATATACGCGCTGATTACTGTACACACGGGATCGAATCCCAAAACGGACAGATCGATATGAAAACTTTTCAATCAACTTTAACAGATTTTATTTTGACGGTATGTTGTTTGAAATTCACCCCTACCAATCCTATTCTTAATACTAGGCGAAGCGAAAACGTACTGCTTAGCATTACTTCTGCATTTTTCTCATCCGTCTATCAAAGCTCTTTTCGAAATTGATGAACTATTTAGCAAACAGTCTTTGCAGGAGAATGTATACGTCGTATATACTCCACATTAGGAGCGTACATAATATTTAAAAAAAACTGTAAATTTCTTTTTGAGAAACCATTACATTCATACAAATTAAACAGATTTATTGTACCAATTCCATTATTTTATTATGTTTGATTCATCGTGAACCTTTTGTTCTAATAGTTATAGCAAATGATAATAAAATAAAAGTATTTTATCAGAACGATAAATATGATAAATGTAATAAATAGTACATAGTTTTGTCAAGGATTTCCAGTTTTATTGAAAAAATGATCAATATTCAATTAATGTGGTTTATTAGATTTAAGTCGACAATCTAATTAAATTATTGCATCGTAATGATGAATAGTAATTGGTCGAAAAAGCCACCGATGTGCCTAATAAGTCTCGTTATATCTTTGTGGTCATTCAGGTTGGTCAATAGAAGTTAGGTAAGCACTTGGTAATGATAATTGTTTGTCATTAGCACATCCTAAGGTCAGTGTCAATCTATAATCCGCAGTTCGTTGTGGTTAAGAATTATTCGGCATTTATGACAAACCCTTGGCATCCGTGCTCGATTTGTAGCGCGTGACAATTCATATAATTTAATTAAAACGTTTTTTAGAGCATACTCACGACAATATATCTTTATCATATTGGAATAAATGAAGATAACATCAATAATCAATACACTCGGCTAAGTCAAATTAAAATTGAAAAAAATCATTAAGATCGAGAGAACACTAATAATTTAATGTATGTATTTGCTAAAATATTTGCAATAGATTTATGAATATTTGATTGTTCTTAGAAAGAAAAGTGTTTCGTTTCATTTTTAAGCATCTTCAAACTGCCATAATATGCTTCTTCTAAGTGTGTGTGTGAGAGAGTGCAAAATTTTCATTTTAAATTCATTTTTTATTCAACTTCGAATTCATGCCACACATTATGTCTTACTAGGTCATAAATATTTAAGTTAGGGTACGGGATTATATTATATATACGGCATTTTCTTTTATAAAATCGAATACAAAAAGTAACTCTAATATCCGAATTCGATTTGGTTATTTTAGATTTATAAAATCAGACATTGGTAATCCAAATATTTACGTACAATTTTAAAATTATGTTAAAAGTTAAAAATAACACACTACTTGAACTTATACGAAAAGGCAATAAAATTTACATAAATTAATACAACATCGGTATTGCTCACCGTTTGGAATTGGTTATAAAGATAGACAGACAGACAGACACGTGTATTTACTGTTTTGATTTAAATATTTTTAGATCAAAAAAATTATCGATTGCTTGAGATTGTTGATTAAAAATATTTTTGAAAAACATTGATTATATTGTTTTAGCCATGAAGTTTTAGTATAAAATATCGCGATAAATCTTTTATTTTAATGATAAAAGTAATGCAATATAATTTTAGGCGTTTTAATCACTAATTTTTCGGCCAAAATTTATTTTGATTTTGGCATTAACAAATAAGCAAGGTTCGTAAATAATTCTTAAAGACCTCAATTGAAAGGCTTTTAGTGAACAAAAATGGTTCTGTATATCTGGGATAATATACGTAGAAACTGGTATTTAATTTGATAAAGCTAAAAGCATAATTTATTTTTATATCAATTCATACGTCAACGAGGTACTAGTTAATTAATTACTTCCCTAAATAAATCATGTTTTACGTGAAGTAAGTAACATTATTATTCAAATAAAATATTTGCTATTGGTACGTGCTATATTCTATGTAAAGGTTGACGATGTTAGCAGTGTTACTATAATGATTTTAGATGATAGATTTTCAACTTCTTTTTGTTTAATTCTAACTATTTTTTTTTTTTAATTAATTTAATTTTACAAGATTTCTGCGATACTGTTCTCAATGAGGTGGAGGAAAATGGTTTTATTTAGATTTTCATTTATTATAACAGCGTCTTCCAGGAGTATATGAAGTCTAATATTTTTGAGATGGTTTTTCACGCGTTAATATCACATTATATAAATACAAAGTCAATAATTGTGTATAGGAAAAAAAATATTATATATAATTTTAATCGCTATAAACGCAATCTATCCATCTATATGACTATATGACTATAATCTAGATGACTATAATCAAATTGGCTTTTTGGTCAAACGTTCGAATACCCAGATATCGACACTTTGGTATATTGAATGTTCATCCAATGGCAAAAAATGTGATATATGACTTTTTAATTAACCATTTGATCAAATATTAAAACAAGAACAGTTAGAAGGAACAATTAGGTTTGTATAAGTTATATCCCAACATCATATTTTCCTTACATTTGAACCTTAAAAAGGTATGAGACAATAATGATTTCGATTGGCTCCAAGAAAAATACCTTTATTCTGTCGTATTACATAATCCATGCATTCGTCCTTATATATTTAAAACTGAAATAATCACATTTTTAACAAAAACATAAATTCGTGACTGAGGAAACCGAGTCCACCAATCATCGCGAGCGCTGTCACTTATAATATGTCAAACAGTATTGCAAACGCCAGAGATGAAAAAAAATTGGTTCCTTATTAGAGAAAATATATAATTGCGGCTTGCCTGACGAAGAATTTTTTTTTCCTTTGGCAATATGTAGAAAAAACACTTATTTCAGATTACCATATGTACAATAATCAATATTAAAATAAACATTTAAGGTTTAGTAACAGTTAGAACTTTTAAACTGTTATTTTTTAAATATTTATGTTAAATACCTAAAAGTCAATTTAAAAAAAAATTATGAAAATTTTAAGAACTCCTTTAAGCCGACTTGAGAGCGAAAATAACAAAAAACCTTTGTGACTAGAAGTTTTTCGAATAATATTGTTCGATCTTTGTATAATATATAATATATTGACGGCTTGGCAATGATTTTAAGTAGCATATGTAAATGATAAAACTGCCTGCTATTAGCTTGACGATTAAAAGTTATCATACAAAGCAGAACAGTAAAAAAATAAGCCACGTTATATTTTTGACGGGATATAAATAACCAATATCTCAGAATACACATTACAGTACAAACACATTACTGACACAAAATAATCGACAAAATTCCCCTCATTTTATAATCGGTGAATAAATGTATAATGAAAATGCGAAAATAACACTAACGTTTATAAGATTGTAAATATTTTTGTATATCTCAAAAAAGATTATATATTCCATGAATTAGGCGAGTTTTTTCACACAGTGAATAAAATAACAATGTATTTTAGTTCTACAAAATTTATAATATATACGGTTGATAAATATTTGGCTTACGCCATCATATAACGATATTTTTTTATTAGTATAACAAGATGATGATAAATCTCTTTTCAGTGAAACTATAATAAAAACGCTCGATATTCACTACGTAAAAATGTGTTTCCTCAAGATTTAAAATCTTTAATATACCATGTAATAATTAGTGTTAATAATCATGAATTAACGACATTATATTTGATTGCATAGATATTTATGATGCCTTGATTAACTCCGTACTATCTCAACTCTTTGAATGCTATAATACTTTTCAATATCTCACCAATAAATGCTATCAATCTTTCCTATTCTATATGAAAACAGTATTACATTTAACTCGTTACAAGAAATGCACTGTATCAATCGGAGAAAAATTTAAGTAAAACTATTTGATGATATTATTTCTTCATTAATTGATTTAGGTATAAGAAATAATTAACGATTATATGGTTGATTTTGATTATTAAGACTCAATACAAACGCACTTGAATTTACCGTAATGCGATGTATGTAATAAAAAGCGGAGTAATGTTCTCTTTTTTTATTTAAATCAGTAAACAATAAATGAGAAGCATGCACAAACTTTGCAATAATTCTTAAATATATGGTTGGCATCTAACATACATGTATTTATTTCAAATAATAAAATAATTTGTAATTAATCATATACGTTGATATATTCAGTTAGTATTCTCTTAATAAAAATGTTTTCCTTAATTATTACTGATTATTGATTTTTACAACGTATTTTACATAAAAAATCATAGTAAAATAAATGAATAAATTTACGATTTAACAAGTTGGTGACAACGATCGTAATTAGCAATTCACATACAGTGATAGATCGCTGTTAAACAGTGAAATAACTAAACAATGCGAAGCAATAGCGACTATTTCAACCGCTATTTTTATCCGATTATTATCATTTTGTAATTAATCATATACGTTGATATATTCAGTAAGTATTCTCTTAATAATTTTTTTTTCCTTAATTATTACTGATTATTGATTTTTACAACGTATTTTACATAAAAAATCATAGTAAAATAAATGAATAAATTTACGATTTAACAAGTTGGTGACAACGATCGTAATTAGCAATTCACATACAGTGATACATCGCTGTTAAACAGTGGAAGAACTAAACAATAGCGACTATTTCAACCGCTATTTTTATCCGATTATTATCATTAATTTCTCTGAAAAAGATAGTTTCAACCATTAAGCAAAAAAATAATTTCAACGACTTCTGTGGATAGAAGTTTCATTTGTAAAACATATGATAAATAATTTAATAAAATAATACTGTGAAATAGCAGTCAAAAATTGATTGATGAATCATTTCAATCTGTCTTTGATATCTTTTTTATAAATTTTCCATTACGTCTGTAAATTTAAATGCTGTCAATTACTGCAAAGTTTCCATGAAAATTTATGCACGATCGATTCAAATAGGGTTTTTTTTACAAATTACTTCAAGATTGAAAACGGATACAGTAATAAATCAGTTATTGTGATTACGCTATTAAAATAATAAATTCATTGAAAACAGTGCTTATGAACATTTTAATTAATTTTCTATGGAAAATAGTTTTCAATCAAAATCGGTCATGAAGTGATAAATTACTCATATGAGTGCGAAATGACCTTTCGTCCTTATATTGGATGCATCTTCATCACGCTTAATATTATTTATTATATTTTAATGTTTATTTTCACGATTATAATAATAAAGGATTTTTTATAATCTTAACGAGAAAACGCACTTTGGTAATTAGGTAAGGGCACATAAATTTAATGAAAAAATCCTTTTATATTCTATTTTATGTAACTAATGGAATGAGTGGTCGGTGGCAAAATTAAAACACATATAATGCTAAATTTGAATTGTTACAACTTTTTACGATTCCACATGTTTTATCACTAACGACCCGGGTTTCGCCTTTCGGCATCGTCAGGCAATCTATCACACGGATGCAACAGTACTGACTGAAGGGTGAAACCCGGGTCGTTAGTGACAAAACATGTGGAATCGTACAAAGTTGTAACAATTCAAATTTGATGTTGAAATTCTATCAAGCACCTTCAATCGATGTCATAAATTATATGTAATGTTATTGTATTGCACGATTTGTTAATTTATTTCTGAGAATAACCACTGTGTTATCAAATTTATTCAGTAATATTTTTAATATGATTGTAGTTTATTGATAGTTGACAATTAAAAATATAAAAGAGTTAACAGTGTAAAAATTTTCGTCCAGAATCCAATTTTTGCAGTGAAATATAGTCTGATTTTTCTTAATAATCCCCATTAGTTTGATTAACACGAATACAACTGAATTTAATTTTGAGAATTTCATAGTCGAATATTTTTTATATAGATCAACAGTGAACGATTCAGTTTAGTGGTTATTTTTCGATGACGACGATTGGGTAAAGATTTTTTCTTATAATTCATACATGCGTATTAAAAGCCACAATTAACGTCCCACAAGGCCGCATGCTTCCAATCCTTACTCTGTACAGTGAATATCATTGAATTTTTATGCGGTCTAATTAACACGGAATTCACAATCCTTAAAAAAATCATTCGATTTTCATTAATTATCAAAACCGCAAAAAGACACTTCTTAGATAAAATGACATACCGATAGTGATTGAGTAAAAATATTGGTATTGAATAAATGTTTAGCGTTATTTTTTTTCGATTTAACTAAGGCTATTTACTGTTACTGGTTTTTAACAGTGAATATTTTTCTTCTGATATTTAATTTTTAAAAAATATTGAAAAACGTTAAATAATTTCACGAAGCAGACACACTTCTTTTAGTATATAAAACACTTTCACACTCTACGGATGACTGAACGAATTGAATTTTAAAATTTTCCTTACGTACTAGGGTGATTGGTGGAATTTCATTATCAAATTTGAATTTGTTGAATTTTTACATTCCTTTATATTTTATCACTCATGACCATAGTTTTGCTTTTCAAATTCTTTAGATTCTATTCATTTCTATTGCGTAGAGTGCCAAAAAAATAAACCCGGGGTCGTGACTGACAAAACGTGTGAAAATTTACAATATTTCAAGTATTTAAATTGGTCATCTTGGCTTATAAAAAAATATGTTTATATTAAAAAAATTTAAAAAACTTTTTAACGTGACCGTTTAATTGAAATAGCGTGGAAAAATTCAACCATTTTTTATAGCTTAGATTAAATAGAAAGGCTAACTCAAGGATACCATAATTATATAGGTTTAATTCGGAATAAAAATATAACTTTATAAAGGTATCATTAAATCATATCATCGTTGTAAAAACTTATTTTGGTATTATTAAATTTAACTAGCGTTTGTATATGATAATTAGAGCATTTATATTATACCAAGTAACATCTGAGCTTATAAAAATAATGTCCGGTTAGTGAGCCTTGACAACTTTAGACGGAATGTTATGATAATTGAATTCACTCAACGCGTGTTTATAACGTTGGCTTAAAATAAAGGATATATCAGTGGTCATATAAATTTTAATTACTAAAGTTTGGTAATTGATTTTTTTGCGAAACATTATTAAACTATATATTATATGTTTATAAATTTTACACAATTTGGCGTTAAGGTACTGTGAGTGTCAGGCTATAAATTAATTTAAAAAAATATATATATATTACGTAAGCTCTCGTCATTGAGTCAAACTTCATTAAAATTTTGTCTATTGTTCATTTCGACACAAAAAAAATATTTTGGCATAAGCTTGGAGTATAACACATATGCTACTATGTAAAATAATTGTCGTGTAAATAACATTTATAATTGATTATTATAGATTATTTTTTTAATTTGTTTACCTTCAGAACAACTTTATTATTTCTACATTTAATATTGTTTGCGGCTTTGAATCAATTATTTTAAATAATGACACGTGACTCAGTATTTTTTACAATTAACTTCATCTCGGGACTGCAACAATGTCATTTGTGAATTTGTATACAATAGTAGATCGATGAATTAGTATCATTTTACTGTGATACAAATATAGTGTGAAACGACAAATATTTTATGTTTATATTTCCTATATTAAGTCATATTTTAGTATTTTGCCTGACATTAAGTAGTTGGATTCAAAAGAATTCGACCACAAGGAATAGTGCCAGCCGAATAGGTGAACTGAATTAAAAATGACAGTCACCATTTTGCGTTTGTTAACTGCGTTCTGCATGTATATTAAATTAAAATTTGAAAATTGTCTCCTAATTCGAGTCGTAAAAATCTTTTTTTTAAAAAAAATTTATACCGCGATCGTTATCACTTTTAAGGAGTTAACTGTCACTTCTTGATGGAAAGGCATGATATTTTAATTAATAAAAACACATTTTTAGTACTTATTTTTACAATATATTTTTTGACCATGACCGGTTTCACTCATCGCGAGCATTATCAACCGATAAAATAGAATTTACAAACAAGTCTATTTATAAAATTTATCTGTATTAAAGGGTGCTACCTTCATCCAATCTTATATAAATCATGGGTTGAAGAACCAAGAAACAATTTACAGGAAATCATACAATATTAATATTAATTAGTTGTTAAAATGAAATGTTTCTTAGTTCCCATGGTTTTGTATATCTGCTACCTTTAACTCAAATGTTTTTTACATATATATACGTGTTTGTAAATTATACTCTATCAGTTGATAATACTCACGAAGAGCGAAACCGGTCCTGATCAACAAATATATTGTGGAAATAAGTACTAAAAAATGTGTTATTATTATTAAAAAAAAACGATCGTTAACGCTTTGAAATTGGTTCAATATATTATTGTATATAAAAACAGGTGTTGTATTTTCTTGATTAACAATATACATGCTCTTGCGTAATACAATTAAATGGACAGTTATAATTATAGACAAGCAAAACATCTTATTGAGCGGCTTTTCAGAAAATGGTGCGGATACGAGTGCAATTTTAACTGAGTAATAACATAGTATATATTCTATTGATCATAATATTTTAATTGCGCGTTTTTTTCCGGTAGAATTATTTTCATAAAGTAATGTGTTATTGTGTTATTGACGAAACAATTAAAATATGGGGCTTGAATCTCGTTTTTCTTATCGCCCACGTTTCATATTTTACGGCGTCATTAAAATTATGATTTACAATTAATGAAGCATAACAAATAGTAATTAAATTATTTTTTTACTGTTTTCCTGCATATTATTTTGCATGTTTATAAATATATCATAACAGATCATACGATATCAAGACAACGTTTCATCAAAAAGACAATAACTAGATTAAAAACAATTGCGCAAAACAAAAAAAGAAATTCGGTCATTCTAAATTGAAAGAAGATACAAAAAAGTAAAAAAAAACGAATCTTAGTGTAAGTCAATTGTAGGTTTTTATGCTTTATATATATATAACATTCATCTTTTGATTAATGCAACATATACTTTCAAAGTGGGTTATGCAAATGAAGGCTGCTATTTGAATTTTCTTTCACTAAAAGCTCATTCAAAATCATGGTATAGCTTACCTAAAAGGTTTTTCAATAGAGGCGCTTAAAAATGGTTATCACTTTTAATGTGTTAACTGTCACTTCTTGATGGAAAGGCATGATATTTTAAATAATAAAAATACATTTTTTTGTACTTTTTTCCCCAATATATTTTTTGATCAGGACCAGTTTCGCTCATTGCGAGCAGTTAACACATTTACAGTGATTAATGAAGCGCGTATGGCTGAATTTACTGTCTTATTTAAAAAATTAAAATTAAAATAATCTTAAGTATCTCAGCATATTTAGTTGTTAATGCTCGCGATGAGCAAAACCGGTCCTGATCAAAAATATATTGTGGAAATAAGGAACAAAAAAAAGAGTTTTTATAATTAGAAAAAAAAAATTTATGTTATAGAAGTTACTTAATTGACATCTATCAAATTTGTTTTCAATTGTGTAATAAAATACGACAAATTACAACAAAAATTAGTAGCATTTAAATACTCGTGCAAATTATTAAATTCGGATAAACATTCTTTACGACCAATTTGAGGGCATGCCTATGCCGCGCAGAAGGTGACGTGAACTGACCACCAAGATCGCGAGATTTATCGCCCTTAGACTTCTTCTCTTGGGGCTATCTTAAAATTAAAACAATTGACGCCTTCAAAGTCAAGATAAAAAACGCCCTCCAACGAATTCAACTAGATTAATAGACTGTCACCAAGCAAAGCCGTGTGGAGCATTGGCACGGCGTTATATTTTACATTCGATGCCATAAAATATATCATTTCAAATAAAAAAACAGATGAGTGAATATCTCACACAAAACTTGTTTTATTACACTATTTAAAGACCCTATATATACAAAACACTTCCTGATAGGTAATTTAAAGTTCAAGCCAAGTAAAAAACGGCTAGATTTTGTTATTTATTTAGTATTTCTTCGCTGTTAATAAATAACATATATATCTTATTCGATTTATCTTAATGCTATGTGGTGACATTCTTCTAAGGGCAATTACCATCATAATCAGTATTGCTTGCTAGAGTTGTATAAATCTTACACGGTGGGCAAGTCAAAAGTCAATAACATTTTATTTATTTATGATAGTACATATTTGGAAACAAGCCCACAATTCGATAAAATAATCAATGCAAAAGACTGTTAATTTGAAAATTAAAATTCGTTAACACCGTGAGCCACCTTAGGGACCAATAAAAAGTATATATTACCTAATTTGACATATCGACTGAGGGCGTTCAATAAAATTTCAACATCGAATTCGAAATGCTAAAATTTTTTACAATTCTTTACGTTGTGTCGCTTTCGATTGAGTGGGTTTTCAATTGTCAGCATCAAACGTTACATTACACGAATGCACTCAAACTGATAGTACGTAAAGAGTTTACATCGTTTTTTATGTTGTGAACAATCAAGTTTTTTTTAGATAGACGATAATGTCCATCGATATGTTTTCTTCGTGTTTATAAAAAAATCTCAACAGAATAATTAAACTTTTGCGTTAAAATTTTAGGGATTAAGATGAGAATTGTGCCGTAAAGAAGAAGATATATATTTTAATAAAAGCTAGAACGTAAAATGATTTTGCGGTGAAAAATATTTACAAAGCATTACATACATCAATCGTTCAATTAAATTTAAAAAATATTTTATAAAAATGTTTTGACTATAATAAAAGATGAAATAATTTTATTTGGTTTGCTTTTGGAACTGGTTTAATTCTGGCATGTCTTGTTTGAATATTTCATTATATATTATACATACTTATTATTCAGTACATGTCTCAATTATTTACTGATAAATGAATTCTTAATTCATGATTTTATATTTCCTGGTGTCAATAAATATATTTTTTTAAGGATAAAATTGAGAATTTCACCAAATATTCTATGATTAACAAGAACTGTTTTTGTTACTTAAAATATCATTCCCTTTTATCAAGAAGTTACAACAGCTTTGCTCCTTTTTGAATGTTAATAATTGACGAGTTATGGTAAAAAAAATGTTTACTTTATTTTTATCTACGCCACGTTCTCAATTGCAAGTCAAAACATCATAGTACATCCATATTGATTAGAATCAATAATTTTTTAAAACAATAAATGAAAGATAGTAAACATTGCTAAAGATTAATACAAGTAAGGTATGCCCTTACTTGGCTACGCCAATCGAAATCAGCAATTAAAATGATGAAATTTTATAATATCAACTGATGAAATTTAAATATCTAATTTGAATTGTTGAAAGTTTGTCAGATTCTACATGTTTCGTCTGACAGAACTGACTGAATTTATGATATCGACTGAAGGTGCTTGATGAAATTTGAGTTGTTACAACTTTGTACGATTCCACATGTCAGTTCTGTTGCATCCGTGACATGGTATACCTGAAGATGCCGAAAGGCGAAACCCGGGTCATTAGTGACAAAACATGTGGAATCGTACAAAGTTGTAACAATTCAAATTAGAACTGACAGGTCTGTCAGTTCTATTGCATCCATGTGAAATAATGCATGAAAATGCCGAAAGGCGAAACCCGGGTCGTTAGTGACAAAACGTTTGTAATCTTACAAACATTCAAAAATTGAAATATGGATGCAATTTCACTCAAAATCTCTTATCATAAGCTTTATTCAAGTTAATTACAATAAAGTATAAAATTTCACGCCAGATATATTTTTTAAATCTATTTTCGCCTTATTTTTTTACTAGAAATGCTTGTCACTTAGATACACAACCTTTCTTTAGCGAAAATAATAAAGCTATAAAATATACAATATGATTAGAATAAGTGTAAAAGTTAGCCAATCGCTCTATATACCGGTAACAAATCTATCTGTTTGTTTTAAATTGTATGAGGGTGTGTGAATTTGAAAAACTCATGCAACAAAATCGAAAAAATCAAAAGAAGTTGTTCTTACTGGGATTTAATTCTGTATACAGTGAAACCTCGATTTTACGTTTTCCAAGGGACCCTGAAAAAAAACAGTAATTGCGGGAAACGGTGCTTCAAACGCTTGGAATGGAGGAAATCGGGTAATCGGGTAATCGGGAAACGGTCAATGCGGGACTATTTAACATTTTTCTTATGGGAGTTTGACGGGACTATAAAAAAAAGCGTTCCAGCCGGGAAAACGTATTATGCGAGAATGGTTGATCGAGGTTCCACTGTATCTGTAATGGTAATCAACTTAACCACTGCACATCGGACCTGACAGTCAAATTAAATCATACTTACTCAAGTGATATTTTTTTAAATGTTTTTGATTGACGAAATAGACATCACAAGCACCAACTTTTATGGTCTTAAAGTTTAAAAAAATCTGAATTGTAAATGTGTCTTGCCAAAGTTTGAATCCAGACCAAATTAATTGCTATTAAACAAAAATTTTACACAGCGCAAAAATATTCAACCATTTCAAAAATATGTAAAGTAATGTTTGAAAAATCGTTCCTTTTTAATTAAATAAATATAAAAAGTCTCCTCACTGTTAACTTAAACTTAAAAAAAAATGCTTATTATCTTTGCAAATAAAAAATATAATTAAAATTCACTTGAACAAACATTATTTAAAAATGTAAATATATATACCTACCTGTGTTGCGGAGTGCCAAAAATCTTTTTTACATATTGTATTTATCCAGTCATTTGTAGTATGAGCGAAAATAAAATTTATAGAAATAGAAAAATATATAAACATTAAGAATTATTATAAAAACTTTTTACAGGTAGGTGTGTTAAACGCTGAATTCAATTCAAAAGACTTATTTCAATAGTAATATCTTAACATTGTTTATTTTTTGCCGCTAAATGTACTGAAAATTTCACTCACTACAGATTCCCAAATTTGACTGAACTTTTCCCAAGATATTAAAGCAGGTATTCAAGGATTGGTTCTATACATAATCAGCTTCATAATTGATTCCTTTCAAATGATGTAGGTTTTCTTTTCCTTCCAACATCTGAAGCTGTTTTAGGAAAGGCAGTAATTGATTTGACGAGACTCTGAAACGAGAGCTAGCTGATTACATAAAAACAGCCACTAACTTTAGCTAGAATTTTTTTTTTAATTTTAGAATTTTAGTAGGAAAAAATATCAAAAGTAAGAATTTAATTACCTGCTTATACACTTTTAAGGTGTTAACTGTCACTTCTTGATGGAAAGGCATTATATTTTAAATAATAAAAACACATTTTTTTAATACTTATTTCCACAATATATTTTTTGATCAGGACCGGTTTCGCTCATCGCGAGCATTATCAACTGATCTATCTATATTTTATCAGTTGATAATGCTCGCGATGAGCGAAACCGGTCCTGATCAAAAAATATATTGTGGAAATAAGTACTAAAAAAATGTGTTTTTATTATTTAAAATACCTGCTTATATTGAACTAATCCCGCCCAAAAAATATTACTAGAGGGAATTACAGAGGTTACGTTATTTTTGTTATTTAATAATAAATATTAGAAATAAACAAGGCACAACTAAGTCGTCCACCAATTTTGAACGTACAAGTCAATTCTAATTCCTTATATTGTAACCCTTTAATGACTGCAACGTTAAAAAATGAACCTTTCGCTATGAAATAAGTATAATTTCGTTATACAATGAGAGTTAAAATTAATTTATATGAATAAAATAAAGCATTTTTATGACATAGTTAATCTCTGATATGAAATATAAAATAATTATATTATTAAAAATTACAAAATTTTATTTATTACCGGCATCGATATTTCAAACAAGAAGTTTGATTTAATTTTCAAATAAACAATTTATTTATTTTTCTGTATAATATATTAAATGAATGACTTTTTTCCAGGGCTTATCACTCTCTTCTCACTGAGCTTAACAAGTTTGGCTGTGGGTATCTTCATACTTTTGGCAAATCCGTACGATTTCTTCTTCAGATTGGTGAGTGTAAATGTTTATTCTTATATTCAATACAACATACCCCATAAGTACTTACTTGAAATATAATTCTTAATTAAAATGAAATAAATCTATAAATACATAAAATATATACCATACGATTAAAATTTTATCACTGCAAATTGATCCAATACATATTCATACTTCCGCATACTTTTTTATAAAAATGATCTTAATTAAATAAAAGTATACGAAGTGTTTTCTCTAGGCGTAATTATCATAGAATGATTGTCAATTTTTACATAAAATTTGACAGAATCTTCAATTAAAAATCGTGCTGCTGAAAGATTATATTATGAAAGCTTAATTTTCACCGATCACATAAATATAAATAGCCAGTGATCTAAGACGCCGCTTCACAGGCTCAACATAGTTTTTCTCAGGTATTTTATGAGTAAAAAAAGCGACAATTATTTAACGTTTCCGCATACATATATTTTATTTTCATACTATAAAAATATTTTAAAAATTAAAATAAATTTATATTTTACTGCTCTTGAAACCAGTATTTTTTATGATAACACTAAAATAACTGGATTTCACACGTGATAGGGGAATTCGTGTGCCTTTAAACGACCAAGTGATGTGGTTAATGCTTTCGTGTTTCGTGCGGTCGTTTGAACCTGTGTTTTAAGCAAACGATTGACTAGAGTTCGTTTGAACTCATGATGATTAATTAAGTAATTCATAACATAAAAAAAAAATCTTAAGTAATGTTTGCACATCGCTGTGCACACATGTGTTTGTGTGTGGTCGCGTCCAGTGTTAGATTATTTATAAACTTAGGCAATGTGGTATTAAAACCGCATCTCATAATTTTGTTTACATAAACTTAATGCCGTGATGAAATTTCAAGCCAAGTTGTCGTTTACTTATTATTCAATTGTGGGGATTTTGCATAATTTAACGTTAGTTCGAATTTGTCGTTTTGGTTGTTACTATAGCGTCTGATCCGTAACTATTTTAATGGTACCAAAAATTCAAGATTGACAATATTTGAATCATTAAACTAGTTTATTTTCCTGGTTTATATTGTTAAAAAAAACCAATAGCCATTGCTTAAATTATTTAAAATATGAATTTATAATAAACACATAAATTAAAAAATAAATATTTACTAACAGAACTTCGAATAAATACATAGACAATAATAAAAAAAAAATTTTGTTTCATTTGTTGGCATTATAACATATATTAGACTTTATGGTTACTTACATTTATTTATTATTTTATTCAGAAAAAAAAATACTATTAATTTCTACGGCTTTATCATAATATATAATATAAAAGAAAGAGATCACAATATATAAACAAGTTCATTTGACTCCTAGAAATTACTTTTGATGGCAGTGTCATATGAAAAGTATATATTGATATTTGCTACTAACATATTGTAAAAGCAAATCATAATGATAGCTTACTCAATTATAATTTTTATAGAGACTATTCCGTTTCTGATCTATTCATTTGTGAACTGCTTGAAGCCTTAATTAATTATATATTCCTATCTGTCTTACAATAAATAGTTTTGAAGTAAATACATCTAAGTAGAAACAAAATAAAATATTAAGAAGTTTTATGTGATATTCAAAAATATTTTACAAAAAAAATAAACGTAGTTTCACTTAATTTTTGTCTTTTACAATTACGTAAGTGTCTGGTCTGCCTTTACAAAATTTTAGATAAATGTCTTCTTATTTGTCTTTAAATAAAATGCATTTGTGCATTATTGATAAAATACGCACGCTTTTGACGACTGTCGTTTAACCGTTCATTTACACGTTGGGGTGTTGGTAAAAATCACTTTTATCAAATAATATTTCATCAATTCTAGCAAAGAAATTTTCGTCTACTTTAGTTCAAAATTGTGCAGCTGATTTCATTTCAAATTGAGTGCAAGAAAGTAGAAAATACCTTAAAGTATTGTCATGTCCATTAGATAGATATATATCGTGAATTTAGCGATGCTACTACGCATATTGTTGGAAATAGTCGAACAAAACAACAATGAAATTAAATTAAACTGATTCTTTCAGATACACGACAAAGTTTCGAAATGATCGAGCACTTAGATACGTTACGCAGGAACAATTTATACAATTTTATTGTTTTCTCTAACAAATTACTTCGATTTAGAAATTTTCTATGTTGGCAAGCGTTGTAGTAAAGCAAGTTTGAAGGAATGTTTCTGTAGTGTACATTTTTCACACCGTTGAAAAATAGATTATTTGCGTACTCAGCCATTAAAATTTTTCTTCTTTGATTATTCTGTACCCTCACTTTGAGAACTACGTTGAACATTATATTAAACTACAATTGCTTTAAACTGTAATATTCTAAATATTATACTAGAATCATAATGAAAACCACTTTTTTCTACAATATAAATGCACTCTATGATCGAAATTTTGGTATACGAACGTATTTTATGTCGGGGTCGAAGATTATATATTGACGAATGTTACGGGCTCGAATTCCAGTATGAAGAGTGTTTTTTTCAATCAATTCTGTTCGAAGACGGGGGTGTTTTTTTATGTATAAAGCATCCCTCTAACCACTTAGATCATAAAAAACAGGGCACACCGAAGACTTTTAGTTAAACACTCGTTTTATATAGCTTTATCTTTTCTATCTCCGCTCTCTTCGGAAAAGGGAGGTTGGGTAATATAGGTGAACCTGCGGCATTCGTAGAAAACAAACTACATCAAAATACCTCCATTAGAGGAACATATGTTTCACATAGAAAGCGGGCAGGGATAAAAAAATCCACAACCATTACTTTTTAACAAAATAGTGTTGTTTGTGGAAACACAACCTAATATATCATTCGTTTAAAATAATAAGTAAAAATTTTATAGAAAGGTGAACGAAGCGTTTTTAAATTATATTATAGTAAAGTTATCAAAGGCAACCTTTGTGCTATAAATCTTGTATACATTACTTTATAACATACCATGAAATATTTTTGAAACTTTGTAAGATTTCACATTTTTTGTCACTAACGATCTGGGTTTCATCCCTCGCTATCTTCAGCAATTCTATCACATGGATTCAACAGTAATGACGAGTTTGGCAGAACTGATGACTGAGTAATTTGTCAATTCTGTTGCATTCGTGTGATATAATGCCTAAAGATGTCAAATGGGGAATGGCATAAAGTTTCAACAATTCAGATTTGACATTGAAATTTCATCAAGCACTTTCAGTCGATATCGTAAATAATTACCCGCACTCTCAAATATTTTTAACGATCAATTGTAATCGATATGAAACCTAAGAATTAATTTAAATACATATTTCCCACAGGTAAAATTTTGGAAGTTACAAAATTTTTGAAATCGCGTCATGATTTTTTTACTTCGTTTTGACAGCTTTACGGTTGCAAAAGTATTAGCGATAATCAGACAAAAGCAAGATTATGATAATTAATTGTTTACTTTTCATTGTGGTGTTATAAAGCAACATAAGTAGTGTCAAACAACTTCTCTGTCAATATGTAACCTAGAACAATAGCATAGTATTATATTTATTCCATTAGAACATACGATCTTGAAAAGCATAATGACAACGCAAAAATTAGTTATGCAGCTATAATATTCAAATAATTTTAATTGCGTTTTGTAATGGAAGCTTCATAAATTCTTTTTCTTCGTGCATTATGTTGCCGGGTCGATGGATAGACTCTCAGTTCATTGCATTGATAAGTAATCTTCATAATGATTGAATGAATATTTAATCAAACTAATGATCCAAGTATTGGAAATGTTTGCCTATATCGCGACGCTTTACCAAAATGTCGTGGAATTTCAATAGGATGTATTAAATTGAAACTTTGAAATTTATTTACTACGTCTTGAGACATCAAGATAATTTTGTCGAGGTTTTCGGAAATTGAAATTCTTTCGCGGTAAAAAATCTGTGAATATTTTTTAAAATTTAAAATAAAGGTACGATAATAAATTAATTTATGAAAGAAATCTTATATACAAAGTACCATACATTATCATTTTTTAATTTTATTCAATTCATTTAAAATCAAACAAGAGTAGGCTCATCAAAAATATCCATGCTCAAAATGAAATTCAGTTCGAATCCCAGACAAGTGTTTTCAAAATTTTTAATTTCACCAATTTCAGGGTATTAGCATTTATAGATGTACGTGAAGTTAATACAATTGAAAAACAATGTTTATTGCTATTACTGCAATTTTATATCTTTACAAGTTTGGTTTCGCTCATCGCAAGCGAACATGTGCGAAACGGTCCTGATCGTAAAATTATAACATTTTTGATACAGTAATAAACTGTGTGTGTTATTTATATTTAAATATATTATAATTCATGATATCAACTAAAGGTGCTTGATGGAATTTCAATATCAAATTTAACTGTTGAAACTTAGTATGATCCCACATATTTTGTCATTAACAACCCGGGTTTCGCCTTTCGGCATCTTCAGACATTCTATCACACTAACAGCATCTGTTAAATCCGTATGATATAATGTCTGAATATGCCAAATGAATCGTACAAAGTTTAGACGATTTTAATTAAATATACTGTAATACCTTTCCATCAAGAAGTGACAGTTGACACTTAAAAATTGATGAATGTTATGTCTACGAATTCCCTGATAACCCAGCCGATTCCAAAGAATGGGGTTTGCTGTAAATTACTTTATATTTCTAAAAGAATTTAAGAGCGATAGAAAGAGAGGTTGAATGACTGAATAATGAGCAGCTCTCGTAGAAGTGATTCTGTTGAGATTGATTTCGTTGAATATGAAAAGTTGAAAATGGACATTATCGAAACAACTACAATTGATATTTTTACATTTCATTCCGGCTAGTTTATTTATATGTGTTCGTTTTTAAAATATACTTTCACACCAAAATATAGCCGAGCAGAATAGTTGAATTTTTCGGAGAGTAACAATTAATATTATAGTACTAATCGCGAATAAACATCACTAGTGTCGTTTTTAATACTCACTACTTGGTAATTTTTTATCAAAACAAATTGGTTTTCTATTATTACTTAGAACGACAGCCGATCAACTCAATTCCTATTAATGTTGAAAAATTCAGAGGAGTTTTTCCAGCTATACCACTTAGTCGAAGATCATGATATCAAAAAGGTATATGTTGTTCCTGGCAAGACTTTTTCACCCTTGCATACTGTAAAAAAGAGACTGAACGATTCATGGTCGTTTTGTTATTTTACGCTTTGCTGTTTCTTAGGAAATTCAAACATAACAGTAATCAATTACAATATTCAACAAAATTAATCACTGATTTATTGATTGAATTGGCATTCGCTTGGTAGAACTCCATTATAACACGGTGAAAAAAATGGCAATGTATTTTAGTTCTACAAAATTATTTTTTTTAAATACATATGATTGCTATTTCGGCTCACGCCATCGTCAGAACTATCAGTATTAGTAGTTCTAGTATAGTACGATAGAGTGAGCCGAAATAGTAATCCATTATATTTAAAAAAAATATTTTGTAGAACTAAAATACATTGCTATTTTTTTCACCGTGCTTAATCACTGATCTTTTATGACAGATAATTTTAAATAATAAAAACATATTTTATAGTACTTATTTCCAAAATTTATGTTTTGCTAAGACTAGTTTCGCTCATCACGAGCATTATCAACTGAAGATTGAACATTATTCATTATTTTAAATATCATGCCTTTCCATCAAGAAGTGACAGTTAACACCTAAAAAGTGACAGATAAATAATCGCAATATACTAATCTCTCTGTAATAATAACTCTGTTTTCAAAAACATTACAAACAATTAGTGCTGTATAAGAGCACGTCAACATGATATATAGGGTCCGCCATCTAAAGTTTTTTTTTCAACTAGTGCTTATTTCGTGAATGGTAACACTTAGCTCATGTCTGATTTGACAAATAATTAGTTTTATTCTTCCGCTAAACGAATACGGTTGTGTATACGCCTAAACAACGCTGGAAAATATTGCAACATTACTTTGAAAATCATGGTAATGTTGCAGAATGTGTGCGAAAATTGCGTACGGATTTTGGAAGAAGAGAAGCACCGTCAGCTCCGTATGTTCGTTATCTTGTGAAAAAAGTGAAAGAAACTGGCATCCTCATCGATAAACCAAAGCGTCAAAAGCCAAAAACAGTGCGTACACCCGAGAATATTGATGCTGTGGCAGAAAGTGTGCGTGAAGCGTCAATTCACCGTCGTTCTCAACCATTGAACATTTCGGAGACATCATTGAGACGAATTTTGCATAAAGACCTTGGAATGACGCCATAAAAAGTCCAATTGGTTCAGGAATTGAAGCCAACTGACCATCCAATGCGTTTTCGCTTCGCTGAGTGGGCCTGCGATCGACTTACAGAAGATGCCGATTTTGCCAAAAAAATCATCTTTTCGGATGAAGCTCATTTTGATCTTGGCGGGTATGTAAACAAGCAAAATTGTCGCATTTGGGGCACAGAAAACCCGCACGCATACATTGAAAAGCCGGTACACCCAAAACGAGTCACTGTTTGGTGCGGATTTTGGTCGAGAGGCATAATTGGGCCATTTTTCTTCGAAAATGAGCAAGGAGTGGCCGTTACAGTCAATGGCGATCGTTATCGGACCATGCTAAACGAATTTTTGTTCACAAAAATTGAAGAGGAGGATATTGGCAACATTTGGTTTCAACAGGACGGCGCTACGTGCCACACAGCCGAAGCTACACTCGATGTTTTGCAAAACGATTTTCAAAAAAAAAAGTTATTTGGCGAAGAGTTTAAGCAGTAGAATTTTTTCATTAATATCCAATTCCAATGTAAAGCTATGGACTTTTAATGTTTTTCAAGGATATTTTAAACATCACAACCACAAAATTTATATATGAATTGATACAAAGCTTGAACTGGTAGTCGAACTCACAAGACCTGATACAAAATCCAACATCGTTAATCACTGCACAAAGGATCCGTCATAATTGGTAAAGCAAGGAATAAAATGTAACATAACATACCTCGTACAATTATTTTAATCAACCTTTGACAGTGCAACACGCAATTAACATTGGAATTCTATTCATTAGTATTAATACGTTGGCTTGTAAATACTTTTTTTTTCTTTTCATTGTTACTAATATTTATTTTTATTGTAAACTATTCTTCACGTAAATGATAAATTATAGTTTTATTTTAAATAATTAATAAATAACCTCATCTTATTAAATTTGTGAAATTGGTTTTACAGTTGCGATATCATTTTTACCCATTGATGGATTTTATATTATTTGACCGCTGATTCTGTTGAAGCATATGTACTAACTCTATTTATGTCTGGAGATTGGCAGAGAGTGCAATGTGTAAATTTTGTTTTATCGATAGCAAAGTTCATAGCATTCATTAACAAGTGTTTTTCAATTTTTACAGTAAACAATTAGCTTGACAATATTCTACTCGATTTTGGCAAGTTCCGTGATGCAAAAGATCCTAATATACCGTGTAAATATCGATTAAGACTTCATTAAAATTATTTCATAAACGAAAAACTCTATTTATTAAATAGATTAAATAAACACAATTCAAACAAAAAAATTTCTTCAAAAAATTAACGTTTTTTTTGTAATTTGTTTTTTGAATTACTATCTTAAATTATTCATAGTTTAATAAAATGCATAACCACGTACAATATGCATTTCAAAAATAATCATTTTGGTTTGAACAAGGAAAAAAGCGATCTGCTTTACCGACATTAGAAAAACTTCATTTGACTTAGTGTCACTTGGTACACGAAAACTGTTTTAATTTATTGTAATTCATCCTTTTCTCCTAATAAATACTCGTGTACTAAGAAAGCTTTTGTTTTGGATTTAATATATATACATTTTTATATTAACAATTAAATGTTTTTTTTTATTCAAATCATACATTTTAAAAAATCAGGCGTATATACACTGAACTTAAAATGTAACCTGTAATCTTCTTTGGTTATAATTTGAATTTTGAACATTCTTATTTTCCAGAAAATCACGTTCTCCCCCGGAGGTGAGATTTTTGAAATGTGGAGGAAACCAGAAATTGATTTATATCTGAAAGTCTACCTGTTTAACGTCACCAACTCGGAAGCATTTCTAGCTGGTAGAGAGAAAATCAAAGTAGAACAAGTGGGTCCATACATTTATAAGTAAGTATATTGTTGTTTTTTTTAGTAAATTTAGACCAGCTTAAAGATGTAAATTGTTACTCATTGATGAAACACGATGTTAATTGCTATTCCTAAAATTTTATATCATTGAAGCCAGGATTGGTTACACTCACCGCGAACGTTGTCCACTAATCATCAGTTGATAACGCATTGTGTTATTTTCACAAAGCTGACATTCATATCACTCTTTTTTTATGATATAACTAGCCGACCTGTCGAGCGTTGCTGCGATCTCAGAGTAAGGAAATTCAAAGAAACTTCTTAGAATAGATATCTATGTATAATCTTAATATAGATAAGATTTTACATGGATTTTTATATATAAAGGAAAAACAGACGAACTAACATTGATATATATATACAGTCAACCCTCCTATAGCGTGCAGATACGGACCACGCTGTAGAAGAGTTATATGTAGATAGCTATGCTCCAATACAAAATGTGAGGTTAGGTTTCATCAATTATTATATATTTTTTACGAATTCAACAAAATCATCAAATCAAACATTTTTTCAGTTTTTATATTTTCATATTGATTAACATAAAGCTTTTTTTCTTTTATTTGCATAACATATTACATTTACAAAAATTCTAATTTGACCTTGAAAGTGTTTATGCTTTGTAGAAAATGGCTTTGGTACAAAACAAATTTGTGAGATTAGGTTTCATCAATTATATTTAACGAATTCATGAAATCATCAAATCAAACATTTTTTCAGTTTATTTTATTTTGCACTGATCAATATCGAGATGTTTTTAATTTATTTGCATAACATATTAAATTTACGAAACTTCTTATTTGACCTTGAAAATTTCATGCTTTGTAAAAAATTCGCTACATGACCGTTATACGAAAAACTGTCACTCCTGTCAAATTCACTATCGAAGTGTACGATATAGGAAGGTTGACTATATGCACTTGAAAAAGTGTTAAGGGCTACATAAGGAATTTGATAATAAAACTTGGAATTATTTTAACACTTTCACATCATCAATTTTATGTCCTTCGTTACATTTCTCAGATACACGTTTATATATATTTAACAATTTAGTCAGGTCTATGCAATGAATTATATTTATATAGCGTCTGTTCATCGCTTAACCTTATAAACCTGCTTTCGTGTTAAAAAAAATCCCTACAGTATGAGGTTTTAATATATTTTATAATTTTCAGAGAGATCTTGGAGCACTCTAATGTGACGTTCAACGAAAACGGGACGCTGAGCAGTATTCCTTTGCATCCGCTGGAATGGCAGTCAGAGATGTCGGCACCGCTCACCGAAGACGATGTTCTTTTTCTTCCGAACATCGCCATGTTGGTGAGTTAAATTCATTTTATAATAAATTTTGTTAAAATACACAATTGCCAAATAGTCGTTGTAATTCATTAATTATATAATCACGCAATAAGTCCGTAGAATAACTAATTTACCGATTTTAGATAAAATTTTACTTGAGGATTTTTTTAATAGCAGAGTCATCTATATGTCTTACTGTAAACTTATTAAGTGGTGTATTATATCTTTCGATAGGTTCTATAAGAAATATTTAAAAGCACATGCAAACTGAGTACGCCAAAAATACTAAGTATACATATAGTAAACTCCCCTATAAGAAAGTTTCCTATTGCGTATTCGACGGTCCTTCGTATAATGATACCCCATATAGCGTAGTTTTTTACAAAACGCCAAATTTTCAAGAACAAATTTAAATTTTCACATATACATTATATTATATATACGTACATTGAAAATATGTTTGTCAGTAAATACATTCTATGTATATTGTTAGTAGATATTTTTTACTTTACTCAATCGAGATCAATATCAAATACAAGGTAATTTTATGTAAAATAATGGGGAAATATTTGATATAATGATTTTGAGTTCACTCATCGCATTCTCGACTGAATTCTCGCGATGAGCGAAACTAGTATCCTATTAACATAATATTTTGGAAATAGCACGAAAAACTATTTAATTTTTTTTCTTATCCACTAAGAACTGATAGTAACATTCATAATCCGAGGATTTTCGTGTTTATCAAACAAATATTCAAAACAGCATGTCGTCCTTTTCTGGTCGTCCAATTCTTATTTAAAATTTAATAATTTTACGAGGGTATTTTTTTTTCAAAATATAAAATGATTTGGAAAATGTGAGACTCAGCTTACAACTACACTTGTATGATAGATACTGTATAATATGAAAAATAGTAAAACGCACCCAATTTTTTTATTTCTAAAATGTCAGGTAGCCCACTTCATTTCTCGTTGGCTTATTTCTCCCATTAATAAATAAACCATTACTCAATCTAAGCCTGGCTTAATGAGACCATACAAATACACCACTTTCATCGATTATAATGTAATGTCATACCTTTTTAAGAAAACAGGCTTACAGGTACCAAACTATTATATAAAAAAATGTGCACTTTTTCACTGACATGCATAAATAAAATTAACGTTAAATTCCAATATACATATTCGTCTCACAGTTAAATGTAAGCCTTGCCTCGACTGCGATTACAACTCTTAAAATAAATAAAAATACATATAATAGTTTCTTTTAATAAATTGTATTACTTTTTGAATAATTTTGATGTTTAAATTGTATTGAATTACTACGATTTTTTCATTGCTATTTATTAAAGAAATCATTAAAAACAAGTTATTTCCTTATGTATTTTACATTCATTATTTTTATTTTATATTATTAATAGCATCATTGAATTTATTCTAATGCGATAATGTATGATAAAACTACATTTGAAAATATTTACCGCCGTATGAATAATAAATGTAGTCACTTTCTTCGAAAAGTTTTAAAAGAATTAAATTTAAGCACGATCGATATTTTTATTTATTAAATTACTCCATAAGGTTAACGATAAATAATCGAATATTGAATATAGTGTTCATATGCCGATTTGTCAACGGCCATATGCGTCTCGCACACGCTGTCTACAGCAATGTTGATTGTGAAATTTGTGCGGAATACATCTTTTCTGCACCAAGGCAAACGATGCCACGTTAAAATTGATAATGCCATTAATACGAGTCATGTTAGGGGTAATTAAATACGCAAGGTTAAAAACCCTCGCAAGAAATATAATATAAATAAAATAATACAGCATGTGAGGTGGATTACTGTGTTTAAAAAGCAAAATTGTAGAGAACGAATCAACAATAGGGACATACTGGTTGTTCAATATCTTAAAGCTGGACTGTTAAAAAATAGCGACATGGAACATTACAGATGCAGCACCATTTTGAAAATCCTGTGAAATTTATTGCGAGTTTTTGTTTTTTTTTTTCAAAGAAATATTTAAAAAAATGCCAATTCTACATTATATACTATAATGATCGCGACCGGCTGTATTCACTGTGACAATTATGAACTAATGAAAATCTAAAGAGCTTTCAAAGAATGTAAATAATTTTGATTTTTAAAAATTACTGAATGTATAAAACAGTTTATTTAATAAATATGATAATAAATTACACATAATCACACAAACAGCAAATAAATGATTTTGCATTTTATTACATTAAAAATGTTAATGACCTCTTAAAAATAAATAACTAATATTTTTTTGTAAAAGAAAATAAGATTTTTTTAAACAATTTTAATAAGTTAGCAACAGTTAAAATTTTACAATTATAACATAAAAAATTACCTCTGTCTCTAATGAACTCATTTATAAATTGGAAATAAAACCATTTGGTATGGGGAACCGTCATTGAAAATAATTTAAAAAATCCTTTATCATTCCTTTAAAAAAATGATAAATATATAATAAACGGACACAAAATAACGAAACCGGTACTAATCGTTACATTTTAAAATGTTTGTTCAAACACAGTGTATATATACACATATATATATAATAATGACTCTCTACCAAACAGTGACAGAAAACACGTTAAAAGCGTTGATATAAATGTCATGAATGTGCAGTGGTCCTAAAGAATTTATTGCAAGTACTCCAGTAAATTATAATATATGTTTATATCTTTTTCGTATTGTTTTGAACAATCTTAAAATATACAGAACCTGTGTGTAGGAGATTGCACTATAACACTGATAATATTCGATATAGAGTAACAGGTACAGTGATCGACCAGTTAAGGGTATTGGTTGCATTGAAATATCGGCAGAAGCTTTTTAGTAAAGTTTTACTAAAACACATTTTTCCTTCATATAAAACAAGCCTGTATGTCACATTTTTGTTTCATAAATATTTTATTTTATAATATATGATGATTAAAAAAAAATACGTTAAAATAATACAGTATTCTGCAACACGTCTTTTTCTACATAAGTTATTATAATACGCAGACATTTTTAAAATAATTAATAAAAGTGACTCATCTCAAAATATAGTCAACGCACATAGTACTTGATCTCATTGTTGTTGAGATAATCAAAGAGAATATTGTAAAAAAGTGTATTTTTATTGAGCTAGGATCATTGCTGTCTCAAGTATAATATATTGGATAGTGATTTAGAAACGAAATTTATGTATATGAGGTGGCATGTAGGAATAAATAGTAACACCTTATGATTTTTAATACTTTTTTTGATACTCTATTGCTGAGTAGCTCAATGCTGAAATGTGACCAACGATGATATACGTTACCCTAATCACAATGTTTATCTTTTTAACTATGTAACATATAATAGTTTACAATCAGCAAGTTAACTGAAATTGTTTCCATGTTACATTTGTTGCCCATACGTTTCTTTTTAATTAACATTTCTCAAATCGGATTGTCGGTTGTGCGTTTATGGGCATTTATTTAAAACAGGTTCTCTTTACATTATAGAGAATTAAATCGATTTTTCAGCTGTTAACTATAAACACTTTTCATAAATTGATAAAAAATAAGATGCATTTTCCCGAGGAAGAAATATAACATACATGTACTCGAATAATTCATTTTGAAATTTCAATAAATCATGTAAGCCAGTGGTTTCCAACGGTTATGCTACCACGCCAACCTGAAAAATAACAAAAATATCCATGGATTCCCAATTCAATAGTTATAATATGTTATATAGACCCGCTTTAAATAAATTTAATTTTATTAGATAGAAAATTACATTTAACAGAATAATAATAAGATTTTACTACGTTACGATATGAAGATTTATTTATATGTATATACTATGGTTTAAAAATATTATTTTTACTTTAAATGTTTTGATGCCTCCCAGGTTGGAAACTAAAGAATTGTTAACTAAACTGAACATCAAAATAACTAGTCGAATCATTCACATGCTTATTAATAAAATAAATCGGGCAGTAATATTGGACACCTAAACGGCGAATATCATAATTATTTGTATTTCTATACATAGTTCAAACATTGGTAGTTCTTTATTTTCATTCAGTATTGATTGCAGCTATATTTTCTCCAGTCATCAATCGATTTGTCAAACTTCAACAATGCCGGTAGTCATCTGCTTTCTTACGCAGCTGCATTAATTTACGATATCAATTGAGAGTGCTCAATGGAATTTCAATATCAAATTTGAATCGATAAAAGTGTGTACAATCGTTTATGTTTATTTACTAATAATGATCCGGGTTTCGGAATTCAGTAGCATTTAAAATATAATAAGTATCTATATCTAAGTATCAAATTATTCAATTGCATTTAAAATTAATTAAGAAAGTAACTTGATTATTCTGTTGGATTTTTATATCTTTAACAAATAAATCCTGTCTTTTAATTGCACGAATAAGAATTATAATGACAAATGTTACGTATTAATTCAATATTTTCTCACATGTTCCGAATACGGAATACACTTCAATCAATTAACGCTTTTTATCGACTGTAGATAAATACGGTATTAACTGGTGTATAGAAAATATACAAAAACCATTAAGATTCAGATATAAACGTAAAGATGAAAAGCATTACTGCATAGGCTCTATTATTAGTGTATATCTACTTATATACAATAACCGATTTTGATAAACTCGATATCATTTAAATGCTTATAATTTAATGCGTTTTTACAGTCACAATTAAGGTGTCGACTGTCATGATGTTTTAAATAATAAAAAAATATTTTTAATACATTATTATTTCGACAGTATATTTTTAATATTTTATGATCAGGACCGGATAACTCTCATCGTGAGCTCATTTAAAAATACAAACACTCGTCACAGATTCTCAAAAAACCTTTAATGGTGCAATTATTTACTTCGATGGATTCAGAGATAACTTTGAGGAAGTTCATTATAATATAAAATTTCAAATATCTTTGATTATTTCACGTATTGTGAATGTGATTATTTTGCGTTTTTATTGTTCATTAGTTAAGCAACCTTTGCAATAGTAAGTCTGAAGGTGCCAAATAACACAAATAGAAATACCACAATACGTGGAACAATTAAAGTTATTTAAAATTTCATATGAAAAATTACTTAATTGTCTTTATGTATCTCGTAAAAAGCAATGTTAATAAAATGAGTAAGACTCAAACAACAGGCGAAAATTGATTTACGGCGAGAATAAGTCTTTCGGTTTATATACATATTTTGAAACCCGGAAGTGTTTTATATGATAATGCATATTGATGTATACGATTGATGTTATCCAATGTCTAGGTCCAATATTATGAAGTGGCTGATAGTTTGTATGCATATTCATGTCGTTGAAAGTACCTATATATATGCTATTTGCCCTCCGGTTTGCAGTAATTGTGCCAAAGTCAATGTCACAGAGATGTAAATGCACTACACGCCACGTCCACCTGCACTTATCGGCTGTTTGTTTGTTTATTTTTCCACCAGTCTTCAGTCTGTTATATCGATACATAATTTTATTATCTTTAACATAAACGGCAAGTTTTTATTTGTTTGCTTATGAGAAGAGCAATACATAAAATTTATATTGTTTCACTGAAGGGCAGACTTGTAATATAATGAAGGTAATTGCGAAAACACCGACACTTACAAAAAATGGAAAGTGATTTCGGTGAAATGAAATAGGCAAATAATGTTGTATGCCTTCAACTCGTGTCAGTTTTGTTTGTGTAAGTAAAAATATATTTGGTAACGCTGATAACAGTTTGCAACACCTTGTTTGCATGGCCCAACGAAATAAAAGCTAAATAAAGTTCTTTTTTACCAATGACACGTATACCATATATTGCTGTTGTAATGTCGATGAGTTAATGCCAGTCATACGTATTATAGTAAATATGCGTAACAACATATCCTTCATTTATTTTCTTCATTCTTGAAAAAATACATAATGCTAACGAAAATAAGTTAATCATTATTTAGGAAAATTGCGAAATAGTAAGCACCCAATCAAGGAAGAAAAATTATCTACGAAGTATAATTTATGTATGGTTTATGTGATTAGAATTTTTAAATAATCTCTCCCACCAATCTGTCTTGAAAAAACGAGATGCATGACTATTAATTACAACAAAATACAGTGGAACTTCGATCAACCGTTCTCGCATAATACGTTTTCCCGGATGGAACGCTTATTTTTTATAGTCCCGTAAAACTCCCATAAGAAGAATGTTAAATAATCCCGCATTATTGTAATACCCGTGTTTTATTTAACCACTCCACAGCTCTGGGAATTTCACAAAAAAAAAAAATTATAACACAGACTCTACGGCTAGGGGTATGAAATTTGATATTTTAATTACACTAAGAATCCTCGGTCAATGTCATAACTTATTACTACTACATGTAAGTAATATTATAAGTTTTTATTGCGTCAATTCTCAGTATAGTCATAATATTTCTTATAAAAAATGTATATGTTTAATTTTTATGTGATAGAACTGCATCTCTTCTTTGGAGTCAGATTCGTGGAGGAAAATATTTAGACATTCAAATGATTAAAACCATGCATATATTTCTATGACTAACGCGCAAATGATTTTTTTGTCTAGCTAGCAGCAAAAGGAAACCAAATCGATAAGCTCAAAAGCTCCGCAGTATCGTAAAATAAAATACTTGTTTGACCGTATAATTTTGCGCTGTAATTCAACATGCGAAAATGTTAATTTTTTGACCTGGATGCGTGCGTGATCCACAAAAATTACTGGCAAGTTCACTGGGCAAAAACATTCTTCAAAGTCGTAGATATTTTCCGAGTTCACGCTTCCACGCTGTAAATTCGCACACGCTGGAATAACTTGTTCATTGTTATTTATTATATATTCTACACGAAAAGTGTTTATGCTACGAATATGAGAGTTGAAACGGGTATAAACAGTAAAATAATGAAAAATACGCATTTTTTTTCTTTTACTGTCAAATAAATTATTTTTTAAGCTTAGGAGTGAAGAAAATACAATCACATACACAGAAAATATATAACTTTAATTTCCGGAACCCAATTCTTGCTATAATATAACCGGATCACGCATGTACATTTTCGTATAATAAATTTTTGGCTTATTTTTATAAAGTGTAATAATTTATTGCCGTAACCAATTCATGTACGTAAATCATAACTTTAGTTGATAATAAGCCTTTAGTTGTTTTTTGTATGAATATTTTATTATTTTGATTTAATTAAGGAAAAGTGGTGAACCAACCGCTTTCAAGACGCTTTCGTTTTTTTCGGTCGGATGGGTCGAAACCATCGATGTTGACCACTGCAATACGTACTGGTATAGTATTAATATTAAACGAAAAAAAATTCAAAAATTTATAAATATATATGTTCAAATAAGGAAAGACTGAATTTATTACCAAAAAAGTTTTATTTATTTATGTTGTAAAGTCGATTGTATTAAGGTAAAAATATGAGAGTATTTATATCTATAGAGATTAATATGTGATTGTTGATAACTATTTCGGTTTCCACCATCGTCAGAGTATGATAAAAGTAAATTTAAGCTTAGTTTTTAAACTCTATAAAAAGACATATACATATACATTAACATAAAGATATTATACGTAATTGCACAGTTATAATGTAATATCTTGACTGTTTCTTCTGAAACAGTTAACAGTTAACAGAAGTAAAATTTAGTTCAATAATAGTTATAACGACAGCATAAACCGAAATAGGTATGAATGCTCATATCTTGTAGAGGTATATGCTTTGGAATATTTACCTTATTATAAAAGTCTTGTTTCTGTTATGTAATTTCACTCATCTCGATTTTTTTTGATTTATTGTGTGTAACGTTGTTCCTATTGATTACTGCAATAATGTCGTTAGACTTCTTCTTTCGATAATGTCAAGTATGCATATTAACCTTCGCATATAGAATTGCAACTAGCACTGTATAATTTATGTAAAAACTGCAATTTAGTAAAATAAATACTTTGAAAAAATCACGACAGCCCACATGGGTTTTGTTCTTTTTTTATTTATTTATGTAAAAACCAGTATAATTATTTATCATTTGATGACAATGCTATATTATTAATTAATGATTTTACTCATACTGTCAAGACAATCATTATTAAAGTAATATATAATATAAAGAAATTTATGTATCAAAAAAATATTATTTCATATGAAAAAACTTTCATAATCTAAGTGTTATATAAAATTTCAAGTCATGGAATTATATTATGCTTGTTATTTTACAAAAAAGCTCGGAAAATATTCCCTCATTTTCATAGAAAAAAATATTGAAAAAACCTAGTATCAAAAAATCATTAGCAGTATCGATTATAAAATAATCATATCCTTATTCAAATAACATCACAATTAAATCAATAACTTTAGATAAAGCCTTTTTTACGTGTGCAATTTGTATTGCATATAAACACTATGCAAACTGTTTACTGGACGTCAGTTCTATTACGTTCAAGTGATAGAATGTCTGAAGAATCGAAACCCGGGTCATCATTAAAAAAATTGGAGAAAATATTCAACAGTTCTAATTTGACGCTCAAATTTTACCAAGCAAAATCGTTTTTTTTTTTTGTACAATTTTTAAGGGATGGAAACAAATGTATCGTATATCAGTTATTTCTTACGAGAAATATTGTTTTATAATCGTTAAGCACTCAAAAATGAACTAATGATGAATATAGAGGCTCCACTGTAATAAGGAAGTGCATATAAGTATTGCGTTATGAAATTTCAAATAGCATTGAATTTATTTATAATTAATTGTTATTTTTTTGCCTTTTTTTGAACACCTTATTATCAACACCCATGCATCACAATAATTCCAAAGAAATATAAAGTATGACCACAATATTTCCGCGCTATGAAAATATTACTTATAACAAATCTCAGCGTATCCTTGCTTTCTCTCAGATTCATGAATGATTTTCCACAGTTCATTAAACTCTTTTAAATATTGAAATCTCCAAAAATGAAATAATTACTGTGAACGCTATCGCATAAATTTTTCATGAACGAGGTGAGGTGATAATTTTTTTTTTCGGCGCCGGTTTGTCTCGATATTTTCGGCTTGAAAATTTCATGTAGGCTTTTAATTGACATGTCATGGTTTTAGGAAAAATGATTTGGAAATATTTTTGAGCATGTTTCCGGTGAACAGTCAATTTAAATAATTTTAGGTATTTATTAATTTTGATTTTGACCTTAAATTTGTGTTTCAATAAAAAGAAATATTATTTTAATAACACGTTTAATACGGACATCCTATATAATAGCGTTTTATATAAGTATCTAATTCAATATGCTCTAATTTTTAAATACTCTCTTGAGAGATAAATATACTGTCATTTTAATAAGCTTGAAGTGAATTGACATTATAACACGGGGAAAAAAATAGCAATGGATTTCCACCATGTAAATGCCAATCAAATCAATAAATTGAGTGGCAACGCTCAAGATTATAGACAAAAGCTTCTCAACCCTATAACCACGAACCATGCGCGCCCGCATAGCTTTTTACAGTTTTTCTGCAGTAGTCTAAAAACGATAAATTTATTGTATACAGTTTTTATGGTTGTCCTCATTATGTTGTTATTCCAAAATTGGTATGAACGAAATTTGACAATTCATTTAGCGTTGCAATTTTTTAACCAATTCTATTTACTAATATTTTATCATTGAACATAGAAAAGAAATAGCCAAGCGATATTTTATAGTAAAGTGGGTGATCGGTTAACGAACATTTCGAACTGCGTACACTATCACGTAAGATATTTGTCTTCGGACTACGAACACAAAATCGGAGAACGAATTAAAACGATCTTTCTAATTAACTTATTCTACCTATAAAACTATTCGACATGTTACAATCGACAAAATGTTTACTTGGTCCGTGATGTCATTTCCAGGATGAAATGTGGCGTGTCTGGCAACATTGCACGACGACCAATTAACGAACGATTCGAAAAGCGCACATATTTTTGGAAGATTAAGTCCGTTACCAATCACCTGCTGCATTTGACTTAAAAATGCGTCCTATCTAAATTTCAAAACGAATTTAAACACACCTACAACAAAACATGATTTCAAAATGAATCGCGTGACAAATAACTCATTACGTATCAAGGTGAAAAAAAAATTTCTTACTCCCAGTGCCAATATGTCTCTGAGAAATTTATATCAAACACTTTCAAAACGGTCTTCAATGTCACCTTTATAAATTTATTTTATGTATTACTTTTCAAACCATTTTAAATGTCATTTATTTTTACAAAAGTTTTACTGCGCAAAATCGGGTCAAAGACATTGTTCCATATAATGAATAATTCTTGGCATGTTTTTGCATTGTTAATTTATCGCGAGATAAGAAATCAGTTGTTACATTATATACGAGATCGAATTAGTAAAATAATAATTGAGGCGTTTAAAGGCTTTTTTTCATTTTTAGAAAATAACACGAATTATGTGAATTTTATCGATTCTCATTATACGATATATTTTTGAAAGCTCAATTTGTATTTATAAAACAAAGTTCAAATTCGCAACTTTTCCCACAAAACATAAATAACGTTAAATCTGACTTGGAACTTTGTACGATTCCACATGTTTTGCCACTCCATCGACCCGGGTTCCGCATTTTGACATCTTCAGGTATTCTATCTCACGGATCCAACAGAACTGACAATAAACAGTTAACATCGTTTATATATCAAAGAAGTAAATCGATGGAAAAAACAGACCTAAGGCTATGAAACAAAATTTCACTAATACTGATTTCATAATAATAACACTCAATTGCCTGAGATATGGTGGGGAAAATGGGCGAAACCGATCGTGATCTTAAAATTTTGAATTGAGGAAAAAGTACCAAAGATTTTGTTTTTATTATTCAAATATAATACCATTCCACCACCGACAAGTGATACTTTACTTCTTAAAAGTGAAATATAAACTTAAATTAATAATACAGAATCTATGGTATAATGATAATCGAATTAATGATGAGCACTTAATCTCATCGTTTTATTTTCTGGGTTGAATGTAATTAATATACGGGCATGCATTTTTGAACAATGTTACGTCATATCCCCTTACATATAGAAGCTTATCTCTCAGCTTTAATATTATTATTGTTTTAAGCATTGCAAAACTGTTTCCATTACGGTCAAGGACCTCTGTCGTCCGTTCAAATGCCTTTTTATAATTTGACAATAATTTATCGATATTTCATAAACAATAAATACAAATATGATACTGGTATGGCTGATACGCGAACATTTGCTGGCAAAAATATTTCTTTATGCTGTATGATATTCGTATTACTTCGACTTGTCTGTTTAATTTTCATTAAATTCATTTCAAAAATATTTATACTGATATGATAGGATCACGAGATTCAAAGCTGTGTGCTTATTGGTACTTGAAATCCAAAAGCTTTGCGACTGATGATATGTGTGCCAAAGCTGCGCTTTTATGAAAACCGTTACATCGCTTAAGACATTGTTTTTTCATTTATTCTAGGTTTGATTTACCAGGGATTAAATAAATATCAAGTATTTATTTTACCATAGGAATAAAAAACAAGGCTTATAATATTATATATTTGAATCTGAGAGGATATTTCGAGTAAAATTTCTCTTGATGATTGAAATCAAATTTATAAATACACATGCATTATTTAATGCAGTGTTTTTGTTTTTCATTTAATTTTTTTAACATTCCATTTATAAAGTTATTATTTATTAAAAAGTTAGCGTGAGAATGTTAAATTAATTTCATTCATTCATTGAAGCAAGATTCATTTTTGCAAGCAGTTTTGTATTGTCAGTTTTGACGAACACTGTTTCGGACAAATTTGTTTTAGCGATAAATTCTCGGCGGCAATATCCCATCAGTTTTCTCATGAAGCAGTAATTTATAATACAAAAAAATAAAAAACGTTAACGATTTATTTTTTTAATAAATATTTCTATAGATGGTGTCAATCGTAAGATATTTTGAGACTCAAACAAATTACAGCTATTCCATTTCACGTCATATAATATAATACGTGCGCTCAAACGGAGCGATACCGAATGACTGTTTCAAATTTACTAATTCTATATTTATTTTGTGATTCAAACAACATCGCGCGTTTTTATTAGTAGATAAATTAATCAGTTTTATTGTTGGAACTCTTTGCGATGATAAGGAAGTATTTGCAAGGGATATAATACATCTTAGAAGTCAATAACCCCAAATCTTGCATTCACCTGTCGCCGAACGGCAAGCGATAAATTCAATCAAGTCACGACTCACGACATCTGTTTACATATGCAATGCCGCTAGGTCATTGATGATTTTTTTTTATCATCGCCGAAAGTGAGAGGATATAAAAATAAATATTTTATAACTGTTACGTAGAAGCCAGTGACCAGAGGCGTCGAGTCTTTTACAGCAATGCAATTTTTTATTGGTAATAACAGTGGTGTGCACATTTGTGATTTAATCAACCAATCTAAAATGAGGACTATTTATACTTTTCACCATTATTGCTTGCTAGTGGGGTTTTCCAGAACAGAACTTTTGTATAAAAATTTCTCTGTTAAGACTTTCTTTAAAGACAGATTAGGTTAGAGGTCTACACAGACCCTAACTTTTCCTATGAAGCCCTTCCCATCTCAGTTAGTCGACAAGACTCTATGGATAAACAAAATTATGACGCGGAAATAGGTATTGAATTTAACTTTCAGAAAAATATTTATCGACATTTTTGAGAACATGAGATAATCTTGTGATGATCAATCAAAAAAAATTGGTGTATTAAAGAAAAATTGAAATGATTTATCATTGAATAATGTTATACAACAAAAAAAAAGTGAGAATTATAAATTATGCTCGGGTTCGGGCTATGGTCACTTAAGTAATAATAATTAATTTAATATAATAAAAATAATAATTTAATAAAGAACCGGTTTCACTCATCACAATAATTATTAACTTAACCCAAGGATTGCCAACCCCGTGCCCGTTCCCAAATTCCCAAGTACCAAAATTCGTGTGTGCCCGCCACTATTTGAACGTAACAGATTTTTTCATAAACAGTAATTAAAAATGTAAATCATTTTTGTATATTTGGTAGAGTTTTAATTTTTTTTGAGTAACTATGTTTATTATACAGTGACAATAAACGTAGAGATCTTTTTTTATTTATTAATCACGTCTAATTATAAATACCCGTATAAAAAATGGCTGGTGCCCGCCAACCTACCGATATTTTAGAATGCGCTCAGAGTATAAAAAGGTTGGGAATCCCTGACTTAACCGGTCCGAATCTTGAATATAAAAATGTGGAAATAAAACTAAATTTTTTTTATTGGTTGAATTGACATTTACTTGATAGAACTCCATTATAACACGGTGAAAAAATATCAATGTATTTTAGTTCTACAATTTTTTTAAGGATGTAGTCGATAGCTATTTCGCATCACATCGTTTAGTGCTGACGATGACGTGAGCCGAAATAGCTATTAACTATATCTTTCAAAATTTTGTGGAACTAAAATACATTGCTGTTTTTTCACCGTGTTAAAATTTAAAAAAAAAAGTAACATTCAACACCTTACATGTTTATATTATATATATATATATTTATTGTATTATTGATTCCATGTTTATTCATCTTATGTACATTTTCACTGACTGAATTAGTAAAATATATTTTCACTAGTAAATGTGTATATTCACTTGAAATTTACTTTCGCTGTTATATTATATGTATAGTTCAGCGTATCATAATTCACTGGTATCTACTTGTTCTATTGATCAAGCTGACTTTGACGTTGAATCTCGCATATCGGATAAGAATATAGTGCAGTGGTCGGCAACATACTACCCGCGGGTAATTGAATTAGCCACCAAGAAAGTAAGATGATGATTTATAAAATTATTTATTCATTGAAAATACCAATGAGTAAAATAAAAGTAAATAAGTACCCAGGTATTCACTAATAAAAATATTTTTTAACATATATGTTTGTTTTATAAAATAATTTTGTATTTACACAAACATACATGTGTATATTTCATTTTACGATAGTAAAATTGTTACTTATCAAATGAAATTTTCAAAATCGATTTGTTTTACCCAGGCTCTCAAAAGTTTGCCAACCACTAGTATAGTCTATACATGCATGACTATGTAAAAATATTTGCGATTGCTATTGCGCCACTAGTGGTTCTTGAACCGGTGGAACGTCCTGTTATGGAAACGAGTTGATGCTTAAACCGCCGAGCTCTCGCACAATCAATAAGACGATTGGCCAACTTAAAAAGTGTCGAATGAGGCGAGCCACACGAAAACTCCTTACTGAGAAGACGTGGAATTGTTTGGGGCAGTGAAACGGCAAGTCTGTGCTGACCTTAATTTTTTTTGTAGGCTTTCGTGTTACGTATAACGATGAAAGTAAAATTATTGCATACATATATTCGAGCAGCGATTCGCAAATTGAGAACCACTCCTCGTTTGAGTTGCGTAGGTGTGGATATTTTACGGAATAATCTTAACCAACTAACTGCTAACGTCTTAATTGTTATTACATTCATCGATTTCAAATATATCAAACTAAAAAATGAAATTGACAAAACTGGCACCTATTAAATAATTTGAGTGTTAAAGTCTAGCAGGAAGTTGGTTGAGTTAAATTTTAACTAATGCGTTGTTATCTACACTACATGCTCTACTAAAAACATTTCATTTACTTGGTTTAGAAACGATGTTAATTAAGCAAACATGACTACCTCACCCAGTAAACTACAGTGGAGTAGTCACTTTTGGCAGTGTGTGGGGATATATAATATAACACATTTTTAGAAGTTATAATGTATAAATTACGGTTTTTCTTATCAAATGTATATTTTATATCACATGGCCATGCTATAGAGCGTGGGTGAGTTAATAATGATATGTCACACGAAAGTGAGATTTACCGATAAAACACGGGAAATTTTCACGGAAAAGTTTATACAGACAAACATTAGGCTGTATATACAATATTAAATAAATTTCTATCATTCTAAGTAATCGGTCGTACTCGAGATTAATCCATAGGTTAAAAAGGCACGCTCTTGAAGTCGCAGAATATGAAAGGCATCAAAAAATATCTTATTTTAACATAACATATATGACCGACTCAAATTTCTTTCAGTATTTCGTATTTATTCGATTAGGAAATCTAAAAATGTTTTAATTCCATTAATTGTAAGTGCTTGCGATGAGCGAAAACAGTCTAGATTATTTTTCTGTAAAATATCTAAGGAGTACTAAAATGTCGATCGAATATTTTTTGTAGTTTATTATTATTAATAAAAAAGTGAGGGTGAATTCGTCTTGTATATTCGTCTAACATAATTTTCCTAAATTTGTGTTTCGGAAATTGATATTCCTTTTAATCTCGCGTTTTTGACCGAATTGATATTAAATAAAGGAATCGTAATTAATAAGAAGAAATATTTAGAAACTAAAAAACTATATATCGCCTGTCAACTGGTTTTAATTGAAATTATCTTCATAGGTGTTTTGTAAAACAATGAAGTTTTTTTTTGTATACATTTACTATGACCATTGATGAAATAATTGAATGAATACATTACATTATCAAAATCCACATTTCTATTCAATGTACCAAATTCAACTTCAATCATGTATCCCCGTTTAATTATGTATTACTATACTTAAATTTGGGGGACAAATCGAGATTATCCTTGAACAGGTTTTTGAACCTAATAAACTTTACAAGACTATCCACTTTTTATGAACAGATATTTTTTTTTTTGCGGATAAATTACCCAGAGCTGGGCATTAATTTTTACGCACATTTTTACAACGCTTACGCATATTTGTACATTTTATCTCATTAAAATTTAGGGTAGGTCAATGTCAAAGTTAAATAATAATATTCATTTATTATTAATTGTATATAATATTATTAACAGGTAAAACTTGACAGAAATGGATGTAATTAATACTAAAAAAACTATTTTTAAATTGATCAAAATATCTTTAAATTATATATAATGGTCCATTGTATCGCATTCATATTTTTTACACTAAAATAATAGCACACAATATTTATTACTATGTCTTATATTTTATGATGAGTTACATTTGTGCTGATCTTAATAATATAAAACTGTTTGAATAGTACTTAAAATTCGGTTTTTTATTACTTAAAATTATGCTTTTCTAGAAAGAAGTGACAGATTACACCTTGATGTAGTTTGTGTAACGGTTTAATTATCAAACTTACCTCCAGCCGTTTTGCATTGTATTCATTTTGCGACCGCATATCGGTTAAGGGAATAAATGAATTTAAAAGCTTATTTCTTCGGTCGAATGCATTATTTTGGTAGAAAAAGGGATGTTTGGTTTGATTAATCATGTTATTTTTTTGCCATTTCGGGTAACGGTGACGTAACGGTAGCTAAACGAAGTTAAACTTACAGTGTGGTTAGTGAAACTCATTTGTCTGTAATCTTATGCAAGTTGTATGTCCCATCTTCACTTGTTATGTGTATGAAGCCACTGTTTCAGGGCCGGCTTTCATTACCTAATACCGATTAAAAAAAGAATCGCTTCCATTTGTCATTTTCTTGCCTCAATAAAGAACTGCACGGACCTATCTTTACGCTATTCACTATTTTACTTAAAAGAGAGGATATTATGAAAAAAAAACGTGACTTGCTCAATCACTTAACTTAAGTGATAATATCCTGTATCCTGTGTATCTGTGTACTGAAAATAAAAGTTTAAAAGAATTAAATCCAATCCACATTGAATCTACCGAGGAATTGAAAATATCACGTTCCCCGGATGATTTATCAAATGACTTAAAGTTTACCTTGGTTGATATCAAGTCAGCGTGGCCTATTCGGCCCGCATGAAAACGGACCACAGTAAACAGCTTTGTCCGTTCGGCATTTATCTCGAGGCAGTCCCAGGATACGTGATTAGGATCTTGATGTTTGTGCCCACAAATGCAATCAGGCTTTTCAATCAACTTGCCAAGCCCAAATAGTTTATGAATTAATGTTCAAAAATATTTAAACTATTTTTCGAATGAATAAAATGAAAAATAAGGGTTCAACTGGAAAACTACTGGATTTCCACGTACAGTCTAATGCCTAAGCTTTTTCCGTGAATGATCAAACATAAAGTTAGCTGAGAACGCAAATAATAAGTCTATCTTCTTTTTTATGAGTCGAGTACGTATCAGTCCCATTGAACTATTCGTTGGAGATACAAATATTATTAATTTTATTTTACTGTTTTAGCGTTCAAACTATAATATATTTATTATATGAAAAATATTTCACTATAAATATAAATATTTATAGTGAATTTTAATTAAAATTAAAATTTATAACTTTCTTTTCTATTTTAAGTGCTTTTCAGATGTGACATGTATTTCGCATATTTTAAAGCATAGTTTCTCAACCTTTTTACATCCGCGAGCCACCAAAAAATCCAAAAAATAATAAATTTTTATTTAAATGAAATGAAATAATAAATATTTATACAATTGAGCTTACGTTAAAAAAAAAGATTCTTCAACACCGTATGCTGATATAACAATATTTCAGTATTTTAAAACAGACTCTTACAAAAAATATAATATTAAAAACCACAAAATTCCATTTTTTATCGAAATAATATCAGATCGCGGACCACCGGTTGAGAAACTAGATTTTAGAAGTATCTTCAGACTAACTTTGTTTGAAGGTTTTTCATTATATTATATATGTAAGCAATGAATCAAATATATATTTTACGTGAAGTTTACAAAATTACCGAATTTTTTAAATAAAATAACATCAATGTACTTGTATTAGCTTGATCATAAGTTGAAAGAGATACGCTGCTAATATCAAAAATAAATACATTATTAGATTGCTATAATTGATAAATATTCCAGTATAAAAAAAATAGCTTTTTAATAAATATCCCTTAAATTTTCAGAGCATATCTCACGTTGCATCGGAGCGTGGTCTTCTAGCTCGCCTGGCCATAGGACCTCTGCTGCGGACGACCGGCGCCAAGCCTTTGGAGTCCATGACGGCCAAAGCCTTCATGTTTGGGCATTCTTCAACGCTGGTGACATTGGGAAACAGTTTTCTGCCAGGTTGGATCAAATTCGACAAGTTGGGACTCATTGATAGGGTGTGTAAAATAACTGTAGATATTTTTTATTTATTTATTATGAAACCGATACAAAAATTACAAAATAATAGAAAGCCTTTTTTTTGCAACATCAAAAATATTTGAAAAAATTGAGGAAATATTATTAAAAATGTGCTTTTATTATTTAAAAAATTACATACCTTAGTACGTTCTCTATTGAACCAAATATGTTGTGATGTTAAAGGTGTTTTAATTTGTATTTTTTAATAATGCTTTCGATGAGCTAAACCGGTCCTTATCATAAAATATGCTGTGGTAATAGTACCAAAAATGTGTTTTTATTGTCAAAAATAAACCGTGGACGTCAGCCGTATATTATGGGGATTCACTCTTTTTTAAACAGTATGAGGACTTGTTACGATGGCTTACATAGATATATTTTTTTATTAAAATGTAAAAATTTTCAATAAAAAACCGTGTATTTATAAAAGTACTGAATGAGGTAAAATTATTTACTTGAAAACTAGTGAAAAGTAAATTTACAAACAAAAATATCACTATTTAAGTTTATTCCTCAAAAAATTCAGATTAACTCTCACTTCAAAAATGCATAAAATCAATGTGCCGCATTTTTTAATTTACTAACGCAATTCGAAATTATGGCGTTAAAACAGACGGTAAGATGTATTGTGTACTTTTTCTACACAGCTGTATATAGATAAATATGTAAACTTAAATACATCGCTATTTTTCACCGTGCCATAATGGATTATTACCAAATAAATGCCAATTCTCACATTTTACTCGGGGCGTTCCGGCACCTTTTTGGTCCGTTTTGTGGCATGGTAAAAGCTGCCATGAATTTTGTTTAAATGATTTTTGATATCAAGTAAGTTCCAATCCAATCAATAACAGAAATATCGTTCATTGGGCTCACAACCCCCAGTTGTAAATCACTGGATTAATTGATTGCAAAATATCGCGCGATTTAATTTTATGGTGGTATTTAAATGATCGATAGTACATATCATTAATACAAATTAATCTTATCTCTCATGTGGAGGTCATTTTGCGAGGCTTGTTAGAAGTAAAACACGTGCTTTTGCAATCTTTTTATTATTTTTACGACCTATATTTCTTTTCGTAACAATCTCAACATTGTATCTTTAATAAATACATTTATGTATTTATTGCATCTATAAAGCCCACACTACACGGTCAACGTGTTTGTGCAACGTCTATGCTACGACGCAACGAGCTTTTTTACTCGTCTAAATGTCTCTTAACATTAAATATTTAAATCGTATTTTTGTTACATTTTTTTTCTTCTACACAACTTACAGCGCTATCATCACTTTGAAATAACACAAAAAAAAACAAGAATACTTATTCAAAACATTCTCAGGATTTGCATCTTCAATGTATTTAATTGATTCCAACAGACAGTAAACCGTCATAAATTAATGTATATAAAAATAGCACGGTAAAATTATAGCAATGTATTTTAGTTCTACAAAATATTTTATAGGATGCAGTTGATAGCTATTATCGTCAGAACTATATCGTCGAACAGATAGTGGTATAGTAGACGGTGGCGTGAACCGAAATAGCTATCAACTATATCTAATAAATAAAATTGTAGAACTAAAATACATTGCTATTTTTTCACCGTGTTTTAATGGAGTTCTACCAAGTTAATGCCATTTCGATCAATAAATATAAAAATATTTCACATTGAATTATGCGTGCAATTAATCAATAAAATAGCTGATACGATGTATCTTATTGAATATAAATAACACAGAAAATATTTATTTAACAAATGAAATATATTACACATCACATCCCTACAAGCCGCACGTAAATATTTCATAATTCTAAAAAATAGCACAATTTAAAAAAAATATTTTACCCTTCAAATTTATCGGATTAGCATCGACATCAATTGATATCATGACTAAATTTACCTATAAGCTAAAAATGTTTAGTCTTAAGTTTAAAAATCCAAGAGGCTTCCAGCCATTTATACGTTTTATTATTTTTTTATATATATAATTATCACGTCTACTGTGATAATAATACACAATTATATATTATCAAGATCAAGACTGGTTTCGCCCATCGCGAGCGTTATCAACTGAAGTTTGAGGTGAAGCTTTATGTTTAATGCTTTTCTACCAAGTAGTGACCATTTTTATAGTATTTTTTTAAATTTTCATTCCGTTTCTCTCTACTTCTAACATTCGAGTTTGAGTGCCTTACACATGAAATAGCCTAAAACCTTTCATTATCTAAATTCGGCTCTGATTGACATATTCAATTATAATTAATGTCGACTTGAATTTATTGACTCTTGTTCCTATGTTGCTGTTCATAATTATCCACCAAAGAATTATCGTTAAACAATAATATTTAACTAGATTTGTAAAAAAGTCACTAAATGACCAATTTCTAAAAAATCTCTTGTTTCTATCTCTGAAATTATATTTTCATTTTCAGATGTACGACTTTGAGACTGACTTTGAAACCGTCTTTACCGGTTCAGACGATTCCAGCAAATCTGGTCTCATGGATACTTGGCGAGGGGAGAAAGATCTTCCTCACTGGAGATCAAAGACTACTGATCATTGCTCCAACGTGCATATGGCTTCCGACGGAACCAAGTTCAAGGGAGGACTTACTAAGAATGAAACGGTGCTGTTTTATAGGAAATCACTCTGTCGAGCAGCTGAAATGGTACGCAAATTAATTTCGCAAATTTAATGCTATTTTGTTTTTCAATAAATATGAAGATATAGCTGATATCTCTACACGGTCGTAAGAACTACTAGTACTAATATAACATGGTAATTTTCTCAATACACGTTTTCATATTTTATGAACCCTTAAATATGTGTGACCGTACGTGTACAGTATCAAATTCTATCGCAACTTTCATATTTTTTTCATTAAAGATTTGTTATTTCTACAGACATTTAAAGAGTTCCAGCAGTACTGTTTGTAATCTTGTTATCTATTGTAATTTTTTTTTTAATCAAATACCATTAAATATAATACGGTTATTTCATACTAAGAAATACCTACTCAGTGTTATGGAGTAACTAAAAAATATGACTACGACTCCGATATTGACAAAAAAAATATTTATTATTAGATTAGACGATAGATAGATTTAGACGATCGTTTTATTGAATTCAATGTAGCCCTGTTTATTCTGATACAGTATCAATTTTAATTTCATATAAAAAATGATTTTCCAAAGTGTTACTATGACTAGTGAAACTGATAAAAGAGTTCTTGTCAGATTAAATATAAATACCTAATGCAGTTATCTTACGGGTAGTAGAATTTTTTTATTCAACTGTCAAGTGTCACCCTGCAATAAATTATCTCAGTAAAAACCAGTTGCTATCAGGTATGTCAAACCAATTAATAAAATTATTTCAGTTTACCCATTGCTTTAAAGAAAAACCGGAAAGAGGCCAATTGTCCCCCGGCCGCTGAATCGGGGAAAAAAACATGTTTTATTTCCCCTCGACTTGCATACGCTAAAATCATAGCATATAACTCTAATTTAATTAATTCAAATGTGTATACTCAGCATTGTAATAATGGGACACGATGGAATTAAATATTATGTGAATCAGTGTATGAATGAAATTATTCATTTAGTCGACTCATTCAACATAAGGAAATTAGGAAGATTTAGCTGATCGTTTAACATAAACATTGAATTCAGCGTAGCACTACTTTCGTAACTCATTTATTGATGTTGAAGTAAATGCCGGTGGAATTGGATCAGAATTTTTGAGATATATAATACCACATTCTTAGAAATCCATTTTTGTATGAACTATTAAAACTCCCATAACATAAAAAGTGTGTGTGCCAACGGTGAAGAAAAATTATGAATGCCATTTCATCACAAACTTTCCATAAAACATAACGCACGTGAGTTAAAGAATCGCGTTCAATTGAATTCGCATATTAAGTGTGGCAAAACTGAATAATATTAATTAACTATTATTACCCGGAATTGATTTTTAGTCGTTAATATTACATTTTTTTATTAATTACATACACATACATCATTTAAATTCATTTCATCAATCGCGAATTTTTTATTGCAAAAATTTACAACACTTTATAACATAACTTATGTATGAATTCGGCACAGAATTTGTGGATTTTCAATTAATTATTATAATATTTTAAATTGATATTTTAAATTTTCGTCAGTGGATATGGGTTACGTATATTCTTCTAAAAATTTCTATATGCATCCTTATGCAAATTTCCACAGCATACAAAAGTATCATACCTGATTCGTAAAACCTTTTAGAATCCATGAGAGGATTTTAAGATCGATGCATAAATAAATAATTGACTTCCGCATACATATTACACTTAAATTAAGTAATTGCCAATCGGTACCCTTGCTGTAAATTAAATGTACGATGGACGAACATTAACACATTAAATTTAATGTGTTTCATAACTCAAAATCAAGTTTTAAATATTCGTATGCAACTGACTTGAATAAGTGACACATTGCTACCTTAAATCAACAGTGAGATAAAATAAAAAAATTCAATGTTTTGATAAGTGAGCCAATTGATTGATGCAAGGTAAACATGGACAATAAAACACTGATCTATTTTTAAAAATATGCCATTTACAAAAGTAAAATTTAAGTCTCATATTTTCTTCCAACTTCAAAGAATTTGTAGAGTAAGTGAAATGCATAATATTTTACTATTATCCTCTATCGTAGGAGTTTATAAGCTATTTAACCTAAGCGCCACAGTGTCATCTTCACTAAATCCTAAGGATTAAGGCCTAGCAAACTTGCCAAGCCAACATACTGTAGCTTTGAAATACACGCGAATTTTTTGGGCTTTTGGTCGTTCCTTGGAGACCTATGCTCTATTGCAAGCCATATAAGAAACTAAATTAAATATAATTCAATATTGACAAAGTATGAAACAAATATTTGAGGTCGCATATGTGGATCTATTATTCAAGTTTATTGCTAGTTCGACACTAATCAAGCCTTGGAAGCAATGCTTGACACATTATCAATTAGTGTACTTTCTTTATACATCTATATAATGTTGGTACTTAATATAACCAGTTTTGTAAAAGAGGAAGTTTAGTGTCTGAAAAAATTTGTATCATTAAAATAAGTTATATTAATAGACTAACGGATGATTACTAATATTGTTGAAGTATGACAGATCGTCTAATAACAACGGTAAACATAGATAGTCGTCTTTAAAACCGTTTTGGAATTATTGTAGTAAATACCGACAAAAAAGTTATGTATGTGGGTTATACAATAAATCAAACGATTGGCTTAAAATTGTTTGTCAATACTGCTAAACTTCTATAAATGTCTTCTCATTGAAATATTTGAGAATTTATTGATGATTTACATTCCCTAGTATGTCATGTACGTTAAACGGTCGCAATGGCTCTTCATCTAGAGAAAAATAAAATCGAAATTTTATCGAAATTCATTTTCACTTTTTAAGTATGGCTTATTTTATTCCATCACATGTATGTAAGATTATTATTCAATAAAACATAACGCGACGTTCGTTGGAATTTTGATTTGCAATTCAATTTACCCGTTGTTGAATATTACATAAAATACAACTCGTAAATTTTGCTAAAAGTTTTTGATATACATGTGAGAAAAATCGTTTTTATTTTTTTTAACCTAAAATTCGAAATGACGTATTTTATTAGTGGACGCGATAGAGTGCTGCATTAATAAAATGTATTTTATATTTTTTCATAAATTTTAAGCTAGATTTTAAAAACTTTCTATGTCTTCCGATAGTTTTCAACTTCAAAATCGCAGACTACCACTTTGTAGCTATTAAATAGTGAAAGTTCTTGATAATCTGAAAGTTAAAGATCATGAATAAAATTCAATCCCATTATTTAGTAAACATCGTAAATTAACCATTTTTTGTAAATATTTTTTTTTTATATGTATATAGTTAATAGTGCAAATTAATAAATAATTGAAAATATAATCATGTATAGCTATATAAACGTAATATTAAAAAAATGCAATATGTGCAAAAAGTTTCAAAATTTTGCCGCGCATTTGTACATTTGGCCTACTCAACCATTAGGTTTTCATTTCTGGTAACATTAGCAATAGTCGTGGTTAGATGCGTTAGACCAATTCTTAGAAGGTCTGTGATTTATCATGCTTAACATAAATATGTTTTTCCTTATCCACAATAAAATAAATCAACCGTATTTTATAAAAAAAAAAAAAATTCAGTATTATTTGTTTTTGTTCCATTATTTTTTTGTCATACACTTAAGACCTTGCTCCGAATTAAAAGTCTTTTTTATCAGTTCATTCTAATAAACATAATACAATTTTGCAAATATAATGAGGGTGCTTAATAAGTGTCTTTTTATTTTTTAATAATTTAATATTTCAAAATATCTATAAGTTACAACAGAGTTCGATTAGACATTCTTCTTTTATCTAAGATGTCCAGCTCTCAAAGCAATAAATAAATAATTCAAAGGGTGACGATAATATATTATTTTTAACATATTATAGTTTTGCGATAAAATGTAGCACTGTAAACTTTTGATCATTAATCTCATTTAGTGGCGTAACGCTTTTCGATACCGCATACACGATGAATAAAAAAAACCTGTAAAAGAAACAATTCATGATCGTTTTTTGAATAAAAGTGATTGTAAATAAAGAGAGTATATATTTCATTATCTTTCGACAAAAATCTATTGAAAGTTGTCAACATAAAATATATGATAAATAAAAATACAAAAAAGGGTTCAATTTGTCACACTTACGTTGGTATCATCTACTCAGTTGATCGAGTTTTTTTGTTATCTTTTCGGTTGATTATTCAAACAGCATTGTTTTTTGTTTTATATTAGAACAATAATGACTAATTCGACTCAACAATAGTGAACATTCTAGCAAATTCTGTTGTTTATAATCTCTCAATTAAAATCATAATTAAACTATCGGGTTTTGTGACATCTATTAATTGTGATACAAATAAGTGGAGCTTATATTTTCAATATATAAAATATAAATAGATGTCTCTACTCTATTTTCGAAAACCAAATATATTTCGTTATGTCATAGCTATGGTCGTTGTATGAATTAGACTCCCAATAGTGTTAAATATGATAAAATATTTTCTATACAGATATACGAAGATGAAGGAACAATTGGTGGTCTTCATGCTTACAAATATGTCTACGAAGAAAATGCTCTTGACAATGGAAATAAAGACTCCCGAAACAAATGCTACTGCAGACAAGGTAACATAAACAATTTATCATTTTTAAGGTTAAACTGTCATTTCTTGATGGGAAACATTGTATTTAAATAATTAAATCAAAATTTTTTCATGACTCACATTCGTAATTGTAAAATAATCAGATAGATCAAGATGCTTAAAATATTATTATTTTTTCTAGGAAAATGTCTTCCAGATGGTTTGATTGACGTAACAGACTGCTACTATGGTTTCCCGATCGCTCTCAGCTATCCTCACTTCTTGAAGGCCAACACATCTCTTATAGAGAAAGTGGAAGGTCTGTCTCCTGATCCGGCGCTGCACAGCTCAGAAATGTGGATTCAGCCTGATTCTGGATTACCATTGTCAGTAACTGTTCGCTTTCAAATCAACATGGCCTTGAGTTCAAATATGCATTTGATCAGAGATGCTGCAGCCTTCTCTGGGCTTGTGTTACCGTTGCTATGGTTTGAAATTGTAAGTATGACAGCAACTATCAGCTTAAAAACTCTGTAGATTTTCAAAACAATTCAAGTTTATATATAAAAATACAATTCGAAATAGGTAAGGATTTTTATAATATGACATTTGAGAAAAAACCCCTAGATTTTAAATATAGGCATATTTACAAAAAGGCAGTAAAATTTCATAATTATATTCCAATAATAATTTTAATTTCTGTACATTTCAGCATATGGGAAGTCTTCCAGATCACTTATCGAATAAATTCATTTTATACCTGAACATCTTACCCAATATGGAAAGAGCCATCATGTGGATAGAATTTATAGCAGCTCCATTGCTCTTACTTGTTGCCATCTATTTTGTGATACGAGGATATCGCACCAATCGTCATTCTCAGAGCCACACTAACAACACTTATGTCAGATCTTTGAGAAAGCTTTCCATGGACATTGAGGCCAAAATACAAGGGGTGTATGCTCCTTGTGAAGTGCCATTGACAGAGGGCAGTGATAGTGCATCTCCATTCCTGGACACATCTGACCAAAATGGTTCAGATAGCAGTGACTGTGAGCAAGAACAAGTTGTTCAAGCTGCCGTAACAGATGAAAGAAGACCTTCTCTTATAAAAATTCACACGGACAAAATCAAAGAGTTAGGTATCACCTTTGGCAGTAGGCTGCAAGAAAACTTGGAAGGGATAAGTAAGAATATTAAAAGTTTGACCAGCAAATTGAATGAAAATAGTGGCTCGAGCGAATCAAATGACGATTCTATGAATAATGAAGGATTCAATACGGATTCATGCCATTCCAGTAATGAAGAATGCGGAGAACAGGTTGGGGCCTATTCACGAGTGAATGCATCTGATGATGAAGATTGCTGCCACTTGGAAGTTATGGATGATGGTAGTGAATTTGATGGGCCACGAGATGAGATAGCCAGAAGAAAGTCTCTGGATTTGGCCAGACGGATGAGTTTAATGGAAGGTTGGGATCCATTATCTAGACTCTCTCAACTACCGGAAGAGCAAGTTTGATAGTATAAATGTTTTTTAAAAGCAATTGTGTGATTACTTTGAACTCCTTATCAAATTTAGACAATGCGTAATATGAAATATTTTTAGTAAAAATCTAATTTTATTTCATCAATTGATAGTGTTGCCTTTTTATGGTTGTGCTTATAGTAACGATTAACTGTGTGCTTTATAGTTATTAAAATACATACTTGTTGATGTTCGGTCACATAGAGGGACAACACCGTAAAACTAATAATGATTGATTTACTTATTTTATATTGATATTTCAATCTAAAAGACCCATGGACTGTAAATTGTATATCATTTCCACATGAGGCTTTATTATTTTTTGAAAAAACTAATTACCGAAAATCAAGACGTATTGAATTAAGGTACTGTGAAAGGTTTGGATACAGTTTTTATAACTATCGAATAATGATAAATATGAAAGAAAATTCATTTATTACTCCTACTTACTGGTTTATTCATCAATAAATTAAACATAAATTGGCCTCAAAGATTAAAAATCAGTCTTTGAAATAATGATACTACATTAATATAAGTCTCAAGTTGTGCAAAAAACCTAGCTGAAATATTGGATTTTTTTTCGGAAATTATTCTTTAAAACAGAAAAATATGCTATTCACCAATTTACAAAAAGGCAAGAATTTTTCAAATTCTAAGTTGCTCAAAAGCAAATTGAAAATATCAATTTTTGGTATAAAATAATTTTTAATGCTGGTCTTTCAAACACGTCCTATTAACTTCCAATTTCTATCCTGAATATACAAGAGACTACCTACTACAAATGTACGTTTTTTTAAATTGATTTCTGGCATATCGCCTTAATAAAAGTATAAATCGAGCTTAAATTTTTACAATAAAAATTTGTAAAATACATAATTACTTTTGAATTATAATAATGTATGTTTATATTTATATTTACAAGTGCCTTAGAAAACACTTTAAAAGAATCTTTGAATGTAATGTTTAATAGAAATGCTCAACTGTTTAGTTACTTAAATTAAATTTTAATGTTACCATAAGTTTTAAAAATCAATATGTTATTGATAAGCTATTTTATAAGACTAATCTTTACACTTTTTTAATGCTATTTAACGCTATTTCTCGAACACTTTTTGGCAGGATAATTTTACAGTCCACATGCTATACAACACGCGATCAAGTACTTTGTATATTGAATAATCAACCATTAAGCTTGCCAATAATTTATTATTCCCATTTTAGTTTTCAAATACTTATATTTTCTACACGGTCAGGTTGTAATACAAACATTCGATTTATTTTATTTTTAAGAAATTTAAAATTTATTTTAAAATAACTTTATTTTTTGTTTTGACAGTGATATCTGTTAACCATTTTTAATAGTTTGGACATAAAAGCTTATATAATAAAAATTAGAGGGCACTGATATCCGATTCCATTATATAAAATTTTTTGGTAATTTGAAGAATTTTATTACTAAAGTTAAACTGCTCTCCTGCAGTATTATTGTTACACTTCGCATAAATATTAAGCATACTTTTCATGAAAATTAAGCTGTTTATATTTTAGAATATCCTGAATGTAGCTCAATAATATAATAAATGATAGATGGAAGGTAATATAATAGAGAGAGAATATTTTGTTTCTTACAATGGATCCTTTCCTTTAACTCTTAACATATAAAAACTTTCTATAAAATGCCAAATAATAAAATTAATTTTAAGTTTATTTTTACTTTTATAGAATATAATTTTGTTGGAATAAAAATGGGTCAACGGTAAAAATAATAATAAGTAAATTGCAATATTAATTGTGATCAATTACTTTTCATTCTGTGATATGAAGTTTATGATATGTATATAAAAAACATATATGATATAAATATGTACTGTAAGAATATTTGATACAAAAAAATTGTGTAGATTACTTACTTAAACTTCCGCTTTCAAAATTTTATAATAAAGCAAAGTATTTCATCATTTCATAACCAAGCAAATAATAAATTAATCAAGCACAATGTGCTGCAATACAAGAGCTTAATCTAGAATTTTTTTCAAGGTGAATCAAATAGAAATTAATCAATGAAGGTCAGTCTATTTTGTCAGATAATTCCTGAAATTGGAATACTTTTTTCATATGCTTTTTAAAAATCTTTGAAGAATAATATCTTGTAACATACAGATGAAATGAAAAATAATCTTATGTAATTTTTAATGTTATATTTTTTTTCAACAATACATTCATTTACATGAAACTATTTCAAAAATATAGTTACTTTGAAAGTCGTATGAAGCGTTACAGTACATTTTTTTATTTACAAATTAATTTCAGGTGGAGTTTTTCAACAATTGAAAAAATATTTATTCATTTCCAAGTCAATTCCAAAGCGCTTGTGGACATTTTCTAAAAATGTAAATATCTTTGTTTTATCATAGATGATAATTTGGAGTGAATTTTAGTTATAGACGATGTCATCTGTGAACATCACTTACCTCCACAAAAAATACCAATCACCTGAAATAACTATCTTCATTTTTTGTATATTATTATTTGTAAGTTGACATCTGACTTAGGGTTTCTGTAACATTTATATAAGATTTAATTTTTTTCAATAATGTTGACCACGTTAAATAAATTATAATTGCTACTTATTTTGTTTTATTTTACTACCATATATAATATTTTCGAAAAACATAAGTACATTTGCCTATTTTCAAGTTTTCTTCCACAAAAAGCCTAAAAATACACTATTGTAATCCAGCAGTCTGTGTATTGCATAAATTAAATATATGCAAACAATAAATATTTTTGAATGAAATTTTAAAACATTTTGCCCATTTCGTTATTGAAAAGATTGTGTTATGTGCTGTCCATTTCAAGAAGAAGCCCTTAAAGTTGATAATAGTCCAGTGCTTTTATCAAATTGATACTGGTGATCTTAATTAACAATCGTATAACATCACAATTGTTTTCATATTTGCAAGGCATAAGTTGCAACAATTGCTCTATATATCCTAAAAAAGTGTCTTTATTGAAACTCAATATTGAAAATTATAATAAAAACTAACAATCAATTAACAATGGCTTAAACCCGTTTGCAGGTGTACATTACATAACTAAAGATGACATGTTCCAGATGACACAAATTCATGACACGTTTATACTAAATAATAATGTAAATAAAAACATTTTAACACATTCATTACTATGGCTCTTAAAGAATATTTCAAGAATTAAGTAGTTTTGTTGGCAGTAAACAAACTTATTAAGACGATTAATATAGCTCTTTTTTTACAGCTTTTTACATCATCACACTTAACCAGATTTCAAGTCCACGTATATTTTTTCAGCCAAACAATGCAAGATTTTATTGAATTGTCAATTCAATACAATTTCCTATTATATTTGTTTCTATAAAAATCATTAAAAGTTATTTTTGATTTCTTGCTGTATTGACCAGAACAGTGTCTAAAATATTTTTCTGAAAATCAAACTCTATACCTGAGCTCTGCCTGGGCCCAAATCTTAATTGTCTTTACTCATCTGAGTACAGTCCGCGAGCCAGGATGGGATAACCTTAAATCAACATAATGCAATCTGTCGTCAACAGTTCAGATGTTAGTAGTCAAAGGGTTAAGCAGTTTTTGCATAAAAGACAATTATTTTTTGAGAATGAAATTTAGTATCTTATTTCTATTTAGTATTTAGCTAAATTTTAAAAATACCACCATTACCATACGGTGCTAATTGTGGTATCCATACAGATCCCATTACCAAAGGTGTTTCAGAGTCACAACTTTGCCTTCCAATTTAAACACACTAAAATTATAATCAGTTTAGTATCTTTTCAAACAGACAATAATCTGATGAATTAGATTTGATTGAGCTCTGATGGATGCCCTAAAAATTAGTATAGTGTAATAATTTTATTATATTAGGTGATTACAACAAACATATTTTTGTTACAGGACATTGCAAAGAAATACAATGACCCGATACTTAACTTTAGCTAGTTTTTTTAAGAAGAGATTTTTTGTTGAACATCAAATTTATCTAATATTTGTTGTGTGCAGTGAAACATAGGATATTGTTCATATTTCAGATGTGTTTTGTATTCGTATATTTACTTAGTGTTTGCAAAGACACCATAGATGTTTTTCATCTGAAACCACTTCCGACATTCACCAGTGACATGCAGATTAGTCACAAAGTGGGGTAAGAATACGTTTCAAGAAGTAAAGATGAGCTGGATAATAATAAATCATAATTCAAATAACATGAGATGATATCAAAAATTTCAAAAATGGCAATAGTCATTGCTTATTTAACTCACATATATTTCTTTACCTTTGTTTGTCTTGTTAGTATGCAATATGTAAATTTACACTATCATTTATGGCCAAATAAGATTAAAAAAATACTTGTAACTGGAATCATTTGGTGCCTTGACAGATTGAACAAACTTTCTTCTCTAAATTACTATAACAATAAGGCAAGGGAATATACTTCTTAAAAATTGAATATATGGGAGAAGAATTTAGAAAAATCTGCTGTCTGAGTTGTGAAAATAGCCTTGTTGTTTTCATACATTTCAATGATTTAAATACTTCATCAAATAAGTATGGTTTGTATTTTTAATCCATACTCTCTCTCAATGTGAAGCAAGTGGAAGACAATTTTTAGACATCAGGAACAAAAGCAATAAATCAATTCAAAAGAGCACTGTTTGATCTGAACATCAAATTGGTGAAATAACCCAATGTAACATATTAGTAAACTATGTTATTCTCTATATATTCTTACACTATGCTCTGGTTTTCCACTTATTACATTCGAGCATTCACCAGCTATCCACCAATTCATCTGCAGCATCTCTATTTCAACCAACCTTAATGCTGAATATCAGTAAATTCAAATGCCTTTTCTGACATACAATAAAAATTATCATATTCATGAATTCTTGCAATCTTGTTTTCTGAGGCATAAATATTGCATGGGTTATAACAGATTTAGTGGATGGTATATTATATATCTGCTATAAGATACAACAAAAAAAATAAATGGGTAGAATGATTGATATTAAAGATAAGATTCTACATCTGTCCATTGACAGACTGCAGTTAATGATCCATCTTCTAGTGACAATATAAAATCTTTAGAGCAGACGATATATTACATTCATTCTCACCAACAGTGGTAACTATTAAACAGCTTCCAATTACTTGACTTATCAATCAACATCCGCCAACAGAAGGATATGGTTAATATACTAAGCATTAAGTGATCTTAAGAGCCGTAAACCTCACCTTTTATAAAATTTGTGAAATATAATATAAAAAATAGTATATCTCACATCTTTACCATAAGTAAAAAGGTTTTTTTTAATTCACTAATTGCTAACACCTTTACCATTGAGAAGGCTAATTGCAGTGTGTTCCTTTTTGATATTCAAGAATATGAGCGTGTTCTAAGCATCAAAACTTTTGTTTGTAAGCTTTTTTGTGTTAAATTATTGCCTTCCCCAAATAATCTCACTAAGTTTGATTGACTTGAAGTAAATAATTACAATAATTTTTGTAATATTAGTTATTGTAAAAGACTTCATGTAGTTCAGCGGGGAATACCTTAAGGAGAATTATTTTCAGATTCTTAGCTTGATATGTAGTTCCATAGTTTCAAGATTGCTTACAATATATAAGTTACAATAAGATGGAATTTATCAAATAAAATTTTAATAACTAACCCATCAATTGTGGGGACCTATTTTGTATGCTTGAACACAATATTCTTAGTCTTGATGTTTACCATGTTTTGTACAGAACATTCGATATATGTTAAGTATATTACCACTTAAATAATAAACCAGGTAGCAGTGATACCAATCAAAAATTACTTGACTCTCTCTTTCTCTCTGTAAAAGACAGATTGACTGAAGAATTTTTTATCATTTTATATGTAACCATTTTCTGTTATCATTTTGATTTAAATATTAAATTATCTTTACTGATTGTAGTACTAAAATCTTGCATTTACTAGCCTCTCATGTAGGTCTAGATTTAAATCCCAGTCAGGGTGATATCAAAATTTTTTTTTTTTTTGTTTTGTAAATTTGTGTTTGTTCAAGATGATATATTTTTTTTATGTTGATCTGAAATGATTTCCAAAAATAATCTCATTTGAGTTTATCTTATATAAATTAATTTGAAAAAAATCTAGTGTCTTCGCTTTTTTATAATAGAACGGTGTCGAAAATGAAATCAAACAGTTTCAGCTGTTCTACTATTTGAAGTTTCAAATAATGTGAAAATGTTAAAGGTTTTACTGAATACGTTTCTTAAAGATATAATATTAAAAAAAAATGAGTAGTCAAATCATATTAATTATGTTTTAGTCCATCTTATATAGGCTTGTCATCGAGGATTAGCAACATAAACAATAATTGTTTTTTTATTGAGAAACGAAAGCCCGTTTTGACAACCAAACAATTTGTGCTTCTTGATCCGCCACTGCTTTCACCAGTCCGTTTTTTTTTAAACTTTTTTTCCTTTCCGTAAAGAAGAAGCAATTTCCTACCGCTTGGCCTGAGGCTGAATCTCCAGCTCGCTCTTTCCAAGCGTAAACAATGAATATTACATTAAAAAATTGCATGTGTTTTTGACGTTAGATAATGGAATTGCCCCGAGGCGGGTCTGTATGGATTTTTGGCGGTCCCGCGAGATGGCGCGATGAAAAAAATAGAACATCAACTCCATAAAATAATACTCAGAAATGTGAACTATATTCAAATAATCATATGTTACCACGTGAGGCACGGTGTATGAAGACAGAGGCGAATCCAGGAATTCAATGGGCCTACCTAATTGCAAACCTGTTGCTTCTACAAATAAAACAACTTAACAAAAAATTCACGGGGTTAATGGTAATAAAATTCGCTGAAGTAATATTAATGCAATTATAATAGTCGTTTCATAAAATGTGAGTTATTTCTACTGTTAAATTATTATAAATTTTAACGTAATTTAACTATTTAAAATGAATGCCCGCAATAAAATAATCTCTCCAGTGTGTCGACCATGAAAATAAAAATTTAAGAGTTTGAAAGATTAGACTTGAAAACATTAATATTTCATATACAGTAGGCCCCCTTATAGCGTTTCTCTTAATCAAAAATGTTTTATAATATATGCGGCATTCCCCCGTTAGCTATTCCTCAAGCTAAGCTATCAATGTTGAATTGGAATTTTCAAAAAAAAAAATATTAAATTTTAAAAACATGTAATGAAAAGTTTGTTCCTTAAATTTGATAGACGTATTTAAATTCAATGACAAAAACAAGATCAATAATACGTTCGTAAGAAATATTTGATTCGCTGATAACAGGAAATTCATGAAATACATTCAAAGAGCTTCAAATTTTATTTGCGTGCCTAGTCCCCTATGTGTTATTCCTATAGCGTTATCACAGCCTCTGTGCTATAGGGATTCGACTGTATATCATATAAAAATTGATGTTAATATATAAAACATTTTTTTGATTATCTGCCAGTCTGCTTGGAAGAAAGGGAAGAGAAGTGAGTTTTGAGCAAATGTTAATAGGTATCAAAAACGGTTATTATTTATTATATTACTATTCATATACTGTTGGAGGTTTTTAAAGTAATGCTTGTTTTTCTTTTTAATAATGATGTATGTTTATACCTTTGATAAAAAATCCGGGCTGATGATATTTACCCACAAAGAATTTTGACGGTGGCAGGGTTGTGCGTGTTTGAATAAAAACAAATCGTGCGTGCACCGCCACTGGTGCAGCTTCGTAGAGCAATTTATTATGATCAGTACAACAGTATATTACCAATTCGCAAATTTGAAAGGAATTTTCAATTTTATGCTTTGTTTAAACTCGTTTGACAAATAAACCAAGTCAAACATTTGTATTTCTTTGAGTGTGCGGGGAAGTAGACATTAAATATGGATGAACAAAGACGGGGGTGCATGCGTGGGCCTCTTCCAAGGAAAATAATATGCCATACCTATAAAGAAGATATTCGTTTGATGGTTTGAGCAGTGGCGTGTACTAATTCATTCATTCAGTCGATTATTTGGTATACCGGTTTGTTGGGACAAATCCGAAAAAACAGAAATACACCGGTAAATCGTAATAACTTACTTCGATTATTCGAGACACTATTCCGTTCCATATTCCACTCGCTGCTTAGCGATGATACGTAAAAATTATTCTAACATTGAATAAGTCAAAAATTAAATAAGTTATGATCGTGTCGAACAGAGTTCTGAAGAAGGCCATGTCAAATAAGGTTATATTTTAACACTAATATAGCTTGTTCAGATAATTGTTGACTCAATACTTGAGAATCAATTATCAATCCAATGCAATCAGTAATAGTTAAGACAATTCATCATGTTACGGTAGCGATTTCTAACCTGGGAGGCGCCAAAACTTTTGAATAAAAAAATAACATTCCGACTATAATACCTACAAAAAATAAATCTTTATATCGTAAAGTAGTTACTTTAGTAATCCTTGTTAATATTTTGTTGTGTATAGTTTTCAGTATTTTTAAAAAATTTTAATAAAATTATTATTATTGATAACGTTTCTTTATTACCATATCTATCAAAAAATACAAGGTGGGAAGGCGTGGATTTTTTAAAGCAGGCGTACTAATATAAAGATTGGAAGCCACTGTATGCAAGTCGTTTAATTAAAGTATCAAACATTAAGCAAAATCGATGACCTGTTGATTATCTCTTTATTCGTGTTTCTTACCGGGAGGCATACAATGCCGATTTTGCACTATTAGAATTCTTCAAAATCAAAAAACACTGAAAAAATATCTGCTTAAAAATTTCTTGTTTTATTAAGATTATTTTTTAAATTCTCAATTAATTTACCAGATGGTTCACGGTAGTAGTGATATTGCAAAAAAAAAATATATGGCTTGTATATTATTGATAAACATTTTTTATAAATTTACGAGACAACTGAAGTTCTCATAGAAACAAAACTAAATATAACTTGTAATTTAAAAACCATCTTTGAAAGTAGCTTATTTAAATTCATATAATGAATAATATATGATAAACAAAGTGTGACAGCTTTCTGTTCTCTCTGTTCTGAAAATTTTGACACGTGTCACACATATTATAGTTCCATTTCCAGTGATATTACATATCTTGTTCGTGTAGTTTTACAGTAAATTAATTTCCAGTGATTGGTTGCCGTATTTATTTTTAATGTTATATACAGTAAACATTATTACGGAGGCGTCATTGAATAATGCTTTACATCATGAAGCTGTTTATCTTAATAGCACCTTGTAACTATGTAGAGTAATGAGCGTAAAGGATAAACTACAACCGAATATTTGAATAAATAATATTAATCCTCTAATGACAGCACAACAGTTGAGAAGGCCTATTGCAGTAAGTTGAAATTGACAATTCAAAAACTATGAAAGTTAAAACGGTCAAAACTTTTGTGTAAAAGCTTATTTTTTTAATTAATAGGCATTTATTTTTTATAACTAAACTATAAAAAATAACCATGTATTTTAGTTCTACATTTCTTTTTAAGATATATAGTTGATATATATTTCTGCTCTCGCCTTCATCAGAACTATTCTATTAATAACCAAAATAAATTTGCTATTTTTTCACCGAACTTATATTTGTACTCAAATGCAGTCTGGTTTATCCTGGTAATGCCCATTAGTTTGGATAACAATAACCCTGTAAAATTATTATTTAAATTTTGTTATAAAAATAAGCTCATGCACGTTTTTTTTAAATACAGTAGACGGCTGTTTAACGAACAGTTCTGACTGCGAACAAATCGGACAACGAATACTATCACGAAAGGTTGTTGTCTTCAGACAACGAGCACATATTCGGATAACGAACTAAAAAACCTTTCTAATCCATAACAAAAATCTTTGTTAAATCGATTATTGGTTAATGAACAATTTGGATAGCGAACTAGTCTTGAAACCGATTATGCTCGTTAATTGATCACCCACTAATCTCAACGTAATTCGTCTCAAAATTTAGGACGGCAGTAATCAGCGGATTTATATATAGAAATTATCACAACCCTACGAGCAAATTCATCGATAATTTTGAACCATGACTTACTTTTTCATACTGTTTAATAGCAAATGCCCCCTAAATACAAGTGGGGAATGGAACGCCACAATTGCCAGTTATTTGGCGCGATTGCAAAGATTTTTTACAAAATTTTCATCGCAATCTCCATTCCACAAAGCATTATTTTACTTTGAATTATTATTTATTAACCGCTGGTAAAGCATCGATCCAAGTATTCCGGGGGTAATATCACGAAAAGGGAATTACAATCATAAAAGAATTTCAAGGAAAATAATGTTATTAATCATACAATTTTAAATTGAATATTTTAATATTTAAAATACTGTTAAATATTAAATACAAAATAATATATATGTAGTATAAAATATTTCAAATATAAAAATCTGTTATGTTTGTCTGTACTTTAATGAAGCTTAATTTTTGATAATCATATGCCACATTTTTAAGACCATCATAATCATTTCAACTTCTAACAAGTATTTTGACATACTTCAATTTCGTTTCTGTAATATTTATATAATTTATTTAAATTCTTTTTCGACTTATAGCCTACCCAATTTTTTATAATAAGGAAAATTAGAAAACAAAAACACAATTTTAATTACAATATTTCAACATTTTTTAAAACGATCTGGGCCGGATTTGCTCATCGCGAGCATTAACAATTGATTACATATATATCTTTTTATTGATTGGCATAGTTCTTATGAAGGCGTAAACCGAAATAGTTATCTTATAATATATCATCATCATCATCATCATCAGCCGGGGTCGATCCACTGCTGGATGAAGGCCTCCCCTTGTTTTTTTTTCCAGGGGGGTTGTTTGGACATAGCAACACCACGCTGCCCAGGCGGGTTGGTGTTCGGTTTTCTGTCTGGGTTTTCCTTCCCATAGCCAAGAGAACACGGCACGCGGTGTTCCCGAGCGGTCATCCATCCGAGCACTATCCGCGTCCAATGCTGCTTAACTTCGGTGATCGCACGAGAGCCGGTGCTTTCAACGTGGTATGGTCGTGGCTTATAATATATATATATCGTAAATTTTGTAGAACAGAAATACATTGCTATTTTTTCATTGTGTTATCCTCTTTCTATTTTAATATATTGGCTTAAAAATTTGTTATATAAAATTTTGGAACCTGTACAAAAACGCGTTTAAGTTTTTTTAATAGTAAAACATCTTTCCATTTGTACACTTGCATATCTATATTCGAAAGTAAAACTCGCTTAATTTAGTCAAAACTATTGTAGAAAACCCTTTGGATTGACTTTTCTATTACATTTTAATTTAAAACGTTTTTTATTGTAACTTCAGGTTTTTTTGAATGTTTATATAGCAGTTTTACAATAAGTGGTGTTTTTTTTTTTAATTATTATGAATCTTATGATTCAGTGTTAATCATGTTCTACGATTGTGTTCCATGTGAAAAACTGGAAGTGGTTTACCTACAGAAATAGAATTTTCTTTCTATACGTGCAGACCTATATGTTAAATAATTTATTAAACGGCTCGCGGGTACCGGTGCGAGCCCGAAGTATCATACCGCTGTGACCTTGTCATATGAATACCAAAAAATCTATTAACGTCAAACGTAGCGAGTGTGATTGTTAACGTCTAAATAAAGGCTTTGAATACGTAAAACCACTTTGTGTTTCATCTTGCCCTGGAGAGAGATACGAGCTATCTCTGAGAGCGGCGTTCGCGTGCATGTCTCGAGACTTTAAGTGTTTTAAAGCTTTCTTTCCCGGGGGTAATGCGGTCGCGAGATGAATAATTAATATTATACACTGAAGAATGATCTAGATCGCCGGCGCGCTACCAGCGGAGCGCGTGCGGACATCTGTCAAATAGAAAATTGAATATTAGATAGCCATATTAAATTGAAACATATCACATATTGTTTTTAAATTTATATATATATATAGGAATGGTAAGTGCTTGCATTTCGACTATTTAATACAGTATCGCCAAACGGTCGCTTGCCGAGGCTTTTTCGGTAGCTCGCGTAGGATATTTTATCATATTTATAAATTTGCCTAAAAAAAATTATTATTGATCTCAGAAAATAAAAAAATGAATCCACCTAAAATTCAACAAAATGCTTTAAAGGTTGGCATTGTAACATTATTTTTTTTGCAAAGTAAAATATAGAAGCGGTCAGAGATATATTAAGATTAATGCGTACTGTACCATACACTTTATCTCTTTCTCGCTCATTTGTATCTCCTCTTATAAAGAAGTAATATGTATAGGTAGCTCACTAGACAATTTCAATTTCTGAAAGTAGCTCACATCTTTATTGAATTTAGAGATCACTGATTTAAGAGTATTCAATTAGTCGGTAGGTAATATACAGCATAAAATTTATAAGTCAAGCGAAGTATTTGTATATTTCATTATCATTCATCGTTGCTCATACAGAGTTCTATTAATACATAAAATGTAACCAAAAATGCTACTACCGAAATATTTCAATTCTAAGCAATTTCTTTCACGTTGTAGTTAAAAATGCTTAATATCTTGCAAAAATATATATTTGTATAAACATATTTTTGTGTATTTGTGTAGTTCTGACGAAGGCGCGTACCGAAATAGCTATCAATTATATATTATATTTTTTTTTTTTTTTGTATAAATAGACTTGTTTGTAAATTGTATTCTATCCGTTGATAATGCTTCGGTCCCGATCAAAAATATATCCTGGAAATAAGTACTAAAAAAATGTGTTTTTATTTTTTAAAATATCATGCCTTTCCATCAAGAAGTGACAGTTAACACCTTAAAAATAAAATTTTGTATTGTAGAACTAAAATACATTGATATTTTTTCACCGTGTTATAATGGAGTTCTACCAAGTAAATTCCAATTCAATCAATAAGCTTTATATAAGTAAATAAATAATGTTGTTACTGAAAAAATCTTAAGGAGATTGTCAGAATAATCAAGCAATTAATGAATACAAGATTTTGCATTTAAACGAAAATTTTAACATTGTTAGCAATGTTATACTTTTGGGTTCCAACTACCAACACACTATAGTCAGCCGTCTCAATAGTTGAGATGTTAACAATCAGAGAAAGAAAAAAGCAGTGTAAACTTCACAATAATATATTCTTCGACCTTCGATAGTTCTGACGATGGCGTGAGCCGAAATAGCTATCAACTGTATTTGTTAAAAATAATTTTGTAGAACTAAAATACATTGCTATTTTTTCACCGTGTTATAATGGAGTTCTACCAAGTGAATGCCAATTCAATCAATAAATATATTCTTGTTTTGTAAAATTTAAAAGCTGCTTAATATACGAGTATACTCTACGTATGGTTGAACGTATATAATCATATGAGAATACTTATGAAGAATATTCAGTGAGTAAGATTGGTATCCGATAGCGTCTACGCCGTAAACAGTGCCGTTTCTGACATCAACAAATAACAGATTCCGCGTTAAAAATGTTGTTATCCCCTAATCTAGATAGCGTGCATACTTTATTATTACGCAGGTACCAAATATTTTTTATTCCCCCTTAAAGTACGTACTCCGAATTTTGCCTATTATGCAGGAAGAGTATAACGTTCAACCATTTTAATTATTTAAAAAAAAAGCCTCGCCAAAATAATTCATTTAAAGTTACACCGATTTTCATTTCGTCTTTTATTTGTGCATTTATAAATATTTAAATAGTGTAATGTAATGTTTTTGTAGAAAAAATTTGCTTAAAAAATAAATAAATATATTTCAACAAAAAATAGATTCAGGGGTTAACAATTTCAAATCATAAAAGATTTTGGTTTCGAATAAAGGTGATTAAGCGGTGCCGGATTTCCCATCGGCGCTAGAGAAGAGACAAGCGCTTGGGGCGTGTAAATCGTAGAGGCCTCCGTAACAATTCTAATATTTAACCAAAATATGTTCAAGTTTTGAATTTCGAATATAGTTCTTATAATATCACAACGATTGCTGTTACTTAACAAATGACGTATTCAATGTTTTCCAATAAATGCTTTCCACTGTCACGTTTGTAAAATCTCACATAATTTTTGCAACTATTTGTTAGTATCGTTCTAAAATAGGGCCTACAAATATCGGCTGGGGCCTTCATATTGCATAGTCCGCCAATGTCAAAGTTTCATAAAACTATTTCAAATCAATCAACTTTGTTCGAAAAAAAAGAGTGTGTCATTTTTAAGGTGTTAACTGTCACTTCTCGATGGAAAGGCATGATATTTTAAATAATAAAAACACATTTTTTTGTACTAATTTCCAGAATATATTTTTGATCAGGACCGGTTTCGCTCATTGCGAGCATTATTATTGGTCCTGATCAAAAAATATATTGTGGAAATAAACACAAAAAATGTGTTTTATTATTTAAAATAAGGGTGCGTATTGAGATTAGAATTCCTTCACACCACGCTATCTTGAAAATAAAAGATAGAGCAACCAGCAGTTCTTTTACAAGGAAATCTGTTCAAATTAATTTACTTACCGTCATGCTTTAAAATAGACGATATAAATTTAGCTAATATAACCTCATTTCAAAAATGTAAAGAAACCAATAACAATACAGTTATAACAAAACCTTAACCGTACCTTCATTGACAAAAGTGAAATTTTTGGATGTGTGTGTCTGTAATAGTATCTAACTAGCTTTTGACATTTGAAGGATCTATATAAATCGTTTTAAGTATAAATCATGAAAGAATTATTACTTATAATTTAAATTAGTATTTTAAATATGGTAAAATTATGAATTTTATGATTTGTTCGTTGGCAAGCTAGTGTTCACATTAATATTATCGTCGCAGTATGGCAGACTAAATGAACTGCAATCTTCAAGGGTTGTCAAACGTATATTTTTTTCACACACATACGTGTATTGTAGGTTGGCATCAAAATCACCAAAACTCATTGGACTATTCAATTCCTAGCCAGCAAGTTAAATAAAAAACTTTTTCGAGCTGCACATCTTAGTTTTAAAACCGAATTGTACTCGTGGGTTTATCAAATTGGATGTTTATCACGTACTGTGGAAGTATCCTAAGATCTGAGATGTATTCCGAACGAACAGTACTATTTGCTGCGGTCGGCCCTCACACAGGCCTAATAGGTCACGGTACCTTTATATCAAACAAGGCTAATTTCACATAAATTGTAAAATTAGCTGTACATATTTATAGATTGTTGTACCACGTACTCATTCGTTTTATTTTAGTTATATATTATAAGAACCCGAATTGCTTTATGATTAGATAATAATTTTATGTGAGTTACACAAATAAAAAAAGAAGTTTGATGGTTTTACTATAAAGTACTGTTTTCATATAGAACAAAAAATATTGATGAATTTTAGAAATCGCAGAAGATTTTTAATGAATCATATATTTTTGAATTATTTATCACTTTATTTTAAATTTTAATTATAATATATTTATTATAATTTCATTTCATTTCAGTTCATATGATAATCTGTTAATAGCTTTCACTGGCATATTTAAACGAATAGTTTTTTCCTTTTTTAGCTTAAACAATTTTATTGGAATTACTCTCAAAGTGCTTGCGATGAGTATATCTCGTCCCTTTAAGAAGTTCTCAAATTAATGCGGCATTTTTTAATATTTAACATTTGAATGATTAAGATGTTTTTCTTGGTCAGGAATTAGCCCTAAGACGAAAGCTTAGAACTTTACCTTGACCTATTAAAAGATTATGAAATCAAATTTTCAAAAAAATATATAATTTCTTCAGCATAATGCCAAACACTTGGTGGGATTTAAGATTATGATTAAAGTGAAGTCAAAATGTTTATAAACAAAAAAATACTTAAGTGCTTTTTTCAATCGAAAGCACTTGCCCCTACATTAAATCTGGCCGGGGGAGTGCACACCCGCCCCACACTCCCCTAGTACGCATGTATCAGCGCTAAGAGAACAAACTGATATAGAAATTTGCCAAACAGAGAGAATGTTTAAGTTAGTAAGCTTTTGACTCGCAAAGCCGAAGTACTGATATAGCCGCCTTAGATACCTATACACCTCTTGGATTATAATCTGTTTCATCAAAGAACGAATCAGCGGCAGGTGTTTTGCCGGCGGCGGGATATGAACCAAAGTACCTCGCAGTACTCAGAATCTATTCTGTATTAATTATATAGAAATATGGCACGGACAGTGATGTGCTCAAGAACGTCGACGACGAGGATTTCAGATATTCGTAAAAAAAAATATTCGAATTTCGAAATTGTACTGAAATATTTGAATATTCGAATATTAATTTTTACATACGTTCTGCATAGCTGTCACTTCTTGGTGGAAAGGCACTTTATTTTTACATATTTTTAGTACTGTTTCTACAATATATTTTACGATCAGAACCGGCTTCACTCACCTCGAGCATTATCATTTGAGACACTGTCAACATCAGTTAATAATTGATTGAATTGGCATTTACTCGGCAGAACTCTATTATAACACGGTATTTTAGTTCTACGAAATTTCATAAGATATAGTTGATAGCTATTTCAGCTCACGCCATCGTTAGAACTATGTTTAAACGTACATTTGCTTATATTTATATATAAAGCTGTGTAGAAAAGGTTAATAATGCATTAAATATATTGCAAAAATAGAAGAAAAACAAATTTTTTTGCTAATCAAAAATGTTGAATTGAATTGTTGAAACTTTGTACATGTTTTATCAACAACGACTCTGGTTTCTCCTTTCGGTATCTTCAGGCATTATATCACTCTGATGCGATAGAACTGAGTCAGTTATACTAAAAATACAAATTTTTAGACAATAGAGCATAGTAAAGATTAATTTTTACAAAATTTCTATCAGTTTTATTGTTTGTTTTTTTTTCATAATACTTTGCAATAATTCGTTCTGTTAATAGACACGACTATTCGGTACATTATTCGCGTAAAAAATTGCAAAACACCGAAAATCGATTACGTCATAATATAACGGACATTCTTTTAAAAAACGTTGGACACGTCTTTAGAGACCGGTTTTAAATTTAAGTAAATAAAACTCATTTTTTGGTACCCACAAATAATAGAGGTAAAAATGTAGAGATAGGTTACAAATTATTTAATTGAGTATTGGAATATTTGACTGGACTTCTTGTGCAAATTATTTCGACCATGACCACTGAACGCAAATATGAAAATATTACCGTTATGCACTCAATATTTTTGATTTCATATATTTCGTATGTCTCAATGTGTAGCATAAGTGAATACTCATAAAGGGGATGAAAATTATAATTTTAGAATGAGAAATAGACAGGGCTGGGAGATAGCTCATATATTCAAAACTATATTGTATATTTTACAGTCGGATAAATAATATTTAATAATTTTAAGAAAGTCTTTATAACACATGCATAATTTTACAATTACTATACCCAGAAAATTTTCAGCTAAAATTTGCAAAGATTTATGATAAAGTATTTTTGTTACAAATATGTATCTCTGTTTCAGTAATAGGATTAAATATATCATTAAACTAATATGCACGTCACTGGTAAAGATTATGTGTGAGCCAGTTGTGAATTAATATTTAAGTAGTTATGCGAGGTTTAAAATAGTACGCTCCTTGATTTGATTTTGATATTATTCAGCAAATAAATGCCAGACGAAAATAAAATTTCCCCTAAGTAGTTGAGACGTCTTTGTTTTAAGCTCCTTTATAAATTTAATAAAATATTCTGATTTTAGTAACTTACTTGGTAGCACTGTACAAAGGCGTTATGGTGGGTATTATATATATTTACACGTTGATAACATTATCACCATTACTTATTTTTTGGCGTAATTTTTGTCTGCCAACTGTGGACCTCTAGTTTTGAATTTTTTTGTTATACAGATGTAAAGATATCCAACATAGAAGCGATCTCACAATGCTCCTCTATGCCTTCCATTAAGAGTAGAAAATGTGTTACTTATTTTAGAGTGTGTCTCATTTTGTGAGATATATATATTGAGACCAGCGTAGGTGTTGAGCTTTAGTAAAAGTAAAAGTATCTCTTTTACCGTGGAGATAACACAATTAGACTCATGAACGTTTTTCTCGAGGACTGAACAAAAAAATCATCCAAAAACTTGTAGATAGTTTTCTTTTTCTTGAAGTTCTTGAAGCCAAGGAAGCTGGCCTGAAACTCGTACGCCAATCCTGGCTTAGTGTGGATTTTGACGAGGCAAAAAATAATAAAACTAAATCAGTAATTTTTGTGGAGAAATCAAATTTTAAAATGCTTTGGAAGGTTAAATGTACTCTCATTGAAAGAGAGCTGTGTAAATAACTTTCATATATGTTAAGGGGCTGAGAAATGCATCCTTAACTGTCATCATATCTTAAATATAAATTAAAACCTTTGATACAATATTAATACTGATGTAATGCTAAAGAAAAAAATTTATATGGGCTTATAAGTTGTGAATAAATATTTTCATATTTTGTAATTCAATGGTTCATTTTATATAATACCTGGCAACATTTGACGGCGTAATATCTGTATGTACGCACTTGTGATAGCACTCGCAATGATTAGCAGACGCGATTTCATGTTCAATAAGAGCTTATGAAAATAAATTATATGGGAGAATAAAGTCCTTTTCATTGAGATATGGTAAATTTTTCCATTGTCTCATAGGCTATTTTTTCGGTGTCGTTTTTTTAGGGTTAAAGTCTAAGTCGTGATATTACATTCGACCTGGCAAAATTGAATAAACATGTATACAAATTATTGAAATGACTTTCCGTTGAGAAATCGATTTTTTTTTTATTTTTCATGATCTGTCAAATTTAACACAAAAGGACACGAGAATAAGAGATCATAAAATTGAATATAATACAAGAGTCTTAAATAGGTTCGTTATTTTATTTTGATTCTTGTGGTTAGCACTTTTAATCGATATTGCAATAACAGGATTCATTATTTACAAGACCACATGCACATGCACAATTTAGAAGAAAAATATTTTTAAACTAACGTCAAGGAATAATCATTTATTTCATGTGAGTTTTTTGGTTAGTTGTGTTAGTAAGCCGTCTTCAAACTAAAACACTCATTAGTAAACATATTTGGTTTTCAAGTGTACGCATCAGTTGAATTTATATGTATGTACGTAACGTACTAAAAATTGATATCCATATGTATAAAAATCGCAAACTTTCTTCAGAACTATTAGATATTGCATACTTTTCAACAATAATTCCGATGCAAACGAATAATTAAATGACTTTAAAAGTGACTGTATAGATTTAAAAAAATATAAGTATCCATGAAAAGTATAAGCAGTTGCTCACAATATTCTTAGCTTCATTTCATTTTGCATGTAAATGTTACCAGGAATACAAATAGAGTTAATACACAAGTTTAATTTTGTGATTGAGTACAAAGTTCAAATGTATATTCGAAAGAAATAAAATTGAGTTTTAAAAGTAATTTATTCTCACAGATATATTTCAAAATATAATAAAAAAGGTTTTAATTTGTTCAATAGTTTCCTCAACATTTTAATCTAAAAAATAGTAAAATGAAAGTGTCGCAAGGGGTTGGTTGATAATAAAATCAGTTGCAATTGGCGTGGAGTAATTATACAAAACAAAATAAGTACTTATAATTAATAATTTGATTCATTTTGGTTTTTGTGTTTGCGGCCTACTGAATATTAGTCTCTTCGTTCAAAAAATGGTTTGGTTGAAAATCATTTATATAATAAAATAGAGCTTAGATGATGTGGGAGTAAAATATAATAAATAGTTATTTATCGAAATTTAGAATATCGACTGAACTGTGCTTGATAGTATTTCAATATCAAATTTGAATTGTTGAAAAATTGTTCAGTTCTACATGCTTTGTTGCTATTAACTGGGATATCGCATTTTGATATATTCAGGCATTTTAGTTGACGGATGTAACAGAATTAACAGCTAAATTCGTTCACAATTTTTCCTCATGTAATTGCACGAACTGCTTTGTTCCGTAACTCAAAAACGGTTTCCAAAAAAAGTCAATCACTTAAAAAAAAAAATTATAATAGCATTGAATAGTGGGTTATATAATATATTACAAATATAAATCATGAAATATGTGAAATGACGAGAAGACAATATTTTTTATCTAAATATATGTGTGTATAAAATGTTTATTAAAACAAGTATTATAAATATGAATAGATGGTTCGTAATATACCAAACCATATTTTAAATAGGAAAAGTACGAAGGCGTAATAGTTTCTTTAGTCCGGTAATAAACGAAGATACTCTCCAACTGATAACTATATACCCTTATCAAAAAGTGTGACACCGGGACGTCGACGTGCTTTGCTGTAAAGTGATTTTGGTTAGTATGCCTCGAGCCTTTGAAATTTCCAAGTATTTTAAACTATAGAGTGGATAGTTCTGCGTTTTCACTGGTAAATTTATTACTTACCTGAACATTATTCGGATATATTTTTTGCTTGTCCGATTGAATTTACATAAAAAATGCAAAATGGCTACGGAATGAATATATCATTTTATTTCGAGATTAAAAGTATAACGTTGAAACCATTTTCTTTTGAAAAACTACCTTGTAATACGCGCTATAAGATAATGGGAGTTTTCAAACTGTTTTTATGATTTTGTGGTTTGTAAACTTTTATTAGTAATCTAAATTTTGCTGACAACTGTCACTTGATAGCTAAACTTGAATCATCTTATTGGTGTCACAAATATACCCGTTCACCTTTCCACAGTCGATGTAATGTATTTATTTTTCAGAATTCCACAAATGCGCGTCTTTCATGACGTCAGGTTTTGATGAAATTGACAAAGTTTCTTAATGAAATAACTTATGAACGAATCCTGTTTATCAATCACCATAGAAACTGTCACAAAGACTCATCTCAACTTAACGTGTTCAGGAATGTTTGTTAATAATTAATATACGTTTGCTCAAAATGTTACGTGGAAAATTTATTATTTCAAGGAATTGAAAACAAATCAAAAGCGCACATCTTTATTGAGAAAAAAAAAGCTAAATAAAACTTTGGTTCTTCAACACAGAATATGAAATGTCACTTAAAACTCTTACAAAAAACTCGTCAAAAAATTACTCGTTTTAAAAATACTTATCCTCAGTTATTACGGAAAATCCGCGTAGAAAATGCAAGGAAGTCATTCAAAATTAATACATAGGTTGCATTATATAAAAAACTGCGTGAATTAACACATACATACCACATCAAATTTGAAAAAATTCCACAGGTTTTATCAAAAATCTTTATTCGAAATTATATTATATTTTCAAAATCGTAGTGGGTTCATATGTTTCATGTTATATTCATTTTAAGTGCATTTTGAAAAAAGTACTTTTCTTGACTGTGTTGAAATGAAACCGCTCAAAAAAATACAGCGTCGATCGGGAGATAAGTGTATATGTGTACTATACAAGTTGTACGAAAAAAAAATATTTTTTCTATTCACAATAAAACGGTAAAATATTGGTTTGTAGTTTTCCATGCCATCGATTGAGTGTTCAGCGATTTTTGTTACGTTGCGGTGCTTATTGGGCGGAAAGGGTGTAATATTATTCTCATTACGTGTAGATTCATGTTTCAACTTATTTGTTTCGATGTAATATATATGATCTCCTCTTATTGCAATATGTATAGGTTGTAATTTACTTAGAAATAAATTTAGCTTCATGGCTGAATGTAAAAATGTTTTCTTCAATCGACTTCACAAAACATAAACAATAATAACATTTTTTTATCACTGGTGCCAGTGCATATTTGTACTAGAATGCATGAAGATTACGAAAGGTGAAAGCCTGTTCATTAGCGACAAGACGAATGGAAACATACAAAAATTAAACTCATTCAAATTGCAATCGATAATTTAGACTATATCTGTATATACGGTAGTTTAAACAAAGTTCTGAAGATAGCCCGATGCTGAAATAGCGATCAATTCATAAAATTATTGTTGAGCAAAATACTTTTTTTAACAAATACATTAATTACTGTTGTAGAGTATTCAACAATATATCAACCGTTCATTCTATAATTTCCCAGATTGATAGAAGATCTCGAGTATGTCGCTTATCTTATTATCCAAAGAAATTTAACTTTAATTAATTTCTCTTGTTTCTCATTAGACAGGCGTAATCTTTCACAAATCTTCGTCTTCGATCCCTGTAGCTCTACGTTTTCCGATTTTGAAATTTAATCCCTAACTGCTTCAATTCATTTATTCATTCGAATGCTAACTCCCCGTGTTTATTTCAATGCTATATCAATGAAATATGAGTCGTTCAAACTATGTACACTGCCACAAGTTATGTCATTTACAATCCGGGTTTCGCTTTTGTGTTTTTTAGGCATTCTATCACACGGGTGCAACATAACTGACGGTCAGTAAACCGTTTGCATCGCTTATATAAAAGATGAATAACAATATATTATATTTATACCCTAAGGCTAGCGGCGAAATATAGATGTGAAACAATTATAATGACTATTTCTTTTTTATAATGGATATTCGAATTTTGAAAATATAATTTTTTTAACCAGTACAATCAAAAAACGTTATCACGAGAGGTGTTCAAAATAACCAACGATGAATATGAATTAATTTTAGTTGTAGGTAAGGAAAAAAAACAATAAAATGCTTAATATGCCAATAATGGTATTGACCTTTATTTTGCAGAGCTCAATTATACTAAGATCAATAAACAGATCAGACGATGGCGCTTAGCCAAAACATCTATCAAGAATATTCTATTATTGTAGGTATGTCGCACATTACTTTTTTATTTCGCTGTTTGCGATTCCAGGTTTGAATTTCCATAAAATCCACAACTAATATGTGATTTTTGTCACAATCTATTTTACTGTGTTTCATTTAAAAAATCATATTGAAAATGTTTTTATTGTGTGTAACAATATTAGTTACATATATAATTTTAAAATTGTAAATCCTTCCCATTATAATATCTTAAACATACCCCAAGCATGACGATGGAAATTCATGACGAAAATAGTATTTCAAATAAATAAATCAACTACTATTTATCAAATAATGCAGGAGAAATTCATACTAAATAACATATGATGTTTAAAGAAGGATCCATATCCGCTCAAGATATTGCACAACATTATGTCACTTAATATCATAATTTTACGAACAATTCATTCGTTTTCAGTATCTAAAAAAAATATTGTAAATCGCTTCAAAATATCACATACATATGTACGTCATAGTCAAAATCATTGATCGCATAATAGAAGATTCTCTATAATTATTGTGAGGGTAGATATTTTGCTTCTCTTCGTGTCAAATCATTGGGAAAAACTCAGTGCTGCCATCAGAGAAATAATAAACGTGAGTCGTATGCAAATCACGTTATCAAAAGGCTGTATTCAATCCTTTATAGAACTTAATTCACGAAATATGTTGACTCTGTCTCTTTTTATTGTGCAGAGTAATACAACACAGGTTAGCGACGTTTGTCGACTATCTTATGGAATACCAACTTAGGTATTCGATATCTCATTTACTAGCTAGTGTAAGAGCAGTGCAGATAATGAAGGTTTGTCAAATCTTAGTATACATGCATTTCACCCGCTGATCGTTTAATTGTCTAAATATGTTAGCTGGTATCTCTCTTTATTGGGCCAGCTTACAAGGCGTGCGACAGAGTCAAACGAAGCAGCTGGGCAGTTTGAAGTGAGACTACCCAGTAAGAGTCGTCATTAGGATTTAAGTTGCCAAAGAATTTGAGCGGAGTAACTAACAAAAACAACTAAAAGTTCGGTACGAATTTTTAAAATTATTTAGCTATGAGATGAATACAATTCTTATTAATTATCAGTTTCAAAGACTTTAGAAACTACATTAAACTGATAAATAAAGAATTGAAATATATTAAATTATAGTTATAAAAATGTGTCAGTATAACATTTATATTATTTGTTGGGTGAAGTGTATACAATGGCATTGAAAAACTCTCTTCATGAAATTTTATTTGCAAAGATTTATGTAGTATGTAAACCATTTCATATAAACCATAAATACTTCGATTTCCGCAAATAATTGATTCGATTGAAAAATATATTTCAACTCATCTCAATTCAAAAGTTTTAAAGCAACATTACTATAGTATATTGTGTTTCGTGCGTATATGATGAGTGTCATGAGTGATTGATTATAAAAACACAAAGTTAATTTGTAATTAGAAGGGTGAAAAAGGTATGTATTTAATAAAATTGAATTTTGGATGAACGAAATCTTATCACTCAGGAAATCATACCAAGAACAATCACTATAAACCACGTAATAACTATTGTTTGTACTATAAGAAACCGTGCTATAGCCGCAGCATAGCATACATCCACGTTTCTTCCAATCTAAAAGGGGCGTAAACATTGCTGTAAAATATTGGGGTTGAATATTAAGTTTGCCTCTGGACATGGACGCCATTTTCAGTTGTAGTTGATACGTACAACACCTAGTGTCATGAGAGGGACTTATCGCGTTGCATGTGTTTTCGGTTGCGCGGACATTTCAATATGATAAGAAATGCCGTGAAAAATGATTTTCCAATGCGAAAGAGAACGCGGTGAACTAAAAAATAGATAAAAATGGACCCATAAAACCACAGCAGTTGTATATAATATCCGTTTAGTGTAAAATTGCGTTGACATTTCGATCAAAAACATAACATCAAAAAGTGCGCGACGATTTTCTGTGTTTTTCACTCGACAACGATTTTCTAACCGTATTGTTTTTACCATAGATTATTATTCCATTCTCTATACAACCTTATATTACTTCAATATTCTTGAACATTATATTTTGGTTTATTTGGATGCATTTTAACGCCGTGAAGTGGGAAGGATTCTCTATTATACTGAAATCGATATCGCATGATAAAAAATGCATATTACCCTTGTTGGTTGAAAACCTCACCTATTTGGCGGAACAATATCGTTTTGTTTGGATAAATGTCTGCTTTTATAAATGCTTCGGTATATGCGGAACTGTTTTACACGTTGATACTGAGCGACAAATCGATATCAGATGATAAAAAATGCATATTTCTCTCAGTATACTGAACGCCATTGTAAAACTTGCCCAATAAACTCGGCGATTGTTTTTCGATGCGTTTTCATTGTGTTTTATTATTCCTTATCTTAAACAGTTTCCCTATAAACAAACTGAAGACTCAAAATCTTTCCAATGCGTGCTAAGTGCTTTATTTGATTGTGGGTAGTATTGATATATCGTGTTATTTTGTGATAATAAGGAATTGGACGTCTATGGAAGAAAATTTCTCTATACACCTATGCACACATAACCTACAAAGGTAAGAAATGTCATTTTTTAAATATCTTAAACCCTTTAAAGTTATAAAAAGTGTATCAAATTCTTTTTTATTGGTTGCATATGTTAATTTCTGATCTGTCTAAATAAAATATACCTGAAAATATACATCATCTGACAGCTAAACAAACCATATTTTTCGTAGTCATAATAACAATTTCAAATATTGATCTAGTAATAAAGCATACGGCAAATTATGATATAATTTTCTAGTTTTGTTTCAAATCATTTATATAATAATTGATATACCCAATAATACTATTACATACATAATGAATACAGCATACACTTTTAAGCTGTTAACTGTCACTTCTTCATGGAAAGGCATGATATTTTAAATAATAAAAACACATTTTTCTAGTACTTATTTCCACAATATACTTTTATTGTCATCAGTTGATAATACTCGCGATGAGCGAAACCGGTCCTGATCAAAAAATATATTGTGGAAATAAGTACTAAAAAAAATGTGTTTTTATTATTTAGAATACAGCATTATAAAATCATTATTGTGTTGTGTGTTTTAATCGATGTTTAATTGATTAAAATGTATTTTATAAAACATTAAATGTCATTTGTTGGTGGAAAGCCATTATATCTAAATAAATAAAAGAATATTTATTTATATATCCACAATTTTACATTATAACGATCAGGATCGGATTATCTCATTGTGAGCATTATCAACTGATGTTTGTAATAAGCGAAACCGGTTCTGATAGTTGTATTATAAATTCTTATATATTAGCTTTTTACTACTATTACTTTTATACTGCCATCTAACATTTCCAAATATTGTGTTTTATTTGTTAATAAACTAAAACATTTTTACAGTACTCCTCGTTGTTTTATACATTTTTATGTTACTATTTATTTTTAAATTTTGTTCAGTGTATCATTTGCCCTGTGAATCTTTGCATAGGTCCACGTGTGATCATGTTAACAATTGATATCCGATTCTATCGACATCAAAAGAGTTCACACCTCATCCATGCACTGGTTGGTATCACTAAAGAAAATAATAATACATCCGATGCTTGCATCAACTTAACATTTGTAGTACTTGTACTGTACAACTTGCCTTGTACTACTGCTCGGAAAATGACAGTTTTGATTCCGAAGATTCTGGTATTTTTATTCATCTAGCATGGTATGTATGATACTTTTTATAATACGATTTAATCATCTATTTTTTGATTATTCGGTTTTACACGTTGTGTGTTTTATATGTTGTCTAACATATGTTGGAACCAGCTTTCTTATGGTTTACAAAATATTGGAACCTGGCTTTAATTCTTAACTCGTAAATATGGTATGCTTTTGTTGGGATACTGTAAAATACAAATAAATGTATTTGCTTTTATTTCCGCAGAAATAATTTATTTTGTTGATCCGGTACGGTACGGTATTAAATACGAAATAACGATTTTTCACCTATTTCCAATCGAATTCGAAAAAAGTTTTTTTTTCACTACTCACTTTATTTTACCGGAAATTAGCTGTCTAACGCAGGAAATAAGATAAAAAATAGTTTTAAGAGCTTTCATTGTCCACCTGTGATTTCATTTCGATTCGATTTGCGAGTGAGAGATTATTTACACCGCTATATATTAACTAGACTCGAGGAGGGGAAAGAATGTTATACAAGAAAACACAATGTGGCATACTATCTGTATAGATCTGTTGTGACTTTAAAATGTAAAAAATATTAGCTTCTGTGGATAATAGAGTATCGGGTATCATCACTCACATGTTCGAATTTATACCTACCTACCCATCGATTAATCAATGAGTGGGTTGAACAGGTATCACAGTAGTGTGATAATATCACGTATTCATCCATTTATTGTCTATCGGTTCCAAATTCAAAACTGTGACTATGGTATAATGTATATAAGGTGTCATGTAGAATTTGGTGTCGTAAAATTCTTCAAACACGTAATATTATTATTACATGCTTCTTTTCCAAATAATTTAGCTGTTATGACCATCAGAATATCTATATTTGTCTAATAAAATTCAAATCGTCTTTAATTTAAGTGTGCCTATATGTTAAAATCTGGTATAAGTTTGACATTGGCATTTCCCACGCGATATATTTCGACACACATCACGGTTTCTACTACATAGTAATGTGTCGTATAATATATTATACGATAGCTTATTCGTGGGTCCAATACATTCTTGTGTTCTCTGTTATGTGTGCTACTGCCTGTTTGCGAATTAAGGAACGACAGGGTGATTCGTATTATTTTTATTTTAAGGTCATTAGTTCAAGTGAAACATAATTAAACTCATTATATTACCTACCTACTGAATTAAGGCGGTAATCTAACTTGGTAGCTCGTTGCTACTTGATATCGATGTATATTTAGATTGTCACAAACTTCATGTGTTATTTACCCCAAAATTAGTCATTTTGGAAGTAGCATATAAGTACCAGTTGTCAGTTATGTTAGAAAGTCAGTTATAATTGATTGTTACTTGTCTCGTTTTAAAGCATAACAACGTTCCGATCGCGCGTATATTCATTTCTGTGTGGCGCATTTATTGTAATACATTATGACACTAGTAAAGAAAAGTAAGACGCGATCATTAACTGGGTACCAAAATGTAATACACGGACGAAAACAGCGATTAAATATTTATTTTTTTGTTTTCCTTGTTACTGTCATTTATCGCTTCCACGCCGAAATCACTCATCAGAGTAACTATCGTTCCCTAGAACAGTTTTACTCAACCTTTTTCTTACTCGGGCCGCAGAGACGTGTTTTTCTTCGTTATGCGTTCCAAAATGAAACCATGCATTTTTATAAAAAATCAGGTATAAAATTAATACATCCATAGGGTTGAGTATGGCTGCCCCAGAAGAAAAACATCACATAGCATAAAAGTGACGAGATTCATATTTCTTTTATAACTTATAATAAATCAGTAATATTAACAGTCATTTTTTATACATAAATCATTCATAAAAGATTGATTAAAACTAAATTGATTTTTTCAAATTCAACGTACCTTTTATTTTTTGTGATGTGTAATATAAATTTATAATTATTACTAAGACGTGGTTTACCGTGCAAGCGACGGTGGTCGTAAATTTTGGAGAATCTACCCAGACAATGCTTTTGACTTATATCACACTCGGTTTAATCCTTCAATCTCAAAAGACGTAATTTTACATTATTTACTTATATGTATATAAAATTAATTATTTATAGTTTCCATAAACATTATATAGTCGATTTATAATAAATTTGTTGTTTCTGCCGGTAGTTAATTAGAACATTATGTGTAATAATAAAAAAAGCGGTCCATATTTTAGCAACCTTATTTATTACCTGTCAACAATTTCGTTCTATTTCTGCCACGATGACGTTAATTTATTTACGCTTACCATTATTTCCAAGAAAGAAATGCATTCGTGAATATCTGACCCATTTTTTTGTAGCCGTCTTCTTAAATTTATACAGGGGCTACAGGAACTGCCGTATTAACTTTTTCTATTTAAATAACTGAATCTTAATAGGTGTTGCATTTACAAACGTAATGTTATCGTTGTATTTTTTTGTTGTTAACCCTTTGTGTTTGGAATGGCCCGCAAGTTTAATAATACCCTTTGGTTGTTCAACAATGAATTCGCCATTATGTTTTTGTATTCAGAACATTCAGAGTATCGCTGGCGTTTCGTGATACGGCCCCATTAAATAGTTTTATAAGTATGCTGAAATGTCTATGGAATATTTTTATCTATGCTTCAAAACTTTGATCATGTATAGTTGTTCCTTTTATAGAACCGCAATAACATACTTAATAATAACTGCGGAAATAAAACTTACTATTTTTGGTCAAATTTTGTCTTTTGTTCACAGCGCAACGGAAATATAAATGATTTTTCGAGTGTTGGTATATATCGCTTGTTCTATAACAGCGAGCTTTTAAATATTTTATACATTTTGAATCACATTGATAATTTCATGTTAACTGATTTACCAACCAGGATGCATTACAATAACAACATTCAATTTCAAATATAATTAATTGGCCGTTAAATCGTATTAAATTAATATTTCCTCTTATCTAGCATTTTTTTAGATATTGCCTGTCATTTCTTGGTGTAAAGGCATTGGATTTAAATAATAAAAACACAATGTTTATCATTTTATTAGCCTTCGCTCATCGATGAAATGAAAGGGGAACTGATCTTATAAATATAAAATTGTAGAAGCGATAATAAACATCGTGTTTTTATTATTAAAAAATTAAGTACAACAACTATTCGCTCGAATTAACATTGATTATTGTGCCAACTATGCATCGAGGTATCATTACGTTGGAAATACTTGATATTGACTTTCTGAAATCGTTTTTGTTATTATTTTTAATTCAAAATTAGCATACCATAATTACTCAATATATTTTCTTTCTACGCTGGCAGTTGATATGGATTAACAGATATTAACGAAACTCAATTCAACAAGAGTTCGTATTGCGGTTTACCTGAAACCAGAGTTGTTGGTTTCTAAACAGAAATAATTCGACACAGAAGAAGCGACGTAATAGGAATCGAGCATTGTTTTACAAGTATTATATTTGAAAATAATATAATGAAGCGATTAATTAAAAATAAAATGCAAGTTTTTATTCACTAATAAAAAATATTTCAGCTAAAAGAAATCCGACCATGACTATAATATAGAGAGAATACCGATAGTTTCAGTAAAAGCAACACGTCAACAAAAGATTAATTTTATTTCAGTTTTGGATTGCTTATCTTTCTAATCGTCCTGTACTTTTGTTAGGGTGCAACGCGCAAGTGGGCTTAGTTTTTTTTTCATTTCGTATGCGATTCAAAAGCACAGACCTTCTGTCACCGCCCATTTTTTAAAATTCTCATTTTAGTGTTGTTTTTATCTATACGTGTAATCTATTTGTAAGTCTACCCTAGCCATCTCTATACCTGTGTTTTCGGTGTTTCTGACGAGATGTCGATCCGCAGCTGTTGGCATTGTTGTCAAACTGTGTGTTGCACAATAATAAAAATTATAACAGGTAATGAATCAATTTATTTCTCTCATGATTCGTCACTATCGATACATTTTCTGCATTTTAGTATCTTAGGTATTAATACTACACGGATTCACATAAATTAACGTTGGTTGGCGCACATTTCAAACATATAATTATTTAATAAGATTCAAGTATATAGTTGTCTAAGATGTTGAGATAAGTGCTTTTTGAGGCTTAAGTTTCAATAAATATGTTAATTTAAAATTCTCAGTTAATATATCGTAAAATTGATTTTGATTGCGTGAAGTAACACAAAGAAAACTTTCTTCATAATATATATGCTGCGTATTTATCAATTTAACCTGCTCAGTGCTTAGATTTTCTTCGTCCAAGAGTCTCTCGTCTTGGAGACATAATTGGTAATTGATATTTATTGATTGAATTGGCATTTACTTGATAGAACTCCATTATAACACGCTGAAAAAATAGCAATGTATTTTAGTTCTACAAAATTTTCTACATGATTTTGTAGAACTAAAATACATTGCTATTTTTTCACTGTGTTATTGATATTATTATGAACCGTCATTAACATGTCGAAATTTAAAAATCAAACGGGTTTGGTGGAAATCACATCTCTAGAGTCAATTTCGCTAGGAGGCGAGATCGAATCTTCAGTTTGAGTAGCCCAGTAGACCCGAGAAGATTTCTCACAGCGTTTTGTTTTTTGTGGCAATGTAACAACAATGAAGTTTGCTTCAGCAGGCTCGAACCGCCTGTCAATTCGTGTTTGTGTAGCGTTCTTTTCGGTGTTAAATGCGGCGGTAATTTGTGCCTAGATAAGCATTGCGCGATCAATCGAATAAACATCTATGACTGTTACAAAAATATACATTAGTCTATTTTAAAAATAAAAGTAGCAATATCGCCTACCTTATTTTACTGGCTCCCAATATGAAGAACTTGGATTTCCTAATAGAGCTCATTTCAACCAGTGGGGTTTCTCCATAAACACGAGAGGCGCGTTTCGGCGCCCAAAATATTCGAGGACTCGAAACTTGTTAACTAAAATCCACTCAATTTCAATCGAGTATTTTTTTTTTATTAATGGATTCTAATAATATCGCAAAAATTGATGTCATATGAACGCCTTCAACGTTGGTAATTTACTATGGAATATTTAAGTATTAAAGAAATTAGGAATGATGTGCATCTCATACACATATTTTGACGCTTTTCGATAGTCCTCAACAAATGTTTTTCTACGAAGATTTTTGTTATTCAGTTGCATATTCAGTTGCACAATCTCTTATTTTGGGACGAGATAGGATAATATGTGTTCTTGTGGTTTGCTTATAACTCTTGCTAAATTCTTTTTTAAATCTGGATGTGTTTGAGGAGTTTAAGGCATACTTTAAATTGATTAAATTTCCTTATCAAAATTTTGTCAATTCTTTATTTTGGTATCAAAAATGGCATTTCCGAAATTGAAACGTAAATGTATAATTTGTATTTTATATCATTGAAGAGGAAAAATGAAGTCTAGCTTACATTAGACTAAAAAAAGTGTTTATGTAAAAAGTGCTTTATACCATATTGTACACATAAGCGCGTATACGCTTACAATGGCAAACAAAATGTCTGCTCAGTCCAGGAGTCTCGTGTAACATAAAACCGACGGCTTGACTAGTAGGAGCGGAATGTTGGCCATCTCATCGCCTTGTTCTTATTACAACAAACATTGATCACATTTGTAAACAATTTTTTGATAAACACGACTACCTGCCGCCAAGATAAGTGATTAATTTCTTTATTATCAATTTCCGAGAACTATTTTCGATTACGCATTAAGTCAGCGGCGATAAGAAAACATGTTAGTCTACAGAACTTATCACTTGCCTTGAATTGCTCGAAAGCGATCGCTTCCGTGAGTGTTGAATAATATTTCGCCACGGGTTTTACTTCGTATCGAGAGCGGCTGTAAAATTTCATCGTGGTGTTTGAAAGATTCAAAATGATTTCGTATTGAAATCCAATGTTTGAATGTATGTTGATAACTGATTCATTTTAAAGTAAACTGACGACAGTATCATTTTCGTTGTCTTTGCTACAGGTATGGCGGTGTTTATTGTTTATTTTCAATTATAACTGTCTAGAGATTATCAACTATTAACATAGTGAGATATGTGTAAGTCATTAATATAATTGAATAATATTTATTCTAGTATTTGTATAGAAAACACGTATGGAACTTAAGTTACCATAATACAGCAAATAAAAATAAATCCAGTAAGTATTTGAAAATGCCACCTGGAAGATTTGTTGCTTACTAGTTTTCAATATAAACCCGAATATAATAATATATATCTTAACGTCACGTATATAATAATATACGTGACGTTAAGATCAAGTATACATTAACCTCTTGCTCGCTCTGATATGAGTCTTGTGTTGTGTGCTAGCTGATTATGATATGGGCTACCCAAAAACGATAGTTAATTAAAACGCATGTATTTAGGTGTGAATCAGACCAATTATGTGTTACACACACACCTGCCTATTCACTAAAGACACTTAATATATAGTTTGGAATTGTAACATAAATAATTAACAATGTCCCGTTGGTGTACTGACGGAACACATGTATCGACCTCGTTTAATTTCGTTTTACATTGTATTTCAATAGGATCAGTTCTCAATAATTGCATATTATTGCTTTTGATAAAGCGAATTCAATAACATGGTCATTAGAGAGTTGCATTTTTTCTAAAAGAAGTTTCTGCTGAAGCTGGGCTTCTCATTTCACGTAACAAATATAAAGGCCAAGGGATTTGCAGATTAGCAGTTAAATAACATCAAATATTTGCCAAATGTTCGTAAAGAAGGTAGCTACTGTAGTTTTGGCTATTGCAAATGGCCGGTGACACGAAATGGACGTTTTCGCCACAAAATGGCGCCGAGGGACTCCCGTAATGGCCGCCAACACATCGTCTTCCTCTCCCGCCGGCCCGTGTTAACCCCGCTCTCGGCGCCGTAAATCTCTCCTTCTTAATGGCCGGATTTAGTGTTATTTTATTTTTTATTAGCGACATCCCGCGACCCGGCGGGGACACTAACATCTAGGTCCCGAGGGGTTTTATTGAGAGATAAAAATTATTCGTTATACCCGATTGGGGAGATCGTACACTTTCACGACGACAGAATTAAACGCTAATTGGGTTTTTGCCATTTTAATGGAGGACTTTTATTGAAGATTCTTATGGACTTCTTCGCCGCCAACTTCATTGAGCATCTATTACTTAACGACACGCTAATTTGGTTGTACCGAGTATGTACGGACGGGCCGTATTTCCTCGCTTGAACCATCGGTCAATACATTTACTTTATTATTTCTATTGAAAACACCAAACCATATTTTTAATGATAAACCAATCTATTATACAACTGCAAGCTCATTTTATTTTTTTAATCGCCGACCAAGACTATGTTTTTTCGGTAGACATGACTTAAAATTCGAAATGTCTTTTTTTAATCTTTGTTTTACTACTGAAAAAAAAGAGTAATGAAAATGTTGACGAAATCTCTTAAGCAAAGAAGTCGCGCTCCGATAATACTAATGGGACGCCACTGTAATAATATTTATTGATTGTGAACAAATACGGAATATGCAATTTATGTTTGTTTACATATTGTCGAGGAATCGTGTTTATTTAAATTGATAAAAAGCATTTTTTTATTGATTCAATAAAACCGATAATTTGCAGGCATTCGCAAAAAAACGACCCCGGGTTACGTTACAAGTCGGAAGTCATTTTTTTTTCGAACTAATGAATAACAAAATTATCAGTGACACCTGAATATTCATGTTTTACGACTTAAGTGTATATCATGGAATTGTGCGCAATACTAAATTGATTTTGATCATTACGGATGTCATCCGTTTGCATCCACTAGTATTAATATCGTTTTGTACAGCAAATATATCCGTATCTATTCGCCGTACTTACACTGCGAATTTACCGTATTAGTAGTGAAATTATGCGTAAGCACCTGGTAAAGAAATCCTTCTTTCTATGTCATCTATCATTTTAATGCTTTAATTATTAGCTATCGAAATTACTGTCGATTTATGGCACGTAAGATTACGATAAATACAAAATTTAATCAGTCAAAAAACCTATTTTATGCTTAACATATATATTTTTTTATAAATATCGTCTGCTTAACTTGAAAAGAATTCTTTGCAAGGAAATCGGAGTCATGTTGATTATTAAATTCAATTCAATGAAATTTATGCCTTCGAGGTTACGTAAACTATTTTTTTTAATACACACTTCGATAAAATGTATTTCAGTGTCTCACTTAATAATATCTCACCATCAATAATAAAAAAAAAAATAATTTAAAAAGTCGTAACCTTCTCGCCTCGAGATGATTTGGGTTTAGATGAATGAATTTTTAAATATTCTGAATACTGCCAATCAAAGAACAATTCTTTTCCTTATCGCGCTTGCGAATCGCATGAACGAAAAATTTTAAAGTATCTATTGGGCAGACTATTTTTGCCTTTTATTGTAATCTCTTCATTGATGGATTTATTGAGTTTTTTAAAATATCTTAGCAGTTGCCTTAAATTTAATGTATTCATATTATGCAATCTCTTTTTTACCCTACATTTAGCATTGCAAGAAACAGATTTTAATTTTGGTTATTTATTTAAAAAATATACTTTTTAAACAAGAAACTGAATACCCTTTAGAATTGTTAATGGCAAGACGTGTTCACCGACTTGTTATAAAACGACCCCATGCATAATCATGTATTGTTATAAAATTTGTATATTATTCTTGGCTTGTGAATCAGTCACTCGCTATTTCGTCTCCATGTCAAAACGTTATTTTCGTCCATGGAAAAGTGGCCGGAGGAAATGTAATAAGAGGCGAACCCTGTTTTGTGTTTTCACCGGGCAAAGTAAAAAGTGAACGTACGTCGAGAGTGTATCATTACGTCGCGAACTGACAACCTTTGGACGTTGGTCATACGAACTACGTTATGAAGTCACATATTTTTTTATTGAGATAAGTAATCTATGTTTAAAATCACAATCGATCTTAGGTTGTCTCAATAAATTTGCCGGTTCCAGTCATCTGATATTCATCAATCGAAACACACTTATATGCTACTCTTCCCTATCACTCTTTTATGAGGCTTGTAATAAGTACGTATATTTCGATGTATTTGGTATAATATATACGCAGATGACGTTTGATGTATTGCTCATTTTTTTATAAGCGTTTTAAAATCTATAGTTCTAAAGACTGGTTGTTTTCCACTAACGTTTGGAAGAAAACAAAATCAGATCGCGAAAATATATTTTTTGCGTAGTTATATATGACTGTACTAAGGAAGTTAAAAGCGTGACTAACAGAACCTGGTCACTGTGATCGGTCATTTAGTGTCGCAACATTAAGCAAATTTTATTATGTAAAAAATACTTATTCGTGGGTTTTAAATGGGGGTAGATATATGTATCACTTCACCGGGGGTAGTTAGTACACTATGTAAGGGTAATGGCGAGAAGCTAATTCACAGCGGCCTTATCACTATCGGTCTGCCAAGAGTGCGGGTGCATATCTCACCCGAGCGGATCGCGACCCCTGCATTATTACAGATATTATTGTTATCACAGGGGCGGTGCGCGTAATTACGAGTTTATGGAAACAAAATGTGAGTAGGCAGTACTCGCCTGTATCCCTGGCAGCGACAAACCCAGGATAGCACCCCCTACGCCGCCCCATACCCCAACCGAGCGTCTACCTCGCACTTACCTCAAATTATGATTTTAACCTGTCTGATGCGACAAGACGGTACGTCAAAAGCTGTAATAATTCTAAATATATTCCATACTTTTCGTTATGATTTCGGTAAAAAGTCTCTTGACTTTCTTTCTGAACGATTCTCAAAAAAGAAACAACACATATTATTTTATAGTTAGCGGTACAGCCAGAAGAATTATACAGTGAAATCTCGATTTTACGTTTTCCAAGGGACCCTGAAAAAATAACGTTAATTGCGGGGAACGGTGAATGCGGGAAAGCTTCAAATGATAATAAACACGTCAAATCGTAAAAAAACATTTATTTATTAGTTACTTGTACATACTGTAAATAAAATTTATTTTTAAAAAAGTCCTTTATGTTAGTTTGCTTCTTTGTTATTTGGCACTTTAATCGGAACACAGACTTACTTATTATTACTAAACTTGTGACTAAAAGTTTGTATGTACAGGAATCATTATTACCATGAATTTTAAACAACTCTACATTTGCATCATAAACAATAATACGCATGTGGTGGATTTCAACCCAAAAAATAGCATATCCATCCAATGCCTTACGTTTAACATGTACAGCAGATTCCAACGTGTCTACACATAAAACCTGCACTCGGCTGTGTCAAACTTGCTTGCCGAGATACGGAGAAATATGCAATAAAAACGGTCAATCGGGATAATATTTGTGACGGGACCAAAATATTTAGATGGTTTTTCGAGGGAATCGAGAAACGGTCAATGCGGGATTATTGAACATTGTTCTTATGGGAGTTTGACGGGACTATAAAAAATAAGCGTTCCAGCCGGGAAAACGTATTATGCGAGTACGGTTGATCGAGGTTCCACTGTAATATAATAAATTTAAATTTTGTTCTGGTCAAGACAATAGTTTGTTGCTTACACACATCTTACCTATTCTCGCTTGTCAGATCTGTAAAAGTATCTGAAAAGTTTTTTTGCCTTTACTATACGGTATTGACTATTCCTATCCAGTCTCGACCCAATAAACATATATAAAACGAATAAAAAAGTATTATTTTGGGCACGAAGGTGTTGAACTTAACTGTCCAAATACCAGAGAGACCTAAAACGTGCGAATAGACCTTCAAAATAACTCGACGTAAATAAGAATACAACAAAAAAAAATGTTTTTTTTTTCTGTTCCAACGACAGACTTCTTTAATCGTATACGAATTTTTAACTGCTATATTTATAACTCGATAAGTTGAAACTGCAAACTAGCTGATCTTGAACGGTCCTATTTTTGCATTAAATAAAAATTGTGGAATAGCGACGAAGTATTCTTTTGTAATTTCTTTCCAACAGAGATTTATCTATCGAATATTACCGATAAAAACTTGGCTCATTTTTTTTTGTTTTTGAAAAGCAAAAGTTAAAGACATATTCTCAAAAAATGTTTGTCTAAAAAAATGTCTATTTATAAAAGTGTTTTAAATTCGTACAATTCGAGCATCGGTAGACACCTTTACGGCTTTCCGATAGAACGTGGGCTCAAATAAAAATCGTTCAGCTGTAAATTCTGTCGGGGACTGACAGGCCATTGTGGTCGCCGGCACTGAGGTGGTTATGCGTGAAGCTTTTATCTATTTTTTATGTTGATGTCGATATTTACATAAGAGTATTTAATGACTGTTATTAATAAAGTAAGTGCCTGCCTACGCCACTGCGCTATATGCCCGAAAGGCTCTATTGTGCCTGTAATTTGACAAAATAGAATGATATGATACGAAAGTAATTACTATTTACACGCATCTACCTGTGTTTATAATAACAATGTCCCTATGTTTGGTCGTGTAGTGACTTGCAAGTCAAAAATAAACCCCATGCGTAAAGGAAAATTTTCCATTACTATTTTTTCAAAGACAAAAGAAAAATTAAATCAAATAATTTCTTTTTTCTATTTTTTCCTTGCAAAAATATATTTCGTCAATACAACTTAAACGGTTATTATCGTTAGAACGATAATGTGCAAGTAGTAATAATCATATCGAACTAATAATGATTAAGTATTATCGTTTAAATAATGATTAAGTATTATGCCTTTTTACGTTCTATGTTGTATTTTGAATTTGGATCAATCGAAATTTGTATATTACCTTATGAAATGTCACTATCGACAAGATTTCTGCGTTAAGCATGTTCAGGTATTCTAATACACGGATGCACCGAACTGACAGTTTATAAGACAACATATTAACACTGCTTAAAGGAGCTCAGTTGCTTTCTGTATTAATTTTATTTTTTAATCATATCAAAATTGTGAAATCATCTCATAAATTTCGGACTTTGCAAGTAAGGGTGGGGTGGTCTTAAGAATCCATTTGTATTTAGTTGGCCCTTTCATTTTTACATACACCTTATCATTCGGTTCGATTATTTCTCGATATACTTTTTGTAGGTTCCATTTGACACGATAATATAGGTTACGTGCGCTTGATACCACCATCGTGCAGAATCGCGTTTCAAACGAAGACTTTTACTAGAAAAGAAAATGCCTCGCATACCTGCCCTTCCTTCCCCTAACATTCATCCTCTCGCCTCGTCGAGTGGGCCTCGTCCCATTCATCCCGCCGCTGGTCCCTTTGACGCTGACGACACAGTCGAGCTCTCTCGAGCACCCTCCACTCGACGGGCTCCTCTTCCGCGGCAGGGTCTCGTGCAGCGTTTCCACTGCGACGGGTTTCTTACAAAGCGCAACATTGAAGGAATATCAACCGTAGACGATCACTTTTCCATCATTCTTTTGTGCGCGATATTTAAATTTAGAATTACCCATTGACACCTAAAGTTTCATCCTAACCTTTCAGTTCGGGAAGTGTGACCGTCAAACTGCTTACAGTAACATTTTCATGGAGCGGAAACGGTGGCGACGGAAATGTAAGGATATAACTCAGCGTGTCGGTAGTACTCTTCTGTTTCGTCGATAATTGAGAATTAAAAATCAATTAAGAAGTATACATATTTTTTAGATTTGATGTAAAGATACCGTATGATTGTGAGCCCCGGTGCTGCAAAACAATTGCAGTATTCTTTCTCATGGTTTTTAACGAAATCGTGATAATATATGACCCACTGAGTATTGAAGTGGGCCTACTGATATTAAAAAATTCTATATGCTTTGTAGCGAGTGTATTATATACATACTAAAATAATAAATCTTCTTAAAAATAAAAACTTCCAATGAACAAATTTCAAAATTCTATCATTAAGCTCTTTTTACTTCTCGGGTGGTAAATATGGTATGTCGTTATCAAACAAAATAAATGGCACGTGTGAATCGTTCATCAAGAACCGTTTGGATATAAACACACCCAGTCCTTTTTTTACGCGATACATTGGTTTCAGAAAACGGCGCGTAAAAAAATCACAACTTTCACATAATTTGATAAATTGGTTCCAAAAATTAAAATATCGCTAAAAAAGTACCAGAAACGTATGAAAAACCAAAATTTGCTCTTTAAAATTCGTGCAAATATATATATATATATTGCATGTCTTTATTGCTTATAAAATATAATGAGACTAACAATATAATTTTTTCACTTATATGAATTAAGTTTTAAAAATACATACATTTTTTTATTTAAAAAAATAATGAAACGTACATGCCTAGCTAGCATCATATATAAATTTCTTCTTTAAAACAAATTTGGGGAAAAAATCGCGCAAAAACGAGTGAAGCGCGTAAAAAAATGTAACGGTGCCGTCCAAAAAAATCGCGTAATCGAATTCGCGTAAAAAAAAGGACTGGGTGTAGTAGATATTAATTAATAATGTTAAAACCCATCAACATAACGGACATACAATTTTTTTGTTTATGAATAAAAAAAATATGATTTTTTTTTGTAGTTTTTCACTTCTGCCTGAATTTATTCAAAGATCAGTGCCGATTTCGTTCGTCGTGAGCATTTTCTATTCAGGAAAATTGTGTTCTTTTTCTACAAGACTTTTTTTAAGTAATTAGTACGTCATCATGACGACGGATAGTTATTTCGTCCATTTATTTGAAGAATACACAATGGTCACATTTATTGTTGTAAGTGACACTCATCTGTATTAAAATAAACTTAGCGTGTATTTTATAATAAATGCTCTCTTGGTGTACGGTTTAAGGTTAGATTGAAATAGTCCACAACAAAGTAATTCGATTTCACCGATTCTTTATTGCGGATTCACTGTTTTGTAAATGTTACTTTCCAAACATAAAAATCACTGACCAATTCACTATCAAAAGACTTAGGTTACATGAATATATATTGCTTCTTCAAGCCGGCACTATGGGGCAGCCGCAGTTAACGAATACGTACACGTACCGTGGCCTCTGTTATATCTTTCGGCCTGGCACAGATTTGTGAAAGATTTTTTGCCGTGTACCTAAAGTACTCGTAGGCCGCTTGAAAGTGGCGAGGAGGGCTGAAGTGGTTTTGTTCCTATGATAAATCCTGACCTACGTGTATCCGCAGGTGAGGATTTTCATTACGCTTCGTCTACACGTTGATGGAACGGTGCCGTGCCCCCGTAAATGTGAACCTTTTTCGGATTGTATCGTGCTTTTTACTTGTGTCCCTTTCTTTTATATTTTGAAAGATTTTTGTTTCGTGTCGGGAAAACTGTCACATATATTAGTTTGACTAAGTACAAGATATCCACTCTTAGCACAACGACAACGTTAGAGAAACCTCATCATTTTCCATATTTCGCCCCCCGAGAAGTGGATTTTCTGAAAAGTAAAAAATCTGAATTATTGGTTGAATTGGCATTTATTTGGTAGAACTTTTTTGAAAAGAATTTGGTGAAAAAAATGTAATGTATTTTAGTTCTAAAAAAATTATAAGACATAGTTGATAGTTATTGAGCCGAAATAGCTATCAACTATATCTTATAAAAAATTTGTAGAACTAAAATAATTAGCTATTTTTTCACCGTGTCATCTGACTAAACTTAAACACAATAATTAACTCGTAATTTTTTTTTAATACACTTCAATTTTTGCGTATTGTTGTCAACACATTAAAGTCAGCCGTCTCAACAGTTGAGACGTTAGCAGTCTGTTTGACTTTATTATACGAAATTTAATCAAGAACATTTGCAAAGGTTGCTAGTTTTTTTCGATCTGATAATGGACAAAATTATTGGGTTGGAATTCTTAATTACCATAATTTGGATTGAAATATTTTTAAATTTGCTTCAACGTCATTCAGAATCTAGAAGTGTGTGTGATATTCACATATGATGAATTTTTGTCTAAGGAGACAAGTTAAATCAATCCTCACAATGAATGCAAAGTTATAAAATTATGGCAACACGCGGAGAGAAATAAAAATCGTTATTTTTCACATTTGGATGCTTTGATATCCTATAATTTTTAATGAATTACTTTCTACGCTCGGTCAAAATAAAATAAAATTAATAAAAATAACGGCTACCAGCTACATTGTCAAAAGGTGCGTAGATTAAAAAATAATAATAAATAGAACTTCAAGAACACTGCATGACATATTTGGTAATGATTCGGATGTTGATATTTATTGATACTCAAATTCGGCGGAAGGTGATTTTACATAATATATTCATATCCTTCTGGTGCATTCAATTATGTGTCATTACTCTGTCAAAAATGCAATTCTTTTGTTGTAAGGTGATGGTATTCTTATAAAGAGTGTAATTTCGATGCATTTTTATGCGTCTCGCAACGCTGGTTGGTTGGTTACACGAGTGTTTTTCATTCACCCGCACACAGATTTTTACCCAGGGCGAAACATTGAAATACTTCCGCATTTATTTTCTATACCAGAATGAGATGATTATGTAAATTTTTCCACTTGGAGGCGATGAAACTTACCTTTCAATGATTATTGCAAATTCCGAGAGTTGTTAATTGTTTAAGAAAACCTTTTTATGATAACTTTTGAACTAAAAAAATCATCAAGTGATTTTGATCAACTTTTTCTTATGTCTCATGTCAACCAGCTTTCAACTAAGTGTTTTTTATTAATTTTATTTAAAATTTTATGGTAACATAAATGCTCTTTCTTGAAATCATATATATATTGGAATTTTAGTTTTAAAGATTATATATCCTGACAATCATACTATTTCCAAATTAAACTCGAGTGATTGTCGATTTTTTCGAATCAGGTTTTTTTTTATGGTATAGTTCTCTATATAGTGTCCCGAATGACGTTGCAAACACATTTATGCGATCCGAGTAGGGGAAAGGGTTAAGTATGAATGGTTTAGTCAGTCAACGTTATAGCACAATGAGACATGTGTCTTATGTTGATAGCATTTTGCATATTAATGTTTTGAATACAAAATCAATTGAAAGATTGAAGTTAATATTTTGAAGAATTCTTGATTTTTTCATTCTATGTAGCACCCCTACATTTAATTTCAATTCGTATTACTTGATGCCAGACGGGATGTGAACCCACCGTCACAGGTGACCTGCAGACCGTTAAACCGCGGTGTTGCATGCATCGTGTATTTATTCCTGTTGCAAGGAAATTGAAATAATTATTAAATCGGCCCCTTCGGAGCGTAACACTATCATGGGAAGTGGTCGTTTATTGAGGTATTCGTTTCCACCTCTGCGGTGGTCCTCTTTTTAGTCCCTCACTAATTATAAAATACATCTCACCTGCTAAAGTTGTATTACGTTCACACAGTTTAGCCGCTTTACTTTAAAAGGGTTTCATTTCAGCCCAGAGTTGATTTAAATCCGAGCGTTGTTAATAATACACAGGTAACTATAAAAAAAAACCGTCTCACAAATACAATAATAAACATTCGTCTATGACAATGATCTCGTATGAGTAGTATGAAGAGAATGAAAGTTTGTATAAACATTATGAGTTTGTATTTACAATACTTAATAAACCACCAAGTGAGTTTTGAAGCCAGCCAAACGCATTTTATCATGGGATATCAAAATCTCTAATTATAATCTGTCGCGTAGTAAATTTAAGTATTATATAATGGAATTAATTTTTCCCAAAATACACATTTTATGATGAGATTTACATACTATCGCACAAGTGCAGCATGTTCATATTATTGTCAGAAGTTTAGGTTATGTGTCTTTAGAAAGGTGAAGACATGTTATAAAATTGTTTTTTATATAATTAAAAATAATATTGTAAGATTTTGTTGACAATGAAGAAATAATAGTTGATAATTCATTAATATGCTCTCTCTCATGAAATTATAATTTACATTCGGTAATATCTTTGTTATATTGCTCAAACATTTTCATCGAAATAACAAGTCTACAGATGTTCAATGTATAACACTTAATCCTTCTGTCTTATGTCAAATTGGAGCTTCTAAGTTTAATTTTGTTTTCTGGAAAATATTTACAAATAACCTTTTTTCACACATTTGCCCATGTGATATATTACACCCTCCCTTTTCCAACCCTTCTCTCCGTAATCCCCATTACCAGTGAAACCGATGCTAGACACAGTTTTATGTCCAATAAATCTTAAATTATATCCGTTTTCCAATAACCCAACATGATTTGATTCAACGTCATTAATGTGAGGATTTTTTCATTTCAGATTGCCCAGTGGATCAGTGTCTCCGAGAGATGATCGATTCATGCTATAGAAGATTTTTTTTACCATTCAATTCTCGTATTGGACATCTTTTCAATTTTTAAATTTTACTGCAACGTGTCGTCATAAATACACGGATTATAACAATAGCTTCAATTCACAGTAACGCACATTGTTCTATGTTACTGTTCATGTATATATAATTATAATAATAGTTTTTAGTGCACTCTTTTCTACGTTTTATATAAATTATTAATAATCAATGGAATTATAATTCGTTGGATTTTCATAAACCGCACTCAAATCGTTTATTGATTACTCAGATTCATTGCCTAACTGTTTTCCGCGATTTCACATTGTTTAATTTTCTGTCGCCATTTTGTGTAAGCGCACTTTTAAGATGGCGGGTGACCTTCAATTTCTCACCAAATGCTCGCAGCTGCTGCAGGTGCTGACTGTCATGGCATTCGCTGTATCTTCGTCTCATGGTAAGTTACAAATTATCTTCTAACATGTGTTTTTTTCTAAATTATTGTTCCTATTACAGACGACATTTTATTTTTTGGATCATTAACGTCGTCAGGCAATATCTGATCCAAATGATGGACATGGAAACTTTTAAAGTAATTATATAACCATATGATTAAGATCAGAAATCGCCAACCGGTGGTCGGTATACCATTGATCATTCGTGAGAAAATTTGAAGATTTATTTGTTTCAGTTTTATTGTAGCTAAAAATCCGTAAACTAATTTGAACGCGAATCAGATATGAATATGAAGGTTAGTTACGTGATAAAATTTTACAAGCCTTAAAACCAAATAATGAATTAGTTTTTTATTGATTTTATTCAACAAAAAAAATATTTTAGTGGGCCGAGAGATGAAGAATTGACAGTGTAACCTATAAATATGCTGTATTTTTTTAAACTCATTTAATACAGTTTATATTCAAAAAATTATACTAAAATCATCATATGTTCAATAAAAAAATATTATTGAAATATAAAGTATCGTTGTACCTCATGTTTTTCGTTTTGTTTTTACGATACACGAAATTCCAGAATAATTGTTTCTCACGAATTATGCTAAACCACTCAATAGGAAGTGATAGTGTTAACCTTCTGACTACTTACGTTTCAACTGTCGAGATTAAACATTCCAGTGTATTGATAGTTGATATTATTTCGTGCACAAGCTTATTTTGTATTAAAATATAGGCTTAATAAGTTTTCTTTTATCGCATTTTTTTTTTTGAAATATCATTTGCGTGGCTTTGTTTTTAAAGGGTAAATCATTTCCGCTCAATTTTTAGGTGAAGCACCTTTCTCCGATTTATTTGTTATTAGACACATTAGCACCAAGTTGTCAGTTCAAAATAAGGAAACATCATTTTGTTACAACTAGACTTTGGCATTTTGTATAATTAAAATATATTTCTATTTTTTCACCGTTTTATAATAGAGTTTTACTAAGTAAATTGCCAATACGTTCAATGTATGTTTTTTTTTTATTTTTATTATTCTGAGCATGTAGCTAAGTGCACATCATCATTAATCGATTTATGGGGCTGCGTCCTAAGGCACCGACGTTTGTGATGTGTCCGATATTAAATATGGGACTGGGGATTATTGACTGACTTCTAAGCTTGTCCTAAGCGCATAACTCTCAAAAAGAAGAGGTTTAACGATTGATTGAAACATGTCGTTTACGTAAAAAGTCTCTGTTGATATGTTCCATATGCTCGTTCTACATGGATGCCATGGTAAAAAAAGTGTTATACTCATACTTTCATGCATTGAAGATTTTTTTATAGAGATCCATAATTGTTGATTTCATTACTGTGAAACTCTTCTGCCCCATTTTCGTGTCGTCACATATCAGACGAAGTGATGTTGCCGCTTGCAAAACAACTTCTATGCGACTTGGTTATCTATCTTTCTGTACTATGCACCATTATTGGGTATGTAATATGAATCTGTAGGACATGTCAGAGCATTTTAGGGGTACATCCTTCCCCTACCTTTCTGATATTTTCCCGATTACAGCAAGGGGTTGTTGGGAAAAGGGTTGAAATGAACTGTCTTCGTGATGATCAAAAAGAAAGATATTAAATGTTTTGTGTGAATGCTTACGAATGTGATATGGTTTCGTTTACGGTATTACTACACCGTATTTCCTATAAAAATCTGAAACTTCATTCAACGGAATTTTCATTTAATATTTTTGCAGGTGCACGTTAATATTCATTATTTATTTTGTTACCTCAATTGAAAATTATTTATATATTTCATAATCATTGAATGTTTTATTCACACAAATGGATCTTTAGATACTATTAGATTTAAATTAAGAATGGTAAAACTACATTAGAGATGAATAGATCTCCAATCAAAAAGTGTTAACCAATACAGAATAATTATCTATTTACACTGAAGGGTCATATTGAAATGGATTTGAAAGACATCGATTGACGCTGAAGTTTACGACATTGATTGAGGTTGCATGATAATTTGTGAATTTTTCAATATCGAATTAAATTTTTTTCAAATCGTTCAAAGTTTCCCAGTCATTCTTATATACGAATAACCAAACCGCCAGTATACAGTTTTAAAAATTGAAATTTGTACGAAATTTGGTCGGAAAATATTTAAATATTTAAACTGATTTAATTTATGATATTGACTGAAAGTGCTTGAAGTAATTTCAATATCAAATTTGAATTGTTACAACTTTGTACGATTCCACATGTTTTGTCACTAATGACCCGGGTTTCGCCTTTCGACATCTTCAGGCATTCTAACACACGAATGCCACAGAACTGTCAGAAACCAGGATCATTGGTTACAAAACATGTGGAATTGTATAAAGTTGTGACAATTTAAATTTACATACTAAATATACTATAATAATTATTCAGGGTAAGTCATGTAAGTCGATTTCCGGGCTAATTGAGGACTAGATTTCAAACGTCAGAAAGCCTAATTTAAAAACTCGTTCATAAATAATAAAGAAATATTGAAGTTGTAATATTTGACAGTACGATACACTCAATACAATCAGAAGCGCTTAACCCTTTGCGGTCGAGTGAAGTAGTAGTTGCACGCACATTTCGATCGCTGCCCCGCTCAGCCGTACATATCCGACCTCGCGATTATTGCGGTGCCGCGAGCGATACGATGCAGCGTAGACCCAAAGGACATGTCGTGTGCGGCATCGAACTTTGCCCCTCGCTCCTGGGCCCCCGTTCGACAGTGACAGAGGTCTGAATATGGGTGATCCGATGATCTTTTTTATCAGTAAAGTTTTTGTATTTTTTTCCTAATATTCCCTCTTTATTTACGCTCTTTGTTACACATGGTGCGTTGATAATCCAGCACAGTCCTTGTCGATTCAACAAAATCTGTTTATTATACATTTGATACGTTTTGTTTTTGATTGTTCTAATTGATAACGGTTGCAAAACGATGCCAAATCCCACGTAAGACAAATAGCTACTAAGGGCCATTACTTAACAAAAATAAGCGCCGAACCAATTTTATAAAAGTAAGGCGAGAAACAAGAAAGTATTTCTTCAACACAACTCAGTTTTGATCTGACGGTCAAGGCGAAACATGAGGAATAGTTAGTGACAAAGCATATGGAATCGTAGAGTTTCAACAATTCAAATTTAATAAAGAAACTAGAAATGAAGGTTTGGAATTAACTGATAAATTATATTCCAAATATGTCAGAAAGAAGTTTTAATTGCAAAAGATAATTACAAAAGTGTTTGGCCCCTCTCTAATCTTGATATATATAATAGATAGATTTTCACGATAAAATCAGACAATCGCAAATTACTGTTTATTTAAAGATTACATTAAGACAATACTCGAGAGTCTTCTGGCGTCGAAAACCTATAATCTATCTCAGAAAAGTATCGAATTAATTTAATTATTTAATTAAAATATGTTAATGTATTCAACGCAATGATTTTGTGTGAACTTCCTCACATAACACGTGAATCGTATGGCTATTTTGTTGAACTGACCGTATTATACGTACATGCTTGCGAATGTACGAATGTGACGAATTTAACGGTGAATGCTTTTGACGAAAAAATATTTGAAGTAGATCACTCTATCTTGTCTTATATTAATGCGTATATAGCCTTATTTTTTAATTTCTGTGTGTTTTTAGCATCTCTGTCTTCGAGGAAATTTCAGCTTTATTTGGTTTTTGTCTTCAAGCAGACAGACGACGTTAGACGAAGTCTTTTCTACACAAATACACTAATACACAAAAAATCGTACGTTTTTTTTCCAGAACAGTAACTAGGTACGATTTGCAATAAATTAAAGTGCTTCCACATAATTTATTTTATTTCAGCGATCTTAAAACATTATTTTATTAGAATATTTTGAATTTTTACATTGTACATATTTGAACATAATGGAAATTTTGTCTGAATATTATAACAATGCTCTGTTTATAAAATATGAAATAATTATATTGAATTCTCGGAAAACTTAATTATCACACGCGATATATATATATATAAAATAATGCGCGAAAGCTATGCTAGTTTATTTAATCATATCATATCTGATCCCAATATCGTGCATATTTACTCATACTCCCTACTAGAACTATATAGGATAGCCAGTTGCTTTTCATCGATTTTTTTAAAATGATAAACTTTTTGGCTCTCATACCTTTTTTTTAAATACCTGACCATTTTATTTACTTTTACGAATTTGGTAATTTTGTCGACACCTTTGTAGAAGTTCTCATTGTCATCGCAAGCAACAATATGTCTACGGTTGACAGTCAAAAGGAAAGGACGTAACGATCATGTTTAGGTTAGGAGCATATTTTAGTTAATCACGACTACAAAACCACATTTGTAGGATCGCATTCGAGGGCAAGAATCATATATATTCATCCATGTCTTCGAACACAAATCATCGTACGTATCATAAGTTAGTATCGTAACCGCAGGTGACGAAGAAGTTGAGAACTCTGCTGTCATGTCGAAGCAATGAGGTTGAAATAACTTTCAACTATATTACATAATTCTTTTGACATTAAAAACTACCGTTTTATTTCTTACCGTAATGGAATTGCTGAAAGAATGATACATATAAATAATAAATTCGGCACGTTCATATTAAAAAAAAAAAAAAAACGATTTTTTTTTATTACATTATAACGACATGGAAAATCAATCGTTTCTGTTTTAACGCGTAAGAGACTTATTTACGATTCAGTTTCAACTGAGCTTAACTACTAATCGGTATTTGCTTTAATTCACATTAAAATATTTGTGTAGGAAGATAAAACCCGATAAGTGCTTTTGTGATTTATGTTAGATATGATTTGTTACTCATTGTTACTTGGGAATTAATTGTATGTTATTGAGGAAATAGATTGGCATCCCTGGTCTGGTGATAGATGACACCCATCCCCTCTCTATTATTCGGCGGAGCAGCTTTGATCGCGTCTCCGGCAAAGCCCGGGGCCGTCATCTGGTCGTCAGCGGCAGTTTGTTATGTCTACTGTCCGTCTGTACTGTCTGTCTGTCTGCATGTAGCCACGTTTATTTCTCTATCTACGACTGTTTGTTAAATAATATGCTGCCGGATGGATTAGGGCGTCGTTCGGGGACGAGCGGCGCGCAGCCCTCGGGGGAGGCGCCCTACCCGCGCACCCTGATCTGACGTCATATTTACGGCATTTTTTTTTCATTTTTCAATCAATATCGTGAAACCCGATTTGGCGGACTTATGCAAGCGGGGGTTTTTCGTAAAGGTTTGATGTATTAATATTAATTCATTAAAAGCCTTATATTTTATTGATTGAATTGGCATTTACTTGGTAGAACTCCATTAAAGCACGGTGAAAAAATAGCAATGTATTCTAGTTCTACGAAATTCTATAGATATAGTTGATAGCTATTTCGGCTTACGCCATCGTCAGAACTATATAACCGCCTTATATTAATACTCAAAATATTATCAATACTAAAAATGCGTTTTTATTATTTAGAAAATTAAGTTAACGTATTAAAAGTTTTGTTTTTTTTGATCAGCTGACATGCTCTTGATGAGTGAAACCGGTCCTGATCAAAAAACATTGTAGAAATAACAACTAAAAATGTGTTTTTATCATTTAAACCATCGAAAGTTATCACTTTTAAGGTGTTAACTGTCACTTCTTGATGGAAAGGCATGATATTTTAAATAATAAAAACACATTTTTTAGTTCTTATTTCCACAATATTGTGGAAATTTTGAAAACAATTTTTTTTGGGTTCTTATGGTTGGGTTTTTATGGGTTCGATAATTTGAAATCAAATTATCGAACCCATTTTAATCAATTTATTGTAGACATGGAAATAAATAACATTTTCCTCGATGACTCCTTTAGGTATGGTTAACTTTGTGGAAGGAAATAAACAAATAAGCCCATACAATTAATATGATATTCTTATTCTTTCGATTACATAATTTTTTAAACAAACACATTTATTATCAATTAAGATTATATCTATGATTTAATGAAATATAAAGGGGTCTAAGAAGCTAGTTGTTTAGGCAAAATTTTATCACAAGAAGGGTGGGGGCGTCGCAGTAATACTTAGAAACCACTGCTTTAAGATATTATTTGTCAAATCTTGGCCAGAAAGAACTATATTCGAATAAAATAAAACGTATATTTCGTCTTATTGGGAGCATATTATTGATTGGTAAAAATTAGAAACGAGTATGACTATTTTGATTCGGGTGTGATTAATGGCAAAGTCTATATAACAATGAATACAAGAACTTATGTGTGGTATATAAATTTTTAGTATATTATTCACCCTAGCAATATATTTAGACAGAAAAATAAGATTTATAAAATAAACTTTCACATAACTATTAATGCAGAGAAAAAATTAAGTCAACCAAGTAAGCTCATGAAATGTCTACTTTAACTGAAAAAATAGCATTCGTCTGTCAACATCCGATGCAATACTGTTGAACATTGTTAATGATGCGATAATCAGAATATGAATCAATAAAAAGATTTAATTAAACTGTCGTAAATAAAAATGTTAAGTATATTAATTTATAAGCAAAATAAATACACATAATGTTAACACGGTGAAAAAATAGCAATGTATTTTAGTTCTACAAAATTTACTTGGCTATTTTTTTACAAAATTTACTTTGCTAAATACATTGCTATTTTTTCACCGTGTTAAATTGGAGTTCTACCAAGTGAATGCCAATTCAAACAATAAACATATAATGTTGTTAGGTATTAAAAAAATATTAAATCGTTCTTTCTGTGGGTTACCTATTTGAATCTCGTACCATTGTGACGTCGATGGTTTGTTTATTACTGGCTTTCTGATTTAAATGGCTTACACCGTAGTAAAATAATTTTGTACCTATTTCATATAAGAAGCCGGCAATTCGGCATTCTGCGAGGCATTCACTTTCAATTATTGCCTGGTCCATGTTGTTGATTATACAAACATTTATGGGATGGTCCTTGTACATGTAATCAAAGGGGTGACTGGGGATATTAAATTGACCACAGTTGTCGCGTATTTATTGATTTTGGGGTTGCCACGTGGATGGCTGCTAATTATTAAGTAACAGGGGTGTCGACGCTTTCCGAATCACGTTTGTATTTTGCTGTGGATTTACGAACGAAACTCGCACTCTCAACAATTGTGACGTCTTTATAAACAAAATCGATGACGTATCGGATGTTTCGTAGGCGTTATTTAATAAATACAATTTAACACAGTAGGAAATAATTTTCGTTGAATCTAAAATTCAGAAATAAATAAGGACGCAACCAACGGCATTTGCCAACTGACTTTCTTTTAGGCATGCTGAAGTTTAATACATAGTTCAAATGAAGTCTAAATCCAAAAATTAATATACCTTGCCATATATTCTTTCGACTGAAAATGGCCAAAATGTGAATTCTGTCATTCTTTATAATGTCAAGCTTGTTTCAGAATATTTAGCGAATCAAGTGTGAAAGTACAGACAGTCACTGTTGTTTAATGTATTGATTGAATTGGCATTCACTTGGTAAAACTCCATTATAACACGGTGAAAAAAAATACATTGCTATTTTTTTCACCGTGTTATTGTTTAATGTGTTAGAGTAAATTTCGTCTGAACTTACAAGTTTGATTATCTTGTCATTTTCCAATTTTTTCTATTTGTTATATTTATTTACATTGCAAATGCAATAAAATTGTATAGTATATACTTATGACATAAATATTGAAAATACTTAAAATGAATTCTCTAATCGCTACGATGTATATATTATAAACAACTTATTATTATATACATATTATTTTCTACGGTTAATGCTATAAAATATGTCGTATGTATCATTGAATAGGTATGATCTTTTGTGTGATAATGTTAATTCTAGTAAATAATTGCTGTAAAATCATCAACCTTATGAGCAGACGTCTTTTAAAATGTTTTTAAATTTTTTGATTTGTGAACACATATGTGTGATAAGTTAAAATGTATGTCCACCCTGACGACGGATGTATCGAAAGTGATTAACTAAACTACTGGTAGTCTCTTAGATATAATTTTGTAAAATATATTCTTTGTTGTAAAGGAGATTGAGCAACTGAATGACATCACTTTTACCCTACGAGTGGCAAGATATATTTTTTATATTTAAATGATGGAAAAATGCAGAACCTGATTAAAAAATATCGTAGTATTAAGCATTAACTTCGATCACGTACAATTAATAACAAGAGTTCTCGTAGATGCTCTATTACGAAGCCACATGTATAATAAAGGGAGATAAAATGTTTGTTTTTTTTCGTCTTAAAAATATAATATAAATAACGTCCCCGTACTCGATTCTGTAACCAAATTAAAAATAACTGATTTCTTATTGTATCTACAATATGTTTACCGAAAGTTATTAGTTGTTTTGTTTACACTTTTGAAATGGCTTCTTAATCGCATTATATCTAATCTCCTCTAGCTATATTATATTTCATAATCTGTTAGCAATGCTCTCATGTTCCCAATTCTAATAAGCGATAAATTAAAAAATATCTTTTAAAATGGATATGTATACTACACATATAAACCGAGCGCACGGCAGTATCGGATATTTATATTGTGCATTGCGTAACTATTTACTTACACTCTAAAGTAGAGAATTATTTCTTCAGAGCTTGATAATCTTTGGCTCGAATTTTTTTTTTATTGTCAGTTTAAGAAAACAAATCCCTACTGGTTTTATTTGGATTACGTTTGATTTTTCTTTATCCAATCAGTAAAAATCTATCATTTTTGATAATACCTCATTTCAAAACGAGCTGCAGCAAAACGATACTCTAATTAATGTGTTAATCAGTGTGTAAATTTTTTAATGTCTTGATGATGAAAAAAAACTTTTTTTTAACCAAATCTTCAAATATGCCACCGCTCGTTGACGATTTTTAATGATGACATAAAATTTTGAAAAATTTCTAGCACATTAATTCCTTCTTTATTTCATATGGAAGCTAAACCACGTTTCCCCTTATATGGCGATATATATTACAGGGTTTCTTAACGAGACATCGACTTCCCTGTGTGATTAATCTAAACCCTGCTGAAATCCGAGTTGGCGATGGTATATTGCGATAAGCCATCCTTTTGAGATGAGACGGGGTTATTGAGTTACGTTAGTGTGTTTGAATTCTTCTGCATTGAAATAATATTAATAAAACTTTCAACTTTTTCAATCATTTTTTTTGGATATTTTTTCTATTTTCCATTCGCTTCTTCAAAAATTTGTGCCTTCTTCGTCTTGTTTTTATTCAACTAAATTCTCGCCATCTTGGTTTTCTCTCCTTTATTTTTAACTTTTAAAATGATAAGTAGATTAAATAAATCGCTTACTCCTGTTGTTTAATATTGACGTGAACGGGACGGAAATTAGTGAAGTAGTTGATTAACTTCTGTCGTATCGCAATGTTCCGTTTGCTTGATTTCAATATAAATTTGGAGTTGATAAAACGGTTTTCAAACACTGCTATAGATTATCAACGGTGGCATTGACCCGTGGGCCGCGTTCGATAATAATAATTTCAGTTTATTTTACACGGTCTTCGTTTTTTTTATGATAGGTACCCCCCTGTGTAAACGTAGACACCGCGTATTGTCAAATTGTTGAGAGGTGTCCGCCTTTTTAGCAACAGTTTAAACTGAGATAAGCATAATATTTAGTTTGCCACTCTTTTAATTTATTTATATGATTGAAATAACATTGTAGAGAATTTATTAAGAAGAGTTAAAATGATTTATATGATGATTCGATAACTAGGCGGATGGGGGAAGCCATAATTGATCGCATTAATTATTGTTATATTGTTTAAATCACTATAGAGATAAATTAAATATATATTCATGTATAAACACCAACTATGTTACGAATAATATGTTACGTAAGAGTAAGGATCATTATTCGGTTGCGGAGAAGGTTCGCTTGAAAGATGCACAGTGAACGTTTCTGAATGAGGCTAGTAATTCCAATACTGAATGATTAAACCAATACAGGTTATTTGGTATTTTCCGTGAAATAAGTTATTTGCAACTATCAATACTGGTATAGCAAAAATGACTATTGGAAACAATCTCAACCAATTAGAATCGCAATGAGTATTTGTCTAGCGACTCAAACTCTTCGCTCTGTAAAAAAACCAACATTCAATCATTTTTAAATCCAATATTTTGATACAGAAAAAAAACATACGTAATCCCTACCTCCAATAAGATAAAGATATAATAACTGACGCAGTAAAACAATTATTACTATTAGAATGATAGTTACTTTCAATTTCCATTTTTTTTCTGGGCTGAAATGACCCATCGTATCTGGCGACGGAAATATATGATGTTATGCGCTTACAATTTTGGTAAATATAAATTTATTGTAAGCAATTGATGATTACAATTTCGCTGTGCACTTAAGTGATGATACAAATTCCATCAAAATATGAAATGTTTCTATAATTTGAGACGTCTTCATTGTCGGCATTTCGCCGCAAGTTTATTAAAAGACATTTATTGTCTTGTCATCTTTTGGATTCACGCTGAATTGGAATTATGATTGGCCTGTTTGTTCCTCCAATTAAAAATTGTCTTTTGATAACCATTCGCCGATGAACACTCGGAGCGAGGTCGTCCAAAATAAACTTATCGTTTAATCCTAACCGCTTGACACTGAATACATACGTTGTATCTCTTTTGTGTAGCGTTTGACACGTACTCTTGTCGTCCACTTTGAGCACCACTTAGTGGTACATAAGCTTGTTCAAACAGAGTAGTCGTCAAACAATGAGGTGCGGCCTACTTGGAAATGGAAAACAAAAAACCGTACAAATAAATGATTACAAAAAGGAATATAAACATGACTGGCTATACATTTGTTTGATGGTGCTTTTAACGATTCAAATCCCGAACGTGTTATTTTCCTTGTCTGTCTATACTCATTCAATATATTTTACCTTAATCAATTGGGCGAGCTTGTTGAAATTTAAGGTTTTGGTACAGTTACTATTAATATTTTGTTATTCCATTGGTTGTTATTTATATATTGTAAATCTCTTAAAACTTCCGTTGAATTACTAAAAGAAAATATCGAAATTTTCTGACGTTATTATAATGATAATACTTATTTGATTTTAATTATAGTCATCATGTATGGTCAGGCACGTTATTTTATATGTACTATATATTTCGCTCTTGCAGAGCAAAATTATCTTCCCATCTTATAAAATTAACATTGATAACTTAGTCTTTCCATTTGATGTCTTATTGCATTTGATACGCGTTTCGCTTCTTTGTGAAATATCTCCAGACTATCCATAGTATCGTTATTCATTCCTTACTCAAAACTTAAGAATGAGGTGGGACTGTATCCTTTTTATTGGATTCGGGGAGGGGTTAGATACAGACAATTAAATAAGTAATAATTAGAACTTACAATTAAAAATTCATAACCGAGTTGGAGGTGAAAATGGCACGAGTAAATGGTATTTATTTAAACAACTAAACAATTTTATATATAAAAATAATTTTCACAAAGTTACTGCCTGTTTCTTTGGAAATTTCCTTCGAATATTTGTGACCCTTAATGTCAATAAAGTAAAGGTAATAAATGCTAGTGGGCTTTTGTTAGACTTCCAATTTGTCAAGTGGTCAGGAACGGTATCGCGGACATTTCCCACTGAAAAAGTACCAATGTTTGTTTTTACAATTTGCCAAGCAGGTTTTCGATAGAAATACTCACCCGGGATTCAATTTCTCAGTTTACCGCGTCGGAATTGGATTGATGAACCTTGTGAGAAAACAGAGGTGTCCGAGAGCACTTTTTTGACCGTTGATAATTTACCGATAGATTGTTAAATAATTGAGGCATAACCGCCGATTGTGAGAAATATATTCAAATATGTAAATGGTCTACCGTTTTATGACGATAAATCTTCGCATTAATCATACATCGATTTAAAGGACTGCGCTGATTTACGAAAGTATAGCACAATTTTATCATATTTAATCTAAACACTTTACGGTTCGAGAACGCACAATGCGGCGTTTTCGGATACGCGCATCTATACTACCAAAAATTAGTATGAATATTAATTCTTACTTTCAAAATTTATCGATAGATGGATAAAAAATATACACGAGGTCTAAAATCAAAATAGGAATAAACTATTTCGGTGTTTAGCGAAAATGTGCGGACCGTAAAGTATTAAATATATTTTCTAAAAACTAGAAATTATATTTTAGAATATATCGATGATACAAACACGGTTAAAATTTTCAAGGCAGTCCACTGAATAAGTTCCGACAAAATCTATTGCAAAACTCGGTTTCCCTCATCGCTGACATTATCAGCTGAATTCTCTTTAACCATTTTGAATGTTGTAAACGATCGCGATTGACAAAACCAGTCACGTTAATGTTATAAATTGTGAAAATGGTTAAAAAAAGGAAAGGCTTGTTGAATTGTCGTGTTTATCTCACCACCAGTCGTTTTTCGTGTCTCTGCTTGACGGAGATAATACGATTGGAGTTCTGACTAATCAATAAATCGGTGAGCTTTATTATAGTGTCACTTAAAATAGCTCTCGGATATCAGTAGACGATAGCAACGGACCGATGATTATTTTCATTAAGAAACTATAATTGACGTAATGATACGCTTGATGATCTTCTAGGGTTTCATTTTCTGACTTTATTCAAGTATTTTGTGTGTCGAATTCGGTGCGAGCATATACATGTCACGTGCGGGGGTATATGATGCATAAGTGGGGTCTGGAACAGTCTCCACTTTGCGACTGCGGAAAAGTTCAAACTGCCAAGTATGCCGTAGCTACGTCTCCTCGTATGTCTTTCCTGCAGAAATTACATCCATTCGCCGACCCGAACCGGAAGCTATTTTGTGGATTGAAACCCTACCGCCGTGATCTATGTCTGATATTACCATATATACATATTACAATGTATGGAATCGTTGAATACAATGTTAAACCTAAAAACTTTCAGCTTAAATGCTTACAATTTTTATCTTCATTGCCGAAACAATTACAAAACGTTTTATTTTATTCATATGGCTGCAAATATTGTTCGGCTTATCAATGCAATGCCTGGCGAGGTGGACATTTACAGCAACAAACAAACTCAGTGTGTTTTTTTTCGAGAATTTGTGAAATACTGAAATGATAGTTTTAGCCCTCTTTCTATTTTATCTTTTTTTCGATTTCCTTGTGTATGTTAAATGTACAATATCAAAATAATAGCAACAAATATTAATAAAGCTTTTACAATTGCAAAGAATAAATACAAGAATTAATTTAATTTCGTCTTTAAAAAAATATTTTATTTTTATTATATTTTTTTTTAGAGGTCAGATGTCGATATAAGCTTGTCAAAATTTATGGCGCATTGGCTGAAATATGCGTATTTTCATTTGATAATAAATAAAATCTATGCACTGCATATGACAGTTTTAAGCCACGAGCTGTCAATCTTTTTGATGTCACAGGGTCATAGATTTTTCAGAATACACTAACAGAATTTTATGTAAATTTATTCCGAGGCTTTCTAGTGCTGTGCAGGAAAACACAACTGAAATTCTTTGACATGATTCTCAGTAATTTCCAGTTTCAGATTCAAATTTCATTAACACTTCCTTTAGAAAAAAATATAGCATTTTTTCAAGACTTGCAGACATACAAATTATTGTTAACTGCGTCAAGCAGAGTGCATCAACCTGTTTATATTAACAATTAAATACAAAGTTAAATATAATAAAAAAAAATACGAAACAAATATTATCAGGGATATCATCAATCGATGAAGCTCGCGATTTACGAAACCGGTCCTGATTATAAAACATATTGTGGAAATAGTACTAAAGAATTTGTTTTTATTGTTGAAAATATAAGAGATATGTTTTCAAGAAAATAATCGAATGATAAAATGAAATTATTAAACCCTGGGCAAATACATCGATTTATTTTCGTAAATTAAACAAAACCTAAATGACTTTTCATGAGCTAGCTGCATCGTCTTGGTGGAAAAGTATTAAATTTAAATAAATAAAATAAATCATATTTATATAAATTGATAGCTCAAAAATCAACATGTTACCATAACACATATAAATAATTGTAAACGCAATAAACACTCAAAAATAAGTCCACTCGTCTTCGATGAAAAATTCAACCACATTGAAAGTCAAATAATATTTTTTATAAAAATTATTGCACCATTTGATTAAGTGTTGATATTGCTGGCTATATTACAACATAGAAATAGTATATAGAAAATCTATTTTTTATTTAAACAAAAACCATATCTTTAACAATTTTGGCAATAATAGGTTTCAATTCGATACTTGAACGCTAACCGATTATATACGGTGTCTTTTATATCATACCGTGCTATGATTAAGTACGTATATCCCGTTTTAAATGAAAATACTGATTGCACAGTGGGTGACCGATGAATGAACGCCGTATCGTTTGCGTTTTATTCAGCATCAATTAAATCATGTGTAGTGATCTCTAACCTTCTCACGTTAATTCATACTGAGATAGCAATCGAATCGTTCCTAAATTCTTCTTTATCGCTTTTTCACTCATTGTCGCCTTGACGGTTGGCTCTGAGTGGGTGTCGCCACTTGGAGACGTCTGGTGCTAGACTTCGCAACAACTTCTGGCTGTTCTCAATATTATTCATTCTTTGAAAATTTATTGCTGAGAAGTTCTCGTGTTCAAAGATCACAATATAATTGGTATATTCATTATGTCCATTAAAAGCAGAATTGAATACTTTATTCATATGTAAAATATTTTTAATCTGATAGCGGAGTTTCCCAAAATCTGTATCGCGAAATATTGGCGGTACCTCGCGTAAGACTTGGGATGGTTTTACAGTCAAGTTATACAAGAAAAGGATGCACAAACTGTGGTTTTTCTGTAGAAAATTTATCAGAAGAATATCCTCACTACCGTATGGCTCTATTTCCGTTTTACTACGACATGTTTATGCGAAGCAGGGTTTTCTTATTATGTTGCAACAATGTCATAAGTCTAACTACTCACTCGCCGTCGCCACAGCAGATAAAGGAATTCAACTTTATATTATTACACATAATATTACAGCGCTCGATATCGGTAACATTTGAAATTCAATGAACGAAAATCATCTCAGTTATCGAACAACAATAAATATTTATTTTTCACCTATACTATATTCATTATAAAATATTTTACATTATAATATGAACAGTTGATTCGTTTCTTTTGTCTATCATTATTTCGTTATAGAAAACGGGCGAGACGATTTATGTGTAATTTAAATATGAAATATGTTAAGTGTCTCAAGAATTTGTTTTAAGAAAATACACACAAATAGTAATAGTAATAAATCTCTAACTTGTTAACGACTGACTTTATTGCATTGTATTGATATATGAGATTAGATAATATAGTGTTAACAGAGTCAAGGTTTTTAAGTACATTTAAAAATAATATTTATATTGAAATATATCTTGCTTAACACACAAAACGTTAAAAATAATTTTTGAAACAGTTTCTGTTGGAATATTATTTACGATGCTCAGTAAAAAGGCATAAATAATCGTATTGAAATTCAGTCACTGAGTAATTTTACGTTGGTTCTTTGTTATAGTTAAAGGCGCGGTGAAGACTTAATGTTTACGATTAGAACGCATTCTGTTTGTCCAACAATTATGTCAATTTATATACCAAATTAATGACAATGCGATCAAAGTTATGTGAGGTGAGTTTAAAAGAAAGAAAAATCGCGTACCAAGTGACACTCGTGTTCCTCAACAAGTGCAAGTTGCAAAAGCTTCACATCCCTCGGCGCATTCTGTTCGCAGAAGGCACCACCGCTAACTACTTACTATTACTTACCGCCCGTGTTGTAGTGCAGCCGACTTACTAACTAAAACGCGGGAACAACTTCAATAATAATCCCTTTACGGTGTGGAGGTGCGGGGCTTTCGAGTTCCAGACGTTCACCTTCTCCTGTTCAGATCTTGCGTGGAAGAGGGAGCTCCGTCTGGTTCGTCAAAAACTTAGTTATGGTAATAATTCTTCGTTCTTGATATTAAGTAGCTTCCAGCCGTCTTTCGACTGTTTTGCTGCGAAACGAAATAAGACAAAGTTACGTAGTAAACTTACGTTATTCATATTTACTTATTTATTATAGTGGTATTTTATTTATTTACTTTATTATTTGATGCATATAGATTATAAATTATAAGTTTATTGAAACGCACAAATAGTTAACATTGGAAAATGGCAAAAAAGTCAACAGTGAAAGCTCAGACAATCTCTACAATACAATTAATTATTAAGAATTTCTCTTTTCCACGTATAATATGTGGACATCAAAAGTAATACCGTTGAACATTGTGAATCCAGTAGCACCCTCTTGGCTAATTTCATACCCGTATTTTTTAAATATAATTTATAATTAATAACCGATGCATGAATTGAAAGTGCTTTCATAACCCAATGGGAAACATAGCGAGTCTGCAATTTTGTTCGTCTGCACCATAAAATTGTGAGTGTAGAATGTAGCTAATAATATATTTATAGTATCGAACCGGCGAGAAGAATGTTGTGTTCCATAAGCGGAGTACTTGACCGGAGGGTAGCCATCTGGAGTAGGCCTTCGCAAACTACTACGTGCGTCCCGGGGTGTATTTTTGCCTAATTTGTGGCCTAATTACCTATTTCTCGCTAATTTAATTTTGTCCTACAGAATCGCGCAATTCAACCATAAAAATGTATATCTACCAACAGCGTTTATGCTATCTTCTAATTTTAACATTATTATAAATCGATGGATTAAACATTTTGTGATTGATATTAGATTAGGGTAAAATTTGCACGCTGTACTTAAAGAAGTAAATACTCGCACAGTATAAGTTATGACTTTGACCGGAATATTATAATACAATCTTGTATTTTTTTGGAAAACTGTTCTGCAATTAGTGAACAAAATTTCCATTGTTTTTATTACACCTAATGTAAAGTGTGAATTTATACAAATTTCTAATTTGATAATTTTTTCTCCATCTAGAATATCGCTTCGCCGCTTATCACATTCATAGAGACACTAGAATTAATTAGAACACTTCAATAAGACTTATTTAGGAAGAAATGTTATTTGGCCTTTTTTGAATGACGTGGACAATATCTTTCCATTCAGACTGTTATTAAAAGGTCCGAGCGTCTTCTAATTTAGTTTCGTTTATTCATCTCACGACTCTTCTTTTAAAAAAGCAATAATTTCTTTTCGCTCGCCTGTTTATGGATAATTTGCTAATTTGTCTTTTCCCGTTTTTGCTGTCTTTAATTTCTTTGCTGTCTCCCTCCATTTTTTTTCTCTCGCCGACTAATTTTGTCATCCGGTAATTATTTTATTGACAGAAAGTCTTTGTTTGTTGCCTCTCTCTATTTTGACACTTATTATTGCTGGCTGCAATTATTCGAAGGCAAGTGTATAATTTACGACCTCTTCCATACCTCGTCATCTTATTGATATTATACATATCTTAGATCTAAGATTCTATTTGAAATTCATTATCACATTTTCAAGTATCCGTAACCTACCTTGTTTTGCGTATACTATATTCGCTACGTATGGTGACAGTTAATGCATACTAATCATTGTATTTTTTTGAGTACTTGAGTCTGAAGTGATTTTATCATTTATTCGATAGCCATTTCAGTATCACACGTTATCCTCTGTACATACATTGAACAGATATTTGAATTCTTAAAACTTACATAGATAGTCATATGTTCGTTTAAGCATAGCTCTGACGATGGCGTGAGCCGAAATAGCTATCAACTATATTTAAAAAAATATATTTTTGTAGAACTAAAATAAATTGCCATTTTTTTCACCGTGTTATAATGGAGTTCTACCAAGTGAATGCCAATTCAATCAATATCTTAAAACTTTGTAAGATTCCACATGTTTTGTCACTAACGAACCAGGTTTTGCCTTTCGGCATCTTCAGGCATTCTATAACAATGGTTCTAGTGTTTTTATTTTCTTAAAACTGTCGAAATGTATAACTAATTTCATTTTTTTTTTATTTTGCTTCTGTTTCAGGTGAGTTATTCAACTGAAACGTTTAAAATGGCTTGTACAATGTGAGTACATTTTTATTTTTGTGACTATCTGATTCATTAATAAATAATATTGCACAATTTTTTTTACCCATTTTTAAAATATAACGTCTCTCGGTTATATAATAAACGAATTTGATTCAGGTCCCACGGTTATTACGAACAGCTTTTTTTATTCGATTGACATCGAACGAATTTGAATATTATCAAAAAGACACTTTGCATTTTTTTGTATGAGATATTCTGAATATATTTTAATTCCAATTTACATTGATTAGGTTATGTTTATATAGTCGCTAAAAGAATTCCGATATTTTTTGGATTTGGACATTCGGAATTCGTCAAGTTATCTCTTGGCAACATTTTTTGAAAACATTCCTGTCTATGGTGCCAATATAACTAAAAAAATAATAACTTTCGTTTTTTTTATGTGTTATTGTGAATGTGTTGGTTTATATGGATTTTATTTTTATTATATTATATATTCAAAAAGATAACGTTGTTATTATAAACTGTGCTGTTCAAATATTTTTCAACAATATATCATTTAATAATACTCGCGATGTGCGAAACCAGTCTAGAAAATTATTAACAACGGAAGTAGAACAATTCAAATCTTTTTTTTTATAATATCTTCACTTCTCTGAGTTGAACTTCTTTCTTAAATAAAAACACTTTGAATGTCATCTATTATTTCTTTTTTTTGTGTAATGTGTCTGAATATTTTTTATTACAAACAACATTGATTGTATGAAAAGATGGTCTCTAAACAAGTAGTAGCATTTTTAATTAACCAGTATCTTTTTGGAATGTGGATATTTTGGATTCTGTAGGGGCCCAACCGTATCTTTTGATGAAAATGTTTTAATTAACCCCCGGTCGATGATGCCAATTAAAACAAATAATTATTACTTTACCTTCTCGGCCGCTGAATAATCTATGAGATCCATCGCGCAAAAGTAATCAGGCTGCTAAATAAATTATAAGGCGAGCCTTAATATTATTTATTAGTTGGCGAAGTCGCCGGGCTGTAGAATTCTTGAAAAACTCCATGAATATTGAATACGCGCGAGGCGGAGGCATATGAAAATTGCAAATGTCAAGTGACAGATGGACGCGAAGAGAGGTAGAGGAGGGGGCGGTCGGGCGGCGATGGAGGGCCTCAGGTTTCGGGTGGTGTATGGGAGACTGGCCCCCGACGTCTCAGTGACGGATAGATACGGTAAAACGGGGAATATTGTATCTGTCAGAAGTCACGAGGAACACACGGACTGGTCTCTTCAATGTACATAGACTGGGTAATACCGTCGAATACTATTTGCTTATTTATTTCACGAGCGCAGGCCCCTATCAATTCTTTCGTACCTAAGATGAATAAAAAAGAATCCGTCGAATTAAGTTTTGCACTTTTTTTGGAGTCGTCCTTTGGACACGAATTTGTTAAATACGTGAAATATCAAAGTACAAATGGGTGGTCTGATTTGCTTCCAGAAGGACCACTTCCGTCCCACATATAATCTTATTGTCATAGACACCTATTGTTTCATTTAGAATTTTGAAAATTTAGTGTCATTGTGTTAAAGTAACAAGCTAGGCCGTTGGAACAGGAGAGAGAATGTGTTGTGTGCCTTTTCTGCACAGCTATATATAGATAAGCGAATGTTAATTTAAGCATAGTTCTGACGATGGCGTGAGCCGAAATAGCTATCAACTATATTTGTTAAAAATAATTTTGTAGAACTAAAATACATTGCTATTTTTTCACCGTGTTATAATGGAGTTCTACCAAGTGAATGCCAATTCAATCAATAAACATGAAATATCATTTATCTGCAATTCAGTAAAAGTTTTTATTGAAAAGTTGATTAATTTAACACGGTGAGGTGTTAATGGAGTTCTAACAAGTAAATGCCAATTTAATCAATAGATTAATTTAATTTAGATATTTCAGTAAATTATCTCTGTAGTAGGTTAGGCGTTCACCAAGCACACGAAGGACTCGGCGACCTGATTCAAATGATTTTATCTTTCATTATCCATTTAAAGATTTAGACAGTGTCAAGACATTTTTAATTATTAAGGCCTGCTTCCAAGTTCTTTAAGAGAATGGAATGTATTACAATGTATACAAATGTATACGAAATATTAATGAAATTGTATTATCTTTCCATAGTTACTTAGTATATGACAGCTTACGCGGTTTACAAAGTAAGAAGTGTGTTCAAATTAAATCTACTCATAAACAATATGTAATGTTTGAATCTATTTTCACACCTAAGTAGTAACGACTCTGGTGGCTAGAGGAAAGTAACGAAAGTTGAAAGAATCTTCAGATTCTCAGTGTCCAACTCGTAATAGGAAGAATGTAGAAGAAATACTGGACGTGTCCATAGACCTCTCGGGAGCGATAGTGCCAATAATAATAAACTCGGTGATTTTGTATCGCTTTCAAACAAATAGTTACGTAAGAAATTCTTCTGAAAAATAAAATGAAAATTTTGTTTATAGGTTTACGAGAAATTTTGTCGTCGAAGGTGATTGAATTTCCTACCTTCGATGAAATTATAATGCTAATTTTATTACGTTCTATATATTTATATTTAAAGCGTTCCCCAAAAATTAAGAAGTTTCGGTCGTTAGGCGAATGAGTTATAATTAACATAGTTGGGCACTATTACTCGGGCTAGGTGCCGAGATTCAGTCTGGATTTATAACCGGGGACTCATAAATAATTTATTTAAATTGTCACTGCTTTCACCCCGGAGGTGTTAGTTACCTGCTACGTACCTTTAAACCTTTAATTAACTAAATTTCAAAACTCTGTTTCATTCATTTCGTGCCGTGGAAACTTCATGAATGTTCAATGTTAGGTACTAGACCCGTAGGCCTCCCTCTCACTGCTTAGAAATTTCATTATCTCAAAAAATATATAATTTAAGCCGCAGGGGATGTGTCAACAAAAAATGTTGCTCAGACACATTTCGGTAGGCTTAAGTTTTATCTATAAACAACATTTACTAAATTAGTCACGGTTCGCTTATTTCTTCAGCCTTGCTTAATTTTAATCTAAGTGTATTGTTTTGTTCGCATTCAATACATTTAGAAACATTCTACTTGTTCGGTCAATTTGAATTGAATTTTCAGTGATAATGTAGTTTAGCACTCCAAATTAAATAACACATATAGTTATTGTCACTCGCCTGTATACGCATATATAATAGAAAACGATTTATCCATATTCTACTCTTCTTTCTATGCGTGGATCGAATTGCCTTAATAATCAATATATGTGACCATCTCTACTGGGACTAGAACTCGTGTAATACATTGTTTTTGGAGCATGTAAAATATTTATTTTGTGATTGTACAGGAGAATGAAGAATAACACTTTTAATTATCATTAAAAGGTTTTCGCAAACATTGAGTCCGTATACAATAACTTACGCGTAATAATAGCGTTTTGGATAGTTCTAGGAACATGAACGAAAATATCATTATTTATTACTCAAGTAAAATACGTTGATGTTGGAGCGTGTAAGTGAGAAAATGTATTATCTATCTCTTTTAAGACATTATGAATACAGTTAAGCTAAATGATGATATTAAGCCACAACATAACACTAATCAAATAATTGATTACATTCTTTTGGTACTTAAAACGTCCATTAAGTATACATATATTTTCTCCGTTATTATCACTCGTGTGTTGCTATAAACTTTGGCAGTCGTAAATAATGAAATTCGGACATTTTCGTTTAATTTGATGGAGTTATTGTATTACTTCGTCAGACCTATTTGCTGATTTTAAAAAGAGATTATTATTCCTTTTTGAATTTCTTTTCGCCAACCAATTCAGACATAATTCGGTTATACTATTTCATTTTATTCATTGGTAAGGTACTTTTATTAAGACGTAATTTAAACACAACTTATTTCTATAATAACGATATGATTGATTGTAGTGAGTATATGAGTTGTGGCTTCGTTGCCAGTTGACTGTTTATCGATTAGAAATTTTAAATATAATTTCTCTATCCATCTTATTGCTTTTGATTAGACTAAACGACACACAATATTCTTAGTGAAGCTTTCAGTGCTAAGTACGATTTTCTGGATAATCTGCCACGAAGTGGAGTTTTTAGTTTTATTTACGTAACATTATAAAATTAATATATCTTTTCTCATTTCAATTTTAAATGGCGATAAATTATTTATCATTTACCTTTAATTAATAGTGAAGAGTTTTTTTGTAATATCTGGTTTGTCGCTCGCGCCAAATTTTATGATGTATGAAATTAATAGATTTAATGTAATGATAATTAAAAAGTTGTAAGGTGCCACTTCTTGAGAGAAAGGAACAATATTTGAAATAATAAACACATTTTTTAATACGGTGAAAAAATAGCTATGTATTTTAGTTCTACAAAATTTAAAGCTAAAAAATTCTATGTTAGGACCGGATTCATTCATCAGCGAAACCGGCCCTGATCAAAAATACATTGTGGAAATAAGTACTAAAAGATTCGTCAGTTCTGTTGCATCCGTGTGATAGAATGCCTGAAGATGCCGAAAGGCGTAACCCGGGTACTTAGTGACAACACATGTGGAATCGTACAAAGTTGTAACAATTAAAATTTGATATTGAAATTCCATCTTCAGTCCAGCACCTTCAGTCGATATCATAAATTATACTAAAAGATGTGTAGACTTTTTTTTAACTATGTCTGCTGCTTTCTAAGAGTATATATATATGGGCACCAAAAAATGCCTCTGAGATTTTCTGTCTGGTGTTATATTGTTTTTCGTAATATTTCTCGATTTTTACAATTGATAGTCTTCAGAATCTACATGGTTAGCAAAAAAAAAACAGGCATAACACTCATGTTCAAAATGAACAATATAATGTGTTCAGAGACCCACTGAAAGACACTGCAAGGTATTATATAAATAATTAACGGAGTGTTTTTTCTCGCGCAATTTAAATTTTTTTGTTGTTATAACGTAAATTGAAAGATGACGCGCATTTCTCTATATAAACTAAACAAGTCAATAAAAGCAATTATAAAAAAAAAATACATCTAAAAATTCATTATTTCCAAAATAAGTAACGAAAGAAAATGTTAAAACGTTGACTTGTCACATAAATATAAAAGTGTTTTTATGCCGATCACTAGTCATTCAATTAAATGAATTTGTTTCGCTATTTTTGAGTGACACGTCAAGCCAAATAATAATTGTGACGATGATTGCTCCAAAACGTGACAACAATCGAACTAAGTACACAATATTGCCGCGCATCGATGAGTGTTTGAAAGTCTCACCTAAAATATTATGTACGGAGTAAGGGTTTTATGTGTATGAAGAATCAATTTACATAAATTCTCTTTCGAATCCATTGAAAATTTATAATAGAACGATCGCCAAAAAACGTTTTTACATTCGACGGTAAGGAGATAATTTTCTAGTTTGGTATGGGGTGAAATGTTTTTTTTCTTTTCTATCCTTAATTTCAATATTTATTTTTTCTACACCGAAGTCTGTCTATTTGAATGGCGGCTTTTTGAAACAAAGAAACATGATTAATAACAGCAAGCATAGGATGTGACGTGTAAGCTCTTGAATATGGCATGACACGCAAAAACACACTCGTCCGACTTGTCTATCTATTTTTGTATCTATGTACATATTTACATATGGGTTTTTCTTAAAGTCAAATCTCCTGGCCACAAAAAACGTAGGCATATATAATAGTGTGGTTTTTCTTTCTGTGATCTAAAGCCGGTTCTGAGAATTGTACAGAATTCGAAAATGGTAAGGCGTCCTACGTCGAACAGTTTTGAAATAACTCAAAATAGAAATTTTCTTAATCATCCGAGCCTCTCAAAAATTTTCACTTTCATTACGCTCTTTTTTGTTCATGAAGAACGTGGATTTTTTAATTTGAGTGCGTTTCCATGAAATTTTTGTGAAGCAATGATCTACGCAACCCGTTATCGAACTTTTTTTTACAGGTCGCGTGTTTGTCTTTACAACGTTGTGCAGGCTATGTATAACATAATTATATTAATAAAAAAAATATCGACTGATCCTGTTTGATGAAATTTTAATATCATGTTGTAATCTTTTTTATAAATTCTATAAACATCCTATTTATATTGCTGTACTAGTTTGTTTAATCGTGAAGGAATAGCTATGTACCTGTAGCACAATTATCTATTATCTTCGTATAGTTTTGATGAAGGCGTAAGCCGAAGTAGCTATCAACTATACAACTTATAAATTTTGTAGAACTAAAATAAGGTGCTATTTTTTTACCATGTTATTGTCTTCGTGTCTGTAATATACACACATTTGCTTTAATTAAAGTAATTACGTACAAAAAAATATTTAAATTTGAATATACCGGCGTGTTTTTGGATAGTTCGAGCCAGGCGTCTTATTGATTGTTAAATATATTTTCTCATTTTATTGCTAGAAATAATGGTGTAAATCTAATTTATTTCGTTTGCTAACTTCGTAAATATTCAAAATAACTCCAAAATTTCCAGCTGGGGTGTCGGATCATAAAACGCTAAACCATTGTGGCGCGAATCATCGTATTTTTTCCAAAATCGCGGTGTTATTTTCATATCTGTATATACGTGGTATTCCTTCGTTGACCAGCATACATGACTTTCGGCGCGAGTAGGAGACGAGGGCAACAATGACGGATGGGTGTCGCGAAACGAATAATACTCAACTGGTGAGGGGGCGGACAAAACTCGGAGGGTGTGGGTGGGTGCACCTGTCAAGCCGGCCTGTTTTGTATTGGGGGGGTTGCAGATGTCGGCAACTCTTGGTAATATGCGGGTAGATGTGAATCCTGTATTTCGTCTTTGCTGTAAACGCATATTTTTTTATGAACGAAAAACTAAATGAATAACCCAGTAAGGATGTATTATTATACATTATCGAATATCGAGTATATAATTCTTTTTAGAACTGTGCTTTATTTAGCAGAAATATACGAAATAAAAAAATGTTTCAATTTTAACATTCGGGGAAAGTTAAGCTTTAGCTTTAAATAGTGAGAAAGCAAACGACTCGCGTGCGAGGCAACAAACTACTGAAGACCGAGGAGCGCGACAAGGAGATCGGTAAAAAACATTGCCCCGCGCGGCGGTACACTAGTTGAGTTAAGAGATGGTTTAACACGTTGGCTGCGTAAACATATTGCACTGTTTCACAGAGGACCTGAAAAATATCCATTTTTCGAAGCCATAAAAGTTTGTAAAATATTAGGGACAATTATTATATTTCTCCGAATTTGGTCGCCCTCAAGGTCATTTACACAAAAAACCATTTGGGCGGCACATGTACTGGCATTGTTTACCCTTCAGATTTCGAAACATTTGCAGTGTTTATTGATTTTGTGCGATCTGTAATACCCTAAAGGCTCATTCACACTAACATATTTTTGGTTTATCTATAATTTTATTTTGAAGGGAATTCTATCCTTCCTTTTTTACTCCAGGTTTTGATTTGCAGTGATTTATTCACCTTCAAGTGTCGTTGATAATAATTTTAATTTTCTGAAAAATACACTATGATATAAAAGCAGTTGAAACGTAATTTACACTCTCACAATACACTACAATAAATATATGATATTACTTTGAAATAACATTTGAATGTTAGATTCACATTTATTTGTGATTTAGTCGAAAACAGAGTTCTAAGCACAAGCCAGGTTTATTTGAGTAATCGGGATAATTGAACAACGAAACTTTTCGTTGTTTGGTGGTAAGTTGAAGAGGTCTTTTTTCCAGTAGTTACTTAGACGATTCAATCGTGTCATTCCTGTATGAAACAGAAGTTCCAACCATAGCTTGAAATCGTCTATCGTTGTGTCTTTCCATTGCGTGATTCGACTTTTATCGCCGGCGTAGCCGAAAATTGAAAATATGTAGCTTGATTTTCTTCAGACGCCCACTTTTTAGGTGTAACGTTTGTTGTTGCAATCGATTGTAAAATATGTCATCAATTTCACTATCCGATTCACTGTCAATGTAATCACATACTATATTATCAAAATCACTACCGTCACTATCGTAAATAAGATCATCGCTTTCTTCTGGTCGTTGCCTTTTTAAACACGATGGCTGATCCATTGAAAAAATAAAAATTGCAAAAATATTGAAACACAAGTGAACTAATACGTAGAACGAAGTTTATAGAATTGTAAAAAACTAGGTACGCGGTGCTTTGAAAATATGTACTCGTTAATAAAAATACATATTTCACAAAATTATAAGAAACAGTGATAAAACAAAACCAATTTACATCTGTCAAAAATATTTCCACAAACTATAGTAAAACATTTGATGTAAGTATTTCGATAAAATAAATAGTGTGAATGAGCCTTTATGTGATAGTTCCAAAGAAATGTCCCGAAACTTTTAAGCCGTAGCCGGTACTTATTAATACTGAAAGATCTATTGTTATATTGAAAACACGGTTCCCGTGACCGACGCGGGTCGACAATTCAGGCATGGACACGGGAACCGTGTCGTACGCACTGATCGAGTTAATATAATAAATAATGCACGCAATAGGCAAAACCGGTCCTGATCTTAAAAATGTTAAATTGTAGAAATAATACTAAGCGTTTTGTTTCTATTACTTAAATGACGTGCAATCAATGAATAACACCTGAAAAGTGACGTTGCAATTTAATGATTACACATATTTATTTATCAGTAGGGTTGATGCATTTGTGCTCGCTTAGTCATTTTAAAGATTATAAGTTTGATTGTATCTATTATTTTTTAAATTTTAGAGATTGGAAGTCTAAAGCGTTCATTTACATATCATTAGAAAATTTTGCTCCGTCGTCTACAAATTGATTTTTTCATTTTTATTATTTAATGACGGGAATTAGTTTGTATTGTATTTTCTTCTCAAGTTGATCATATTGGCTTGTTATAAATATGTGGCTTTTGTTAACCTTTCTGACTGCTAACGTTTCAACTTTTCAGACAGCTGATTACTGTGTTGATAATTAGTAGTGTGAAAATTTTTGCGTAAGAGCTCATTTTTGTGTTAAAATATAGTTTGAATAATAAGTCACCTTAAATTTGTCAATAACAGCGCTGAATTCAGATTTTAAATACCTTTACATGACTTAGAAGGTAATGGGTTGAATCCGCTGTAATACCAAGTATATATTTTTAAAACTATTTCTCATTATCCGAATGTTGCTCGCCTCTCTGTTACAATGTAACTGCCGCTTTATGAGCCCTTGCTTTAGTCTCACACTGAAATACTCGTTAAAAAAATGTTGGTCCCGTCTGTCACGAGGTGTCGGCACGTCGACGGACAGTTTTCCGGGGCGTGGTCCCCGCGAAAGGGCGGCGAGGCGTCCGTCCCGCGGGGGTTGCCAACAGACCCCGGTCGGGGGGACGTTATCTGTCAACCGGGGTCATAATATAAACTTTACCACGGCGAGACCGATCGGTCGAAGTCGGCGACGTCTGGCGAGAAAACATCTTCGCGCAACATGCATAATAATATAATATATAAGTTACATCTTCTCGCATATAGACATCGTTCACTTTTTACGTTAATACAGAGGTTACATGCAACAGCGTATTTCCTTGATTATTAGTAAGTGTAGTTTTTTTTTCCTATTTTGTGTTCCAAAAATTTGCGATGCATCTTATTATCGTGACTTCTACAATCGCTGAATAATTCAGCAGCCGATAGAATCACGGAGACTGTATTGGAACATTATTTCAATGTATCTCTAATAACACTTTTGTGGAAAGATGCGACACCGAATGACATGGCATTATTTTTTTGTTTATCATCTTTGTTTGGGCTGTATAGTTAAGTTTTTTTTATCGTTGTATAAAAACAAGGGTCATTCTTATAGGAAATGTGGGTATAGTAGAGTCAATCACGGAAGCTCTCACTTCGGAGATCTGATGACCACCAAACGAACTTTTATTGATGTTTTCAAGATGGTATAAACGACAAATAAAAGTATCAAATGAAAGTTTTTTTTTCTATTTTCGAAACTGTCACAAAGCTTGTCTACTCTGTTGTAAAGCGGTTTATTTGAATAATGTGATTTCGTATTTTTTTTTTTTACTAGTTACAGAGGAAGACAGCCACTTAACAAAAGCTCGCATATAACCAGCTGTATCGTATTCGGTGCACTCTGTCGAATCTACGATATTTGCTAATCATCGTGTCAGTTCAATAATTTATATGTTTATTAACTTTGATTATTGATGGAGAGGCAAGGCATTTTACTTAAATGAAATAAAACACACAACTTATTTTTGTTTAATCCAATATTTTGACAAATTATTAGGGACACTTTTTTTTCAAAAGGATTATGACACGAATTACCAAATTATTAATAACTATTTATCTCTGATCAAACATATTTTTTATCACTTGAATTTGTTCATCATATGCTAAATCGGTGCTTATCATTTATCCTTCAGTCTGTTTACATCTCAACAGTTCATATGGTTGATTGTAGAGTCTTGATGCTCAAATATATACCAGTGTTAGCAATGTTAGATCTTTCGTGTACAATTTAATTCTTGTGTTAAAAAAATTGTCTCATTTGTCATGAATCTTGTGAGTATATATACATATAATATTAATAATTTGGATTTGTTTTGTTTTATTGCAATCGATCGCGCTTATGCAGGCGATATGAACATCGAAATGTTTACCAGCCAATTTACAATTAATATCATACGGTTTCAAACTACATTGCCAAAACTATGCGGTTAGTATTGAAACGATGACCGTCATTAATAATTCTAATCGCCTTGAAGTGTCAAGTCGACTGTCATTGCATCTGCATATTCAACACTCAGGAAGGGACGCTGTTAATCCGCCCTCCTACTTTCTAGTTTTCTTAGCTTTCATCTGAAATATTCATTATTAATGAAGCGCCCCGTTAAATAAATGTCAGTGCGAGTTTGAGCGTTCATACAACCCGAAGAAGTTTCGCAAAATGATGAGGCAATGCTCCCCTTCAATGTACTTGTTTTTCTTCTGCATACCTTGGGATGACCAACTCACTCTTAAATTGTAGTAAGATAAGTTTCTAATCAGCACGTTTCAAAGTTTACGAATATTTATTTGATACAGGGTACTAAATAAAATTGTATTGTCCTATATAACATAACAGTGAGTGTTTAAAACACTGATTGTTCACCCCGATATAGCAGATTCTTGGGTTTAAATATCACTAAAAGTCTAAGATTTTTGTGCTAGCTTGTGTGAACAAATTTAACAGTAATTGTTTCTAATTTTGTATATAATTTAATACAATAATTTTATTACCTGGAAAGTATTTATAAATCATCAACTTAAGAAAAAAAAAATATATGTTGTTCTTTTTAGTTGTTGTGGTGCAGTGAATCAACAGGAAGGATTCTCTTGAAATCCGCCGACACTAATGTAGCGTCCCAGTTGATATTGGTTGATTTCATCGATAGATGCAGTTGAATTTCCCACTCCAAAAACTGCCATATCGCTTCCTTTGTTGACATATTTACAAATGTATTTGATGGATTTCACTAAATTACAATACTCGACGTTGATGTGTGCTTTGTACGTTTTCGAGAGAAGCTGTGAATACCGTACAATCCAACGATTATCAACTTCAACCTCATTGTATCGCCCTTTTCTTTCGTGCTTGAGTTGTACTCTGACCTATTCCTTTTCGTTTGGGTGGCATAATTGATTTCACAGTGAATGTTACGTTTTGAAATTCACTTTTGAAAAATAAAAAAATAATAATAATTTTGATATATTGAATAAATTCTTTCTATATCACACACGATTTATAAGTAATATTTATTTCAATTCGTTCTGTCATGCGACATAAAACCAAAACAAAAAAAATCGGTAAAAAAAAAACATTGAAATACTTTTTTCTAAAATCGAACTTTATTTCAAAATATTCAGTATCTTACGTAAGTACCTACAGGAGAGTGAATGTGACAGATTTGCGTCGTTCTTGTTTTCGACGTTGCTATGGATACAATGTATCATAAATGGCCATTCTGTATTACAATAGTCTTGTATGAAAACATGTTTTTCGTAAATATTCAATTATTTTTTGTAATCAAATCAAAGTATCCTATCTTTTGCCCGGTAGTCTAAGCAATAATTCGACAAAGTTTTATCGCAATTGGATTAATGGTGTAGGAGTTTATAAAGGACAGACAGACATTCATTTATATATATATATATAGATTTAGACCCTCTTCAATTTGACTCACTCACCACAAATGAAATCTTTTTTTTTATTATACCTTGACTCCCCCTATTAAATTGCCTACAAAATAATATTTTTCATGCATGTTTTCTTCCCATATTGTACATTCTAGCAGGCTATTCCTACTAAAATCTTCTATTACAAAATTAACATGTCAAAACGTTGCTTTGTCGATGTAATTAAAATCTGACAGATTTATATTATGCGCAATAAATGTCATGCAGTGAAAGGGGATAAGTTGGGAAGAAGCGTCCTAACTGCCGGCGTGCATGTTTTTATTTTTGTGTTCAGATTTAACTGAAGTGTCAACGCGTTTGTTTATTTTCGAATTCTTTTCAAGTTTACTTTTATTTATCGGTCATTAAGATGTACGCCTTCACTGTGATGAATCGACGCCAGTCACAGGCAGCTTCGGAGAACGACGGCTCCGGAATAAATGCTTGTAATAACACTACAAACTAAGTCAAATCCAATCGTGTAATATAATATATAACGTTGTTCATTTCTCACCTTTTTCTTGCACTATAATTTCTTGTTATTATTCCTGTGTTACGCATTTCTCTTCCAATAATTTGTAGATGTAAGTTTTTGAAAAAAGAAAATCATAATCTATCAATATTTCTTTAATGTATTATGCCAGTGTGTAAAAGAAAAGGTCGTTAAGTATATTGAAAATTAATATATCAGTTGAATGTGATAAAATAACTGCAGTGCATAAATGCATAAATGAGATAAGGGACAGTTTTAATAAATATCACATTTTTTATTAATGTTCTTTTAGATGTCAATCTTGTTTTGGTATTCACGAAAAGAATGGATATGAGACAGCGTTTTATTCCGTTAGAAAACAGATTTGAGTATAAAACATAAAGACTCCGTGCTTACAATGAAAATATAATATACAAGAAATGGTTTTTTCTTTTTTTTCTTGGAATTCAATGGGCTTGCATATTTCATGTAGTAGTAGTCAATTGGCGATCGAGCCCCGAAAAATCTACCGACATAAAATTATGGTACTTGTTTACACTAATGTAATCAATAGTACTCGCCTCAACTCACTCCAAGTGTAACGTGTGGAAATATCAAGATCTTAATTGAACCTTCGCCGTCTTAAAACAAATTGAAGTTGAATAGTTCTGATAACAGTTTAGTTTAGTCTATTCATCATTTTACGCGCACAATTAAAACAGACCCTTCCCTTTGACGTGCGGGTGTTTATTCCACACCTGTCTACGACGATGAGCGAAGATGTGGATAAACGTTGTAACCTGCTTGAGATATGCACGACTGGTTTTGTCACCTGCTAAATGCAGCGGGATTATCGTTCACGTTTTAAGTGCCTCGATGACTTAAGCTGAAATCTTTTTTGATTCACTCCGCCATGATGGGATAATTAAACGAAGACCGCTCGTTTGGAATTAAATGTAGATTAATGTCAACTTCAGATTTATCTTTGTTCAATTTCTTTGTTGTCTCTTTATAAAATTTTCGTTTTCTGTTCTGTTCTTGACACCCTACTTCTAAAAATCCAATGGTATATTAATTTTGTTATTTCATATTTTAATTATTAGAAAAGATTCTCTCATTTGGTTCCGGTCTTACAAACAGCCTTTTTTTATATTTGCTTATTTTAAATAAACACTTGTCTTTGCTTACTTTATAAATTAATAAATGCTGCTGTCATGAAATAAATAATTTATTTATTCCATCGTTTGTCAATTATGTTGGCCGCGCTTACATAATGTATGATAGTGTGCTGGGTATAGCACTCGTGTGCCGTAACGCAATTGCTATTGCAATTGTCTCTTATATATCCAATACTCTAGGCAAGCAAATATTTTATCATGAGCATAATTCTGTATGTACTAACTTTTTCCTGGTGGTATTCTTGAGATTGTTAAGTTAAGTGTCGTGGGAAGAAAAGGTTCTGTAGCACTCGTATGCGACAAAACGGAATCTCTTAAAATATTTTAGTGTATCACTAAAAAAGCGATTCAAGATCAAATAACTTCAAATTGACAGTTTTTTTTATATCCAGTAATAAAAATGTTTTCGGGTTAAACTCGCGATAAAAAAAGCATTTTTAAATTGTGTGAATACGTCAGCAAGATATGCGATTTGTAAATCGGAAAATATGGCGAAAAATGATGTTGAAATTATCATACGAAATGTACTTCGTGTCATTATTAAATACTTGGACTTTTGCATGTAAAAGTTGAGTTGTTTTGGCGCTATCACTGCACATATCAACCTTTTTTTTGATATCTTTTATTTACTCATAAAAGTATCGACAGAGTTATGACTTCACATATGCGTGTATAATTTTCCTCAAACCTTCGAATACTTCTTACAAAATACATCATGAGCAAAAACATTATCGTATCTTGTAACGTATAAGATATTGTTAAATAATTACATTTTTTTACTTATGTTGGCTTATAAAAAGCCGGAAAGTATTCCTTTGGAGCGACATTTAAAAAAAAAAAAAAGTTGTGATTTATGGACATGATTTCGAGTGTGAATAGTGAACTTTTATTGATCAAACAGTTTTGCATACTCTATTGAACGTATAAAAAATATTTATGTCAATATATGTGGACTAACATTTGTTTCATATCATTTAATACAAATGTCCATTTTTTTAAATATTTTTACCTCATTGCGAAACTCCGCTTGGGAAACGCTGATTCAAACATATACTCTGCGGCAATTTACTTATTCATAATACCTTTTGTGAGAGATATCGAAATAAATATTTAAATTCTTCATACATCACTTCGACTGCGCTAAAAATTAAAACATCACCTTGTCCGGCAACATCTTAATAATTCAAATATCTATTTATTTTATTCCGTGTCTCCGGTTTTATTTACTGCTCGTTAAACGGGTGTTTATTTTTATTTTATTTCCTCCTTGCTCAGGGAGGGGGACGGGGCTAACTGCCATTTTAATATATTTATTTTATTTTTGTATACTCTCACTGGTACCAAACACTTACGCATATTTCACACGGAACTTAAAAGGGAGAGATAGCAAACGTTCAGCGTCGTACGTAAACGGACTTGTATACTACTCGCCGAGATAATTTTCCGCACAAAAATAGCTTGCGTATTTTTAGTCAACATTTCTAGATAAAGAACTCGACTTCTTAGCGTCAGTTTTACAGGATAACTTTGTTGGAAATGCGTAAGGAACTCTCACAACGGCGGCGACATGAAAATAATTGCTTAATGTTTACAATATTTTTTTTCAGTAGGTTTCAATTTGAATATAATATTCATAAATTCGAAACGTACTCAGGTGAGACAATCATTATTAAACGAAAGCTTATCAAACTTTTATTTCAGCTTGGCTTTGGAGGTGTTTATTTGTTGACTCCTGTCGCTAGATTCAATATATAAATTAAAAATCAATCAAAAAGAAAAAAAATATAGTTCATCCAGGTATTGAAACATTGTGAGGTGCCCTTTTTTAAATTCAATAAAACGAAAGAAGGTCTACTACCAAAATATGTGCATGAATAAATATGGCCGTAAAAATAAGGCTTTAAATTTATTAAACAAATTCTGCTTGGTAGGTTTTATTCCTAATTGTTGTAATTTACTGTCCTTACGTACTTCAAATAATATTTTCATCACATTTTCCGCGTTTCCGCGGCAATAAAATGGAATGAACAAATATAAAACACCAAAAAAATTTATACACAAAAATATAGAAATTGGTCGTTTGCCTCATTCGGCCATTATCCAAAACACGGAGAAAGTTCACAGTTTTATTAAATACATTTATATTATACTTTGTGAGTTGATTTGTGTTTTTTCTTTTTTGAAAATTGTTCACGTTGTAATTATTTTAAAATTCGCGATTGGTCACGAAATTATTTACACTTTTAAATTGTTACACTTTTTAAGAGTCGTTTTCCAGCCCAGTTTTTAACACAGAATCATAAATTTATTAGTATTTTAATACGGGTTCCCTCCTGGTCCTGTCATCGCGCCTTGCCTATCTTGTTACTTAAATTCCTCTTTCTTTCTGAAATCATCGCTTATTTATTTAAGTTTCGTATTTTTCACTCAATTCTGCTGACTTGTGTTTCGTTATTTTTTTAAGTCATTCTTTTGTCTCTCACCGCAAAGCGTGATCGTTGCATTTTTATTTTTTCAGTCTCGCCCATCGGCAGACGGATGACATTTTTCGTATTGTGATCTCATCTCGTCTCATCATGTGTTTTTTTGTTGTTGTTTGTTTATTATTTTTGACAGGGTCAGCAAAAATATTTCACAACAATTTGCACTTTGACATGTATATGAAACGAATAAATCATGCTCGTTTCATACAATAATTTTGTTATGCTTATTATTCACGAGTTGCCTTTGTTGTGGTCAATTGAACAATTAAACGAAACATTGTATCCGCTTATGCAATGAAAACTAAATGATTTGAGCTACTTTCCCATCAACTGTCGTGCGTATACTGCCATTTTTAACAACTCTGTCGACAAAAAACGAGTAATTCCTCAAATAAATTAGTTTCATTGAACATCTCAACACAAATTATTTTAAAGAAAACTAATTATTATTCACTGATTCGAGTACACTATTACATAGGTGAATTGTTGTAGTAATAAAGATAATCGTTTTCCTAACTCTCGTTTATACAATTACTAGAATAAGAATAGACATACACATTACAATTATTATTGCATTTCAATGTTTCATTTCGTTGATTTCAAGTCATCGTGAACAAAGTGGAACCCGAGAGCGTTTAATACTCGGCACAGACACAGAAAGTCCAATATTATACAGCAAACCTTTCATTCTTTATATTCTATACAAAATTAATCGTTTCTTCTGTGTAAAAAGTAAGCGTTTATAATCATGTTATATTTTATATGAACACACGAACTTAATCACTTTTAATGTGTTCGAGGTTTTAATTTGTTAAAATTCAAAATATTAAAACGAGCGGTGGGCCGAAAGTAAAATATCATTTTTATATGTACACTATTATCATGAAAAAAATACGGTTAGTTCACGTACAATTGTATAATCTTTTTAGTTTGAACAAGTCCCGATATGATGGAACTACAAAACAAACAAAAAAAAATATATTTCTTTTAAATTTTTTTTAGTTTATTTGTTAATATTGCTCGTGATGAACGAAATCGATCTTGATTTTTATATTATTAATTTGTGGAAATACTACAAAGTTTGTTATATTTATTTTATAAATCAAAAGAACTAAACGTTTGCTAAGCTATCAAGAGTGAGTCACTTTCTGTTTACCCTGTCATTGGTTATTTATGTAGCCGTGTGTGACGAATGCCGCCGTCTTTAATACCCGTTTTAACTCTTTCACACTTCGTCAGCCACTTGCGATATTGATGCGTTTCAGAAATAATCACACCGAGACGAAAGATACTCCTCTTTAAAAGCCGTAAAAAACTGAAGGGGATATATCTTTAGTAGTTCTTAATACGACTTAGGACGAGTTTATCATGCTTATTATTTATGCTTTCTTTAATGAGTGATAATTTTGGTGTCTCATTCTCTTTGTTCAGAGCCAAGCTGTCAATGATTTTGACTATTTGGTTACTGGGCCATTAGATGGATTTATTAATATTATAGAATTTCATTTTTATTTATTCTATCATAGATTTTTCTACAAACCTACTTACCAATATTTCAGTGTAAATTTGGTGTATAGAGAGTGTTTAGTTGACTACTAAGTTTCTTTCTTCGTGCTCTCTGAAGAAAACCGTTGAGTGATTAACTATTATGTGTCTATAAATTCCACATTGGACATGAACCTGGATTACATATAAATATATCGTTTTGCTTTTGGTTTCTGTTGGAATACCTCCTTGTTGAGTGAAACCGATCCTGATTGTGAAGATTTAGAGCACCGTAAATTTATGTTCTTACTTTGGAAATGATTCACATATTAAAATTTGCCGTGCGCCAAAAGAAATAGACATAATATTTTATATTTATTTGATATCGCTGATGATAGTTCTTAACGGTGTATGTATAATATTAATTGTTATTGTATGTATCCATAAAAATTGGAGAGTTGACCCAATTATTTTTTTTTTATTCTTTGTTATGCAATTATTTCTTATTATTTATTTCAAAGAATTTGTTAAAAGACTTGACTCAAATAAATTCCTTCCACAATAATTGTGGAATATGTACGTCATTTGTTTGTCGTTAGCGCGAATCACTCTCATTGTAAAGTATCAAGACTTACGTTGCTTTCTTCTTCTCTGAAAGAAATTACCGCAGAAAAGTATAGATTAGATTTCTCTGTTTACAATTACGTCATTTCCTGTATCTGAAACGGAAATCGGAATTCAAATTCAACGATTTCGACGTATTCCATTCTGTAGTCTTTGGTTTTCATTTTGCTACAGGAAAATATAGGATTCTTAACATTTTCACGCCCTGATTTTTTTGTCTATTTGCAGTCTTGGGAATATTGATTTTAACTCATTAAAGATTAACACGGTGAAAAAAAATAGCAATGTATTTTAGTTCCAACAATTTTTATTTTTTTTTACATATAGTTGATAGCTATTTCGGCTCACGACCATCATCAGAACTATGCTTAAACAAACATTTGCTTATCTATATATAGCTGTGTAGAAAAGGTACACAATGCATCTTCTCTCCTGTTTTAACGGCCTAGCTTGTTTCTTTCTCAATCAAAGATTACTTTTAAGGTGTTAACTGTCGCTTCTTGGTGGAAAGGCATGATATTTTAAGTATCATCAAATTTGTTAAGTTTTTAAATTGTCTTCTTTCTTCCACTCATACCACACCAAATAATCTTGATCCAATTGAAATATTTATATCGCTTCCGCCAAGACTTCATTATCTGTCATACTACGCTATAACATTTCGAAGAAGTCCTTAGGACTTATTTTCCAAAATTTTATATTACCGGACATTTTTATTTATTTTTATTAATCAATTTAAGTTTGATATACAATACAATGATGCGAACAAATATTTTTGTTAATGTAGAAAGTGCACCTATATTATGTACTCTAAAAGTGATGAGTCAATAATTTTAAATCAAGCGATGGACCTTCGCTTTTTTTGACCAGTTAAAGGTGATATCATAAATGAGTGGTGAATAGCAATTCGGTCATGCATCTACAGGAAAAAGAGCGTGCAGCTTTCTTTGCCCCGTGCCAATCAGCGTATCCGTGGGAGAAACGCCGAGTTGATCGGTCACAAATTCCTCACTGAAATACATCTCTTCGACAGAAAAAAAACACAAATGCCCGCCGTAGGCTGATATCGCCTAATTGGCCGGTGAGTCGCGTTTGAGGAATTTCACTTTTTCCCGTGTTTTAAGTTGGCATGGTCTTGCAACGAGATCAGTCACCTATCACCCCCGCCCAATCTCAAAGACAGTCCGCATACCACACCGACACTAATTGGAGCAATTACCCTTGTTTTTGATGTTTTCGTGATATCTATGAACGAGCTTAAAATTCAATCTTGCTATGAATTTGGTGTTGGAGAATTTAAACGTGCTTTCAATATGAAACAATCAAAGTGATATGTTATGGCATGCGAAAAAAAAATAATGTGTATACAATTTCATAGTATTTTGTACGTATTTGACTTTTTTTGTTAATAATTTTAGTCTTTATTGATAATTTATTGAAACTTATTTAATAAACTAAAATATTATGTAGTCTTTCATTTTAAACTCGCACTCGACATTTTTTTGAGTCTGTATGATAGAATGACTGAAGATGCCGAAAGGCGAAAACCGGGTCGTTAGTAACAAAACATGTGGAATCCTACAAAGTTGTAAAAACTCAAATATTATATTGAAATTCCATCAAAAATATCAGATATATATATATATATAGATATCATAAATTATTAAATCAAAATTTTTTCATTGAAAATTGGTGAAATTATTGGCAACACATATTTTAGTTGCAAGTTAGAATAATTCACGATACGAAATCCTGTACGAAAATAAAAACTGACCGACTGCATTCTGTACATAGGTGCCCATTAGGTATGTCATCAGAGGAAACATTATGAGATTATACCATGACAGCACGACGGCTCCTGATGATTAACAGACTCGGTATTTATTATAAAAGTGATTGAATCGGATCACATGATTTATCTACGAGATGACAATTGTCCGATATAAACAATCATTCTGTATTTTGTAAAAAAAATGCACTTGGTCCACGCTCTTTCGTGAAGGCGGTATGTGATAAAAAATGCGACTCATTTGAAAATGCGCACCGAAATTGTGTTGTATTAATTGATATGTCAACGCAACGGCTAGTTATTCTAACGATGCGTAAATTGATATCTCCATCATCAGTTTTTGGCGTAGAGCCAGCCGGCTACAGCTCCGCTACCCCGCGGACGACGAATTATAATTCCGAATTTCCCATTTGATTGCTCGTTGATTAATCGTCTGTTTTGATTTGAAAATTTCATTTCTGTCGCCGCGGCCGTACCGCCGCGTCCATTCGTCATCGGGCAGCCAACCGCAGGAATCGTTTCAGCTCGTCTTTTTTCTGCACATCTAAGCGTTAATGTGTTTTGTTTTGAAATTCAGTTTTCAATTTGTTTTTACCTTCAAATTTATGCGAACGGGCTTTTATTCGATCGTGCGGCCAAACGTTCTAGCCCTAATTTGAATATTAAAAAAAAAAATTGTTACAACTTTGTACGATTGCACATGTTTTGTCACCAACGACCCGGGTTTCCACTTTCGGCATCTTCAGGCATTTTATCACACGGATGCAACAGAAACGTAAATTAAACAATTAGCATCGTCTATATACCAAAGTTATTAATTACAGGAAAACACCCCAAGGCAAGCAGTAAATTGCAGATAAAACAAATTTAATAATACTAATCCAATAATAATTAACACAATTGCCCGTGACAACTTCCATTAACGATCTTATTAATGAGTCATTCTGGAAAGAGTTTTTCAACTAATATTAAAATATAAATGGATTTTTTTCCATATAGGGAGATACCTACTATCAAACTTCATCACTAGATGTTTAGCCGTTACCGTGTGATAGAATGCCTGAAGATGCCGAAAGGCGAAATTCAGGTCGTTAGTGACCTAAACATGTGAAATCGTACAAAGTTGTAACAATTCAAATTTGATATTGAAATTCCACCAAGCACCTTCAGTTGATATCATAAATTAAAAATTAATAGTTGCGTTTACATTATCATGAAAGCGGGCAGTCATGATGGATTATAAGCGAGTTTTTCTCGCATGTTTCCATTCTATAATTTGGATATGATAACTGAGCGATAGACTTGAATAGTAATTTGTTTCGATCGTTATCAAAAATGCATGATAATATTGTTGTAAGTTGAAATTGTAATCTAACTTAATGTAACAGTAACACACACAAAAACCAGTTTGATTAATTTGATAATTTTCAAATGTCAGTGTTTTTTGTGAAAATGTTAAGAAGCTCTGCTTTTAAGCTATTAAAGTTTAGCATATTGATAAATCACATGTTTTGGTATTAAAATTTAATATGTGTCGCAGCGATTTCGCCGAATCCATTCGTCACACTGCAAAGAAGAAAGCTCGCAAAAAAATAAATTGAAAAAAACACTTGTCCACACACACAAAACACTTTTCAAAGACAAACTGAGACTTTTACGATGTGTTTGAAGTTCTTTATGTGCTTTTAATCGCGCACGCCTTCGTTCGGCCCTCTCAGACGCTTTAAGTGGAAAGCTTTTGATGAACTTCTTCGGCATAAGAATAAAATAATTACGACCGTTGTAAACTTGACCGCAGGACTTGGCGAAGTTTCTTTGAAAGTGTACCTTGACTAATAATGAATTATTCCTGGCAGCTCTACACACCAGCTGGACACATCGGGCTCAGACAAACCTCAAAATACGACGACTTTTACTTAGCTGTAGCGAAGATTTTGCCCGTGTATTTTTCTTTTGAAGAAAACCAAATGTACTAAAAGGGTGTAATGTCATGATTTAAAATTTATTTTTCTTTTAATCGTCTTCTCAAAGCTTCATTTCTTGGGCTGAATTTTTTGACTTCCCCATGTCATTGATTTTGTGACACTATATAGATGTGCGATCCACGGTGAAGCCAGTTCACGAAGGCACACAATTTTTTCCATCGTCATTGTTGACGTAATGTTGTTGTTCATAATCTCGATATTATTTATCATATTTCTTTAACTCTTCTAAGATACATTAATTTTTCATCAGAAATTAAGTATTGTAAACATCCATACTTTCAAATACTTACTGAAAGTGAGTAGGACTGATACCCAAAAACATCGACCACTCGGTTAGAAGGGGCCTTATCGTAGAGATTTTTTTTATTACAAAGAATAGGTTGAAAATCAATGTATCATATTTTTCAAAATTCGAAATTCTCCGTCGATGACTATCCCACAATCCTTATTTGTGTTTCACTTTTAAGGCGTTAAACTGCCACTTCTCGGTGTGAAGGCATTATATTTTAAATAATGAAAAATGTTTTTTTTAATGATATTTTCACAGTATATTTTATAATCAGAACCGGTTTCGCTCATAGCAAACATTATTTACTGATATAATACAAATTACAAACACGCCTATTGATGTAAAATTTTAAGATTGTATTTAGTACCATATATACAAAAACCAAAGGTTTCAAATCTGAGAAAATCGTTTTCATCCAAATGAAATAAAATTGTTTTAATAAAACATAATTGGTTTGTTTGCCTCGTTTCTTAATAATAATAAAAAATAAACTAACATATTAAATAATCTAGTCAAATACTAACGAACAGTTCGCACTTGTTTACGCCGTCCAGAGACAGTATTTTAGTATCGCACGCGACATAGATGCAGACGCCCGATAGCGGAACGTTGTGTTCTCGGTATATTTTACGACATAATCCAAGACTTAGTTCCCCCAATGATTTCGATCAGGAATCCGAACTGAATACCTCCGCTCGCATTAGACTGGCAATCAATCAAGTCCGCCGCCACCGTCGTCATCATCAGAGGACTCCTTCTTGTTAGGCGTCGGCACTTGTTAATTTACGACGTCGCGCGGAGATGATTGTGTTGAATGTTTTCGGGAATTTTCCCGCAACAATTACTATTATGGCCTTTAAAAAAATCTTTTTTACTTTAGATTCTTTGATGTATTCATGGTAATACTGACAATGAAATGGGTGATACGATATAACAAACGGGGCTGCGTAGAATTATCAAATTATTTTATATATAGTATATATAAATAAATATTGAATTAGGATTTACTTAGTAAAACATCATCACAATGAGGAAAAAATAAATAAGTATTATTCTCTACAAATTTATAAACATATGTAGTTGTTTAGATAATAAAGCACAATGCTAAGTATTACTTCCACAATTTTACATTATGGCGTCCAGTACCGGTTTCGCTTATCGTGAGCAATATCAGCCGATCATCTTTGCCAGTTGATAATAGTTTTAACGATTAAAAATATATGTAAACTGTATTTAACTTACCGCTAAGCTTACTACAAAGATGCAAACATTTAGGCGCTGAGTTTGAATTTATATTATGTGATTCCTTAATAACGTGATAAGCGAATTGTGAATCTGTTTTTTTTACTGTTGAATGATCTTACATGTTCCTTAGCTCGAGTAGATATACTTCTACCTGTCTGTCCGATATAAACGGATAAACATGAGCCACAGGACGTTTTATAAATTGCTATTTTTTCACCGTGTCTTAACTTTATAAACTGTTTAAGACGAGCAAAACAATAAGCCGTCACCATGTTCAAGCTTCATCGTGTGTAATCGAATATATTGATTGTACTAAGAAATATTTTGAGAAAATAATTAATAGTTAAAATAAGTTTATCGATATTTAATGATAATGCGTAATTGTGCGAATTCCTTCAACGTGTTGTTTTAGTCATTTAAAAAAATATATATCTATCTAGTCGTGTCATGAAAGTCATCAGATACGATGGAAGTGTATTCGTGTCGTATCTTGTCTTAGTATGTAGATATTTCTTAAAAGGTACGATCAGCATCTAGTAACGTTATTACCGCATTTACATACTACGCAATCTGATAACCGCTGTATAATAACAAAATTATCTGCACGTAGTAAATATATATATATTGAATTGAAGTGTATGGCATACCATTCCGTGGTTTCTTTTACCAACCTTCTCTGCCAGTATGAGTTAAAGGGATATTATTATACAGTGAAACCTCGATTTTACGTTTTCCAAGGGACCCTGAAAAAATAACGATAAATGCGGGAAAGCTTCAAATGATAATAAACAAGTAAAATCGTAGAAAATATTTATTTATTAGTTACTTGTACATACTGTATATAAAATTTATTTTTTAAAAAAGTCCTTTATATTAGTTTGCTTTTTTGTTATTTGGTACTTTAATCGGAACAAAGACTTTTTACTAAACTTGTGACTAAAAGTTTGTATGTACAGGAATCATTATAACCATGAATTTTAAGCAACTCTACATTTGCATCATAAACAATAATACGCGTGTGGTGGATTTCAACCCAAAAAATAGCACATGCGTCCAATGCGTTACGTCTAACATGTACAGCGGATTCCAACTTGTCCAGACATAACACCTGCACTCGGCTGTGTCAAATTTGCTTGCCGAGATACGAGAAATATGCAATAAAAACGGTCAATCAGGATAATATTTGTGACGGGACCAAAATATTTAGTAGGTTTATCGAGGAAATCGGGTTATCGGGAAACGGTCAATGCGGGATTATTTAACATAGTTCTTATGGGAGTTTGACGGGACTATAAAAAATAAGCGTTCCATCCGGGAAAACGTATTATGCGAGAACGGTTGATCGAGGTTCCACTGTATATGTCTAGAAATGTGTGGAATAATATAATATTCTGCTGATAGTTCCACTTCTGATAAATACCGAACGAAGCTCCACGCTCGCCCTGTCTCGGCTGTAATTGAAACCCTCGACCGGCATGTGTGACATTCACATAATTGCGGTTTTTATTGTTGGTACTACCACTCGCCAGCCGACTTGCTGGAAGTATCAAATTATATGCCGTGTGTATGTCGCATGTTATGTCTAGAGTTTTTCATGTCTTTTTATTTCGTAACGGCGAAGACTAACTCATTCCTCAAAGCATATGTCGTGAGTGTCGTATTTCTCTTCCATTCATTAGTATCGTATTTATAACGCGGCGATGACAGTTTACTATGAAGTGCTAATATCTACCAAGAAGGCGTACTTAACGTGTTGTCAATTTGCAAGCGGCATGCAGTCTCAAAAGGCGAAATTCGTTGCTTGTTTATGGTTGTTGTATCCGTTTGTATCGACTATTTTCGCCGATAGATATTATATAAATATGAACCCGTTAAATTGAAGATTTTTTAAAGAATATTATTTTGGAAGAATTAAGCAAACGAACCAAGCACCGCTCTGATACTCCATAATTTTGTATATACAAGGTGGAATTATATTATAATAAGTAACGGACTATTTCGTCCACCCGAAACCGTTATCAACAAACACATGTTAAAAGTTAGCAGAATATAATATTAATAAGCTATTTTTACCTTATAATATGCCTAAAAAATTTACAATTATAGTCAAAAGCTGCTTGCATGAATTATTTAAATACGCACTGACGTAAAAATTGAACGTAATGACTTTCACATCTTATCAAAGAGAAAAAAAATTAAATAATTTTTCTAACGTATAAGGAGTGTTAGTAAAATATAATGATCGTTTGTTTGTCATACTTGCTTTTCTCCTTTATTTATAGTAAATATTGCACCGTGAAATCAGATTATATGTTCAGCTGAGGTAAATATGTATTGTACAACACCCCTACAGAAAATTTTCAATTCCTGTGGAGACCAGTATTTTTTTCAATTCGTTCCACAACTTGGGAAGTTGGGCAAAGTTTGTTTTTATCATTTAACTTCTCGCTTTAGATTACGTATAAAATCTGAATTCGCGGAAAGTATTTTACATATTCTTTCGCACCTACATTATAGATTCGTCGTTCCTCAATTCACAATGTAGTTTGGTAGATTTCATGAAGTTTTTTTTTTTTGTAAAATTTTCACTCGCAAACTTCACGGAGTAAGTTAATCGCGTGTGTCGGGATGCGTGTATGAAATTAAATTAAAACTACTGAGAGCATGTTTTTTTTTTCATTCTGAGAAGCAGTGCTACATTCCTCAGTCGGAATGAATGATAATACGGCTGGGACACGGGTGATGACGGAGAAAAATGCGCTGTGATATTTCCACTCAAATATTAGGGGATATGATTCCACATTGTACATTATTTTGTCACGGTTATTAATATTGTACCTAATTTATTTATTGTAAATAAGGAGTAAGCATTTCGTCACAGCTGACGCCAATGAACACATTTTACGAATTGGTGTATTGTCGAGTGAACAAACAATGAACAAAAAATGGAATATTATAATCAATTTTTTGTTGTCAACACTATTCGCTTTATATTTTAACGTTTAGCATTCGCTGTATCGAAATATATTGTGAGTTATTATACATATTTATGTGAAAAATCAATACACAAAATTACCTGCTGGATATGTTCTCTATTTCATGATATCGACGAAAGTACTTGATGGAATTTCAATATCAAATTTGAATTGTTACAACTTTGTACGATTAACAGAGTTCTGTTGCATCCGTGTGGAATGCCCGAAGATGCCAAAAGGCGAAACCCGGGTCGATAGTGACAAAACATGTGGAATCGTACAAAGTTGTAACAATTCCAATTTATATGTTTTCGTTTTGGTGATGCATTGTTTAGTTTAGAACAGTGGTTCCTAACCTTGTTGGTGATACTGACCCCCACCAGTTTCATATGCGCATTCACAGAACCCTTTTTAATTAGAAAATTTAAAAAATCATATGAGTCGTGTGTGTGTCTTGACCTCCGCCGAACCCTTGAGACTGACTCACCGAATCCAGGTTAAGAACCACTGGTTTAGAAGAACAACCTTTGCAGATGGCCTCATTCAACTGATCTTTCAGAACAATATTTTATTTCTTAACAACCTATGTCCTCTTCCAAATTCACTCAAATGAATAAATTTCGAAAATTTCCGTAAATAATTAAATTCTTTTGAAGAACATTATCATATTTCAAAATAAAATCGTCATAAAAATAGAATTTACTCTTCGGCTCTTTGAGTTATAGTTCATATAATTAATTTTGATAGTTGATATGGTTAATAAATAAATTTCTACACATTTGTAATTAGAAAGGAAATAAATACAATTGTCAGTTTGTTAAACCACTCCCGCGAATGAAGTATTATTTGTAGGAGGTACCCGTCTGAAAGCCAGGTCCTGAATTTAAATGAGCAAATCAGATAAACACGTGTCCCTTCGTCTCACATTCCTTCAATGCCTCTCCTCTCATTAACCATCCATGCGATTCTGTTAATTATTTGTTTTGTGGTAGGCGTGTGCGGTGATAAGTGATGTGGAATTGCTCCACTATTTTAATACCCGACTATTCGAGTACTTCCGGTTTCAATATTCAATCTATATAGTGATATGAAATAAACTAACCAAACTAACGAATACTTATATTTGATTGTTTATTTCGCAGTCTTTCAGACAAATTCTCTGAATCGGGATTTAAAAAAGCTTTTATGTGAATGTATTATATTTTAAAAATAGTAACATTCCAGGAACGGTTGGGTGTAAACATCGTATAAAAGATGTCGGATATCGTGGGAAGAAAGACGTATTGGATCTCGGATTTCTAAAGTTATAAATTACCAATATGGTATATTCAGGTAAAATTATGTATATACAAGTATTTTGCTAGCTTGACATAATCAGAGTTATTGTCGTGTGAAAGAGAATCCTAGAAAAACATTTGGATGGTGATCGGCTCCGCATATGAAGTGGTATGGTGAAGCACAGAAGGTTATTCCTTAACGCTTATTTCTGATGGAAAAGCTTATACTCGTAGAATATTTTTATGTAAAAATAATCTCTTAATACAACATTTTCGACGTAACGCTTTACGTTGAAAGCTGCAGATATATACCTGAAGATGCCGAAGGGCGAAACCCGGGTCGTTTGTGATAAGACATATGGAATCGTACAAAGTTGCAACAATTCAAATTTGTATATATATGTATGTTTATTTCCTTGTTTTTAAACGTTAGGTTATCTACGTGTGTGTGGCCAAATATGGAAGTCAAATACTCGCAACTATTGTAGTCAATGAATGTTAATAAACAAAAAACGCTCTCCAAATAATTTAGGGGATATCGAGATAAATCCGACGTAAATGATTACTCCACTCAACATATCTTTATTTCTAGTAATGTCCTGCGACTTGCTTGACCTTTCTATTGTTGAAGTGTGTTTTAAAAATAAAAGATATACTATCAACATCACAAAAAAAACGTGTCTCGTGAAAACCTTAGCGACGTTTATATAGCAACATTACTTGTGATAATATTCGGGATACCAACAATATTCCATGGTATTATTCGATACTGCAGGGTTCACATCATTAGCGGTAGCGACGTGCACAGTGTCAGAAAATAAAAACGAAAACAATATGCGTCCACCGCTTATCTTCCTAATGCAGGATTTTGTTTTGTGGGAATGAGCATGGCACTCTGTTGAAGTGTAGGAATGTCGAGCTGTCACGACGATGGTGATTTATGGTGATGATAGAATTGATGACTGCGCTTTACACTATTATTTGATGACACTCTTTTAAGACGGCTCTATAGGTGCACTGCTAGTTCTAAAGATTGATTAATCTTGCTGCGACTATTAATACTGATTTAAACCATAACACAAGCGTCATTTTTTGTTTTTTAATCTAACTTATTGTTTTTTTTTTTACCCAGATCATATTCGCTTGCTATTGAGTTTATTTCATTTTCTGATCAGAAAAAAAAGTATCCCCTTATGAAGGAACTTATTAGCAATGGTATTTTTACCCAATCAAATATTACCAATATCAAATTTGAATTGTTACAGCTTTGTACGATTCCACATGTTTTGTCACCGGGACGTTGGTGTAACAGAACTGACATCTTCACTTCAGGTACAAAAAGATTCGTCAGTTATGTTGCATCCGTGTGATAGAATGCCTGAAGATGCCGAAAGGCGAAACCCGGATCGTTAGTGACAAAACTTATGGAATCGTACAAAGTTGTAACAATTCAAACTTGATATTGAAATTCCATCAAGCACCTTCAGTCGATATCATAAATTAAATCAATGAACGTTATATCTTTTCCGGATAACGATAAAATAAGAATGTATTGAAATTTAGCGTTGTTTCAAAATTTAGCTAGTTTTATAATAATAATACTAACTCAGAAACTATCTTCTGAGATAATGATGGCAGTTATATTTTTTTTTCTGAAATCACTTACCTAAATACAACATTAGTAGTTTTCAGAATTATTATTTGTTTTTGTTTTTTTTTTTTTGAATCACGACGTTCGTTAATGATAATGTTTGTGCTGAGAGTTATCTTTTAAGTGATGTATCATTCGTTTTAGTCCTTATAATTCTGTTACTTACCTCGGTATATAGAGATTTACCGTTTTAGAATTTACTTCTAAAACCGCCCTTTCAAAGTATCTAAATAATTGTGTATAAAAACTCGTGCGTGGAGAATAGAGATGTGACATTGCTAATGGCCAGAAATGGGACACCGTCGAGGGTTTTTTTTATGATTAATGGTTAACGATAATGGTCGCTGATGATGTGGCTGCATCAAGAGTATCAACACAACACAATATACTTAATGCAAGTGTTAATCTTTTGTTCGGCAACTTACATGTGACGAGATTACGCTTAATATACTGACATCTTTGGGTTGTTGTTGAACTTCTCAACTGTTGAGACGGTGGACTGCAAAATGATGATATTCAGTCAACATGCAGAAATTAAAAAAAAAAAGGTTTTGGCAGTGCAAAAACTTTCGTGAAATTAGACTGCTTCGTCGTGATCATATCCATAAGTTTGCGTTGTTCAATAAATCATGTCTTAATTACATTCAAGGTTGATTGTCATTTCTTGGTGGAAAGATATTGTATTTCTTGGTGATGCTCAACAATTTTAAGTTGTGGAATAGTACTTAATATATTTATTTTTTTCATTTGATATAATGTCATGATAGTAAAATCAGCAGTTATTTTAAATTATTCCAACTGTATTATATTTTATATTTAGCTCCTAGCCTTATGGTCTCTATTTTTTGTTGTTGTATATTTTTTCTTGTATATGAGTGATACAAACTGTTTACTGTCTATCAGTTCTATTTCACCAATGTGATACCCAGTCGATATGCCTAAATAACATTAATTTAATTAATTAATTTCAAAAGTTGTCGTGAAACACTAGAATAGAACGTAAATAGAACTGAGAGGATGAGAGAGTGTTTAGCCAGGCCTCTCAATATTGTGGACCTGAATTCAGATATAATAAAGAAAAAAATGCATAAGTTGGCGGTGTAATTTTGAATACTTCAAAGATTTTTTTTTTAGATTAATTGACTATCGGTTAAGCACAGAAAGCTGTTACATTATATTGAATACTTCGAAAAAATATTCATTTATGCAATTTCTTTAATGCTTTTGAACTTAAAAGTTTGCAAGGAACCTGTCTCGCAGTATATACATCATACATATTTAAATCTTAACTTACTATGTACGTTATACGTAAGTTATATACATAAGCTAGTAGATGTTAATTCTGATATATTTATTTAGAACTTAGGAGGTATAACTGCTTATAATAACAGTATACAATTTAAAACGTACGAATATTTAAAGAATAAAGAAATCACTCTCAATTCTTCGCGGAAAAGAAATATATTGTTTATTCAAATAATGTATATATTTGATACTTGATACTTTTTCTTTTTTGCTGTATTCGTATCTTTTTAAAACGTCGATTTTCTCCACCAATTTTCGTAATATTAGCTGAATCATGGATTATAATATTTAACCGTTTTTTGTTTTTAAAGTTGTGATAGTTAACCACATTGCGATTCGTTTCTATTCATCAACATAATGTCCATTTCCCTTTAGACGATTATTTTGTTGATTCAAAATTCTCTCTTATATACTGGCTACGTGGGAAGGTTTTAAACAGCCGAAAAAACACTGTTTCGTCGCTTATAAATATAAAGTAAACCTCGCACATTTTCACTGGCTGATTCGCCTTCCTAATAATTAATCACGTGTGTTTTATAAATTTATCTTACTCAATAATAAGTATAGGTACACTTATATTGTGAAAGTGTATAATGTCTAGTTTTTAACATATACTCCGTCAGTCGACTCGATCCGGAAATTAAGGAACGCGCGTCGTATCCAAATCCCAAATCCCGCTGAGGTGAAATTTAATGTAAAAGCTCACGGTGGGGCGGCGGGAATTAGGGGGTTAAGCATTACGCCGGGTGAATTTTTAGCGAACGCTCGGGTTACCTACCACCTGCACCTACCTACCCCCGAATAACACGTGGGACATTTTATCACATTCAGTTGAAGATTATAATAAAACGCCTTTTTTATGTTTATTCCTAGCAGCATTTGTAAAAGATCGACCAGCAGAGATTTTATTTGAAAAATAAACAAACAATTAATGTTACTCATATAAAATTGTTAAATAATTATAGAATTTTTCAATCCAAATATAAATAGTATGAGACTATTATATATGTTATATTTTAATGCCTCTCAAATATAATTGCTTTCCCATACATAATTGAAGGTGCAGATTTTCATAATATATCGACCTTGTACATAATATATATCATAGTTTCCCAAAATGGGCCACCTGCCTCTCCTAGGGGGCATTAGGAAGCTATAAAGGGACCACTAAGTGCTAATTTTTATAGCTTTATAAGAATATTTTTGGATGAAATTTTATTGCAAATAAAGAACTGCAAAACATGAAAATATTGGTGACATACATCAGGTTCGTCTTTCTCGTTAGGATTATTTAATAAATATTAACCCCTGACTGCTAACGTCTCAACTGTTGATAGTTGATATTAGAAAATATATGAATTAACAGTGATTAAAACCTTCTTGTAATCTTTAATTTTTGAGTTAATGCATTGCTTAATTTGTCCTAACAAACTTAATAAGATTGTTTCAACCCAATATTATTCAATACATTTTTGAAGTCTAGGTGTTGGAATATCATTTAAACAGCTCAACTGGGAACGAGTAATTTACTCAACAATTTAAGTATCCATATTATGACCGAAGATATTGATTTTTGTCTTTCGAGTGAATCATGGTATCCCTAGAATTAAGTAGGTACGGGATTATTATATTTCGCGTTTTTTTTTGTTTAGCAAAGAATAAGCAAAATTCGCTCGTGTGACGTGTCGGTTTTGATTTTATGTGAATACATGTGTTGTTTTTATTGCATTTTTCTTTTTTTGAACGTGATATGATTCGCTGATGGAGAAATATTCCGGCATGCGAAAGTTCATGCCCTCTCGTCAACGTAATGCCATTGCATTGCTTTCAGAATTTACATACGCCGAGGTGAATTGAATTATGTTCAATGTAATAAGATATGCGAAAAACTCATGCACGATAATTTGTTTTTGGGAGTTAAAAAGTATGTAGATATCGAATTGACGCTTTTTTCGAATGCTCGTGTAACATTCGCTAATGCACGTATAAAAGTGAATAATTATGTGTTATGTAGGAAGTATATATAATATATATTATTGTTATCATTTCATTCAAGAGAATTTTATATTCATAATTTTAATATTTATTGATTTATTGTTTGATATAAAAATTGGTCCTACTCATAAAACGCTTATGTAATTTTTGTTTAATTTGTGATATCGACTGAAAAAGCTTGATGAAATATCAATATCAAATTTGAATTGTTACATTTTTGTACGATTCCAAATTTTTTCTCACTAACGACCCGAGTTTCGCATTTCGACATCTTCAGGCATTAATTAATTGATTCTTATATTTCATCACTAGATGTTTGATCGTTACTATAAAAAAAAAGTTCCAGTTATATTTTAATATTTGTTGTAAAACTCATCTTTTCGGCATTTTTACATATTCATTCACATTTTATCACCGGACGATGTCAAAAGGCGAAACCCGGTTAGTTAGTGACAAAACATGTGGAATCGTACAAAGTTGTAATAATTCAAATTTAATTTTTGTTTGTTTTTCTTTAATTTACGTAATTGGCACACTGTACCTTATTATTTATGATAGTTCGAAGAGAGTTAATTAAAAAAAAATGTGTTTGACCAACTCTCATAGACAAATCTCGTATATAATTACTACATGTAGAGAAGCTTGGTTGGCTTCCTATTGGTTATGGCTAAAAAAGTACAAACGTCTAAAAGCTTTGGCCGTACGTTCCAGTACATGTTTCAAATATACTTCGGCAAAAAGCACAATATAAGTGCTTCATTTTTAATATTAATCCTTGCTGAAAAGATATTGATGGAAAAAAATGGCCGTTATTAACATTTTAGCGTTTGAAAACATACAGTACTTATTACCACCGGTCTTTTTTTACAAATAAAAAAACGAAAGATCTGTTAGGTAGTGTTGTATAGATTGAAATTATTCCATAAACAGTCTTGTACGATTTTATGAATACTCTTATACGTGTATTTAAATAATAAAATAACATCTTGTACTATTTTTTATGACCAGAGCCGGTTTTGCTCATCGCAAGTATTATCAACTGAAACAATACGAAATGAAAAAAAATCTATAAAAATCCAGAGATCAAATATAACCGTGAAATATTTATTAGCAAGAATAACGAATGGGAAATTTTTACTGTCAATTTACTTGCACTTAAATATTTCTGGTAACGTCATGGAAAATGATACCCAGAAAAACTGATACATACATTCAATATCCGATATTTCCATTTTTTTTTTATTTCAAAATGTGCCGATAAAAATACGATTTTATATCTTTTATAAAATATTTTTTTTTTCAATTGGAAGTACGACACGACAGAAACAATTAACTATTCAAAAAATAAATAAAAACAATGAATTCAAGCATGAAACACGAAACCGTTGTTTACTACGAAAGTCTTTTTTGCTTTTAGACACGCTGCGTTAGGTCATCTCATAACTTTGCGTTATCAATGTCATAGATGACATTTAAAATTTAGAACGCCGAGATTAGGCAGTACTTTGATTGGTCAATTTGAGCATAGGTTGTCTGGTTTCATTGAATCAAACTAATAATTCGTTCATATATATTGACCCATTCATGTTTGATAACTTACGTAATTATGTCCGCGATATATCATAGATAGTCCCGCCGGAAATTCGGAGACATTAAAAAATTATAAATAACTATTCACCGACAGACAGTACACTAATTTCTTCGAAGAATATCCATACTGTCACACGTGTTGCCAGACTTTGAACGTTTGTGCATTCAGTACCAAAAATAATAATTAACACTTCACATGTGCCCCAACGCGACGTGTCTGTTTTATTTTATGAATCAAAATAATAAATTGCGAACGATTATTCATAACTTGAGTGAGGAATTAAATATCACAGCTCATATCGGATTTAAAGTATAGCGACACGCTGGAGTATGGAGTACATGTGTATTTCTAGACAGGATACAAAACATACGTATGTTTAAAATTTTCTCATTAACAACTGCTACGATGTCTTGCGCCAAGTTACTGTCGCCTATATCCAGTGCTTCGCAACCTTTTCTCAACCCCGGGACACCACAGTGGTACTCGTTAAAATCTTATGATTTTTTTAAATTTATATCTAAGCAATAAACTTGTGTCTTCAACGAGAGTAAAATATACGAAGATCTAGGCAACTGAATGGATTTCAATAAATTGATTGAATTGGCATTTACTTTGTAAAACTCCAGTATGACACGGTGAAAAAATAGCAATTTATTTTAGTTCTACATTTTTTTTTTATATATAAGATTTAGTTGATAGTTATTTTGTTTCACGCCATAAGCCGAAATTACTATCAACTATATCTTATATAAAAGAAAATTGTAGAACTAAAATACATTGCTATTTTTTCACCGTGTGATTTTAATAACATTTTTATAAACATATATTACTTTTTTTCATCTTATACGGATATTATTATTCGAAATTAATACATTCGTTATTCCACTTGCTGTGCTACTAGAAGTGAAATGTGTTTCGCTTCTTTGAGAACTATCTTCAGGATAGCTGTAATGTAAGGATATTCATTACAGAGGCAAACAGTAATTGTAATTCTTACTTGCATATAATGGTTAATCCTCCTTAACTACTAACCTATTTTTAATATCAAATATATGTATAATATAATGCGATGATTGATTGATCGAGTATATGTTAGTTTGCACTTTACTCACCGAGTGAGTTTACAGTCGTTTCTTTTCAGGAGTTGAAAGACTAAGCAATGTAAATTTTGTTACGTTAGCATTAAAATAATTGTAAACTGCAAATAAAGAGGTCCCGCTAGTTGCCGATTAACATATTTCACTTGTGAAAACACAAACTGAAATACATTAATATCGATTTTTTTACCAAAGCCCAGTTCACTGTTGGTTTACTTCGAACATTTTTGTGCCGTGATTATAATATAACATATTGTATACACATTTTAATATATTTTTTTTGTTTTTTGTTCCGGGTGAGTTAAGAACTTGTCTCCAGTTTCGCTCTACATAGTGCATCCCTAGTGTGTAGTAAATAATTGATTTTATTTACCATGCAAATGATAAGAACAAATTATTCATGTTTACTTACTGCTATTTGGTAGATAAGAAATACTTTTCACTTGATGTGTGAAGTCCAAACCGTGCGCGCCATGCCGTCTGTATTCATAAGATATTTACGTTCATTCATTCCGGCTGAACTACCGCGACGCCCGTATCTGGAATCTCGATTTCATCGGTGATAATAGAAAATGGTTTTTGAATATATAATATATTATAAAAGACTAAATAGTTTCTCGGATACATCATTTTTTTAAATCTTTGGCGTCTTGTTCAGTTGTCAAATTGACAAAATGTATCTAACACGATGAAAAATAGCAATGTATTTTAGTTCTACATTTTTTTATAAGATATAGTTGATAGCTATTTCGGCTCAATCCTTCGTCAGCTGTGTAGAAAAGGTACACAATACATCTTCTCTTCTGTTTTAACAATCTAGCTTATTTCCTGCTAACAATACTCTCGAAATGTTAAATATCAATAATAATAAAGCACAATATGAAATTTTTTATGATATCTACTCTACTGACTCGATGGAATTTCAATATCAAATGTGAATTGTTGGAACTGCATGCATCATGTTTTGTTATTAACGTCTTGGATTTCGCCTTTCGGCGGCGCACGTATACACGTATGCAACAGAACTGACACAATAAACAGTTTGCACCGGTTATATACAAGAGAAATCATTAATAAAGGAAAAACACAAACCCTAATCCAAATACTATATAGATCTGAAATAACTTTCATTCACAAGTTATTTTTATAAGTTTCAACAATTCAAATATTAACTTCATAATTTAAATTTCCAGAACCGGTTACGATCATCACTGAACAAACGAGTTTATATACTAATTGAGTAATATTACAAGAGAATTCTTGCCAAATTCAATTCCATTAAATTATTTTTGTCGTTTTCACCGTTGTTTTACTAACAAGGTACCAACTATTTTTGTTTTATAGTCTTCTTTGTGAGAATTGTTTTTACCCCTTTCGAAGAATTTCGACACTCCTAACCGAAAATATATTCAGTTTCGTTTTACTTTTGCGCTAAGTATTAATTGTTTAATTCATTGATAGTTACTAAAACTATTTAAGTTTTTGTAATTTGATTGTGAAGCTTTCTCATTTGCTATGCCTGTTAATGAATATTTTAGAACTATTTCTCGACTCATTTATTTTTCTTGTATAATGGAATTTTAATTTGGTTTAATTTTCGAGTACACTCAACATTTTTTTGTGAACTATTTCATTTATTAATAAGCGTTATTATAGTCTACACGTTTTTTTAACTAATTACATAATTATGTACAATGATAAGAATCGATTGTGTTTTGTGTGAGCATTTTGTAATGGATGAAGCTATTCGAATGATCTCACAGATCTTATATCGTTTTAAAATACAAGCTTAGAAAAACTGGTCAAAAAAGAAGGATTTTTTTATTAGTATTATATTTATTAACATTAGTGGAATAAAACAGTTTCAAGAACTGATGTATGTATTATTGAAGGGATTTATGTCTGTTTGCTGTTACCTCCCTTCCGTCTGATCTTTGAAACACGGCGCAGCAATAGCAATTAGCTAACCACCATAGCTGCTCTTATACCATCATTAAATGCTGTTCACATTTTCATAAAAATGAATACGATTACATACGTATGTACCTTTATGTTTCATTTTTATTTAATGATTTTATAAAAAAAATATTTACCTGTACGTATATGTCTGGAACTGGAAATAATTTCTACATTACTCTTTGCCTTCCAAATGTGTGACTGGACATAAATAACATTTTTTTCCCACAGTGCTATCCCTCTGCCCCGAAATTACAAAATCTGATATATATGATGTCATAACAACAGGAGTCTCAATGTTGTCGGTTGTTACTATAGCAACTGAAATAAACAATCACATATGTCAAAAATTATAAGTTTTTTCTGTAATTATCCCAGTTATAAAATAGTTCGTCAACTCTAAATATAGGTCCAAGTATAATCTATCGTTTACAAATGAAAACATATTTAACTGTAAAGACCTAACTGAGAAAATAAGATAAAACATTCGCGACGTTACATATACAACAGAGCTTCACGTCAGATGTTTATTGTTGATATTTTAACAGATTCTGTCTGTGATAAACGATACTGGTATTTTTGTTGCATTTATATTATCCCTAACTTAACTTCACATCGAAACTTTAGAAACACGTGAGTCAATAAATTGTAAGTAAACAATTGAACATCTATCTGAGTTTGAATCATTGCATTTTTGTCTTTGGTATTAAAAAATCCATTTTCGTTATACGCAAAAGTATGGCCTTAAATTTATGTACAGATAAACAGCGGGCATGGTCAAAAACCGGAAAAAGTCATACATGCTCCTTACTGTGTAATATAATACAAACACTATCATTGTATGCGCTACCTAACAGTGTTTTAGATCTTAGCTCTTAGATTAGATTCCCCAAGCTGGCGCGAGATGTAATTACGACGTATTTTTTTTATATTTATGTACATCTGGATATGTACCATATGTGCAGTTAAAACGAGAGAGGTAATCCTACACCTCGCAGAGGGCAAAATAATATTACGAATTGTCAGTTCACCGGGAGAAGCGAGTAGCTCCATTGACTCGAAATTATTTTTTTATGAAATATGTATAATATTTTAATATAGTTATCTGTCATTTACTACATTTAAGTTTTACATTGTGACAGCTTTGTTTAACATAATATTTTATATTTGTTTTGGTAAATTATGTATGGAATATTTAAAAGTGGTTTCTTGATAAACGAACTGCGATTATGAAACACTTCTATGTTTCTTCACTAATATTTATTTGTCATATGAACCTTTAATGTATTACTTAGAAGATAATAATCTTCTATGATACATGAAATACATAGGTAGATTGGAAAAAATATGAATAGTAGTATTTCAGTAGCAATTATGAAGTGGTAAAAATGAAATTTGTGTTACGTTAACTAGATTACTTAAAAATAAATCACTCTTAATTCGTGGAAAAGAGGCACCATGTGCAAATAATAAACCAAGTACTATTAAAGTACTTGTTCCACAATTTAATATTAAGGTCGTCGCTGGTTTAGCTACTCGCTAGCATTATCATCTTGTCCTGGATCTTAATAATATAAAATTGTGGAAATAGTTCTTAACGTGTTTAATTATTTAAATATTAAAAATAAGTATATTTTTATTGAATTTGTATTTACTTGTTGGAACTGGAGCACAGTGAAAAAAACAATGTATTTTAGTTCTACATAATTTATAAAAGATATATAGTTGATAGCTATTTCGGCTTTGCTCGTGAAGGCGTACACTATATTTCAATTTATTGATTGAATTGGCATTCACTTGGTAGAGCTCCATTATAACACGGCGAAAAAATAGCAATGTATTTTTGTTCTACAAAAATGATAACTAAAATACATTGCTATGTTTTCACCGTGTTAATACATTTCATCTAAAGAATTCTTTTCTTCTCCCTGATATTCAATCCTAGGTGAAATAGAAAAGTTTTATTAATTTCGTTAATGTTTTAATATGCACGGAATTTGAAGATACGCTAGAATGCAACAATAAAGATACCATACTTACGTTTCATACCACCATACTTACGTTTCATACCAAAAACTTCAATGTAAGAAAGTAACTTAGTATTCTGTTAGTATGATGAAGCACGGTAATTTTTTAATCGCGTCGCAGCGGGTATTAATGGCCTCGGGGATGCGTTGACAACTCACTTTTAAATGTTGCAGCGAGGGAGTAAGGTGATATTTGAATGAATAAAAAAGTAAAAAAGTAATGATTAGATCAAGCCGTATGCGTGAGACAGGCCACAGGAATTCTCAAGACCTTGAAAAACAAACCAGCGAACTGATGACAAATGGGCGTGGTAAAATCTCCTGTCGTTATTCTCTTAACTACAATTTTAAAAATAGCAATATCATGTATTTTAAATATCATGTGTGATTGCTTGACGATTTTTTTTAATATTAAATTTAAATCGTTGATACTGTGTTTTGTCACTCATGTCCCAGGCTTCAAATTTCAGTCCGAGTGTGTCCGTTCACGAAGATGCCAAAAGGTCCAACCTGATTGAAAGATTTAAAAATTTTAAAAGGAGTTTAAATTAGAGAATAATTTAATTATAACATATAGTTGATATCAATAACCCCGCCATCGTCATAACTATAATAATGCGATAACCCTTGGAATGACAAAACTGTCATTTTAAATTTAATGACAAATAAAATTGATATTTGTGATGTTGCCGCCAAATCCGTTGTTTTATTATAATTTTCAATACTCTTTATTCACGGGGAATCTTTCTGTACAATGATGGTATAAAAAAGATGGATTGTACAGAAAAAATGTAAAAGATACACGGTTTCATTGCATTAGACGCGCAAAATCAATACCTTCTAAAAAATAAGGTTTATTTAAATTGACTATTCCGCTCTTAAATTTTTTGTAATTTTATTTGTATACGTTGTATATGAAAAAAAACATGTACATTACAAGTGAAAACGTATTTTCACCAGTGAAAATAATATACGTTTTACCAACGTTTACCAAAATGTACTAAACTTGTTAACTCTACTATTTTAATGTTGTGTGATTTTTATGATGAAAGTTTTGAAATCTTAACTTTTGTTGCCATATATTTTATGCATATAATTTTATTTCAGCTGATCGATAATGTGCTAAATATATGATTTCACTGAAACGTCATTTTTTTCTTGCTGACAATATGTATTATTGCTGTAACATTCAACAAATTGCTTCATACATTTAACGCTCGACTTCGAATCATTTTATTTAGTTAATATACATCACACTTGACTGTCATAAAGCTTTTTAGCGTGTCTTCATCGACCGACCAGAATTCGTTAGGCTAAATTTTCTTTCAGTGGATGAATGAATTCGTGATTCATTCACTCTGCGGCAGGCTGGCTTCGAACCGGTCCGCCTCGCCCAGCAAGCCGTCGTCGTCATCCGTCTAACTGCTGAGTGACATCATCCGCAATTTACATCATCGCGGTTATGGAGTTAGTTTTTATCTGATATTTTAATATTTTTCGTTCCACTTCCCAGTACTTGGAAATGCTCGAAATCGCTTCATGTCATCGTGAAAGTCAATGTAATTTTGTGAAATGACAGAAAAGTCTTCAATAATTTATGACGAGCTTTTAAAAACCATACAAGAGTCTTTTCTTTGTGTTACAAAGAGTTCAAGATTCTTGCAAAAGTATTTAATGCATACTATTTTTTTTTTGATTGATTATGCAAAAGCGATTTAAGAATGTACTGTTTATCTACATAAGGAAAATCCTGCTTCACACATTATTTTAAATATTTCTTAAATTGTAATTAATATACATTCTATAGTTTTTAAATAAGCTAATTATTTTGAATCATAGTGAATTTTGTTGAAAACGATAATTAGTTTAAATAATAATACTTTCTAGAAAGAATCGAAATTAAAAGAAATTGCAAGCACGCTAATCACCCAATTTAATGTTATATCTTGAAATTTATAATTGATGTAGGTTTAAAGCCTTTTTAAATCGATTTACACACTATGTATTATACAATACAATCATTTGTGTAATGATTTATTTATATTTTTTTTTTTGACACACATTTATTATATTTATAATTGAATATATGTAAAAGATAATAAAATAAGATATGTATATATATCGAGAATTGGCACTAAAAACGTTCAAAGGTTCTTTATTCTTATTGGTAAACTGATGTAATCTATTGTCTACATATTTCGATTTCATTATTATTTAAAAAACAACCCATAATAGTAGATTAGACTATTTTAGAATAATATGGCTACAAATTATTTAAATTTTATCACGCTTATTACTCGCCGATAAATAATAATAGATATGAATATAATAAAATAATTTATGAAAAATCATCGATAATAATTCGGCAAATAAACAAAACAATCCACAGTTTATTGATGTATTGATTATTCGTTTATAATAATCATAACTATAAATATCGATTGAAATGGTTGAGAATGCACGCCGTACAATGTAAATATTTTTTTAATAAAGGTGTGGCGAATTCCAGTATGCACAAGGCTCAGTACGATCTAAATTGAATTCGAGTTTTTCAAAATGCAATTTTGCCTATATTTATTGACTTATATAAATATACTTAATTAATTTACATTCGTTTATTGTTTCTTTTTCGCTAGAATCATCTGGATTGATAGTTGAGGCTAGTAGTATGGATTTCTTCACTAATGTAATTATGTTCCTATTTTTTGTGCAAAATGTTTGACGAATCGAGTCTGCCTGCCACTCCATTGTTACTAACTTAGTTTCATTTAATTCCACACTCTCCCTCGCCTTCGTTCCTCGGCTACCGTCTTCCAATCCACCCCTACCAAAACCTCCCCCATTTTGACACAGATTATCCTACACACGGATCAATTCGCTGAGAGGCTTTCTCCAGAACTTTTTGGTATTTTTTCCCATAAGTTTACTAATATAATAGCAGTATTGGTTAATCGCGCGGATTGAACAATGTAAAAACCATTTTTCTTTCTTTGGTATTATTAACTTTAGAAGGTTGGATATATGATTATTTTTAACTATTAAAACACAAAAATAAAATATAAAAACGTTATTTTTGTGATAGGTAATCTGGGAAGAGATTGTTTTAAAAATGCAATTAAAATAACTCATTACTTTGAAATAATTAGAAGCTTCCGTATCTCTTGTTTGCCTGTCGGCATGTGGTCGTCACTGGTCTGGTCGTTGATTTCATGCAGGAGTCGAACCAACAACATTTCATGCTTATTATTATATGGATCATTTTGTTCATTCGAAGCAAACAATATAAATTTTATGACTGTTAGGGTATGTTAAAAATGAGGAATTTATAATCATTTAATAAAATATATATTCTACGTGCATAAGCCTGCTTATTTACCTCGCAGAATTAGAAATCAGACGTGAATCTATTCTTAGGCTTTCCCCGGTAAAATTGTCATTTCGATTCATTTAGTTTCTGCATTTGACATAGATATCACAGTAAAATCTACTAGTTTACGTATAAGATACTTTTGTATTGATCGGATTGTCAATTTTACTTGTTAGGCTATTTCTGTCTCGTATTATAAATATCATCATTTTTCTTATTGCTTCAGGCATAATATGGCTGACTACTTGATCGACTTTTTATATTTAGAAATTTTACGTCGCCTATTTCCATTGTTTATGAAAAAATATTATGGTTTTATATTTCCATACATCATGCCCGTAGTGCTTCACGGTATATGTCACTCAAAATATATTGCAAGGTTCAACGTTTTAATAATTTCATCGACCTCATTCTAAGTGTAAATTTATGTAAGTTCTCTGTTGTATATTTTATCGAAAGCGTTTTACTATTAAAAAGTATCTATGTAATATGGAGTTCCCGTACGAATATTTGAATAGCACGACTAGACAGGACGGGACGTATGAAGTGCTGTCTGGTATATCATCGTAAAACTTCAAATTCGCATAAACGTTGTATGTTATGTGCGAACCGCAACCTTGTATCCGCCGTCGCGCGAGAAACACGATGTTAAATTTTTCAAATGGACTGCGAGTTTGTTACTTTAATATGCAAAATAAGTACACTTTAAAGCTACACTGACTATTTTAATTTGGAGAAAATAATTACGTATTGAATTTACCGGGTGAAATTCTGAATACACGTGCATGCAATTCACAGCGATACCAAGTTTCTGTAAAATTGTATGCTATCATATTATAATTCATTATTGGATCAATATTATCCTCGTTGTCAACTTAACGTGAAAAAAGCTAACTCGTGTACTACATATTCGATTACTAAATTTGTAATTGTAAATGACGTGATGAATATACGTGTCAGTATCTATTGGCTTGTGGTTGGCGACCAGTGGTTATAGGTTGAGATCGTGTCACTGTAAATGTAAAATGTCGAATGAAAATATTTAAACGTCTGATTTATTTGGGCGTAGATGTTTGTGATCTTGTGGTAGTCATTTAAAACATGAATAAAGAGGCGATATGCACATGTAGGTGCTACTTTAAAGTGGACCGATCGACCATATAACCGGCCCTTTAAAATAAATGCGAAGAGCGAATATAGCTCAGCTCATCGAAACATTGCGTTATGCAAAGAGATTGATTTACTGGATAATTTTATGCACACCGACAGGTTTTGTGCAGTTGCTCTAAAGAACCTCCCATTGATAGAAAAAAAAATATATTCACTAAGTGCTTAATCTGCCACTTAATACTGTCTTGTATAAATTGATTGGTAGAAAAGAATTAGTTGATAGAGGGGGCAAGTGAATATTTGTTGTCGTTTCCCTCAAGTTCTTCCTCTCTCGAGTAACTTCCAGACTAAAATTACTTGATATTTTTTATAATTATGCTCGGAATACGAATAATACATATTACTTGTGTATCTCTTTCAATTGTTCCATTAAAACTTGCCAGTGCATCATAGAGTTGAATGTTGTTTACAGAACGATTTTAGCTGTCGGATCTACCCCGCACTATATTCTGCAAGTGTGATGTTGCTCCTTTTGTGTATGGCTAACTACCCCTGAGCCATTATGAGTCTGGCGCCAGTGAGAAGTCATCGCAGGAAATGGACGAATTTGCAGTGACGAGAGGACGATATTTCGTTGATTAAGGTTGAATTATAAGCGCACGGGCCAACGGCCACTGTGGCAAGACTGACCAAGTTATTTAACAGCGAATTCTTTATTTTAAGTCACTTTGTAGCTTGCAACGTTTCTATTGAATATGTGACCAATTTAGTGATCATTTTCGTATTTGAATCAAGTAGAACTATGGCTTTATCACACGAAACGAAGCAAATCGTTTACGAATAATGAATTCAGTAAATATGAATTAAAAAAAAACTCTTGATGACGAGACTATTATATCAAAATAAGAGTTTTGTATTCGCTCAGATACTGATGTATTTCAATACCCTGCCTACCGTCTCGTCTGTGTATAAATTGAAAATACTCCCATATTACTGAAACACATTTTCAAGTACTTTTTATTCAACAGTATATTTCATGATCAGAATCGATTTTGCGCGTCGCGACTATTGTCAACTGGTAGGATACAAATTACAGGAAAGTTTATTTATACAAATTTTAAATTATTGTTAGCTGGTATATAAAATCGTGGGTTCAAAAACTAAAAAATCAATGTATAAGAAGTCATGAAATATATTCACAAATTTAGTAAATTAATTTATAATTGAAATGTTAACAAACTTTTATTAACGATTTGCAAACAACTTCAAGATTAAGTAATGATCCATTGATGGCTCGGAACAATCATGAGGGAATAATCGCGTCATCACCATTGTTTTATTCGTTAGATTAATATATCCGTATATTTATTAATATAGGTTTTTTTTAATTGATAAAAGAGTAACACTTTTTTCTTTTGGGTGTTGTGTTTCAGAAGGCGCTGGGACGCCTATGACAGACAATTGCTTATTATCCTTTTTGACTTCCATAAAAAAATTATTTAATGATTAATTTTTTTTTTTTAGGTTATTTGTTTATATATTTTTTTTAAATATATTCTTTCTATTGATATTCGCAATATTTAATATCGATTAGACAATGTGAAGAAGTGGGTTAAAATCGCTATCATTTTAGACAAACGAACGTAAGGTGTTAAACTGAATTAAAGCTCTAAATAGTACACTTGGAAGAAGTTGTTTTTGTATGTTTAATTTGTATAAGGTAACTAAGAATCTTGCCATTATTTGCGCGCGCCAACCCTGCCACGGTGGCAAAACGAAATGTCATAAAAGGCGGTGCCGCTGTCCCTCTATTGTCCGGGACTCTCTCCTCCTAATGTCCCGCCGACTCGATTTCCACTCTCGACTCCCGGAGCTTAGTACCTTCTACTGTGTTTTTTATATTTTCTTTCTTTCTATATGCCTCATCAATCACTTGGCTGTGAGAATCGCAAATACTCCTCCGTATATAATAAATTTGACTCTGGGAAATTATTCCAGATATTTTTTGTGCCGCTAGACACTCAATTATTCAGTTGACTTTTCTAAGGAAACTTCTTATATCTGTTGGGTTGAATAACCATTTCAGAACACATAGTAATTAAAATATTTTTAAATGCGTTAACTGCCATTTTTTGATGGAAAGGCGTGATATTTAAAATCTTCGTCATACCATTGAAACAGACTCGTTGAAACCACCAAATAGCTGGCATTATTTACCAAATATACAAAAACATTGTCACAACTATGGCATATTGGGGGTTATTTCCGTGTATTAATATTTTCAGGGTTGTCCTGATAATCTCCATAGTACCAGTACTACTGAATTAATTTTTGAAATCCTTACTATTTTTATAATATTTTATTTTACATTTTTTTTTTTTTTATCCACTGTTCTCAAAAATCAATGAACTGAAGAATCATTGCAGGTGCTTTTGACATCCGATATTTTTATCATTTTAATCCAAAAAGGCACTAATTACATTGTGCATATCGCCCTGTATAACTATATCGAATACATGGATCAATTATTGATTATAATCCAAATTAATATGGCTTTTGTTTTGCGTCTAATTATATGTACCTGTGAAATGCAATTCATCACGAATTTACCTTACTGCAGTTTTCCGGTATATTATAATACAAGTACTATCGTTTATTGGACATGTTAGCAATTCTACTATTATTCAGAAATTTCAATTACAAAAATAGCTGTAATTTGTATTAACAAAACCGGTATTCCGCTTTTAATTAAATGGCAAAATACCGGGATCCCGATATTGCATTCTGAATTTATTCTATGAGGTTGCAGGAATTCCAAACTCAATTATATTTTACCTGTTCATAAAATTATCGAAGTCTATTGTATTTTACAATGCAGCTTACACATATCACAAATGGTACCCCATGATGAAGTCCAGCTTTTTCTTTAATCTGTAATAAATTTTATAGTCTCAGCAATAAAAATATTATAGTTTATCTCTTTAATGAGTTGGTTTAAGTATAGAGTATCAGCTTGAAACAACACGTCGCGATGGTCAGCGTTTATCGTCCGATTAATCAATTTATACTTCCTCGTTTGTATCATAAATGTGTTTAAATTTACCAGCCGATAAAAATTTCATGACTTATAATATTATAAGATAGATACCTGATTTTAAGAGCTTATTTAATAGCCTTTCGCTGTAGAATATACCCATAATTAAATATATCTATACAAATACGTATAAAGTTATCTGTTAACTGTATAATTTAAGGTCTAAGATTCCGTTTTAATACCCGTTTTGATGATCGGTGGTAAATTTTAATGCATACATAATTTAATCAGTCTCAATCCTTTTTTCATTATATAATATTATTATTTTATTTGTTTTACAGTGGTGTGACTGTATTTTAAGCTCTGCAGTTTTGGGCATGGAATAATTAATATTTTCTATGCCAAAAGTTTACAATGCAGATTAAAAAGCTTTCTGGGGTATTAAAAAAATCATTATTACCATTATTCACATAATATGAATATAACATGTATATCTCAAGAACGTAAAAATTATGCGCTCTAAATTAAAAATAAAAAATCCTATTCCACATAGTGTTAATAAATGTGACACGCGTTTCTCGTCATTGAAAAGAATCTTCAGACTAACTCTACCGCAAAGTTATTATTAACAACAAAGAATGATTCTTGTGATATTATTTATTTTTACTTGAAAATGATAGACACATACAATAAAAGTACTGATTATGAATTGTTGAAACTGTAAAATTCCATATATTTTGTCACTCGTGACCCGGATTTCGCCTTTTGGCATCTTCAGACATTTTATCGTACGAATGCCATAAAACTGAATACCGCAAATTATGTGTTACTAGAAGATGTGCTTCATCTTCCGGCTTACTTAGAAACGAAACATGTGCCACATCTAGTGATTGACTGAGTTGAATAAAAAAAAGTATCTTTTTTTTTAATTTATTTTAAATATTCCTCAAAGTCATGACGCATAAAATAAAAATAAAATTGTATTATCTCCTTTGTAAAATAGTCTTGACAGTACTCGACCATTTTATTTCTTGAAATCATCACCTTAGACATAAATCTTTCCACACGCGGTCGGAAGGTTCGTGGTGCCTTAAAACAGCGAAGAGTGCGTACAACGTTATTGAATACATTCGAGTTCTTGTTTCATAGCAGACACAAAAATTTTATTAGTAGTTGCTAGCCTACTTAACTTTAGAACCAATTCTTTTGTCTTTTTTTAATAATTTGTATTACAAAATTTTTGTTATGTTTACTAATTATTTTATTGAAAGTTTTGTACTCTAGAATGCTGACATTCCTAGCAAAATACTGAAACACGCATAACTTTGACTACCTTTAAATGTCATTAAACTTTTTCATGATATCGACTGAATGTGCTTGATGGAATTTCAATATCAAATTTGAATATTTACAACTTTCAGAACAGAACTTACAGTTCAGTCGTATCCGTGTGATAGAATGCCTGAAGATGCCGAAAGGCGAAACCCGGGCCGTTAGTGACAAAACGTGTGGAATCGTACCAAGTTGTAACAATTCAAATTTGTCATTAAACTTACTCTACTGAAAACGCAATTATTGTAATTCTCTCGTATTATCCGAAGTCCTCATACAGAACCGCTGACTTAATTTTACGGATAATCAACAAAACAATATGAAAAATCTTTATGAAAATTATTCCACATTAACTCACTCCGTGCGGGCTTGTAAAATGCTGAGAGAATAAAACTAAAATAAAACGACCTCGCTGCCAACACTCGTATACTGTACGTAGATCTGATCTCAAACCATGGTGTAAGTTACACTAAGTACCTAGTACCATAAACTCCCTTCGTTCCTTATGTTTTATTCACGAGTTGGATGCATGCGATGGTGATGGGCCCGCGTAGAGTGGAGCAGAGAACAAAACATTTTACCGCCCTCTCAGAAACGTTTCCCCGTATAAAATATCGGCCACGCTACAAGTACAAATGGCGCTCATTAACACATTTCCAGAGGCATCTCTTTTTTTATTGTTCAGCCCTGCGGCGCTGTTTCTGAACGTCTTAATATTTAATATGGAATTAAAAATGCGTACACATTTAAATATTAAACGGCACGTGTATGTATTATATTATGTTTCCAGGTCATCGGTGTTACGTTCTGTTGCGGTGTTGCGAATCGTTGTACGGACTGTTTCATAAATCGAAATTTTATAGTAGAGTAAAATTTCGCATTTTTTGGATCTCTGTTCTATAAAATATCCGCTCACAAATTGAGCATCTATAAAAGTCTTTAGATCATTATTTTACATTGCCTAACCTTAAATATGTACTCAAAACGTACTTCAAACAAGACAGATTGAGTATCCGACTAACATTTTCAGATTTAAAATTTCGCATTTGAGGCTACGTATGGAAATTTTAATTAAATTGATTATCGACATCCACATGATACCAACATAATGATAATACCCGGTTGTAATGGATGTGCAATTAACGAAATATGATTATAGTTAAGGTTATCATATTACCGGCCTTTGTAGTTCCCTGGTAAAAGCTATACCCTAACAATGAAATAGGTCTACGTTCAAAGGACTTAGATATAATTATGAAACTAAATTGTTATTTTTGGACATGGATGTTTGTTGAATATATTTTCTCATCGAGTTGAAGTCGAGTGACGTGTATATCAAAAGTGAATTTTAATACATTTTATTGATTGAATTGGCATTCACTTGGTAGAACTCCATATAACACGGTGAAAAAATAGCAATGTATTTTAGTTCCACATTTTTTTTATGAGATATAGTTGATAGCTATTTCGGCTCACGTCATCGTCAGAACTAAGCTTAAACGAACATTTGCTTATCTATATTTAGCTGTGTAGAAAAGGTACACAATACATCTTCTTTCCTGTTTTAACGACCTAGCTTGTTTCTTACTATCAATAAAACAAAAAAAATCTAAAATTGTAAATGAAACTAAAAAGGTGGGTTTATCAATAAGCTTACATATGGCACGGAAAAGGGTGTATTACGAAATCGAAACAGCCCCCTGTAGTGGATTGAGCAATGGTAATTATAATACAGTTTATTTTCAAATAAAATACCATAATTTGTGTTGATCCGCTGAGAAGAATCTTGAAACTAGCTTTTTGCTATTGGTATTGATTTGTAGTGAAAGGGGCTAGTCAATTAAAAAAGCTAATCTCATATCTTTTACTGATTTCTTAGAATATATGTTATCCAACTTGTTAATCGATTAATGAGTATAATTTTAATTTATACATACTTCGCAACATAATACGGTTTTACACTTTTTGTTTGTAATTTAAAACTTGTCTTATACGTCTCCAATACATTACCGACACTCTTTCTTTTTTCTCGCATATGCCGTGTCTTGGAGGCTGCATCACTCCTTCGTAGGTGAAATATCGGCCACTCTAGCCACTGCGAATTGCGACCATCCGTCACATCGCTCGCCTGCCCACTCGTCACTCGGCGAGGGTGGCCCAGAAGCTGTCTCATGATAATATGTATTACGTATCATGTGGCTTACTTTCATAGTACGGTTTTGTTTTTTCTAAACATCCTTAAAATAATTACTTTTTAACCAGAAGTAGTAAATAAGATACTCAACGTCATTTTCATAGTCTGAAATATGTGTAGTTATATGAAATAATAAGTTTATTAATTGAATTGGTATTCACTTGGTAGAACTCCATTATAACACGGTGAAAAAATAGCTATTTATTTTATTTTGTCAATTTTGTTTTAAGATATAGTTGATAGCTATTTTGGCTCACGCCATCGTTAGAACTATGCTTAAACAAACATTTGCTTATCTATATATGGCTGTGTAAAAAAGGTACACAATACATCTTCTTTCCTGTATTAACGACCTAGCTTGTTTCTTGCTCGCAATAAAACAAGAAATTGTAAATGAAACTAAAAAGGCAGCTATATCAATAAGCTCACATATGGCACGGAAATGGCTCATTACGGAAACGAAACAGCCCCCTAGTGGATTGAGCAATGGCGACCGACATATATTAGTATGTTGTCTAGTTGATATCCAAAACATAAAACTGATAAAAAAATAAAGTAGAATCTTTTCATATAAACGCATTGATTATTCTTTATATAGAAAATCATATAAGATTAACTCGATAGAGACATCAAGCACAACCATGAGCAGCACCACAAATTAAAATTGAACGAATCTAAATTTAATGTGGGACTTCAACTCGGACTTATTCCATAGCAAAACACTCATTACTAGGCTATTACTCTTTCGTGCGATTAGTAAGATAGATATTGCAATGGCGCAAAAACCGCCTATGTTGTTTCTTATGAGATTTATTTTCAATGTTTATGTATGCAAGTTCTCCTCCATAAAAACAGCCCATAAAGTCAACTTAAGAAAAAAATCGTTTTTACTCGCTGTCGGGGGGCTATGCCTTCATAAAGACTGCTTTGAATGATGAGGCATGACTAACGAATCTTGTGTAGAAAAAATAACTGCTTTGACATTTGTTCTTTGATTTTGACCAAAAATCTCTGATAACTAGCATAAAATTAGTATTTCCAGGTTTTTAATTTTGTATACTTCTTAATGGACATTAAGAAGTATACAAAATTAAACTGTACTGAACTATATATGCATTAATAATATCAATAACAACGGTAAGTTGGTCGAATTCAGGTTCATTCTTTCATTTTTATCAGACTGACTTTTTTGTTGCATTAAAAAGCTCAAGTAGTAGTAATAACCAAGTAGGCGAATTATCATGTGGTATAAAATACTTTACTCCGGTTGTTGTTGGCTATTTGCACAATACAAAGTGATCGCTCCCATTTCCCTTAGATCCCGGCGTTGGCGTCTTTAATACACTCACCTGGACGGCGGGCGTCACGGCGCCGTAAATAACGGCATCTAACGACAAATTGCGGGAAGTGTTTCCGCGCACTGCAATATGTGAGTGCAAATTGCGTCGGCCGGCGACGCATTTTTCACTCAGTTCCATTTCGCACTCCCCCATAGTGTTGTGTGAAATACAAGCGGACATTCGCTTGTACAAATACAACTATTATACATTGTTTGTATCCCTTATATTGTAAAAATATAGCTCTGATTATTATTATTGTATTTTATTCTTATTATTCTGACCAATATTCACGTTGGCCGAGTGTCGAAATCGTGATTAATTTTTTTATTGAATAATTATTGTAGAATTTTATGGCATATAACTAAATACTGTGTTACATCTAAATGAATTGAAATGACACTTGTTTTCATTAAAAGACTTTAAATTATATGTATAAGGTGCGTAATTTTAACCTTTAGAGAACTGAATAACAACAAGTTTTACATTCAATAGTATCGCCACATAAAATTGGCTAATACACCATCTGTCTTTTTTTTTAAACCTGGATTTCAATGAAATACAAATAATTATTTTGAACAGTGAAATATTTTTTTTTTTTAATAAAAAAATGATGAACATCAAATGCCTTGTGGGTGCAATCTTGTGGTAGAAACACCGTTCGGTCACCCTCGAGTTACTCTAGAACAGGGATTCCCAACCTCGTACCCTCGTGACAGAATTTTTTCATAAACACTTATTGAAAATGCTATAATTTTAATAAGTTATCATTTTTCGGGTACCTAGGTTTATAATATTCGTTCGTATGTTTGCAATAATGTATGTATGAGTTTTCTTTTGTTGTATTTATTACTCATGTCAAATTAAAAATATACTTAATAAAACTAGGTGGTGCCCGCAACCCTACCGATATTTCAGAATGCGCTCTAGAGTACAAAAAGGTTGGGAATCCCTGCTCTAGAAAGTCAGTTGCGGGTAGGCAAGTCAATAAAAATCATTTAATTTTAGTATCACGTCGAAAAAAAACCTCCTAATAAAAATCGGGAACTGCTATTCATTGATCACGAAGCATGTTCATGTGTCTCGTATATCTATTAAATACAGGCATACAGGAAATCAACGGGGAATAATATTGCTCTATTGAACAGATGTATGTAGTTTTCTTCTCATTTCCGACATGACTATTTCGCACATAAGAAACTGTTTTTTGCACTTCCATGTATATTAATTAAAATGCAGCTAGCTTTTTCAAAATTTTACCCAAAACACATGAAAAAATTTCAATGGTAAACTATTCATATGATGTGATGTTTTTATGTTTGTAAAAGTCTTTTTACGTAAAATTCCTATGTCCAGAGTATTCGTAAGCAATAGAATTACTGAATCCGTCTAAAAATTTCGAAGTATTGTATATTCATCGTCAATCTTTTGTTTCAGCCCCGATTCCAAAATTGCTAGATTATGTTGGCTTGTAGACTCACAGAGATCGTATATCTTTGTAGATCTTTTTAAATTAAGTATAATGCATCATTGTTTAACAACTAATTCTTTGGAAATACACAAATCATGGTAGATAACTTATTAAATGCCAATACCTTGGCAGACGCCTCCCCGCGCTGCGTGCCTTCTGTACGGCTGCGGGTCTTAAGTCATACACTTCTACGTGATTGTTGCAAAATGTAACTACATCTAGGTAGTAAACGGGTCCATACTGCAATTTCAGTGGTGTACCTACATAAAATTTTAATTTAACTCAGTAAATATATAGCATATCTCTGTATGTAGATAACCGTAGAGGACATTACAATTCTTAAAGGTGCACTAATAATTATTCATTAGCTAATAATGTAGTAAATATGATGCTTTTCAGATATTTTATTAATTATTGACAACTCTGGAATACCAATGGATTTTCTGGAATATGATATTTTCAGAACACTCTTACGTTTCAATAACATGTATTCTTGAGTATTTTTAAAACATATTTCCAAAAGTCTCGTTACAATTATTTTCTGAACAATATGTAGCCTTTCAAAGTACAAATATATGCCAATTCGATCAATTATTGAAACTTTAGTCCCACTTTATAATAATAAAATCAAATGTTACTACTTTTAATCCTTAACATGTCTGGTACTATGACCGTACATGTACGGTTGGTAGTAACCATGTCAAAAGGACTGTGACCGTACTCATCGGTTATGAACCCCTGGAATTACTATCAGGTATTTATAGAACTTATTACGATTTTTATAGTAAACACTAAGCTTAGTTGATTCCTTTCCTTATATTTGGTTAATATGTACCAATTGATTTTAAAATTTATTTAAAAAAATAATAAATGAGATGTCTAAAAAAACTCAGGCCGCGCGTATATTCCGCATACTTTTCATCCAGTACCAGACAGGTTAAGTAAGATCTATGATACACCGACGTGAAAACGAAAACGCCCTTTTAGGGATTTAGTGGAATGGCTTTTTTCTCACCGCAGTATAAAGTATTAATTTGTCTCTTCGGATTTTCGCTGCGTATCCCAAATGTTAAATATGTATAATCAATAATATAAGTTTACGCTTTTATTGAAAAACAATCATATATTTGTTTAAGAATTTAAACGATGGATTCCATTTTTTCAATAGATAAAAATATATTCATACCTACGATTTTTTTTTTTTTTAATACGGTTGATACGCATTGTATGCTTTGACGCACGCCACTGAACGTCTTCGTCGCAATGTTTGCGCAGTCGTCTTGTTTGATCAGTTCAAATCGCCGTGGACTTAGTTTTGACGCTGGCTGGTTGTCGGCGGACTCTCTTTGCAGGTCTTGTTTACCGGATGAAAGCTTCGCGTCTTTGTCCCGAAACTGTAACGATATAAAACCCCCGGTTCCGTGAGATGCACGACCAATTTCAGCAACGATTTTGGCATGCTGGAAACGTTTTTATCAGCATTATTTTACAATAACGTTATATAATGTGAGAAACTTTCAACGGTCGATTGTAATTGCCTTTTCATGTGTACTTTATAAATTTTATAATATATTTTTATACCTAATTACTTACTGTCTTCAATATTCATTCATCAATCAATAAGTATTAATCTATTTCGATAAAACTTACAGTTAAATTTTCTCTCCTGTAGCTAAAACAAGAAATTTTCATATCAACTTATGTATATGAATCGTATATACATATTTCTTATGTATATAATATTCTATATGAATATCTGTATTGTATGAGAATTTGCAAATTTCTGTCCGTTCATATTGTTTGAGGTATTATGATGTATCTAGCGATCATCACTCACAACACTTCAATACTATAATATTACAATTCTTCACATATAATATATTGATTTCTTGTAATTTAAAAGGTACACTTGTGGAACCTAACCACACATTTTGCGTATTCAAATAGGGCGATTTTTTTTACAGTGCTATATATTTTTTTGCTGTTTATTATATTTGTCTTAAATATTATAGAAACTCATTTCAAAACTTTAATAAAGATGAAAGTTTTAAAATGGGTGAAATTGTTTGAACATTTCTGATAATGATGATGCCTATAGCTTTATATATATATATATTTAGAATTATTCTCATACTAGAAAGTCGAATCTAATCCATATAATTATATATTGTTTCAGAAAATTTTGATTATCTAAATGTTAATGTCAAAACGCACATTTTTAATCCCTTATTAATTAGAATTCAGGTGTATATCTTAACTTGAATTCTATACCGAATTTGGAACGTACTTATTTACGTTTTGAATGTCGATAATCCCGGAATCTTGGTCATTAAATATCTGGATTTCGCAACAAAGACCATTCGAAACCCCGTACTGCCTTCCCTAATCTGGAAGCTTTAGCACTAGGCCGCCGATATTAAGTTTGATCATGTACAGGTGGTTATAATGAAATGACGCTACGAATGCTGCGAGTGTGTTGCAACGCGCGGCGCTACGCCGAAAGGCGGTGTGCCAATTAAGTTCCTGCGGGTCTTTCGCCACGCGTATAGCAATTAAACTAACGACGCGGTAATAAAAAGTGCACATTCTGGTGTGTCGTATCCCTTAACTGCTGAGCTGCCGTGCTACCGTTCGCCTAACGTTATTGGCCTGCGAGAGGTGAATCTCTATCTGTATATTTACGACGGCACTTCGGTTTATTGTTTCATCAAATTTTTAACGTCGATAACTTCGGGCTTTAATTGCTCCGATTGCTAATAGCGCTGGCGCTGGCGAGTGAGTCTGTCAAATTCAAATGTGCAGTGATGATTCGATCGCCTGTTCCGACTTACCGTCGTAAATGAACATTAGTGCATTTTTGACGGTCTCCAGTATAAAATGCTTCATAGTACGTTTCGGCAAAATACAACGCTAATATTTTTTTGTGAACGTATTATTTAAATATCGACTTAAGATTTTTTTAATAACGGCTGGTTTTGGATATCTGGTAAAATTTTGAACGTTTCCAATCTTTGTAAAAAAAAATCTATATAATGAAGCTCTAATACCTATTAAGTATATATAAAATGTCATGTGGCTCATGTTTATCCGTTTATATCAGATAGACAAGTAGAAGTATATCCACTCGAGCTAAGGAACATGTAAGATCATTCATTATTAAAAAACAGATTCACAATTTGCTAATCACATTATAAAGGAATCGCATAATATAAATTCAAACTCAGCGCCTAACTGCTTGCATCTTTGTAATAAAGGTCGCAAGATGACGGCCTTAGAACAGCTGGATATCAATAGATATCAACTATCAAAAAGGATTCTTAACGTCTATATATGTCGGTCGCCATTGCTCAACCCACTACAGGGGGCTATTTTGTTTCCGTAATAGACCATTTCCGTGCCATATATAATCTTATTGATATAGCTGCCTTTTTAGTTTCATTTACAGTTTTTTGATTTTTTTTTAAATTTTATTGCGAGCAAGATACAAGCTGGGTCGTTAAAACAGGAGAGAAGATGTATTGTGTACCTTTTTTACACAACTATATATAGATAAGAAAATGTTCGTTTAAGCATAGTTCTGACGATGGCGTGAACCGAAATAGCTATCAACTATATATAAACTAAATATATCTGAAAAAAAAATGTAGAACTAAAACTCGATGGAAATGCAACTTATCTAAATAAAACGACAGACGTAGTTGATGATATTTCCAAATTCAATATTTTAATGATCAGCACTTATTTTGCTCATCGCTACCATAATAAACTGATGATACTTATAAATTTCGACTGTTACTGTCATTCGCGAAACCGGTTCCAATCATTTTACTACAAAGTGTGGAAATAGTTCTAAACAAATTTTGTTTGAACAATATCCGTTTCCTGTCCAGCCACCACAGTATGATTCCTTTTTTTTTTTACCCTGTCATTCTCTTCGGTACCTCTCAGGTCATCCTAAAGTCTCAGATAAAAGAGAGCTAATTGTTAATCCGTTACCCGACTTTTCTATTGAAAAGAGTTATGATAAATATAAATGGCTAGGACAAGGAAAAATGTTAAATAATTAATACCTTGAAAAATGTATGTCTTGTATATTTTGTAAATAAGTGTTTTCAAAATCACAGTCGTTCTTATTTTATAGATTGTACAAATAAATACATACAATTGTAAATTGTATTGAGATTTTACCGTTACTTCTTACTCTTATTTAACGAAATCAGTTTCCATGTGCGCCTATGTTAACACAAAATTATCAAAGCATAAGGAAATACTTTTGTCCCTAAAGCTCACGTCGATTCCGAATAGATTTTTTATGCAACAATGAGGTGAATAAAATTGTATGCTTGTTCGATACAAGAAGGTCGACTTGCGAATGTTTGTGTAAGTGTTCATTCTCCTCGTGATTTGCGTTTACATATTTTCATGACTTTATTCACCCGTGTCTAATATGGACGCCCACGCCTTTCCCTGTCCATTTTCTCTGTCATGTTTTCCGTGTCAACCATTCTTTGTTGACTTTTCTCAGCGATTCTAAAGCTTATAGAAATCTTAGCAAAAATATTTTTTTCCATAGTTTTATTTTTAAGGAACGAAAATATTCAACACGAACTCATCGTGAGTTTGGTAGCTAAAATAAAAATCAATTAACTACCTAGGTAGCATTAGCGAAAAAATTCATCGGGAGATTAAAAACTCAATAAACGTAGCTTTCAAGGTCAACAATAACTTAGGCAGACATCTTAAAAATAGTAAAGATAAAATCAATAAACTGGACAGAAGCGGTATTTATAAAATGTCCTGTGGCTCATGTTTATCCGTTTATATCGGACAGACAGGTAGAAGTATATCTACTCGAGCTAAGGAACATGTAAGATCATTCAACAGTAAAAAAACAAATTCACAATTCGCTAATCACGTTATTAATGAATCACATAATATAAATTCAAACTCAACGCCTAAATGTTTGCATCTTTGTAGTCGGTCGGAGAATGACGGCTTTGGAACAGCTGGAAATCAATAGACACCAATTACCCCAAAGGATTCTTAACGAACAAACTAACATAATAGTATCGCCACTTGTTGAGCCGTTGTACAAAGGGGTGGTCTGATTTGCTTCCATAAAGACCACTTCCGTCCCACATATAATCTTATTGTCATAGACACCTATTGTTTCATTTAGAATTTTGAAAATTTTGTGTCATTGTGTTAAATTAACAAGCTAGGCCGTTGGAACAGGAGAGAGGATGTGTTGTGTGCCTTTTCTGCACAGCTATATATAGATAAGCGAATATTAGTTTAAGCATAGTTCTGACGATGGCGTGAGCCGAAATAGCTATCAACTATATTTGTTAAAAATAATTTTGTAGAACTAAAATACATTGCTATTTTTTCACCGTGTTATAATGGAGTTCTACCAAGTGAATGCCAAGTCAATCAATAAAATAAAACTATTTAATTTATAACAGTTTACACCAGACTTAAAATTTCCTTAAACTCAGGTTGCCTCATAAGAATTGCTATGCCTCATTATTGTCAATCGTGTGAAAGTGTAGTTTTTTTGCTGTGCACATACACAAATCTCATAAGTATAAAATGTAATATCCAAACAGTTTCGATCGATTAAAATTGTTTACCAAACGATATTGCGTTAATCGATGGGAAAGTGTTAAAGGTCATCAAAGAAATCTCTTAGTCGCTTCCCATGTCCCGTTTTTAAGATCAAATAGGGGACGAAAAATCATTAAATGTAAATACTAATCCACAAATCAACGTATGAATGATTTCATTTGGGTAATACCCGACTGTACCAACGAGTGGATGAAATCTCATTAAAATTGCCGATTGAGTTGTAGGAATTTAATATCTCGTCAATAATTGAGGTAGGCTAAAATGTTACTTTCGTTTATATAATGTTAAAATTGTTTATTTGTTATTTGGCTGCGCGTTGAATTCTCAATGAATGAAAATAACAATTCGAATCTTGGCATATTTCTCAAATTATTACATCACGAATAAACAACCGTCATAGTTAAAAATTGTGCACCACAATACTTCTATTCTTTGGTATGCCTTACAACAACCGAATTCTCGGTATTTGACTTTGATTTCATAACTGCTTATTTCTATGAAATCATATTGTATTATTCACGCGGAGTTTGCAACCTCAGGTAAATTTCTTGTTATTTAAAAAATCCAGGTGTATCGCGGATTTCACTGCTGAAATTATTACGTCACAATATTTAAATGAAGCAAAGCCTTTGGAATGGCTCTTCAAAAATTAGTTCGCAGCGTTCTTTGTATTAAGTAAATGAATTTATTATTCACGATATTTATTCTTTCGACGTTGTGTAATTAAAAAAGTTTGAGAATGGCACGGGGCTGCGCATGATGATATTAATGTTATTCGACGAGTAAAGATTATGAATTATTAACTCGTTCTTGGAGAGGGAGAGAGGTGGGGTGGTTTTTCGTTCTCCGCTGCTTTTTGAAAAAGAGGCCGCCAACGAATGTATAATGCGCCAAATCTGTCAGACTTTGAAAATATAACATACTACAACGGCTTATCGGCTTGAAATCGGATAACAAAGAATTTTTAGATATTTTTAGTTTTCAATGAAGCTCTATTGTGACTTGTTCAATTATACGTATCTGCGTTATCTCTTTCATTTATTTTTTTTGTGATAAAGCAGCATAGAATATAATTTATCCTTGTAGAATATAACTATTCTATGGCAAACTTAGTAAGCATCTAGTGAGGCTAAGTCTCTCTTGATATAAATATATGGTTCGACTAAGTATGTTATTTTTTCCCTGATAAAAGGTCAACATATAAACTAACAACGTATTATAACTCTAGCTAAGCACACAGCGTCGCAAGCTTGTTGCGCAACTAGCTTTCATACACGATCTTCTATCTGACTTCAAATTTAATTTAATCGATTGAATCCAACTCCACACATTTGTTTTTTTTTTTTTGAATCTACTACTTTGTATCATTAGAACAATAATTATGATACTCTTGTTTTTTTTCATTTGTAGGGAAAGCGCAAGATTTTTTTCTGAGAAATCTCGATATTATCGCGGATTAAGAAAATTATCGACAGCCAGATATATAATACCATTTGAAAAATACAGCCAAACATGTACGGCCACTATTGTGTCGCCTTAATCTATTTCGTCAATATTTCTCCGGATTTACATACTACAAACATTTATCGTGACTTTTGGAATTTGCAGTATTTTTATTATTTATTTCAAATGAAATAAAGTAATGTGAACTTTGTAAGAAAGTTAATATTTTTAAATAGATTTGTGATTAATATATGAAATCTTCGGATTATCTTTCCTCCAGCCAGCGTCGATAAAAGAAGCATGACAAATGAACTAAATCTTCTGAAAAGATCTTGAACCGAATTGTAAATGAAAGCTCTCGACATTTGTTTGAAATCATTTCAGGTAACGAACTACAACGATCTTTTTAATTCACTTATTCTATCTGTTAAACTAATCGGTTATCGAACAAATCGAATAGCGAACCATAATCTTTGAACATATTATGATCGTTAACCGTTGACCCTCTGTAATATTTTTTTTGCCATTTACAAATTAAAATATTCGGTACTAAATCTATCTAGATAAAAAGTATCTTAAAAATTAATATTTTTGTGTGTTATTATAGTAAACTAAAACATTTTGTATTAAAAATAACCATGTTAACTTATGTCGATTTGCAACTCTGAATGACTAATGTTACTCGACGGTTATTTTTGCCGAATAGGCTTATACGTTTTATTTCTTTTTAGTGCCAAACGTTGGCAATTTCTGCCTTCCAGTTTGCTCTTCAAATAGCCCGGAGAACGAAGTATGTAGTGAAGTAGCGATTGACGCGGAGTTTTAAATTAATAACATAACGATAAGTGTGTTCAGTGTAAGTAATTAATTATTATTTGAATTCCGGAAAATGGGGAGGGGGGGTGAGGCGTTTTTTCCTCGAAAGGAAAATTTGGCTCTTACATTGTATGAATTGGCGTTCAAGATTGCCTGGTGGGAATAATTGAAACGATCGTGTCTCGCCTTGTGAAATAATTATCACACGGCATCTGTCTTTATTTTGAACGTCTATGTTGGTACGCTTGTGTTCGCCGAATTCATTAATTTATTTAAACACGACACAAAACAGATAATTTGTAACATTAAACAAAATATTAAATCTTAATATTAGACGACATAATTTGTTTTTCCAATAAATAAATATTTATGCTTTATCTACAATTAAGTACAATTAATAAGTGTTGAGAATTATATCCAACTCTAAGATATTGATTATCAAACAAAATACGTCCTACCCATACGTTCCCAAACTCCGGACTCTTATTTTTTTACATTTTTTTTTTTTAAATATTTATCTACTTACAAATATGAACAAACCTTTCCTATCATGAATTTCACCCACGCCTTTTGTAAAGCACCACCGTTGAAAATTTTTGTGCCGCTTTTTAACCTCGACAAAAAAATTAACCTGTTCAAAGATGTAAAACAATTCCATTTGAATACTCAGTTTCAACAATTCAAAAAAAAAAAAAAAACCATTTGTATTATAAAATCTTTCGTCATAAGAAATTAACTTCAAAGTCCATTTTCATAATGCATTAAGTATTACCTAAAATTCGTATTTTACTGGTCGGCCCGACTTTCATTTTTAATTCATGTGGCCCGTCAGCCAAAATTTTAAGCCAGCTTGGTCTGATCTGGCAATAACAAACCCGTTCATTTATAAGCTATAATAATCATAAAATTGCTGATGTGTGAAACCCGTGCTATTTATTTAACGATGTCAATTCTTTGTGCGGAGTATATGGAATGTTTGGATGACTAATTTTCTCCTTAGTTTTGCATGTTGCATATGCTTATCCTCATCTTTACATAAACATTGAGTGTTTGATTATGAAAGTAATAATCCTTTGGCAAAATGTTTCTTACGCTTGATGTTGTTTGAACCCTTTAAGAATGAATATTAAAAAAATCATTAAATATGTTTGAGTGCTTAGACTTTGTATATACGCTATATAAGTATATAAACGTTGATGCATCAAAAGATATTGAAATATTTTTATTTACACCATTTGAGACAGAAAAAATCTTAACGTTCCATAGTTTTATTGAAGTACACCCAGTCCTTTTTTTACGCGAACCAATGTTCCAGAAAAAGGCGCATAAAAAAAATCGCGTAAAAAAAATGATTTCACAAAATTGCATTATATTTCTCTACACACCCTAAAACATAAATTCGCATAATATCCGATACACTTGTCAACATTTGGCAATTGTATGTGTATTTAAAAAAAATGGAATGCTTTACAAAATCAAGTTTTAAAAATACACATTTTTTTATTTAAAAAAATAATAAAACGTACATGCCTAACATCGTATATAAATGTCTTCTTTACAACGAATTTGGGGAAAAAATTGCGTAAAAACGAGTGTAGCGCGTAAAAAATGTTGCGCTGATGTCCAAAAAAATCGCGTAAAAAAAGGACTGGGTGTACATAATATTTATTCGTAGTTAATGCTGTCGGTTTTAACATCTTGATATGCTAAAATTTATTTGCCGATTTGTCATTTAAGAAGTATTAGTGTACGAACAAAAGTACTAATAGATTTATACCTAGTAATGTGATGAAAACAATTTTGTCCGGTCGCTGAAAGTATGCTCAAAGACATTGGCTATTTTATTACAGATCTATAGTGAGAGTAATTAGTCATGGCGTAGTTCATTTCATTCGAATTCTATTCTCTTCAAAAAAAACGAGATGTTAAACAATTGAACTGTAAGCAGATCTCGTAGAAATACTTGTTACGATATTGCCAATAAAAAGACATACATTCCACATTTGGAGCGGATATCGATTATAAATGGAGTATAATCCGTATTAAAAAAGATTATTGACACCAGATGCTGGCAAGGCTAAACAATACGTTTATTTAAATATTATATTAAACATTTTATTCCAATGGTCATGTTACTTTATCATATCGACTAAAGTGATTGGTGCAATTTCAATATCATTTTTTTATTGTTAAAACTTTGTACTGTTCCATACGTTTTGTCACCGACGACCCGGGTTTTGTCTCTCGTCATCTTCCGTCTATCAAGCAGGTGCGAAATAGCTGACTGGCTGTGTGTTAATGTAATATCTGTTTTGTCTATTTGAGAAAAATCTTGAGAATTAAAGTGGTAGACGGAAGATCCTTCTCAATTATGCAAAATTCTTGCCGAGACTATAATTAAAATAAAATTTTGATTGCATGAAAAATTCGCCTTCAATCAATTGAAAATATTGTTATTTAAAGTTGATGCATATATATTCATGATTCTCTATTTACGTTTATGGAAAATAATCGACGAATACAGATTCTAATATAAACAAGGAATTTGAAGGGGCCTTAACATTCGTATTAATAATTATTTATCAAGATAAAGATACTAATGGAAGCAAAGCTAGAAGCGAGACTGATATCAGATTACAAAATACTCGCCTAATGAGAGTTTCTGTTTTATTCCTTGTTCTGTTAAATAACAATACATTAGTTTAGAACATACAAAAATATTCGTTACCTTAAAATTGACGTGGAATCATAAAAATGGGTATTTTGTCCAATTGACATGTAGCATTTGTTAAAGCCAGTAGTGTGGCTGTAAAACTAATTCTGACAGCAGACCAAACCGCCGGGCTGAGCTGCAAAGCCCACCGCCACCCATGTCATGTCACACGTGCGTTAGCCCTCTCTACTTGGCCAGATAATAGCCCCGGCTATTAAATATTGATCAAGTGCATTCAGCTCGCGAACCTGCGTATATCGCACCTGGAATGAGTGATGTTACGCCGCTCCACCGGCGGTGGGCGGGTCAGGTTGCATGGGGAGGGTCAGGGACGGGCAACGATTGATCGACGGAGCGTCACAATTGTCCACACACTATATATTTCTTTGTTTTATCGTACATATACTAAAATTTTTCTTGTTTATCCCTTAATCAAACGAAGCGATTGATATGAAATGCCTATATTTATGATAAATCCTATGTATTCTTAACGATACTAAATTCGTTTGAAACTTTTTTTTTTATTCGCATTATATTTAAAGCGAACGTTTTTTTTTGTATCAAAAAATTCATTATTGCGTAAGTGTGTACATTATGTAATAACGGAATTGTATGATTATGAACATTATATAAAAAATGTGGCTTATTGATTTTTGGTTAAATGTTATCTTTTTTTGCTCATACATTAATTGAATTACTGTCGACACCCAATTTATGTGTTAACAAAATTATATTGAATAAAGTCATTTATTGAACTAGTTTTAACATGCGACATATTTAATACTTCTTTTTTAATTTAATATCATATAAGGTACTTCTATTTTAATATTAGAAAAAATTTCACTTTCTCATATTACAAATATTTATTATGTATAGTATTAAATTAATTACGCATCTAATCCAAAGACTAAAAAAATATTTATTAAGAGCTACATTTATTAAGGTAATATGGAAAAAATATATTCATCTTTGTTATTCTTGCAACTAATGATACTATTTTGATTATTAGTATCGTATAACTTGGCTTCTAAAAACTCGTCTCTGTGAAGTTTTCGAAGAATCAGTCTTCAAAGAGTGTCTTCTTTGCACGTTTTTGTATTTGTATAAATCTAAGAAACCGTTTGTGTACAATATAAACATTTTTAAAATAGCGCGAGCAGTTATTCCTTTAAATGAGGTCTGTCAATTTCTTCGCGAAAATCAGCTCAAACAAAAACCATAAAACGAATCTTCGGCCCGCTCTTATTTAATAACAGACGAATTCGTTGAATCTCACCCATTTCGGGTCGTAGACGTATAAATACTAATGAAAATTCTTTGATGAAATGTCCGCGAGGAAAGTTGCCCGTATCTGATGTCTCACTGGGGTGGGAGGAGGGGCGCCATGTTATACTAGGAGCGAAAAGCTCGCAGCCCAAACAGAGGAAATGGAAACATTAATTCCTAATTTTGTTTTTCAATTTGGCGGAAACGCAAGCGCGCAACGGCTGCAGGCGCCCTCTCGCTCTGCCTCCATACGCCGTTCTCTGTCTGATTGCCCGTCTTTGTCTGATCCTCTTGCCCGCACCCGACTTCCCTATTCCCCTCTCCCTCTGCGTGTACGTCTGGCTGTCTGTCAGGATTTCTGTGGAATTGTGAACACTGTGCGAAAGTTCTGTCCGATATATCATTTAATCGTTTACATAATATTCATTTGTAAATGTAACATGTAAATTTATTTATTTCTGGGAATTGCCGTGAGAATTTTAGAATAAATTTTACCTTTGTTTCTTAATCATAATTAATAATCAACGTTATGTATGATGCATTTGCTCAATTACGAATTACCCATGTTCTATTTCTCTTCAATACGATTATTAATTCCGGTTGATTGCCACTAATCGAAAGACAGCGCCTTACTAAAAAGGTGGCGTAAAAACATAACTCAATATTTTTTAATTTATGATATCGACTGAAGGTGCTTGATGGAATTTCAAGATCAAATTTGAATTGTTACAACTTTGTACGATTCCACATGTTTAACTTAACATATAACTCGATATATTTTTTATAGGTAACCTTATTTTAATTTGTACTATATTAGTTGATAATGCTCGCGAGGAGCGAAAGCGGTCATGAGCTTAATATATAACATAAAGTTATGCCAAACATTGTATTTTAATTATTTACATTTATTTATGTGATGTTCTTCGTTTTGTCCTTTTTCGCTTTGACGTATATAAAAAGTTTTATCTTATAATGTAGAACACGAATGTAACGATATGACTGTATACATTGAATACTGTGTAAATCGAAAAAGTAATACTCGTTGCTTTAATTTAAATTTTTCAGTTTTAAAATCTATTGTAGGTCTCTTATTTTTTGTTCTAGACTTTCGGTACAGCATACTGCCACGTATACACCGTTGCTTGAGTGGCCTCTGTAGAGTAGAGCGCATGTGTTTATGTGATTACGATTCGAATGCTCCTCTCCGCTTATGCAATCATCTCTACGACTGTTTTTCACTTTGTCTATATCTCCACCGACATACTTATTATGCAGTCCCACTCTACAATCTACAATAGTGTATATACTCCCGGCTGTACGGCACCCGCACTAAACCTGGTAATATACCCGGAAACGGCGGTGTTAATCTCCATGTCTGCAGTGATTTGCACCTCGTGGCTTGTTCCTACTATGATCCTTTGTGTGACGATTATGATTGGCAAAAATTTCATCACTAATCTAGTGAAAATCCATGTTTTATGGTTAAACCTTTATAGATTGCCGCCGTACATGAACGGCGATGTATCGTGTCGTCTATTGTCTACAGAAATTCTCATATTTTATATTATAAACTATCTATGCATAATATAAACTATTAGTGATATTTCGCAGTTAACTATATTTCATAATATCAACAAAGTTTAATATTTGGAAGCTATATAATATCGAGCGTAAAAACGTTTTGTGTTGAAATCTCTTCCATTATAAACCACGAAACGGCGAACGAAATGTATATCTATGTCCGAATTAGCAGTAAAAGCTTCAAAATAATTATTTCAGAATGAATAATTTATTATATAAAAAAAAAATTCACTACAGTCGGATGTTAGTGGTCAACGTTGTTGACTGCCTTTCTAGCGGATATCACGTCATCGAATCCCAGTACGAATGCATTGTTTTTTTCAATCGATTCTGGTCATTGGCATAGGTGTTTCTGACCTCTACAAATTCTCTCTTACTCATTAGATTCTCAAAAGCTGTACTAGATTTTTCCTTTCTATTCCTTCTCTCTTTGTAAAAAAGTTTAATGAGGCTTAGAATTAGCAAAACTTCTGCTCAAATACATACCTTAGGAGATCATATTCGCCATATTGAGAGCGGACATGGATTCAACAAATGTATATTTAAAAAATCATGTTCACTTTAAATAAAAAGTCATATCCTTTCCAGATCGACCCATAACAAAGACAAAATATTTTTATTTGTCTGTTGGCAGTAATACTCAAGATATACAAAAAGAAAATAAAGAATGGGCAATAATCATATTTTATATACAATCGACTGCCCCATGAGATTTTGTTAAGGTAACTAACATTGAAATTGCTTTTCTACTCTAAAAAAATGATGAAAAAATACGATGCTAAAAACTCGGAAGTTGAATGGTAAATTGTTACGTCTGAATTTCCCTTCGATAATGGCAGAATGTCTACTGGTATGTGTAACTGTCAAAAATTGATTAACGTGTTCTTAAATTAATTTCAATAATTCCGCATTAACCTAAATTGTTAATGTAAAATTTTAATATACTCCGTTTTACGTAATACGTACGTGACATGGTTTATAAATGCTCAAAGTAAACGCGATTTCGCCACCGGATGTCACAGTTGATCTTTTAATATAAAACTATATGATATATTCATTATGGCCGATAATTTTTTCATCCTCTCTTCAATCTACATCTAGATACAATTATGATGTTGAATTGATATGTCACGATCGTGCTGCATGATAATTAATTCCTTGCAACATATTTAATTTTATTTGCTTATTTGCATTTGTCACTAATACGACGTAATTACTGGCGAAGTGAACGTGGTTATTGAAGTGCTCCGTGCCATATGACTTGGTGATTAATTTATTTTGAAACCAAGCTTTCCAGCTGCAAGGATCCAACAATCAATTAACCCATATTGTATTACTCGCGAGTAAACATTTTTACACTGCATCAGTAATTTCATAAAATGCGCATACTAACGAACTTATTAGTGTTAATGTTATTCTTAGAGATTCCAAATATTCCCTAAATACACATATTCGAATAATGTGGTAAAATTTACCAATTTTAAACTTAACGCTTTATTTATTGTTCAGAAGAGATGTATAATATATCATTGCAATTGCATTAATGCTTGAAGTTTAGTTATTATACTTAATTACGTGGGTTCCTTGTTATAGTTTATACAGGTGATACGCTAATATTGTTATTACATAAAATATTATATTTTACCTTTCCGACAAGATTAAAATTAACTGTCATTAATATATTTATTTTAAATCAATTTTATCATTCTGAGAAATGCAGATTCAATGCATGCAAAAAATATTATATTCAATGTGGACGATTACTTGGAAATTTCGCTCCGATTGTTATTTTTTCATTATTCCGAATGAATACCTATTCCTCACGCATGACTAATGCCCGTCCACAAAACCTGAAACCCTTTTTTCCATATACGTATTCACCGATGTGAATTATTAAAAAATAACAATATAAAATTAAAAAAAAACCTATATATTTCGCAGCTGTTCCGTTCAAGGACCCATTGTTCTCCGACGTATTCGGTTCTCTCGGCGAAGCGAGCACTTTTCGTGCAATGTGCTTTCTTTTTATTCATTTTTTAAAAGGGGTGTAACTCATATTCATTTGACGAATGCTGAACGTGCGGAGTTCTCCAAACGCTGAGTGGTAAAATTAAAGATGAACTAATATTTTTTTAATTATATTACTGTGATACTGTACAGACAAATAATGTTTCTTTTACAACCTGCAAAGCATTTATGAAAGAGACTCGAAGTAAAAAGAATCACATGCGTTTATCGCACTATTTTTTGATGATTAAACTTTCGTCAAGCAACGAGTGCTTTTAATATAATTCTACTTTCTTTCCAGCTTCTGTTATTCGCACGAAAATACTGTTCATGTATTAAGAGTGTTAGATGAAAATACAAACGTAAAAATTTGAATGTAAAACTACGGTTGCTGCGAGGAAGAAACCTTTCATGATAGAAAGCCGCTTTAATTATTTATCTGCTAAACAAGGTTGACTAAAAGAAATTTATATATTTTATTTTGAAAATAACATAAATGGAAATGTCAGCTCCAGTAAATATTTGAATATGGATCTTATAAATAACATTATATTGAAACTATTACTAATTATGTAAAACGGCGTACATTCAATATTTGAAAGACATCCGTCGGTCCAGCACAACCCTAATATTTCGCACACTTTTTTTCTTATTTCAATTTCCGCGTTACAATGAAGTACTGCAGTAAAACTTGTGGCGACCCGAAGAGTAAACGGAATAATGGCCGGCAACGCGCAGCTAGGACCGTTGCGAGCTCTAATCCTGCGATGCAATATGCAACTCCACATCATTGTCCGGAGGCATGCGATCTACTCGGCTAAACTCACGCACTTTAGTCGGAAGGTGACTCATGGAGTCATAATGGATGCATTCCGCAGGGAAGCCGAAGCTTTTGCAATATATAATCGAGGACCGGGGGAATTTTCGACTTACTCTACCATGTATTAGTATTTATTACCCGGCAGAAGTTGGGAAAGTTCACACACATACATTATTTTGTGATATTTCTACAATTTTATATTATCATGATCTAGTTTCGTTCATTGCGAGCATTATAAATTAATATTTGACGATAATGTATTCTAAGTTAGTTATTCATCTCCACGTTAAGAGACGTTATTATTAAGTTATTTGTTGATATAATATAAATGTATTTTTGACCTTTTAATTTCACTTTTATTTACTTTTTGTACCTTTTTTTAAAATGAAATCGTTTTCAATTAACCCATTGTTTTCATGTTTAAGCTAAAAATTATAATCATTGCATATCTTGGCAATAAATAAACTGCGTTACAGTGAGTCTGAAGATAACACGGTGGAAAAAATAGCAATGTATTTTAGTTCTACAAAAATATTTTTTTAAATATAGTTGATAGCTATTTTGGCTCACGCCATCGTCAGAACTAAAATACATTGCTATTTTTTTCACCGTGTTATAATGGATTTCTACCAAGTGAATGCCAATTCAATCAATAGTCTGAAGATACTTTTCAAAGAAGCGAAATAAGACGATTATTCAAAAGTACACCAAGTGGAATAAAAAAATTATCAATTTTCCTTTTATTAGTAACGAATTTTCACAAATTTTCCAAAATACATCGGAAATTTTTAGAGGCTATTTATAGAATATAAAATCTTCCCATTTTCAATCGCTGTCTCTGTTTCTGTCTGATTTTTAACATAATGTTATCTTTATTGAAAATACAAAGTTATCTCATTGTAAGAAATGCCAAACATTTTATTTTAATTGCCTTTATAATTTGTGCGATCTTTAAATTCCTGTCATTAATTTTGAACCAATTGTTTCATATACTTATCTGGTAACATTTAAGATGATATATATATATATATATATATCCTTTTAGATGTGAATGATTCAACGTGAAGCTATTTCATGAGATTTTCTCATGTATGTTTTGACGGCTCGACGACATTACCACTGCGAAGGGTTGCTGTTTTTATTTTTATATTTCATCTGGGGAGAGTTGAATATTCAATCTGTTTTTGAGTAGGACTTTAAACTATTCGTTGCTATCGTCTCTAATAGCAATTTTAATTATTCATATCTCTGTAAAAAACGACTAGGCATATTGCACCTGCGCTACAAACTTTATCCAACTCACGGCTTCTGCCTTGACGCCTTGAAGGAATCGTCCACGGGGGAGGCTGTCAATTCTTGATTATACCAGATTAATGGGATAACGGTACACTTCACACGAATGTGTCCTACCGTAACGTAAGACTCAGTAATGAAAAATATTTTTTTTTGTTCTGACAACAATGGAAGGCTAGAGAAAAGCCTATCCATTTGCCCCTTGAATACGTACTGTGTCATTCACAATCAGGGATGTCTGCAGATTCGACCGTTTACACCCGGTATTGTGAAACGTTTTGAAAAGAGTTAAAATATCTTTTTTTTTATTTAATTGGTGGAACTTAATTTTATTAGATAAACTATTAGATGAATTATTATTAGATGGACAAAGTAAAATATTTCCTACGTTTCTAAGGTTTCGTAGTAGTGAACATCATACTGTGTTTTATTTATAAAAGAAAATGCAAATAAATGATCTTTGTTTTTCAACGGGAATATAAAATAATAAAAACACATTTTTTAGTATTTATTTTTTAGTATTTACGGTTTCGCTCATCGCGAGCATTATCAACTGATACGAAAAGGATGACGAAACCGGTCCTAATCAAGAAATATATTGTGGAAAAAAATGTGTTTTTATTATTTTAAATAGCATGCCTTTCCATCAAAAAGTGACAGTTAACACCTTAATAGGGAATTTAAAAATAGTATTCGATTGATGGAGAGCCATCGTAACAAATTAAACTATTACTATTATGCTTGACTTTATTTATTTATTTTTCACAATTTGTTTAATTTTCGGTTATTTTTTTGAATAAAAATCTGCTTTTCTGAAAGGCTAATGCCGCTACTCTTATTTCTTTGATAACGGGCGTAGATTTTTCGATGATGTTGTTTTTTTTACAAAAAAGACGATTTTTTTAATTTCGTTTAATCCATGTTATTTTTCATTCAATAGCCAAGCTTGTCGTCACTGTTTTTAACGTTCATAACTCTAAGTATGCAATGTATAGCTACGTTGTGTTTATATATTACATCATGAAAAGAAACTGTGTTTGTCGAAAAATTGCCTCGTAATCAAGTGTTTGAACGATATTACGGATAAAGATATAATATTATAATAATTGTTTTAAGATTTAATTAAAATTTATACACCATCGTACCGGGATTGTGATATTCCGATTTGAACGAAACACATCTCTAGTCCCGACAATCTATGTCACGGTGTGTCACGTATGTCGCGGTCTGTCACGGCGGCGTCATACGAGTTACAATAATATACTCGCGTCACTCACTCATTCATTCATTCGATTTTCTTTTGTTTCCCCGCTGTCGAATGTCACACGCATGTCACTTAAAACTTGCGAGTAGTTCGTCACGGGACCCGGGGGGTGTTATGAACTTCTATCTCGCGTGGCATATTATGTGATATTTTATTGCCTATTGCTTTTTACGTATACTATCGTTGTTCAACTGTCATTCTAAAAAGGGAATGTACCGTTTTGTATTAAGAATATTACTTTCGCACAAATCCAACCGTGCAATTAAAAGTTGCTGTCAACGCGAGGGATATTGGATTGTTTGTTAAGTGATATGATTCATTCAGAGAACGAGGAAATATTAAATACAATTATTATTAAACAATAATTGTGAATAATTTGCTATTATGTGTTAATAACATTCACTTTTTGAAGGTGAGGCAATTTTGAAAAATAAAAACATATTTTTAGGACTATTTCCGCAATATGTTTTGTGATCAGGACCATACTTATTTAGATACAGGCTATTTTGATTATAAAAATTCCTTACTCGTTAACACGGTGAAAAAAATAGCAATGTATTTTAGTTCTACAAAATTATTTTTTTAAATTTTTATTTCGTTATTCTTGCTAATGAGTTTTTCATGATTATCTTTGAACTCTTAATGTATTTTTGATTTCAATTCACTTTGATTGCAAATTATCGCTAAGAGGTATTGTAACATTTTTTTTTTTGTAAACTATTTTAATTCATTTGGATGTATATTATATGATTGCTTGAAAATTCTTTTCGCAAGTCAAGTACCAACCTCAAAATTTTGTATATACAGTCTTGTTTGTTATTTGTATTCTATCAGTTGATAATGCTCACGATGTGAAATACCGATCCTGATCATAAAAAATATCGTAAACATTATTAATAAATATGTTTTTATTATTTAAAATATCATTTCAAAATGTCATCAAGAAGTGTCAGTTAAATCTTAATAATCCAAATTAAAAAGTGCTTTTTATACTGTTCATGAAAGGATATGCAGATATATTATATCTTTTCAATTATTCTAGCGTCGTAAATTTGTTGCATATTTAAAATATACTACTCTCAAGTACTGTAAGAAAGTTAATAAACTCAAATAGCAGTATTAATAACCCGTTATAATAAATGCATTCAAATTTAATGAATATGTGTAATTAAGTGAGTCCTTGTATAGTGTAAACGGGGTTATGAGTTAATGTTTATTTAAGAGATTGTTACCTCGATTTTACCTATAAATTTCCGATTGTTCGAAAGCGTTAAAACCCTAATTACAATGATATAGGCGTACTGAAATTGTAATCTATACATTTTATCTAAATAGAATATTAGATATATATACAATGCGAAACTGAATATAAACTTTTTAGTCACGTTATAGATATTCCAACATCAAATAATTAAGTTGTTTAAAAACAAGAATAATCATTGTTAACCTTCTAATATTTTTCGGTGTCAACTCCTAATAGTCGCACTCAGTGAATTTGAAATAAGGAATTATCAAAAGAAGTCATCTATTTTAACATGAGTTTTATTTGAGCTGTTGCAAAGACACGATAATGGTGTACCCGGGCCATAAAAACACAAACATACCCGAAGGTAGAGAATTTGAAATTCTATTTTCTGTAACCATCGCAGAAATAATAATAAAAAAAAACTGTACGCCCGTCTAAAAGAGAGACATATGTCACGTATCACAAACTGTATTGGTGTATCGGTAGAATTTCATTTTTACCGGCACGCGTCTCAGTTGGAAATATACGTTTCGCCGTGCGACAGGAGTAAACAGCAAGGTGGCGACAAACTCGCCCTCTTGGCGATGCTAACTTCGTAATAAAAATTCGCCCCCCCGACCCTCTGAGAATGGCTGTATGCGCTCCATGTGAATAGTAATTTCTCGTATCGCTTGATTCGTAATTATTTTATTAATCGTTTAGACTCTCAAATGGCTCGGTAATCGGTTTACATTCCCATATATCCGGGTAATAGAGCGTGTGTTTTTATACCCCCGGGGAGAGTTCAAGAAATTCTACATACCGCCGTTCATTTTTAAATTGAGCAAGTCGTTTGTGCTTTTTGTTACTGTACCTGGTCTTCCTACAATGACTACGAAACTGCTTGGCTCAATATATTGGAACCTATTTTTTATTTCTCTATGTTTACTCCGCATATATTCACACAGTTTTTATGCACGGTAGTTTCGCCCGGAACTTATCGCCCGTGAGTTAAGAGGATTCAGTGTGTACACTTCGTATATGAATTATGTATTTTGATTTGAATTATATAAGAAAACTTGGTACAGTAACAAGGATCACGATCTGTTTTAGGGAATGTTAAACCAGGGCTGTGGAGTCGTTATAAAACACGAATCCGACGGAAACAAGTTTAATTTTGGCAGGTTTTTCCCATTTATGTGCGTTAAAAAGCAGTTCCGCAACTAAAATTTATTCCCGTGTAAATTTTGTTACAAAATGAAAATAATCAACGTTTTTGGGTTCCTTCAATTTTTCGAACGATTTGTGGGTTTGCGTTCAAATGTATCGAAATCTTTTACATACAAAGAGAGCGAGTTTCCAACTACTATTCCTTTTTCTATTGAATATTTGCATCGAAGATTAATATCGTAAAACAACTTTTATTGAAAACAGCAACGACGCAAGATTGCAAAATATGATTAGTTGATGCTAAAAATATCATAATTTTCGTGTACAAAATAATTTTTGTTATGAAGTAATGACTGCTTTGACGTGTGATTGTGTTCATAAGTTGAATTAAAATCTATTAACTTAAAAACTATACTGAAATAATATTTGAAATATTTGGTGCTAGGAATTTTTAAGCGGCTCAGTAGAGAACAGACTCAAAGTCGATACGTACCAAATCGAATGCGGATATGTTAAAAAAACATGAAGCAAATTGATTACTAGACATTTTAACCTTTGCTTAAGAGCTTTAGTCCTGTTGGACTGGAGTTAGGTTGGTTCGATAACTACTCGGCGCTCGTTGATGGTTGCTCAATGTTATTGGCTCTAATATTGTGGCGTAAAACGTCGCGACGATTGTGACCCGCGGCGGTCGCTGAATGAGAGAACCCTCGCGCGAATTATCCGCTGGGGTGACTCGAACCGCGGCTCTTACTCCCCGGTTAGGGTTGAAATGCATTTTTTTATTATTATTTTTATTCGTTCTACCCCGGCGAAGATATGAAGCAGTGATGGAAAATTTTGACATGGAATATATTATTAATTCGTTACTTAAATTGTTTTTGAACATTCTTTCAACTATCCAAGAATGGTATAAAATGCCATGTTATTATAATTCAATAGTCTTACTTCATATTGAATTTAGTTGAAAACTTTATCATGTATATTCTATGTCTCTCTTTAAAATCAAAATCAAAATGATTCATAATATAATTCAGTAAACTTCAAGCCTCATACCCTAACATAGACTTCCAAATTTTCCAAAAAATAATTGAATGATAAGTTTGTCTGTCTATTCGTTTTTTTTTTTTTGAAGCTGCGATTTTACTCGCGACTATTTTTCTCTGCGGTGAATTGTCGTCCTCATCGGTTCCTCTAAGTTAGCAACTATACATTTATTCACAAATTCCGCTGCCCTTTAAAATATGATGATAATATGACTATCCATAGAACATAGTCGGCAGAACTAGGGGAAAAAGTGATGACCTGTCACATTATTAATTCTGTGTTTAACATTAATTTCACATGGGAGACTATAATATCACAAATCCTTCGTACTATAAATAATTAATGCAATATCTTTGAATTTGCAGACTGCCTTCTAATTTGGTAATCAGATATTATAAAGAGGTCATAAATAGAGAAATTTGTGTAGAATTCGACAAAATAGCTTCTTCGTTACACCAGGAGCCTACCAAGTGCATAATCTGCCATTATGCGCGTGTTACCTAATAATATCAAAATGATGATATTCTTAAACATTGAAATATACTTGTTGACTAGCGTTATTTTTTTAGCAAATTTTATTTTCGGCTTCATCAATAAAATAGTTATATGCTTAGATTTCGATTCTATTGCCAATGGTTCGCGTCCGCTGCCTGCCGAATGGGGTTGTGACGTACAACATTTGTACTTTTAATATCTCTCCGACTGTCGTGTTTATGCTCTCCTAATGGGATTTAAACAAATTACGTTGTTTGACTAAACAAGTCTACTCGATAATGAATATTTATTGCCAATATAAATTTGTTCGCTAATGGATGAAAAGGATTTAGATTTTAAGCTCTCGTATGACGGGTTCGCGCTAAATTATTGACACCCCCTTTTGTCCCCCGGCTCCAACTTACTACGCTACAATTCCGTTTATAATAAGTAGCGATATACTTTTACCAAGCAAGTTTCAAGGAAGTTATTAATGATTTTATTTATAAGTAAAACAGTTTTAGCGTGTAAACTGTCGTTCCTCGGTGGAAAGGCATTATATTTACATAAATAAAACACAAGTTTTACTCACTTTTAAGGTGTTAACTGTCACTTCTTGATGGAAAGGCATGTTTAAAAAAACAAGTTTTAGTGTCTACTATTAGCAGAATTTTATAAATACGATAAAGACCGGTTTCGCTCCAAACGAGCTTTATCAATTTATCGATACCAGGCTTTAAAAAAAGCTGAAAAAGTAAATTATATATTTTGTATAAACTATACTTCTGATAAAGGCGTATATCTTATAAATTTTGTAGGACTAAAATACATTGAATTTGAAATGTTACATTTTTGTACGATTCCACATGTTTTATCACTAACGACCCGGGTTTCATCTTTCGGCATCTTCAGGAATTCTCTCACACGGATGCAACAGAACTGACACATTCAATCAAATTTGATATTGAAATTCCAAAAGCACTTTCAGTCGATATCATATATTATAAATACATTGCTTTTTTTTCACCGTGTAAAATATGGATACTGAGCCATTTTGTAAATAATTTAAATATAAATTTTAATTTATAAAATCGTGGGTCATCCTATTTCTTGAGTTGGTTGATCACTTACAGAAAATATCATTGAATTTCCAGTTTCATAGTATTTTGCGTAATTTTGTTTTTACTGCCTCAAAAGAATATACAGGTTATCCTCGACTTACGACCGAGACGCGTTCTTGGACTTGGGTCGCAAGTCGAATTTCATACAAAATATGTATGTACAGTGGAACCTTGATCAACCAACCGTTCTCGCATTATACGTTTTCCCGGATGGAACGCTTATTTTTTATAGTCCCGTCAAACTCCCATAAGAACAATGTTAAATAATCCCGCGTTTCCCGATTCCCCGATTTTGGTCCCGTCTCAAATATTATCCCGATTGACCGTTTTTATTGCATATTTCTCCGTATCTCGGCAAGCAAGTTTTGTTTGATTTTTTGAGTTGAAATCCACCACACGCGTATTATTGTTTATGATGCAAATGTAGAGTTGTTTATAATTCATGGTAATAATGATTCCTGTACTTACAAACTTATAGTCAGAAGTTTAGTAACAAGTCTTTGTTCCGATTAAAGTGCAAAATAACAAAGAAGCAAACTAACATAAAGGACTTTTTTAAAAAATAAATTTTATATACAGTATGTAAAATTAACCAATAAATAAATATTTTTTACGATTCTACTTGTTTATTATTATTTAAAGCTTTCCCGCATTTACCGTTATTTTTTCAGGGTCCCTTGGAAAACGTAAAATCGAGGTTTCACTGTACTACATATTATAATAAAACATGAATATTTATTTATATATTTTTATTGTTAAATTTATATTTATTTCTTTATACAAAATTAAGTATTTAATTCATTAATATTTAAAATCTTTCATCATCTCTACTTATATGAGTACAATCCATTGGCTCATCATCAGCACTGGAAGAAGAAGCAGTAGTAGTCTTTTTAAAAAAAACATATCCAATTTTAGTCGAGTTGTTTGTTGGTTTTTTCCGCTTTTTTTAAGTTTTAAAAAAATACTTTTTTTGGTCGTAAGTACGAACGGTCGTAAGTCGAAGGATACCTGTACTCGACTTGATTAAAACGAAGCTAAACTCAATTTGCTAAATCCTTGTTATTTGAAATAACAAAAAAATATATTTACATTTCACGGTCTCCTGACCACGTCCACACATCTGAGCGGCCATCTCGCAGATCAGGGTTCGTGTCGCGGCGCCGGTCATAAAAATTCTACGACCCCTTCGTTCGCTCATTAATAATAAATTTGGTCGCCGTGACCCTGCATCGGCGACACGCCGCTACGTGTTCGTATTTATTTTTATTTCGGCCTGGCAGACCATCCACTTCTCTCTCGTATGCATGATGAATTTTGTTGAATTTACTTTGCACCTGCGGCTGCAATAGGGATACTACCAGCATTGTGCTGATGCTGATCTGAGGAAAAATATTTTTTTACGCGGAAGATGGGGGCTAAGCCTCGATGGTACCGCAATCCAAGCCCAAGATAAAATAAACCATGATTCACACACATTTCAGAGTACGAGTATTTTTACAAAATATTTGGCGAACGAAACACCGTAAATCTAGTAGCGAAATGTGTGTCTGAATCAATTTCAATAAGTACTGATTCGATAATAATATCATTTTAATATTCTTTTCTTAACACGGTGAAAAAAATAGCAATTTATTTAGTTCTACAAAATTATTTTAAAAAAATATAGTTGATAGCTATTTCGGCTCACACCATCGTCAGAACTATGCTTAAACTAATATATATATATATATAGTTGTGTATAAAAGGTACACAATACATCTTCTCTCCTGTTTTAACGGTCTGGCTTGTTTCTTTCTCGCAATAAAATATTTTTTTTCAAAAATTGTAAATGAAACTAAAAAATGCGGCTATGACAATAAGTTACATACATGTGGCACGAAATGGTCCATTACGGAAGCAAATCAGACCCCTTACCCCCCCCCCCCCGTAGAGCGCTTTAGTCAATGGGTTAAACTATATATTAGTTTGTTCGTTAAGAATCCTTTGTGATTTGTGATCATCATTGTGTCATGATGTGAGCAAACTGTTAATATGGACGGGTGAAATTTGCAAGGGAAAGCTTAAACGATTTATATTTAAAAAATTGTCGTTGTAAGAAACATCCAAGTATTGTATTGTGTTCACCCACCGTGAGTGATCCAATTAAACTCATTAACCCATTGAATCAGAGACTTTTTCGTTAAATGATTAATTACCAAATCTAGGCTCAATATAACAATGCCCGACAATATCAGTGCGAAACGATACGACATATTCGATGCTATATAACCCGCCATTGAAATCTTATTTTACGCAATGATTGCTTTATATCGTTAATATGGAATAACGCTAGCAAATACGCTGCAATTTATGTATACGACATGGGAACTTTTCGAGTGTAAACTTCTTTTGCATGCGTTAGCTTTAAAAGCATGTAACTGCCAATCCGCATATAAAAAAAAAAAATCTGAACACAATGCCGTTGAAATCTTAACCAACCCCCTGCCGAATCACATAAATATATTTCATCACTGTTATAAATATTTTTTTATTTATTGAGTTAAGAAAATTTACGAAGATTACTAGGACGGATCAGGCTATATTACAATACAAAAATCAATTTATTCACAGAAGTTTTTACTTGACATGGAAGCTTTTCGAGACACAATATCTATATACGTGATTAGGTTAACATCCTACAATATAAGTATATGTTACCTTATATATTATTTGTTCTTAAAATATTTGTTTGGTATTCCTCAAAAATACTTTTTTTCTTTATATGTGTAGCTGCTAAATCTTTAATCTTTTCTAAGTTAAAAAACTATATGTCATTCAATTTTTGGCCAACTCGAAAGCGAAACAACTGTTTTCGGAAAGACACCGCAATACTCTATTGAAAGCTACAACGTCATCTTAAATATCGAATTGTAGTTCGGTGATATTTGAGGCTTGTAAGATATTTCAATTATTGTCTTTCTTTATCTTAGTATTCTTATTAAACATAGAAGCACTGAAGAATATCATAATATATTGACTGAATTGGCATTCACTTGGTAGAACTCCATTATAACACGGTGAAAAAATAGCAATGTATTTCAGTTCTACAAAATTATTTTTAACAAATATGGTTGATAGCTATTTCGGCTCACGCCATCGTCAGAACTACGTTCAGATAGTTCTGACGATGGCGTGAGCCGAAATAGCTATCAACCATATTTGTTAAAAATAATTTTGTAGAACTGAAATACATTGCTATTTTTTCATCGTGTTAATATCATAATATGTCAATTGTGGGATCTTTTGATGCTTTATAAATAAAGGGAAAAAATTAAATTTCTAATAGTATGTATTTTTCTTTTATTTCAGGTAAGAATCTACTCATCTGAATATGATATTATACATAGTTGGCGATTTTCGGTGAACAGACTTTGTCGGTGAATATTATTACATGTCGAACATGGATTTCGTTTGCTCTCTTACGTAGATCGATGTGTATAAACTAAATCTCCGTTGGACAAATACGATTATTAGGTAAAACCAAACAAAATTTGACTGTTTATTTTTCTAAATTAATATATACACACTAACTTACTGTAGAAGAGCATGTGTCTCATCTGGAGCATGTTTCATGAAAATATTAGAAAATAAAGGACGCCCGTGGAGCTCATCTCGGCATATGTTTTTCGAGAAAGAATGTTCAGAGTTAAAATAAATAGTTTGAATAAAAACGTTAAAATAGATTGAAAAATGTATTTACGCAATTGACAATATTGAAGTAATAGTATTTCGATAACAGCGACGCACGTTTGCTAAAAACATTTTGTTTTCATCTGCTTAGCATTTTATTTTACATTACCGATTCTCGTATGACTAAAATATTATAGTTTTATGAATGATTTTATTTACGGTTATGTCTCATCCTGAATACCGCTAAACCTAACCCAGTGACCCGTACTGATAACGATGACATTGTGGCTCAATGAAATATATTCTCGGTCACCCAAGTTTTTTTTTTATTACGTCAGTTTGTGTGGTGACTGTCGATATGAGGAGTGATTTATTATCGCAATTGCAATGGACGAATAGTGCAATGCGTTGCGTAATGTCATGTCAAGCATATATTTTGAAATCGTAAAAACTATGATATTTCGTGGTATATGTGTAACGTCTTGTAACTTTTTGACTGTGGCTTGGTGCATTTTTGCTGTCAATTTCACGTTAAATGTCAATTTCTGGTGGTAAGGCATTTTATTTAAATAAATATTATAAAACACGTAAGCGAAATCGGCTCTCATAGGCGAAGTTGAGACGGTTGACCGTAGCGTGAACTTAACTTTTAACGTTCAATTGATTTATACGTAATATTTTACTGGACGAACATATCACTACTGGCTTTTCTTCTATTTTTTTGATTAATACTGATATAAGTGATAAGCGACAAAAATACGACCAATTGCTTTTCCTATACCGGAACAGCGAATCAAGTATACGTAAAAAAAAAATATAGATTGAATTGGCATTTACTTCGTAGAACTCCGTTACAACACGGTGAAAAATAGCAATGTATTTAAGTTCCACAATTTTTTTTATAATATATATATATAGTTCCGACGATGGCGTGAGCCGAAATAGCTATCAACTTTATCTTATAAAAAATTTGTAGTACTATAATACATTGCTAATTTTCACCGTGTTGTAAAAAAAATACTTGAAAATTCAAAATCCTTGGCATTTGCATAAACAGCTAATTTTTATTATTATCTTGAGCAAATCATAATTTTGAATTAATGTATTGTATACAAAGGCTAATTCATAAATTCCTAAACCTGCAAAGTAATATTGATATAAATCCTTGCAGATTCAAAAAAATTATGTTATGTAGTGCTTCATCGATTACATGTCTATTTCTATGTCTATCGGTCTTTATACCGAAATATGTAAATAATATAATATGTTGTCTGCTATAATTGCATCGCATGTATGTGTGCTGTGATTTAATAAAACACTTATAATTTACTAACAAAATAAAAATGGCACAGGAAAACCCTATCGGTTTAAATATATCATCATATTTTTATTCTGCTTTCTTCGATTTGTAAAGGGTTACTCGAAAAGCAATGATCATGCCGCTTATAAATATAAATATGATCGTATAATAATCATAAGGGGGTTGTATAATAGATCCCAGTTGGGATCTATTAAGGGTTGATTGATGATAATAACCGTTACTCATTGAGTATTATCCTACGGAAAAAGTATTCAATCAATGCCTAATTCTTGATTGTATTTAATGCAACTTTACTTCGGGATCGTCTTGTTATTAAGCTGAAAACTATATTCTTATTTACATATAAATCGATGTGATTTGGCAATAAAATGTTGAGGCGGCAAATTTTTTGATTGACCGACCAGAAAAGTTGTTTTTTTTTTCCTTAAATTATCGCTCCAAATGTTGCTGTAAGCTCAATATATAGTTGCTTAATCGAGCTTACATCATATTAAAGTGTTCTACGAAAACTTATTTTTACTCAGTCGCCCACATAAAAAGAAGATTACTATCGCATTTATTAACGTAATCACCTTATTTACTGAGTGTAAATTATTCGTTTAACTGTCGTCCATTCTTCTTCACAATAATTATAGCAAATAAAATCCTTTACATGTTCGTGTTCTATTGTTATGAATATTATTGTCATGAATATTTTTTTTTTTATAAATATAAAAATCTTCTCGTAAGTCTCGTATGACTTAAGATAATAGAGTGTATTCCGAAATTTATACTAAAAAAGGAAAAAAAGAATTTGTGAATCTTCTTATTAAAAAAGTCGATGTTGTCCACTATCCATAGTTGAGGGGCGGGTGTTGTTATCGCTACTTTCGCTTTAAGGATCCACAGGAAACGGAATTCATGCTTTTGAACACGAATCTTTGAAACCATTCGTGCTGATACTCAAACCCGTGAACACCGTGACCGAAACGACAGTCAATTCGACGCCTTTTTTGGCAGGATCGTAATGCTCTTCAACAGCAATAGTAAACAAATTTCATTTCTGGGTTACATATGTTACATACATTCGCAGGAATAACGATTGGAAAGATAAATAAATTGTTCTTTCAAGGCTTATATTTCATCAGTTAATAATACTCACAGTGGGAAAAACCGGTCCTAATTATAACATTTTAAAGTATGGAAGTAGTAATTAAAGATTGTGTCGTATATTTTTACAAAATAATCATATTTATATAAACGTTGTCTATTTTTCTCATCGGACAACTTCACCATTAAACAGCAATTATATCTAAAACAGCTGTTGGTTTAAATCGTTGTGTTTGGCTTACCTACAGGTTGGTATTCAGGTTTAGACCACTCATAATAACCACCCTTGCAGTGCTTTGAAACCGAATTATTAAATTTATTATTCCGTTGTATGTTTCACTACTAAAGGGAACTAATATTATCCCTCAGTCGAAATGACGCGAATTGTAAACCTTTTTGGCGTAAATATTGAATAGGTAGTAAAAATAATATATTTTTTATGGTTAGTATAATTGATTTACATTTTTTGATATCTATTCATAAGATGTATGTAATATGTCATATACAATACATATGAGAAAGATTCGATCAAAATCTTGACTTAAACAATCTTGACAATATTATAGTTTTTTAGTTTTTTTTTTGTATATACCATTTTCTTTTGAGTCATTTAAAGTTAGATAACGAAAGTCTATGTTAACTTAATGATCATAGTATTGCCAATATAATATTTTCATGAGCTGATTATATGAGGTAATACATTTTTATCGGTTTTGTTGACTTATACTTGTGTTACATAAGAATCGCTATCTCAACATTTCTCTCTTTCTTTATTTTTATGTGTGCATAAATTGTTGTAGAATGTTTATAATGACATTTTTTATTGATGCGCTTCAGCAAATTAAATCTTATAGTCTATGATGGGTACACGAGTATAACTCATGGTCATTTGACGCTATGTATGAAACAAATATACAAAACATAGGAATGCTTTAGTGGTACAAACGATATACGTTGCAGATGCTGTATAAAATACATTTATGCCTGTATAAATTTAGCTTGTACACAGAAATGCATTTGATATTTTTAGATATCAACAAACTGCTGATAATAATGGTGCAAATGACAATCTACAGGAGAGTGTAAATATTATTCCTGTATCTTCACGCTTTCTATCACACGGATGCAACAGAACTGACGCACAATTAACAGTTAGCATCGACTATATACCAAAGGTATTAATTACAGGAAAAAACAGACCCCAAGGCAAGAACTAAATGGCAATTAACATATATATAGTTAATATGATACGGACTAACTAAACTAAATTAATTGCTATTTTTTTCACCGAGTGGATTGGAAAATGGTAACGTTATAATGAAATAAAAAAAATTGTTTAATTATTTGATGGTAAGTTCACAATTGCATTTTGAGAAAAAAAAATTGTTGTTTTAGTTGATCATTTGAAATTGCTTTTACTCTCGATTCTAAAACTGTGAAAAAAAAATGTTTGTAAATTTCATGTTTCTTTTGAAGTAATTTGAAATTTTTTATAGATCTCAGTCACTCGCTGTTGCATGTAGCCGCGGGTTTGTCTTGATTATATCTTTTAGGCGATATGCTTAGTTTAAAAAAATGTTTGCGACGGCTGCCCGTACATAAAACGCCAGACCGAAGTATCACTGCAACAATGGCCGTGTAATTGTGAATGCAGTTTGAAACGCATTGCGTATTGTGCACCACTCAATGAATTGATAAAGCGAGATCGACTGAATACGCCCGTCCGCCAGCCTGTGTGTGCGCCACAACGGCCATGATCTCGGTTTTGATAATACCCTTGATGTGTTCAGAGTTTATTTTATTGTGATGTCAGGGATGCCACAAATATGTGCCGGATGAACATAGTCGTACAAATCATCAACACACAAACAAAAAAGAGCCAAGCAAAGATGGCATATATTATATTATACAAATAGGGCTAAAACAGGACTAACATAGTTAACCAAACGCGTGCGCTATTATTGATTATTGTTTTAGCGATCGCACGACTGGCAGAGGGAATGCTCGCACACCTGGAAGAGTTCGGGGTATGAAAAATTACTTTATCAGCCAATTTTAAGTAAACAGGGCTAATTAGTTCAACACCTTTATAAAAAAAAAACTCCCTAATCCTCCTTTGCTATATCCATTACGCAAGGTTAGTTCAATTGATAACGACAAGATCTTACAAAAGAATATCTGATATTTAACGCCATCATACTGCACTCATTTTAAATGCGTATGTATCTCTTAATATATATATTTTTTTAATTACATTTCAATGATATTTGATTACCGTGAAAAAAATTCTTAAAAAATTCATTACACTATATTGATTAAAAGATTATCTTTTCATAATTCCGAATACCAAAATTTATTTAAAATTTTTCAGAAGTATGTTATATTAAGCTCCTAATCTGAGAGTCGGTTTATATTGTGTCAATAATCTTGTATATAAGCGATGCAAACTGGTTTCTGTCTGTCAGTTATGTTGCATCCGTGTGATAGTTTGCCTGAAGATGTCGTCAGGCGAAATAAGGGTCGTGATTGACAAATCGTGTGAAATTGCACACATTTTCATGGAGCACCGTTAATCGTACAAATCGTACATAAATCAGATTGATTCGTATTATATCCCAAGTTAACATTGCATGCCGATATCGTGTACCATTGTGAAAAGAATTCGAATGGACAAATCGTGGTGAACTATTTCAATTGAGAATAATAACACCTAAAATATCGTGTGTGTAAAGTAGCCATAAAATCTGTGGCAACCCTGCATCAACAGGACCAATCATAACAATACTAGATTCGCTGTGTGCCGAGGAACGATACTCCCTGACACGGTACGTGGATCACAATCTAGGCGTTTTGTTTAGTTTTTTTTAATGTTTATCCTTTCAGATATAGGGGCTCTATTTACGAGAGGGGACATCATCAATTATTGGACAGAGTATCAGAAATGCCACATCAATCCCAACATTATCAATCAAGTCCTTAAGTACAGTAACGATTATATTCGTCCGGTTTTAGATAATTCACTTGTGAACACGCTCTTGGTATTGCAGATATCTTGGTGGACATTTCAGCTTCTTATTAATTTATTTACAATCATGTTTATTCTTTCAAAATACTACTTAATTACTTCGTTATACCAGGATTATCGAACATTTACATTTATATCTTCGTCGGAATTTTACACGAATCACGAAAAGAATAATATATTTTGATGCAAATTTCGAGTCTCTTTAATTCTTCAAAGTTTACTACTGTTTATTTAATTTAAATTTTGTGTTTGACACTACTAATCTTCTTATATAGTTTATTAAAACATTTTTTATTTCCAAAACGATTGTTAAATATTTTATCTTTATTGTTGTTTTTCTTATGACCGCATAAAAACTAAATAAACCAAACACATTTTGCTGTATAATTTCCACAACCTTTTAACATAATGCTTAAGAGGGGCTTCGCTGGTATGTTTTCAGCGATAAGCGAAAGCTAAGCCGATCTATCAATTGATAATCTTCGCAATGAGCGAAACTGATCGTAATCACAATATTATTAAGTTTTGGAAATATTACTGAAAGATATGTTGCTGAAAATGCTTTTCACCAAGAAGCGACTGAAAATATCCTAATTATTTTAAACATGGTTATTTTTTGCTTATTTATATAGTAAATAAATAATTTACTTTTTAGTAATTGTAATATTTTATGGATTAGTTATTAAAGGATATGTTGGTGGTGACAATAGTTATATATCTATTCGAAGGCAAGAGTATTAGTTTGGAGGGACGATATTGTCATGATTTTTTTACTTAAATTACTATACTATATTTTTTACTTATCTGAAATAATATACAAATCCGTGTGATAGAATGTCTGAAAATGCCGAAAAGCGAATCCTGGGCCGTGAGTGACAAAACATGTGGAAATGTTTCAACATTTATAACTTAATATTAGGAGTCCAACAAGCACCCTCAGTCGGTATCATAAATTATACTTTCATAAAAGCTTTAGTGAGGAAGATGGCATTGTGTAATGAGAATGAACGCGTGATGCTCAAACGTACTGCAATACGGTTTGTTCTGTAGATTTTATCCTCGACCCCTTAAGTATGCTCTTGCTTTTAATAATCCATCGCGTTAATCAGCATGGTTTCTCCGCCGCTGTTAATCCACGTGATGATGATGATGGCGGAGTGACTCGTCGAATTGTGATTTTTTGATAGTCATCGCTAGCGGCATGTTCGCCAGCTTTATGCACAGAATAAATAATGCAATAAGTAGAAAGCGATAAATTTTACACATAAGTTAGGCGTTTTATTCGAATCAACATTTCAATGACGTGCGTGTGAGAGGTATAATTTGTAATATCTCAAATTTGAACCATTACAATTTTGTAAATTAATTTATTTAGGCATTCAATTACACACACAATATCGAAAATGTTAATTAGTAAGTTTTATATAATATCTTTGAAATGAATACATATGTGTGCAACAAACCTAAGAATTGTATTGATTCCGGGTTGAATTCGTTTTGACTTGTAAATATATGAATTGGGAAAAATATTCTGTTTTCATTATTCATGTATTGATAAAATTCCATTGGTCGATTTCTTAAAATATATTATTTTCCATCCTAATGAGCATTGTCGCTAGGGCTAGCATCTTTCTCGGATTGGTCGGGATTGAATTTTAAACTGTTAGGGAATTTCAGAGATAATTTTCAACCAGTATAGCTTACATCGGCAACATCAAGAATGAGCTAAAAGAAATGCTATGGGAAAAATAATATGTATATATATTAATACGAGTATGTATACAGAAAGGCTCGTATGATAATTAAATTAAAAAAGGATATTAACTTTATTTTTTTCTAGGAAAACTGGGTATTCCATGTTGAGTAATTTTTCAGTAGAGATTATTGAAATTATATACATATTAGATCCAGATTAGGGGCATAAATCCAATTATTATATTGGTCCATGTTTGCCTTATGCACCACGTATTGTAACCGTGGTAATTTCCCATATCTATATGTATATATAGATAATTTATCTAAGCGGAAGTTCCTAGAGAATTACTTGTTACTCAGTCGCTCGAATATCTCTTTCCGAGAGAGGAAATTAAAAAGAAATGGGTAGGACAGGACTACTTCACTAATCGTTCTCGCTTCACCCCGTCTTCACGATCGGGTGATGTAATTATTTTTGTTAGATACATTTCTACAGTATATATATATACATGTATATGAAAATTCAATAGCTTATCTACATAATATTTTATATATAGGTAAGCTATTGAAATTTAAAAATATATTTGAAAACAATGACGTGATTCTACCTAAAATATATGATTACCAATTGGCAACCCTAGGGTGATTGAAATACACTTCGTAGAAGATACTTGCGGTATAAAGATTCTCCATATAGCAAAAAAAAAATGTATGTCACGAAGAATAATGACGCGAAAAGAAGAATTTACAGAGAAATCTATTCATATGTTCTACTTGTGATAAATCGAAAATAGCTTAGTTTTCTTGTCGATACATTACGACGAGTTTTATTCTGTATTCCACCACTAAAAAAAACGACTAAACATACCAGTTATTTCACTTAATATGTATGAGTATTCTATATCATTTTATTTTATATGTATGCTGTGTTTCCTAGTATTGTTTATTTGTTTTACTTAACAGTAAGTCAGTTTTTTTTCGATGTAAGTAAAAACAAATATTACAAAAATAATAAAGGAGTGGTTTTCATTGAATTATTTAGCAAATGCATAATTATGATACGAATAATCGGAAATAAAAGTCAAATTTCGTTTTTATATTTCTCGCTGTATTAAATTTCTTCCGTGGTTGTTAAATTAGATAAAAAAAAATGGAAGCGATTATCTGCAAAAACATTGATGAATTAAAAATAATTATTTTATTATGTACCATAAATAATTACTGGTATCGTGGAACACCGACACTAAACGTCCCAGTTATTATGCGATACTAATCCGTAAAGTCTTTTTTTAATTCGTTTCAAATGAATTTGCTTATCATTATTTATTATTTTTTAAATCGCAATTAGTGCCCTCTTTATATATATGTTTGTCAGGGTAATTATATAATTACACCCACCCCTTGTCGATAATTATTTTAAGTGATACACGTCACTGGCCGCGAGTTCCACTTTCTAACGGTCCCGTCATCATTCATTGCGTTCCCCATATCTCACCCACTACCCCCTCGCGCTTATTTTATTTATTGATTTTTTTCTACGCTCGCTTGTGTTATGTTTACCCTATTTATCTATGTGTACGTACAGCCACTGGTGACGACGCCTTGCTGCAGCAGGGGTCACCAACGTCTCACAGCTTACTATAGTATTGAAGATCAGAAGAGATGTCATTTCGGAAATACGCAAACGTAAAATCATCGCTTTAGTGAATACAAATATTGCTAATGGCTGTTTAGTAAGATTAGTAAAATATTTTGTTCTGATTTTGGTCTCCAATAGAGCTGTTTATCTAATTCTATTATCACACCTCTTTCCCTGATAGTAAAATACAGAAAATGGATGCTCTCTCAACACTTACATTTGATTTTAATTTATGATATCGACTGAAGGTGCTTGATGGAATTTAAATATCAAAATTGAAGTGTTACAATTTTGTACGATTCCACATGTTTTGTCACTAACGATCCGGGTTTCGCCTTTCGGTACCTTCAGGCATTCTATCACACGGATGCAACAGAACTTACATTTGAGTGCACAGTTATGTTTTCAATACAAAACACACAGATACAATTTTACTATTTATTTCATACGCTTTCTATGAATTTCTTGAATGTAAAGTGGTGTGCCAAACAAACCCGCACTTAAAGAAAATAAAACACGATTGGAATCGATAAACGTCCACATTTTTAATGATAAATACCGGTTTGTTTGTTGATGAAGTATAAATTTATTTCTTATGTGAAAAGTATGTCTGGAAGATAAATACTGTTAAATTTTTTTCTTAATTTAAGATAATGTGTTTTAATCAGATTTTATTCAAAAGATCTCTGTTTCAGAAGAAATACAAATCAATTAAAGAGAGAAAGCAAATACATACATGTCCTTGTAATTAAATTATTTTAAATAAGAATTATTATAAAGATTCTTTCTAAATCTAAACAGACTTTCTTTTTCGGTTCATCTGTAAACTAAAAACTTGAACTTGAATTCTATATATTTTGAATGATTCAAATAGCACAATTGTATCGGCAATACTAAAATCTTTCATAATCACACTTTCATAATTTCATATAATGTTTTATTGGTTTAAGAATAATCATTTTAATATAAAATTTAAAATAACTTTACTTAAGCAAACTTTGCGATAGTCAGTCTGAAGATGGCTCTGAAAGAGGCGAAACGCGTGGTAGTTATTTCAAATTTTATATTAAAATGAACTTCCACAAAGTTACCGCCGAAACCATCGAAAATATTAATAATCATTTTCTTTGGAAACGGTTGCGGGCAACTGTCCCCCATTAAATTGATCGCTTTAAGTGGTCTAGTGTCCTATCTATACTCTTTTTGTCGCATTAATGTCTGATTTGATAGCAGAACCCCGCGTGTGCTTCTTTATTATTTATATTTTATTATTTATTTGTTGATTAATGTGTCTGGCGTAATGTACGTAAATGTGTTTGTGCATCGATAAAAACGGTAAGCCCGCAGTAACGGAAACAATTTCGATTCTGTCGCGCGGCCGTTTACATAAAAACGAATATTATTTTATGCTTTATCGCTCCCGGTGTAAGCCCTCCTTAATTTTATGCCATGGGAATTCGGGTTTCGGAATAAATAGTTGGATAATAAATAATATTGTCGCCGTCGCTTTTTTAGAATGAGAATATAATTGAACAATTTTTGGCCACCATAATGCCATTAAACATTATTCGACGCGAAGATTAAATAAAAAGCAATATAACGACCGGTCAAGTAATGCAGATGATAATTACGTTTCAATAATAAACGAATTGTTTTTATTTCGCCATTATTATGCCAAATATTCTGGTTAGTAAGTAAAACAGAAATATTCAACATTTATTTTTTGCCAACCTTTTTTTAGTAAATCAAACGTTTTGTGATTTATTTTATGTAGTTTTTACGACATTAACCTTAACCTCAACCTTCACTAATAACATTAACCTTATTAACGTTCAGGTCTTTTTGCGTTTGGCTTAATTCAAGTTTTCATTATTTGCGACACGACGGATTATAAAAATTACTTGTTTTGATTAAAACCATGCTTAGATGATTTTATAATTATTTTTTTAATTACACATAACTTTTACTCGCACATATAATTATTTTGACGACATGCACAGCCGGAAATATTTAATATTTTAATAATAATAATTTATATATCTTGGGGTAAGTGGTTTTCTGTATTTAATAACTTTGGTTTATAGACGATGCTAACTGTTTGTTGTGCGTCAATTCTGTTGCATCCGTGTGATAGAATGCCTGAAGATGCCGAGAGGCGAAACCCGGGTCATGAATGATAAAACATGTGGAATCGTACATAGTTGTAACAATTCAAATTTGATATTGAAATTCTATCAAGCACCTTCAGCGGATCATAAATTATTAAAATTTGATTACAAACATGAAAGAAAATTTCCTGTTTTTATCTTTGATTTCTCTTGTTAAAGAGAAAGTACATTTAACATGGTAGTGTAGTTTTTCACTGGCAACAATAAGGCTTACAATTTCAAGCAGCGAAAATATAGTAAACCTCTCAATGATTGTGTGGAAATGTTTCGTTTCAATGAAAGTTATGAAACTAATTTTATATCACTGAAAATTATGCGTTGGAATATATTTTTACAATGCATCATACATGTCGTCAAGAAAGACGCGTCTTATTTGCAGAATTCTCCACAAAATGTTGAATAGTGTTTTTTAGAAAATCATGTTTTTGTGGACGAACCCCTGTGATTCTAAACCACCGATATGTAATGCACAATAACAGATACTTGTAGTGAAAAGTCACCGCACTCACTTCGTGAAATGTGTCGCAACACATCCTGGATGTAATTTGAAATTAAAATTTGTCGAAAACTGCTGAATAATTCGTCGTGACACGCGCTACTGGAATATTTTTAAAACGTTTATTGGATTAATCTGATGTGTATCGTATTTTGTGTGCCGCGGCGCACGTGGCGGCCCGCCCGCCAGGGGATGACCGGCCGAATTTTACACGCTCCATCACTGCGCCGAAATTAAATTACGAAATTATCAAAATTTGGAGTTCGACAAGTTTCCGCGTAACGGTGATCATATTACTCTGGGAGAATAGGATGTGGCCTAGGGAGGGCTTGATGTGAGATGCGGTTTAATCTTTCAATTTTAATTACTCATTATTATTAGAATAAAATAACCACAATATGAAACGTCCTCTGTCAGTCTGTTCTAACAACTGTATTGATTCCGTCGGACTGGAAGACTGCTGGTGACTATTCGTAAGTTGTACTCGTCGGTCAGGTGACCTGGTAAAAATATTATATAAAAACTTAAAGTTACGTTATATATAATTAGAATCTTCAACCAATATTCATGTTGTTACATTTGTGGTTGAAATATGTTGGAAAAAAAAATATTCATATTATCCCGATTGTGCAAATCCTGGTAATCGTATACTCCAAATAAGGCACGGATATCGTGAAATGCAATTTTCGCATAATCAAGTATAGTTGTCATATTTACATTATTTTTTCGTCTAACCGTTTTATCACGCTGGGTTCCGTGGTGTAGCGGTCAACGTTAATGGCTTCGACTGCGGTTTGCAGATTCGATTAACATTATTAACGACGTTTTCCAATTTTTTTGATTTTAGTTAAATGACATGTATGTTTGTATTGCCTAGATTTGTTACCCCTAATCCGATCCAAGCGAAAAGTCATTGAGATTATCTAATCACTTATAAAAGCGATAAGCTAACCTCTAATAATTTACTACCCACATATTTTTACCTCTACTCTCTTGTAGTGGGAGAAGTGTATTAGCTAATCAAATAACGAGCAGTTATTCAGTATATCGAACTTTCGTTCAATCGAATCGAATCAATGTATGTGTGTCCGTTTGTCTTTTATGTATTACTACACCATTCATCCGATCGATACAAATCTCTTGTGTACACTTCCGCGAAGGTTTCTGACATACCACTCCTTCAAAAAATCGATGAGTAATCTAGTTTATTTTATTTTTATAAACACTTCTTCACGCTATTAACAATCCTTACTCTGAGATCGCAGCAACGCGCGACAGGTCAACTAGTGTAAAATAAATCTTAGCAAGCCTGAGAATATAAAATTGTATGTTAGTAAAACAAATGATTAAGTGAATGCGATAAGAATTTACTAATAAAAAAATTACAGATACGCAAAATATACATTATTTCTTAAATGTAATCAATAATCTAATCGAAGATATTTTCTGTCAACGACAATGAGAAATATATTTTTTTGTAACCAAAAGTTTCCGCACAAGGAATCAAACCTTTGGATACCGCAACCAATGATTGGATCCTTGAACATTCGGCTGGAAGAACGGGAATCTGAGATCTCTAGCATTTTCTCATTGTGCTAGATTGATTTCATGTGATTTTGATAAAATTCTTCTTCGGTTACGATATGCTTGAGTAATTTAAATATTTTTGGCCCGTTGACAGCGAATCCATTTTTCGTTCGTATAAATTAGTAGCGTGGGAATTAAATTATGTTTTACGCACATTTGCTGGAAAAATACCTCTTTCATTTTGTCTCGTTACCCACCCTTCAGAAAACTTAATCCTTGGCGTTTTCTTCGGTTTTGTTGCGTGCCTCGTATTCGTCCTGTCCTACCCGCTTAGCCGTGTTAATATGTAACTATTTAATTTCTCGATGCTAAGTCTGTGAAACAGGTGATACTGCTCGCGGTGGAGATCAGCGTTTGATCAATTAACTCTCCGGCCTGATTCGGATGACAGGTATGGCGGTTTCCCCTCGTTCGGAACAATTTCGTTCGGGTAAAGTCACCTTGGCTAAAAATATAACGTATTATTGTGGAAACGTATCGCGTACTCGATTGTCACTGCTGTGGAAAGGATGACGAACTGCCGCAGACGGTTCTATATTTTGACTCGTCCTAATCTCATCTCATTTTGCGAACAACTGAATACAGTATTTATGTAAATTAATATGAAGCCTGTAATGATAGGCCGGGATTGAGACGACTGAAAATTTCTGTCAGTCTAGTTAATTCCCGAGTAGTAAAGGGCATTGACTTTCTCGATTGTTTTATCAGAGATTCAATATTACTAGCTTCATGTATTTATAGTGAATGTTGGTATTTCTGTGTTTGTTGTTTTTTTCCGAATAACCTTTCTAGTAGCGATCACGCTTCATTCGGAATTTTCTGCAGAAGAATTCCGCAAAGTCAAATATTTCAAAAATTGATTCAACGGTATTATCATTCAAATCAGGCTATACTATAAAATAAAAATAGTCATCCGCGAAAGTTCTAACACTAAAAACTATTATTTCTTTGAGTATCATGCAATATTATTAAACTTTGAAATTATTTAATTAATTAAACCTAATAATAATGCTTAGTACTATTTCCACTATTTATATAAATATTAGGATTAATGAAATAGTACTAAGCGTTGTATTTGATTTTTTTTTTTGTAATAAATTAAATTAATGCCTTTCCACCAAGAAATGACAGTTGACATATTAATACTTAACGGTCCGCACATTTTCGCTAAATAACTACACAGAAATAGTATTTTTCCTATTTTGATTTTAGACCTCGTGTATATTCTTCATCCATCTATCGATAAACTTTAAAAGTAAGAATTAAAATTCATTTTAATTTTTGGTAGTATAGCTGCGCATATCCGAAGACGCCACATTGTGTGTTCCCAGATCGTAATGTTTCTTTCAAAAATGACGCCAATGTGGCGACCGCGGACCGTTAGTGTTAAAAAAATATTGCAATTAGCCCCTAGACATGATATGCATTAGCAGTGAACGAGTTAATCGATCCTGAGAGCGGGACGTATGAAAAGTCTATGGAAAAATCATTCACTAATCCTAGGACTATTTCTGGCTCATATACATTCCTAAAGCTTTCTTTTAAAATAAGCAAACCTGTTCCAAAAAATAATGACCGATGCTTTAATCCAACGTTCAGCACACTCCATAAAAAATTCTACGAAGTCATCTCGGACGACAGTTTTGAAACAAAAGCCAAAAAACTTCCACGTAATTTTCCCCCGTATAAAAATGTAAACCGACAAATCGTTACTTTCCAATCAATTAAAAACAGTGTGTGCGGCGCTTGCATCTCCCTTGTTTTTCTAGTTCACTGCATGCTGCTGCACTGTGAAATAAAACATACACAAAATGCCGAGTCATCTAAGAAACATAAGTCAAAGCGCTAATCGTCCGAAATCAGAATGCCACTGCAACCCCACGCTAGAATTCACTTATTTCACCATGCAATTTCATTATTTCGGTTTGGTCACATACTGCGTCTAGTTTGGCGGTCAGTTGCGTCATTATTGTAGTCCTATCCAACGTGGATGAGCTATGGTTACATATTTTTTTATTAAACTTATGACCGTATCATGCCGTATATACACAACGTGAACTGTTCTTTCTTAGGAAAAAAATAAACATGTAAAATAAAAGGGCCTTTTTCATACAGCATGCACATTTTTACACGACCAGATCGGCGAAACCGGTGCTGATTAAGATTTAAATGTGTAGGTAACAAATACTTAATCGTGTTTATGTTTTTTTTTAATGTTATTAATACATTTCCTCTAAGATTACAGGTAACATCATATAAGATGAATTTTGATATCGATTTTTAGCTCAACCAGTAATTTATGTAATTTTCGATGTCTTTTTTTGTCGAAAAATTGTTTGAAATATTTGTGTATAGCTTAGCTATATGTTATTGACCCGGAAAAGATTGAGAATGCACCGTCTGACTTCATCACATATATTTAAAATTAAAATATTTTGTGTTCTAGCAAATTATTTTTACATTAATTTTCATTAAATTATGACGACGGCGTGAAGCACCAATAACTATCACGTTTTTGTTAATCTTGCATACTTCTGAACTGTTGTTTTAATAAACTCATGTAATATCTCATTGGAATTCATTTAAGAAATTTGATTTTTGGTTGATCGCTTCTTTCTCGCGTGGTCATCGTTTTTTTTTAATATTTAGTATGTCACTCATTTTGCTGTAGCCGAGAGAGTTTAGAAAATAATTATCAATTCCAATGACTATTGTAAGGACAATATGAACTGACACTTCACCCAAACGTGGCAGACATTTATTTATGTATCAAGAATACTTTTAATTAAATGTTTATGTTTTAAATCGTTTTCTAAAAAAAACATTTCTTTGTTAATATTATATTATTAACTGTCACTTCTTGATGGAAAGGCGTGATATTTTAAATATTAATAATCAGAATCAGCTCGCGGTGATCGAACCCGTTCATGATCATAAAAGATATTGTGGAAATAAGTACTCAAAATGTATTAAAAAATAATAATAAATATATCTTTAAAATGTATATTCAAGGCACATATGTTAGATTCACGGTATAGACTGCAACAGATCACAATTCTTCGATTGGTCTGTGCTGCCTACTGATCCACCCCACGCTAAAAAATGTTATTTCAGAAAGCAATTTTGCATTATTCTTTCTTCACGTACACATTGCATTTAATCTTACATTGTATTATATTGCGATGTAGACAGCTATTCCGCTACTGTCATATAATATTTCGTTTATTATTCGCTCAATCAAGTTCTGTGTGGGCTGTGTTTTTCATGAAGATTGCACGCTTATCGTTTTTACGAGTCGATATTTCTATTGTATTATTTTATTTATCGATTGGTTCGTAATTGCTTTGGCTTGAATCGAGAAGCGTGTTCCAAAATTAGTAGCTATTTTCTTTCATGTTTCCAAATTCATTAAACCCGCTGGATTGCTAAACTTTTAGACTATCTTATTTTTTTTATTGTCGGAAAATAAAACCTAACTATTGACCAGCTGAGTTTTGTGGTTAACAAGTATTGCCTTGTTAGATATAACATAAAATAATTATATATTATATATGAGATAATAAGTAAACACTGGATTGTATAATATAATAATTAGGACGTTTTGATTGGCAAAATCAACGTTTTTCAACGACTTTGATGGTTATTTAAAGGGACTTCTTGATGTAATTTTATATTCAACAGCTAAACTTCAACTTTAAAAATTCTACTTTACTTTGTAATAAATACATGTTCTGTCCAATTTGATAAGACTTCACGTACGGCGTTAATTGTGTGGTTTATGGGTAATTATAATCATAATTGGTGTGTTGGCTCATTTATGTATGTATAGTTTTTTTTTTTTTTTTAAATAATAAAAACACATTTTTTTAGTACTTATTTCCACAATATATTTTTTTGATCAGGACCGGTTTCGCTCATCGCGAGCATTGATAATGCTCGCGATGAGCGAAACCGGTCCTGATCAAAAAAATATATTGTGGAAATAAGTACTAAAAAAAATGTGTTTTTATTATTTAAAATATAATGCCTTTCCATCAAGAAGTGACAGTTAACACCTTAAAAGGTATATATGTATAGTTTTGTTTTTAAATCACTCATGCCCTTCGTTTCAAGTGATTTGTCCTCCGTTCACAATTTCCCATCTGGCAACTCTATGACGAATGTAATAGTCCACTGAAGTGATATTCATTTAGAGTGCATTAAAAAATGATATTTTATTGACCCCATTAAAGTGTAACCGCGCCCAAAAGTACCGCGTAAATCGGGGGATGAGTCTAATTAAAAAGATCGACCCATGTGAACGGACGTGACAGAATTATGGACAAGATAAATTGTTTAGTCATTAACATAGGCGCCGTCATACGGCAGCAAATAAAACGTTGTTGTGTAAACGCCGATCCAATTGAATTGGGAAAACTTTACCGTCGCCATTTCAAAGATTAACTTTAGCGCGTTGAATTACTTAGTATGTATCTCGTTTAAGAAGTACCGAACACTTAATAGAAGAAGTGGTTTAGTGTAACCGACTTTATGTTGCGATTAAGAAAACACGTTGTCACACTTAACTCGGTTACAGTAAAGTCGTTGGATTAAAATGAAAAACAAATGTAGTGCTTATAAAAGCTGCCAATTGAATTGTATCTACGCTCATTTTGATGGGGTGACCGCACGCTCATATATGAAAAGTTTAGAGACTGCGTCTTAAAATTGAACTCTTCAGTAAATACTAACTTCGATTCTGTAGCAAATCAACGTTTGGCTGTTGTCTACCTGGACAAGCTTTAGATTCATTTAACAGAATATTTCGTGCAGTTATTTTAGACCGATTTATGAATGTCTATTATGCAAGCCTGGAAAAAATATATAGATATTTTCAGTGCTTGAAATTTTTTTCATTCTTATCTCGCTGAAAAATAGTACTAGAATACTGGTACTATTTTATAGTACAACATTAAAACAAATTCCACTTTTACATTTTGAAAATGCGTAATATAATGTCTGTTCTCCGTTTACATTAACGCTGATGTGATATGCAACGAGGTTCCCCAAACTTTTTCTGCGCCAGAACCATTTTTTTTAGTTGGTTAGATAAACACTATTTAACTTATGTAAAAACATTTTTTTTACATTCATTCCAAATTGAAGAATATGTTATTCCCATTGTCATATATCAACAACTGTTTTTCTTACAAAACTATGTTGATATACAACTTTTTCCCCTAAGATACTGAAAATAAATAGGATCTGGGCAAATCTAAACTAATCTTTAGTTTACTTACACCCCATTTTTAGGATTAGGGAAATTCAAGACATAAAAATCATGGCATTGGTATTCAAACAGACATACATAAATCAATTGAAAAAAAACTTAGTTATGCCGTGGTATCTGTAACTGATGTCAACGATATTACCAGGATACCACTTCCCGACAATATAATGTAAAAAAATATGGACTGGGGTAAGAAAAAAATAAAGGCTATTGGTAGATCCGATAAAGGCTTAATTAAATTAATAGATATTTCTAGATTCTAGAATTGGTCCGACAAATAAATTGGTCTTGTAATACTGCCGTGTGGTGATCCCACGCGCAGACGTTGTGTAGGCAAAATTAGTCGCGGCTCGGCGCCGTCTCACTTTGACGTGATTTGACGCACGCTCGCCCGACCAACATTGGCGTGACAAATCGCGGCGAATCGCCGTTGACACGCTCCGTATTGCTGTTAACTATTCACAATAATGTTCCTACATACTGTTTGATGGGAATTTAATCGAAGCATTCTGGGAATTCCCAGAGATGACGTCTACGCCGCCACAATACTTAGTTATTCGCTTATATTTCTACCTCCCGTACCCACCCCCCCGATAGGTGAAGATGGAGGCGATAAATGAAGGGCGTGCTGCTGACATACAATCGTTTCTACTGCCATTATGAAGATTTAAACGTGGTGCTTTTTTGCCTCAATTAATCCCGTGTGCAATCAGATTGAAGGAAAATTTCTTCAACATTGAAAACTCGTATCGTATTTAAAATAATAATTCAGTTTTAGTACTATTTTCATAATATACTTTAAGGTCAGAACCGGTTTCGCTCATCGCGAATATTATCAACTGATATCAACAAGCTTGCGTAGTATTTCCAAGAAAGTTATAAGGAAGTCTTTCACATGTTAATATAAAACCCCTATATCACTAAAACATTAAAAAGCAAAGTTCTATTAAATAAAACCATTATTGTAGTTTCACTATTTTGTTTAAATTGTCGACTTTCTTTCGACGGGCTATGATATAAATATGTTAAATGTCTGTTACGAGATGTTTATTTATGAACAACAATGTATAAATATTTATTAACAACTGAGGGTAGAGGGCACTATCCTTTAAATTTTAGTTACATTTATTTGAAAGCTTATATTGAATATCAAAAAAATGATCCTGGATACTTCCATATGAAACCCCTCAACATTTAACATGTAATATAGAAATAAATAATGTTTAATGTTCAAAATATCACGACATAATGACGTGGATGCTAAAGATTTCTTACTATACTGGTAGATTTGCATATTTTTTTTCTAGTCGATTGATTAAGATTGACGAAGCGATAATTTTTTTACTATTTATACACATAAAACGTTCGTCTATCACCGCTAGTGTAATTTTATATAAATGACATGCTACCTGTTTTTTGATAAAATCGTAGATTGCGTTTCTTGAATTCTTAATTGTATTCATTTAAGAACCGATCTTAATGATGAGAACGACTAATAAATTTATGTACTTTCTACAAAAATGCTCAGGAAAATAGTTAAAAACCGTCGAATTTTTTTTTGTTATATTCAAAGTGCGTAAAAAAATCAAACGCTCAGTTTTACTCTCATAACGTTTGTGATTGTCAGTTTATCCCTTTATCTTTTTATGCCTTTGACGTCGAAACATAAACCACGTGATAAATATTTAGATACAGCATTTGAACATTTCAAAAACTTTGTTGTTAGTAAATGTAGCACTTAACGTAAAAAAATCTGTCGGTATTGTTCCTTTGGGCCTATTCCGGGAACCATTCTTTTCATTGATGTCATTAATTATAATTGGGTTATAAAATATAATTACAATTTTACAATAGTGTGTCGCGATATCACACGGCATTCAAAGTGTTAAACCATAGATTTTTCGCTTCATTAATCAACCCATTGTACGCGATTTCTCGGCTTGTAAGCTTCGCTCTTTTGAGTGCTGGCTTAACTTCTTTATTATGTTCTACATTCTGCGTACAACATCATAGCGTTGCGTTTTTTCTTCTTCTTTCTTTTGATTCGCGCTGTTGTGTATATTATAGCATGTCGTGTTTTGATGCCGGTTTTTTTGTACATTTCCACGAGACAACCTAATTCCCATCGATACTCGGGCTTATCCGGATCGCGTCGGAGAGTCATGGGTAATTGTACTTCGAATATCCATTTTATACGCGTAATAAAATGTAAGTCTTTGATCTTATAGTAAATTGTTGGAATTCATAACCTATCCATAGAAATTTCACAGTCGTTTTTTTGTTGTTAGGCCCACGCTTTTTACTAAAATAGCGTATTGCGAACTGCTTCATCGATGATGTCTCTTTTAAAAAATATCCGGAAATTAAATATTTTTTAACTTGTTACTTTTTTCAGTCAGGTGTTGCTAAATCATTATGTCAACGAGTCTCACTTACTGTTTTACCAAGTGGGGCTGGTCAAAATCCAGTGTACCAGAAATGTACTAAAACGATAAGAAATATTGATGATTAGTTCTGAAGAAGCGTGAATCGAAATAGCTATCAACTATATTTTATACAATTTTTGAACTTGAAAAAATTGTAGAACTTAAACTACATTGCTATTTTTTCACCGTGTTGTAATGGAGTAATTCAATATATCTGGGATCGCAAAAAAAAATATCGTATGCTGAACAACTTATTTCTCTTCGACTATATTCGCTTCCTATGTAGAGCGTATGACCACCACGCGGTGTATACATGATTTTCTGTTACCAGAATCTCTCGATTTCGCCTAGTGCATCATTTGGATACTTATCGATGGTTTTTCAAAATGCCGGAATCTCACAGTTGAAAGACGAGATGGGTAGCGTTGAAGCTATCTTGAGGCATCCACATTACGTGAATTAGCCAGTTTTAGCGTCTCTCTCTAAACCACTGATGTAACAAAGCGTTACCTGGTTACGAATCATAATCTTCAAATTTCTTACAAAGACAAACTGCATCACCCCGATCTCCCATGAAAGTATGTATTCTTCAAGTTTAGTCAACAGTTCTTCATAGTCTTCGCCAAGTGTCATGAATTGCTACCGTAAAGCAACACCGTTATTCTCAGGTCCAAGACCAATATCATCGCCTGTGAGTGTCAGTGTTAATGTCAGATTGGAGGTGTACACGATGAACAAACCCAGAATGTAAATCTCATTAACTATTATTAAAATTTTAAATTCTGTTTTGTTATAACGGTTTTTTATAAACATGTCTGTCATATTTGTATGATAGTTAATAAAATAGTTCTGACCGAGTCATACTTTCGATGACCCACTTTTCACTCAAAAAATCAGCTTCATTGAGATACTTAACTAGTTTTAAGATAATTTATTTCAAATCGTTATATTTTTGAAGAACATATTAAATAAAGAAAAAAGATTCCACTTTTCATGTACATCCAAATTTCAACAAATGTTTTTTTTTATTTGTATACTAGCTTTGCACTTTCTCGAATATATACAAAGCTTAATTCAATTATATTTTTAAAAAGAAAATGTTTGTAGCACACATTTTTCTTTATAAAAAATACAATTTTATTCGCTGTTCTTGGTATTCCGATACACAAATATTTATATAATTTGTTTTTATTTCTTTTCGCTAATTGCTCATTTTCTTTTGTTTCGCAGGTACGTTGTGTTTGCTGTTTTTTCATTTGCTGAAAATTCTCCTCGTCTAAAATGATTTATATTATGGGTAAATAAATAATATTCATGATTATTCGATCGTCATTATAATGTCAAATGCAAATGTTTTGGAGAAAATTACAAAAATATATATTTCTAGACGATGTGATTAGAGAAAGGTTGACAGTCAGCTAATCGTAGTTCTTATATTTTCACCGTCGAATGGGTGTTTCTTGGTCTTGCTTCTGATTTATAATCAATCGATTAATAAATCAATATGTGGAAGTATTAGTTCGTTTCGTTGAATAGTGCGTTACATTTATTAAAAAAATATTATACAACTAGTTCGGACGATAAATTAATTCTGAAAGTAACTTGACTGCTTTTTTGGCGTCAAAACATCAGCGGAAATAAAGATGACGTAAAGTCGAAATAACCACCAACTATTTTGATACGCACGAGGTCAATGAAAGAAATATTCAAGTTTTTCTTATATTATAAAGAACCACATCATACTTTAATTTTAATAATACGCAAATCAAAATTTCTACACATGAAGTATAAAAAAATAAATCATGATTGAAAAATATCGCAATGAAAATATTGGAAATTTGACGTAAAATTTAACAAATTAGTCGTTCTCAATATATATAAATAATTGTGAAACGTTAGTTGGTCAACTGTGAACGATATTTTGACTTGACGAACTTCATACTATTTACACAACATAGTTCATTTCATTACATTTATTTGCTTTGTTACTGAATCGAACTGACTTTAAAAGTATCTACCATTTCAACCCGTATTATATTTGCTTAATACTAATAATAATTTAATGATTATCTAAAATGGAGATCACCATTGAAATGTTCTGATTATGAAAATAAAATTCAACAAAACTTTTACTAAATCTGATTTGTGGATAAAAAATATTTTTCATATATTTTCTTAATCTCAATTTGTTTCTCATTTTTGTCTCCTGCTGTGAAATAATTTATTCCCTCCAAATTATACTTTCAATTGCGCTTGTTTTATATATACTCGTCAAAATGATATTTAGCCATATTTAAAATTAATTATGCAATGTTGCCTTAATGAATTCCTAATGAGCCGGGGTGTGTGTTCAATTAGTGATACATTTTAGTACCTCACAGGATATATCTCTTAATACAGACCCGTGGAGAGGGGGGTTAATTTTTTTTATAACTACACGTGCCCCGCGAAACTGAAAAAAAATATATATCCAGTCCGCCCACCGCCGGTCCCCGCATAAAATATGATAAATTATTCAAAAAATCGCGCTCAGACGGCGGGCTAGCGACCGGCGGACGAATGAAAGCGCGGGGGTCAACGGGGGTGGCGGTTGGGAATCAGTGATGGCCAATTATACATGCCAAAATGCTACCATTAAAATTTTAACCAAACGATTGAATCATCGGTCTTATACAGACAAGCATTAAAAGTAGCGATTTTTTTCTAAATTACGTTATGGAAAGAAGCTGCTAATTGACAGTTGTGCACAACTAATGATTTGTTAACTGACTCGTAGTTAAGAATTATTAGGAAAATTTTATTCATAATTCTGGTTTATCAGTGCTCTACATCGTTGGCTTCGTTGCGGTGATTGTGGGCTTGAATTTTAAAATGAATCGACTTCAATCTCAAACCTAATTTTCCTATAACCCTAGAACTCATCAAGGCGTAACGAGAACAATCAACTGACCACAAGTTCTGCTCTAGCCGTATCAGTATCAGACCTAAAAGAAATTTGTTGAGGAATGGCTATCAATCAGTTAGTATGGAAAAACTTACCTCGCATTGGGAGCGGACATGAATGTAATGAACAAAATATTTACACGTTTATTTAAAACCAAAATATTTAGTTATTTAGTATTTTGAAGAGATTTGTCTTTTCGTTATTTTTTATGTTATGTAACACATAACATAAATTTAAACTCAGTGCCTACACGTTTATATCTTTGCAATAAAAGTCACAAGATGACGGCTTTGGAACAGATGGAAATCAACAGGTATCAATTATCACACGAAATTTTAAACGAACAGACAAATGTAAGTCTTTCGCCGCTGCTCAGACCATTGCGAAAGGCTAATGCATTTCTGTAATAAATCATCTCCATGCAGTATTTAAGCTTACTGCAAGTGCCGCCTGTTCAGTTTATTTAATATTTTTAATTTTAGTTTTATTCCTAGCACAATATAAGCTAGGTTGTTAAAACAGAAGAGAAGATGTATTGTGTACCTTTCTTACACAGCTATATATAGATAATTAAATGTACGTGTAAACATAGTTCTGACGAAGTGTGAGCCGAAATAGCTATCAACTATATGTTATAAAATTTTGTAGAACTAAGATATATTGCTATTTTTCCACCGTATTATAATGGAGTTCTACCAAGTCTACCAAGAGGCCTTCATCCAGCAGTGGATCGACTCCGGCTGATGATGATGTGCTTACCAGATCGAATATCAAGAATAAAAATTTGAATTGTTACAACTGTACGATTCCACATGTTTTGTCACTAACGATCCGGGTTTTGCCTGTCGGCTTCTTCAGGCATTCTATCACACGGATGCAACAGACCTGACGCACGATAAACAGTTGGCATCGTATATATACTAGAGTTATTATAATTACAGGAAAACACACCCCAAGGCACAAAAAAGAATATCAAGAAATTATCAATGGAACAACTTCAGGTAGTCGACATCGTTACAATAAAGCAACTATCGCATTGCGTTATGCCGATGGTGCGCCACAACTGCCCCGCGAACGGAAGACGGAGCGGGCTCCCATCTACCCGTCACCTCAAGGGATTACCCAACTTTAATTTTATAATTACGCCCTAAGCCCGCGTTTTATATTTTTCCCAAGCTCTGATGTAAATATGATTGAGGCATCGCGCCCTGCGAAAACCGAAGCCAGGGAAGGTCCGTCGTTATTTTCGCATTTATTCCGTCCGTTTGCAGAGTAGACGCGAAAGGAGCGCGGATCAGTCGGCCGTTCACTTGCCCCGGATTCTTCTCCCGTGGATACAGTTTGAATACCTCGCCGGCTTAATACCGCGAAAAATCTTTGCGTCGATTCTTATCGAGTCTTGTGGTTATGATATTTGGCTCAAAAATTCTGCATTGCATGTTTGATGTTCATACGACTTTCTTCACGAGTTTTTATTTGGTTACACATACAGTGTAAACAAATATCGGTTTTAGTGAATATGGGATAACGGTCTTTCGTTAAATTCAATTTGTAACTTTCAATCAAGCATTGAATCTGAAATGGATTTCCTGCCATTATTTTGCACAAGATTAACTGTTTTGTTATGGATTCGGAGGCAACTTTTTCTTAGTTTATTTTAAATTTACATATATTACACTCAGTTTGTTCTATTGCATCCGATTGAAAGAATGCCCGAAGATGCAAAAAGGTGAAACCCCTGTCGTTAGTGACCACCAGTGAAATATCATAGCAATCAATTAATTTTTTAGTTGATGAACTTATTCCAGTATTGATATTTTTTCAATGTCATAGTAAAACGAATAAAAGAAAATTTGATATATTTGAGTATTTCTGCAGTTTTCGATAAAAAATCAGCAATATGCCCAATATTTTAAAGTTTTAATTTTGTTATAATTGACAAATGTATTCAAAATTACTCAAAGAAAGGCATTTATTTCCACTTTTTTTATTTACGTGGTGATCTGATCGTACCTGCTCAAAAGAAAAATTTCTTTAACATATGAAGTTATCAACAGTCCACCATTGTTATATAGTTAACCGGCTCAAATCCTAATGCGATCAACACGAGCTTGTGTTCATGGACGTCTTAAATTTTCTTCCATTGATCGATCTACAAAAAGTATTTTCCTACTATAAATAGTCTTGCTTTACTTATCTGTCAAAAACTATGTAGCTAGGAGTAGCAAAGAGTTCTCATAGATCGACTTCTTTTGGGAAAAACTCTGTAAGGGACTCCGCATGCATTCTAATCTATATTATAAGCGAAAATTCTAACAAAAAAAATCATTTGATATTAAATGTACCTATCTGTTTCCTAAACTTTCAACCGCTTAAATTTTGTACTTTTCTGCTAGTTGAAACCATTATTTATATACCTTTAGTATTTCAAGAACATTTCATTTTTGAAATATGTGCTTACGAAGTCGCCGTTTTTTTCATGAAAAGTTTCACGAATGTTGAATAGTTACGACGATCCTGGAATTTTGAATTGCTGAAAGAGGGAACCAAGTATTTTTACAAGCAAGGTTGTGACGTAATAAAATAGCTCATGCTATTTTTTTAAGTCCCTGTATCCGGTTTTTTTCAATCATCGTTTTAATGTATGAAAATTTAGTATTACTTTGTAATAAATATATAAATATAACGTGACATTACTACCACTTGTGCGTATTCGAAATAGAATATATGGTAATTTAAAAACTGTATTCTTTTTGACAGCTAAAATATGGAATTTATTCATTGTTTTTACCGCGATAAAAATACAAATATTTTTATATAAATTTAATGAAAATATTATTAAAAGAATGTGTACTTTTTTTTGCTGAGAAATGGTAATTTTTTTAAATAAACTGAAAAAACACAAGACGCGCATGCATGATTTATACGTCTCAGAAATAATTCGTAAGCGCTTACTTTCCGATAATGGCAAAATTAAAAAAGAGCTTACGTAACTTTAAGTCGCCCACTTAGGTCTAAGGCAGGGATCGGCAGTTTGTCAAATGAGAAGAACCAAATTGACATGGAAACAGGGTAATAAATATACAAGAGTGCCGCATTTATATAATATATTATATGGATTTTTATGGAAAAAAGTTCAAAACAGTATCCATGCATCGCTTTTAATAGATTTACTATACTTGGCAAATAGCTACTTATTTCAATTGAATACATGTTTATGTATGCTATATATATATATATATTCATGTGTTATTCTGCTCTTATGTTTGTTTGTTATTTTTATTTTTTCAATGGTTGAAAATATTTGCTCGCATATATATGTAAAGCTAACTATTGTGAGAGTTATGAGTCAAAGTTTGTTCGATAACTCTATATCATAAACTCATATGTTATTAGGCTGTATGAGATGAGGAGAAATCGGAGTTTATGTCCGAAGAACCGCAAACGTCTATGCAAAGAGCCGCTCCTGTCGACCCCTGGTCTAAGGGACTGTCTATTATAATTTCGATACTATAATAATAATGACGTGAAAATATACTAAATAAAGATAGCCTAAAACCAGTAAGGTATGCTCTTATGGTCTCATGGAAGAATTTTGATAATATATTGTTATATATAAAAATACATTAATTAAATGTACACTTGTATCTATTGTATTTCAAATTGAACATTTTCCTACGCTGCTCAAAATCTATTGTATGTAATGTACCTTTGTATTGTGGCGTTGTAGGTAATGAAGTGGAGAGATCTGAAAACATTACCGAGACTCACACCCTCGTCGTGTATATTTATCATGTATATTATATAACTCAATTGTATGTCGACATAACGAAATAGCTATCGATTCACGCCGCAAATAATTCCCCAAAGCCGTCTCACCTCAGTCAGACTACAGTCTAAATCAAAACATTTCGCAGCGGGAAGAAAGCGCATTCTTGAAATTTAATGTGCGCCCCCCGGGAAGAATTCGTGGAGTCGATCTTCGCGTGGTATGGCATCTGATAGAGTGAGGCCGCGAAATCGGGAATCGGCTCAGATGCGCGGTTTTGGCAACCCTGCAGGCTTATTACAACCCTTCCTCGACTGGCGTCTAATACAGCTCGAGAATTTTGCGGGGTATTTCGAAGCGCCTAATACGTTTTGCATACAATTGTATTGTATCTGCCTGTATTACTTTGAAATTTAATTCAATTAATCTACTACGATTTTTTAAATTCCATGTAAGCAGATGTTTCATATCGAATATCGATTAGTACTTCGTAACATAGCCATGGTTTTGAAAATGAATTCATATTTTTACATATCTTACTTACACATATGAATTAGTACTACAAAAAAACTCACTCTAATAAAAGTGGAACTAGGTAAGGTTTTTTTTTTGATTCCTTGATTTTTCTTACAGTTGATTGTTTATCAGTAATTGCTGTTTTTAAATATCAAACGATCGTGGATTCAATGTGTATGTATGTTAACACGGTGAAAAAATAGCAATGTATTTTAGTTCTACAAAATTTTGTAGAACTAAAATACATTGCTATTTTTTCACCGTGTTATAATTGAGTTCTACCAAGTGAATGCCAAGACAATCAATATAATATATGTATGTATGTTATTATTAAGACATCGATTGAGGTGTCTTGGAGGAAGTTCAAAATCAAATTTGAATTCTCCAAACTCTGAATGTAAATTGCTACAATTATTGTCACTGTGACCATGGTTTCTCTATTTTGGCGCCTTCGTGCATTCTAGCGTACTAGATCTCGCACCCGTGACATCTGTAACGATAGCAAATGACGTTGATAACTGCACCACAGACCCGCCAATTATTCTAATAAATTTTGCAAAGGTTTTTTTTTGTGAAATTGAGTGTAAATGCTTACCAGGCATATAAAACAATAGGTCTAAAAACTACACTGAACTCTTTTTACATTAAAAAAAAAAAAAAATTGAAATTACACGTTCCAAAAATAAGAACTAAAACATTTTTAAATATATTTTTACACAAATTATTCCGAACACGACTCCCAAAAACATTTCGGTTATATATTTTCAATGTCACGCGTTATTGCTTCCTCAGTGTTCGAATAAACATCATCGAATTACATACGTTTTTGGGGCCAAATCGGACGGTTCAAAATGCGACCAGCCACGGTGTAAATGTGAGCGTAAATTATCAAGTAACGATGATCAAGCACATATATTATATAATTGCTGTAAAGAATCGTTTTTAATTAATTACACAAATACGTATGTATATTACGTATATTTTTAGAATCTATTATATTCGGTTTTTATTTGCATATTTTTAATACGATTTTCTTTATTGAAATGTTGTTATTTTTTCAAATAACACGTTATTTTTCATATACCCAATCTCCGATTTTCTTTCACGGTTTTTAGTGAAACATTCATTGCGTATACAAAGACTTTGGTAAATGAAGAATTATGCATAACTGAAATAAAACAGTCTACAATTTCACATTTTAATGGCTTCATACGAATTAATAAATAAAAATCTCTAGTAAAAAAAAATACTGCATGGATTAATAATTAAGTTTTATTTTTATAAAAACGAATTTTGAACGCGAAGGGGTTAAAGGTTAGAGTGCTAGAAAACCGCGAAGAATTTGAAATGTCCTGGAAATAGTTTCCTCCTGATTAGCCTTGGAATTTGGATAATAATTCTAACGAAGGAGAAGGTAAACGCTCCGGTATTCTCAGTTTACCATATAAATTTTGAGGGGCTGTTTCGCTCACATACCTACCTATCCGGAGTACCTGTTACTTCGTGCTTAAAACAAAGCTTACAAAAGTTTGACGTCTATTCTATCACTAAACCAATTTGTATAATATATCAGTGATCCATCGGAATTCTGGAGGTACAAAAGCCTTGCCTACTTTGCGAATATATTTTTAATGTGAGACAAATATACGTATACGCAAAGAAAATAAAAATTGATACATTTTTTGTTTTTCTGGCTGTTTTAATAGTTTTGATAAAATAAGTAGAAGAAAGAATTCATCAATTAAAAATATATTTCTACAATGTAATTATTATTTGTTTCCTTCTTTTACAATACACGTCTATATTATCATTAATTTGGACAAAAGTTTTTTTTTATGAGGATTGCTTATTTTCAATTGGTTCATTTTCGTAAAGAATACGGAAATTTATATGGTGCTGAAATGGACAGGAAATTACTATTGGTTATTATATAATCAGGTAGAATTATAGACATAATACGCTTATTACAAAGATCGTGGATACCATAATCGAACAGAAGAATAACACGGCGTTGACTATTCAGCTACAGGACCGGATACAAAAAAAAATATTTGCAGATTATATATTTTTTGTAGAAAAGAAAAATAAAGTAGAAAATACCTTCTGAATCCTTAGTTACAAACAGTAATATTGGTATTTATGGTGTGGGGTAAAATATAGAGTGAGTAGCTGATAGTCTCGTATTTACGGACACGCTCCATTTTTCTTAGCTTTGTTCCCAAAGTTCCGATAAAAGACATCGGGATTTACTGTATTCAAGTAATAGTTAAAAAAAAAATATTTTCACTATTTTTTTCTTTTTAGGAAATGCTTTGTATCTTAAAACACTGAAACAGTGTATGTGTGTAACAACTAATAAAATATGTCTCAAAATAATTCGAGGTCAATAGTAGATTGTATTTCATATTAAAAGAAAATGTTTTGCACATCTTACTTCAGGACCGGTTTCGTAATCAACGAATACAATACAAATTTGAGTTAAAAGTAACAGGTAAAAACAGCGTTAAAAAAAGATAGAAAAAAAAATTACAGGCTCTCATAAAAGTTGATAAAATATTTTACATATAAAGTGTTAACCTGTCTAAATCCAATGACCCACCAGTGTGTCGCTTTCCTATTAGTTTACTTATTTATAGCTGTTATTAAGAACCTCTTAATATTGATTTGTAATCGAAATAAAGTTAATGGTGAAATTCATTTGATTGTATTTGATTTTAACTTTTTACAAAAGAATATAAAAATATCTTCCTGCTGGAAATGTTTCGAATTCGCATTTCCTAAGCCTGGCAACCCTAGGGTATGTATGTATAAAGGCCGGGTGCCTGGGCCATTCATTAAGCAAACACCGCTGACACTGGCGGACGAAGAAGAAGAAGAAGTGTCATCCACCTCTCTATTGTTACGTTTATTAATTAAAAATTGTTTAAAAAGTCTCTTCAAACTTTCTCCCAATGACAAATTCAACAATGAATATTGAATAAGGCAGAGATAAAGTTTCACCTTTTGTCGAAAACTTTGTCAAACAAAAGGTCATTATTATTAGCATACTAATAATAATTTTCATATCTTTTACATTTATATTATATATATGGCTTGCTAATTATTAGAATGGTCATGATCATCATCATCGTTCGACCTCTTCAGCCTGTACATTTCGTTGCCATATAATTATTGTAACGTTTGTGCTGCAGCAATCAGAATAGTTTCTACTTATGCCCCAACAAGCTGGACGTCAAATTGAATTACGTCTTTTATCGTTTAAATTATTTAAACTATCAAATTTAATTAATCTCCTACAATATTAAAAGCTTTATTGACAATTAAAACATTTTTATAGTCTGTCAGATAGTATATTCTAACATATTTCATTTTGGGATATTTCACTTGCTTGTCAGAATTATTCACGAGGCCTGTATACGGTGCAAAAATGAATATAGACCGACTCAACTTTCTTTATATTGGTGCTTAATAAATAGGTGAGTTACAGACTTGAAAATTATGACCTGACATAGTAATGACAAGATGTCGCTTGCAGAATTGCATTCTCGATCCTCGCAACGATAGTTATTGGTTGAATAGGGTCGCATGTGCTCGTATGCGGGATGACCAATGTTCAACCGGAACGATCAATCAAGGAAATCGTATTTATAGCGAAAAATCGGGACTATAAGAAATGAATGACACATACACAAAAATGATAGATTTCAATGTATAAATATTGTATGATTGTTTTTTTTTTTTTTGTTTTTTTTTTGTTTTGTATAAATAGAGTTGTTTGTAAATTGTATTCTATCAGTTGATAATGCTCGCGATGAGCGAAACCGGTCCTGATCAAAAAATATATTGTGGAAATAAGTACTAAAAAAATGTGTTTTTATTATTTAAAATATAATGCCTTTCCATCAAGAAGTGACAGTTAACACATTAAAAGTGATTGTATGATTGTCTGTTTTTTTCTCAGTTCTTATTCCTTTGGTTTTGAAAATCTGATTTTTTTCTATATAGTCATGTTTTTGTAATGTATATTTTATATTATTTGATAATGCTCACGATAATGAGGTCCTGGCCATAAAATATATTCTAGAAATATAATAGTACCACAAATGCGTTTTTATCATTCAGTATATTCACAACTTTGTTATGATTTACGTTTTAATAAATATGAAAAATGATTAACAAAAGACTGACCACCAAAATATATCTGGAATACATATGATAAACGATAATTCAACTCGCTGCTTTATTTTCGTGCAGAATCTTTTAACTATTGTTGTTAAGATTATCATTTGTTTAACATGTATAGTTAGCGGAGACAACGCTATTATTTCACATAATCAATTGAGTTGGGCGTAAATTAAATTACGGACAATATCCCGGCGCCCTCTACCACGCCGCCCCTGATTATTAACCCGACCGATAAATTAATTTGTACTAGTCTTATAAACAATACAGGGAAATCCTCCCCCACCCCCGCGATACAGCAGCCCCTGCGACCCCGTTTCATTAATAAGTCTCTCCTTTGTCTATTGTCCAAAACATAAATCGAGTCGCAAAATTTAATCGTCATTGTTTTCGGTCTCTGCTCTCTTAAATCAAGCCATCTCTAACCGAGGATTTGCGATCCCTGACTAATTTTAATTTATGATAATGAATCTGTGGTGCAGTTGTCAACTTCGGTTGAGGTGCTCATGAGATCGAATTCAAAAACCGGCATTGATTTTTTAATCGATACATCGCTTTTTATTGGAAATTAATGGATTCAAATTCCCTCACACGCCCGATCCATTAAACAGTACTTAACGAAAGCTACAAATTAACCAATAGCTCTCCTAGCAATTCTTATTATCTCATTCGATACCTTATATATTTAAAATTAACCAATAGCTCTCCTAGCAATTCTTATTATCTCATTCGATACCTTATATATTTAAAAATACAAATTTGAGCAATTGAGGAGTAATTAATTACCGTAAAACCATTATAAACAAACTCAAAAGCTTTCTCTTTTGTTTGATTAGTGCAATTTATTTAACGAACCACGCTAGACATGAGTTAAACATCTGTTATTAGGTGGCAATTTTAGAATTTCTATATTGTTATTAGTATTGATTAAGCTAACTTTTCGACTATTTCATTACAAGCTAATGTTGAAAGTTGAAAATATCACCATGGAGACCTTCATGTGACAGCCACAAAATTCATCGTACACCCTGTTAATAACGTCTGAAGCTGTAAATATTATCGTTAACATAGAAATGGTTGCCGGAATGGCATGTGTAATTTTCTTGCGATGCCGTGTAATTTTAAACTCTCGCTGCATGAATTGTGAAATTTCTTAGAATGAAATGAGTCGATTGCTCGTTTTGAGGTGTTGGTGTTAAACCATCGATATGCTTCACGTAAATAGCGAACATGGGTGGAGGACAAATATAAAAAAGTTCATCATTCCATTTTCTGTTAATTCATGTATACAAATGAAAATCTAGGATATTGAAATTAATGGACATTGTCCGCCTTCAATGTAGGTTATATTGTACACAAGATTCATTTATGTATTTTTTTCCAGCGCTTCAGTGTAATATAGCTTGAGAAAACGAACCAATTATGTTTTGAAAAATTAATTTAGGGAATCAATCAGCGATTTTTGGTAGCTACTTAATTTAAGTAAAATACTGGCTCAGAAATTTGATTTGTTTCACGTATAATAAATGATATCTTCTACCGTCAAATTTTTAGTGTATTTCAATTAAAGTGAATACATGTATGTCCTGAAGAATTTAAATATCAGTATTTTTTAACCGTTAGTAATTAATGTCCGTTCTCAATAAATACGGACTAGACTTTTGATGGAGCATCTCAACTGAAATAAACTGAATTTATTATTTCACAAGGAATACATTAAATTTAATTACAATATAATAAATTTGAATTATTGAAACTCTGTATGATTTTGTATGTTTTATCACTAACGACCCCGGTTTCATCTTTCGGCATCTAAAGCATTCTATCACACGGATGCAACAGAACTGACAGACCAGTTGGTTAGTTGCCGAAAGGCGAAATCTGGGTCGTTAGTGACAAAACATGTGGAATCGTACAAAGTTTCAACAATTCAAATTTGATATTGAAATTCCATCAAGCATCTTCGTTGATATCATAAATTATAGAACACAATAATTTATACTTATTGTTATTTCAAGCGTTGAAATAAATCATTCATATCTTCATAAATTTACATCTCAAATCGTTCCAGACATTTATTCGTTATTTAAATAGTTACATTCCGAAAATCTGGAATGAAAATGTAACTACTCTGCGTCTATATTATTTTTCTTTCTTGAATAATTTATTATTCACTGAAAATGTTCATTCCTCATGGCGCAGATTTTCCTAGAGACTCGAGGTCACCTTTCCCCGTCGGCGCTGAGGTTCGTGGACATCCTATTTGCGAATACGAGATTTGCCACGTTTCCTGTTTCAGGAATACGTTTTTTTCTGACAAATTTAATGCCTTACTAAGCTTTTTAGTCGACGTCGTATGATTTTCTCAAGCATATAATCGTGTCTTTCCGAACATATTTTTCACCAGCCGAAAAAAATAACAATGATTTTTACTTGTTTGGTATCTTATACAGTGAGATACTAAATGATATACGCCGCTATATAATACATCTTTAAAAATGATAAATTGTAGTTAATAGAACATATATTGCCTGCTTTAATATTTAACCTACTGTAGTATACCGTAACAATTGCTGAGACGACAGTGCATTGAAAATTTACATTAAAAGCAAAATTTTTAATTAAAATATATCGTAACTTGCCACAATAGTTTCCATTCACTTGAACACCAATATTATTTTTTATATTAGGGATTGAAACATCGGTCATATGGCTAAAAAGATAAAATGTTTAAACATAATGTTAATATTCTATTTGAAAAAAATAAAAAAGAAGTTATTCCAGATGATACTTTTTATTATTTATTTATTATTATTATTAAGTTATTATTATATTATTAAGTTATTATTACAAATTATTATATTATTAAGCTATTTTTACAAATATGTAATTTATTAAACAACACATTTACAACGGTATATTTTTGGATTTACAATTTAAATACATAAGTAACATTTTATTCTATTTGGATTGCTGCCTACCTGAGAAATATTTACATTTAATTTCAATTCTTGACATAAATGTTAAGATTAAGGTCGGTAAGAATTGTTAGCTAATTGCTCTCTCTGTGTCTCTCGTGGTAATTTGAATCAATTAATAAATCGATGAACGAAAATGATTGAGAATTCTATCTATAAAAAAGTCTGTTTTTATAGTCTGAACGGATTTATCAAATACCATCATGTGCATACTAATTTTATAACGTATAATAAATTTGATAATGTGATTTTCGTGGGATAGCAGGGATAAATAGTTTCCCATTCATATCAATCCGTTTCTGAAAAAGAAATTATGTCGAATTTACTGCCACTCGAATTGTTTCCCATTTGACGGGCAAGCGGCCGCTGCTCCTTCTCAGCATTAGTCCGCTTCATCTAAGTGGTCGGAAGTGATGTCTGAATGGTAGCCATCAGATCTTCGTTTCCGGTTTGCCACCTTTATCAGCGCGGCTGCGCCATCTTAGCGAATATGTTTAATAATAGACGCAGTCTGCTTTCTCGTTCGCTTGTTGTCCTGTCAAATTAAGTCAAGTCAGTTTTGACAGCGTTCTAATTTTATTCATTATTCATCGATAGTACTTTGCAAGTCTATTGTGAACTATCGTTGCTTTATATTATACGTATACTGCGTATTGAATCCTCAACTGTAAAGAAAAAGGGGAGTTGTGAAAAATATCGTTCTCAGAAATATTTATTTCCACAAATCCAAAAAACATGAATTGGTAGAAAATTTTCAACTCATAATATTCTTGTTCGGGATGATATTTTTTGGCATTCGTTAATCGAAAATTTGTCTAAACATACATACATACATTTTTCTTTCCTGGCCTTACTTTGAAGCCTGAAGCATGTGTACAGCCGTTTTCTACAGAGATAGTTTGTACAGTGTATTCTTAAGGAAGGTTTACTTCTCTTTTTTTGTTACCGTCTTGTTAAATATGTATTTTGACAGTTCATATTTGGCTGTCGTGTTGAAACGGATAAAAGAAAAACGTAAGATAACATCAGCTGAAAACACTGTTGCTGTAAGTGTACAAAATAATCCATCAACCTCAATTCAACATCGTGCTCGAGAAAATGGAGAAAATTATGCTTTATGATTTGACAATATGTTTTTTAATACTGGAGTGTTTTGTTTTCGTTTTACATAAAGTTATACAAAAGTAAACCAGTAAAAATTCTCGACGAACACTCTGTATATCCTTGAAGGTTCATGACATTAACCACATCAATTAAAGCGTCAAAAAGAATAAGATTTTACGAAGTCTCTATAGAAATTATATTTCTTTTATTTTGGATGAAAAAAAAAACAACCTAGAATACTTTCTATTCTTGATTTATTACCAACACCTAAAACAGAAATACATGTGAAAAAAATACAATTTCTTATTAAATTTCGTTTCACCAAAAACAACAGTAGAGAAATCTATTTTATGTCATTGTGAATCAATAAATTTAACTGCGTTACTTATTTGTGATACATTGTGCTAACTTCATATCAAAGTCAGTCACCGTATATTATCCGCAGTATTATAGCATTAAAAAGAATCATTGCCAATAAAACTTGATGCGTTTCGTGTCTCTTTTGGACTTTTTTGTGTGTGTTTATCCCCGTGATGTGAATCGCAAACGCCACTGTGTAAAGGGCAGTCATGCGTGCACCATCGGTCTTTGAAGATGAGCCGCGGATAGCTGAAAAGTTTAGCCAATCGTTTGTCATTCTGTAGTCCTTTCAAATTGGATTGGGGAGTATGGACCATTATCGAATCTGTAATCGAAAACGTTTTTTGTATGTGTTATGTTTACGAGCCGAGTCATAAACATTGATTTAAAATAGCTTTTATGTTTTTTTAATGCTGCGTACATTTAAGTTTCAATAAGTCAGCGATTCTCAAATGGTGAGCTGCATTGTGAAATAATAATTTTCGAAAAATCGCCGTTTTTTTTTGTCACCGTCAACCATTGTCTCATGGGCTATATATTGACAGAAGTTGGTTTACGAGAAATTTAAGAATTAGCTTAGTATAGGATATTAATTATTTAGTATAGAAAATTAAGCTTAAAGTAATGAAAATTAATTCATCATCCCTACTCAAACCATAAAGATCTTACACAATTACGCATCATAATTATATTTCTATGCATTTATTTCAATGACCTATTAATATAAAATTACCATTTTAGTTTATTTGCTCTGTTAAAACATCTATTTTTATAAAAATATATTTAGTATTTTGATAAATAAAAAATGTTATGTTGCTTGAATTAGTGAGACGATTTATTATTGTTCATCTCATGGAAAACAAATATTTTATTTCAATAATAAAATACTAAAAAGTCAGTCACTGAGTGACTGTCAGTTCTGTTGCATCCGTGTGATATAATGCCTGAAGATGCCAAAAGGCGAAACCCGGGTTTCGTACAAAGTTGTAACACTTAAAATTTTATATTGAAATTCCATCAAGCACCTTCAGTTTATATCATAAATTATAAAACACTACGCTTAGTTTATTGATTGAATTGGCTTGGTAGAACTTCATTATACAACGGTGAAAAAATAACAATGTATTTTAGTTCTACAGAATTTATAAGATATATAGTTGACAGCTATTTCGGCTTACACCTTCATCATAACTACGTTTAGTACTGTTTCTACAATTGTATATCATATATATCAGCCTCGGTTTCGCTCATCGCGACCATTATCAAATAGTACAATGCCTCTCAACCAAGAAATTACAGTTAACACGAGTAATCAATTCCGCGTTGACTGAGTTAATCACTTATGGAAATGTTAATCAGCTGATAAGCATTATATTGTCATGCCTTTCCACCAAGAAGTGAAAGTTAATTTTATTGCATTTCGTTTTGATATGATCACTTCAATAATATTTATAGCTGCAAGTATATTTTTGATTTGAAAATGTATTCTATTCGACGGCCGACGATAAAATTTCGTCTCTCGTTATACTAATTGTCTGTACCTGAAATGATAACTGAGTATTAGATGAATACACTAATTGTAGTAGTGTGTGTTGATATTTCGCCGCACCACTTTCGTGCCTAGGCCGACCGCTCCGACTACTTACAACATCTCGCGTTTGTTCCGGTCGAGAGGATCCTCGCCTCGTCCCTCCCCTGCGCCGCTCCTTGTCGGCCTAAAACTTTTCCTCCCGCATTGTCGTCGGCGCTCGCCAGTTTCTTCACTCAGGACTTATCCTGCACTACACTACTATCGCGATCTCCGGCAGGCATCCCGACCTCGCCCGTTGGCTTACTCGAATTAATATTATCAGTTCTATATAGTGCAAACAAAATCTGCATTGTAATCGTGTGGGTTTCAGGTGAAATTTAAAATTATCAACTTTATATTTACAAACTCCCTAATAATAGCTATATATAATACCGTAGCTCCCTGCTAATCGCAGGGAGCTACGGTACCCATTATGCGAGATAATATATTTTTTTTATTTCGTCATCAGCACTTAACGGTCTGCACATTTTCGCTAAATAACTGCACCGAAATATTTTTTTTTCGTATTTTGATTTTAGACCTCGTGTATATTCTTCATCTATCTATCGATAAATTTTGAAAGTAAGAACTAAAATTCATTTTAGTTCTACAAAATTATTTTTACAAATATAGTTGATAGCTATTTCGGCTCACGCCATCGTCAGAACTACGTTAACTACGGACAGTTCTGACGATGGCGTGAGCCGAAATAGCTATCAACTATATTTGTAAAAATAATTTTGTAGAACTAAAATACATTGCTATTTTTTCACCGTGTTATAATGGAGTTCTACCAAGTGAATGCCAATTCAATAAATAAATTAAAATTCATATTGATTTTTGGCAGTATCGCTGCGCGTCCGCGGACCGTTAAGTGTCAAATTAAACTCATCTCCGACTTACGCGGCAGATACGTTTTACACAGATCCGTGTAAAAAAACGCCAAGAAATTCATATACCATCAAAACATGGGTTACATCATTTGAAGAACTGCGTGAATGAACACAATGATTTAATATTTAATTTGAAGATGGTTTCCGAAAAATCCGCGTAAAAAGGTAGTTAGTAAAATATTTATATTAAATTATACTTTATAATTACAAATTTGTACATGTGCATATTATAATGATTCTTTTCGAATGCATTTAAAAAAAATGCATGTTCTTGACCTTGACCGCGGGAAAGTGAAAGTGCCCAAAAAGGTAGCACGTAAATCGGGGGACGAGTAAGTTGCTGTAAGTCACCCAGTTGTCTTCACGGAAATAATACTAACTTATTATTCATTAATAAAATATTTAGTTTTTGGTTTATTTATACGAATATTTTGAAGAATTTTATGTTAATACCATTGGTTTTAATTTAATTCTAATTAGATTAGTTTATAATGCGCGCGGTGAGAGAAAGCGGTCGTGATCATTATAATTATATTAAAATGACTGAAAATAGTATTTAATATGTGCTTCGTTATTTAAATTATGATGCTTTTCCGCCAAGAAATGACGGTGAACACTTTACAAGTTAAATAGCATCATTGATAACTTGTTTTATTTCGGAAAAAACATTTTAGGAACAGAAAGTACGAGTTATCAATAAGTGAATAATTGAATTTAAATATTTTTCCTTAAACTTCGCTCATCAGAAACAGCTGCTTCTTTGGAACAAAATGGCTATTCCTTAGGTTTCCCAGTCGAACGGAATCGACGGATAATCTGGTCTTTACTGCGATGTTTTCATATCTTCTCATTCCAACTTATCCGTCCCTTAAAATGTAAGGCGGAAAAGGCCAATTAATTTTCTAACCGTTTTTTTAATTTCGTCTTAGTATTTATAGTTTCTAGAAATAAAGATTGAAAGATCGAACCTCGACCAGTTGTCGCTTAACACCTTTTACTTCACAAAGTAATGACATGTCTACATGGTGTAATATTGCGACGCCAGTGTATGTACATTTAAATTAACATATTTAATGTTAAGTAAGTCAGTGTTCAGTTTTGTTTTTAACAACGACTTGAATATTTCACAATAACACAATTCTTGTCCTGGAGTGTTACACAGTTCTATCTCCACGTTAAAATATAATATAATATATATACAGCCCGCCCAGACATTGTGCTGTAGAATTTTCTTCCCCATCCTGTCGAGCAGTGTCGGCAGGAGTTTCAGTGGCATTGTTTCGAAGAATAATTAATTGTTTTCACATATTTGACGAAGGACGATTTGCCACTCTGATGCGCTTATCTCAAGCAATTTTGGTTTAAAATTACTTAATACACAATATCTACTGACGTAACTAGAACAAACTCCATAGCCTGAGAGACTTCTGGTATGGAACATCGATTTTTTTATACACATTTACCTTTTAGTATTGGAGTTTTTTTAATAATTAGAGTTGCTTCCCATTCACTACAGAAGATGAAGTAAATTAACACAAGTAAGCCTTTTATTGATTGAATTGGCATTCACTTGGTAGAACTCCATTATAACACGGTGAAAAAATAGCAATGTCACTTTTAAGGTGTTAACTGTCACTTCTTGATGGAAAGGCATTATATTTTAAATAATAAAAACACATTTTTTTAGTACTTATTTCCACAATATATTTTTTTGATCAGGACCGGTTTCGCTCATCGCGAGCATTATCAACTGATAGAATACAATTTACAAACAAGTCTATTTATACAAAACAAAAAAATTAATTTGAGTTAATGGTAGCAGGTGTACAAAACCATGGGTACAAGAACTAGGAAACGATTTACATAAAATCATACAATATTGATACAAATAAAGTAAATTAGTATAAAAATTAAATGTTCACAATCACTTATTAAGAAATAAAATTACAATTATGGTAAATCAATAATCCATTAGGACTTCTAAACAATCAATAAGGAAGTAAGGAGTGGGAAATTTTTAATGACGAAAATAACCCACAATCACTACTTAATGGAACAAATTAAATTAATACATGAGAAGTCGATTAGAGATGAATCGATGAGATGGGAAGATATGGTCAGTCAGGGGCGTTCCAATATTTTCTGTAAAAAATTTAAGTAAAAGGAGGCAATATCATTTTTCAAAAAAAATAATAATAATATTTATTTGAAATATATATTTATTAATCTAATTTAATGAGTATAACAATGGTGACGACGCAAAAGTAGTTTGTTCATTTATAAGGTTAGAATTAGGCAAAAATTTATATCGATTAATTTCAAGGATTTCTTGTTTATCTAATTTCAGTGATTTGTTATTGAAATGCAGGATTTTGTAGTTTATAGCGAAATTAGAGTCTAGTTGCCGCACATGGCTAGTCATGGAGTAGAAAACTTTGGACCTTCTAATGTGTTGAATGCAACCTTCTAAATGCACCTTTTTAATGAATATATATTTTTATCTTGATTTTTAAAGTTATTTAACTTTCGGTCCACATATTAATAGTTTTTTTGTTGTTAATTTAGCATGGCTTTGTGAGATTACAGCTAACGTAACGCGGTCTTTCTACATTTTAAAAATCCTACTACACTAGTATCTAGACAAACATACCATGTTTATATTCATATTATTTCCTATATCGCCAGAAAACAGGAAGATAAATAAAATACGCCGTTACTAAAATTTCTTAAGTTTCTCTACCGCACATACATAGGTCATGTCATTTGATACAGGTTCGTATGAACAGTACTCTGTTCAGGGATAGCAAACATTAGACAGAATAATAAATATAAGTGACAGAGATTGAGAGTCTTATCACCAAAAATAGACCTAATGTATGCATTTATCGTGAGACGAATTCTTATTTCCGCTTGTATTCTATAATGTGTCGAATTTATTTTGCTTTAGTCTTATACTGTGATAAATTTTCAGTGTGAGATATTGACAAGGTAAATTGCTCTTGTATTCAATTTTAGATATTTTATTTAACCAGGTAATGCTTTAGTTGACATTTTGTACATGGGAAATCAATGATATAAAATAATGTATATGTAAGATAAAAGACTGCCCTCAAATAAACTAAAATAAAATCATTGGCCATATTATTCGGCAATCGTAACTGATAACGTATTTTTACGTTACAACAAGTTTTACGTTTTAGAGATAATAGGTAGTTTATATCTATATGAAATTACAATGATTAAGCTTAGTTACACTTTCAGTGTTGTGAAACAAGATGTGACACTTATTTAACGATAAAGGGGTTGCTTAATCTTTAGAGACATTTTTTTTATAAACAATATAAATACAAAACATTAGACGAATAATGATATGTTTCACCACGTATTAACAGCTCCTGACGTAGAGATATTGTCAACGAAAATTGACTCACAGAACTGCTTGTTAATCAAATGGTTTTCTTCCATTATTTCTGGAAAATAAGAATAGCCAATTGCTCTCGCTTTGTCCTTAGTTTTTCGACCGTATAGTCAAGATAAGCTTCGAGAGCTAGCATATGAACTCATCGACACTCCAACTAATCACGCAACGCTGACCACTTACCGAGTAAAAGACCCGTTCAATTAACTAAAAAAAAAACGAACCGCATTTCAAAAAGGTTTCCGACCACTCCCATCATCGTCGTATATTATCATACATATATCTTTCGACAAGGAAAAGCTGGGACGGCTGAATTTTCCGAATTACAATCGAATTACTTAGTGTACTCTCGGCGGTGGTGTTTTTTTTCTGAGTGTACTCTGATAATAAGTATTGAATGTAAATTTGGCTCGTCTCGCGCCGCCAGTTGTCTGAGTGCTGAGAATATTTTTACCCGCCGTAATTCGACTCCTGAACAATTGCACGAGATAAAGATATTTACCTTCTTATAGACATCAATATAATTACATGAAAACTGTTTAAAATACAAACAAACAAAAAAAAACTTTACCTTAACGTAAATTTACGCATAGTAACAGTGTTTCCTCTATAGTTTATTTAAAAATATGCATATTAAATTGAGTTTTATTTTAAAAATGTATATGTGTTTGTTTTCACTCATACTATCGATTGAGGATGATTTGTCGATCTTCTGTATAATTTTTTGGAAATGCACACATTTTTCATCTTCACGGATCTTCAGGTTTTTCAGTACGCGGAAGCACTCGAACTGTCAGTGAACAGTTGTTATAACATTGTTTGTATAAAGGACAAATTTAGAAAAAAATATATAGACTATATAAACACAAAGATAAATTATATATTTTATGACATCAACTAAAAGTGCTTGACGGAATTTCAATATCAAATTTGAAATGTTAAAACTTTGAACGATTCCACGTGTTTCAAACACGATACACGATAAACTTGTGGAATAGTACAAATTTTTAACAATCCGAATTACATATTTATTTATTAACTATTCGAACGAGAATTGTACTTTCATCGCGGATAAAGATGTTGATAAATTGCATCTAAATTGAATGTTCATTAATTATTTATATTAATAATAGTCATAAAACTAATCAATTTTAAACGAATAAGTGATTATTTACGATTTTGCTTTTTAAAATGATCCGTCGTAATAGAAAATTTGCACACACTTTTTTAAAGATATTTACTGAGGTGTTTGATTGAATCTAGCAGAAATTCTTTGTATTTCATTCGTCGAATTAAATATTTAAAAATGAACAGAGTTTGAACGATTCAAATTTGACGTCAACCTTAATATTTATTTTATACATATATTTCGTCTATTATTGGACAAAATTGCAACTCCTCCATTACGTCTGTATGGTTCAAGCGAATGTCTCCAATTTATCCAGGCTTATATTCGTCGCAGTGTCGGCAAGTTTCCGTGGCATTGTTTCAAAGAATAATTAATTGTATTCGCATATTTGACGAAGGCACGATCTCGTCGTTGCATGGCTGGCCTGCGCTTAGATTATCTCGTACGGGTTGGAAGCGATTGAGATTTGCTTTTGTCGCATTATCATCTGGGAGCAATGGTGGGTCGTTTCAAAGTAAAAACCAAAACATTTATAGATTGCAAGTCTTAGTTAATAAAATTATTAAAAATAGTCATGTAATTTGAATTGTTGAAACTCACTTTTTAAGGTCACTTTAATTGTCACTTTTTCATGGAAAGGTATGATATTTTAAATAATAAAAACACATTTTTAGTACTTATTTCCACAATAGAGTTTTTAATCAGGACCGGTTTCGCCCATCGCGAGTATTATCAACTGATGGAATACAATTTACAAACAAGTCTATTTATAAAACATATTTGAGTTAAAGGTAGCAGGTATAGAAAGCCATGGGTTCCATTGATACAAAAAATGTAAATTGACCCTGACTGACCATTCCTTCTCATTGATTCTTCCTTTAAAAATTTATATATTAAGTATTAAATGCCGGTTATTTTCTTCATTAAAATTTTTCCACTCCTTACTATCTTAATGATTGTTCAGAGCCCCTAATAGATTATTGATTTACCTTAATTTTATTGATTGAATTGGCATTCACTTGGTAGAACTCCATTATAACACGGTGAAAAAATAGCAATGTATTTTAGTTCTACAAAATTATTTTTAACAAATATAGTTGATAGCTATTTCGGCTCACGCCATCGTCAGAACTATCTATAGTATATAAAATACATTGCTATTTTTTCACCGTGTTACCTTAATTTTATTTGAAATTCTTAATATTTGAGATTACTTATATTTTGTGTAAATAGACTTGTTTGTAAATTGTATTCTATCAGTTGATAATGCTCGCGATGAGCGAAACCGGTCTTGATCAAAAAAATAAATATTTTTGAAATAAGTTCTAAAAAATGTGTTTTTATTATTTAAAATTGTTGAAACTGTTGAAAACAAATTATCCCGGATTTGCAGGGATTGTCATTGTCCCCGAATTGAAATCGCTGTCCCGGTTCCCAGATGACTGCTCAAATAAACTAGGTATATGATAAGGTTCAGTTTTCAGCGATTTGTCTCGGAATCGTCGTAGAAAAAGTTGGCTTAATACACCCAATCCTTTTTTACCGCGATTTTTTTTACGCGAATTCGATTATACGCGATTTTTTGAACGGCACGGTTACGTTTTTTTACACGTTTCACTCGTTTTTACGCGATTTTTTCCCCAAATTTGAAGAAATTTATATATGATGCTAGGCATGTACGTTTCGTTATTTTTTTAAATAAAAAATATGTGTATTTTTGAAACTTAATTTTGTTTACAAAACTTAAACTTGATTTATGTAAAATTCAATACATTCGTTCAAAAAATCGCAAACGATTACATTTTGCAACCGAAAGTGACAGCAGCGAACAATTAATATAAGTGAAAAAAAAATATTTTTATAGTCTCACTATATTTTTATAAGCAATAAAGACATGAAAATATATATATTTTTTTTTTGCACGAATTTTTAAGAGCAAATTTTGGTTTTTCATACGTTTCTGGTACTTTTTTACGCGATACTTTAATTTTTGGAACCAATTTATCAAATTATATGAAAGTTGTGATTTTTTTACACGATTTTTTTACTTGCCTTTTTCTGGAACCAATGTATCGCGTAAAAAAAGGACTGGGTGTATAATAAATAGTTTACATCGCCTACATGCAAGGGGTATTACACAACACACTACACAAAAATAAACGCCCATTCGAATCTTCCTAGAAATCAGCTTCAAATTCGAAAATAGAAACAGGTGTATTGGCATTTTGATTATATTATATCATTGCAGGTATTAAAGTTCTGCGTTTTTCCGACAAATATGGTTTCAGTTCTAATTTCGAATACAATCGAGTGCATAGTATTGTTGACAGCTATGACAGTATTGGACTCTGGAGAGAAGTCTAGCCGGAGGAATATGGGAAATGATGTTTGAAATAAATAGTATTGAATTGTCATATCCCGGTTTCGCTCATCGCGAGCATTATCAACTGATAATCCTGATCAAAAAATATATTGTGGAAATAAGTACGTGGGACTGGAACCCTTTCCATCAAGAAGTGACAGTTAACACCTTAAAAGTAAATAGTATTGAATTGTCATATCCGATTTAAAATAATACGACGTGGGACTGGAACCGGCCTCCCGCCTTATTGATATTCATGGACTGGCGTAATTAGGCGCGGTTGCTCTACGCGCGGAGTCTAGGAAATTTATCCGGCAGACAGAAATTGTCGCCCATCAAGACGTATCATATTGTGATACAACGAATGTCACTTGATGCATTTTACTTCAGTTTTCTTTTTGCGAGTTTGATTGAGATATGAACTATCAATCGACATTATACACATAATTTTAGATATAAGTAAGTCATTGCTAAATTAGACTACCAATTATTTTGATTCGTGACATATCTTTTATGTATGTTAAACTATAGATATAACAAGGAATATTTATGGAGGTTCAGTCAATTAACAATCGAAGTAAATAATTCAATTCTTTAAAATAACATATCTGAAATTTTATCCCACAGAAAACCACCGCTTTGAAATCGTTATTTCAAGAAGTTTTAAGCAAAGTTATAATTTTTTCCAATTATTTTTTATAGAAAATGATTTTTATGTTGACATTTAATACAATCTTATATTTTTGTATTTTTATGCTATATTTCCAATTAGGGTTGAACATAGTTAATAACAAGTTAGAGGCATTCAAATTCATTCACATTACAACTCTCTAACGGATTTTTTTTCTTAATTCTTAATGATCCAATAGATATAAATTTATCACCGTTTATCAGACCGTAACGGAAGGTTAATGCATTTTATATAATCAAACATAAATAAATCATCTAAGTACAATATTTATTCCCTATTTACGTTTATTCCGAAGCAATAAAAAAAACCAAGATTTACTATAACTTCGAGTAATACGTCAAATCAATGTGCGAAATTTAAGAAATTATATTCACAAAATAAAACTATGTAGGATGTTAGAACATAGGAGTAGTTGATGTATTGTATACCTTTTCCGTACCGCTATATAAAGATAAGTAAATAAATGTACGTTAAAACATAGTTCTGATGAGGGTGTAAGACGAAATAGCTGTCAACTATATACCTTATAAATTTTGTAGAATTAAAATACATTACTGTTTTTTCACCGTGTTAGTTTCTTTAAATAAAAATTCGACAATTCGTAACAATAATTTCACTTATACGTGTACTAATTTTAACAGCAGTGTGTGTATTAAGAGCATAATACTAAAGAGACAGAATTGATAAAATAAGAAGTTATTTGGTTTTATAATGGGCCAACAGCATATTATAGGACATCTAACGAGGATATTTTCTAGATAAAGTACTCGCAGCAAAGATCACTTTTATCACCGAGCTCTATGTATTCATTTTATTCAAAAGCTTCTTGTGTTCATTCATCGGACAGAATTCAATATCTAATAGCATTTCGACTTGCCTTTGATCGTCCTGCTCGGGTGGCATCGCAGCATTGCGAAAATATGAAAATATGGATTTCATTCGTTTCGATGAAAATATAAAGCTATTTGAATTTATATCGAAATGTATCCAGATGATGTTGTCGGTCGAAAGCTCCTTGAGAGACCGAAACTTGCCGGACACTGGCCTAGTTTTGGTCACTTGCAGAGGCGCCCAATACGAGGTTACCGTTTATTATTTGTAGTTTGAAACAATTAAGCTAAGAATTACTTATTTCTAAAGCTCCACGTCGTTGAATTCAGTTAATATATCATATTGATTGAATTGGCATTAACTTGGTAGAACTCCATTATAACACGGTGAAAAAAAGCAATGTATTTTAGTTCTGACGATGGTGAGCCGAAATAGCTATCAACTCTATCTTAAAAAAATTGTAGAACTGAAATACATTGCTATTTATTCACCGTATTAATATATTATATATTTAGGAAATTCTTCGCAATTAATTTTGTCTGATTTGATAGCAGTTAATGAATGCGTGAACTCCAACTTAATTCAATTTTTAATATTACAGTAGTTGATCAAAATCTTTGGAGGAAATGTTATATTATTTTTAAGTAATTCATAAGTCAAATTTGAATTGTTACAACTTTGTACGATTCCGCATGTTTTGTGGCTGCCGAAGATGCCGAAAGGCGAAACCCGGGTCGTTAGTGACATGCGGAATCGTACAAAGTTGTAACAATTCAAATCTGATATTGAAATTCCATCAAGCACATTCAGTCGATATCATAAATTAATTCATAAGTAAAAACCATTACTTAGTGTAACCTATTCAAGAAAATGTGGAAATGGTACTTACATACATTGTGTTTTTATTATTTTAATATAACGCATTGCCATTTCCACTAAAAAATAACTTATTTATAATCTAACTAAATGCTTATTATTTTAGTTACCGCGCGGGCTGGTCAAGGTTGTTTGGTATATCATAAAAATGTTTAAAACCTGCTATACACAAAATGCAATTAACTTATTTTAATTTAATTCAAATCTTAAATTACAAGATATGCTTTGTGTCAAATAACATACCTGTGTGTTTTATTTCATACAAGTTTACGCAGGTATCTTTGTCAATTCAACCATCTGACAATTGTTTGCATCGAATTTCTTTTATCGCCTGGCATATTATCATCTCCAGCGTTCGGTATTGGAATTGACTGCGGAGCATGGAGTCGGTTTGACAACATCTGATCCGACGGTTGTGTCATTTTTATTTCATTTTGCAGATCGTATTTTTTTCATCCACTCCGGCGCGACGCAATAATGTCGAACGTTGTCAATATTTTATATTAGTACCAGACTCTGGGACAATGTATTCGCAAGGACGAGTAAGTACTCGCGATGTGATATAATAACATGTGCGGGGGCGGTATACTTATTTTATTTATAGCCCCGATCAATCTTAATCTGGGGACCCTCGGACGGGGGGCAGCCCGACCAGCGCTGCGAATTTATCGAAAGGATATCTATCATAGCCGTAATTGGAGATTTTGATAAGCAATTTCCAAGGTGTTGATTTTGACGCAGTTCGTTAAGGGTCGAAATAACTGGAAAGCTTTGACTAGATACCCGAGAGCTTATGCTTGGCGTATAATGAAGTCTTGTTTATCAATCTTGGATCTATAATATTTTACTTGGAAAACTGAGCATTTTCCCACGTGAAATAAGTAATGAACATTTTTGACATGTGTATATTATATATAACCACTTTGCTACAGTCACTTGGTATTTTTTTACTTGTAAGGCAAGGATTGTATTACTTTTGAGTAGAACCGCTCTATATTTCTGTGATGAAACACAATTTGTATTATTAATTACACAATATACAATTAAAATTAGACTCAGTTTCGCCCATTGTGAGCGTCGAGCGAAATCGATTCTGATTTTAAAACTATTTATTCATGAAAATAGTGCATAGAATTGTGCTTTTATTATTTAAAAGCTATTTATTCTCATACATACATACATCTACAGATTCACAATTCGCTAATCCCGTGATAAAGGAGTCACATAATATTTTTTTTAACCCAGCGCCTAAGTGTTTGCATCTTTGTAGAAAGGGTCGTAGGATGACGGCTTTGGAACGGCTATAAATCAATAGACATCAACAATCACAAAGGATTCTTAAAGAACAAACTAAGATATGTCTATCGCCATTGCCTAACCCTCTGCAGGGTGCTTCTTTGTTTCTGTAATAGACCATTTCCGTGCCATATATAAAATTATTGATATAGCCGCCTTTTTAGTTTCATTTACAATTTTTAGCTGTATTGCGAGCAAGAAACAAGCTAGGTCGTTAAACAGGAGAGAAGATGTATTGTGTACCTTTTCTACATAGCTATATGAAGATAAGCAAATGTTAGTTTAAGCATAGTTCTGACGATGGCGTGAGCCGAAATAGCTATCAACTATATTTAAAAAAAAAAAATTGTATAAAACACAAAAAAACAATGTATTTAAGTTCTTAAATACATTGTTTTTTTTCACCGTGGTATTTATTCATCTAAAACTTGCTTTTGCCCACCACACTTCGAGAAACACCGATAATGAAAATATGACTTGTATTTTTTGATCGATTGACTCGAGTCTAAGTCAATATGTTTCACCGATAAACTTTACTGTAGACCAATAACATTTTTTTATATACATTTAATATTTATTACACCCTCATTTCCTCCCTTCTAATGGAATTATTTTTTTCCATTTTATCGTGGTTTTATTATATATACGCCAATTGGCATTTCATTTCTCGCGTAGCAAACTCACTACTCATATTATTAACTGTCGCATATATTCAATTTGTTTCAAAGTAGCATATTGATATCGCTTTATTGTATAATACATAAACAAGTCATTGATTTTTTTATAGTTATTAAATTTTGTGAATGAATTTTTTCGCTCAAACCAAATGAATTATAAACTTCAACACGTTTTATTATATTCTTTTTGATCAAATGTTACCATATTGTTGATTTTTCGATAAGTCTATTTAAATCAGTGGAGAAAAGTGTACATGTATTTTTATTAAAATTAAATGAAGGGGGAAAAATTGCATGACGTGCCGTGTCTTTATTTATTGCCCAAAATATTTAATAATTAAAGATATATATTAGGTGTAGTAAAAAGTCCTGAGGTTTTTTTTAAATTAAACTCAAAGTGTTTTTTTAGTATTTTTTTTTATTTTTATATAAAAAGTAATCTCCCAGTCTATCTATAACCTTCTGCTACCTATTAGACAAGTCTAAAATCCATTTAGTAAAAAACTCTCTAAGTAAGTAAAAATGTAGGAAATTTTAAATAATAAAAACACATTTTTCAGTACTTATTTCCACAATATATTTTTTGATCAGGACCGGTTTCGCTCATCGTCCGGTCAAACCGGTCCTGATCAAAAAATATATTGTGGAAATAAGTACTAAAAAATGTGTTTTTATTACTTAAAATATCATGCCTTTCCATCAAGAAGTGACAGTTAACACCTTAAAAGTGAATGTAGGAAAGTCGAACGCAGCCTTATCATTGCTCTTTTTCTGACTACGAAAAATACTTCATGCACTATTCAGATCAAAATGAAAAAAAATATTTGACGTCTTTTTTGTAGTGTATGTATATGTATTTATATGTTTGATTATAAATAAATTTTTAGCCGTTAATTTACTCAATTCAAAATTTGTTTCTCGTCTTACTGATGTCTAAAAAAACAGTCGTTTCGATATTCATTACTCTCATGAATATTTGATTTTTTTGTGTTTAAAAGAATGAAATTAGTTTATTTATTACGAATTATTCATTGCTATTTTTCTCATTTATTGTTTAGATACTTAACATTATTGAAAATTTTCCATGTGTCAATTTGAAGTCATTCATGTACTCGCCGATAACGAAGGGATAAATAGAAATGATCAAATTGCAACTGTTCAAGCGCGTGTTCATTATTTATTTCATATTATATGAAAAGTGATGTAGCGTGTATTTTTCTCTTTTTCAGTTTGGCTCGAATGTAAATATGTCACTCATACAAAATGGTTCGGCTTACTGAACGGCCCGGATGCCTACTTGTATTTCCGTTTAATTTGTCAAGTTTACGTCTTTGAATCCCCTGTGACACAATATTATCTGCCTCGTCATAATATATTATTTGCTTTCTTGCGGTGGTCTTTATTCTTCAAAAACGTTAACCGTTTTGGAAAGTTCATATAAATGTGATGTTGTAAAAATGATGCGTACATTTTCAAAACCTATTAATGTGCCTGTTATTTCCATGATGGACCGACTTACGAAAGGATTTTTCAGGAGAGCAAAAATAAAATAAAATTTTATCATTAATCCTGCGATTATTATTATATAATATTTTCAGTAACAAAATACATTTTTAGTACAATTCAACTCATCGCGAGCATTGTATTGTCCAAGAAATTACAGTATCAGTTGATAATGCGCACGATTAGTGAAAACGGTCATGATCATAAAACACATTGTGGTAATAGTACTAAACAATTTTTTTTAAATTATTTAAATTAAATTATTTTGTAAGTTTTTCATTACATATGAAGTAGACGAGGGTTCGTAAAACTATTCATTTATCCTGTTGTAGTATATAAAATCTAGGACAAATATTCGTATGTTCGTTAAAAATATATTTTCCTTGTCAGTTGAAAAAGTCCATATATATATATATATTTGATATTGTAATTACTTCATGTTAAAAATCTACCACCAGTTTTGTGGAGTGAACTACTTAGATTTTTTACCCTAATGTAAAAATGTAAAAAAGGTATTATAAAGGTTGAAATATATTTTTTATAACATGTACTCGTATATTTCCATCTCGTCAATCTACGCAGGATAGATATTTTCGTGTTGATGAGTTAGGCTATGAATAAAATTAAAAAAAAAAAACTTCATTTGAAATCATTGAAAACATATTTTTTTCCATTCAATGTTCCGCGAAATCGATGAAAAACTATGTAGGAAGGTTTCACTTTTAATAAATATTATTACGCGTAGGCACGGGATGGCTTATATGAAAACATTTGTAAATATAATAGCATATCGATTTTATTGTAACCCATGCTTTAAAGCTCTTCTCCGAATATTCTAGATAATGTACTTATTTTAAACCTAGGATGTTTACAATAATTCTATCGATATTGTTTCCTGAAAAGTTTGATAATTTGGTCATAAAAGGGATTGCAGAGAAATGCTGCGATATGTATTTAGGATCCAAAGCATTCATCCACTCGTGTTTTTCTATTTGTCTTTACTTCAAGTGATTTCCAATTATTCATTTGCCATAATGGCCGGAATGGCAAATTAAATGTTTGTTTATAAACAAATTTTATGAGTTGTTCAACATAATAGAAGAATTTTATATTATAATTGTAAAAAAACTTTAATTAAATGAACATTGAACTAACGAAAACTAAAATCGCTTTGTACGGTATACATTTTATCAAGCACCATGAGTTTAATTATAAAAAAAACGTTGTTTTAATTGATTCAACATGTAACATATTACGTATCATAAAATAAACATTAAATCATAATGTAATCCTTGCAAATTTGTATAAACAATGTATGATACATTAAATTTTCTGAATAAAGTTGTAATAAGAAATATAATGTTTGAATATTTGGTATGAAAAATCTACCAAATTATGTTCTAATCTGTCAGGCAATGTGAATACATATCACTCACGTATAAATGTCTAATCAATGGCTCGTCGATCGAATGTCTAAGATTTTTGATCTTGTTCTTTCCAAGTTCAGTGCCTCAAAAAATTATTTTGTTTGTCGCAGTATTATTTGTATAATTATAACAATGAAAAAATGATCAATATAATTGACACAACACAAAATATTACATATAAACATACAGTGAGAAATATGCAAAAGTTCTCAGTAATGACGATTTTTTGTAGTAGTGTTTTGAGATTGATTCGTCGTTTACGGCAGTCGAGTTAATACTTATAAAAATAAACATGATACAAATATAATGTTTTTTCTATATTTGTTATTGATTGTTTTATTGCAGCACAAATCATATAAGAGAATATTCAGGGAGTTGGTTTTATAAGTTATGCAACATCCACCTTATTTCTCCAGTTCTGAAGACTATTAAAACGGCTAGTCGTTTAATGAAAAATCACAAAAGTGGAATCGAAACTTACTCAATCGGTACAGACAGATTGTAAAAAAAATAATGGAAATTACCTAGTAATATTTGTAAAGTTCCATTGAAAATAAAAAATGGTTCAATCCGCATTGACTTTGCTCTATATTTTAGGAAGCTTTGGCGTTATCCATGTACATATTATATTGTGTCAATATGTTTTCAAAGTAAAGCAAAATTTATAGGCCCAAATCCAATAATAGTCTCCTAAGGCTTTTTTGGTTTACCCCGCTCTTCGGCTACCCCCAGACCTCGGAACGTCGCGCTGTCGTTGGGATCTTGGTGCGAATTTACTGTGTTACTCCGTGGTTTAGGGGTAACCATCAATGGTTTCCCGCGAGTCGCAACAATTTTATGATATTTTGATCTCAGTGTTATATGCTCAAATTATAATAAAAGGAAGGGTATATTTGTTAAATCTGCCATTTCGAGTGTTTGAAATGATAAAGTAATGTTAATCGCCGCAGTCAAGAAATTACTTTAACAGATCAATTCATCTTAAAACCTCATCGTGGCATGACAATTTTCCCGTGTGTTTGTTTATTTTACGGACGTCTGATATCATGAGGCTAAATTATGATATCGACTGAAGGTGCTTGATGGAATTTCAATATGTACGCTTTGTACGATTCCATATGTTTTGTCACTCGGCATCAATCTCGTCAGTTCTGTTGCATCCGTGTGACAGAATGCCTGAAGATTCCGAAAGGCGAAACCCGGGTCGTTAGTGACAAAACATGTGGATTCGTACAAAGTTGTTACAATTCAAATTTGATCATGAGGCTTATTGATTCAAAATCAAATTTGAATTTTTCAAACTTTGTGCATTTTCACATGTTTTGTCACTCAAGACCCGGGTTTCTCCTTTCGGTATCCTCAGGCGTTCAATCATACGAACGTAATTTAATTGATTCAGTAATCGATTTGTACCGACTATGTACGAGCGGAATTACGTAGGAAAAATATACACCCTAAGTCTAAGAGCTGATTTTATTTTAAAAACTGATTTGATAATTACATTCAGACATAGTTTTGTATTAATCCATATGTTATATGAATATCAAAAGTGATAGATATTAATAAATAGAGTAACTCTTCCGCGGCCCTAAATTAGCCTGCCGGCCGCACTTATAGCATGCCTGGCATAGTGTGTACCAACCAGGCCTGAGCTGCTCTTGTTTATTATTTACAAAACGTGACGCTTACCCTGGGTGGCGCGATTAGCCTAACTGTTAACCGAGGAGCCTCCACCCCCCGTCTGAAGATCGGGGGTGAGAAAGTCGGTGGTTTATTTTCGGGGGTTTCAGCGGGGGGCGGCCGCGAGGCGCCGTGATGTGACCACAAACAGCCATCAAGCACTCTTAAGGATATTATAATGACGGCAGTAATATAAAGCAGTTGTTTATATCAATACGCGATGAGCATTCTGTTCACCGTTGACGTGGTAGAAGTTCTGGGTTCGAATCATACCCATAACATTCATTATAATGTACTGTGACGGAAAATTCAACGACGTTGAATTTGGCGAATAATTCGCTACTCAGTTGGTAAATATAATATGGGTTACCTCGTCCAGTATGTTTGCCTCTTGAAAACATAAGGTAATTTTTGTCATTGGTTAGTATCATTTATTTATTGACAACGCATTTACTGAGTAGAACTCAATTATATAATAGAGTTAAATTAACATATTTTTTTTACAATTAAAAAAAAATTGTTAGTAGTTATTTCGACTTCCGCCATCGCCAGTTGAATAACCTTAAATAAATATCTTTTAATGTGTTAATAGCCACTTCTTGGTCGAAAGGCATTATATTTAAACGAAAGAAATAACCGTCGAAGCCTTTCATTTATCCTAACTTTTATGTATTGTTTGAATATTGTATTTGAAACCGTTTTAAGAAAATAAGCGCAAGTAGTAGTAACGTCAATAAATCGCTAAAATTTACAGATTTTGCATAAATATGCGAGAATGATAAAATTTGTAGGTAATAAATACATTGTCATTTTTATCCTTTAAATTATGAATCACATTCTGCTGATATTGGGCTACCTCGGAAAAAATATTTTAAATATGCAAATGTCTCTTGACCTAAAATATTTTGATTCGAATGATGTAACCTGCCACCAGATTGAATGTCTTATGCCAAAATTATTGAATGAGACTAAAAGATTAATGTGGGGACTTCTGTTCCACTCACCTCTCGCAATATTCATTATATATGAGAAACTATTTTTTGTATTGAATCCAACAATTTAATTAGAATAAAAGTGAATACTGTCGACTGAGGATGCACGATAGTATGGTGAAGATATTGATGCGAAATAAATAACTGTACATATTACTGCCCCTAGAAGGGTTTTGTTATAGATTAAACGTGAAATTTTGTGGTGGAAAGTCGCTTAATTTATATATTTTTTTAAATGAAGATAATATCAAAATGCCTTTCGGGTGGATCTTTTGTTACGTAGATGTTTTTAATTAAAATAAATGAATACATTGAAATTCAGTAAACAGCCCCGCAATGGAGTCCGTCTGCTTATTCACTATGATATTCGCGGACACCTTCCAGGCGGTCACCCCACCTCGCCAGACGGTGGGCCGCGGGCCCCGCCGCTCGCGCCGCTGTTTGGCTAACGATTTTTCGCCCCTACCCCCACCCCCGGCTCGCCGCCCCACACTTTTCTGTTTGCGCAATTATAATTGGGAATGTGTGGGGAATTAATAAGGATGATCGCTTTGCCATTTCGTATCTCTCCTGTAGGCCGCTCAGCCCATATTTATATTGTATTTTATTTATCGCCCAGTATCACGCTAATAGGTCGGCTTCCTCGGCTGCGAGTATCATGCTTCAAAGGCACTTCGTGACTTAGATCGCTCGCGACGGAAAGTTCTCCTGCCAGGAATTTTGTGTAGGGTACAGGCACTTACGGCTATTCCGCTTATTATATATATGCTATATTACGCTTATTCATATTATATCAAAGCTAATAAATTGAGTTCGTTTCACTACTGATTGTCATTAGCTGTATCTATTGTATGACTTATTTTGTCGTGGCCACTCTGAAATTCTTGCTCCATCTTTCTTCTGCGAGTCTTGAGGTGCGTTTATTTTTTATGTATACTCCTCTCAGGGAGCAGATATCGTCTAACAAGAAGTATACTTCATTAAATATTTTTGTTTCCTATTTTTGAGCACCTAATGTTAATTATTCTCGGTGGGAAAGATACATTTATTTTTACAATATTTTGTGTCATGATTACGACCGGGTTCATTCATATCTATAGCCATTGACCAGTTATGTATTATATATATATATGTGTTAAATGTAGTGTATTGTTTTTGTAGGAAAAACATAAGCCAATTAATTTATATTTCACCTGTAATTGAGATGTTATATAATATTGATTTTGTTACCTCTTGACTGAATACAATATTTTTTAAGGGCATCGTAATAAAACCCGTTTTAAATAGAGTGTTTCCGATAGCGTCAAGGTGAAATAGTATTCGTTAAACTGACATTTATAAATCCATTTAGGATGAAATACAGTGATATTTTTTGCCTAATAATTTTTAACGTAGTATATCTATGGTGTTACTTACAAGTAACGCGATTCGATAAGCCACAGAATCACTTTTATTTATAGACTTTTCCTACGTAATCGGCCCTGAATTTATATCGCCTACTATTGGTCACTGACCACCGATTTCTCACTTCCTCCTTGGGGCTCTCATTTTTCCCTGTCCAGTTCTTATTCCGTCGATGTCCCGTTGTCCCCGTCTTAATAGTCTCCAGGGGACGTCGCACTCATGTATGTGGACGAATATACCTCGCATTATGTGTGTAGCCTGGCTCACCAGTGGCGTACCGACATATAATAATTAAATTCTAATAATTGCTCCAATATTGCAGAAGAGAATGTATTATTATATATTTAAACTATTAATATGTGAATAAAAAAGTCAGGGACTTTTTAAACGTAGATCAATTAAAATTACCATTGAACGAAGATATCAAACGAATACATTATTTAAACATAGTTTCTTGGTGTGTACACCCAGTCCTTTTTTTACGCGATATATTGGTTCCAGAAAAAGGCGTGTAAAAGAAATCGCGTAAAAAAAATGATTTTACGCAATTGCATTATATTTCTTTACACACCCTAAAACATAAATTCGCATAAAATCCGATATACTTGTCAACATTTGGCAACTGTATGTGTATTTAAAAAATGGAATGCTTTACAAAATTAAGTTTTGAAAATACACATATTTTTTTTATGTAAAAAAATAAAGAAACGTACAATCCTAGTATCATATATAAATGTCTTCTTTAAAACAAATTTGGGGAAAAATTGCGTAAAAACGAGTGAAGCGCGTAAAAAAAATGTAGCGGTGCCGTCCAAAAAAATCGCGTATAATCAAATTCGCGTAAAAAAAGGGCTGGGTGTATATGGATTTATTTTCGTATTCCGCGATTTACGATCAAATATGACAAGCTTTTGTATCTCGAATCTCTCGAATCGAAAGTCTCTCGAATCGAACAATGGTCAGTAATTTCCATCGTCACATAATTAAATCGTTAATTAATGAGTGTTTCAGTTATAATTTATTCTTCACATATTATAATAAAACTTTCAATGTATAAAATGTGCGTTTTACTTTTAGTATACCGAAACTTGTACACGTCATATTGTGTGACTACCCGAATTGTTTTACTTTATTGTTAAATTGATTTTCCCTTTCCCCATTGACTGCTTACTTCTATAGCCTTAACTTTAAACTGTTAAGACGGCTGATTGCAGTGAGCTTACATTCAAAAATTATATTATAAGTGTACAAACTATCGTGCATAAACTAATTTTTGTGTCAATTTACAGCCCCCGACATTATTTAAATTATCTCAAGATATTTTAAATAATAAAAACAAATTTTTTAGTACTTATTTCCACAATATATTTATTTGATCAGGACCGGTTTCGCTCATCGCGAGCATTATCATCTGATAGAAAACAATTTACAAACGAGTCTATTTATACAAAATGTTTGAGTTAAAAGTAGCAGGTATACAAAACCATGGGTTCAAGAATTAAGAAACAATTTACAGGAAATCATACAATATTTATACAAATAATGTTTAATTAGTTTAAAAATTAAATGTTCACAATCCTTTCCACGAAGAAATGACAGTTAACACAATAAAAGTTGCTTTATAAAGAATATATTCAATGTTTTTCCTTGGTGGATTTGTACAAAGTTTCAACAATTCAAATTTTTCACCCTCATTCGATATCGTAACATTTATGTTTTTTTGAAATAATAAAAACTCAATATATAGTACTATTTCTATACATTATACCGCAATATCCTTACTGGCTGACTAATTTTAGTTGATTCATTTTGTGTATGAAGAGATGCAATGTGTATTATCCCCATTTCCCACGAATATAAACGTTCGTGTGAGGAGATCGGGATATCAATTCGTCCCATGTGTATCAGTTAAATTCGCGCGCCAATGTGTGCGAGCGTCGGTGGCCCGCGTGCCTGAGGTGGCAATCGAACCCGGGACTTCGACCCCGCCCACCCATAAGTCAACCGCAGTACCGCAGAACACAGTCGCGGCTAACATTTTCCTCCGCAAACGTAATTAGAGGAGCATGATACCACACGTCTTACCCAATCGCTGCTGAACAGATTGTTCTCTGCTATTTTTCACTAAGTTTATTTTTATGCCTTTATAACGTAGCGTTGTATATTGTGAATTTTTCTACACTTCAATAGGACCACGGCATCTCAATAACTAACCAAAAATTCGTGTATAAATTATTATTCGTAAAACATAATAACAAATACTGCTTATAAAAAGGCAAATGCATATTTTTATTTTTGTAAATCACTTAAATATCAACTCAAAGTATATTGATATTATCCTAGTCGAGACTTCAACTCAGTCCCGTTTGATCATTAGGTTAAACCAGAACGAGTGATAACGAATAATGCTCAATTTATTTACTGACCGTATTGATAATTAAAAGCGTGAAAATAAGGTTAATAAAGTATGTAACTTTAAAAAATGGCGCAGAAAAGCGTTCGATTTTTTTCAATATTTTTTTTTTTTTTTTAATATTTTTCTTGTGTTCGTCACTCGATTAAGACTGAGTTCGTTGACAGTACACTGTCGTAAGTCGATAAATATATTTACATGGATATCAATATTATGATTAATGAGACTAAGTAATGTTTATAATATGTATATGATCCATACATTTCTGCATTGAGCTGAGATTGTTAGAGGTATCGTTATTTGTTTATCGTACGCATACCGACAGTTTTGGTGTTACATTCAAGTTTTTGAACAAGCAGTGATTATTAATTAATACATATTTACTGTTCATAATACACTTTATAAACCAAGTGTATCTTAATATACATTAAGTGCAGGAAAGAAAAAAATATTTTACATAAAGTTGTGCCCGAATGTGTTGGAAAACGTCAATTTTAAGAAAAAAACGTTCAGGTGGTATGTTTAACGGTGTAAGGAATATGTTAAGCCGTCCATTATACATGTATAGAAATTAACTATAATTATGTCGAAAAATTATTCTATTAACTCTATAATACCCCTTAGGCAGACTGGAAACTTTTGGACTTTAAGTACGATACCCATTAGCGTCCTGCGTCAATCCAACATTTTGCAGTTCACTAATTCCGCCACTATGAATCGACTTAGGCGCCGGCAATGTTCATCCGATAATAATTATGCGAATAACGTCACCTCAGTCACTTTATAATTACCATTCGCGGGCCCTCCCCCACGCGCCGAATTGCCTCCACCTTCCCCGAATTTTATTTCAGGTCCTCTCTCACGTGTCAATTGGGCAAAGTAGGGAGCGTTGCTTTTGTAATAGAATTACCTAGCCCCCGACTCGTTTGGGGCAGATGTTGTCAATTTGGAAAATGGCTAAATCAATAATATATTCTTGTACACCGCCACTACTTGAAGCCACTCCACGAATTTCACATTATTACTAAATCGCTATAGTTCATGACTTACATTTCAAGAAAAAAAAACATTTATTATATAGATATACTCACGTAACTCTAGTTGCTTTCGCTTGAAGTTCAAATATTTATATGATCATTATTTATATCTGCTCCGACCAGGCCGAATTCGCAATGTTGAACTTGTAATATATAATACTTTCTTACATTCCATTTTCATCGCGGAAGACATGCTTAATTATCATAGAATAAGATAATACTGAACTGAGAAACAGAATTATCGCTCAAGATACGTGCTGACAATTTTTATGTATGTTAAACAATAAACGTCACACATAAAAACATCTTTTGAATTTTACATGCCTTTTTAATTTCCTATTTCAAAGAATATTTGGATTCCTTAATCATGATCGTTTTTGGTTACGTGGGCAAACTTTATGAGTGGTTAGAATATTTGGTTGATCAATACAGAAGTGCACATATCAATCAATGACTTAAGGTTATTTTTAATTTTTTTCTTTTGATTTGTATAACTATTCATTCATATTTTTAATGTTAGTCTTCAAAGCCACAAATTTTCATTTTGCTATAAAAATAAGGATCGAATATTGTTGTCTTTTTTACCATTGCATCTTTGTTTTGGTTTGTCATCTATACTTTGAGACCCCGTGCCTCACTGATTGAGAACTATCGTCAACCCGGCAAGACGGGGGCGCAGGGTTCGCATTCCGGTCACGCACTCTTTTCGCGCCCCCCCCTGCTGCCACTTTCACGCGTTTTCCTCCTTCGTCTTCATCGAAGGGCGCCCATCGCCCCGCGCACCACCCACAACCTTCTGCCTGTCATTTCAGGCCATTACCTTGTATTTTGATAGAATTCTTCTATGAACGCCCGTTACATAACCGTTGAGGACGAATGGTTTGTTATAACAATATCGGCTTGCTCCATTTACGACGTAATTAATGTCTTTAAAAAGTCCGCAATGGTTTGCAAATTTGGACGATTGGCTTCTTTCTCGTCATAATGCTTTAAACTTTTTTGAAATCGAAATCATATAACTTGAACCTCCTCGCAAACAATAATATTGCCGCATAACGACGAAATTTATCTTGGTTGTTGTAAGTAAAACGTAAAAAATATTTTATAAATGAAAACTAAGAGAAAACAACACGATTTTTGCCAGAGGTAAATTTATATATTTTATCATTACAGCACCACGTATGAAGTATATGGATTCTTTACGTAGCTTATTTCAGTGGAAAATTTTCCACTAGAGTTGCTCGTTACTCAATTGTTCAATATTTTTTTTATTAAAATTAGTAAGCTAATCACTCATTTTATACATCGGATGGGCGGGATGCGTTGGAGTATAAATCCATAAATATATTTTTTTTAATTAAAAGAATCGCTAAATAAATTCTATCCGAAGGTAACGATGCTTACCTCTCGCCCATGGACACGGAAGAACAATTTACATATGAATTAAATATGTAATACAAATGAAAAAGGTACGTTCAGCCTGAGTTTGCCAGACACGATCATGTGAGTCAATATTTTATATCTAACGTTAAAAAGTGACTTTTCGTAGAGGTTAAACGTTAAACAATAAACACAAGATATTTTCGTATCGTTGCCGAATTTCGGACGGGAATATTTTCCTTTGGTTGTCTAATCCGTCAATCAACTCGGTACCACAGCATTGCCAATATAAGTCAGTCTGTAAAATTGTCTCCATATGGATACATACACAATCAATCAATACTTTGAAACTACTTGCCGTGCGTCAATCCAAAGGGCATCAGAACGAAACTATAGCACGATGTACTTAGATACATCAAATACTATTCACAGGTTGTTCCGAGAGTTATTTTACTCGATTTGTATTACCCACGATACAGTGTAACATACAGCAGATATTATTGTGTCGACTGGAGTGTCGGAAAGCGAAATTCAACGCCAGTAAATCATTCGCACACATGTGAACCTAAATCATGAAGTAAAGCGCCTCTTATGAACTGTCCTGTCAAAACTTTTCAGTAGAATACATCGGTCAGACAGCTGGAAGTTTTCATATAAATGAGATGTCTTAATAGTCGTTATTTGGAAATTAACACTGAAAATAACATCGGGTTTAATATAGAATGTCGAATATAGAAAGAATATTGTAAACTTCTTGTCTCTAAAACTCTGAATAAAATTGGTGTAATTGCGCTTATATTTTTAAATATATTTTCGTTTGCTCCTCCTCTTGTATACATATATTGTATATCTCGATAAAACAAATTTACGAATACTACCTTTGTATATTCGTCTGGACTCGAATGAAATTTCCCCACTCTAGATGTACGATAACTTTAAATAATTAAAATATTTAGATACCGTGAACGGTGTAAAGGTTTTAGGAATACAATCGCACACATTCGACTTATTGAGTCATGAGTCATAAATGACCAGTACACTCGTGGAGAACTTTAAAAACAACATTAATTGCGGGAAAAGTGGCATCTTACATAACCATATAATAGATTCTATATGTTGAGTTATTCAAAGAAATGTCACATTATCTGTTGTGAATTTATATTTGTGGTTTATTGATTGAATTGGCATTCACTTGGTAGAACTCCATTATAACACGGTGAAAAAATAGCAATGTATTTTAGTTCTACAAAATTATTTTTAACAAATATAGTTGATAGCTGTTTCGGCTCACGCCATCGTCAGAACTATGTAGTATAGTAGATAGTTCTGACGATGGGTGAGCCGAAATAGCTATCAACTATATTTGTTAAAAATAATTTTGTAGAACTAAAATACATTGCTATTTTTTCACCGTGTTATATTTGTGGTACTTTACATATACTTTAACACTTTACGGTCCGCACATTTTCGTTAAATAACTACACCGAAATAGTTCTGTCCTATTTTCATTTTAGACCTCGTGTATATTCTGCATCCATCTATCGATAAATTTTGAATGTAAGAATTAAAATTCATATTAATTTTATGCCATATTGTGCGTTCCTGAATCGTAACGTTTGTCTCAAAAATGACGCCAATGTGGTCCAACCGCCAACGTCCGCGGATCGTAAAGTGTTAAGTACATTTTAATGCCAGCGTACTCCAGATAAATATTAGGTGTAGTAAAAAGTCCTGACGTTTTTTTTAAATGAAACTCAGTGTTTTTTTAGTATTTTTTAAAAAATATATTTATAAAAAGTAATCTCCCTGTCTATCTATAACCTTCTGCTACCTATTAGACAAGTCTAAAATCCATTTAGTACAAAACTCTACTGATTGGAATTAAAATAGTCGGAAATAGTGTTTTTCACGTCATTTTTTGTTTGAAATTTTTTATCCCTAAAAGTTTTTTATATTAAACGGAATAATTGGTAATCCGATTGTGCCAGATCTGGTAAATAAGGTGGATGCAATAAAGTTTCCCACCCAACTCCTGGATTTTTTCCCAGGTCATATTTGCCACATGCGGTCGCGCGTTTTCGTTTTGCAGTTTATCGTTGCGTCCATTCATCCTCCCCGACCTCTTTCTTGTCAAATCTGCACTTAATTTGTTTAATTGGTCACAGTATACTTGTGCCATCATAGTTTCACCATATTTTAACTCTTCATAATCAATTATTTCTTTGAAATTCCTCCAAACACAAAGTAAGAGTTTTTTTTTGGTGTAAACCAGTTCGAGGGGTCGGAATTGGTTGTTGTCGACGATTTAGATATTGTTTTTTCTTCGATATATTCGTATATGACACCCACTTTTAATCTCCGATAATCAGGCTTAGAAAAATGGTCGTAAAGTGTGTTTTTTTGCAGCAATTGGCACGCGCTTAGTCGATGCGCCTTGTTCCGATCGCTCAACGCGTGTGGCTCACAAATTCCTACTTTTCGAATTTTTCCCAGCCTTTTCAGGTGCTTTTGTTTTATGGACCATTTAGTACCGACTATATTGGACAATTCCTTTTTTGTTAGCATAGGATTTTTTTCGATTTCAGCTTTCAGGGCGACTTCATCCACTGTATGAGGTCGTCCACTTCCAGGGTAATTTTCAATACTTAAATTGCCAAATTTAAATTTTGTAAACCATCTCTGACATTTTCGAACCTTTAACACGCCTCTATAAACGTCGCAAATGTCTTTAGTGGCGACGACTGCACTGTTCTGGGCGTAATATTGAAAAAGCATGCAACCGCGCAGATATTCTTATGAAGGGCAAAGGCCGGTCATTCTGTTTGGGGCGAATGGACCTTTTTTTTCTATACGGAACGTAACTTGAGATGTCACACAACACGAAAAAAAATATAATGACATCTTATTTAACCAAAGGCCCGAAGCCGACCGATTTTAAGACACGTGTTTGAAAAAAACGTCAGGACTTTTTACTACACCTAATAAATACTAGTGAGGTAATACTCAACCTGGCTATTTAACCAAGTGTTCAGCATTGACCTATTCGGTTTCAGTGTCCATGTGCTCATTTCACAATATTAGTGTTGAAATGAACTGTACAGTTTAAAGGCAAAAGATAACAATTTGTCGTTCGGAAACCCATTATACAATATTATATAGCAACAATCCTTTAAATTAATCTTTTTATGGAAACTGATCGAAAATTCTTTACTTTCGTCTCCTAACAAAAGTCTTCAAAGGATTTGTTCATATTTATCCCTCATCCATTGGTTGTATTACAGACGTGACATTTGGTGGAAGAAATTTTATTGTAAATATTTCGTCAAACTGATATAATAAGCATTATATTGACGGATGCAATCGTGTATTGTCGAGTTATAACAATACATTTCCCTCCTTATCTTTAGAATTTTTCATTTTTTTTTAATATCGCCTGTCCAGGACATCGCATTTGCAATGAGGCCAACCAATTCCAATAGAAAGCGAAAAATATTAATTTTTTTTCAATTCGGATAATTGAAAACAGGTATAATCATAATAAAGGTTTTTGCTGTTACACCTTCAGTCGATATCTCAAATTAAATAAAATACAATTTGAATTGTACTACGTCATCATTTATAAAAATATACATAAAATGATCAGGATTGGTGTTGTCTATAACGAGCACTACGTAATAAAAAAATTGGATGTAGTATATTTAAATTATATTTTTAATCACAACGATAGTACCGAACAACATTGAAGTTTTTTGTTACTAAATAATGTTATTTTCTCATATGTATCAAAACGAAATACTGACTCGATGTGCACCCTGTACGGCAATATTGACATCATTCACTAAATAATCGTGCTTTCACTTTATCGTCCGACTATCTGCTAACTGTTAACCCCACACTACGCTATCAACTGCTACCCACACTCACCTTCCATCTACCTCTATTTGCTCGTTTTTTAAATAATAAATGATTATTGACTCTGACGGGCGGGTGTATTTTTTTTTTCATTTTACTTTGTACACGCTCGACACACGCAGTGGCGACTCGAATTCGAAATTATTTCAGGACGCAAATTTTGCACCCGCGTCATCGATAAAACAATAGTCTATAATTTTGTATGGGTCTACCCAAAGTAATAAAATTGATTCACAACGTTTTTTATGCTAATCATAAACACCGGTGTGTATATTTTAACACTTGCAAGATACGGTATATTTATTATATTATTTATACAAACACCACATTGATTTTTATGCAATCTATTCGTGTATATTAAAAAAAGTTATTGACATAAATTGATCTGGTAATTCATACGACACCATTATTAGTTTAAATATCAAAATATTTAACTCTACAAAATTGTAGATATAGTCTGTACAGCTATTTCGGCTCTGCCATAGTCAGATTTATGATGCAGTTGCATTTATATTTCTTGGCATATTAATTATATTAGCTTGGTAGCTCTTCTTACATTATAATGAAATGAATATATCAAAAAAATATTGACAAAATTTACCCAAAAATAAAAACAAGCTGTCCAGAAAAGATTATAATGGTTATGTAAAAATTTCACATAATTAAAAATTACTACGCAATTTACGGAAAGTAATATATGAATTAACGCGTTAAGTTCTTAGTTTTCCAGATATAATTTTACTTAGTCCTGATTACTATTTTTATTATAAAAGTCTTTCACTTTTATATTGTTTAAATGTAAGCCGAACCTCATTTCTGTTATGCTTGCTACTACTTTCTGGTGCCTACTAAAGTGACATTTTGTCCAAATTCAGTATTTCTTGGCACAGCGCTACTGTTTTGTATCGAGGTGACGCCTCGCGATGTAAATAATTGAGCGTGCTTTACATGTGTTTAACGATAGATGAGCTATCACTGCGACTCTATATTTCGTTTATAAAAGCTACCAAACATCGTTTCAATAATGGTCGAAAATATTTTATGAGAATTTGTAATGATGATTAATACTTTCGACTGGCTTAACCGAACTTTCTGTCCCACAATTCTTCGCATTTTCGAAATCAATAATGCTTATATCACAAGATAAATAATATGAGGTTTAATGGAAATTAAAAAAAAAGTATTCGTAAATTGTCAATACAAACCATTTTTTAGCTATTTACTTCCTTTAGATGAGCGCCATTAGGAAACCATATGCGCTGTTGGTGGACGTGGTTTCAAAAAATAAAGTTTTACAAAGATTTGTTTGTGCATTATCTCTCATCTTTGCGCGGTCATTCTTTAGTGGGTCATCGAGGTGTGGGTACATAGCAGTTAGTAGTCTATCAGTCAGTAAAGTGGTTTGTTTTCAGTATGTGGATTGATGGCGGGAGAGGGAAGTTTGCTTGGAGGTGAGGGTGGGCACTGAAAAAATGTATCGATAATATTATTGTGACAACATCATGGGCGCCGATCGGAACAGGTGATAAGTCAAACGCATTATTACGTACATTATTTGTTTTTTCGTCTTTTGTGATTAATATATGTATTTTTAATTCTCTCCTCTCCCTTCCCGTCACCGCGTACCTAATCATAATGTGTGAGCGACGGTATGTTATACGTGCAGCTACATCTATGAGTGATCGTTAGACCTATCGCCCGCTGATAACGGTCAGCGTTCTGCGTTCAACGGAGTGCTTACCGGTCTGGTTCAATACAAGTTTGGGCCGCACAAGTTCTCGGTCTTATTGAAATTGTATGTAGAAACTAATTTTCTGGCTTATGTTCATACTAGAGTGAGGGTGGAGTGTATACATTGTAAGCCATTACCATATGTAAGTAATCTATATCGGCTGAATGCTTTGTATGGAGAACACGCTTAGGAAAAATCATCACGAAAATTATAATCTTTCAATTATTAACAAAAAAAAAAAATACTTCTTATTAATAGTTGTTCGTAATTTTGGCGCAATTTGATTTGTTTTTGATTGTTATATTAGATATGTCAACAATTGTTCGTTACATTCTATAGAAACTCTGAACATGTCACTTGTCTATTGACTTCTAGTCTTCTGAAAACGTAAGTATTGCTTTTGAGGAGTCTAGAGGTGTCTTGGTTAAAAAATGGTAAAATATTTCATAAATGATGTAGCCATTATGCTTGAAGAGAGTACACAGAACATTTTGGTTCAAAAATATTTTTAACGACATACATAGAGACTGTAGACAATGTCGTCTCGGACAGAAGCTGCTTGCGTAGCTTTCTTTATAAGTAAAAAAACCTTAATAAAAATCAAGAAGAAAATATAACTCTTTTGCCACAATACAAAACGCACAAGTGTTGGAATATGTTCATCAGAAAGAAATCATTTCAATAAAATAGCCAAGGCAATTTGATAGCGTATGAAGTTCGTGAGTTTATTTCATATTGGAACTTTTATTTATGTGTATTATTTAATACTAAAAACATGTAATGGCGAGGATAGACGATAATACCACTCGCGTTCGAATTGACCGTCAGCAATTTTAGAAGAACGCAATCATTGTGCAAGTATCAACAGACCAAGAACTGTCACCACTTAATTAAGCATTCTGGGTTACTAATATTACTTAATATAAAGATTGTAGTCGCAATCTCTGATTTTTTTAATTTTAATTATGGCCTACTCTTTTACTGTAAGTTCTCGAAGTTTTTTTACTGTAACGTTTTAAGCAAGTTCGTTTTGGTGTATACTAATAATTTATTTTCTTTTGTTGCAGGTAAGCATATCATTCCTAATCTACTGGAGGGAAATTTCCCCTTTTCCCCCACTGGCAAAGTCGTAAGTCGATTTGTTACAATTTTCCGTCTCTCTGCTACAAACATCGCGAGTTTGTTTTTTCTCGGTTGGGTTTATTTTCAGGCAAGTTTTTTTTTGTATTTATTACTCTCTGAATCTGAACTCTACAGTCCGTGGTAATTCATATCAATTTTGTTTGGATGCGAATAGCTTGAGCGGTCGTGTCAGTCAATGTGTGTATTTGTTATGTAATCTTGTATTTATCACGCAACGTCGCCAAGTATAGTAGGAGAAATATTAAGAAATTTGCGGTATTGTTGTTTCAAGCAAATATTTGAAGTTGAAGGCATCTAAGGTATGCCGATATCTGCGATTACACTTACGCTGTTGCACATCGCTTGACAGGAGTTTTCGTGACGGACGGACAGATGTATGCGTGTATTTGCTGCTATACAGTAGGATTATCAGTACTTTATCTTATAAAATATGTCATATAATTTCTATATTGCGTGGCAATGACTTACACTAATTATTGTTCAATGATCGTAACCTCTTGCAAAAAAAATTATTAAGCTTAATTAAAAATCTGCTCACTGTTGAATTGCTGCATCCAATTTCATTGCTTATTTCCCTTGCTGACATTCCTGATGTTTCTGACAATGCCAAAATCGTACTTTTGCTGTCATTCTTCACTTTATTAAAATTTGCCATTATTTATTCTTTGATTTTTTTTAAGCACATTTGCCGAATAACTTACATTTTTTAATTTAAAAACTCTAACATATCTATATACATATATGATAAAAAAAAACACCTCCGTCCTAAATTAATTTCATGCAAAATCACCAATTTACCTGAAAATTTGATGTGTGGCCTATTCGTATCAAACCACCCTTAAATAGAGAAAGAGTCTAAACCTCATCCACCATACGGGTATATTTTTAATCTATTACGGCCTAAACAATCAATCCAAACTGACTTCGAACTTTAATAAAATCTATTTATAATGTTTTTAATGAATTGGCTTTTTAATCAATGAATCCGCAGTAATATGAACACAATATCAAAATAGTTAATTCTACGAGAACTATGATATTGATTTCATAGCTGTTTTAACTTCATGTCATTGTCATAACTAACGGATAGGGAGGAGTCGAAATTGCTATCAACTTATTTTTTCTTGCTTTTTCTTAGGAGATAAGTGGGAGCGAATGTAAACGCCTCGGGAATCCATGATTTTGAATATAAATAGTCACATTTAATTGAGCGGAAACCCCAACCGAATTAGACGAACGCTGACCACTCGGTTGCAAGACCGTCACCAAAGTTATGGCGGTCTCGAGTTATTACTTTTTTTTACAATGCATCTAAATATTTATCTTTTCTTATCATTTATCAGGCGCATTTGCCTTTGAATTCCTAAAATACAGTAGAGCCAACGGAGCGACCAGACAGCCAGCCCGTTATTTATAGCTCAAATAGGAGCAGTGTAGTCGGTGTCGACATTATCTGTCGTGAAATATTTACTCCCCGTCTGTGCGAATTGACCCGGAACATTAAATATTAAATCTCCTCCACTGTTTATTTATACCCCGACGTACCTACACGCCCGCGAAACCATTCATTGAACAAGCTTAAAAAATAATATTACAAAGTTTGATTACGTATTTATGATTTTGTCTGCGTCAAACCTATTGTTGACGTCGCTCTAGCAGTGGCTCTCATATGCGGGCACCTGACGATTTTGTTGCAGTCACCAACGGCACTTGAAGAGAAACTGTTTTCCATTTACATATTTGCTTTTAAAAAAAAATATACCGATATTTATAATTTATAATATCGACTCAAGGTGCTTGATGGAATTTCAATATCAGATTTGGATTGTTGAATCTTTGTACGATTCCACATGTTTTGTTACTGACGACAATGTTTTCGTCTTTCGGCTTCTTCAGATATTCTATCACACTGATGCAACAGAACGATGCGGAAGAAGATCAGTTCTGTGATGTCGATAAATCGAGCTCTCTGATATCACATTTCTTAAATGGCTTTACATCATAATTGCCGGGACTGCCAGCCATAACTAAATATGTCCATCACTGTTGCATGTCTTGCGAGCAATAATAACCTTAAAATAATAATGAAATAACGTTCAAAGAGTTATGAGCGATAAATGTATAATATATCGAATGATGTGAATCTGGGTTCCCCGATGTTAATGTGTTAATAAATGGTTACACTCAAATTTGCAATTAATTTATATTTATAGATAAAGAACGTGAAGACGTGTTGTGTAAAAACATATTATCTATTAGAAGGTACTTTGATATTTGAATAATGACTTAATTAATTATTAATTTGAAAAACGCAAAAAATAGAGGTCATCACAAGAGTTTAATTGGGTGAAATTACAAAGTAGTGATTAAAAAATAAATTATTATATCATTTACTATTCACGATGATCTGGTGCAATAATTTTACACCTTCATTCGCGTTGAACGAGCCTCATATAGAAATCCTGTTGAGATTCTTCAGTATGTCATATGCTACTCATTGTGAAAAAATATCGTTAATCACCGAAGCCAACAACGTCGATTACTCGACTAAAGGTGCCCGATCAGGGATTTATGATTTGAATCATTTCTTTTGTTTGAATATGTCCTAGCTTGTAATAGTGCACAATATGACGCACACTGCCTTATTCGTTAGTTTTGATACGCATTCGTCTTTTTATTAAAATTTCATAATACTATATACTCTACCACTTCTGTTGAATACATTACACTATGATGAAAAATAATCCAATCCAATCTTGTCACTTTTCGGCGAAGGGAACGCCATCTGAGGTCATCGCCGACGGTGAATTTAATAAGAAAGTAAAATAATGCAGCATTGGGAAAACATCCCTTGGCCGCTCTCCCACCCTACTTTCTCTGATGAAATTAAACGAAAAAGTCGTGTTTCTAAACGGCGATGGCCCTAAGAGCATTTTATTATTTACTCTGCACGATAGGGTGGGTAGACGTTCTTCAAACATTAGCACGCGTTGCGCGTCAGTTCGATGGCAGAGCAAGGAGCAAATTAGTCCGCAGAAGATTCGAGTCATTTTAAAACTTTATTTTTCTAACCTTTGGTCGGCTTATATTTTCTTTTTAAGACATCGTTATTTTTCTGAGAGTTTCAAGAGCATTCGCTGTAAATAATTGCTTTGCTATTTATAATTACTAATAATAGCGTTGATAGAATTGGCATTTACTTGGTAGAACTCCATTATAACACGGTGAAAAAATAGAAATGTATTTTGGTTCTAATTTTTTTTTTATAAGATATAGTTGATAGCTATTTCAGTTTACCATCTTCAGACCTGGTACTGATGAAATAGTCCTGACGATGGCTTGAGCCGAAATAGCTGTCAACTATATCTTATAAAAAAATTTGTATAAATAAAATACATTACTATTTTTTCACCTTGTTACTAATAACACCCATAAAATAGCAATGTCATCGGTGACATTTTTTTTTAAATCAAATTCTTTCGCACACCTCCCCTTTGTTAATGCGTCATGATAAAATTTGAAATTATTTACCAAGTGGCGGGGTGCCACCTTCAGAAATCGCTTAATAAACTTGATGCAAACGGTACAGTTGAAAAGAGTGTATTTTTCGCTGTGTTAAAGATTGACTAACAGCATAAGATCTAATATCATAAATTATCATTTGAAGTTAAGTGAATGTAAAGACTTTTTCATATTTTTTCCCCCGTACGCGCTATAACCACATAATATTGAGAAATTTACTAAAAGATTTCACTGCTCAGTAAGGTCATGCCGATACCTTATTTGCACGGTTTTATTGAATTTAGTTATGTCACTACTAACAGTAAGGGGTTGTGAATTATGACATAGCCCTTACTACAAAACTTATTCGGTACACTCTCGCTTTAAACTTAGTATTTGATTCAAAATCGGAAAATGGCTTAACGTTTTATTAAAAAATATATTTTCTGACGTTCTAATACAATTAAAATAATTTTGCTATAATACATAATTTATCATATGATTGCTTTTAAGTAGTAATTCTTTCCTAAATAGACTATAAGGTGAACGTTTTATTTGTTTGACGATCGAATTTTTGTCGTATTATTTTATTATTTATGAAGCTCTCTCTGAGTTCGGTTTCCATTTCAAAATTTGGCGATTTTCTCGTGTCTTGAAATTGATTTTTTTTTAATGTTAGCGTAAGTAAATTTGTGTAGATTTGTATTATAGCTACTTTTAAATAAAAATAAATCAGTTTTTAGACAATACCGTTTAGAACGTGTTTTCAAAATACCTTACAAAAATTTTAATCGGTTTTACTATTGAACCTCTAAAAAAACCCGACGATAAGTGCTTTTATTTTGGTCGCTTAAAATGTCACTGGAGACATTTGCCGAAGATTTTTGAATTGGGTAGGTATACCCGAAAATTCACAATTTTCCCTTTTCTTGGTCATCCTATAATGCAAGCGAGTGCAGGACCGCGGTGGGGCTGTACTTCGCCCTTATAGAGATTCCGAGGCACCGTCCCCAGGGAGCACCGGAGAATAGTGGCAGGGAATGAAAAGTGTCACGCGAGATAACGTAGCCAAGGAGAATTCATATCGATTGGTTTAGCTTACCTACGGATATTTCGTTGGTTTATCCGATTTATTATCTCCAAGGATGTTTTCTTTTATACTAAATGTTTATATTGTATCGGCATTTCATTAGTCTCATTATTAAGAAGTCTTTTAAAGATTTTTTTACCAATAATTTATTTCTGTTGTCAACTCAGGGTGCTTACTGAAATTTCAATATGAAATTCGAATTGTTGAAACTTTGTACGATTCCACGCGCTTTGTCATTAACGACTCGAGTTGCAGTTCTGTTGCCTGAAAATACCGAAAGGCGAAACCCGGGTTGTTAAAGACAAAACATGTGGAGTGCAAAGTTCCAACAATTCAAATTCAATAATTTATTGTTTAGTTTGAACTATTTACTTTCGAATGAAAAACTTTTTAACTATTTAAAAATTTAAAATAGTTAGAAATATACCCTTTTTTGAAAATCGATTTTATATTTCAGCATTGCTTTTTTTCGAATTCGAAATTTCGAATGCGTTCCCATAAGAGATTCAAACTATTCGTCAATATATTTTTTGAAATTTGAATATCCAAAACAAAACAAGTTCTAAAGTATGAAGTCAATATTTAAATATCGATTTATTTAATAATTTATACACAACAAATTAATTGAAATAAAAGTAAACGTTTTTTTTATTTTTGAAAACGAACCAATTTAACTAACGAGCACTGTTCTAAAAGTGTTCTAAATATTTGAATATCGAATAGTTTCAAAAATGCCTTAAATTTTATATTCGAATTGTCTTCTTCTGGAAAAAAATAATTGTGACTCAGGGAAAAATGATGTGGAATTATGTATGCTATTTTTAAAATCATATTAGATGTAAAAAAAATATTTCATAATAGAATTGACAACCATCAAATTCATTAAGAACTTTTATTAATTTATATTTCTACAAAAAAGTGACGCATACAACATAATATTAAATCACGCAATGTTAGTATAAATTGAATTTATGTCCAATGGTATTTGCATGCTTTTATTTGTTTAGAATTATGGTCTGTCTACAGCGGATATCGTCGGAATGGTAATGGAATTCTGCGCCCAGCAAATATTGATCCTTGCCAAGGTGAATTTTGTAAAAAAAAACTTCAGCGATAATTTTGCGAATCTCTCCTCACTGCCTAGATCAAGTTGGGATAAATTAAAATTTCATAAGTAAATATTTTCGCAGAGTTGAACGCTTTTTTGTTCTTCGTTGGGTGGCGGAAGGCAGGTACTGTTTATCCCGATCGCTTGAAAATACTCATCATTTACTTTGCTGACAGCGGTACTGAACCATCGCGTTTCGAGGGTAGGGTTTCAGCCGACGCCATTTTACCGGGTATGTAGACGGAAGGTTGACATCGTTGATGTTGGTTGCGTTGTACACTGGTTTGAATTAGGGCTGCCAGACGTACCAGTTTGACCGAGAGTCCGGAATTGTCAAACGAAAACTAATGAGCAATATTATCAGTCTCCAAATTAGAGATATAATCTGTAGAAGTAGCAAAAAAACGATAAGAAAAACTTATATTAATATAATTTCAGATTTATTTTTATTTAAATTGATTTCGATTCTTTTTCATTATGTGTATATATCAGGTTCGTATAGTAATCGAAAGAAAAACCAGTTTTGGGACATATGGCGAAAAGTTCAAATACAAACGTAAACTGATTTAATTTATGATATCGAAGGTGCTTGATGAAATTTAAATTCGAATTGTTGTCAATTTCTCAAATTTGAATTGTTGAAACTTTGTACAGTACTATTCGTTTACACATGGAATCGTAAAATTTTCCAAATATTCAAAAATAAATTTCTTGTATTTGAAAGCATGTATAAATAGATGGCTGCCTAAGCACCCTCCAAACAGTCGCCCATCCGATCTTAAAAATGAGATGTAGCGAGAGTCGTTAACCTACTATTAGTGCTGTCGTATCTACAGCCTTCTATAGATGTGTTACTCTGAAAAATATACGTTTGACGACAATAACATTAGTTCTCGTAAAGCGAGTTCTGTTAAAATGTGATAAATTAAAGTGTATATACTCCTCAATAAAATCGGAGATAGTCAGAAAAAAGATTTTTTAGGCACCATTGAAATCTGTTCGATTGTATCTAGACCCAATTACCGGAGAGCCAAATTAATGTGCTTAATTGAGAGGTATTAGGTCTTAGTTCTGAGAAGCTTGATACTATGGTGAATATAATTTTAATGCTGAACACTTTTCGAGACATAGATGTAGAAAAAGCTCAACTATATTACGCTGCGGGATTTACGCCTCTAAAAAAGCGTAGCGCCATAGTGGGTAGCGATTGCTTCAATTATACTAGCATAATATTTTCGTTGGAATCGGCGTCCACCTTATGTAAATTCATTTTTAATATAAAAAAATATTTTGATAACCTCTTATTCCTCATAGTGTATCACTAGATATGACACATTTCTAGCTTCTTTTAGATGCATCTTCAAATTTACTGTATCGTAAGGTTTATTCCATTACTTAATTCAATAAAAATTTTGATTCTTAACTTTAAAACGAATTTTTTAAATAATAAAAACACATTTTGTAGTACTTATTTCCACAATATATTTTTTTTGATCAGGACCGGTTTCGCTCATCGCGAGCATTATCAACTGATCTCAGTTGATAATGCTCGCGATGAGCGAAACCGGTCCTGATCAAAAAATATATTGTGGAAATAAGTACTAAAAAATGTGTTTTTATTATTTAAAATATAATGCCTTTCCATCAAGAAGTGACAGTTAACACCTTAAAAGTGATTAAAACGAATAGTGTGGTGTACCTATTAAATTTTTACTTGATGTAGAGAAGAGGGTTGCAAGCACTACTAAGTACGGATTAATTACTAGTGCTTAGAGGTGAACTGGTGAAAATCTCAAGGGGAATAAATTTTATAGTGGCTAGACACCTCTTTTATTAAAAATGTTTTTTTACTTACTATATTGTTAATTATATTATCATTTTTTAAGAATCTGTTAGCTATTAATGTTATTATAATTAATAAGCTATGTAATCCCTCGAAGCAAAAACGTGTACTAATAAATTATTAGGTTATCAATATTAATTAAATGTTAATTCCGATAAAAAACAACTCAACATCCCTGCATTTGGTGATGTCGTAAACTCGCGTTAGCTCCGTCATATTCTAGTTTCTAGTGGATAGCATTAAAATTTATAGACCGTCATCAGATTTTGTTTTGTTTTTATTTCTTTCCTTCCTTCTTGTCCTTCCATCAGATTTCAGGATGAACGAATAAGACGAGCCCTGCACGTTGGCTGGCATTATCGCCCCCCCAACCACTATTATTGTGGGTCACCCATCCGTGGAGCGGCCTAACGGAGTGTGAGTTTACATACACATTATGCATAGTGCGCACACGTACTTTTAGACGGGGAGCGATTTGCAATAGACAAGGCCGTCCCACCCCTGCATTATTTTTATTTTATTACTTATCGGAAATAAAAAAAATGTACTTTACATTTTGTCTGTGGTACGCTGATAAATAAAGATAAAGGATTGCGGAACATGTGGAAATATCTGTTGAACCATAGTCAAAATTATAAAACTTTTACTGATTTCTTGTATGGTTTTTTTAAACTGTAAATTTAGAACACGAATACTGACATAAAACAAAGGTACTTTTTGAATATATATATATATGAACCAACGAAATAAAATATCCAAAATATTAATTACTATGAATTAATGAAGTAAGTTGCTACAATCGATTTAAAAAAGTAATTCATTTTTAATGAAATAAGAATACAACATACATCTGGCAATAAAACTTACGGCCAAGTATTTAAAATATTTTAAAGCACATAATATGAACTCAAATAAAAATTGTTTTATAATAAAAGAAAAACATTCTTCACCCATTTTCATTGTTTTTTGTTTTTTGTTTTTTTTTTATATTAACTTTGCTGCCACTACCCAAACCCACCTTACCGCTAAGAAAAGCTCCCATCCGTAGACAACAGATGCCAACTTATCATATTTTATTATTCTATTCTATTTCTAATTCTATGCATGCCTCATTTTATGGATGTGACAGTTGTTCTATAGGTAACTTCTGTGGAGTATTTTTGTAAAAAGCGTTAAAAAAAAGGATTATGTGAACATTTCTTTCGTCAAGCGAATCCTTGTAAATTTTAATGTAAGAATTGAACCAGCTACTATTTTTATTGTTTGATTCTTCAATAATCGCATCGAGGTAGTGGAGGCTCTAACATACGCATATTGCTTTCGGTTTACAATATATGCCATATTTTTGCGATGCCTCAAGTTGGTTATCCAGGCCCAACTTTAATTACGTAGTATTTCAATGTAAAGATGATGTATATTAATGATGTTGAAGAATTATTCAAACTAAATGCTCGGAAAAATTCTCTAAATAATAAAGCATTCAAGACTTTATTTTAATCCATATCCGCCCTCAAATGTTGTATATTGCTTTCTTATAAATATATATATATATAAATGAAATTCGTCTACGTGAACTATTGTTTAATTAGTTGCGCAACCTCTCTTTTTGAAAAGGCTATCAATAAAAAGGATGGGCTAGAACATAAAGCTTAACTTAAGCATAGGAAGGTTAGCTAATCATTCTCGTTGCGCCCCGTTTTTAAGATAGGGTGACGAGGAAGTACTTCCAGGCAGATAATTATTTCAAATTGAGATTTTATCTTTCGATTAAGACCTTCCCGCTCCCAAAATAGAGTATTTATAAATGCAATGGAGTAAATATAATCATCATGAATAGTCAGCGTCTGGAATCAAACATTTGCTAGATTTCATTACATTAGAAAAATTTCAATGTCAAATATTTTGGTACAAAACTTTTTCCTTTTACTATATTTTTTATTTTCATCAAGTTTCAAAAAGGTTTTCATTTCTTCAATCAAAAAGTAAATATTTAAGACGCAATGAAGTCTGCAATTTTTCGACTGGGTTCAATGAGTTTTATTGAATTTATGATATGAATGAGCTAAATATAACTGGAAAGTGATTGAAATTTCATGTATCTCTACGAGTATGACACGTGTCTATTCCAATATGGAGATGATCGTTTGATACAGCTGTCAAAGGTTTTAATATTAGATTGAATTGCAGACGATATCTGTATTTTCATTATTCCGCAGTTAGCAAATACAACATGTCCAAGTGACGCCGAACTTAAAAGCTTTTAAAGAATTAATTGCGTTTTATTCTGATCGAAAGCTCAGGTAAGCTATTTTTTGTTTTAAAACTTGTAAATAAATCGCGCCGAAATCACTTAAATTTTGACTTTTCAAGCAGGCCGAGAGAATGTTTATTTGCATCTACTTTTTTTGTGCGCATACACTACTAATGTCTTGCCAGTCGTATTCAATCAATATGCTAATGGTAGTGACTGAAAGTAGCATTTGATAACGAAACAAATTTATGTTGACATTTTCTTCACTTTGCAATCATAAAATGCTTGACGCAAATCATAATTATTAAAACTGTCTTATGTATAATATAATATTTACTTTGGTATTTTAACACTATTTTATTTATTCAGCGGTATGATGCATCGTTTAAAAATCATATTTCCCTTTCACTATGGCTAGAGAAAATCAATTCAACTAAATACAAAATGAGCAGTTTAAAGAATAAGCCGGCTTATTTCACTCGCTTAAAATTATTTTAAACGTGTCGTTTACAATGTATTCGAAATAAAATAAGCAATCGTTACCCACTCAGTATTCTAATTCTTGTAGCAGAGAAATTATAGTCATTGAAAATCATCGTGGCGAATCTTATTTATTTCAAGTCTATAATTACAACGAAATTGAACTGATTGTCATAGGCATGAGATACGTTGATAATATGGAGCAATTTTTCTACTTCATTAAGACGTTTCGAGCGAGCGCTCAAACATTGCGGCGGGTAGTCAAGCCAGTAAGCGAGTCAGTGTTGTCAAACGTCAATATGACTGAGGCATTCGTATGTTTAATTTATAATTGTCGACATGTATCGATCTATTGAAACGTTTCGTAATTCCCATCTTTTGAATTGACTTTGATGTACACTGTAAATTTATACGTTAAATGTTCTACTGCAAACACAGTCAGAATTTACCTCACCACTACACTCGAATGTTCTACAACCGTTCTGGTAGAAATTGTTAACTAGCAAAATTTACCTAAAACTTCATGGATGCATCAGTATTTTTTTATATTCTTATTACAACCAAACATAAAACGTTGAGAATTCATCGAAAAAGCTAAAGTTTCCATTCGTATTTTACTCTGGACTACGAATTTGGTACCTAAAAACTCTTATTCCAATATTAAATTTGAATTTTTACTATACGATATTGAAATTCCACCAAGCACCTTCAGTCGATATCATAAATCTTATGCCGTGCAGTTATAGTCGACATTTTTTTAAAAATTACGTTATATTGCTGAATGCTGAATCCTATTGCGTTTCTTATAATAATTGATGATTATTAGTCCGCAAATATATATTCTCTATCCTACTGATTAATTTAAAAAACAATCAATAGCATTAACATGTTATTTGGCGTAAATTTCGAATTGTAATAAACCTATAAAAATATTTACATTTGTATTATTTACTCCACGAAATTATATGTTTTCCACTCCTTTTCAATGGATAATTGATTTCGTTAAATGTACACACACTTTCCGAAAATAGACTGTGAAAACCCCTTGCGAATACTGTTTTTTTTGTTTTACTCATACTTGTAAGCGCACAGGAAATAAAAATAAAGAAAATCGTTTCATTTCTTGGAAAGAAAAACACTATGCTCTATGAAAAAAACCTTCAGCTAATATTTTTGTTTGGAGGTCACGAGGTCGTCTAATTAATCATATATTACAAATACATGTACTTAATTTGATGTACTGTGAATTGTGTTATTGATTGAAAGTTCTAATAAGATTTATATAATATTATATATATTATGTTAGGCGTAACTTTTTTTAAATATTATTAATCCCTCACACAACTCACCTTGTATGTGGGCTGATTTATGTATGTGTGTGTGTGTTAATTCGTGCATGTATTTATTTACATACACGTCCGTATCTTTGCAGCGGGAGTGGTATTATATAAATTAATTAAACATTAAACGCGAGAGGGAGATGAGAGGGGCATATCGTGTGCAAAGAACCGAGACGGGTATATGATGATGACGAGCCAGGCCAGGACGGGGGTGTATTGGGGCTCTGGCGCGGAGGTGCGGAGTGACAGGGGGTGAAGTCCCCTGGGGGCTCCTGGCGTTCCCCCGTTTTGCTTCTGTTGGGAGTGTGACGGCGAACCGTGTACCGGAGAAAGAGAACATTATACCATTATTACATGTAACGTTTTTTTTTTTGTATATTATATGTTTATAACTATCGTTTTCATTGTTGGACAGCGAAAATGGAATATCCATAATGCTATATTTATGCTCTGGAAAATGTCAAAATACTTAGTGCTCTTTTATGCCTTTTGTATTTATTATTTACGAAAATAATTCTGACATAAGTAATTTTTTTTACAAACAAAACATAGCAACTATACTTTTTTTTCATGTATGACCTCTTCCTACATATAGAAGTTGAATTTACTCATAAAACTTTCGATCAGTGGATGTGAAATAAATTTCGCCGTTAGACAAATTATAAAATATTTTTATTATTATTTATGAATTAATTTATTTTTTAAAATCCAGAATTTAACAAACTTCATTTCGGCTATTCTATATGGGATATATTGCGATTTTATTTCTATGAAATCTTCTTAATTATTAATTTTTTTCCCAATCCTGTATATCTCAGATTCATTGAAATACAATACTTTGTTATAATTTATGATATCGACTGAAGGTGCTTGATGGAACTTCAATATTAAATTTGAATTGTTGCAACTTTGTACGATTCCATATGTCTTATCACAAACGACCCGGGTTTCGCCCTTCGGCATCTTCAGGTATTCCATCCGTGCGATGGAATACCTGAAGATGCCGAAGGGCGAAACCCGGGTCGTTTGTGATAACACATATGGAATCGTACAAAGTTGCAACAATTCAAATTTAAAATACAATACTTTGTTTTCATCCATAATTATGAATTTATCATTAGAAAGATGATCTTGAATTTGAAATAGTCAAACCTCCATTCACACGTACAATAAACAGATAGAAACATCTTTCTATGATATTTTTAATATAAAACTAAAAATAAACAAATGAAATAATAGCCGACGTAGAAAATGTCATGACCTGTACCTACTGTTTTCATTTTTTTATATTTTTCAGAGACTTCTTGCTTAAAATCACTCTTGAGTCATTTAAAATGATACAGAGTGATTTTAATGTAGGAAATACAAAATACATTTTGAGAAAAAAATATTACGGTGATGTTCGAATATTACCTTACGCTAGTTAGCAATAAAATATTTGCTCATTCCAATAAAATGTATTTCCAAACACATTCTAGTCTAATTAGGGTTTTTAGTTTTAACACCATTAGTCAATAATATGACGTATAAAATCGTATATTCAAGTATACGCAAGTTTTTTTAAATTATTTTGTGAGACACCAACATTTTTAAGGTTTTATAATTTTCAATTTCAGCGAAGGACCATATAAAAATAATGCAATAATGCTAACGAAATTCTGCATTTCAGAAGTTTAACAATTTGTGACACTTATATTATTTATATGTTTTGTCACACATGACCCGGGTTTCGATTTTTGGCATATCACACGGATGTAATAGAACTTATTCTAACTTGTTAGTTGACAAAAAAAGTATTGCAGAAAATATCTATCCAGATAAAAAAATGTATTTACTCAAACATATAAATACTGATAGCTAATAAATGAATAAAGAAACTTCATTACTTATAGTACTACATTGTCGTGTCGTTGCGTTTCTTTCCTTTGTACTGAAGCATACTCTTGCTTTCAGCGGGACATACATATCCGTTCTGCGGTGAATCAGTCGTCAATTCCTGAGGACCATTTCCATATCCCAGCACTCTAGCGGGGACCCGAGTTTTTAACACAAAAAATGTATTTCGAGCGCAAATATTGTATCGCCTTCCGGTCGGCAAACTTGAATGTACAGCATTTCGGCGTCGTATTTATCTAATATGACTCGCTAATTTAATTTTAATTACCACTCCTAATTAACACAAAGCAAACAATTATTTCACCGCGTTGTCCAGTACACGTTGACGTCATATTTTTGTTACATAATTTTTCCCCTCATGCCTTACTGTTTTTCGGAATGAAAAAAATATTAATTAATTTGGTCGACCGCCTTTGATACTGTTTATTCTTCGCAGAGTGAAGGATTGTAATTTTTTTGCAAGCTCTTTTCGCTATAAATATTATTTTAGATTTTAACGGAGTTCATTCTTTTTTTAAAACGTTACGTATTTTTTTTTTATTTTTCTTCCCTTGATAAATCATTTAAGAATTAGAACAGTTTTTTTAATTATATGTTTGTAGCTAAATGCTACTAGATTACCCACCGCTGGAATGCATTTTAACCCTCAGACTAGTAACGTCTCAATCGACATGGTGAAAAAATAGCGATGTATTTTAGTTCTACAATTTGTTTCATAAGGTATAGTAGTCAATGTAAACATGACGTATCACAACAATCACTTTAATATATATGGTGAGTGAGCAGGATTAATCGATAGACATACAAAACTTGAAATTATAATCATATAATCAAGGTAATTACTTACCTAGCACCGTTAATCACTGGCTGACATTTGACAGATCGTATAAAAGCAGTGAACATAGCCGATATTAATTCCGCAATTTAAATAAAGAATCAACACTTTAAAAACGTGAAAAAAACCAGCCAGTATCTAAGTACAAAAAAGCCTTAGAATACGCACGGTTATAAGACTGAGTTGGTAATTTATTCACAATGCTCGCAATTACAAAAAGATATTCCATAATTATATACCTCTTTAACAACCCCGTTATATCGCCAATCCGATTGTTTTAATCCAATATATAAAAATTCAGATTTGCGCAATTGTCCTTCATTTAGCAAAAAAAGCTCTTGTATGCAAGAGTCGTGAATTCAAAAATCGTTCAAAAGATGTTACTTTTTACGTAAAGTTATTAAAAAAACGAAAATATTTTATTCGTTAAACTTTAAACACATCCTGCCAACTAATTATATCTATTTTTTTTTATATTATATTAAATCGTTTAAGAATCAGCAATGATGTAATAATTATGAACTGTTCGAGTCTGTCGGTGATGTCTGGTGATGGTAAATACATGTCACATCTTGAACCTCAATTAGTGTGCCGTGTGTTACCAATATAGGCGTGTTTAGGAGATTATGATCGGGGCCGAAGCACCGAAAAATTATAGTATTTTTAATATTTTTTTATTTTTAGTCAATTTCGTTCTAAAATTCAACTAAAACATTACGTATGACACTTTGCAGCGCTCAAATTATTTGAAATACGGACACTGCTAAATAATAAATAATTTGTGGACAGTTTTGGGACTTTGGATTTTATATTATATTTAACTATTTTCAGCACTAAATTTAATTTTAAGTGAGAATAGGTAGATAAAAAAGGCGATGTTTTATCAGCAGTTTTCTTTTATATGATAAATAACAAAAGTGACTATTTATAAACCGTGTTGAACTTTTTGTTAACGTTTATATATAGTTAATACTATTCAAATTTTAAAAAATCCCGTGACGAAACAGCTCCAGAATTGTTTGCACTAATGTATTTTATGAGCATTGATTTCTTATACATTATTCTGTATTAATCACAAGGATGGAAATGTTTTCAACTTTTCGTTTCCAACCAATTTCCATATGAAATCGCTTAGCTTTTCGACCGGTACTATTTTAAAATTTCCGGCAATCAACAGGTTACCCGCCACGTAATCTCTTAGATGCAAGTGTTCCTTCTTGTTATTTATATCCTGCAGACAAAACGCCAGTCTTTATTATTAATACACATTGCACACAATATTCTTTCCGCAAAGTTGACGCAAACCGCCTTAAGTTTGAATTATCTTCTCGCAAGAAAACTTCGCCAGCTCTCGGTATCATTTCTCCCGGTCTCAATTTCAAAACACAAGTTTTAACTAAACATTGTATAGACGCGATAGTTAATATTAGATAACTACGGTGCCCGAACAAGCGGTATCCAATTTGCAACCCAAAGGCGGTTCGTGTCCCGGCGCTTGTTTGCCTTGAATTAAACTTTATTATTATTATTGTTAAACTGTACAGTGGCGGGTTCCTCGCTCAACCGTGATTACCTGTGATCGCCCCCCGGGTTATTCGGGTATTCAATTTGGGCAAGCGGCCCGATGGCCCAATTTATTGTCCATTAGTATTATTTTGCGCAAAAAAACTCTTTTAGGGATATATTTTTAGAAGTTTTTGTACATACAACTCTTCCCTTTATTTCTTTCCACATATCGTTGCTTGACGTGATGTGTTCAAAATGTATTATCCATTAACGCAAAAATTTCCATTGTCAATGTTTTTATAAAATTTATTTTTCTTACATTGTTCCTTTTTTGAAATTTTTAAAGCGTGCTTATTTTCATGATACAATTGGATATCGGGCGAACCTTTCAATTAACATACCTTCCCTCTGAGGGTTTTGGGGTAAATGGGCACGAGGGTAAACTAAAAACATCTTATGGCGCAGTTGTGAATTTTATTTACCAAGCTACCATTGTTCTGATTGATTTTTAACTGTTTATTGAAAACAATATATAAAAAGAGCATGCAACATCTAAAGAAATAAATATCACTAAAGGAGATCATAATTAAGAATAATTATAATTCTAAAGCAGCCATATTCCACATTTTTTTGCTCGTACCCATTCACATGATTTGCTGCGTTACGCGGGCTTCAGCTTAGTAAACAATATTATTATAACAAAAATAAAACACAAAAATTTCCAATAATTTAATTTAAAATAAGAAATATTAACCTACATTGTTATAGGCCAAATCAGGTTTTTAATTTTTATATGCATATAAGCTTGGTGATGATTGTATAAGCTTCTGAAAAATGGCGCAATTGAAATAAAAAAAATATTTTTCACTTAACCAAATTTTTAAAAAATCCGACGAAATATTCTTTCACATATTAAGAGTTTATACAGTGAACAAAAAAAATAATCATGATCACTTTGAATGTGATTCTTTGGTTCACAAAATGTAATAAAATTATTGTGTAATTTCATATATCTTTTCTTTTTATAATACTTATTCAAATAAAGCAAGTAGTTAAATAAAGTTAAATGGAGATCTAATAGTGTCAATTATATCTACGAATATATCTTCAACTTGTCATTAAATCAAAAAAAAAATATGAGGTTTTTGAAATACGCTCTAAACGATGTTTACTGTATACATCAGTAACAAACATTAATTTTTCTTTCTACTTCGGCCTGCAAAAATACGTATCTACGTTTGAGGTTGAGAACGAACAGTTCTGAGAAAGCAAATAAATTTGTATAAAATTGTTTCTACTGTATAAATTTCTTCAACGCAATCAGCTGAATTTCGTTTCACCAATATCTTTGACTATCACATCATTTGCAAAGTATTTTTATCGTTTTTTTAAGTTAAATTGTACATATATAATTGTATATAACTAATTCTGAATACAGAGTCCTTAATCATAGCAGGACATCAATTTTTATACAATTCTATCTCAAATCGTTTAGAGAATATTTTCCTATCACACAGAAAGGTAATAACGTACCTTGATTTAAAAAGTGTGCCAAATCGGAAATTTCCCCTTACATAAAACCCAATGACTATTACATAAAATAATGGGCCCTCGAATAGTCGTCAATAATAGTTTTCCGCGCGCGCGACCATTTGTCTGTCCCTGCGCCGCAGATGTGAGTTTATTTGCATGCGAAGTAATAACTTGTAGCTAACTCTCGCGGCTTGCATTTTGTTTTATTTTATTTATTCGTCCTACGTGACGCTTTGTCCCCCCGTTCCCCCCTTTGGCCCAAGACGTCTATGTCCTTACTTGTGTTGCTGCTCTATAAAATAATATTGCAGTGTTTCACCTCGCATAAGTTACACATTATACTCAAACCGTGAGACTTTTCTTATTCCATACTATAACGGATAAACACAAACAAATATACAAAACATAATAAATGAGAGACCCCGCAAACGATGTCGAAAATAATGAACATATGGCGTGATATCGGGATCGCTATCGAATATATTCGGCAAACATTCTCTTGTTTTTAAAAAACACATATTTTAGTACCTTACATTTATAAAATTTTACATATTGTTCAAAGGATCCATAAATTTCAAATCATTGCTTAATTTTTAACACTTTTAAAGTGATCTACTTTATCTTATTGAAGTTCCTTTTATGAAAAAAATTTAGTTTAGTAGTCAGTTTAGTTGAATGCAGCCCTCGTCCGTCTCAATGTGTCCTACTGATGAGGTTTGTGTGCTTTAAAGCGAGAAAGGGTTTGCTTAACGTTTTAGTATTTGGGCGAGTTGACATTTTTTTAGGTACAAAAACTACGCCGTCGCGTGCGAGAGTACCGAAATCTAAAGCCGGCTTACAATAAAGTTATTAAAGTTCACGACTGTGCCGATATCATTAAATGCCAACATCGCAGATAGGACAGAAATTCTTTTATTCATGATGTTCTAACCTGTAAATACTAATTCAATCAATGTATTATACATTATCTTTACAAATTTCGTAGTAATTGTCATAAAGTTGGCCTGGATACATAGATATATAGTTGAGTTGATATTGAAAGGGTACATCGCATATTTTTATAAGATATCAGTATCTAGTAGGATTAAGATAAGGTTTATCTGTTATACTAGAATTTCTAAAATTGAAGAATTCCGTTGTTTTTATTCTCGTAACACATGTGAGATCATAATGGAACATTATGTTCAGAGCAACTCTATTTTACCTTTGTATTCAAAGAAACTGTTATAATGACTTTAATCGAATCAATTGCACTCTGAGTTCATATTAATATTAAGATTGTCGTGATATAATGGACATCCAGATAAGAAAAAATGCAATACCAATTATCAATCGTACATTCATAATACAACGGAAATGAAAATAATTATTTTAAATATGTCTGAACTCAATCAATTCTTAGATTGGAATCGACTTTCAGCTTGTACATTCCATGATTTCTCAATGTCCACTTTCTCAAATGAAAATCCACTCCTGTCAGCGGTTTGATGTAGGTATTTACTTAGCATCCAAATTTTCCAGTGCGACCTTAGTTGGGTCGAATAAATATTCATCAAGCTTCAAACCGAGTCACTAAAGTATGAATAAACTGACATAATTGAATTACATATTTTAAATGGTATGAATACCATGATAATATAATATATTGTACACTTTGATGTGTTAACTGCCAAATCTCAATAGAAAATATTGACTGACAATCAACGTTATGATTGAATTGCATTTTTTTTTTTATGTAAGCTTTATCAAGAAAAAATACCTGGACTTAAACAATCTTTTGAAAAATGTGTAAAAAAAAACCTCAGTGCTTATATGATTCGTTAAGTCTTTTATCCTATTATATTGAGGTATAAGAATGCACTTATTTATGTTTTTTAAATTGCTAATCTTTCAATCATTCAACATTTGAACACATTTTCCGTATAAAATTATATGCGAAAGTCGACATCAACCTGGGCTACATCGGTGCTGGAAATATTAAAAAATAATATATACGATAAGTACAAATGGTGGGATAATTAGAAGACTTAATATAATACTTATTTTAATGCATTAATATACCGACAAGACTCTAATTAATTCAATTTAACTATCACAAAATTGCTGAAGCAAGTCGTTTTTCACTTTTAATATGTTGACTGTTACTTCCGGTGGGAAGGCTAATAAAAAAAATGTCTTATTCGATATGTTTTTTATTTACACATTGAAAATGAATTCTCTGAAAAGCAGCAGCTGAATTCCACCGAGTATAGTAACAATATAAAAACGCCTCTTAGAAAAGTGAATACTACCGTTCATGTGTGATAGATATGTTGTATAAATAAACCATAAATATCGTATAAACGTAATTATTCGAACCAATAGCCTCACGAGTATTTACGCGATGTTTCCATTCAAAATATATTCCTAAAAAAACATATTGGCCAAGTCTTGTTATCAGCATATAAAATTCATCAGTTCACATGACGATAACAATAATGGTCGCTGTCTGTATGCCTCCTCTCATGCAATATATCTCTTTTTTCTTAACAGCAAACATAAAACACGACGCCCGCTCATTGATGGCCTCATAAATATTATAACATATATCTGCTCCGATGCTCGCGTCTATTCCGCAGTTTGAGCACCGCTTTCATAGCCATCCGGATATCGAGTTTTATGATCATGAGATAGTTCCGCTTCCTCTCAAATCGATTTACCGCAGTCTCGACTTCCTTTGTAAATGGACTTATTGAGAACCTGTGATTTAGATTTGCGGATCATGCCAGTGACCTAAGATAGGTTCTTTTATGCTTATATTATATAGAATAGTACACACGGGCATGTTATATTCCTACTTGAAGAATTACCAGTCCCTTACAGTGAAACGAGACGTAACCCATTCCCTGCTGAAACACAGTAATGTTAAAAAGTGAATGATGTTAGCCAAACTTAACGATATTATCAGGAAACATGCTATACATTATTGTAAAAACGTAGGTTTTTCACGAAGCTGTTGACTTTGTACATCTGCTATTATAAGTGTTAACTATCAACACACTGACAATCGACAATAACTCAATACTACACTTGTACATTTTGAATTGTTATTTTTTCAAACAGGCTATCAGCCAATGCATCAAATATTTTGAAATTTTAGATTTTTTTTGTGTCGCTCGAGATAAATTGGAGAAGAGACATCATAAACATGTGTCCATTTTATGCTGTGTTAATTACATAATACCTTCATGGTTGCTAGAGCAAATCTGTTACCACTATCACAAAACCTCTGCACCTTTGGTAAACAGCTTCTGAAAAATTGAAATTATTATTCTTCGATCAAATTCACTCGTGTGGAGCATATGACCAACTCCCGCCGATCGTTTTGTTTATTCCCATGTCGTGCCAACACCCTTCAGTTTCTATTAGTATTTACCTTAACATATTCTTAGAAAGTATTGTACTTAGCGGTTCTATCAGACGCCAAAATCTCACCGGCTGGAAGAAGAGACAAGCGCGGGACCTAGCCAATTCCAATATCTCTCCGCAAAACACTGCTGACGAAATCAAACCATGCCCCCTACACGACCATTTTTCATTTTGTATTAAAAAATATACCTTTATATTGAAAGAATTACCGTTCCCTTTGGGTATTTAACGTTAATACAATTGGCAGGAGCAACATACCCCAAATCGCGGAACGCCATTAAAAACAAAGCACTCCCTCTTAATCCATCCACCTCCGGATACTTATGCACTTATGTAACTCCCACGAAATGCAATCGTTTAATAGCTTCTTAAATAACTCCCTGTGCATCAGGTGTTTACGTTCTTCGGGAATACACTGCACATAGGGGACTAATACCCATCGGATTGTTTCTGGGCTTTTACTAAGATTGCATGAGATTCGCACTACCTGCACCTATTATTTTGTTTTAGCATTTTACCACCGGTGGGTCGCTTACTTCCAGCTTTATCTCTGATTAGTTATTTGTGTTAACTGCAGATTCTTGAATAAACTCGCCCCTTGATTTACATTGTATTTGTTAACATGTTTATTTATTTTGTAATCTGTGATTCAAACGCATGTATTATAGTTTCACATATATTGAAACTTTCACGAGTAATTGTATACATTTTTTTTTCTTGCTTTAGACTTCAATATCTGGTAAATAGTAAAAAAAGACAATGGTTAGTTGCGTCTTTTTGGGACATATTTTCATTCTATTTTATATTGATTTAGACAGATTTCAATTTCTTATATGCTTCTATTTATGCGGTACTTCATGGAAATTGCCTACCATGTAAACCATTCAATTATTTAAACTTTTATGAAAATAACATTAAGGATTGAAAACACAATCAACAGCCCATTCTTGCTTCTGAATTATATTTTTTATCATGTACATATATCTTTATAAAACACTACGATAGCTGCCACCTTGTTGCTTGGCCGTGTGTGTTGATGCTATCATACAAATCCTTCGTTCTACCTTCACTTCTTACCTCATATTAAAAAGTTCACCGAGATGAAGAGATTGGAAATCAAGTCTTCGTTGGCGTTCTTATACATGGCAGACTAAAAACCGTCCATGCAATACATTATAAAACAATTGTATTTGTTCTTTCTGTATGATCGAATACACTGAATGTAAATCACTTATTATTCTTTTGAATTGTTGCAACTTTGTACGATTCCATATGTCTTATCACAAACGACCCGGGTTGCGCCCTTCGGCATCTTCAGGTATTCCATCGCACGGATGCAACAGAACTGACGTAAAACAAACAGTTAGCATCGTATATATAATATATTAAAATCATTATTAACAGGAATCTACTTACCAATAGGCAAGCAAAAGATTGCAGCTGAAAAGAATGTAACAATATTAATCCAATAATAATTAGCTATAACAACTTTCATTAACGATCATGCTAATGAGTTGTCCTTATTGAAATGGGGGTTTCAACAAATTTAAATCAAGTAATTAATCTATAAATATGTCTTCTTTTATTTAAAGAATACCTAATATCAAACATCTAGTGATGAGACATAAGAATTATCGTCATGAGATTGTCGATTTATTGAACCGATCTCACGTAAAGGGTACAACAAGGGGGAGTTGGGAAGATTGAGTTGATCGTTAAGAATGACGTTTGAATTGAATACTTGGCCTCTATTAATTTCTAAAATCTCCTGATAAAACAATTTATGGTCCCCCGTGTTCTGATGCAACAATTGAACTCCCTCATCCGCGTCAAACGAATGTCCCTCCGACAACAAATGGTTTGCAAACGTAGAAGTATCCTTCATCAATCTATAAGCAGCTAAGTGTTCTGAAACTCTAATTTTTATGGTGCGCGTGGTTTTACCTACATAAAAGTGTTGGCAATCCAGACATTGTAATTTATCCGTGCGATGTAGTTTATGTGCGATGGAATACCTGAAGATGCCGAAGGGCGAAACCCGGGTCGTTTGTGATAAGACATATGGAATCGTACAAAGTTGCAACAATTCAAATTTAATATTGAAGTTCCATCAAGCACCTTCAGTCGATATCGTAAATTACTTATTATTCTGTTATTATGTTGTAGAAGCAATTAACGTGTATAGAGTATATCAGGAATAAACAGGCTATATTTCAGTGAAAGATATATATTTTGTACGAAATTTTTGACATTGTTAACTATCATATATTTTTCAACTATCAACGCACTGCAATCAGTCGTCTCAACAGTTGAGAAGTTAGCAGTCGGAGGGTGAAAAGTAAAGCGTCACTCAAATTAAGTAAATATTCATCCTGACGGAAAAGGAAAACACAAAAATTGTCTACGTTATTCGGACCCAAAATAATAAACCATGCAATTAAAGTTATAATACGTGAATGCAATGAAAAATATGTGATTTTGATGCCGAGACAAACATATTACTACACGCAGTTGGTGGGCCGCTGTAGACTATTTAATTCCACATTTAAATACAATTACTATATTTTCTATAAACGACTACATATGTGAGTGAATGCATACAGTACTATATCTTTCGATGCGTCAATTGAACAGCGTATTTAACGAGCCCCAGAATAATTATGAAGCATTTATCATATTCAGTTTCATAAATACATTTTATTCCCGTATCGGTATATTGACTGTTCATGTACTATAGATCAATCCCGTGATAATAAAAGCCAGAAGGTAATATACTCTTGGTAACACTATTTTCCTACATTTCAGCGCATCGTATTTACCCTCAGTGTAAAACAGCGCAAACCAAAAACTTTGCCAGGCATTTTATGCTTCTATAACTCGGGTTCCAATCATTTGTTACTCGCAACACTCTTTTTTATCATAGTCAAGTATCCTGCCTAACCCATCAAAGGCATTTGTGTTTACTATCTTTTGAGGAAAACTAAAGTGTTAATTTTACATAAGCAAGCAAGGCGTTTCCTAAGATTATTCGTCGAACTGTGTATGAAGATCATGATTAATTGCTTGCAAATGTATTTTTTATATAATACTAAATAACTTATATTTTATCAATATTTTTAGGTAGACAATATTTTCATTCAGCATGCAAGGATATCGTTTACTTAGAGAAAAATGCTTTTTCCATAAGCCCACTTCGCCTTAGAATACGTAGATGGTTCTTAATTTAAAAGAAACGATAACAAAAAAAGTATGTGAAAGTATCCAAATCTGGCATGAAAAATCATAATCTTAATCTTAATCTCCAAGCTTTACAGATCGATTTTCAAATGCGTGAAATGAACAACTGGTTGACACGATAAGCGAAAAATAATCAAATCCTATCTTCTAAAAAAAACAATAATATTTGAAATGCTTAAAAGAATCCCGAATATTTTTCCGTGTAACTCATATTGTATATATAGCATATAGTCGAAATACAAAAAGTTCATATAAAAAAAAGCTTAAATTATGAATGTTAAAAGTAGTGTGTAAATAATGATGGTGAACGGTTCATAAGACGACTGAATTCGATAAATACAGAGAACATATTATTACGAGATAAACTTCAACATGCTCTTTGTCTGTGTATGATAAATAAAGACTTTTTGACGCGAATGACTTTAAAATGTCTTATGCTGCATTATTTTAAACCCAAACCACGAACTATATAATACTAAGAAAATCGTTGTCTGTCTGCATCCATTATCTTTATAGTGGCCGCCCAGCAATAGTTATTTCTTTGATACGCTCCATATTACAATATTTCTTGAAAATCTTTCTTTTTTCACATTGCCTTCTTCGCCGTACACAAAACTGTATAAGACGACTCGTTATGTTTCCACCGCGTGGCCAGACACTCTTAATTGGTTTTGAAAATAAATAAGATGGAGTTCCACTAACTGGGCTTACTGAATTTCTGCTTTCGTGCTTGTTGTGGGATGCAGCAGCGCTGTATGAAGTACGTCTCGCCCTGGGGCTTAGTTTTCGCATTTTCTATTCGCCCGTAAGACTGCCACCAGAATCCCCGCGCACCACTAAAACACCTGCACCCTGTGTAAAAGAAGGATCCACTCTCTGTCCCCCATCTACCTTTATGTCTTGATATTATTAAGATGCACTTTGCTCGAGGTTATTCAACATTGGCTCCCGTGCTTATTTATATTAACGTGTTTTACAAATTCAATATACTTAATCGATTTTGAAACCAATGGCTCACCACCACTTTCAAATATCTTTAAAAAAATATACGAACATAGATAGTGTAAATCTTTTATTCGTCTTGTTGTTACATCTTATACTGATAGCCGAAACATTTCTATCTGATTTCATTCACTTCTTAATCGAGATATGTATCTTTTAACGTAGATAAATAGTCGTTTTTTGTACCAAATATGCTTATTTAAAAAAGCTTATAAGCCAGTTATATTCTCCCAATATCTATAACGAATCTAAAGCACTGTATTGAGACATCACTCTTTTAAATATAATTTAGCAGTGTCACCTGTAAACACTAGCTCTAAGCCTTTTGCGCGCCGTCAGAATAAGGGAAATATGTGCATCACATATAATATAAATGCTGTATTGTGTGTTATATACAGACTAATAAATCAATTGTCATACGTCATTGAAGAAATATTCTGTAATTATTTTCAGACTTAATTAGTTTTGGGTAATATTATGTTCTATGTAATGTTAGCTTTATTACGATATAACTAAGGCCTATGCCTATGATATTTTTAAGGTGATTTGCCCAATTTCGTATTATTTAATTATAATGACCAGAAACTATAACGCAAGTACACGGTCCATAAAAAGTTATTAAATTGGCTGCAATCTTTTTGCATAGCATTCCCTAGGTGATGGTTGCTGATTCCTGCAGTTCACTGTATAACACGACTGCGACAAATCGAGGGGAATAATTTAGTTTGTGGGACAATATTGTGTTTATAATTTACGCGAATGAGGGTCCGTCGTTTTTATAGAAGCCACTATTCTTTCTTGTTATTGCCGTGTAAAACACCCAGTCATAAATGTAAATTTGACACTAAGGCAGGTAAGTAAGTGCAATATATTATATCTGCTCGCTTAGGGAATATATTTAAAGCGAAACGAAAGACGCTAGATTGTATAATTTGAAAGTTAGTAGATATATATCGATTGTGAGAAATTGCGTTACTCTTGATACTTTTTTAATTTTAAAACACAATTTCAATTTGTATCGTTCAAGCTATGCACACTTATACAGATTTTGTCATTCTTGACTCAGGTTTCAATTTTTTCATTCTGAAGCTTTCTAGTACACAATTACACCCGAATTGACGTCAGCATACGGTTAAAATCGTTCATATAGATACATTAAGAAATATATAAACAAAAAGTCTATTAGCTTAATTTATATCAATATTAATTTTAATGCTAACTACTGATTTTACAAAAAAGAATTTTATATTTTAAAAATAAACTCAATCACCTTTAAAAACTGTACTAAGTTATTTGTAGATGCTTTTATAAGAATCAGTGCTATGATTGTTTTTAATTATGTGGTTTTTATAATATAAATGACGCATTATATTAAGAATTAAATTGTTGATTGTATGAACTTTTTTCACGTAAAGAATTTTATATACCCAAATATGATTGGTTGAAATTTGGTTGACTATTCAGTTGTGCCCGGGTTTTTTTTAATTTCCTGATATAATGACTTTTGATGCTCCATACTATGATGCAACTGTTCACATAGCTGTTAGCTCGAGTGCACCCGCGCACTAAAGTGTACACACGAAGATGTTTAAAGGCAAAAATCCGGCGTCGTGAGTCATAAAACGTTTAGAAATATACATGGTTTAAAACTGTATCGTTCAAGTTGATTATGTTGAATGAAGTCGTTTCTTGAATACGAGAATTCACTTCTTTTTGGCTTTTCAAATATTGTATTTAAGAAACATTGACAATGTTACAGAAACTTTTGTATCAAAACTAAACCTGGTCGCTTAAATACCATGCTAGATGTCGACGGGTGTTTGTTAGTAGTTTTAAGTTTATGATGTGTTTAGTGCTCCCCTATATTGAATTATTCTAGTAGAAACAATTCAGTCTCCCAACATTCTCGACCCATATCATTCAAACCACTGCCAATCAAAATAGTCATTGAATATTCTTAAAAATATTAATCACTAATAATCCATATCTCCAGTGTTACGTATGTATTGTACTTGTGCTATTGTAGAAACGTCTTATTTTGTAATTTTGTTCTGACACAGTTTCTGAAGCTTTCATAAATATCAGCAATCAAATGTTATTAGATTATTGTTTGAAATCGGCGGATACGCGTTATTAGTTCCATCGACCTTTGTTTAAATTTCTTAGACAGGTCTTGGCAGCACTCCAAACAAAATCAATCGGAACAAAATTATCGTTAGTGATTCAGTAATAATTTCCTCTTCGAGCAATCGATCAGTGGTGTCCGCAATCAATTTGCCCGATCGGGCAAGTATTAAAATTCGATTACTATCATTTTTTAGGCATTTTTATTCAATGAAAAATACAAAATTCAATGCAACAAATATGAACTAGGTGGTTAATTTTACGGTTTTTAACACTTATATAATATAATAAAAACATTAATTAGTATTTCCAAAATTTAATATATGTATATAATGAGGACCGTTTTCGCTCATCGCAAGCATTATCAACTGATCTGTGAAAAATACTATAAATATTAGTTTTTATTATTAAACTTATAATGCCTTTCCATCAAGAAGTGACACTTAACACATTTTAATATATGTTGAGTATATTAGATGATTCTCAGTGAGTACATTGCTTTTTTATTACTGATTAATTGATATCATGTTATCGAAAGCATACATGGACATTATTGCCTTCTCCCTGCCAAATACACTTCAATTTAACATTATCGTGAGAAACCCTTATACAATTCGTATTGTTTTTTAACATGAGATCTTTTTATAAAATATTTTTATCAATGTGAAGTGTATGGACTCTCAATGGAGATTCTCTGACTAGAAGTTTATTATACGAGAGCTGGTTGTTATTCAATCACTCAAAAGGGTTAAGATTGAAAAAGTAATTTGGTACTCGCTCCCAATCCTCCCCGTTGAGATGATCGGATGTATATTGGATTTTTTTGTTGCAAGGATCCTTATTAGGATTCGCGCCCGTGAGTACACCAAACGCTGTGGAACTTTTTATAACATGAGTTCGGTTGAAATATTCTATAGATAAATACGTATGTTTGTTGTATAAAGCTATGTCATAAATAGATATATAGCCGGATATAATATTTACATTCCTAAGAAGTTTCGAGGAGAATCAAATAAAGATAAAATAATACTTTCGATGGTTTCAGCGGTAACTTTGTGGAAGTTCATTTTAATATAAAATTTAAAATAACTTTGATTATTCCACGTATTTTTTTATTTTTTTTATTTTAAAGATAAAATACGTTACATACTGTCTCAATTTTGTTACTACACCTCCGAATTTGCCTTTAGGCTTTCCTAAATTACTTACCCCAACGGGACGACACTACAATCGGTTAATACATCACGATAATCCATCATCCTTCAAACATGCATGTAAGGTCGATTCTGACATTCTACATACAATTAAGTTTTCTATTTCGTTTTTTTTTCGTCCGTGTCCCATATGTCGAAAATAATCAATGATTTTATTACTTGCGTAATTTTCCCTTCGCATGTTCCGTTTATTTGTTCGTTTTGTTTGTTATTAGTGTGTCTTCTTCATAATGTATGAGCCGTTTTATTATTCACGACAAATTTCGGTATCTGTCGCTGTACGTTTCTCGGTACTGTATTGTCAAATGCTTTTTTAATACGAAATAAACGATCGTGTCCAAATCTATTTTTCACGTTCGCTCGTAGACATTTTGCTGGAAAAAAAACTTCAATTTCGTAAAGTTTCGACGCTCGCTGAAATATTGTGATAGCATGACGACCGTTGGAATTTATTTATTTACCTAATAATGTTTCGAAATCAACGCTCTACAAAATAATCCGATTCAGATTGTTAACGGCAATGATTCACTCCGACTGTGTACATATTTGGAAATTGGTTTTAACAATCAATCGGATGATTGTGCAGATATCTTATATCCCTTGTATAATAGTTATAATTTTGATGTTTATATGCATACTTTATACGTTACATCAGCAATATATCTTCAAAGATTGTTTCCGAAAGATTCCACGATCATTCAAGATTCCATCATGATTTATGACCTTAACAAAAATATCAAGAAAGTTTCATGTATCTTGACAAATTGTTGATCACCGTCGAAGAATTTGATATTTACGTACGTAAGGCAATTGATAAATTTACATGTGTATAAAGAAAAGACCTTAACGCCTCGCTAACTTTATTGTACTCAATAATTATTATAATTCATATTTTAATATTCGCTTTTTAATGCCTCTATGTCGCTCTACTTTTGTATATTCAACGTTTTTAGGACACAAATTCGAAAGAAAGGCAATAGTTCCCTCTGTAATTTGTATTAACTGCCATAAAAATTATGACGTGTTAAATTATTTACAGTTTTATTAGTTATTGATTTTTATTGCAATGAGCGTAACATCGTTTACGAATTATAAAGAAAAAAATATTTAATTTATATGTTCTATAAATTATGTTTTTTTTCTATAATTTCCAGTCCATTTCCCATCCATCCGGTCCATGAGTCCATTTCAAATAGTATTTTCCAAAAATTGTATTTATATTTTCTGTTGATGCCAATGGCCGCTCGTTCAGTGTTCCTTAAAATTCATCAAAATCGTTTTTGTATTGGTGTTAATGTAATTATGTTTTAGTATAAAACTGAAGAAATTTATCTCGAGGCCTATATTCAATTGGATTAAGTAGCCTGTTTTAGGAATAGATATTCCAGCGATGGAGCACTGTCAGAAAATTGCTTATCTTCGTCTTTCCCAGTCAAAGAGCTAGGCAAAAATTAAGAAAAATAGATAAGCATTTACGAGCCTTAATTATTAATTATTCAATTATTTTCCAATCGATGGATTGAAAATAAAACCGTGTCTCGAACTTTTTCAGCAGTCACGCTACCATTAACGTGATAGATCGTAATCCTCTGCAGTTAACCGAATTTTAAATACCAATACATTGCAATTCTAACAGGTTATTGGTTATCCACCTTCTCTCGTGGGATTCGGATTCAATTATATCTTCCAGCCGCGGCCCCACTCGATACATCCACTAAACAAAAACAAGTAAGTAATAAGCACAGCGGCATGCCCGGGTAAGTGCCCGCCTCCGCCCCCCGCCGACCCCGACGTGGGGCGCCGCGCGTCCGCAAACTTTGTGGAACTCTGAAATGATTGTTGTCTGTCACGCCATAGCATCGTTAGGTCCGCATTGATTGGTCCGTGCTCCATATTGTGTTTTTCCACCGCAGGTACCTTGCGATCGTGTGATGGTGCTCGAAGATAGGCATAGGAATGAATATGTAAAAACAAAAAAAACACATATGTACACATGGTAAGGCATAGATTTTCCATCCCCGCTATGAAAATTCGTTTTTGAAAAAAAAACTTCAAAGTACCTACATATTTCACACGTTCTACGCAAACTTGGTCGTTTCTAATTGATCACGGAAGTAATTGCGGTCCAAGCAGTAAATTGCGATGAAATTTGCCAGCATGGACAATGCTGATACCTTACTGCTTTAATTAACGAGTCGAGTTTTTACGATAACTTTCTTCCACGGACTTGTTAACCGTGCTTTTGTGTTGTGTTGTAATTAAATCGACGTATTTTCCATACCAAATTTGGCATTTATTAAAAGATGTTTGTCAAAAATTAACTGCCACGCCGTTAACGGCAAACTGAACAAATAGTCAAGGAGGTATACATTGGTGGGTCACAACTCTAGCTTACGATGCAGTTTCTCAAAACGAGATCTGAATAGAACCATCTTATCTCAATTACTAGAAAGAGTGCCAAGAAACATTAAAGAGTGCAACCCGTACGATTATCATTAAGTATTGTTCTGAATTACACATCATGCTTGGAATAGTTGAATATATCTCTTGTGTTATTTAATATAATAATTTTTATGTTCTAAATTCTTAAATTAATATCGAATCCGTCGATTTTTGTGTAAATAATTTAATCATATATACATTGTAAATAAAAAAATATTAGTCTGAATTTTGAAGCGTAAATAGTTAAAACACAGCCAACCGCATGACACTATATGGAATGTACAGAAACAAAAAACAACAATGTCAAATCGAACAATATGCTTTTTAAAAATGTTAAATTAAGATAACTTACGAAGTTGAATGACAACATCGGCATTCCAGTATACATCAAGTCGCAGCGGCTTGGTGATGTGATTTTTTTATTGGAGTTGACTGGTGAAGCTATAAATCTCAATTGCTCGAAATCATTCTGTCTACCTAATCTAATAAAACTTATTGCCATTATCACTGTCACCCATCATTATCGGCTGCTGCACTGGCATTCAACTAAACGCGGGGTGAAACAGTCAATGCACATACCATTCCACAAGCAATTATACCATTCTTTATTACATGTTTTTTTAACATCGATCGCACTATATGATATACGTATCTAAACTCATTTGCATTTTTTACAGCAATGTTCAATTTTCATCTTTTGACTTTTAATTTTGTTTACCAAAAATCATCCAAAACGTTGTGCATGCACATAAACTTTGCAGATCAATGCATCTCAGCTGCATGATTCTGTTAACTGGCGTATTATTTATATTTTGATTAAATGTATAATTCGAACTTGAAGATTTTTTTTATTTCATTTGAAATTTTTCTGATCCCGTATTTTATATTCGCTATTTTTAATTATAATATTATAAAGAATAGCCTTTCGGTGACCGAATTATACAGAATTCTAAAATTTTAAATGAATTACTTTTTGCTTATTTATAAACTTTCAAAAGGTTATATGCTATTTATTAAACATACAAATTGTCTTTTTTAAATTAAGAAACCCACCCGTTGTGGAGTATTAACACTCCTGCTGGCTAATATTTTTAAAACAGTCTTTTTCTACGAGAACGTTCAGCCTTTATTATTTCGAAAGAGTTGAGATAGAAATGACAGGGCTGGAAAATAACTATTGTAGTTACCTTTGCAACGCCCAATTTTTGGGATTGGACAATTTGAAGAAAATTCAGACGCAGAAATCCATAATTTAATTGGAAATTTCCTCTTTTGGCTTGGTCGACGTCAACGATGCTGACCACTACACTACAGGCATGGTATGTCGACTTACTTTCACCATGCTAAGTTTTAATATGATAACTCTTTTAAGCAGCTGCATCAATTTGAATGATTACTAAGAATTGTATTAGTCATTTTACCTCTTATAATCGGATGCAATAATTTCTTCGTGTTTTGTTTCACTTAGCAATACTTTGAAGTGCGTGCACTTGGAGCAATTGAACTCAATGCATCGTAGCTTTCTTCTGCGTACTTAACTCATTTAGGTTGTCATTTCTAAAAAAAATATTTTTTGAATTAGTCCTCGATTGAAAATTTTGTCGTATGTTATATATATTATACGTATAAACGTTTACTCGCTGAAACATAATTTTCCTAATTCAATTCACATTGACAAACTACTTTTTTTTCATATAAAATGAATAAATAGTAGAAATATTAAAATATCAACTTTATTTTTACACTCTACTTTGAGCATCGGCAATTTATCAATAAACCAGCCCTTCACTAGAATTGAAGCGTATTTTTTACTCCCACTTTTTATTTAATTGATTGATATTTTTTTTTATTTTATAAATAATACAATTATCAAACGCTTAAGCGATGGATAGCAATTTTTCGGAATTGCATTAAATAATTGAATGTTATTTACTCGATATATTTAAAATTTAGTTTGGATGCTGTTTAAACTACTGTTTCGGTGTATTAAATATATAATACTCAAAAATACAAGAGTGTCAGCTACAGAATCACAAGTCGTCCACAAGCTAATTTTTGTGCCACATTTGTCCTGAATATATATCCTTAAGTTTATTTCAAAAGAACACCGGTGAATTATTGTTTGAAGTATTCGGTGTTGGAATATCGTTTACGAGGGTCAGCACGGAAAGGGTTTATGAAATGTTTTCTAGATATTATGAGCTGGGCTTGCGAATCTGTGGTAGGTACTTGTCTTTATTCGTTAGAACAGAATTACCCAAACTGTGCGCCGCGGTTGTTCTGTTGAGGCGCCGTGAAAATTTTCCTTTACAATTAAATTATCAATAAAATGTTAATCGAGCCAACGTACATTTGAACAGCATTTTACTTTCATGTATAAACATATGCCAATATCAAATAATGCTTTGCCAGCATCATACAAAGTTTCATATTTTGTTGCTAAGTGTAAAAAGTAACTCATTCTACCGGCTGCAGTAGATTTAGTGAACATTGTGATTGACGACTCGGCGGGGAAACTGCTTTCAAACGTACATTTGTCTATCAATACCATTAGTCGCAGAATGTAGTACACGAGGGAAGATATTAATATACAGTTAATTGAAAAGTCAAATGCAACTGAATTTGAATTGCAGCCTGATGAGGCCACAGACAATAATAATGATGCACAATTCATTTGTTACGTACGGTTATTAGATGTAATTCAACTTTGAGGACCTTCTGTTTTGCAAGTATTACTGGAAGTTCAAAGATTCAGGACGTGTTCGATATCCTGAATATATATGTTTGAAAATAATTTTGAACGAACAAAGAACGTTGATGTTTGTACTGACGATGGTCGTTGGATGTTCGGCTCTTATGGAGAAATGCTGGCGCTTATTCGAAGCTGATTCAGTTCGGACCCATTGCATAATTCACAGAGAAGAATTTGCAAACTTCACAGTTACTAAAATTGCAGACACCATTAGAGGTAAAGGCGTATCAACGAGCTTCGAATTTGACATGAAGAAAAACTATTAGTAACATTAGGTTTGCCATGATATAACCAATATTTTGACTTGGGGCGCCGCAAAAAAATCTGATATTTCAAGGTCGCCGGAAACCGAATAAGTTTGGGAGCCCCTGCGTTAAAAGAATGCAGAATTAGGTTAAGTGACATTTCGAATATTGTACAGGTGAGTCAAAGATTTCACCTTTTCTCTATCTACCTATTAGAAATACTTCGATTCAAAAGTGGCATATTTTGAATTTATGGATGATAAGTTAATGCTTAATCGTAAAAACTAGCCCTTATAAATCGTTGATATAAATTTTGTACTTTTCATTTCATTGATTTTGCATATTATCTCGAATTTTCTCTACATTAATGTTATACAATTTACCAACTGCAAACTTTTCTCGATAGAATTCAGCCATTAAATAATCTTCTCGTATCTCAACATCTTGTTACTTCGTTTAACATAATTATGTCTAACGTATACAGGTAATTGATGAAGCAGGTCATAATAATAATAATCAAATAGAAGTAACACTCGATTCAATATAAATAGTATTTCGTTATCCGTATTAGCGGATACTAATACAGATCCGATCCAGGAACACGACTCTTCAATATTCCAGTACTTTTATTTCACCGATTGCCGTTTTAAATCGCCATTTGAATAATTTAGAAAACGTCGTCAGTCGACGTGATTATTTATTTACCGTGGTGGATGGACGTTGCACCGGCGCTCGAAGTGTTGGATTGTCGATCACGCAGGGCCCTCCTTTTGATTGTTATTAGGTATTTGGTGCAATTGATACGACCGGCAGTCGGGCTAAGTACCGGCGAATGAAAATAGTATGACAGTCGAATTGTATTTTAATCACTGCTTAATGCGGGTCGCTCGCTCGCTATCGTTAATAAATAAATAAAATAAACATCGACTGGTGGACTGGTCGACTTTGAAAATAATTAATTAATTAATAATCTCATTCATTATTTTTTTAATTGATTAAATTATCTTCTTATTTGTGATACATTTTATTGACCCCGATATTATATTTTATTATCAGTATGTTTATCGATGTCACAGATGAGCAAATTTTTATTATCTCATTTAATCTCTTTAAAATATTCGCTCTTTATCTGAGAAATATTTAAATTGCGGTCGTGTAGTCAAATGTCAATTGCTCTTGGGTGTTCGTTCTAATCGCACCACCCAAGGTTTCGTATCCACATTTGAAAGATTTCATATGAATTTGTATTCAATGTAATGGGTGTCTGTGATTTGAGCGTCCACTCCCACTCTACATTCTATAAAGCTTTATGTAAGAGAAGGGATCAAGTTACTATTTTATAAAGTGCTTCCTTTCTGGAAAACAGAGAATTAGCAGCTACCTATTCTATTTAACTAGAGTACTTGTATAACAATTATTGTTGACATGCTCCATTATGATTGCATGCTACACATTAGGAGCGGAAACTGTTATCGTGTAATTTATATCATGTAAATCCGATGTATTATCTCGCATGTGTCATTATTAGAATACAGTTCCGTCAAATAAAAATATATCCATCGGTTTTCTTTGAAGGAATCTATGTTACAATAAAGCGATTTGCCACCACTTTAATACGATAAATAATATTAAATACACATAATTTTGTCAGAACAAGCTGACTAAAATTTTTTCAATATTAATTAGTCCCTTATACCATATCCGTTGTCCAGCTATAAGACATATTGAGGATATTCCGTAGATATATTTCTTGTTCTTTGAATTCACTTTAATTTCTTATTCTACAGTTCCGATCATTGATATTTCTTCTTTAATTTTATTATGTAAACAAACTGTCGCTCATTCGTGGTGGATCGTTCCATTTTTTGAAAGGCAGAGCGCTGTTAAAATTTGTACCGTCAAAGTTAGTTTTATGTATTAATGTTTCTTATAAAAGTGGTATTAAAACGCAATCAATTAAGAGGCATGCGCTCCGAAGTTGGCGGGGGTTGTGGAGGGCTCGACACTAAGTCACCGAAAGAACGCCCGCCCGATAGTTCGAAAAGGAAATTTTCGCGAAAGGGCTTACAGAAACGGCGCTTTTAAAGCCAGACCCTGCTTTGAATATCGAAGAATCTATTAGAGGTACGTTGAGCCGTTTTGCAAGAGGCGTGTCGGTTAGATCTATCGGGCCTGTTAATCACGCGGCAATTTATTGGCAACGTCTTTATTCACCATTGATTCACGGCCAATTTTTATCATACGCACCGACAAAAACAAACGAAAATAATCATCACGCCTTTGGTCCGTTGCAGAGCTGAGCAAAGCTGACCTTAAAACGATGAACTGTAATGCTTTAAACAAGTGAAGAATAAAATAAGCTAATCATTAAGTATCCGGCTTAGTAAGTAACCACCCTTTTCCCACGAAGGAAACATGTGAACAATATTTTTTATCGCTTTTAATAATTTAATTACATTTTCTACATATAAACGTGTTTTACATTAAATTTACGCCTAATGATATCAAAACAAAATGGCATCGAACATTTTTAGGGTATGTAGTTATGAATATAGTTTTTTTTTAAAGCAACATTCGCAAGGAAGATTTTTTTGTGGATTTTTCAACTGATCTTTAATTATTCACGTACAATACACTTGTTTTATCTCAAATATTTGAGGTGAAACGGGTGGTTGAAATATATGAATTTACCAAATAAAATTATCTATGTTATTTTTTTTTTGTTTCAATAATCACCATATATGGATGAAAGAAGAAGTGTTAAAGTTCAATTGAAACTTTCATTTTTTATGTAAAAAAATCTTATATACGTTCAATATTTGAGTTGGATGTCACATGTGATCCAATTTTAATTTCAAAATACTAAAAAATAGTTACCACGTTTCTTAGAATTCTAAATCACCCAAAATGTGTTTTTCTTCCATTCTCAATTTGCTGCACACGTGCCCTTTTACCTTTGGGGAATGGAACATATTATGTTACTTTAAAGTTATCCTTTCGATTGAATAAATTATAAAAAATATAATTTCTGATAATTGTTTTCTTTGGAAGGATTAAATTTAAAAAAAATGACAGTTACCCTAAATTACGAATTACCACAAAGCGTCCGCCGGATCTATCGAAGGTAATTAGTCCGTTTTAGTAGCATTTCTTATAGTACGCAACGCAGCCCACATTTTCAGTGCCTCGCCCGTGTTTATAATTGAACATTAATTATACACCTGCACCACGGTTTCTTGCGTCGTTATTGTGAAAATTAATAACTGTGTCTCCGTCATTCGAATTGATTAGTTGCCCCGCTTCTTATTCTTCTGCTTATACAGAAAATTTTATGTATCAATCATAATTTTATTTCGTCTGGACTCCCCATCTTGGCGTTTTCTGCTTGTTTATTTCTGTCTGCTGCGGGGCCAATGGAAGCGCGATAATATATTATTTATATCGTTTATGAAATTATAATTATTACACACTAAGGATTTTAGTAAGTGGCGTGATTAATATACCCACGTCGCCTCCGATGGCGTGAAGGCTTTCAGTTCAATAATGGCTGTAAGAGCTTTATTGCGAATTAGTAACATTCGGATATTTTATTTTGTTGAATTATACATCAGTCTTACATACTTTACTTTTAGCTTTGTTATTTTCATTATTATATTGCTGTTTCATATCTGAAAATTTATATTGTTCTTATTCATCGCTAATCTGTGCATTATTACATGTAAATTAGAAATTCCTATCAAGTAGAAAGATTTTCATTTTAAAAATAAAATAGTTTGGTGGTAATTATAGTGCTATAGCAATAGCAATAAAAATCATTTTAAAACGATGAAAAAAATAGCAATGTATTTTAGTTCTACAAAATTATTTAAAAAAAATATAGTTGATAGCTATTTCGGCTCACGCCATCGTCAGAACTATAGTTCTATTTTTTTCACCGTGTTATAATGGAGTTCTACCAAGTGAATGCCAATTCAATCAATAAAAATCATTTTCGTAAACTACTGGAAGTATATTCAAAACAGGTTATCCGGAGGCCTGAATCATATATGTACAACATTTTTCTTCCTTTCTTTAAAACCATTTCAGCTCCTATTGTGGGTATACGGCCTCCCAATGGAGGTATCTTTTTTGTTAAAACCGTTTTTTACTCAGTTGCTGAATATCTGTTTTGGAAGAAATTAAGAATACAAGTATAAGGCTTTGGTCTATTTATGCTTTAGATACCTTCGAATAGACATCCACTTATCTATTGAAGTATGCGAACTGTCCGTTCTGAACTCGTTCATGGACCCGACATGTCTTCTGTCTATTGATAAAGCACGCATTTGACTGGATTAGATTTTTAATAAATTATTGATGAAAAACTTTTTAAATATTTTGTGAATATATACAAGTTGTACTAAACATGTGGAATCGTACAAAGTTGTAACAATTCAAATTTGATACTACTATTATAGTTCGCTTGAAATCATACATGCTGTATATATACTAGATGAATGAGAGATTCTTTCATGGCTTTTCGTTCATAAACGGCAGAAATTTCCTACTGATTTGTAGCCCCTGTACTAGCATTTTCCTTTTTTTCTTACGGTCGTCGAAGAAATAATCTGAGTCATCAGTTATTGAAAATCGATTAAGATTTCATTTATGCTCCACAGGAAAGTACGTGGCTTGAAAAATACTGCATAACGCACTCTTTTCCTCCACCACGTCCACGGTGCTAATAGTGGCTTCACGAGAACTATCTCGTCAATATTAATTGGATTTCTTTTTTTACAGGCGGATGCGAATTCCCGGCGCAGTGGTCAGGCCGGTGGTTCCAGTCTGGCATTCCTCAACCGCTGACGGTCAACTCTACGCACATAGCGACAAAAGGGGAATGCCACGAGGCGCAGGGGGACAAGTTCCTCTTGCACGACAGGTGAGATGCATTGACAAGTGATACTTACTGGATATTTTATATTGGAAAATTACATATAACACGTGAAGGCTTTTCAGCAACATCTCATTACTCCGTTAATAAATTCGATAAAGTCAACTCGTCACCAAATCAGCAAATAACTAGATATTCGCCCGCAATTCAATTATTCCACAGTTAATTTGACGGTTATTGGTTTTTCGATATTGGAAAAATATGCAAATGTTCAAGTCGAATTATCAACGATATCATTATGTTTTGACGTGTCAAAAATGATTCATTGCGAAATAAATGTGATGAACGTGCTAAAATTAAATATTCATAGCAAAGCCGAATCCAATTGTCGGCAAGTGTTACTGCTATGTGACGATGACAACGCATTATTTGCACTCCACAAATTATCATTACGTTGTTTTGCCAAAGGAGAATCAATTTATTGTCAACTCTAGTAATGGGGTATTGAAATTGGTTATTATATTGAAAAGCACAGCTATTATTACACACTCGATTTTGTATTTACTTATATACGGTGATTTTAATGTCGAGGTATGTGCTTCTAGCTATATATACATCGTAGCGATATTATGTGGATTTTATTTTTCTTGAAATTTTGTCAAAAAAAAAAAAAAACGAAACATCAACAAACCTTTCAAATTAAACATTCCATTTTACTCAATTATATGAAATATATTCTTTTGAAAATGTTGTCGATACGTGTTGCCCTTTGTTAACCCTTTCTGTCATGATGTATAATAAGTACGCACAGCTTCTAATATTTTAATTTGCTCCATAAATATAAAAAATACTGTTCTGAAATTTTAAATATTCCGTCATTATATATTTACGCATCGAATAATAAACTAAACATTATCACGGTCCGAGCGCGGGTAAGATTTTTTAGTATGTTTTCAGGCAATTAATTGGTATATTTTTTTATCTTTATACACATGTGCAATATAGGGCGATATATATATATAACTAATTATTGTGTGATATGTATATATAGCACCGGAAAGAACGTTTTTTTGAGACGGTAAGGGATAGTTAATATCACATCAGTATAAAACGTGATATATATTAGTTAATTAAACTTTAATTGATATCGTAACAAACTTATTCAAAATAAAACGCAAGTGTGATTCAAATTTCTGGTCGGGATTTTTTTTATTGTTTTAATAAACTCCAATCAAGATCTGTTTGCTTTTTATCTTTTTCGTGTCGTTTCCTGATATTTTGTATTATTATTTACTCAAGTATTAATCACGTTTTTTCCTCCATACTTCGCCGAACAAATACTTGTCATTTTATAAATAAAATTGAAACATTGTTTGTAGAAGAAGGTGGACGAAATAATAATTGGAAAATATTTCACGAATTTCATCAATTTCGTTTTGAGCATATCTGTTAACTCGCGATTTTTTAAAAGTTTTGCTTCGTTTGCCATTCGATTAATTTCCCCCAAATCAAAAAAAAAACAAAATCCCAAAAAAAAACATTGATAGGGTAAATTGAATTCTGACGAAATAAAATATATATAAACATAAAGCTACCGGGTGGCAGTGCCACCTGTCAAAAATCTTAGGTGTGATTCCGTTGCATAAACTAGATCATTTTCATCACATTCAGACTTCGTTGGCCAATGTTAACTTTTGATTTGACAATAAACCGTCCAATCGATTTTAAAATCTCGATTTACGACTCGCCTTCTTTTTGTCACATTGAACGTATGTCAAAACGGTCGATACATACATACTACTCATACATCAAATGTATATATTGCTGATATTTTACATCGTTCGAGTTAATCATTACATATGTAATTTAATATTTATAAGAAATATACAGAAGAGATGGTTCGTCATCTTCGCAATTGATATTCGTTGCTTACTCCAGAGACTTTTCTTTTTTGGGAAGTTTTCGCGATTGCTTGGGTTAAAAAATGATTCATAAAAAATACACTTTGAAGTAAGCAATCTCCTTTGATTCTTTGGCTGCAGAGTGCTTGTATTGTAATGAGGTAAATAAACCACTTTTATCTTTGTATTTCAGTCTTATAATTGTGGAAAAAGCCATGAATCAATGATATTTTAAAAGCTTTGTATCACAATATTTTTGAGAAATTTTAAAATCGTTTTGTTTTCATGTTGATTTTTTTATTTTTGTCCAAGTGCGTATTTCGTATAACCTATTATGTTACGATGTTTCGATTTTTATGTCTTTACGAAATATTTTCGACTGTGCATTGAATTGACATTCCGTAAGCTGCCGACTATCTGTGTGTGATTTCAACGCGTATTGAAAAAAATACGCAATTCGATTGAGGCAATACTTGTCCGGTCAAATTGATTTATACGTTAATAGTTATTATTCTCTAATTATAACAGATTTTTATTTTCATATTGGTTTAATGCAATGAGAGATTTTCACAATACGAGTTAAGTACTCGTTTAAATGATATTTTATGTACATTATTTAAATTTCATGAAAATTCTTAAAATTAAAGTTTTAAATTCATATCAATATTGACGAATAGTCTATCGAATCTTAGAATCTCTCGTACGAGGTCTGTCTTTCGACCAATAAAAAACAAACGCTCGAAAATCTTGACGTCGGTTCATCTATTAAGAAATATTGCTCATATATTATTCGGTAGACAGGTGAGGTGGCTTTTTGATTTTACGATTATACCTATGATTTATTTATTTAATCCCGCCGTAGTTCTAATAATCGTCTAAGTAAACGGTCGTGGACTGAGTCTGACATTAAAATGAACGAGTTGGTTAAGTGAAAACCGTAGGATATTTTCGACGGTTACTTATTCTGTAAAATCACATTTAAAATTGATACGCATTTCTACGTATCACCATTCGAAATTGATGTTAATAGCGAGATATCTTTGGACTCAACTGAGTTTATAAGTGTTGCATTCGATTGCAACCAAGGAATACGTTTTATGAAAGGCGGGAACATTCTTATTCTCACGAGGAGTAATTATGTAACTTTTTTAAATAAGTAATTCCAATGATTGATTCTAGTTGAACTGAAATATCATGGTATCGGTAGCTACCGGCGTGCGGCTAGTGCATGTCCACTAGCATACATACAGTCGTTGATTCTATTATACATTTCGAAGTCGTTCGATACCTCATATATATGATATCATAGATATGATTATTTGTTTTAACCTTTCCCCTGCTGTGCTTCGTAAAGAACATTTCTACGCCAAATATTTGAAAAATTAATTCAGTAGAGCTCTCTTGGAGATTATCAGGACGAATCAAGATAAATTTTAACACTAAAATAAGCCTGCCCGAGAAAGTTTTTACACTGATAACATGTACGTATACGTATTTTAGTATCCAATACACTACATCTGCCGTCTCAACATCTGAGACGTTCGGAGGCGGTGTGGGTTAATAGGTTAATACTTGTTTCCAACTGAATAGAATTTCTACATATTTCTCAAAATTATTTTTTAAAATGGCCTTTTACTTCGATGTTACGTTGATATATTTATAATTGTTAATATGGGTAATGTTTTAAACGCTGCCAGCCCCGTTCCAAAGTACTGCATGACGCCGAATCAGAGGCCGTATTATAAATTATTTATTTAGTATGACGTCGAATGGGCGCCCGCGTGAGGTTGACGCGCGGAGCGGTGCGGGCGCACGAATCGGCTTACTCCCTAATCCTGCCCTGAAAACGAGGCTTTGTCTCAAGCAAACGTCAGGGTCTTAGCGCCCCCGTGAATATTTCACGCAGACTGCGTCTTCTTCTTATGAACGAGTAAAATTTGATGCCCGAAATCCCGTGTCGACTGTTTTGGGATCCCTGCTTATAATATTTACTATTTATTATGCCTAAAAGTATTACAAATAATGCACGAAAAGGTTTTTCACTCTATTATCGTCTCGGGCGTCGTATTTTATTTCGAAACCTTAACGCATTGAGCCGTGAATTATATTATAAAATAATATTCAAACGTTGCATTTTTTTGTCACCAACTTACAATAAATATATAATGTATTTTATTGATTGAATTGGCATTCACTTGGTAGAACTCCATTTATAACACGGTGAAAAAATAGCAATGTATTTTAGTTCCACAAAATTATTTTTAAAAAATATAGTTGATAGCTATTTCGGCTCACTTTCACCAAAATAGCTATCAACTATATTTTTTTTAAATAATTTTGTGGAACTAAAATACATTGCTATTTTTTCACCGTGTTATATAATTTATAATTTTGGTATTGTAATCGTTTTGCAGTTATAAACGCGTCTTTCGTCCCATAAGAAAGCATCCTCAGACTATCCATATCATTGCTTATCAGTTAAACGATTAAAATTTTCTCACTTAATTGTGGATTCCTCGTTATTATTTTTACTTAAGTGATCATTTCTAAAGTTTTGGAATTTATAATTTGTAACTGGACAAAATCTGCTTGTCTGCTACTCATTGTGATTATTACTTGGTGAAGTGATTTATTACATAAAAAAAATATCCACTCGCTGTTGTGAACTGTTGTGTTTTCAAGATATCTATAAAAATAAATAAACCTATTGAATAATCAAATTATTCATAAGCGTATATGCCGCAAATAAAAAGCATGGTTATAGCAAAAACCCATAACATTGGTCAAAATCTATTAAAAAGCATTATAACTATTTAATACCATAAAAAATCAAATATGTAACACAAAAGGAACAATTAAACTCTTCTAGAAACCTGTCATAGAAATCTACTAATAAAATTCAATTCTAATTTTCATTTGCTTATGTTTATTTAACTAGCTAATTTCAATATGTATATGATTGATTGATTGAAAATTTAATACTGATATGTTGGTTTTGCTTTTAATGGTCTCATATTATGGATAAAAGAGAGTACTCGCTCTCATTCTGTAATACAATATATTGACATAAATTAATCTCATTTTCAGGACTGATGACTGCTACCGATGCATAGTGCTGCACGAAAAGCACCCCAGTGTCTTGCAGTACAAAGAAAGTGAGTGTAATATCACTATATGTACATTTACCTTATCACCCTTAGAGTCACCTGATCAAATTTTACATTTCTTCATCCATGTTATCAATCACCTGAAATTATTACAATTTAATACTCCCAGATCATTATTCGCTCAATACGCCTTATACACCGAGGTAGTGTGTTTATTTTAGAGTTGAGCTTATTTTCAAAAATGTTGTTGCATCATCATTCCACATTAAAGTGTTTTTATAATTATTATTACATAATAACATTGAATTTATTTTAGCTGTCATTTACTTTATGCCTTGGGGTCTGTATTTTCCTTCAATTGATACCTTTGGTGTAGATAGATGATGCTAACTGTCGTGCGTTAGTTATGTTGCATCCGCGTGATAGAATGCCTGAAGATGCCGAAAGGCGAAACCTGGATCGTTAATGACAAAACATGTGGAATCGTACAAAGCTTTAACAATTTAAATTAAAAATGTTGTTCATAATTTTTTCTCTTTCGTTCATAAATGTAGCAGCAAAGTTGTCAATTCAACTGAGAAGGAAATGCTAGACAGTGTGTGTGATATACATGTTAAAATTATACTCAGAAATAACAGTTGCACACGTGCACACACTCTCTCTCACTGCACATGCGCTGACAGGAAGAGAACTTACATGCAACACTACAGATAGACAAATAAATCAAAGCAAATATATTATGCAAGTGTGATGACTTAGTTGCATGTTCTCTTATGTACATATTTTTAATTTCTGATTTAGACTTTTTGTTATAACAATGTTTGTTTTCGTGAATTTCAGCTTTTGCATGCGACCAGAAAGCATCTTTAAATGAGATGTGCGACTTTATAAGCGGAGACGCACCGCTTTATTCAATGTTCAGGCAGCCTTCTAAGCTTCAGCCGTGTCCATTCAAAGGAGCTCCATTTACGTTTTCATATAATAGGTAATGAAATTTATTTTATTTTACCATCAAAATACCGCCGTGAAAACAACTAAAAAAACAAATTTACATCTTTTGCACTTACTTGCTCACATTGCTGCACTGCAACAATGAATCGGGAAGATGGCAACTTCACTTGCACTTTTGTTATATATTACAGGGGAACTGGTAATTGCGGAACTCCACTCTCAAGAGCTGAGAGTTGCACCGACGACTCCAGACTGCTGCTCAAATATCAGGCCTGTCCTGATGTACAGTCCACGGAAAGCAACGGTAACGGAATCACTGTTTTTGAATATATGTACTAATATAAAAATTTATCACAACACAGGCCAGGCCGTTCACTGCTGAAACAAAAATATTTCTTAGTATCTTCATTCAAGCTTATTAAAACAATGTTGACATTACTATAGATTGTAACACCAGACTCCTGGTATTTCAACTGGTTTTCAATATTCAAATACCAGTATCTGAAATGTGAAACTCCAAAATTTCAGTATAGAATATTAAGGAAAATCAAAATGTAAATACAATTATTTTAAAAAAAAGGTGTCATTGTAGTTATAAAAATAGAACCATTAATCTATTTGTTCAGGGCTTTGTGCCTGGTGGCTGCATGCCCGGATAGGCCAGAGCACCTCTTTATATCAACTGCTTGATTTCAAAGTTGTACAAAACATGGCCGTTGCCAAAGCTCTTTTAGTGTTTGAAAATGTCCAGCATTTAAATGACACTGGAATCCTATTCCCACTTACCCAAAAATATTCCCTGTATAATTGAATTTATTTTACAAAACATAAAATATTTAACACAAACTTTATTCTCCTTTGTGGATTACTTTGTGGTTTTAATAAGCACTTTCAAGTGCTTATTAAAACCACTAGAGAATGTTGATATACCATTTGCACTTTACATGTATAGCCAATTGTGTTTTCTTTTCAGTGGAAGAATTGATTTGTCTGGCCACATGGAAGGAGGGCTCCACCAGATATCTGGTCGGAAAGATTTCTCAAAGCGGTAGGAGAATGTCCGATGAAGATTCATATAGGTACACACACCCATATTCAATTAAATAAAAATATATTTTTTTAGCACTATTTTCACAGATTAAAAAAAAAATATGAATATAATAGGCTTTGCTTGTTGCGAGTATTATGGTCTGATAATGTTTTTATTTCTAAAATAAAATACATAATCATTATTTTGAAGTACCCGTAAATTAATTTTGACTTAATATTTCATTGCAGATGTTTTGTGTACAAAGCCAATCATCACAATGGAAAGTTTACTTACGATATTGCCCAATCCGGAGACGCTACATGCAACGGTCTAGTGTCCAGCACAGAAGGAAGTCGAACCATGAAACTTATTACAGGTAAACCTAAGACTAAATATACGCGTATTTATTAAGCTATGCTTAGAAAAATAAGTCACCACAAATATGTAAATGAGTATTCCTACAATATTTTTTGCATTATGAAGTTCTCTCAGGACGCATGGCAACTCTTCAAGAAGTAGTCCACTGATAATTATTAGATGAGAGGTTAATTAAAAGATAATCAGCCTGCAAACAATAATACAGGATGGCAAGAAATAAAGTAAATTTTTTGTGAGAAGTAATCTGTGAACATTTTGTTAACATTGCATATACGAGTTCAGTAGTGTTCCAGTTCCAGGGAGAGGTTTCCACTTTTTCAATCAACATTACAAGGTTATGGTTACAGTGTGTCTAGTAAATCAATGTGAAATGTGAAAAATGTAATACAATATTTCAAAAACATCTTAATCAATAAAATAAATAAAAAGTAATTAATAATTGACAGTTACATATTTGAAAATAACGCAATATGATTTATATAAAACAGAACTTTGTCAATGTCTAATTAAATAATACAATTAACAGCTAAAATTTTCAACAAAGCATTTTGAATGACAGAAATATAATTATGTTTTAAACTTATGAATGTGTCAAGGTGCTTTTATTTCTAGCTGCGTCTAAGTGTTATTAATCAAGTGCCAAGATGTTTTGAATTTAATATATTATATTATACACACATTGTCATTAAAAATATTATTTGAATAAAACAGTCTCTGAGGGATTAACCCTTTCTCTGTTCAACCGCCAAATATTATACAATTTACCCCTTACCACACTATATAAAAGTTGGTTAGTTGTGATAAAATTCAAGTAAAATTTTATCCTGTTAAAATGCCAATAGAATACAATATTAATAAAATATTTGTTTATATTTCAAATATCAGGATATATTAGGTTGTTCGGAAAGAAATGACCATTTTTTTAATTCGCCTCTGATTGTTGACCAGTTTCACCAGGCTTTATTAATTCATAGTGAATTATTCCTTTAACATCCCACCAAAAACGAAACATCAAATGATCGTATACTGTTGTCTTCGGGGAGCCAAGTTCATGTGACAATTCCACAATTGTTTTGCGCGGATCGAATTCTACCAACGAATTCAGGGTGTCATCATTGATTTTTTAGGTCTTCCACTTTTTGGTTAGTCCGTTAACTTCCTATCACCACTTTTAAATTTTTTAAACCATCTAGAGCACTTTCAAAGATTCACGATGTCCCCATAAACATCGAAAATGGTCTGCGTGGCTTCTTTGGATTTCAATCCCTTACCAAAAAAAGCAGCGTGATATGGCGCAAATGAGTTTCCGAACTACCTCTTTTCTATTTTGATGTTTTCTTTTATTTTTTTGCTGCTGTATAAAAATGCAGAAGCCTGAAATCGAAGAAACTCATTTGCGTCATTCCATTTTAAACTGATTGCGTACAGAAGAACTGAGATACACCAATGAAAAATATAGATGCACTAGTGCCGCAATTACACCCACATCAAACAATGGATTATACTGACACCCGTTATTTAACCTGAAAGATAAAAGCATTTTTTTACTAATATTGTTTTATGCTTTTTTCAGTGGACAATCATCATAATAGATGCCGCTTTCCATCGTGGATAACAGATCATCATACTTGGCACAGCTTGGACCACACACGCTCCTACCATTTTTCTCTTAAAAATGCTACACTCAAGGTATTTATTAATTCAATCATTTCAAAAGCATTATCATTTCTATTTTTTTATGACAAAAATGCGCTGTTTGCATTAAGATTTCAACCCATGACATCCATGGCAGAAGACAACAATTATGACCACTGGATCACAGACCTGACAACTGTTGTTGTAAATGTGGTCGAGAATTCAATGATAGATGCAACATTTTCAGGAAAATAATTGCCTCATAAACATTGTGAGTGATAGTTATGTTAAACCACGAATCGATTAATCTACTTATTTTTGAACATACCACTATCTTCAATCAAAACATAAGGATTATGGCAACATATGTTTGTAATCCTTGTGGATACCCAACACCATCTTATTGAAACAATCACACAAAGAAAAGTAATTCAGCATTCGAAGAGAAAGTTTGAATGGTTTTTAAAAAATATTCTCATTGTTTGATTTTCTTTTACAGATTTCCAATGAAGATGGATCAGGAAACGAAATGCGACTAGTGTGCCATTCTATTCTGCAGCAGTCTCCTGAAAACAACAGGATTCAAATTGTCGCTCATGTTACACAAGGCTGGTGAGTTTGAAAGTTTTGTTCACTGCTAAAATCGTTGCGAAAATCCACTGTGTCATTAATATGTATTTATGCAAAAAATTCAACTTACATCAATATTACTGTTTTTACTGGAGATTTCTTTTACTATTGTATCTGGATATTTCCATGCCAATCTCTTTTTATGGAAACGTTTTATGAAAAGTAACTATACCTCTTAAATGTTGTCATAGCGCAGTATAAAGTTTTTGAAGACTTCATCAGGTGCCATCAAAAAAGCATGGGTAAAATGCAAGCATTCAATGAAATCAGTTTAAATTATTGCTGCAATTAACAGCTGCATTTCCCATACGATCTGCATCGAGTAGAATGTGGCTATTCATAATTGTCACCTGTGACCGATAATGGGGTAAGGTAGTTTGACTTTGTGAAGAATTTGGAGATAAGAGAACATCAAGCAGCGCCCTATTCTGTCAACGGTCATGGATAGGCGTTGGAACTGGTCGGGTCACGTAGTTTGAATTTTTCGATTAGCTCAATCCTGTGTCACCTCTTAGACTGTGTCAGACTAGTGGAATTCTGGCACCATGGAGGGTCATCAGATACTTTCCGCAGAATACACTCAGTAGAGTTGAGAGATTCTGGGATGTCACTAAAAGAAGTAAAGCAAAACTGATAGGTGATTGAAACATGAAGGGGCTGTATAGTAGTCATGCTCCACCTAAAAAGTGAATATGGTGAAATAAAGAGTTATCTTTTCTATATGTATTAGTAGTTTTGTATTATGATGATCTTTTATGGTTATTTTATCTAAGTCGCTTAACATCTATGTTTCAAAAAGAGCAAGGATAAATGTGAAGTTTGAATAGAATAATAGTGATTTAATCGCTCTGCCCTGCTTTTAAAACCCATGATATTGAAAAATTATTTTATGAATGGAGCCAAACTGTAATTTATGTCCTGTGGACTCCGTAACCGAATGACCAAAAATATTGACCACCTGACCTTTTCTCATAGAAAAATTCTTTTGCGGAATCTCTAACGAAAGTAAAAATATAAAAGCAATATTTATGACTTCGATTTAAAAATTTTCCTCCAGCATGATTTGACTCCTTTTAGTTCAAGACTTATTCAATATTCACTACACCTTCAATTAAAATTAATTAATCAATTTAAAAAAAACCAAAATATACTTTTCTTGAACAATTCTCATATCGTATTTTCATTGCAGTAACTCTGGACATCTTTGCATGATGTTCCACAAGAGGGATGAGCGTGTGATCGAAGTTCAGCAGTCAGATCAGCATCAAGATAGCCCCGACGACGCTTGCCGATACTTCCACCCAGGCTCTACTCCGTATACTACCCTTATAAGTAAGCACATTACAAAATTGTAAACATTTTTTTTAACACACTGTTTTTTGTCAATTTTAATACTTTAATTATTACTTTCAGCAGCTACACTGCATCCAGAAGCTTGCCCCAATCTTGGTCGTTACACAATTTACGATTCTTTGGCTGAGAAGAGGAAAAGGAGGCAGCAAGTTACCACAGGTAAATATTATTTTTACTTCAATTCACTCATTAGCACAAGAAAAGAAAGCATGTGGAATTATTGGTAACACGGTGAAAAAATAGCAATGTATTTTAGTTCTACAAAACTATTTTTTTAAATATAGTTGATAGCTATTTCGGCTCACGCCATCGTCAGAACTATGCTTAAAACTAACATTTGCTTATCTATATATAGCTGTGTAGAAAAGGTACACAATACATCTTCTCTCCTGTTTTAATGACCTAGTTTGTTACCTGCTCGCAATAAAACTAACAATTGTAATGAAACTAAAAAGGCGGCTTTATCAATAAGTTCACATATGACATGGAAATGGTCCAATACAGAAACAAAGGAACACCACCCAGAGGATTCAATAATGGTGACCGACATATATTAATTTGTTCATTAAGAATCCTTTGTGATAGTTGATATCTATTGATTTCCAGCTGTTCCAAAGCCATCATCCTGCGACCCTTAGTACAAAGTACACTTACTACAATATATGTCGGTCACCATTATTGAATCCTCTGGGCGGTCTTCCTTTGTTTCTGTAATGGACCGTTTCCATGTCATATGTGAACTTATTTTATTGATATAGCCGCCTTTTTAGTTTCTTTACAATTGTTAGTTTAATTGCGAGCAGGAAACAAGTTAGGTCGTTGAAACAGGAGAGAAGATGTATTCTGTACCTTTTCTTAGGATAAGCAAATGTTAGTTTAAGCATAGTTCTGACGATGGCGTGAGCTGAAATAGCTATCAACTATATTTTTAAAAAAATGTAATTTTGTAGAGCTAAAATACATTGCTATTTTTTTCACCGTGTTAAAACGGAATTCTACCAAGTGAATGCCAATTCAATCAATGTAACGGTAACGTCAAAGGTAACGTTTATATGCCATGCTTTTGCAAAATTTACTCAAGATGAAAATTTTTTTTTTTATTAATAATTATTATGGAATAACAACTATAGCCATTCTTGTTTGATAAATATTGTAACGGTTAATTTTGAAACAAATTAGTTATTAATTATGCCTTAGGTGGAGCTGATGGTCAAGAATCAACTCAGCCAGCTGTCCGTGAATGTCCAGCGGGTGCTGCTTACGAGTCTCTTGCGATTGGATGCACAGGAGCTCAGGATACGCTGGAGTTTAAATCGGCATGCTCAATCAGCGGTTAGTATTAGAGATACTCAGACAAACTTAATTTGTTGAGGCAATCGTTTCTTTGTCTACTCGTTAGATTCAATTTAAGAAAACCATTTCATGCTCTTTATATTAATAGTCTATTTTGCTAATGATTTGTTTCTAATGATTATTAACATTTTCACAAAATCCTTTTTTTTTTTCATTTGAAACAAAGTATAGTGTTATAATCAAAAATCATTGATGGACATGTGTAGTAACTGACAATATAGTAATTCAATATCAAATATGAGAATGGAAATTAATATAAGTTGAGATTAGACTATGCCATACCAAATTAAGCGAGACTGCTCAAAGGGATAATTGATATTGCTAGTATATCAGGTGCATCAAATACAGGGATCACTAAAAAAAAGATTGTGTCATTGGGACACTGCCAATTGAAATTATTAATGTTGCCATATAGTATTATAATTTATACTGACTTATTTCTATCTTCTTTCAGCTTATTCATGCCACGGTAGTTGGAATGAAAATGGCATCCACTATTTGATTGCCTCACCTACAGCACGAGCTTCCACCGATCCGAGGAGATATTGCTTCATTTATTCTTTGCCAGGAACTGCCAATGGTAAAACGCCACTGAAATAAAATTAATTTTATTAAATCATCTTGTCTCGAATGCCAGAAAAGTAAAATAATGTTGCTGACTTTAAAATAATCACTGACCAGCAATGTCCCAGAAGCATGTAAAAAGTAGATTCGGTACCAGATGGGGGCAATACCATATATGTCAGTGGTGTCCAACCGGTCGATCGCAAGCCAAAATTTAGTCGATCCCGAAAACCATCAAGATTTTTTTTTTAAATTCTAATATAGTAGTAAAATGGACCCCGAAAGTCAAACCAGTCGGCTCGAAAGTATTGTAACTTTATCGTAATAGCACAGCTCAAATATTACAATAGCAAAGCAAATTCAAGTAATTCTGGGTATTGATGGGAATGTAACAGCTGCGCCCATTGTTTTGAAGGAGCTTGCCGTATTTCCAAATTTTTTTATCTATGTACATATTTTTTGTTTGATTGACCGTACGGGATCATGTTTAAATTGCTAATCCATAACACGTGTTATGGATTAGTAAATCTTCAAATAACGATAGATTTCAGAAAGGTGCATCATTTCGTTTCACGGTTTTGCTCTTTACACACCTCAAAATCTCTGCTGTGTCTCTGTTGCGAATCTGATGTGAATATATTGTGAACAAAGTTTAAGTTTTCGTTTCATCAAAAATCAAATATATCCATCCTTGTTTTAAAAAAAAAAATATTTTGACATTAAAAATGAGTGCTGTGAAGAAATCAAAATTGTATCATTTTAATAATGATTGGGAAGAGGAGTTTTTTTTCATAATGAACAATAACAAGTGCTTTTGCCTAATATGCAATGTGATAATTTCTCTACCAAAAAGAGGAAATCTAAATCGACATTATAGTAGTGTGCACGAACATTACAATCGTGATTATCCTCTAAATTCAAAAATACGAAAGGAACACGTACAAAAATTGAAGACTACACTCCATTCGCAGCAATCATTTTTTTAAAAAGTTTGCGACAAATCCAAAACCGCAAATTTTCCCAAGTTTTTATCATATCACTGCATCATTCACCAACAAGTATTATGCGCAAAATTAATAAGCCTGGATCAAGTGATGAAAACCGCCATAAAAATAATCAATTCCATCAGAAGCAAACCGTTGCAGAGAAGAAAATTTAAGTTACTACTAGAGGAATTTGAAAAACATCACTATGATTTGCTGTTGCAAAATGAAATTAGATGGCTAAGTAAAGGACTAGCCCTCGCTCGGTTTCGGGAATTATTACCCGAAATAAAACTTTTTCTACTCGAGAGAAATGATGACAGGTCAAGCTATCTACAAAACAAGAAATGGCTTTTAAAACTGGCGTTTTTAACAGATTTAACATCGAAGTTAAATGAAATTTATTTAGAATTACAAGGGAGATCCAAAACCATCATAGATATGATTTCATCGGTGAATTCTTTCAAAATGAAATACTACTACTGCAGACTACTAGTAGTAATAAAAAGTATTAATTTAAGTTAAAGCCAAAAATAATATTAAACTGAAAAAACCATAGGTAAAACCGATACCAATTCACTATTTAACATTAGTTTTTGAAAATCAATTTTAAAGTGATAACATTCATTGGTGGAAAGGTTTTATATAGGAATAGGAATGGCTACACTGTTCTAAGAAATTGTGGTTTTGCAACGTGGATTATAATTAATGTTGCTATTATAACATGGTAAATGGTAAACACAATCAATTCTGGTTGTGAAAACTATTGAGTTAAATTACTTGGTCAATTTCATTATCTGCTTATTTTTATACAAATCCCTGTAACATAAACTTGTAATTGCAACTAAGGTTTTGCTTTGTCTTTATTTTTCATATTCCTCTTAAAATTTTTGTTAATGTATGATATTTTTCTTTCCTTCCAGAATCCGGTGTGGCAGAGATTCCTTCGTCAGGCCGCAACTCGCGAGCTCGCTCCAGTGTGTCTCAAGGTGTTCCTAGGAGTTCTCCTAAAATGCAGCTTAGTCTAGTGGCTGCCTCTTGCAGTCGATTAGTCCGACCCGGTATCACCGGTGATCGAGCTTTCAATCTGACTGCCAACGGTTAGCACCACTTTTATTTTTGATAACGTGTTTTCTCGCTTTCTTTAATTCAAAATAGTATAGAAACGGAGATGATGGAAAGCTGTAAGTAAACAAAACAAAAGGTGTTTCTGTTGAAGATTTGATTAACCTGTGAGGGTAACTTTCTCCTTTATCACACCAGTCTGTTGGTCAATATTTGCTGCATACATCAGTGTGATATCCTTTTATATAATCTTTCTATTACTAAAAGGATTGAAACACATTGCAAAAAATATTGAATCGTTTTTTGTTTCACCATTGCAAATAATACTTATGTGTACAGCTTACATAATATTTATTCTTTATGGGATTGGAATTGTTTTTGAGAGCCCTGGGAGAGTGATTTATATGCACGTCAGAGCTCGGTTAGAAATAAGATTTGTTTATCAAATGATGGTTTTTAAAAGAATGCAATTATCAGATAAATAATAAAATTGTACTTTTAATTTTACAGGAACATGCGCTCAGACTAGTGAATACAGCAGCGGGGCCAGCTCACCACATCAGCAGCTGATTATTTGCGTGTCGTCAGCTCTCGTCATGATTGGCATACTCCAGAGGACGCTGGCTTGGAGATGATAAGCCGGGCGATCACGCGGAGATGCCGTCTCACTCGGATTGGTGATCATCCATCGGGGAGACGTTCCGGAGAGGGTCAGTGCAAGAGCTAAGCTGTTGAGTTGAAAACGGCGGTCAGTGACGGACCTAATGGATGACGACTTGCCGTGATATAGTGCTCTTTTTAGTGTTGTTTATATCCAGTTGGCATATTGCGGTGTTGCTTTAAGTGATGCACTTATTCGTATTTCCTTGGTTACCGCTATATTTGTGCTACCTTGCAAAATAAAATGACTTGAACTGTTGTATGAAATACTTAAGAAAAGTACCATATAGAAATCGGAACATTGCGTGCTGGCGAAACCTTTAAAATAAACTCGCAGTTCTCAGGTTGAGTCAGCAATTCAATAATTTACATTATTTTTGTCATCTGAAATTCATTGGAATGCATTACATATTCTCTAATCTATTCCAAATTTGCATATGTGACTAAATAATGTTTTTTGCAATATTTAATTGTAAAAAATTAAAAATTAATGATTTATGTATGGAGCTGAATTTTTCAGCGGTGGATTTTCACTGTTGCACATACTTACGTACGTTCATTGTTAGTGATGGCAAAATAAAACTAAATCATTTTGTGGACAATTGATTTAAAGACAAATAGAACATTAAAACTCTGAAAAATATTTTTAGCACATATGCAAAATTTTCATAGATGTCAGGAATACAATTCTATTCTAAATGAAGTTTTTTTTTAAGTCCATTGTTTTATGCTGCGGTACCAAGGTTGTTCGAGTGTCATCACGGAGGAATGATTGAATTATTGTTATTGCGTTTAAAGTATATCTTTTCACTTGGGATAGCATGGAAAATGTTATTCAATTAAGTTTACGCTTTTGTCGAAGCCAACTTGTAAAAAAAAAAATTTGCACTGATCTCTCAATATAGTGAAACAGTTAGTCTCTTTGGTCGCTCGCTGTACGATGGTGGACGATCAAACGTTTTTATAAATCCAATGGTAAATAAATGAAATTATTAAATGATGAATGTAAGAAAAAAAATACTAAATATTTCTTAGATAGGGTTACTAAAAATATTTAATGCAGTATGTAAAATTTAAATATATTTATACTATACATCATCATCATGAGGATAGTTTATTTGATCTATGTGCATTTTCGGGAGCATTTTTCACGTAATTTTAAAAAATATTAATGTATTGACAAAATAGGAATATAAAAAGCCATCATTTTTCTATTGATTTTTTTTTTAATAATTTTCAGCCATTTCTATAACACTTCTTTGAAATCAGTCTTTTGATCATTCAAATCTTGTATAAATAAATGGTTGGCTTTATTGTGAAATGCTTTTCTCATTGAATCATATAAATATATATGTAAAAATGCTTCTTTTTGGAGGCGATCTGAACATCGTTTTTGTTCTGCGTACATGATTTTATAATCCATTCATTGAAGCCTGCCGTAGTAATTTAAAGAAATTATGCCATTATGTTAGGTTAGGTTCATTAAAGTTTTTCAAACACAATATAATTTAATTGAAATATACAAATATGTTGAATTGATCAACTGTGATCATTATTTTCCGTGCTATTATAATATTTAATTTTTCCACTTATATCATTTCTGACATCTGATAAATTGATCGAAAAAATCTTTTCCAACTGAGAGATTTTTATTCTAATATGTCAAGTAATATTTTTATTTAAAGATTCGTATCGGGAATATATTAATACTCAAAAAATAAAACATTTCTTTTGAATCACCAGTTTTGAACACCAGATGTACAATATTAATTATTGTATATAATATTGGCATAAAAATATGCTTTTTTAATCATTAATATTACTGAAAATATTTTGATTATATAATTTATGATATCGACTGAAGCTTGATGGAATTTCAATATCAAATTTGAATTGTTACAACTTTGTATGACTCCACAGGGTTTTGTCACTAACGAACCGGGTTTTGCCTTTCGGCACCTTCAGACATTCTATCACAATTTTGGTTGATCCAAAAAATCTTATATAAATTTGAACAGCTTGCTAAACAGGTTTTATATACAAATGTTTGAAAAAGGAACATTTACTAACAATGATTTCTTTAATGAATAATCTATCATTATTTTAAAACATCACAGCAGTAATCGTTACTGCTCGTTTGTATTGTGTTTGAAAAACTTATAAAAGACATGAATCAAACACTTTCATACAATCTTGCCCTCCTTTTCTTTTTTTTTTTTAGTTATTATTATAAATTTGACTTTGATTAAGTTATATCGATAGAATAATAAAATTACAATAAAAAGATTTTTTGAATAAAACTGTCTTTTGAAACATAGAATATTCATATTATAAATGCACTCATTCAGAATACTTAATATTTTAACTATTTTTTTACCATATTTTACATTGTAATAACGAGAAAAAGTGATTTAGTTTTTTTTATATAATGAATCATTTTAGAGTTCATTTTTTTTTTTTTTTGTAAATTATTTATTATTTTACCCATGAAACTCTATTTTATGTCGGCTTGTTAAGGAATTGAAGCCCTGGAATTTTAAAAATATTTTACTCGAAACAATATTAAACAAAATAGCTTTGAAGAAACAAATAGATTTCTTTCTGATATAACATATTTAGTGTTTAATTTTACGGATACAAACAAATATATTTTTTATGAAAATATTTTTTAAAAACGGTATTTTTTTCGAATTATTTTTAATCTTACAATTTATTTTGAAACACAGCCTCTCATACTACACTATTATCTTTAAAAATTGTATAAAATTCTAGCTTAAAAAAATATTAGCTATTCTAAGGGAAAAATTTAAAAGTTATATTTATAAAATAAATTGTGTACATATTTCACTGTGATTAATGAAGAGGAGATTTTTAAATACATGTTTTCAATTTTATTTAAAAAAAAATTGTATACTTACTATTCAAGAGTTTTTTTGCCACTTGGCTTTCAATTTTATTGCGCTGTATAACAATCCCTATTTATTTTGTCATAAAAAATATTGGAACCTAATTTGTTACTTATTTTGTGAATAAATTGAAAACTGTCGAACACAATAGAAAAAAAACTATAGTTTTAAAAAAATATTTTAAACCCCATACTAACCATATAAACTGTTTTTTGAGTATAGGGAAAGATTATTAATATTCTTAACACAGCAAAAATTATACAACACAATTTTCTCCCATCAAAGTTTTTAATATATTAAAATGTAGTTGATTGAGCCATCAAATTTATTATAAAATATTTGTTCCAACTAATGTCTACACAGAGACATGTTACGAGTCTTGACATGCAATTATAAATTGCACTGATAAAAAAAAATATTTAGTCCAAATCAACAGTTTGTTTACCTATTACCCTGTGATTGTGTGTGTTCAGGTTGACAACAAAAATCTAAGAAAGTTCACATTGTTAGAAGTGTCCTAATAATATTCACTAATTCGGTTAACACTTTCACTATTGAATTAATATTTGAAACATTTGGTGTTGGAATATCTTTAACGTGGCTCAACTGGGTTAAAGATGATAAGTGAAATTATTTTAATTCAACGTTTTTGTAATATTTCATCCATCTGAAGGCTTTTGAAAAAGAAATCTTAAATTTACATTATTTGTTTGTTTCTGTTCTATTGTGTATAGTTTCTGTTTTATATGATTATTATTTTTTGTACATAAACATTTTGTAAATAAATGCAAAGTTAATTTTGTGTGATAACATTCTCCAAAACAATCTGTGGTTTTTATTTTTTCATTGCTATTTGTTAGTTGACCTTTGCGTGATATCTCACTTTGCCATCTGATATTATAAATATTTATCAGTCCAAAGGGGAGTGGTGTGGAATTAAAAGCCATTTTAATTAACGCATTATTTTGAAATATATTGACACTGCTAAATATAAATTCATTTTAAACAATCCTAATTAAATATATGCTCAAAAATGTCTGCAACTATTTTTTACAAGTCAAGGTCTTGCAAGGTGATGAATAATGTAAATAAATCTTTTGTCTCTACGTTGCAAATATATCAATTCTACAATAGGCTTGGAAAATGAGTTGATTATTGTGAATCTTTATATTGTGAATTTAAGTAACAAGATCGGTTCAATGTGCTAAGTAACTTATTTTTTTGCCAATATATAGATAATAAATATGCAACAAACTTAATGGGGGCAATCAACAAACCCTTCTCTCTCATAATCAATTTTAGTTATATCTAACAAAAGAAATAACTGCGCAATCTGTGTACATGGATAATTCTTCACACTAGAATTCGCTTGAGCCTAGTCACCTTCGGTATTCATTCGGTGTCGGTAACCTTTTCTTGTTATTGTTTTATGACACATAACGTTAAGCTTTGAACTTATCTATTGTGATTAGATTTAACTGTAATTTTCAGTTGATCACACGCTGACAACCTATTTGAATTTTATTTTAGTTTAAAAAACTGGCTTGATTGATTATACATCATTGCAAACATTGCCACGCAGGTTTTATAACCAGCATGAATTTCACCTTGAACGGCCTAATAAAAATTTATGCATTCACCTTTATATTGAAAATATAAATGTTTTCATCAGCATTCCACCTTCCATTACTCAAAACAGAGTGTGGAGAGAATAATTAATTGATGGCTAGTCGTTTCCCAAAACCGAATTATCAAAACCCTCTCTAGAAAGAGAGTTTGATGAACTGAAATACTACACCTTTGAATTTTTCTACCTTTAACCTGATTTTTTATTATTACACACTGTGAAGCCATGATAAATAAAAATTAAAACTCCTTTACAAAGAGGTAAAAGTGACTGGTTATCTTAAAACGAAGCTTTGGGTAAGAAATAAAACTGATAAGAAAATTACAATAAATTCTGCTAGGGTCTGCTTGGGTACAACCCAAGACTTTGCAAAAAGAAAAATTAAGAACACAAACATGTCGAAACGGAAATACCTTGAGCATCATAATCATATTTCAAAATGTAATCGTTGGGTGACCTGAGATGTATATTTCTTTACTATCATGTTTGAGGAAAACAACCTGCAATTTAATTACTGATATATAAATCCTCATTTAATGTTAAATTTAGTAATAATTCTTTTCATGAAATTTGTACAATTAATTGTTTCTGAAATAACTATTTTTCACTTACAGCAAATACTATTTTGTACCTGCATATATACATTTTAATGACAAATTTTGGCTGAATTTTATTACATGGGAGATCTTCCGAAATGCCATGAATATTTACATTTTTTTTTTGCTTTTGGCTGGCCATGGAGTAAAAGGAAATAAATTTGATTGTAGCTATAATTATTATCCTTTACAGAACACAACACATGCAATCTGTTCAAAAATAAGGGTATTTGAAACACACATGTTTTGGACTTTATGAAACTATACAAATTTTAGTGAACACTTCTATGAGACCATTCAAGGAAATTCTCTTGTGGAATTTTTGGAACACTTCAGTATTTCTTATTGACTGTATCAAAGAAATCAATTCAAAAAAAAATGCAAATTAATTTTGCTAAACACTTTTTACAGTGATTAAAAAAGATAATGAAAGGTTTCGATCATTTTGAGCATTATCAATTGATGCTTACAATGAGAAAAATGGCTCTTGATCAATAAATGAATTTGAAAGTAGTAGGTATAAAGAAAATTATAGGCTTTTTTAATATATTAATTGAGGGTGCTTGATAAAATTTTAATTCTTAAAGTTTTGCACATTTTAATATGGTTTGTCACTTGGGAAATGGGTTTCACCATTCAGCACCTTCAGACATTATGGCACATGGTTACACATGTTCAGTTTCAGTTTGGGTGAACTCATGTACTAGAATGCATGAAAATGTCTTTAGGCAATACCTGGGCTAGTGACAAAACATATAGAATTTTTTGTGCATATATCATGCCTTTTCCCTAGGAATCAACAGTTAGCATAATAAAAGTAAAAAAAGGGACTTCCTTCGATAAGGCTCTCAAAATTTTGAATAACTAATAATTACCATTGCTTTATTAACTAATTCATTACGAAATAGGTATCCTTTAAAATATTTTAATTATTCTATACCACATACATTTTTAAAGAACACTTTCCAACTGACAAACAACTGCATAACAAACATGTGTGGCTAAATATTTATTTATTTCCCACAGAGGAATTATAATTAGTATCGTGAACTTGTGAGAAATATAAAATTGCATCAAATAATAAATAAACTGTTGGTGTATTGCAATAAAGGCCAAAGTAATTTTTATAACCCATTTACTTCAAAGACACTGGTGATTCGCAACTTTTTTTAGTTTACTCTTGTGTAAAAAAAAGATATTATTTTAGTATTTATCAATAGTAGACACAGATCTTAATAAAAAACGTGGGAAGTATATAATTGATAAATATTAGTCATAAATCACGTAAAGGTCATTTTTATGTTGATTTTTTTGTATTGGTTTTTGTGTGTTTTTAGTGTAAACTTTAGATATAATAATTGCATGTAAATATTGTAATCACTATTTTGAATGTTCCATTTGGTAAATGCTTATTGAAAAAAGTGTTAAATGATTTACTTAAAAAACAAAAATTTGGATGATTGTGTGATGTATTTTTAACCAAATAACTGCCATAAGCGTGTTAACGCGTTCCATAATCCCTTACTCGCACGGCCAGCCATAGAGAGATTCAATATCTAGTAGATGTCACTCAACATCTAATCTATGTCAACTGTTTAAAATCATGAAATATTTTCCAGAAGAAGACAGAATCATGGCCAAATACTCGGATTATTGACTTTATATTTAATTTAAAAAGAGTTTTAATATTTGGTTTCCGGAAAATTTCCGGCCGGCATGGTGTCATATGAAAACCTCCCGGCAGACAAAAAGTTATTGAACGATTTAATTATAACGAAAATATCTTGTTTTTATCTCCATATGAGGAATGACGTTGCGCTATTTAAATATTGAACGCAAAAAATATAGTGGCAGATACTATACTGAAGACAAGTTATTTAAATAGATTGAATCATCCCAAAGTTTGATTGCTTATTAATGTTATTTGTACTATCATAAAAATCTACTCATTGAGGAAAATATATCTATTATTTTGGTCATCATTATATCATTGACAAGATATCGACACTAAGATAAACCAACGATGGCGGTCATATTCCCGAGAGGGTTTTTAATTATAATGTTATAATGTACACTGCACAAAATAATGTCAATAATTAGTATACTCTACCTCTACTGGTTGCATATTTATAATCTTTATGCGCTTAGTTTACTCCTTTCAATACAGAATACTTTTAGTTGGCCTTGAAATATATAAAACCATTGTTTTCTTTTAAACAAAGGAGCTTAGGTTTCGATTGATGTTTTTACGAATGTAAATATTTTCTTCGGCGTCGCTATCCGCAGATACAATGTCAATCAAACACACTCAATATTATTAAAAATAATAAAACCCAAGTGTTGACAGTTTCTATTATAATTTTCCGCGACAAAATATTGTTTATGGCAACTGCCGAATCAAAAAAAAGAAAACATTTTTCTGTGACCAAAATAATTATTTAGAATTTTAAAAAGCTTCCTTAAATAATTAACTGCTCATAACCCACTTTAAATCTTGGAGTTTTTTTTTTTCTATTTTTTTTTTTGCATCATATTGATTCGCTAAGAATGTGTATACCCATCTAATTTGTAATTTGTAAAATAATATTTTATTGATATCAAACTATTCATTGTTCGAAAAAGTGGTTCAATGGTTTTCTTGCTGTTTTTTTAAAATTATATTATTTTTTATTAATTTCAGTGATATATCAAAAGTAGCTCATTTATTATGACGATGCAAAGCATAGTTACCATTGGGTCGCGTTTTTGATATCACTCAATAAATTAATTTTCCTAGAGTAAACTTAAAAAAGATTTATATTATTAAGGTCATTAGAATTTTCAAGATTACGCCTTTGTAAGATAGTAAAAAATAACCGGGCAGCGAATATGGAACAATTTATACGATATTTTATAATATTATTAATAATAATACAATATTTATTATCAAAAATTCTGTCGGTTCGATTATAAATTATAAAATATATGTACATTTTTAGGATGCAAGAAATTGGGAGAAGGATTTATCAAGCGTTTTGTTTTTGTTGTTGATGATATTATAACTGTAAAAAAATGATGTGTGGGCTGGCAAACATTGCCGCTTCAGCTTTCAGAATGTCCGCTTAACATTTTCACAGCCTAAAGATAGCGGGCGGAAGTGAATTTTTAACTGTTTCATTTCATTTGTCAGTGTGGAATAATTATACATTCATTTATTCGGTTCTTCTTCTAATATTACAATTTATAAAATGATAATGAAAAAAAAACTATTTAATTTCACCGTGACATTTAAAATTTTTGATAATACCACTTAAATTAATTCAGTCACCGAAAATATTTTTCCATATTTGAAAATTCCTTTTAAAGAATAAGGCATTCGTACTATCATAATATTTTAAAGATCATACTTTTATCATCATTTAATTTTAATTTACTTTTTATTTTAAAAACGTCATAGATAAACATGTTCAAAAAGAATGAAAAGTGTTATTTAAAGGGAGGTGCTTTAAGCGATAAATTAATTCAATGACTCATTAAAATAGGCAGATATTTTTTTCCTCGCCGAAGCACGACCGATTAAACAGAGATTTGTTTTTAAATAGAAAACATTCATTTGGTAGTCGAAAAATAAAAATTTATGTCGGCAAAATGAAAATGTCGAAGATTACAATAGTCATATATAGAAAATTACCTCTTAAAAAAAAAAAAAAATATTGATTTATAAAACACTTACATTTTTATGATTCATTTGTTGTTCATCAATTTCCACACTGACTTAAATCATATCTGAAATAAATAAAAAAAGGATACTGCTAAAAAGGTCTGCGGTATTTTAGCCATTAAATAAAGTGTATTTATAGAAAATTTATGTATTCAACAACCAACGATTTTGAAAAATAATTTAATTGATGAAAGAAAAAATGATTTACTATTTAAATCAACAATGTTTCGCTTGGTTCCGCTCGGACCTAAAATATTCAAAGAAAAGATTTGGTTGGTTATTTCACGTTGAACGTTTGAAGAATCTGCCAATTCTTAAATAATTTATATCGTCAGCTAAAAACAATTCGTTGTATTGTTGATTTAAAATAATAATAAGTCATTTATAGTCATAATAATCTATGGGAAAAATATTGATTAAGTAAAATACAGAGAAAAATGTGATATTACCCAAGGGTGGAATGGGAGGGGTGAAGAAATGTACAGAATTGGTCGATTATATTGCAAAACATTCAAAAGAAAATTGTAATGTTTCATTTTTTCTCAATTATATATTATTAACTCGATAAGGTTATTATATTTTGATTACTGAAATGTATTTGAAAAAAATGGTCTTTTATTTAATTAACCCTAAACGTTCCCAATTCTTTGATTATTCGGGGATAATTTATATAAATCGCATGATAAATTGAGGTACTTTCAAACAGGGGTTAGTAACATTTTCTCACAAATTTACTACATCCTACTTTCGGTACTCAAATTTTATTAATGAAATATGCTTATGTTCGGATTGTTTTTTATTACATATATAAACATTTTTAAATAAAAAACCGCAAGATACAACACATATATGAAAACAAAATTGACGAAAAAACAAATTATTTAATTATATTATATGCATTATTAAAGGCTAAATTTTCTTTGACAAATTATCTATATCTCTTTTTTCAGATTCAGATTAAATTAATATTTAATGTTTAACAAGTAAAAACGCGTACAAGAGCCGCAGGTTGCCGACAACTTTTCAAAATATTATTGCTTTTGTTTTTATTATTGAACAGATGTTATATATATGTAAAAAGTGAATTTTATTTCATGCATCCTATAGAAATTTGTAGCTTCGGAACAGTTGGGTACAATTTGGGTAGCGAATATCACTAACAAGCTCGGCAAACATCGATTTTTTTTTCCTGTCTCACAGCAGCATAATCTGCAATTGTTAACAAAAATCTACGTTTATATCTATATACACAGCTTTATATTATAATATAAGAATATCTATGAAAGATTATCAGATATTTTAAATACTGTATTCATTAGCTCTCTGCAAACTAATAAATAAATATATTGTGAGCTTTTATTTATGCGTTCCTCCAGGGACAAAAAATGTTAATTTATTCTTGAGTGATGAACACGCGCGAAATTTTTTCGTAACATTTATACCAACGCCTAACCTGCGCATTCCCAACGTTTTACACAATAATAAAACACTTTTAATGTGTGATTAATTTTTTGAAAACATTTTTTTTATTAATCAACAAACCATTAATTTTAATAGCTAAACTGTTAAATATATTTGTTACAACTTTTTTCCTTGTTTCAAATTTGACATTTTCCTATGGATTTGAACAGATAGTAACAAATACGGCTGATTTTTTACATTTAAATGTGGTAATTGATTGACAAAATGTAACTTAAATTATATGAAGAATATCACATGATATATCCAGAAACAATGCAATCGTTTTCGCATCTAATTCAATATCTGACTGCAAGGTACGGTCCTCCTGAAGCCTTAAAAATTCTTTGGTCTTTAAAATTTTATTTTTCGAAATTTCATAGTTATTGTATTTTTTTCCAAAACCAAGCATTATTTGAGGCTGGCAATAATTGAATTTTGAAAGTGTTGATTCGTTGGCATAGCGACGAAAAATGGAGAAGTTAACCATTCGACTAGATTTAGATGAAACAATAAATATAATATAATGTATTGATTGATATTTGATATTGAATCTATTTCAAATAGATGAAGAACATATCCGTGTAAGGAAAATAAAAACGGGCGTAATTCCATTTTTTTGTTTTTTTTGGGATGACAAACGTTTTTTTTTGTGTTCCGTCTATATATGGGCAAACCAATTCAAAAACGGATAGATGAGTGTTTTTTCAAATTCAGATGAAGGCAAATGCTCCCCTCTGAACCTCTAAATGACGTCCTGAATAAAAGATTTAAATACCGCATAGTTAATTAACGATAATTAAAATATTATTTATTAAAACACGTCGCTGAAGTGTTAAGATAAGTTGACGTCAGTATCAACAATGTAAGCGTAAATCAATAATAATCGAAAGGCTCCGAGCGTATGAAAATCTTCGTTGGGCAATTATCTGCCCACATGATTTGTTTAACATTAAAATAAGGAACAGCGTTTGTGACCAAATCATTTAATAGACAGACCATTAAAAGAAATAAAAGAATTCCACTTTTGATATACACCCAGTCCTTTTTTTACGCGAATTCGAATATGCGCGATTTGTTTGGACGGTACCGCTACATTTTTTTACGCGCTTCACTCGTTTTTACGTATTTTTCCCCCAAATTTGTTTTAAAGAAGACATTTATATATGATGCTAGGCATGTACGTTTCATTATTTTTTTAAATAAAAAAAATATTTGTATTTTTAAAACTTAATTTTGTAAAGCATTCCATTTTTTAAAATACACATACAATTGCTAAATGTTAACAAGTGTATCGGATATTATGCGAATTTATATTTTAGGGTGTGTAAAGAAATATAATGCAATTGCGTGAAATCATTTTTTTACGCGCCTTTTTCTGGAACCAATGTATCGCGTAAAAAAAGGACTGGGTGTAGTTGAAAGATAATGTGTGGCAAATGTTGATTTTGATAAAAAAAAGTCTTTCAAATCAAGTTTTTCTCGGTCGTTTTATAAAGGTTATTTCGGGTTTCTGCTAATCAAAACAAGCCACAATTCCATTTGCAACATTTTTTTACGAATAAGCATGTTAACAATCTATTATTATTTTTTGTGGAAATATAAATATGTACTTATAAATAAAAAAAAAATTGTATATAAATCAAGAACTTTAGTATACGTTCAGAATTGATTTCGCTCACCGAAAAAGCGTTCGTTTAATTGGCTGTTGAAACAAATAATTTGATGTTGCAAATACTTTGTATAGAATATTTTTTCTGAATTTTTATGGTTATACGATGGCACTGTATGCATTATATATGTCACATAAAAAAAACATTGTAATTCAAATACCTTCAATGAAAGTCATTCATCCAAAATGGGCATATTAATAGTTTTGCTTTGAAGTGTAATGTTACAAATGCAATAGGTAATATTATCGTGATGTCTTTCTCATATAATATTATATTTTAGATCAAAGTTATATGAAATGCAAATACTCATTTTGAATTCTTTAGTGGTGCCAACATTAATATTTATGGGTTTCATAAGTTTTTGATTATCTATTAATTGTGGATTGTAATAAAATTTGCTGTTTCATTTACCGCACTATTACGTTTTCGGGATAATCTTTTTATGAATGGCGGATGATTAGGTTTTAGTGACATCAGAGACCGAAAGTAGGAAGTTGCGGCATGGAATATATTATCTATGCATCTGAATTTGAAGGGAAATAAATAGTAAATAGTTGTATTCATATACAATATATTTTTGCCGAAGAATGGCCGAAGATGCCGAAATGCGAAACCCGGTTCATTGGCGACAAAACATGTGGACTCGTTCAAAGTTTCAATAATTCAAATATGATATTGAAATCCGATATTAAAATTATCTCCGAACCATTCGAAATTTTATACAAAATCTTGATCAATCCTTCAAATCATCTTCAATCAATCAAATCATATAAAATGGAATTCTATATGAAAAAATATGTTTTTAAATTTTGCTTTCACTAGAGAACTTGAATAATGATATTAGAAAATATTATTTCAAGTGGCGTGTGCAATGATTGAAATCCATTGTCCGAAGTATATTTTATCGACCCGACTTAAGAGACGTGTGTCATAGAACTCTAAACGAGTGTCCCACATTTTAAAGTATTAACGTCAATTCCTTTCCAAATCATGTATACAAATGTACTTTACTCATAAGTTCTATAGGTCACTGATTAAACTATTATTATTAAATATACTTACCATCGATACCGTTGCAGCGTCGATTGACTATTGAAGTAAATTTTATGTGTATGTAACTTATCCTTATTACGTATTTGATTTGACATGATGCACCAGAGAGAAATTTTTTGTGTAACATAATTGACTGTCAATTGTTTGGCGCATTTCGGTACTTGTTAATTTGACAATCGCATGGACCAACCAAACGACTTAATTATTTCCAACCTGCGCATGCGTAAAACGTTCACGATGAGCTGTCATCTTGATTAAATATTTCAACAAATTTCAAGGATTAGAGTAAAAGTTACATTTCGTTATAATTATCCATTAAATGTATGTATTAAAAGTATTTTTTTTTCTAAACTGAAATTTGCTTAAACATGCGTTTGGTATTACATTATTATTATCACTATTTTGTCATCATACAAAATGACTAATTCATTATTAAATCTTTCTTTTATATTAATGACTAAATTTTGATTACAAGGAAAATGGAAGTATCGTAAACGAGTAAAAATAAGTTACTGAATTTTGTTTTAATAGTACACTAAATATTATTATAGTTTGTTTTTTTCCTGATTTTTTGAAAAATTAATATGTATATTAAAGTTATTTTTGTAAATATTATTTTTTTTGTATTGCGATTTAGTCACTAGGATAAATTATTTTGACAATGACGTATATAGAGGCCGAATATGGGAAAAGATTTACATAAATGCGTGTTTTAAAGAATATTTCCGACGACGATATTTTCCACGCCACGAGTGGTCGATTGTCGTTTGGGCAACAACAAGGCACAAAAACGATTTACGTTCCATTTGATTTATTTTTTCACTAAAAATTATTAGATATGAATGTATTTAACTTTTTAATACTTTACGTATAAATCATTTCATTTAGATATTTTTTTTATACAAGTCTTTACTTACCTTTGTTAGTTCTTCATTCCTTTCGTAGTTATTGATCGATTTCTGTAGCATACCTGATAATCATTTATTATCAATTTACAAAAATAGCCTGGTTTTAAGGCGTTTCCTGTTAAGCCTTATAAAATATTTTCAACATTTTAAAATATAAAAAAAAATACTTGGTCGACTAAGCCTATATTTGAATACAAAAACTAGCTCTTACGTGAGAGGCTTATTCAATGCCATTATATTATATAATTTATTTTCCAATTTTCAACACACTAAAATCAGCCGTATCAAAAGTTGAAACATCAGCAGTCAGAGATTATGTTTTTACCAGCTGAGAATACAATCCAACATTCAATGAATTGCATAAATCAGTCTGAATTTTTTGGATGGCGTTTGTTATACTGACGTTGAGAGCGTCAATTGTTTGCAGATTATTTAGAAAGACATAATATAACCCCAAAAGAAGAAGTTCAAAGGTGTCAAATCGCACGATCTAGGTGGCCAGTTCCATGCCCTCAAATCACTCGTCCAGAATGTCCGTCCAAATTTGAAAATTTTCTCACGTTATCCAATACTATGACGTTTTATGGTTATTTGTCGTAATCTACTAAACAATTTACCACAAATTTTACAATTGTCACTTTAATAACATAGCTGCTATAACCTAACAAATATTTAGCGTTTACGTTGAAAGACCTCAAACAGGGTGTAATCGGTTAACAAAAATCATTTGTTCCAAAACTACGTCCCCTATACGAATTATTCGTTAACCAATCATCGAGGCTTAAGTGAATTAGAAAGGTCGTTTTAGTTCGTTATCCGAGTATGTGTTCGTTGTCCGAATACGAAAATCTAACCCGATCACCTACCGTAGATATACCTACGTAAGCGATTGGGATACGGTGTCCGACATATTGTTGCGATGGTTATATTAATCAATGCCAATAAATCACCAAATGTCGAACGATGGATGATTCATTGATGATTCGTGACAATGAAGAAATGTTCATAAAAAATAAATTATTTAATCATTCTTCGTTTCAGCCCGACTCAATTGCCGTGTGTCGAGTCAGGTTGATGTAAAGAATCCATCGTCAACCTTTTTTATTCGAGCCACGTGAAGTATTGCTACTATACTATACCACGGAAAGTAAACTATTCCGGCAATAATAATAAAAATATATAATATTATAAAAAATAATTAACGTTACAAATAATTAAAGTAATTAATTCTTTAAATATATATATGAAAATTATGAGAAAAATATTAGTCTACATGTTAACCTTCTTAACGTCACGTCAATCTTCTAAGATTTTTGAGACGGCTGATTGTAGTGGTTTAATATTGATCCTCAAAAATATAGGAGGTTTTACAGTGTTTAACAGTCATGCAAAAGCTAGCTTTTGTAATAAAATGTGACCTAATTTGTACTGAAAATTTCGGTTGACACAGACATTGTAGAATTAATTCTCGAAATATTTTTACTCAAATATTTTCACACTTATATTTTTTGCTATCATCTATTAATACTCTGCAATAAGCAGTATTAATAGATATGGTTTACGCAGTCAATATTTAGTTTGTCGATTAGTCGAGTCAATTATTTCAAACAACTCAATTTTATGAATGCTTCATGCAGAAACGCTTGGAGAGTTATATGGAGCCCGCGGGTGGTAGGTTGACTATATCCGGTGTAGTGTAAACCTCTTGTACGTACGGGAAAATTAGAATCTGACAATTCTTTTTATCGTATGTACGTCCATATCGTGATAATAAAATTTAAGTTAAAAATGCTATGACGCGATTGATAGTAAAAAATAAAAATTGTGAACGTCAAAAGATGAACAGGAAAATATTTTTTGATTGACCTTAACAGTAAATATTGAAAAGGTGTAACCCCTCTGCTGGAGGCGACTTCAAAATGATTGCCTTCCATCATCACGAATGCGTACCTTCACCGTGGAAAGACAAGACAAGACCGGACAGGTTTATCGGCTGAATTTGCGTAGCTTGCGTCAAATGAGTGACTGAAGGAAATTCCGTCATAATGCATAAATCAGTGCTTTTCAATTCGAATTTAATACAATACATGGACAAATTAAGGCGTGATAAAAATGCTTAAAAACAATTGATGACAATATAATGACACACATCTCTTTCATATTGTCACAATCAACTGATAATTGTTATTCAATATGGTTTTTGGCAACGTTTTCTCCTTCAAATTACGAAACGTGGTGTATGAAGCATGTAAAACAATATTTCTTATGTCTTTTTTAGTGGTTTGTGTTTTCGATCACGCTATCAAGAAATATTCAAGAAAGTCAATCGAGTTTGCGCAATCAATGTTGTATTAAAAATGTTTTTTTCGTCTGAACTCATTATTGTCCATATGTAATATGTCGACATCCAAAATAATATTTTTTAAAGATTTTTAATGGTCTAGGTCAGGGGTGGGCAGCTTGTCATGTAAGAAGAGCGAAATTGTCACGGAAACAAGATAATAAAGGTACCAGAGAACCACATATATGTAAATATAAGGACAAGCTAGAGAGTGGTAGAGAGTATGCCGTTCGAGTCAAATTTTGTTCGGCAGGTCTATTTCATAAACTCGTAAGTTATAAGGTTATTTGAGATGAGGTGAAATTGGAGTTAGTGTCCGAGTTTATTAGCGACAAACGTGTATGTAAAGAGTCGCTCCTGCAGATGGCGGGATAATGCTACATTATAAAATTAAGAAGAATAATAAATAAATTTGATATTTTCAAGGATGACAGAATTTTCACTGTCGTATAAGCTGAAAGAAATAAGTAACCATACATATGATATTGTAAGTGGGATTGCTTAATAGCAATTCAGCCGGATAAAGCCATGGGTTACATCCAAGCGCCCCCACGTAAAGGAGTCTAAAAAATCATTTAAACCTTCACCACCATAAAATTATTTTTCAAAGTCGTATTGGCATTGATAAGTAGGTTAATTCTCAAGCCTATTAGAAAGCTACGTCCTGTTTTAGGAATCGAAATTATCAATTAAGAGGAGGGAGGGAATATAGAGATTATTCATTTATAAATCGATTGAAAAAAAAAATGTAACAGCTTTCGCTAGTTCCCTTGCTCGTAAGCAGCGCAAACAACGCCAACGACGTTAATCTTTCAACTATGTCTTGTTTATTGAACTTTAATTTTATAAAAAAATAAAGTTAGCAATTAACTGTTTGAAATAAAGCTTATACTATTTTTATAGATTCCTTGTTTGTTTAAATGCTTAAAACGTGGCAAATAAGAATAAAACTATATATTATATTCACATAGAAAAATTCCCATAGCATTTGCATATCTATCAAATAAATTATATTTAATTAAATAATAATTTTATGCCCATAATACAGGTATGCAAATTGAGTCTAATTTTTGACGCTATCGTGGTTTTTTGAATATATTAAACATTGTGTGTATTGCAGTTACTCAACGCAATCTTCTAATACACTTTACCGCCACCAGAGCAAAAGGCGTTGCTTTTTTTCAAAATGCCTTGTATGCGTTTGAATTCGCTTTTTTTAGTACTGTCATAACTATATCTCTATCTACCCCCTCTTTTCGATAAAGAGAGGCTTAGCAACTGAAATTCAAGTTTTCATAGACAATTTCATACTGTGATTGTTCCATCATATAAGCTCTACATTGGCAACACATTTTTTAGGTTCGCAATCTACGACAATGTCCTAATTTGTAAATTGTATCACCTGTCCACCATTTGTGATGGATTTCACGAAACGCCACCATACGTATGATACAGTGAAACTATTACGTAATACTGCATTTAGTAAAAAAAACTAGGAAGCCATCAAAATTTCATTATAATTTGTTTACTATTATATCTGCGCCTGATTCAAAACTACAAAGGTTAAAGGCCAAGGTCATCGAGTATAGATGTAAACAAAAAATCATTGAACCCAAAACACCAAATTATTCTGGAAATGAATAAAATTGAAGTTTTTCCGGTGCGTAGCGTAGGTATGGACTATAAAGATGAGAAGGTTTTGCATGAAATAAATGATATGTGATTAGTTCCAAGAAGAAGGCGATGGAGTCAGTTTGCGGAGTTTGTTTTTATTCCGTAAGCCAATTGACCACGCCTCTTAACACTTCAAAAACTAAAACTTTAGTTATTTTATTTATAAAAAAAAATATAGCGAAATTTCCTCATAATGTAAGTAGACTCCTCTGTTTGTAATTATTTTTGATCTCAAATATCTTATTTTAAGTTTTAAATACGCTCCAATCAGAGCATACATGCAACGATTCTATATTCGTCACTACCTACTCCCGACAATCTACAATCGCTTTATGAGTGTAAAATATTAATTATTATTTCTAAAACCATTGATTTTGTCAAGATAATAAAATACCAATACCTAGAAAGTTCATTTTAATTTTTTTAAATGTATAGCTGGCTGGAATAAAAACCCAAATTAGCTATAAATTCACAATTATTACACGGCTGCAAGCAGAAATTGGAACTAAACTAAACTAAACTAAAACTAAAAAAAGAATTGCTTGTAGATATGTGTTACGTTATGGTAATGACATAATAAAATATTATTCCCGCTTTCCTAGCTCTCTCTCCAAGCGGACAACTTATAATCATCGACCTATGATATTGTATTGATGTATGGGGATATCGATATGCAATTGTTGTACATCCTAATGTTTTTTTCTTGTTGTTTTTTAGTTAGCCTTATCTGCTTCTTATGTTGACTTTATGATGTCTTAATGAAACATGTGTAAACGTGCGATTTTTATTTCCAGTCCTCATTCGTCGAAGAAGGGGTTAGGGAAGTCTCATTAAAAAGCTCGTTGTTCTATCTATATTGGTCCGACAACCATGCGAAATGACTAGTTGGCCACCTGATAGGTGCAACGATAGACTAAAAGTTATACGCCGTAAGATCTGCAGCAGTAAACGTTGATTAATTAATAATAGAATTATTAAGCAGAAGGCGCACCTTCTATATTTATTGACTACAAATATTTCAATATCTGCATTCTAGTTTGCAATGGGTTATATCGATAGTCAGCCATTAAAATTGAGATTCAGCCCGAGGAATTTAAGATTCAGGTTGTTGTGGGTAAAGAAGGCATGCAGCAGTACCTATTTTATTTACCTATATACCTGTCCGTTAGATGGCGTGAGTGCTCGGCCATTTTTTGCATTAAAAAGTTGCTCTATACAGTGAAACGGCAACGAAAAGATCTTTATCTGTAATTACATTATTCTTTACATATGGTACGCTGTTTTTAAAAGTAAAACTATTTAAATTGCATTAACCGTTTCCGTCATATTATTTTTTCAATTGGCATAGTTCAAAACTGTTTTATTGTCGCCGCAAAAGAACACTTTTGCTAAAAAAACGTATTTTGAGCAAGTCACATTTGAAGTGCTTTAAAATAATAAAAAAATGGTTGTAATGTATTATACCTTTTCGTGAAATAATATATTTTGGTATGAATAAGCTTTTTCACTAATTGTGTTATTCTAGCGGTCAAGATGATAGTAAAATATATTGTATGACCTACGACCGTGTGCGACTATTACTGTAGAATGTTCTTAACAAAAATATTACTAATATTCTGTTATTTTTTGTTTTTGTTTTTAATTGAACATATAATACTGTAAAAGGCTGTGTGCAAAAATCTTTTTCATATTGAACTTTCTTTCCCTAGTCTAAAAAAGCCAAAAAATGTGTGCTTTGTACCTCATATAATATAATTTCCATTTTTTTTAATCAACAAGCCATCCTTTTCTAAGCGTACTGACTGTATAAATAAAATTAATTCACTAGAATTTTATTTCCACAGCTTGTCGTGTTGCAAAATGAGTCAGTGTAAGCAAAGTTATTCTGCGGTCGGACGCGAAGGTTTGTTGCGCGTTTGTGTCTTATAAAAAGTTTTTAAAACAAGTGAAAAATGCAACAAAACACATTTTTTTACAAACATTCGCTATAAATTACGATTCGCGAAACGGATCAAATATTGATAACTGGTTTTTGACGTCAAAAGGTGTGTTTGAAATTAATCGTTGTGTTTTGATGTCAAAATCTCCTGATGTATTGTTTTTTATTGTTAGCATAAAAAAACAATGTGAATTTAGAATAACATTATATTAGCGACTGTCGTCAGATTAATGGATTTTTAAATCGGATTACCAATATTGAATCCGGTAAGTTATTATATCATTTATTTGTTACAAGATTTTTAATTATTTTTATAAATTTATGGCCCCATTCATTGTCAAAAATTATATGTGTAATTAAACATAACATTTATCTTTCGTCTTACAACACACGGATGACAGATTCAATGAAACGTTGCAGTATCATATACTAAAGATAACTTTCTAGTATAAATTATGTCAGTACATATTAGCAGTTAACTTGTTTGAGTATCAATCTCGAATAGATAACCTATTTTAATTACCATATTTTCAAACCAAGAATATGCTGACATCTGTGTAACAGGTGTAACAATTTAAAGTAAATTGCAAATATCCCGCCAATTGCAAATATCAACATACAACGTCAAAAAATTTGATGGACTTATTTTATCGACTGAATTTACATTAAGAAAGCATACTAAAAATATGTTTATTTACAACCATACGAATTTTCATTTTGGTCTTATGTAATATAACTTTTAAGGTGTTAACTGGCACTTCTTGATGGAAAGGCATGATATTTTAAATAATAAAAACACATTTTTTAGTACTTATTTCCACAATATATTTTTTGATCAGGACCGGTTTCGCTCGTCGCGAGCATTATCAACTGGTCAGTTGATAATGCTCGCGATGAGCGAAACCGGTCCTGATCAAAAAATATTTTGTGGAAATAAGTACTAAAAAATGTGTTTTTATTATTTAAAATATCATGCCTTTTGTAATATGTTTAAATAGTTAAATTAATAATAGCATTTTAAAAAAGCTCACGAAATGTCATTTGACAGTGTTGTATAATTATATTTATGTCATTAAATAAATTTTTGATTTATTTATTGAAAAACCATTTGAATTATCTAATAACTAGGCACCTCGATATTTAAAAGTATAACGTATTAATTATTGCGCTCTTTTGTGGCCTCTATTTCACCAATTTTTTTCCACTGACGTACATTGTCAAAATGAATAACCTCTTGGCGAAGTTTTGAAATACAAATTTAAATATTTACAACTCCAAAGCTTTTGAATAAATTTATTGTGTTGAACATAATTGACACTAAGAAAAAGTATATATTTTTAAAGTGAATTTTTATATATTTATATTAATACTGTTTTGACAAGACAAATATACTTTTAATTTGATGATGATTTCTTCTAATAGATAGAAACTGTTGATTGAAAATGTTTTTTTGACGAACTATCACTTAATTTTATTTATAACAATGAAAATATTAAAAAAAGTTGCGGATTATTACCATTGCAGCATTGAAAATCAAGAGCCGATTAGTCCACAGTGTACATCGGAATTAATTAATCATTAATTTCGGAACGTATATATATATATATATATATACTAAAAATGATATAAATGTTATAACCATACGACAAAAATGTTAAAATTGTTTGAGCTGTTTATGAAGTGCAGAATTTGATAAATTCAATGATAATGAAATTCCGACATGTAAATTTGTATTTTACTTATTGTAATAAAATCAGTAGACTGGCTACATATAGTATGCATAATTTTCTTAATTGAAACAAAATACGACGAAAAAAAATATTACCAATAAATGCTGTAAAGTGGACATATCGAATGTTGCTTCTAAATGTTTCCATCAAATTAAGCCACGGAACGGTTTTATATGGAATAAGAACGAACATAGTTCCTAAAATATGTCAAACGTATGGTATCACTAGACAAATACACATAATTTCCTCGTGGGTACATTTTACCATAGATGCAAGTTTTTTTTTAATTTGTATATTTTTATAAAATATTTCACATTTAGCTTACACTATATTTTGTTACCTAGATGTTCTTCTACGAACTTGATACACCATTTTAAGGAACTTTCCTAGGTAGAACTTACTCATTGTAATTATGACCAATATTTAAGTCACACACTACTACATTAATAAAAACAATTACATATCATTAAAGATAACAATTTCTGTGTTACTTCTGGTACTATTTTTTTTGTTTATTCTATTTATTGAGATGTCTAGGTCATAAAATTTTACTCAAAATAGACACGCGTCGTTTTTGACGTGTTCGAATTCAGTGAAATGCTCTTTGTGCGTTGGCAATGAATTTTATTCTAGACGCAAAAAAATAAATAAAATATTCACTCGGCGGTCCGTTTTATGAATGCGCTTTGCTGAAAATAACTATATTTTCATAATTCATTATCAAACCCACAAAATTTGCCATGTTCATTGCCAAGACCGGGGACGGATTTGATATATTTTCCGCCGAATTATTTATTTAGAATGCGACGATAGAAAACTTCAATCCGATTGATTGGTAGAAAAAAAGAAACCGTTTAACGTAATTTTAGATTTATTTATTTTCCTACTGAGTCGTGACTCAGGAAGGATATTGTAACAACACACTTTAAAAATTAATTCAGCAGTTGTGACCTTAAATAAACATTTAGAGTTTGAATTAATAAAAAGTATTATATGTAGAATTTCACGTGTTATGTCACTGACAGCCCGTGTTTCACTTTTCGATATCAGCTCTATTGGATCCGTGTGATTAATGCCCGAGGATGCCGAAAGGCGGAACTCGGATCGTGAGTGATGGTGGACTGTACATTGTTTTTAACAATTCTTATTTGATTTTAAAACTTTATCAATAACCCTCAGTCAATATCATAAACTTATAGAGATTGTCAAGAAAAAATAGATTATGTTTAACACAAAACAAGCTTGTGATCGAACATTTTAACACTGTTTATACCATCCATTATACTGTTATCATTATCATTATAAGATACACTGTAACCAGCAATATATTTGAAACTTTAGCGATAATTTAATTTAATAATTTTATTTTACTGAAGATTTTTAATGAGAACTATATTTCAGTCATTCACTTATCATCTCGCTTCAGAGAAGCTAAACTGAGCGAAGTATTGGCGCATTAAAAGGTTAGTTGTTAGATTTTAAGTCTTTTAGCGGTCCATTTTCAATGACAGTTATCACCAGAGAAAAATAACCTAGATATCGACTGATAATCTGAATATGCTAAAATATTCAATATTTTAATGTGAATTTTTTCACATAATGCTATCATTCAAAATAGCAAAATATTAATAAATTTTTATATTACTTCGAGGTATATTTTTAATCATAGTTATCAAGTCGAATGCATCGGACTTTCAAAGAAAAAATTAATAACACCGTCTGTGCTATTTTTCTTATGTCAACTCGTGAAAATATCATTACATTGTTTGTACGTGGAAATGTTAAACCAGTGTTTGAATAAGTGACAAGGTGTGTTGTCTATACATATATTCTGAAACATCTATTATATGTTGGCTAAAAAAAATAATTTCATAAATAATTCTGACAATGGCGTGAACCGAAATAGCTATCAACAATCTTATGAAATCGTTTGTTATTTTTTTTCATTACTTCATTTGAATTTTAAAGTTGAACGCATATAATTGAATAATTTATGGTCAAATGGGATTGATCGAAAATTTCTTTGTAATTCCTTCTCTTTGTTCTTAAGATGATTAATGAATTATAAAGGACAGTGACACCAAAGACGCCCACACCCTACATCCAAATACGTATTTTTCCTTTTTTCAATATCCTCTTGTGAAATAATCCCGACATGAAAATGAAGTCATAACGTTATAGATAATAATTTGATTAAATACTTGCGGTCGATCTTGTACCTGTGGTTAATAAATGAGTTTGAAATAATAATTTATTAATATGGTTATTTGTTCATTATTATAGATATTTATTTTTTCTAGAAGAAAGACAGACGAGGCTTCGGGATTGTAATCCATAGATCTAAGAGGGTCCTCGTTGTATCATGTATTACTAAGTAAGTTTGCTAAGCGCTTATTTGCATTGACGGAACAATCTATATAGTAGATTAAAATACAAGGAAACTATAGTGGTGAAATTTCCATGAATGAATTTAATATATAATATGATTGGAAAAATGATCAAGAATGTATGACTTACGTCACGAAAATGAGTGCTTCCCAAATTTTTCCATGCCACGGCCTCCTGGAAAAAAATGTTAAAAATGTAAAATTAATAAATATTTTTGGAAAACGCTAATTGACTAATAAATTGACATCGAATTGCGTATAGCTTAGTTTACAGGTGAAAGTAAATTTCAAGGTCTTATTAATAAAGTCTTATAAAGTTTTAATAGGGGATGTTTATTGATTTATCAAAACTAGAGAATAAAAAAATTACAAAATAAAACTTATCATTGAAAAGGGCAAGAATATCAACCGAAGAAGTTTCTTTAAAATATGATCACATCGAAACCAATACCTTTGCATATTATTTAAGCTCTTTCCAATGGTATTGTCATTGGCAGGCTGATACTACACTTTGGAATGAAAAAAAATATACACTCATAAAATTGCAAAACACTAGTTACATTTTATATCGAATTACTTTTTATGACTTTTCAGAAGCAATTGGTTTTTTTTTTTTTTTTAATAAAAAATAAATTCGTGGAGAGAAATTCTAAGAACCGTGGACCGCGCGCATACAAAAAGTGTAGCGCAGTAATTCGTAAGAAGTCATTTCCATCTCATGTTTTTTAAAGAATTCGATGAGAACGTGTCTAACAATAGTTTATTGTAAACGAAAGGTAACAAGTGCAGAATGCATCGAACAGTGACATCTATTATAGAAAAAAATAATTTTTAAAAAATATTCCAGTAAATGTTATAATATATATTGTTAAAAAAAATCTGTCTAGAATATTTAAAATTCCAATGTAAATAAATTGATCAATAAATTTTTTTGAATCAAGTGCTTGATGGAATTTCAATATCAAATTTGAATCTTTGATTATTTTTACGATTCCACCCACATGTTTCCGGTTCCGTTGCAGTCGTGTTATATAATACCTGAAGATGTCGATAGACGAATCCCAGGTCATTTTCGACAAAACATTTGGAATCGTAAAAAGTTTCAACAATTCAAATCTGATTAATTAGAATTCGATTATACTTATAATTTTCTGGATAAGATACGCTTCTTTAGCAGGTTAAAATAAATTCAAAAATGAAAAATATTAAAATGTGTATGTAGCTATAAGGCTTATCATATTATAATTTTATCACTAAATGTTGCCAGCATGTTCGGTTATTGTACATTGATTTTTGTTTTATAAATATGTACATTTTTTTCGATTGAACAAGACCATATCGGGAAAAATCTCCAACTTGATTCATGTCGTCACAAAACGTTGAGAAACCGACTTTCTTACAACTTTATTTTGTTTTTGGAGATTTTATTACTGACATAATAAAAAAATAACGTATTCAACACTTAGACTTCATTATAAAATAAGTGCTTTTCTTTGTATAGGCTATATAAACACTTACGACTATTTTTTCAAAAATATCTTTTTTTCAAAAACAGTTCTTATGTTTAAGATTTAATTTCACATATTAATATTTAATACAAACGTGTCTAATCTAGAATAAATTTCATATTATTTGAAACAAGCACTGCTTTTAGGAAGTTTCGAAAGGTTTTTCTTTGTTTTATTTTAAATATAATTACAACGCAAGATGAGAGATATGTTAGATACAAAACATTGCAGCTTCAAAATGCTGTAATAAATTAAAAATGTTAAATATAACATTACTAATTAAAACATTAAGATATGACAAAAATTAAAACTAAAATATCCAATTTAGAAATTGACCCTCTAGGCGTTTTCATCATTGAATAGAGGACTTGGAGCTCTTTTTTCTTTTAATAATCGATGTTCTAATCTTTATTACATCGATTATATATTTTCGTAGTAAAATATATTTTTAATAAAATTTTATTGCAAATAAAAAACTGCAAAATATGAAAATATTGTGACATACATCAGGTTCGTCTTTCTCGTTAGGATTATTTAATAAATATTTATTACTCAACAATTTAAATATCGGCGTATCTTATTTATAATAAATACTATAAGTAAGTATATTAAAAAATAATTTCGTTGCATTTTTCTGTTTCGTTTATTTTAAAAAAGGTAAATTTCCAGGTAGACGTGTAATTTCAAGATTTTCCAACTCGGTGAAGGAATGTCTAACTGCCGCCGAATTCATCGAGCGTATGATGTTATTTATTACTTTGCATAAATCATTATTCCATGTCATAAATCCAGATTCCTGATAAATTTAAATCTGCATTTCCCAGAACGTCGCGATGGTAACATAAATAACAACATAGAAAAACCCGGCTCATTTATTGCAATATGATAATTATTGTTAATATATAAGCTACCGACATAAGTAATATTATTAATTGCAAAGCGTCTGATTGTTTAATACAGTATAACATACTATAACTTCTGTGATTATATGGAGATACCCGACCTTCAAAACTTTGATAGCCTCGGAGATAACGGTTTGTTGTTATTGATATACAAAATATATTTTGCACGATTATGCATTGCTATTAACATTCGAATTTTTAACCTTTAAAGTACTATCGTCGGAAAATAGCATGCAAGACGATGGCGGGATTTGCTAGACCCCGATAAAATTGACTTTATTGTTTCATATAAAAATTCAAAAAATAAAATATTACCAAACTATATCTATACATCTGACTTAATATATTTTATAACCTAATATAATTATGGAAGAATTTGAATAAATAATATTTTTTGTCTTGAATAAAAAAGAATATATATCTCAATTCAATAATCAATTCACGACTGATAAGATGTCAATGATACGTCGTTAAAAATGCCGAATATTATATAAAATGAAATATTGATTTATAGTAATGTGTTTCTGACTTTTATTTTTTGATGTTCGTTTGCGACTGGCAAACCCATTTTTTTCTTTAGCAATATGTACAAAAAACTTTCATTTCAGATTGCCGTGAGTATAAACATTGTAACACCGATTCAAAATGTATGAGTGACAGTGGGGGGAGGATGTCTCTTCTCTTAGGGAATGGAAAGTTAATAACGAATATTATTTATGTGACAGAACCGATTAAGCTTGACACCAAGTGTTCTGCTTAGCAATTAAGTTTCAGGTTTAATATTTAATATCAATCAAAATGTCAAATATATTTTAAAAGTGGTATTTAAAATATAAAGTAGATTTGCCAGTATTTCATATATTATTTTATTTGGATATATTTACAGGTTTACCTATGCATATTTAATAATGAAAAAGTGAAAATACCTTTTTCACTAAATATGTTAATTGTTAATGTTTGATAGTAAATAATGATCTTTAAAACTTGATATCAAGTACCTAGTAATGTAATTTTTAATTGTTCTAAAAATCCATAAACAATAAATCTCTTTTATTGTTGCTAAAATACATGTATATACATATTGTGATCGGAAATCTATTTCGTAGAAAGCCTTGAATTTATTTCACATGGAAACCATTATAAGCTGACCAATATAAAAATAAGTTCTAATATATGTGATGATGGAGGTCAGATTGACATTCATCGATGTATTTTTCAATATTTAAGCGTCGAAAAGCTTACAAGCCTAAATTTGTTCGTATATAAATTTTAAGCCAATATTATTTCAGCGCACTCGAACGAAATTGGCGCGCTTCGAATGCTGATTATTTTCTGAGAAACCAAAGATAACAAGTTTTTTGGAAATCCGAACTCGCCCGCCAAAACGCGAAGGAGGAAATAAATTATAAAACGCTCTAGACTGCGCGCTTCGTATGGAATCACCCGACTAGCATGACAGTTTTATTGTATAATTATTGTGATTTATTTTTATCTTGATGCCGTTGTGAGTGTGGGCCGATTGGGTGTAGCGATAATCAAGAAGAGGCGCCAGAGATTGTCATATCAGTGCTAAATTAAATCTATGTACCTGTATGGGGACATAGACCAAACTTGGTACCTCGGTCTATATCATTATTTGAATATATAGGTGCCTAGACACAACATAAAACATACGAGTATCTAAACATTTAGTTGCGTTGACATTAAAAAAGATATATCGATATTCTCCAATCACTTACTGTCGAGAAATGTGTCGCTCAATGCAGATAAATGTATTAAAAATTGCATCTAATCATGGGGTATTATAAATTGATTTATCAGGTTTTTTTAGGAATTAATAGGAAGGCTAAATAGTCTACCAATTTGAAGCCATAGTTAACCGTAAGAGAATCAACTGATGTTTTACATTGAACGTATTTTTTTACAAATGATTGGTGTTTATGTTAAATTCAAATTTCGATTCATTTTCAAGACATAGTGTTTATATTTTTTTATTAATCCATCTTGAAGATGAACGATCGCATACTTCAACATAGCCCAGGTGAAACCATATGAAAATTTACAAAATTTGAACGAGTAAAAATTAATGTCGAAAGTCCGTGTTAAATGAAATCGATCTTTAAATGAAAGTATAAAATAAAATTGATCTTGATTTTAAAGAGATAGATGAAGGAAACCAGCACCCAATAAAGATTTTTTTATGAAACTCTTCATTATAGTGATGACATAATACCAAAAATATGCTAAGTTTCGTATACCGAAATGATCATTCAATAATCAGTACTGAGATTTTCAAATATTTACTTTGCAAATAATTTGACGTTTAAAGTTTATATTTACAATCATCGTTATCATATGCTTGGCATAACTTTGCTATCATGTTATCTAGTCTCACAGAGCCACGTGAAAACATGTTTATACGATACTTTTATGTTTAAGCAACATGTAATTTTTCTCCTTTTGATGAAAGTATTTCTTTTTTCTGTCACGAATTTTTGACTCCTAATAAATGTTCAATGAAAACTGGTAAAGTTTATTTCTCATTTTTCAAATATGGAAATTGAGCTTACATAGGACTATTGATAAGCTAATTAATCTGATTAACTTTTAAGTACGGTATGATATGAATTGGGAAAGATGAACTTCAGATTTTTAATTGTTTTTTACTTGAGAATAAAAAACTTTAGAGAGTTTTCAACTTTTTACAATAATAGCAATTATAACAACGTATAAATCCATTCCGTATTGAGTCACATAAAGAATGAACCATCACCAAATAGTTAAAAAAGTTTAAGTGGTTAAAGTTAGTAAGTGTTAAACCAAACTTATAGAGATAATCAAACTGTTTCCACACAAATAATATAATAACTCTAGTTCTGATCCGATAAACTCTTTAAATTTAGAATTGTTAACTGTCAACTCGCCGTAATCGGCCATCTCAACAATTGAAAGCAGTCAGAGGGCTGAAAAAACAATTTTACCTACATTTTTGTTGTAGACGTAGTTTGTATAATACAAAGAAAATTATTTATAAATTCTAAAATACCTCTGGATTTCTTATCTAAGTAAAGGTTATCTAATAACTGCGGTTTTCGTTTTTCCTATGCCCGATTCGAGGTTTAGGCAATTTTAACCTGTCGCTAAGTGCTGCAGTAAGCATTTTTACTGGTTAGACATTCTCTGAGCTTTAGGTATCTTCGTATTTATTAGGTCACCGGAAAACCGCAATCTTCATCAGGCTATATGGTCCACTACGGGCAATATCTTGACATTAATTATTATTATCATAGTTTGAAAATGAGTTGGGTGGACTTGGATAGTGATTTGTAAAATTGTTATATTTATAACCAGATTATTTAAAAGCACTAACCGCAGACGTGATAATCAATTTTACACGTGTTTTCCATAACTGAAATATTTGTCACACCTTATCGTAATACCGGTTTTTTCGATCTATTTTTGTTTGACGTTTGTATTACCCATGATCTAATATTTGACGATTGGCGGCTGGCTACCTACTGAATTGTACACAATTTCTTACTGGCAACCTAATTCACATAATAGTAGCTATAAATAGAGTCGATGGAATAATTTGACCATAAACAGGATAATCATTGCGATCATAGATTAAAGTCAAACACATATTTCACGTCACGTATGTATGGCTATTTCTTAGAACGCTGTTTTTTTGAAAATCGAATTCTAATACATGCATGACTCAAAACAAATTAATTTGACAGCTATTTTAATCGATGTATTAGAATATGAGAGAACATAATTGAAACGATTATTTTCCTTTTTTATTTAACACCAAGAAAAATCATCACGAATCAGGCTTTAGTTTATTCATTCAGCAATTTTACAGTCGGAAAATAAATTTTATAAGTTCCTCAACAATTATTTGACAATGTTTACTGTTTTTCTTTTATGCGGTTCTTTCAGTGATCGCGATCGAGCGATCATCGTCATCGTTTTAATTGCAGAACGTATGAATTCGAATCCTTGTACGGCCAGTTGCATAAAATGATTTTTCAACAGATTCTTGCTATATTGAAGCCACGGATTTTCCCGATCTCTCTCGGTCTGATCATAAAAACATCTTAGCAAGAGAAACAAGTTACCACTAATCCTGACCATATTTCCCTACTATCTTTATAAAAGAGAGGTTGGGAAATAGGTAACAATAACATGCTCCACACTATTAGTAGTCTAGCGGCTCATTTAGCGGATGAATTTTTTAAAAATATTTATTTAAGGTCCTGTGATGTGTCTTGTCGGCTTCGATGAATTCTAATCGATTTGAATTGAGAATAAAAAAATCTGGCTCACCTGTAGTGTCGAGTCCTATTTTTCCTTATCACCATCGGTTCGCAGCCAATACCTTATCTACAATTACAAAAGGCAATATATAAACGTGTCCTTGAACGTTTTATTAGCCTTGAACTTCAACCGAACATCTCTTCATTGCATTCTCATACGTTCGACAAAGCTCAATGGACTATTCGCTTCGTTGCTTGCAGTAGATAAATTACATGACTCACATTTTTATATTTCACAATAGTACTTCGACACTGTTGCCAACCACTAACGCAATAAAACGACAGCAGTGTTTTGTTAAATCAACATGTAATTCAATGCATTATTAAATGCTTTAATAAGATTGTTAATTTTCTCGGAAATCGTGCTGTTTTTCCGTTATCTGTGATTGACTTTTTGCATAATTAACACAGACATGTTTTTATCTGGCGTTCTACGGCACATTAGTGGTTTTTGGTTATGTTTACATGTATAATAAAACACATCGGTTTATGAAATAAGGAATCGAAAACGCTTTAAATAAAAAAAAAAAAGTTTTAAGTTTTAATCGTAGAATAGGAACGCAGACAATAATAACTGCACGAAATTGCATTCCAGAACTCAATATTTAAAATTACAATGTACTTACCTATTAAAGTTTTTTAATATGATTGTTATTTCTTAAAACTTCACCATAATGTATCAATACCATTTTATCATGTGTACAAATTTCTCGTATATGGCTGAATATCAGATGTGATAAACTGTGATCCAGGCAGTAGACTCGTACTCGTAAAAATTTCTTATAGCGTATATGGGAGTCCTCTCTATAACATAGTTTTTTTTTTGTTTTTTAAAAAATCCTTAATTTTCAACGTCAAATTAGGATATTCATAAATATTTCATATAAGTGCAATAAAAAAATATTTTTCAGCAGTTGTTTGTCCCGTGACTTAAAAATACAATACAAAGGACCTTATTGCAATTTTTGATGGGTGCAGACTTTTATATAAAAAGTTAGGCAAAACCTGTCTATTTTGATTATACAGCTTCGTTGATTGTAATTAATCATTATTATTGAAAGTTAATCAATTAACAATGTCCCTTCTTTTTTTATCAACTAGCTACGTAAAATAATTTATATATATTTTCACATACACCCACGTTGAACGGAGGCGTTCATTTTTTATATAATAATGCATGATTAATAAATAAAAGCGGTAAACGAAGTTATTTATGACGAGCATCACTGCAGTTTTCTTGAAAACCAGAAACACCGCCATCTTTCGTTTATCAGAAAAACCACGTCCGGTCATGATAAGAATAATGAGATTATCAATATTAAATGACATTATTTACAAAAATAATATAATGGCGTAATATCGCTATCATAATTGCTGCCTAGACGTCGTATTAATCTTCATGTATGTATTTTGATTGTTAAAATTGGTTTTTGTTTAATGAAAAACATTTATCACCAAAATTTACAACATGAAACTGGACTTTAGTATTTATACTATGTTATATATATTTCGTAAATCTTCTTTGTGGTGGAACCCTTATATATATATGTATATTTTTTTTGTAGAAATACACTAAAAAATTAGAGAAAACGATAATTCATTAATAACTCTTTGAAGAACATTTAAAATATTTGACACAGTTGATGGCAGTGTTTTGATAAACAGTTAGAAATATATTAAAGTAAACAATATCAAAACGATGGTGTAGGAACTATCTTGTGTTGAAATATAACACAGCTAGATTTGTCCTAACAATATCTTATAAGTGTGTTCAACATCAGCACCGGTGATTTTTTTTAATAATCGGTGATAGAATCGTTTATGTAGCTCAGTAGGGAACGGGTTTTATTATTATACTGTGGATCGTCGAACATAGAAATAAATATAAATGAATTAGAGGTTTCAATTCTTGAATTGAAAGTCATCTTCAACAGTATATTAAAATATGCGATTTTATTTCTTGTATTAAAACATCTAACCGTCTTATCTTCTAATAAGTTAGTTTATTACACTTAGCTCATGTTTTGCAGATACATACGACTAATCAATCATTAAGTAGCTAGCTGTTAAGGGTTCAATAACATTTACTTCCAAAGCACAAATATTTTCTACATTGCTTTTTTCCCTGGGAAAGCCATCCCAATTAAGTATGTGATAAAAGTGCATTATTTTTACTAACCATTCCTTCGCGCAAAATTATACATCGAAACAGTCAGTAGTTTCCCTTGGGTTATATAAACTATTTCAAAATTTCGCGGAACATATTTTTGGGTACCATAATTTATACCATGGATATATTTATAGATTAGATAGGAGTAGACTGTGGTTATGCAGTTTTACACAATGATCGAAAATCATTTCTATTGTTTTAGAACATACATCTACATTATATAATTACGTACACACCATGACATGACGTGAATAGTTCCTAATTCAAATTATTTATCAGTCTTAAAAAACCTCTTTCGAACAAAGTGAAAAATTGAGTTATTGCAACTGGTTATCTTATTGTACCCGGTACTCTCATTGGATGAAAAAATCTGCAGCGATAATGTTACTAATTTTGATGTCTTCACATTACTATTGCTTACAATTGATGTGCAACCTTTTCATTAAAACCTTTAACCTCCGTTTTATCAGGTATCAACATATTTAATTAGCTCAGTATTTATATTTTTATTTTTAAGCACCCTAGAAAAAGAACATATTCTTATTTTAAATATACTTTTTATAATAACGCTTTCTTGCTGTATCCATCTAAATTAATTTTTCAAATAAACACAGAGGTCAAGAGCCACTTAATAATCATTGCATATGATTTGCATTTTATTATTATATTTGCATAATTTGAATATGAAGTCATTAAATACAAATCGGAATTGTTTTCATTGCACTTTAGCTCCCAGCGTTAATGATGAGTATTTAATAAAGTACGTCGATTATTTTGAATCACTTACATGACAGTCAACTCTTAACAGAAAAAAAACATAATAATTAATGAGAATAAAACAAGATGAAAGAATTTTGGAATATAGTCAATATGCGTTTTTTACAACTAAGGAAAAAATGCCTCGATGATTGAAACCATTTATGACCCACTTTGTTTTTTTTTAAATAGGTTTTGAGATTGTTTTAAATAAAAATGCACATTCGAAATATTCGGGCGCCATCTTAACCAAAATTGAATGTTTATATCACTACGTAATTTAAAAATAGAATCGAATAGTTTAAAATGCCAGGTTTGAAAATCCTTACTTATGATTACGATAATGAGAGCTTTAGGCAATTTTGACCCCTTTGTGAACGACGATGTTAGTTTTGTTTCCGATTAATACTTTACAATATGTCATGCATTATTTATCAGTTATAGGACATGCATGTAAATAATACCATCTCTGATCAGGACCGCATAAACAGTTGAGGTGACCTTGGTTTCCATACGCATGAAGTGTGAGAGTACTAAAAAATTGTTCATATTTTTCATATTAATATTTAATATCAGTGTAGTAGTATTATAGTAATTCTCAAATATATTTTACTCATAGCAGGTTAATGTGTCAAATATTTAGAAAATCGGAAAAATATTCGAGATTAACTAGATGAAAAGAAACATCGCTGCCAACAGCCATGCCTAAAAATAAAAAAATCTATATTTATATTATATCCATACCAAGACCCGTATGATCGCTGGGGCAAAGTTTTTACTGGAAAACTACAGAAGCCGACTTTATAAATCTATTTATTTAGTTATTGATAAACAAAAACCAATTTTTTCAATGGTGTTGTATAAATGTATAGTTTTAATTCTAAGGTGACACCTGTTGCATTGGCAATTATTTCCAATTTCCTAAAACTATACAAACTTTTCGAGCTGTTAGAAGTGTACTTAGAACTTGAAAAAAAATAATCCACGGCCCATCTGAATATAAACATGCTGAACAATATTATTTTGCGGCCCTCAGCTTGTGAATTACGGCCATAGCAAACCCAAGACCAAGGAAAAAAGCATACGAGACAAGCATTCCAATAAAATTATATTTAATGAATGAAGCTTCCTGATTTCGTTGACCTTGGATGACGAAGATAACTACATTCTCGGATTTTTCTAGATTATTTGAAATGCATGTCTGATATTTTGAGAAGGCTTTTACATATAGCCCTGTTACTAATTTCGTTAATCCAGCCCTGCCCGATAAAGTTGTCTGGCCACAGACATGTGTTTGACACGACTTGACATTGTAGTAAGATTGACATAAATAAATTATTATTCTTATCGCGAACTTAAAACGCTGATCAACCTAGCAAAATAAAATGGCGAATGCAGTTTTATTTCAACATTATTTATTTAAATAATTTATCATGTAAATACAAAATTGTTATGCACTATCGTAAATGTGCACACACTTGGATATTTTCGCAATAAACATTACACCTCGAAGGATTCTGAGATTTGAGCGTTTCTGAAAGTAAGTATTTATTACCCAACTTTTAGTTAATCTCAACATTCAAAAATATTAGTTTTATCTAAAAGTGTGACACTTCGGTATAATGCTCAAATAATACAAGATAAAGCTTAATACTATTTCTGCATTTTTTATTATCAAAATCAGAACCGGGTTCGCTTATCTCGAGCACCATCAACTGATACAATGCGAGTTACATCAAGGCTGTTAAAACAAATTTTCGAGTTAGTGGTATGATCTCGAAGGGTAAAACCGGCTCTAATCTTGAGAATATAAAATTGTGGAAGTAGTAATATGCATTGTGCTTTTTTTATTTAAGCATAATACTTTTCCACTAAAAAGCGAAAATTAAGCTGTAATCATAGATTTATACTGTTTTGGCCATATTTAAATATTTTTTTTAATACATTATTGATTAATATTACGGTATAATTATTAAGTTATACAAAAAAAAACCTTTCAGGTCTCTTCTACAAATGGATTTATTTGCACAAAGTTTTAGTCAAGATTGAAGGAAAGGTTGGTTATGTTTTTAAAGCTCATATTTAAATTCATCATATTAACAGGATATTTATAAAATACAGACATTATGCAGATGATATATATTCTTTAATGTCGCTTTTTAATATGATATGAATAGTCAATTTATTGGTCAGGTATTTCGAGATCCGGTTCCGAGATCGAATCAGTTCATATTCAACTGTTTCACTGCTCTTTTGCCGCCCTTTATTATTTTAAAACCCGACTTTTCGGCAATGAGTTTTTGTATGCATTGTTAATAAATAAACTAGATACCACAAAAAAGTGCGTCCCAATTTTTGATGCATTCATTAAAACAAAACGTTGGACAAAAGATATAAAAGCTTCATAAAATTAGTTTTTTCTAGACCCTAGAGCATTGGTTCTCAGCCTTTTTCAGTTGGCGACCTCTTTTCATAAAATCCATGTGACCCGCGACCCCCATACAATCTAAAGCCAAGCATAAGTGAACATTTTTTTAGTTGACTGTATAAGTTGGAGACCGCCCCAAAAAACCCTTCGCGACCCAAGGTTGGGAATCTATGTTCTAGAGGCATCGAGATATGGAAAAGAAATGATCGTTATTTATTGTGTGATTTAAGTGTTATGCAGAATTTTATTTTTTAAGTTGAGAAACTGGGTAATCAGAATTTCTCATTGAAAATACCGCTATTGAGATAATCTGAGTTAATTTGAAAGCAGACGACGATAAAAAACACCCAATTGCGCGTGAGAGTTCCCGTATATAATGCAGCCTTGATTAATAAATTTATCCTTTCCTATAACTCTCTCAAAAATATGACAAATATCAACCTATAGGAGAATCCGTGTCTACATTATTTTGCGTCATGAGTTTGCGGTTTTTCAGGGAATAAAAAAATGCTGTCATTTAACCGGCAATGCTCGAAATTAAAGAAAAAACTACTTTGTGGTGCAATCGTGAATTCATTCAAATATTTTTATTGTTTGTGATTGATAGGTGGGTAAATATTTTTATTGAGCATTTATGACAGCGGTGTTGTTTGGATAATATTTTCAAAAATCGAATTGCTCTTGATAGGGTCTCCTTCGAAATGTTTTTTTTTTTGTAAAATGAACCATTAACATTCTTACATTGATTGATTTACCTTTGGGGCAGAATTCTTGAAATTGGGCATCTAATATAGACTATTTTCAGTTCAATCACTTTCAAACCTGTACGTACATAAGAAACTAACCTTGCTATAAACCAACAACTGAATTAGCTCTTTATACAAACAAATAAAATGGCTGTCAAAATATATTAGCGGGAAATCATCGATTACATTTAAAAAAATAAATAATTACCTATACATAAATAAAGACGTAATCTAACTTGGTACATATTTTTGGAATGTTTACAAGTTGATCTGAAGGTTCATGCTGAAATTTCGTTTAATGCAATTCTCCACAATAAGATCACATCATCTTACAAATTATTGTCTGTCATACATGTGTCATAAAATATTCAAATACAAAACTGATTTGTTTGGTACACCACTGATTCAATAACAGGTCATCGACTCGTGAAGACGATTCATTTTATAGTCATGCATTACATGCTTTTTTTCATTGTCACGGCAAACGGAAATGATTGTTTTCATCAAATATGTAACTAGTTCTAAGAAAGTTTGCGATCGTATATCGAATTTAATATATATTATCCATAATCAAAATGCCGGCAGCGGCAAAATGGCGTGATCGACTTCCGGACATTTAGCCGGCACTAACAATCATAATATATTAATTTATGTATGAAAAAATGTTCCTATTTATGCAATTAAAATTATTATTACATAACTTATTACCGAAACCCATGTTTGACAGGAAAATATAAAGTAGAGGGTTACTCCTGTCAAAAATATTTTTAGCTGAAAATTAATCCAATATTTTTTACTTGCTTAATTGTTTTTGAAAACAGAATTCTAAAAAAGTTTCTGTAAATACTTCTGTTTTTAAAAATGTTTTTAAATTTTATATGTTCTTAGGAATATCTTTGGTGGGCAAAACTTTTGAGTAAATTGAGAAATTTGAAAATTGAAAAATTTTAGTGAAATATTTTAAGAAAAACAAGATTTATTGTACGTACACGTAGTGTGCCCGAATATTGTTATATCATTTCACGTGAAATAATATTAATTCGAAAAATTGTTTAGTCTTTTGCTTATTTTGATTAATATTCAGTCCAGCCCTGGTCATTAATTCATAATATGCCCATAGAGTAAGAGACTAGCTATTATGTAATTCTTTTTTTTTTGTTAATTCCATGAACCAATTGAAAATTCACAGATTTTGTAATAATGTTGTATAATTGTCCATTGTTTCAGATATTCCAAGAATGAATAATTTAAAAAAATTCAATGAATTTATTTTTGAAGCACACTTGGGTAGTTCGAAGAATTGTTAAGTATAGATATTTAAAAAACAGTAAAAATGAAGACAAACATAATCCTTTCAATGGACATGCTTAGAAAATGCGATTTAAATAAAGATATTAGCCCAAACTCGAAAATAAATACTGCAATTCTCTCAATAGAAAATGAGAAGTTGTTGAAAATGATTGAGTCAGACCAAAATATGATCAAGTTTAATGCTTCAAATAAAATGGCCGATCACGGAAAGATGACCGTTAATGAATTACTCGACGAATCAAAAAGAAGTGACAGCGGGATTCTGTCAGATCTACTGAAAAGCTTCAGGAAATCCTCAGGATCCTCTGCAGATGATAGTGACAACAGCAATTGTGAATCTTCCACTCTGAATATTGATTATAAATCGCTGATAGCTGCTATGTCTTCAGTCAATATAGATAAGGATATTGTAAAAGCTGACAATAATGATGTTAAAGAAGAAATAATTTCCAAAAATAAGGAAGTTTCTAAGAAGTTGACAGATACTACCAACAAAATAAAAAGTCGGGCTCTTATTGGAAATATTACTGATATTAAAAATGGCATGACAAATGCAGAGAAAGAACGAAAGCACAGTGGTATTCATAAGGATTCTATAAAGCTGACCATTGATGCAGTAGAGAATCCCAAAAATAAAATTAAAATTGATAAAAGTTACCGCTCTTCTCAAATTGAAACCATACATGTAGAAAAAGAAAAGTCTTGCCGTAACAAGAGTGGAAATGATACTGAAGCAAAAAGTAAGAAATCCTATAAAAGTTACGGAGATTACGGAAAGTACATAACTGATAAACGGAATGGCTCATTATCTTCAAAAGTAGCTGATGAGAAACAAAAGAAATATGCGAGCAGAACTACCGATATCACCGCAACAGTTGAACAGCTGTCTAGTAAGTTGTGTGATATCAAGATTGCTGAAAAAGATGTTTCGGCTAGAAAACATCATCGAAGTAGACATTCTGGGGAAACAGAACATTCGTCAACTGAAGGTGAAGGAGATACAGACAGAGTGAAAATTAAAGAAGATAGGAAGCATTTAAAGAGTGGAGAAATAATCGATAAGAAGGGAAGAAGTGATCGGAGTAAGAATAAAGAGAAAGTCATATTTTTGGAAAGAGGACCGGTACGGTGCAAAACCAATGAGGTCAGAAGTAGTATGCCACCTTATGAAAGACAACAGGTAAATATGATGATTAAAAATATTTGAATTTCACAGTATTTTTGCAATGTAAAATTATTTTTTATAAAATCAATTTATTTTTCAGATTCATCGTAATTCATTGAGTGGAGGAAAAGTGTTGATGGCACTTTCTCCATTTGAATATGAAAAACCTCTGATTCCCAAAACGGTCAACAAATCTGCACCAGATAATTTGGATCTCCGTTTTATGGCTCAACCTGTAATAAATAAAGAAAGATTTAAAAAATCTTCCAAGAAGAATGTTCCGCACGAGTTGGCGATAATCGTTGACCAGCTGAGAAGAGAGAGCGCAAAATTTTCATCAGCCCAGCAAGATAGTTTTGATTCAGATTTGTGGAATGACGCAAAAGAATCACAAGACGACTTTTGCAACTGGGAAGAAGATCTGAATATGATTATGGAAATCCTCGAAAGAGATAGACTCAAAACAAAAAGAGTCAATAACCAGAATTGTCATGTACCCGTTATGGATATAAATGTTAACAGTGTTGAACAAAACACCGATACTTGCTTTGATAAGATAGATAGTAGAGATACAGATTTTCAGTCATTATACCCCTTAGACTCAAATATTCTGAGCAACAACAAAAATAGTGCAGTACTGGATAACTATTGCAAAGACGATATCCATAAGCATTACTCTATCGAAGATAGTTCAAACTGTACTTCTGTTTCCAGCCCCGAAACAGAAAATATAATATACTCAAATAAAAATTACGGTAATCAATCTGTGCCGTTGACAATTCAGCTTTCATCTCCAGTCAGCAGCGAGTGTGACTCGAGAAAACATACTCCTGATTCGGGAGTGTCAAACGGTTCTTCGAGCAGTGTGAGTCTGTCTCCTTTCAGCTACCAGACGAATGGACACTCTCCGATGCACGGTTTTAGATCTCCGTCTCTGGACAGGAGCGACAATTCTGGAAGCGAAAACCATTTATATGAGTACTCATGTTATAAGCCTCACAGTGTTTCCAGAGAGTCTTACAGCTCCACGTCACCACTGCAAAGTCCCAACGTTTTATATCAAGATGACAGTCTGGAGTTTGTCAATGAAGCCCTGTCTTCTTATATCTCAGAAGCGCAATCTGATACAAGTTCAGTTTCTAATGATACTGTTTTTAAAGAGAATTCCCCATTTTCACAACAAATCAGTTACAATAAAGATCTAATTTTGCAAAATTCACCAAATCAAGATTTGCAAACCTTTTCTTTAAACAACAATCAAATGTCACCGATGCAAAATACTGACATCAGTTTTGGATCAAACAATTTACTCTTCAGTGATATTCAAATGTCTGCCGTACAAAATACAAATTTATTAAATAATAGCGAAAAGCTGCAAGCCAAGGAGTATCCCAAAGTACTTGGCTTAACAGACGCTCACAATGGTGATATTACCACATCTCCAATTGTCAATCAAAAATACAACAGTGGACTAAGCCTCAATACAAAAGAGCCATTGAGCTTCATTTTTCCCGAAACTGTTGCAAGCGTTGAGCGAATCACAACGCAGGGCATGTCTTCTCCGACTACGAAAACAGAATTGCAGACTGATAGAACATTTAAATTGATAAAAAGAAAATTAATTCCGATAGCTTCAAAAGAATCGTTCCCATGTTGCATAAGCTATAAAAAAAGTGCTAAAGACATACTAGAAGAAATGTTCGATAGACTCGATGACAACTTGAAGAAGTTGATCTGCTTTCAAGTACACGGGATCGATGAATATAAGTTAATGGAGTAAGTTGATATTTTTAATCTTTCACTAGTTCATATTGACACATCAGTTGCTGGTTAATAAATAATTTTCTTTTCTACTTACAGTTTGTTTGATGGCCAATTATCGAGTTGGAATGAGAGTGTCGGTTCACAGCTTCCGAGGCTTCCATTTTTATATGCAACCTGTGAACGCCTTCTAATGAGCACCACTACAATTATGAAATTCTTTGAAGTCTACATGAATGGTAATTAAAGGCATTATCTATTAAATAACGAATTCTTTTCTTAGAGCTTTTTCCCTTTCTAATAAAATCAGTGCAGCTTTTATGAGTCACTTTTTGGTTACAAATCATATTTGTAACTTCTAAAAACTTCTTAGTGATTAATATTTGGTAAATACTTTTTTTTTTACATAAGGCTTATTTACATTCATTGAAATTTAGATTTCTTCTCCCGCACGGACTTTCCATTTATATGAGAGTATCTAGTGGCATAGCAAATGTTAAGCATGGCTGTAGTTTTTTCTTTACCTGAAAGTATATCAAGAGGCTGACATATACTCGAATGTACAGAAACTGGATCCCACTTGATAAACAAAAAACTTCCTTAAGTTGAGTTTAAGTCCATTTGATCGTAATGTATCACTGCAATTTTTCTTGTACCCCACAATTAGTTCTTCTTTCTCTATATTTATGTGCTACAAATTTATTTTGTTATTTTTCTAGGACACACTGTTTTGGACCGAGCCATATTAACATGCTCCCAGACTCCACTGGTGGCTCGATACCTTGCTGAATGCGCTATGAGAGCTCTTCCGCGCTTACCAGCATCCAAAGATAATTTGATGGACAAGGTAACATCTTCACTTCATTTGTATTATACTTATATTAAAAACAAAGAACAGACCAGTTTGACAGGAAACTGAAGATCTATATGCGCATAAAACCCTCTTCAACCGGAATATCAAAGCACCAATGAAGCTGCATTGGAATATTGCATTTACAATGTTGATTCAGAATCATTGTAATGTCATGTTTTTGTGATATATAAATGGCAAATTTAATAAATATTTATTCATAAGGATAAATCTGCTTAAATGAATCTAATAGCAGATACTTTTTATACCTTGGTGGTGTATAGAAAAAAACTTGCATTAGTTTTTGCAATATTCTCTAGATTATTTCACAATTCATTTAGTGGGAAATTTTTGGAAATGGTTGCTAGAAAATCATACATCAATATCAACGTGTAAAATACCATTAACTTTTGAAAGAAACAATTGGAGATTAATTGATCCAATGAAGGGTAAAGTGGGCTATCTGATATTTTCCAATAAATGAGTTAGCTACGCTATAGTATTCTACATATCATTAAACATCATAAAGGTGAAGTAAGCTTGTAGAAAATTATTGTATGTTTAAAAAATTCATTGAGTTACCGAAAATCATGTTAGAAGTAAATGAAATAAAAAATAAATAAAAAACACTTTTACTGTTGTCACTTGGTTCACTCACGTCTAAAGTAGAGAATTGTTTTATCAGTATTATTTGATAGTAAGGTGTGCCAGTTATTGCAAGAATGCTAGTATAATGATTTCATTATATCAGTCATTGCTAAATATTCAAAGGATAATATCTATAACTAAAACAAAAAAAAGCTGAAAAAACAGAATTATTTGCACCGGCTGATGAAGAAAGACAAAGACAACTCCATAATAATTTAACGACACCAAATTTTAAAACATTGCCATCTATTGAAAAATAAAAACATAAATATTTTTTAAATAGAAACGGTGATTGATTGGAAACTTATATGTTGATTTTACTATGACAGAGTGATTCAAACGGAAGCGGAGTGCTGCACAGATGTGCTTTGATGGGTGCCACGTGTGCAGTTGCCCTCGCTGGACTTCTCTCCATCAATTCCCAAGAGCAAGTCTTCATGGTTAACCGGCTTAATGCAGATGGTAGTTACATTTCATAACAAGCAATAATGAATATTAGGCCGCATAAAACAATGCATAATTTAATAATTTGTCATAGCTTTGATTTCCAAAGTTTTATGTTTACAATGAATTCGGTGCATCAACCAGACGTCACCAAACAGTATCATTCGTTGAAGGATGTATGATGATATCTGGTTTTGAAAATCTTTATTTGATGTTGTAATTTTTTGCATTTAATCAACATTTAAACCATAACTCAAAAATCCATTTTTTATCTTCAAGTTGTGAGCATATTTCCTTGTATACTTTCCTGGCTGAATATGAAGATGTTAGTAATGGACTTCCATTTTTACCCGTAAATTTGACAGTGAAGAAACAGTTAGCATAGTAAATATGTCATTTTTTAGGTTACTCCCCTCTGCACATTGCCTGTTCACAACACAGCACTCCGACCGCCGGAGGTCAATGCAGTTGTCAACTGACTGTCCATGTTCTTCTCGTCCACGGACAGGCCGACCCAAACACAAAGGTTTATTCAATTGATTATTTTCATTGTATTCCATGCCATATTCATGTAGATATAAATAAAAGATGCATACAAGGAAAATTTTTTGAATTTATGTGTGATTTTTGCTTCAAATATTTACTATATTAAAATTAAAACATAAATGTAACTTTTTCTCATATGTATAAAAAAAAACATTTTTTTAAAATTAATGATAGACCGCACTGCAATATTAAAAGTAATAAAAATTTATTCAACAATGTATTCATATTTAATTTGATTAAAGGATGGGAAATCAGGCAACACTGCTTTGCACACAGCGGTGGACAGCGGAGCATGTGCTCCGGCTCTGGTAACACTACTTCTACAGCATGGGGCTAAGCCACTTTTGCGAAATTATAGGTAAATATCATAAATCTGTGTTATATCTTGTAATCTTTAACAATAATTTTAATAATAAAATAGCCGTGGACTTATAACTATAATAGGTAAAACTGATTAACCATCAAACAACAAATTTTTTCTGGGTCAAACTTTTTTTTTTAATTTGTATTAAAATTATTTGATTAACTGATTTTTATTTGTCCACATAATGCATAAAATAATAAATTGAAATAAAATGATTCAAATTTATGAGTTCATCTCAATCATAATTGAAATAGTCAATCTTGCCGTACTAGCATTATTGATATAATTTATGATATCGACTGAAGGTGCTTGATAGAATTTCAATATCAGTCAGTTCTGTTGCATCCGTGTGATGGAATGCCTGAAGATTCCGAAGGGCGAAACCCAGGTTGTTAGTGACAAAATATGTGGAATTGTACAAAATTGTAACAGTTCAAATTTGATATTGAAATTCCATCAAGCACCTTCAGTCGATATCATAAATTAAAATTGAAATAAGCAATTGGTTTATGTAACCGAGATTTGAAAAATGGTAAAATATTTTATATTCACTTGTTAAGCTGTTTGCCATACCTATAGAGTTTAGAAATATCGATCATGAAAGATTAACAAAGGGTACCTAATAAACTATTTTATTGTTTTCAGTGGCGCCACACCCTTGGATCATGCCCGCACCGCTAGCCGTTCTGTAAATCGTCCACAATTCCCAAAACAAGTGATGGACATATTGAAGAAATATAAGTGACCGGCAAAAGCTTATGGTTAAATTCAATGATTTTAACCAACTGAGAAAATTTTCAGTCAATATGGAATACAATATTCTTGAGACAGCACTATATTTGGCAAAAAGCACTATAAAGTGAATTTGTGAATTATGAACGTTCCATTTGATGCGGATATTACCAAGTGGGGCAAGACACACGTAAGTGGTATAAAAATATACCACAGTGTTATAACTTCATATCAACGAGACATGGTGTTATATATGTATTACTGTCATGATGATGTTGGATTGATTGTGAGGATTTGAATCTTTTTGTATCTAATAAAGAGATTATATTAAATAAGCAATAGATATTTTCATTCATTCAATTAGTACCGAGGTGCTAATGTGGGTTGTGTCATTTGAGTGTATCATTGTTAAAGCCCAAGCGAATAAAATACTTTTTATATTATCTTACTTTGACAATGGTGAATTAAAATGAAAATATACATTTTGCTGACTTATGAAACTATTTTATAATAATAATTAATTGATTTCATGCGGCAACTAAATACCTTGAAAACAATATTGTGTTTAGAAGTGAATGAGCTTAATTTTTATAAAAATAGGATATGTTTGTTAATCATGCATTATATTATTTAATAAGAGTAGTTAAGCTTATTAGTTTTGTTAACTGCTGTATCTTCTGAGAAAGTACTCCATAACTGCTGCACCATTGCACATTAGTTTGCCATCTAGTGGCTGTAGGTGTAGTTTTTTCATCCTCATTAATAATTTTTTACAGTGAATGTTTATCAAATGCAAAATATAAGTTTAATATAATTTTTTTGTACACCCATTTTTTCATGAATAACTGAGGACATTTATGTGAGTAATGGGAGAAAAAAGGTTGCATAACTCTGCTCTAGAATATGATTCAAGCAGTGAAAATTGCGGATTCTTAGCTAAGATACGACTGTTTTCAATGTCAAGGATACCATTTGTGTACATTAATAATGAAATGTTTAGAAAACTACAGCAATTGAAAGCAATTTTGTTTTTCAATTTCAAGAAGCATTTATTTTGATAAAATCCATTTCAACCTCTAATATTAGGTGTAGTAAAAAGTCCTGACACTTTTTTTAAATGAAACTCAAAGTGTTTTTTTTTAGTATTTTATTTTATTTTTATTTATAAAAATTAATCTCCCTGTCTATAACCTTCTGCTACCTATTAGACAAGTCTAAAATCCATTTAATAAAAAACTCTACTGATTTGGAATTAAAATAGTTGGAAATAGCGTTTTTCACGTCATTTTTTGTTTGAAATTTTTTATCCCTAAAAGTTTTTTATATTAAACGGAATAAATGGTAATCCGATTGTGATAGATCTGGTAAATAAGGTGGATGCAATAAAGTTTTCCCACCCAACTCCTGGATTTTTTCCCAGGTCATATTCGCCACATGTGGTCGCGCGTTTTCGTTTTGCAGTTTATCGTTGCGTCCATTCATCCTCCCCGGCCTCTTTCTTGTCAAAGCTGCACTTAATTTGTTTAATTGGTCACAGTATACTTGTGCCGTCATATTTTCACCATATTTTAACACTTCATAATGAATTATTTCTTTGAAATCTCTCCAAACACAAAGTAAGAGTTTTTTTTGGTTGAAACCAGTTCGAGGTGTCGGAATTGGTTGCTGTCGACGATTTAGATATTGTTTTTTCTTCGATATATTCGTATATAACACCCACTTTTAATCTCCGATAATCAGGTTTAGAAAAATGATCGTAAAGTGTGTTATTTTTGCAGCAATTGGCACGCGCTTAGTCGCTGCGCCTTGTTCCGATCACTCAACGCGTGTGGCGCACAAATTCCTACTTTTCGAATTTTTCCCAGCCTTTTCAGGTACTTTTGTTTTATGGACCATTTAGTACCGACTATATTGGACAATTCCTTTTTTGTTAGAATAGGATTTTTTTAGATTTCAGGGCGACTTCATCCACTGTATGAAGTCGTCCACTTCGAGGGTAATTTTGAATGCTTAAATTGCCAAATTTAAATTTTGTAAACCATCTCTGACATTTTCAAACCTTTAACACGTCTCTATACACGTCACAAATGTCTTTAGTGGCGATGACTGCACTGTTCTGGGCGTAATATTGAAAAAGCATGCAACCGCACCGATATTCTTATGAAGGGCAAAGGTCGCTCATTCTGTTTGGGATGAATGAACCTTTTTTTTTCTATACACACAACACGAAAAAAAATATTATGACATCTTATTTAACCAAAGGCCCGAAGCCGACCGATTTTAAGACACGCGTTTGAAAAAAACGTCAGGACTTTTTACTACACCTAATATTATATATCTTAGTTTCTCAGATAACAAACATATGATTAATATCACAAATTTCTTCGTCTTTGATAGATTTAAGAATGTTAAAAAAAGTTGTTTGAAATATATCTTTTTGACAAAACTCATCAATCTTGTATTTAGTTTCTTATAGAATAAGTAGGTCTTACTATAATGTTAATATTTCCGTGCCATTATTATGAATAAGTTAGGTTAAAAATTGCATAATCATAAATGTGTTTTTATTATTTAAAATATCATGTTCTTCCACAAATAAGTGACAGGTAACACATTAAAAGTTGCAAAACTATCTTGAGATAATGTATTTTATTTGATTTTTCTGATGTGGTCATGTTCTCTGTTGCTTTATGATGGTCTGATAATTTTTTTTTTATTATGACAGCAAAAATCATGTTTGTATTGAACTGTTAATCATTAACATGGTTTTGAAAGACCGCTGAAATGTTTATAATCTGATAGTTTCCTGGTCAGAAAATATCTCCACATCTTCCCATATCTGCCTTAGATTTTTGCGCATGTCTTCTTTTAGCCATTGCTTCTCTTTTTCTTTAATGGATTTTTTTAGCCCCTACAACACTTGGAAATAAATTTTGTTATTGTTTTGTTTGTAATGAATAATAAATTCCTCATCCTTCCAAGTGGAAAGTATACTTTGTCATGGATGGAATCTTGGGGAAGTCTTGGGTGTAGGCGAAGGAAACCATGGGCAGAGTTTTAATACCTTACCAATTTTTACAGGTATTGATAAATTATCGAGTGTGAACCAATACAAGGTTTATTGTAGTTCTCGGTTACTTCTTCTACTGCTATAATAGGACTATGCTCTTCTTCCACCTGCAGATCATCATTATCAAACTCGTAGACAGATCCTACTTTAGTTACATTCATATCATTGACTTGTACTTGTAGTATCTGAATCGTAAATCTCACAACTTATTCGCAGTGGATGTTGTATAAACAAATTTTGATATTTACATGTTGAAGGTTAACAATTTTAACAAACTGACTACTGTTTATTCAAATCGCACTTTTATACTAAAGAAACAACCCTATTTTTTTGATAAATATCCTGTCCACCTATCTCACAAGATAATGCAAAATTATTTAATTCAGGCTAATGAAACTATAAATACCTTATAATGTAATATTTTTACTGTGTAATTTTATATAATTTAAAAACAATTTTGTGTGTTATTTCTGATGCTCTCATATGAATTTATATTTTGGGTCAAATAATTTTTAAGCAACATTACATTATAAAACCTGTCAGAACGTACCTTCAGTGGAACATTTCACATATTACATAAACATAAAGCTTTATTACTGAATACTTGTAGTTATATAAATAAGTTTAATTAGGCGCATATATTTTAGAATTTTTTTACTACAATGTTTCTTTTAACAGGTGTACCAGATAAAAAACATGAATTTTGTAGTGGGACAAACATTTCTTCCCTTAGAATCATGCCATTGCATTTTGATTATTTGTTGAGCAACATTTAATCTTGCTGCATTTGTTTTTGCGTTTGGTATGCATTGTCATTTAATGATACTTGAAATTGTTTATCTTACTTTGACCTTGATGTTCTTTGACTGTCACACTGAAATCGTCACTTTTAAAGCGTTTGAATTCACAAGTACCTTAAGATCTATTTTATCATTAGTTATCCAAAGTGTATGATAGCTGTAAGCAACACTTTGCTTCAATATAAAATAGTGAATTAAAACGTTATGGAAATAATTTTTCTCACAAGTTTTGTTAGTTTGCGTAGAAATATCTATGATGCCCAAACATTCAAAAAACTTTTTCTAAAGCTTACTGCCAAAACAACTAAATAAAAAATATATACACCCAGTCCTTTTTTTATGCGATAATTGGTTTCAGTAAACGGCGCGTAAAAAAATCACAACTTTCATATAATTTGACAGTTTGGTTCCAAAAATTGAAATATCGCGTGAAAAATTCCGATAAACGTATGAAAAACTGCCGTCCAAAAAAATCGCGTACAATCGAATTCGCGTAAAAAAAGGACTGGGTGTATCAAATAGCAAATATTAAACATATGTTCAACTGCAACTATTGAAAAAATCTGTATTATCAAATGGTACACCTAGTATAATTAAAAATGGCTGTAATATAACGCTGAATTTGTATCCATTAAATAAATGGTGCAATGGAATAGGTTCTGGTTATGATAATTGATATTGTTTAATAAAAAACATATAAAATGTACTGCTTCTATTATTACAGTTTTATGACATACCTACTCCCACTTAATGTTTACTGGTGTTACAGTCCCCAGTGCACCTAGACTGCTTCAATTACTCTCCTCAACCCCACTCCTAGAACATGAATGGCTATTTCATTCTGCAAAAAAGATAAAAAGAACAAATTTAAATCCAGAATTTCAGAAGCATATTTAGCACTGTCACAGAAAAATAAAACAAAACATTTATACTAAAACAAGAATAGTAAAAAGTTTCATACCACCTTAATAAAAATATTTAGATTGCTATAGGCTTAAAGCACCGTGTGACTAGCAAAAAATAATTAAAGACTTTACACCATTTTTAATTTTTTTGAGAGATTAACGAAAATCGAGATATTGGAGTTCAACTGTGCATGCTTAATATCTGTCCCCATTTACTATGATATTGGTTGTGACATTTACTTTCTTTCTTTTACTCTTCTGAATATAATGGCTCTCAATAATCACAGAATAAAAATGAATGTAATCAAAATCTCATGATAAACATGTTTGTTGTTGTGTTATTTTAAATTTGTTTATTTTCTTTTTTAAATAGGCAGATATGTAATATTTTTCATACATAATAAAAACATTATCTTTCCGTTTCTCATAGAGATAAACACCAATGTAGTATTATTAACCCATTGGTTACGAAAAATTTAATTATAAAAAAATATGTATTTTTTTGAACTGATATTAACTTGGAAGACAAAATGTGATTTAATAACAGTACATAAAGTAGTAGCTATGTATACCCTATGAAATAAGAGATGTTGGTTTGAATGAATTTAAGAAAGTGTTGTCTAAATTAATATATTTTTTTAAATATTCCACATTGTTTTCGGTTACATTTAATATAAAAATCTGGATTCAATTAAAATATTTCATACGCAGTTTGTATTTCTGGTACGGATTAAAAATATTGCTTGACTTTCTGCAATACCACTGTATGTCACAAGCTGCATCTGTAAGCTAGATTTATTTTGAGGCCCGTTTTCGATACTAGATTTAACTTTTCATACATTCGTAAATACAAGCGTGATCTAAGGAACCCAAAATATTAGAGAAGGAATAAAAATATTAATCAAACTATAATTCCTAAATAAATAAGTAGTTTCAGACATTATTGTAACAATGAATATGTAAACTGACAGAAATTAAATAAAAAAAAATACATAAAAATTTTATGACCCTTGATAACTATTGGTAGAATTTTTTTTATCACATTGACTTCACCGGAACCATAGGGTTAATTAGATTTATGTAGATAATTTTTTTTAACAGAAAAAAATATTTTATTTACAGATTCAGTTCTTTGTTATCTTATATGGTGCTGAGGCCTTGCCTGCTGTAACCAATCTCCTCTATTTTTAGTCTTATAATGACTTCCAGTGGCTACGTGTAATTTTTTTCTCTAGTGTTTCGTCTTATATGACACCTATTTTCCTAATTTAAGACACAATTAAGAAAAAGTGTTTTTAGACATATCGCAATCAATTGGACATTTGACCCCAATTTATGTAACCTGCGTTTACAGATGTTTGCATGAAATTTTTGCACTCCATTTTTATGTAAGTACATTTATATAAGCATTGTAATTTTATTTCATGCAATTAATGACAAAAATTTAAAACTCAGACATAACAGTTTAGTTTTCTTCAATCGCATATAAATCTTTCGTTACCATTTTGGTTATGGATCATTAGTTCAGCATTTATTATTTACCAACAATGTCGTTTAAAATATCAGAGCTCTACAGGTTGTTAGCGACTTACGACTGAAATATTTTTATGAAAATTGGTTGCAAATTGAATTGGTCATAGATCAAATTTCATAAATCAATATGAATTTGAGTAAAATGTGTACATTAATTTTTTTAATGATTAACTGTATATTAATTTGTAATCAAAAAATTATTTGATTAACCATTAAAATACCTCTTCATCTGTACTTATATAAATACAATTTATTGGTTCATGAACAGTAGGAGTATCAGTTGTAATCTTTTTTTTTAATTCCATTCCAGTTAAGTCCCGTAGCAAGTAATTTTTTTCCGGAATAACGGCTCTGACCTAATAAATTTTCACTATTCAATTCAGTTTTTGCACTTTTTTGCAATCCTTAATAGGCTTGTCAAAGGCTGCATTTACAGTAACATTATTTTTTTTAATTCTCTTCTTCATCCTTATTTTCAATGTATAGTAATTCTTTATTTTTAAGATTTTTCAAATCATTTTCTATACGTTAGTTTATGTTTTTGTGGTCAATATTAATATCAAGTTTCTGGCCATACTTTACAATGAGATTTTTAAATGCAATATCATTCATTACTCATTGCGATATAGGTATATTTTCATTATGTTAAGTAAGTTTTTTTCCATATTCCATATACACAAAAATTTTACATCTTACAACTTCTTTTAGCCATTTATGATTCCACAAAAAATGCCAGCCGTTGGCAATGATCCTTGTGATTTAAAAAGAAAGGTATTTTTGCATATATATATCAAAAGTTGCAATTGTTATATGCACATGTATATATAAAATTATATTAAAAAAACACAATTCACTCATTGGACTTCTGATGGTTAAAATTTAAAAATAGTAATGTTTTAATATTTACTAATACTAAGCTAACCAGCAATGATAAAAGGAGCAATTGTAAATATTTTCAATTACAATTCTATCTATTGTTTGTTTATATGATAAGATATCACAATTTTTTCCAAATATACTTTTGAAGTTGATCTGTTGAGAAGTTGGCTGTCGGAGATATAATCACGCCACACAATTAAAATCATCTGTGTAAAATATTTCTTTACATTCTAGAACAAACTGATAATGTCCTTTGGTCTATGGGATGTTTTCATATCGGTCGCAGGAATCGCTATTCTGCTTTACATCTACAGTATTTGGGAGGATGGAATTTTCCGAAGAAAAGGAGTCAAGAGTTTACCTCTCAAGATTGCAATCTTGGGACACACTGCAAAAGTGCTGACGTTCAGGGAACATTTTATGTTCTTCTTGATGAGGTTATATCAAGCTTTTCCTGATCAAAAGTAAGTAATGTTATACATAGCCATAAGACGGAACTAGTGAGAATTACACAACACAGCTTTAACATAATCTTGATCCCAGTTGTTTGACTCCCTTATTATAATTAAAACACAAATTTTTAAAGAAAGCATAAATACCAGTATTTCAATTTTACAATTTACATATTTACGTGATTATTTCATCTTCACTTTGAACTAATATTTGATTCTTGTGAACACAAAAAATTGATTTTTGTTGACTAGAAAGGAATTATTTGAATTTTCCAGATATGTAGGATTTCGACAATTAATGACATCTATCATAATGATCAGAGATATCGAACTGATGAAACAGTTGACAGTAAAGGACTTTGATCACTTTCAAGATCATAGATCTATGGCGGACCCACATAATGATCCCCTTTTTGGAAATAACCTCTTAGCCATGAATGGTAGATGAGTTTTATAACATATTTATTATCTAAGGAATCCTGAATTAGTCATGAACAACTTGTTTCACTATTGTAAACTTTTATCAAAACTAAAAATAAGAATTTTAAAATATAGTTCAAATTTATTTTACTAATGTCAATTTAAATTAAGTCAAAAAATAAACTGTGAATGCATGAATATTTTCAAAATGCAAAACATTAACTACCCACCAGCTGCATCATAGCTTAATGGTTCATTAGTTTACCTTTGTCAAGGGTTTAGCTGGTCATTCCAGAGCTCATTTTGGCTTTTTTTTAAAAGCTGATATATTCACAATACTTTTGAATTAAAAAAAAATTTCATTTCTCACTATGGTCACTACAGTTAGTGCATGAACATCAAAGGTAGGCAACAGTGTACTAATTTTATTATTATGCATCTATAGTTTCTGTTCGAATGTCATGTGAAAAAATTCACACAGATTGAAAAATGACCTGCAATAAATTATTTTGAATATTTTAAAAGTCTTGATTAATTTACAGGACAAAAATGGCGTGACATGAGAGCTACACTGAGTCCAGCATTCACCACTTCCAAAATTAAGAATATGTTTTTATTTATAAGGGAATGTTCACAACAAACTACAAATTTCTGTATCAAATCTATGGATGAGAAGATTAATAAAGGTACGTTAGAGTAAATCAATAATAAAAAATATTAAACAAAATAATGGCTGGTGAATAGAGTTCGCAGACCAGACAATTTCGATTTGAAGCAAGCAAGCTCTATTACAGAGACACAATGAGAAGAAATTAAATTATCAGTCGATTAAAAATATTGAACTACTTACACAATATTTCTTCTTTTTCAGAGCGCGGTTATGTGGAGTTGGAATTGAAAGACACTTTTGCAAGATATGGCACAGATGTCATAGCATCATCTGCTTTTGGTGTCAAAGTAGATTCACTGGCAGAACCTAAAAATGAGTTCTTTGAGATGGGAAAAGTAGCTGCCAACTTTTCAGGGATTCAACAGCTGAAGCTTTTTATCAATTCAACTTTTCCAATTATAGCTAAGGTATTGTTACATTTTATAACATTACATAAATACTATCAGTATGTTTGGTGTTTTTATTTTTCTCACTTAATTACATATTGAGGGAGAGAGATGCAAGAGCATGCTGCTGTTTTTTCTTTTATCCTGCTTGCTCATATACTGAGTGATGCAGATAGACACTCAACTCACAACAATGCTAATAAGTACACGCAGTCTCTTTTTTACGCGATTTTTTTTTATTAATTAAAAAAAATGTGTATTTTTAAAACTTAATTCATATAAGTGAAAAAATTGTATTGTTAGAGTCTCATTATATTTTATAAGCAATAAAGATATGAAATATATATTTTTTTTTGCACGAATTTTAAAGAGCAAATTTTTGTTTTTCATACGTTTTTGGTACTTTTTCATGCGATATTTTAATTTTTGGAACCAATTTATAAAATTATATGAAAGTTGCGATTTTTTTTACGTGCCGTTTTCTGGAACCAATGTATCGCGTAAAAAAAGGACTGGGTGTATAGTGTAAATTGTTTAATTCAAGACATTTGGAGCTGAGATATAATTTCATGTCAAAGCTATTTGCACAAAAACCAATTTTAATTTAATGACCAAAATAGTTGCTATAAAATGTTGCAAGTATAAAAATTACATTTGATGTATCATTTTTTGACTATTTTAATACATTTATGTAGTTTGTATTGGGGATGAGTATTATTTTGTTTTGGGGATGCAATCACTTGAATTAGGTTCAGAAACACTGAACTAAGGCAAAAACAAATCTACTGATCGTTATCTAAATTTGTTTTGTTTCTTTATTCTTCAGACCTTAGGTATTACGATAAGTAATAAACGAACCGTTAACTTCTTCAGAACTCTTATCTTTGACAGTATGAAAGAAAGAGAACAAAAGAAAATCATCAGACCAGATATGATACACCTACTTATGGAAGCGCGGAAAGGCACATTGAACGATGAACCAAATAGTGAAGCACTCGTTGATGAAGGATTCGCAGCAACTCCAGAATATTCCGCCGGCTATGTAAGCGGCATTAAAAGAAATTGGTCGGATGATGAAATAGCCGCACAGGCGATGCTGTTCTTCATTGCAGGCTACGAGGGCGGTTCCACGACTCTTTGTTTTGTAATGTACGAGCTGGCATTTGCGCCTGATGTCCAAGAAAGACTCCAAGAGGAAATAGACGAAGTTTGCGAGCGTTGTCCTGGTGGAGAAGTAACTTACACCGAGCTGCAGTCAATGAAATATTTGGACATGGTCATATCAGGTATTATGTAAAAAAGACACAGCTTTTTCTTTTATCATGAAGTAGTGATAAATCACAATAAATGAGAGAAATTCTTAAATCACTTTCAGTCTCTCAAGTAATCCCTTTATTTCTTCATACGGGCTACTATAGTTACAAGAATAATTGAGTAGCTAACACAATGCCAGACAAAGCAACGGAAAAGTGTGTACATAGTTACTCGGTAGGTAAGTTAGTGACGGAAATATTGTTATGAGACAACAATGGTGGCTAAATTTAGACATCTATACTTCTGTGTGGGATAGTAAATGTTCTACAAAAATGGTCAATCATGGCATAGTTCATTAATCATATTATATGATGAATTAGAGACAATTTACATTGCTTTTATGGGTGCTTTGGCCGGTCTAATGATATGGATAATACATGCAATAATAATAAATCATTGTTCTACTGTATTTCATAACAATGTTTATATTTTAGAAACATTGAGATTGTGGCCCCCTGGACCGTCCATTGACAGAAAATGTGTGAAGCCCTACACCTTACCGCCACCCAGTGACGCTCCTGGGGCGAAACCATATTCAGTAATAAATATACTTATTTACTTATATACATAATCCATAATCTAGCAACATTTATAAAACATAGCTATTATTAATGGACACATCTAACTCTTCATTTCTAATGTATTAATAAGACTTTTGAGACCGAAATAACTCACATCACATAATCTTAATTTGAGCAAAGAAATCGTGTTTTGGCAGTATAATAAATATAGTAGGTTGGGCGTGGAATATTTCCCTAGTATGTAAAAAGATTTATTGGAGAGATGCTGATTATGCACCTGGTACGTCAGGAGTTGATCTGTGCTTGCATGGTACTGAATATTGCCAAGAATTTGCTTCAAGCCATCTTATGCGGAGCATATCATTATGATATACTTTATGTATACATATGTTCAAACCCAAGATGGTTCTTCCACTAATAAAATAAGTATACACTATACAAAATTTATATTTCATATTTCTTATTTTAAGCCCTTAAATAATTACACATTTTGTAAAAGATTCATTTTTTATATTGTTAGGACTGTGATTAGTTGTTGAGCTCAGTGACAAAATATAAAAGTGCTATTAACTTACAGAAAATGTTCTATATAATTAACACGATTCGATTTTAACCTGTTGTAGATGGCAGTTGGCGATATACTGTTTGTTCCAATTTATCCAATACACCATGATCCAGAGTTCTTCCCCAACCCGAAAAAATTTGATCCGGAACGATTTTCTCAAGAAAATAGATCCAACATCCAGCCGGGAACATATTTCCCCTTTGGATTCGGACCCAGGAATTGTATAGGTAACAAAGCGCTCTATTAATCTGTCGACTGTGTTCTACCCCATGATATATGATATAAGTCACATATCAGAACGATTTACAAATATTTAAAAAAAAATATCCTAGAATAACATTCAATGTCATATTTATATTACGTATAGTAGACTGAAGTTTTTCATGATGAAATATCAATTTTCTTTCAATTTTCAGCCTCACGTTTTGCCTTGATGGAAACTAAGGCTATTGTTTTTCATTTGTTATCGAAATTCACCTGCATTCCGACCGCAAAAACTGCAAGACCTTTACAAATTATGACAAATACCTTCAACCTAACCTCCAAAGATGCGTTTTGGTTAGGACTCCAACCGAGGAAGCAGAAATTTGGACAAAATCACTGATATAACCGGAAAATGATTGTAATAAAATCTCGGGAGATTGGTAACTTTTTTCAATATGAATTTTCATATTGATATATCTTTGTGTATCTTAAAAATGTAATAATGTTGACAGGCTGAATTTGTTGAGTTAATCTAATTTACATTTGACCCTCATGCCTCGAAAAAATGTGTAATGTAGCATTGTGATGTACACTTGCATGGCTTGTAAAAAAAATGCTTTGTTTTATTGTCAATTTTTAAACAAGGTTAAGTTAAATTATTAAATCTGCCAAAAACTACGTTCAGTTAAACAAATAGAAAACTATTTAAATGTAAAGCTTTATTAATAAACAATAATTGAAGTTATATTTGAATGAAAGTATAATTAAATACCAAGATTTTAGAACTCACAGATCATAGATTTATAATAAAAAATACCTTCATAGCAACACATTTATATCTAATAAAAAATGGATCAATGGAACCAATTCTAGTAATGATAACAAATATTATTAAATAAAGCACATGTTAACAAAAATGCTTGTATGTTTTATTATTTTTTTTTCCATTGTTGACACTTAATGTGGATCATATGGCTATCTAATGAAGGTACTGTAAAAGAAATTGTATCTATAGTTATTCTGTTGCTCAATCTCCACTTTACAAAGAGATTTGAATAAAATGGATAGTGCTAGAAAAGGGCTTATGTAGGGGAGGGGGAAATTTTTAGACCACAAATATTTTAACCATTAACCGATTCCATGCTGAGCCTAGAAATGGATATGTCAAAATTGAAAGATTCAAACATTAATTCAGCAGTATTGGCATTAAATAAAGTCTTATGGAGATTATCAGAACTAACCAGGTAATATTATTACACAAATATAAATTTAGCTTTCACACAAAAGTTTTAGCATTGTTAAAACTCTTTTTTTTTTGAGTATCATCAATGGAATCAGCCGTCTCATCAGTTGAGACATTAGAAGTTGGAAGGATAAATTAATAGAATGTTTTTTCATCATTCCCAACCATATACCATATGGATTAAAAATAATTTTATTGTCATGTTTTAAGGTGAAAATGTACAAATAAAAATAAAATATTTCGATGTGAACACTTCAATATTATTAGGTAGTTTTAAATTACAATGAAAAAAAGTGATCATGTGATTTCAGAAACACATCTTAAATTGTCATAAAAGCTTATTTGAACTATTATAATTGAAACATTCCAATAACTTTCCATTCTCCCGTCTAATTTACTATACAAGTCAGGCAAACTATGTGATAATGGGTTGACAGCCGTAGCAATATCTGATCATTTGATTATAATAAAATGAGAGTGGTCCAACTATCACAAAAAAATATTTCATTCATAAATTCACGTATCCATTATACCAAGAATAAGGCAACCAAGAAAATTTATCACTGATTTATTCATTGTTTTCGATTCATATTATTGTGCATAGAGTAGACGCAGTTTTATCATTTACATAACTATAATCTCAATAATTATTTAATTGGTCTTACAAAATTTAATGTTATCAGTTTAATGAAAAAAATATTGTTAAGATAAACATGTTTTTGTTATTATATTTTAAGTGTGCCTCTTTTAAAATAGTAAGATAATTAATATATCTTAGAGCATATTAATAACATTATCTTTCCATATGTTAAACTGATAAATGCTAATAAGACACATTGATATCTATTGAAAACTATCTGACCATAGGCGTCAAATACACAAATGTAAAAAAACCCCAGAGGAGGGATACAGTATAACAGATTTGGTTATATTTCAGGGTAAATCTTATCTCCTCAATCAATTTACTTGCATGTATTATGACACTATCCATAGAGCATACTGACTTCACTCTTTAATTCTGATGTACCTATGCATAAATTATACTTACAGCACAAATCTACTTGAAAACTAAATTAAACATTGTAAAATATAAATGAATATTCAAATCCTGCGATCTAAAAATGTTTGATTTTATAAAAAAAAAAATGGTAGTTTTACCTACTAATAAACTCTTATTGTATTTCCAGCAAGGTCCAAGATCAAAAATGAGAGGTTGACGTCTTCTTTTTCCAAGTTACGCATCTAAATCTTACGTTGGCCCCCTCTTCCATGTCCCTGCCCCCCAAATTGCTATTAAAAATATTAAAGTTACAACATTTTCACTAAGCCTGGTGGGTCATTTAAGTAAACTCTCTCATAAAGAGCTGTTTATCATTTGAGTGTTTATGAAACATCACATGTAATACGACAGTAAAGATCTCTTGAGATTGTGTGAAGTTTTTTCACATATTGTTTATTTGAATAATAAGTAATTAAATATTTGTCTATTATTATTATTTTAAGAATTATGATGAAAAGATTAATAAAGATAAATGTAACTGAATTAATACAAAAAAATATATGCTTTTACCACATTTGTCAAGGGACCTTTAAAAACTGATACATGTAGGAGAATGATGAAAGTGGGAAAATCTAATTGTTTTCAATCTCTTGGGTAATTTCCTAAATTTTACAATGGCCAATAGAAACATTATATTTTTACTTTTATCAAAAGATAACTTATGATTTTTAAAATAATTTTGACAATTCTAAAAATATCAACTATAACTGGATTGGGAGGAGCGATTCTTTGCATAGATGTTTACAGCTCTTCTGACATAAACTCCAATTTCACTTTATCTCAAGCAGCCTTTTAACTTATGAATTTTTGAGATAGAACTGCCGAACAGGCTTCGACTTGTACGGCATACTCTCTACCACTTTTTAGCCTGTCTGCAAATGACCACATTCGCATTGGTCAATATGAGTCGCATGCAAGTGGTATCATTTGAATCATATGGCGTAGTACTAGACTCCGCATTTGCATATATGCTGTTCATAGTACCTTTATCTTGTTTCCATGACAATTTGGCTCTCCTCACTTGACAAACTACCAACTCCTGGTTTAGGTAGTGGTTTTTGTCGGTATATAAGATCTTAAAAGTCCACATTATATTTTAAATATATATATATATGTTTTTTTTTTTTTGAGCAAAATTATAATTGTAAATATCAATGAAATAATTAATACACATAGTTCAACGGTTTTGCTGTATTTAACTAAGTAATTTAATTATTATCTGTGAAATAATTCATTTTAAAAATTGTGGTAGTCGATTTACATTGTAATATTTGAGTGTCAAAGTGATTTTAAATCAATATTTAACAATGAATATAACATGACACATATAAACGAAAATATACAGCTCAAAGATTGCATTGGTTTGCAAATAGTAACAATGATCAGATCAACACAGTTATTCTGTAGTGGAAGATGTATAGGAGAATAAACTGTTGACCGGGGATTCCCAAACCCGTACCTGCGGGCACGATTCATAAGTGCCTGCCACTATTCGACCATGACTGGATTTTTTCGAAAATACAAATTAAGAATGAAAATTATTTTTATTTATTTGTCAGACTTTGAAATTTTTTAAAAAAATACCAAGGTTTATTATATTCATTTGTATTTTAACGATATTATATGTAAGAGTCTTTTTTTATTTATTACTCATGTCCAATTATAAATATCCTTAGAAAAAATTGGTGGTGCTCGCCACTCTACCAATATTTTAGAATGCACTCTAGAGTACAAAAAGATTGGGAATCCTTGCTGTCGACTATGAGTGTGCAATTTTTGACTGCCTTAGGCCACATTGATTTGAAGTGTGTGGGTTGCCCAACCTACATTCCCTTTCCTGTTTTCCAATTAATTATGCACCGAGCTTTATTGATATTTCACATCAAAAATTTTATACAGGTCTTTTATATAAGTAAATATTTAATTAACTGATTTGAAATTTCAACACAAAGAAAAGAAAAAAAAGGTTTGTCTCATGTTTATTATGCCCCATGACTAGCTGATTGACTGAAAATATTATGAATTTCGTTATGCATCAGGCTTTGCCAATGGTTCTCTGTGATGCAGCAATTAGAAATTGATTGAAAGTGCAAAATGCCATTAGTTGAACCATTGTTAATCAAGAATTTTCTGTAATGGTTTTGGATCACATATCAAATTTATCATAGATAGAATGAATATAAATTATAAAACTTCTTATGTTTACGAGTATTTCAGACGGATTCAGCGGTAGCTTTATAGAAATTCATTTGAGTTTTCAAAATTGAGCTTTTAAATCGGACGATTATTAAATTATCTATCAAAAAATATATATTTCTTTTTATAAAAAATTTACACAATCATATTTGTAATATGTAACTATCATAGCAATGAGTTAATTATTGTTTATTCCTTCATACAAAGCCAATCCTCTCTAAGCACACCGTGGCAGTGTTACTGTTGAAGATCCACCAGAAGATAAAGCCCCAGAACATCATTTGAACTATTCTATCAAGAATGAACATTCTGAAAGAAAAAGATAGTCGTATATATGATCGTAATGAATTTATAAAAATATTATCAAAGAAAATATCATCACCCTAAAAACAAAAGAGGATTTGTAATATTTTGGCAGTTTGGTTTTGTTTTGTAATTTTTTCACAGAGGGACTTTTTTTAAACAAAACTAATAAAATTGAAATTAAAAAAAGGTATATAACCTGTTAATTATTTGTATAATCAATTATTCATTCTCATATTGGTAAAATCTATTTTTTTTAACATAGATTCTAATAATGTACACGAATTCAAGTATTTTGTATAAATTTTTTGAATAATGAACATTAAGTGTGAAAGATTTTTTTAAAAATAGAGTATCTAAAAAAGGTTAGTCTATTTACTTTTGTTACAAGTAAAGGCAGTATTTTAAACGATTACATGAAGATGCAAATGAAATGAAAATCAATAACACCAAATATAAAATTTTGTTACCTCCGGAAGTGTGCCTTAGCACGAGGAATGGTGTCATCTGGCTCATTTAGCAGATATCTTCTGCTCCCAATCAGACAATTTTTGAAGAATGCGAACACATCCTCAAATTCGAAATCATAACTGAATTGTTTCTTGTCTTCTTCTTTGACATGTGTGCGCAGTTCCACGAGACGGTCATTGCGGAAGATCCATTGGTTTGTTATATAGTAATGTAAGGCAAGGTTGGCAATGTAGATACGACGCTGCAGCTTTACCAACCTAATAATAAGAAAGTTATATTATATTACAGTGTATTAGAAAACCAATAAGCTATATTATGCAAATTTGAAAGTTAACTTATATTTCAGAGATGGACATACATGAGGTCAACAAGAGTAACATTCTATATTTTCTCATATGAATAAAGAGCCCCACACTCTGACAAATATTCAATTCAAAGAACAAATGTAATCAGATTTCATTGCATCAAGCATAAATATACATTGATAACAAATTGAGAAAGAAAATACAAAATCATAAATTCAAAGTTTATCAAATGAAAAGTTTATTTATTAATGTTGAGTAAATTTTTATAATGTTTTACAGTCATTTGTAGCAAATCTGTTTGTTTGGTAACTGTGAACAATGTTAGTGAGAAGAGAAAATAATCTTTAGTTTTATCAAGAAATATTGGTAGTCATATGTAAGCCAACGATGAGCCTTATATGGTTCTCGGAACCTCATTTGACCATGTATATAATATAATATTAAATTAAATTTTTGTAAATTATGAATCAATCCACAATATTGTTTTGCATCTTAATAAAGTGAAATAATTTTAGTAAATATTTTGTTCTCTTTTTTTACAATTTATACAAAATATCAATAAATGGAAATAAAGTCTTACATAGTCTTGCGTCCACTGATTTTAAGTGCTAAGTCGACCAACAGAGCTGGAAGCAAATGGAATAAGATAACCTGCGAATAAAAATAGATTATTACTCTCAACACCATGGTGTGACTATTTTTCACATTTCGGAACCTGATGAAGTCTGAGTGGATGATTGCAATCAGAAACTTTATCAATCATTGTTTGACTGGTGCATTCATTTCACGATGCTTGTAAAATCTAGATTAAATCGGTTTTCCTACTGTGAAAGACACTCCCAACATTGAGAGATTCTAAATTTTATTTTATAATGTTGGTCTTGTGGAGGTCAACCAGGATATATATTAATTAACTTTTACATGAAACAATCAGATGAGTTCAGTTGAAGCATTAGCAGTCATCGGGCTTAGAAATGAATATAAAATAAATAATTGAGTTATTTAAATTTTGTTTTGATTTCATAATTGACAATTATATATTTGAGTTCTACTGCAAAAAATTAATTTTACCAAGCATTGGTCTACATCAGAAAATCTATTGCATAGAATAGAAATAAACCATGATATAATTTAGAAATTTCATTAATTCAGGGAATTCTTTAAAAGAATGTAAGCTGTTTAGATGTAAATTAGTTACCTATGAAAAATTATGTCAATTGATAATAGTAGAGCGTGAAGAAAAGATGTTTCTGTGGACTCGAGTTATAGAATTGACTGAAAATATAAAATTTTAAAACCAAAATCACACTTTACACAGCTCACATACGTACATATTTACAGCAATGGCAACCTCCTAGCACATGCAGGCAATGACAAAAACTAAGTTCCTATCTAGTTTTTTTATTTAGTATTTTTCATTATACCTTGATGAAATGCACTGCTCTATATTGTGTGACTGCACCACCTGGCATCCAGAGAATGTCATTCAAAGGGAGTTCTCTGACAGCTGTCAGACCCATATCAATGATTTCTTGAAGAGTGACATCTTTCAATGTACTCGAGCTGCAGTTGTAGATAGGGACTGTCTTTGCTTTACTGCTTCTACAAATAAAATTATTTTTGATTTGATTAAAAATATTTGACATCACACCCGATAATATGTCTTCTCAGTCAAATGAAATGAGAATTTTCAATGCAATACTGGATCAACACGAGAAGAAAACACAACACCAATATTTAAATTTACTGGTGAATTTACTATTTCTGTACCTTACATTTACTATTAATCAATACAGGAATATATGTTTTGGCCTGAACATGATTTGTAAAAAAATATTTATGTAAAATCCATAAGCAATCAAAATAGTAGAGTACATCATCAGCCTTTGTGATCTAATGGATATGGATTGGTATGAGATAGTTAAGAGAAAAAGTCATGGCAAAATGAACATTATTTGTTTTCCATTTAGATTTTCCACTTGAGATTTTGAGTATGAATGTTTGTGGTTTCTTTTTTCTTCTTGATTATATAATTTGATGTGAAATTTCAAAATAGCTGACATGTCAATCTGTATGTTGTAATGCCAAATATCTCTCTCTGAAAAAATGAAGCGTTATACTTATGAACTCCATGTTTCCATGCTGCAACAATCATTGCCTTAATGGCTATATCCACCGGCATGTAGTCTGCCTTAATATCAGGTCCTGAATATATACTTCTCATGATTCCTGAAACAAGATTATCAAATTTAATTTTACTGACTAACCTTAAAAATGTCACCATTATTTTCAATCAATAATTAAAAAAATAACTTTTACCTTTGCCACTGGCAATCAGTAATCCAACAGGTCCATTAAAATTTTCTATCCAGCCAGGCATTGGCTCTAATATTGACGACACAACTGTAAAAACATTTTTTTTCATTTAATACGTAAGAAAATAATATTTATCATCATCATTCAGGTTTATTAGTATTTGTGTTTAACTATTCCCATACATGTAACTAGTTACTAATTGGGCACAGGTAGTTAATGCTTGATATGCTTAGTCTGAGCAGTGTGATAAAAACATAAAACATCATAACAGTCACTCTAATACCTAGGCTCCCAACCTGTGTGTTGCGAAGGGTTTTTTGGTTTGTCGCCAACTTTTACGGTCAACTAAAAAAATATTTTTTTGTATTGTTTTGGATTGTATGGGGGGTCGCAGGAAACATGGATTTTATGAAAAGGGGGTCACCACCCGAAAAAGGTTGGGAACCTATGCTCTAATACATATGTGAGTGGACAGAATGAATCAGACATTAAAATATTAAGGAATAATCATATGATCAAAATATTAATTTATCTAACATTTATAATTACTGACAGTGTTAAAGTTTGACAAATCCTCTATTATCGGTAGTCAATATAAGTGCAATGAAAAAACTGCTTTTGAAAAAAAGCAATTTAAAAATGATAAACAGTTAAGTGCAAAATAACATTGCTCAGCCTAAGGATATTGTGCATTTACTGCCTGTGTATTATTAGTGTCTGACAACTTGTAAACATAGGACAGGTTATTACCAATAGATGGCCTGAAAATGACTGTTGAAATATCACCTCTCAAATCATCAACAACATGCTCGGCTAAGCTTTTACTGAATGTATATGTATTAGGAAGGCCATGTATGTATCTGGAAAAAAAGAATTGATGGATTATAAAAAGGTTTTGTCACTATCAATCTTGGTTTTTTCAAGATTATAAGTTACTTTATTTGTCTCAGTAGTCAATGTAATAGCCCTCCATTAAACGAACTAACTTTGGTGTAAGAATTTTAAGCAAGTGGTCATCCATTGTTTCTGCAATTTTTATTGTGTTTTTCCAGTCCGCATGAGGAGGATATAATATTTCAAGAACTGGGTTCTTATCTGTGTTGCAATATGTCGTTGAAACATGCAGTACCACCTGTGGAAAATAATATGTATCAATTGACAACAGCAGCATCTTGCTCCAATGGCAATAACAGATAATTTATTATGTGACCATTATGAATCTAAAACCCAGTAGCAAAGTAGCAAACCCACTTAAGTTGATATATGAGGAGTGATTGAACTGGCTTTGCAAGGGGCATATTCCACTAATTATTATACTTGGCTAAATTTTGTGCGAAGTTTTGAAAGACTAAAGAATAATGTGATTAATGTATGTAAGGAATGAATTAGCACAAAAAATATTCAATTATTGCATCATTTAATGATTCAAATGACTGATGAAGAATAAAACATCACTTATGATAATAATATTCAAGTGTGTCCTTTAACACAACTTCTATTGTAATTAACATCCACCAGCTCAAGACTACTCCACTAATATTGATCTACAAATGAAAATAAACCTGATGAAGACGTAAGCCGAAATAGCCATCAACTGTATATCTTATAAATTTTGTAGAACTGAGATACATTGCTATTTTTTCACCGTCCTATAATGAAAATATCATATTTTTTCTCCAATCGTCTTTTTAAATTAAAATTTTTGGTTTTCTTTTAATCTAGAAGAATCTGAAAGATGTCTGGTTATCACTAATAAGACAATTCAACTTGATTGAAAGTCAATGGGGTAAATTTATTTAGATTTAGAGGTGTAAAAAATGTTTTAAAACTTATGGTGACATTCTTCAACAATGTCTCCCCGAGTTAAGAAACGCAAATAAAAATAACCTCAAAAGCATATGCTATGAAATTGTGCTTGAGGACATAGATTTTTGAGATACTTGGAAATCCCATTTGTTAGAATGTTTATATTAGGAATCAAAATGCTCTGTATTGGGTGCAAAAACAATACAAAAAAAAAAGAAAACCAACCGATAAATTCAAAATTTCTTTTGCTAAATACATGACTTCTCGAGAGCCTCTAGTATTCATTATGACAGCATCTTTAAGAGGATCATCAAATCTGAAATATAGAAAATATTTATTCAACAAACTAAAAATTATAATTAACTTTATGGAAGGTGATGTAATTTTATTGCTAGACACTTTTTACCACTCATAAAATTTTAAATGTAGTAGCAGAAAATAACAACCAGTCAACATTTAATAACTTGAATTTTTTGTGATAATGAGGTTACGATAAAAAATATTTAATTTCTAATTTATTGATATCATAATTATTAAATTTATTAATTAACAAATACTTGATTTAATTTATCCTTACTAAATAATATTGGATAAATTATCATTATAGTTTGGCACATTCACACTCAACAATGGATCAGAGTGACATCTATAACTGATTTTTTTTTCCACAAACATTCAACTAATTTATTAATTCTATATGCATAAGATTAATCTTTTTAATAAGATGGTCAAAATATCAACTGTTTTCAAAATTTATCTTATATAGGGTTAAATCCAATTCAGGAAATTAAGTGTCACAGATTTAGAATTAAAATACATACCAACATTTTCCCATAGATGTCAACCTGAAACATTTCACTGCAATACTAGAAGACGACAAATTTTGTTTTGGCATACTCGCTAAACTTTTAAACGAAACAAGAGTAATCCCTTTAATATGTTTTCTTGGAATAAGCTTAGTTAGGTAACATAACAAAAAAAAATCGAAACAAGAGTTTGTGTGAAACAAGTAATATTTCACTTATTGAGCTTGTGCTCTAGGTTATGTATTTATGAAAAACGACTTAGAACGAACCTGACACTGGCTGCCGAGTGGAATATGATATTTACATTGTTTACTAGAAGCTTTCTATCTTCGGAAGATAGTCCTGAAATAAAATTGTGAGATAGTTGATAATTATTATATCCAGAATATTATATTCACAATTTTTTACCACGAAGAAGTTGCATTGACAAAATAAGCTTACCCAATCCTATCTGCGTAACATCCCCGCCCACAAATGTAACTTTATCTAAAAAGAATCCTGGATTTCTTGTTCTCAGCCTATCAAAGAGCTAAAAAAATATACATCATTTAAAACTTTAGTCAGTGTATATAAAATCAAGGACAGGAAATTGTCGATTGCGATGAAAATTCCAATTGAAAGTAGCTCTTAACTTCATAAATATAATTTTGTGTTAATATATATATATATATATATATATTCATCCATAGATTATGACGTAGCAAGTCCTCTTCCTCAAGCTCTCCTACACATCACCTGATACACAGCATTGGAACAGAACAAGCAGACTAAAGAAGAGATGTCCTCATCACAACAGAGAAAGAATGTTGAACATTCTAATTCTCATATAGAAGAGGAAAAGATTTTGTGGCTAAATTAAACAATGCAGAGAAAGTGGTTAACAGTTTATTGAGTTTCTCATTCAAATACTCACAGGTGATTTTTCAAGATCCACAATTCTAGTTTGGCCTTCTTTTCCCTTTTTTGGACGTAGGAGTAAATAAATTTTTTCCAATTCTGGACATGACCAAAGCAACTTTTCGATTAGTACTTTTCCCATAAAACCTAAAAAATATTATAATATTATTTTTTAGTGATTATTGTAATATATAAGACTGCTAATATGTATAAGGTGGAATGTTAATTGACCTCTATTAGAGCTGGCACTATACAAGTTCATGCTGTTACTCGACTCAATAAATATTCAATTGAAATTATAGTTTATATATTTATATTTTTTATTGAAAAACCCATTTTTGGCTATGATCATTTTAAATTTGAAACATTTCAATCCCATAAAGAATAAGAGGAAATATTAATGTTTTGAGTTCAGTGACTTTTGGCTATATATAACCATCAAAAAAATCATTTAGTATTCAAATGAATATATTAAAATTACACTTTGATTTCATATTTCCAAAACAATTGCTTATGCCAGCCATCAACAATTATTATTATTGAGTGTTAAAGTTCAACATAGTTTGAAAGCGCAAAGAGAAATTTGCCTGTCTACATAATTCTTTCAATTTGTATGAGTCCAAAATGAAAATTCTGCCATCCTTATGATAATATAGTCCTTCTATTGTTTTGTGGTGTTGTCGTCATGTATTTTTTGTTTTTATTAAGTGTAGAACCAGCCTGTGAACAGATATGTCATTGGTAGGAGCATAATGTTCAACAGTATTGCTTCCAAAAACTTGAAATAAATTAAAAATACTTTCCTTGATTTCTGTAAAAAAAATATTTACTATGAAACTGTTGGCGACCATAGCAAAATCTTCTGGTCGCACATAAGAACCACTGTTTCAGAGCGTGACTTCATATTTCCACATCCATAACACAATCTTTGACTTTTGCCTTAATTAGCCAATTTTTTATATTCTTACAATTTTTTCAAGGGAGTTGCCGTGAAAGAAAATTAATGATTTTTTTTTAAATTTTAGAATGGTGTAATCAGAATATTTTAAAACTGTACTACAACAATTCTCTAAAATCAACGATATCGCAAAAACATCATAAATTACAAAAAAAAAACCTATCATAACTAGTGATTCATAGTTTACTGTAACCTGTTCATTTGACCTGATATATGATATTTTATTATTAAACACTAATTTTATTAGCTTTGAATAGTTGAATAAATACATTAAACTAAAACTTTATAAATGTATAAAGTAATTTCATTCGTAATTATTTCATTTTATTACCGCAACCCATCGTAAGTTCAAGGGCATGGTACTTATAATAAAACATTGATTTGACGTAACAGAATCCGCCATCATTAATTTGGTGAGCAATCCTGAAACATCAACATTGTATCTTTCATTTGGTCAGGACCTGAAAAATACTTCTACAAAATTATCAATTTAATTTTTCTTAATTTTCCAGCATCGGTCGGTTAAAATTGTAACTAAATTAAATTTAGTTTAAATGTATTATGTAACATGAGAATTGGTTGTATTTTAAAATTTATCGTAAAATTCATTTTATTTGTTTACATAGCAAGAGTTAACCGTTTCCATGTCTGTAGTCTAACAACTAACAACGATTAAAAACGTTGATGATAATATTGATTTTAGATGTCCTTCGATATTCGACGCATTATTTTTCTTTACTATACGTATTTTACACAATATAAATATATTTATTAAGTCTCTCTTTGATGGTCGATATAAATGAATATTATATAGCACAACAAGAAAAGCACGCAATTTAAAATTTAGTGTTATTAACCACATTCGGTAAACATTTATTTAACAATAATGCTTTTACGTTTGTAAATATAATGTAGCTTTCGGCGCATATCAAATACTGTGGATTAAATGGGAATAAAACATATTTATTCAAGTATTAATTATCTTCATGGAATCTGAATTGAATTAACAAACGTACATTTATTTTGCTAACAAAGTGATTTGATGTAAAAATTTTATTTCAGGGACTTGGATTACTTTAAATTTCCAAATTACGACCTACGTGTACCACTAATCCGGCCTATAATTGTTTTCAAAAATGAGCGTAATTCAAAGCTACATTATGTCCGTATGATTAGCTAGATAGTTTCTTAAACCTGAGACTTGTGGAGAGGTCAGTGTGTCCCTTTAGCTAAAAAGTTCGCAGACCATTGTCCTATATAACTCTTATCAATATGCTTCTTCAGCGTGAGTGAATACTTTGGTTTTTTATACATACAAATTAAATCTTTCGTAAAAATTGAATCTATATTGTCATTTTTTTCATTTCAATGTTTTTGAGGCTACGCCCCTGTGTCCCTAAGCTCCCGATTTTAGACTCAGATATAAAGAAATATTAAGTATTACTGTAACAGACTAAAACCAGAAAGTCAAACCATTCTCACTTGAAAATGCAACGTCAGCAGTAAATAACGTTTTTAGCTTAAAAAAATGCAACAAATTTTAGCACTTCTAAAAAATAATTTGTTATACAAATATCAAATAAACGTAAGTAAGTTGAACGCTACAAAACGTGTCAAGATTTATTATGCAAAAACACTTTCATAAAAATAAGTCACGGTGCGATGTTTACATAAGACTTTTCTTTGAACTTGCGGTTGCAACTATTTTTTTGTCTGTTCATCACAAATATTGACACAGAAAGCACATGTTAAAATATTATTGGTGAAGAGTAAATATTATCCAGTTTCATATAATTTGTTCATATCTTTATATAATAGATCTCGTTTTACAACCCATTTTTAAAGATGAAGTTGCAAGACAGAGATTCCCAATTATGTTTGGTCAAGGAACCATTTTATGCGGCAACATATTTATATTTTACTGGGCATGTAGCTGAACAGTCAATACCGTTGCTGGATCACAATACGGATATATTTTTCTTAAAAAAATCTCACTTAATTGAACTCTAATCTTTTTTAATCTCTTCGAAAAAAAATACTTAAAAAGTTGTTGCAGAAAAAAAAGATTTAGAAAATCTCGATTACAAATACATTCTTCCACAGTTAGAGCGGACATGGCTTTAAAAAATACTTTTTAAATAATATTATATACTAGTTTAAAAACTCGAAGACAATGTACCTTCAACATTTTTCTTTCGACTTATGCGAGGCCAAAATGAGAATTCTGTCATCATTGATAATAACAAATTTTATATTCCAGATATTTCTTTATGAAGTTATGGATTTGGATTTTTGTTCTTCTTAAATACATAGTGGTTAGAGCATAAAACAAAGACAACAGTATTGTTTTGGGTGTCAACTTATTCCACGTGGAAGAGAGTAAATTCAGACCAAAATTATTGTTAAATATTATATATTAAAGTCGATTTTGCCTGAGCTAGCTCGGTTCCTTGTTAGCCTTGTTTCTTTTTCTTTTAATTTCCAATATTACCTTTTTTTAATATTTATATGCTGCAAAAGCGATAAACTTATAATTTGTAATTTTTGTAACGCATATATGTTCATATATCTACCAAAAAATTAACATACACGTAGTTTGAAAGTATGTATATTATCATAGTAAAATGAATTTAAATTGACTCGTTTACAACGAAATGTAACTTTAGTTTTGTCTTTATTGCACCAGTAAAGTGTATTATAAGTAATTGCATCATCAATAAAAAAAGTTAATCTCATTTTTAGGGGCTTTTGAGATCAAAATTTCAGATTAAGCTAGAATGACACAGCTCATTTTACCCGGGAAAACTTTTATCCGGAAAATGTAAGTCTATGAAAATGTAAGGGATAATAAAAATCACCTGTTCCTCCGGTAATGAAAATTGATTTTCCACTGAAGAATTGTGGAATAGTTGGTAATAGTGCTTCATCGTCGATCAGGCCCATCTCGAATGCTGTTTGTCTCTGTACGATTTCCTGGAATGAAAGAGAATTTATAAAAACCATATGACAGTCATATATTTAAAGTCGTTTATTATTATGTTTTTTCATTCACTAAAATAATTTTAAAAATACGTTTTAAAAAAGGTGATCCCAACAACAAAGAATTTCATAATCATAACTATTATCCCGAAGTAATATTTGAAAAACACCGTTATGAAAATAACGGATAGTGTTTCTAATCTCTAAGCACAAATGAAATGGAATTTTTCCAATCATCAGTGAAAATATGCAAATAAATCAAAAGTTACCAAGACAGATATAAAACACGTTTCACTTTCTCCTAAAATTCACTAAGTAATACGCAAATAAAGTTTTCAGCATCAAAAAGGATATTTTTTTTTACAAAAAGGTTGATTGCAAATCGATTTGACGATTATAATCTGAATTTTGATACTACAAAGTAATATTATATATTTTGACATAATATTTCATGAATTCGTCAAAATTTATCAATCTTAATGATTTCGAGACACCGTTTATAGATGTTGCAATAAATAAACTATTTTTTGTTAGAAAAGATTGAAGTAACTAGAGAAATATGAACTTTGAACGATTCCACATGTTTTTGTCACTAATGACACGGATTTTGCCTTTCAGTATCTACACTCATTTTATCACACGGATGTAACAGATCTGATATACAATAAACAGTTTGAATCTGTTACATACTAGAGGAATTAATTACAAAGGAAAAACATAGACCCTAAAGCTAGGATGCGCGTATACATCTAAAATTTCTTTACGAAGTGGTAATATAAAAAGATAGTAATTGATAATAAAGAAAAAACGGATTTTGACGTTTTTAACTTTTTATAAACAACGTTTTATGCAAGGTACTTCGTTCTTCCAATCTACAGACAAGTTTTTACGATGCATTTATTGGTGATAACTTTTGTAATCCACTGATTCTATTAAGCTGAAATAAACAATCAGTGTAGTAACAATGTAATGAATCTTATCTTCATATTAAAGAACTAAAGTACATATTATACACCGAGTCTTAGAACATTTATAAAATAACGAAAATACTAATATTAAAATTATTATGTTAGTAACACAACATGTGGGATGATAAATGTATTGAAAAAACATTTTTTTGTATAAAACCGCTAAAAACCAATGAAATTTTCATGACTTAGTTTAATTCTTAGTTAATAGCACCGATAAATCACTTTATTATAAGTTTTAAAATAACAATAAGTAATGTAAGAACTTTTTGCGAAAATCAGTCATAAATATAGTCGTCGCTAATTAAAGTTAAAATGTATATATAAAAATGAACATCCTAATCAATTCTGAGTTTCCCAACTGTATTTTTTTAAATATAATTAATAACACGATACTACCGTATAAATAAATTAACACCGGGACACGTGGAATCCGCGTAATAGGTCTTTTTTTAGAGGCGGGGAACACGCATCCACGTTTTTTGATAGACAATACATAGTCGACATTATAACTATTTGATTTTTTTGCACTTGTTCGAAAGCTATTCAAAAATGATATATTTGTGTATTAATGATTCCAAATATTTACAATTAATTATGAAATAAAACCATTTAAGTTATTTAACATTGTATGACTTATCCCAAATAGTGAATGATTACAAAACACATACTAGCGGCATTGAAAACAGTTGAGAAATGAAGTTTCAATGTCAGCCGATGCGTAAATCTGTTGGTTTTATAACAATATTGACATAAGTTATTTTTTTTAACAAAAACCGAAAATATTATAAAGCTCGAAGTAAGGATAAAAATATATCTCTTCATATATTTTTCTAACAATACTATAATTTTTTATTGTGAAGGAAATAATAAAGAATTCTGTGTTTTTTTTTTTTTAATAAAAAGTTTTTATTAGTAGAGTAAAAGTTGTGATGGTTTAAATAAGACCTGTAATTTTATCAATTTTGCGAGAATCGACCCCGTACCTGTCGGTACTTTGAGCGTATTTATTCCGCCGCGAATATGTTAACAACTAAGATTAACTCCTGTCCAAATCATGCAACTATTTATTATGCTGCAGTAAATTAAACATATAACAGCCGGAAATTCATTGCGTAGCAAAAGGTGCTTTCACGAAGGTATATTTAATCACATTAAACAATATAATCGACAGTCTAAGTTTTTTTTGTGAAATTTTATACAACAAACCATAAAAATAAGTCAGTTTCAATCATATGATTCTGAAATCTATCTAATGAAAATTTGGTTAGTCAAGTACTCATTTTAATTCTCAGCTTAAAAATAAACCGCACTTCATCGTTATGAATTATTTTAACACAGGACATCATAAATATAAAACTTTGACAATCGACCTCTTTTTAGTGTTGCTTTGAACTAAATTTACGATCTATGTTGCTGACATCTGCAATCTTTTACGATATTCATTTTGCATTAATTAAATAAAGATTAAATACAAATACTTTACCAGTTAATTATCACAAATAAAAAAAACCTTTGTATACACCAGAGCTCTTTTACAAGAATATGTGTACTATATAGAACCCAAAAGGTATTCAATAGCAAATATGTGTGTAAACTCTTATCTAAAAGAAATTTTGCTGTCTTAATTGATTTAATATTTACTTGTTCGAACTAGATTGTGATAAGATGTTTAAAAAATCAAAATTTATTTTTACGGTTTTTTGAAACCAAAAACGTTACCTATTAATTCGTACGATATTTTTTAAAGAACTAAATATCTATTCCAGAACTGTTTAGCACACTATAAGTATTTTATTTTAATGTTTATATTAATATTATTTGAAGATTTTACTTTCACAACTATTTTAAAATATTGATAAGTGAAATGTTAGATAAATTGTCTTATTCCACCCGTGTGAAAAAGTATGAAATTGAGTTGACATTGAAGTATGAAATTGTAAAAGACTTGTTTATCTTTATTTATTATTATTTAAAGAAAATGTTTATCCTTAAATTAATGTTAGTACTCACCCTTTTTTGATTCACAAAATAACGATATTTTAACACAATGGTTAGTGACACTACTTAATATTCCTAAAATTCATTCCATGAAAATTGATATGCAAGAATATATTAAACAGTTTTTTAACAAAACCACCGAGCACTGTTTTTCTTTTCGATGTTTGTAATAAATGTAATATTCCACTGTAAATGTAATTTTATTTAAAACATATGTACTTTTTGCTGTTATTTTCTACGAATCGACGTCTTCCTCGCGCAGGCAATATATGACTACTGGACATTTTTTAATTCATTATACTTGACACTGCATTTTACTGATTCAATAATTCAATTCTGAATTGTGATAGTTGTCATATTTCAGTGATGGAGAACGGGGATTCTCGCACACAGATTATTTTAAATGTCAAAATTTGTAAAAGATCAAAACATGTTATCTAAAAGTGTCAAAATTACACCTCAGAGAGAGTCGAAGTCATAAGTCAATAATTTTTTCTCGCACACGCAATCATGTCAAATGTAAAAATAGCTTCATATTGGTTGAATTGGCATTTACTTGGTAGAACTCCATTAAAACACGGCGAAAAAATAGCAATGTATTTTAGTTCTACAATTTTTTTTATAAGATATATTATCGTTGATAGCTATTTCGGCTTACGTCATCGTCAGAACTAATATAGTTCTGACGATGACGATAGTAAACAGTTAGCATAGATTATATAAATGTGAGATTACACAGAGAAGAATATAGAACCTAAAGCTAGGAGCCAAATATACAATTTCTATAATTTTATAATATGTCAATGAAACAGCTTATTAAAGTTATTTAAGATATATACATATTTGGCTCCTAATCGTACGGAGTCAAAGTACTTTGGTATGTTCTGCGAGAAGGCAAATCAATTGGCAAGTGACAGAGAAGCATGGATACCTTGGACGATGGTCATATGCTCTACGTAGGAGCGAATATAGTCAAAGGAATGGAAGAGAAAAGAGTGCTATGTTTGCAGCGTGAATGAATATTATATTTCCACACTTACGAGAAAATATATTAGTGGGACATGCATGATAAACCAAAAAGCAAAATTTAAATATTACATTTAGATTCGGAGTCATATTTTTGGTCAATTGCTTCCAATTTATTAGCGGCTTTTAGTCCTGATAAAAAGAAAATTGTTTTATTCATTTTTGATGATCCGAATATGTTTTATTTATATTATTAGGTTGGTATTAAAATGATAATTTTTTGTGGGTGCTCAATCGCTGTAGAGCCGTCGTGGAAATATCTTATGGTGATCAAGAAATCAAATAATTGAATAAAATTTTCCTACTTAAGTTTTCATACTTTATATCATATAATATATATATATGAAGTGTTCAATCTTTCCTATACAAACAGTCGCGATTCAAACTGTGTGTTTCATATTATTATTACAGAAATTTTTGATTTTTATTTTAAGAAGATATTTGATTAAGTATAATATATTGATAAATAATGTATCAGGACTTGAATTCGATTGGAAAGGAACGTAAAAGCGCGTCGTTTCGTGAAATTTACATAGAATAGCGCATAATTCTGACAAAAATCAATAACTTCATTTCCGTATATGATATGACAATTTTTCTCTGTTGATTTTTAATTGTAGACTTATAGTTTTATCAATCATATATTTGAAGAGTTTTTCAGGCAATTTCAAAGTCTTTTCACGGGAAAAAAAATCATTAACATGATACTTATTGAATACTGTATCTTCACAATATAATTTAATATCGTATTTGAAAAAATATAAGACATTAAAGAAATTAAAAACAGTGATTTTATGGTAAGTATCACAATTTTTAGTCGCTCTCTAATGACATTCAGTTACGATTATATTATATTTACTGAAAATCTTCTGTAATAATATATATTAACTGCTGTAAACCAAATTGATCGTACTGCAACACACATAAAATTGTCATATTTAATTTTTGTGGTCAAGATTGATTCTACGATCAGATTTTGAACTACTCTTTTCTAACATTTCCAAAAACTATAGACAACCATATATCATTCAATTTGTTTAAAATTTCAATTTTAAAAACTATTTACAGCCCCTAAATTGGCTTATTCATGGATTATAATCACACAAATCTAACAAAACTGACAATCAGTGAGATAGGATGTCAAAAGACGAAACTCGAGCCGTGAATGACAAAACTTGTGAAATTGTTTAGTTTTCATTATTTGAATTTGATATTAAAATTTGAATTCCATCAGGCACTCTCATTCAATATTGTAAATCATTTATTGATGTTTTATTATTGTATGGTTTACTAATTTCAGCATAAATTTGCATTTATCGAAAAGTACTTATATTGTAGATCTTTGAAGATATGGATGTACTTGTTTAAATAGCCGAGTGTTTGATATTTTTTTTAGTATAAAGCGTTGCGTAATATATTTTAATGTACCGTATAAAATATGTATAAAAAATTATTATAGATACGAATATAATTGTAACGTGGACACTGTGACCGAAGAACACGACTTTTGATTTAAACGTTTCTGTAATTACTTTATGCCTACCTATAACAAGTTTTTCCTTGAATAAGAAAAGTTATTATGTGAAAAATAACAATAAATATGACGCATGACTTACGTACTCGCATTTAAAAAAAGATTTAATAACAAAATTACAGGTGTCTCATGTAAAGAATGACAATAATACTTATTAATTTACTCCTATGCAGACTTTGCATAACAAGTGTTCGTGTTTTTTAATACTCGAAGCCTACAAAATAATTTATGTCTAACTCGAAAACAATCCCATAATATTCATTCAATACAATGTAAAATAATCAATTAATCTTTTAGAAAATTAAGGATGTTGTTTTAAATACGCTTTGACTGCGTTTTACCCATTTATTGTTTGTATTAAAAAGAATTTAAAAATATTATAAAATAGCTCTGAAGAACCAATTTTCCTTTTTTATATACAATATAACATTAACGACAAGGAAAATAGTAACGCAACTGAATCTTTAGCTATTCTTATTTGAACTTTCATAATTTTGGCATTTAAAAGTTTTAATTTTTCCAAATTCTTTATACCGTGATAAAGAGTTTGAAAAAGTAAAATATATATATTCATCGATGTGACCACTTTGTATATTTATTTAGATACAACTAAAAATATTCCTAAAATTTCTCTTTTAAACTAAATTGTTTGAGATTGAATTGTTGAAATTTTGTACGATTTCTCATGTATTGTATTGTCACTAACGACCCGCGGTTCGCCTTTTGCCATCTTCATGCATTCTATCACACGGATGCGACAGAGCTTACGAGTCGATATCATAAATATTTTTGTTCTAACCTTTTCGGCTGAAAACTGGAAGAACTGCTCTTTTAGAAAAACATTCTACTATCACAGTGTTTTGCGAGCTACGGCAAAGCCATAACTTATAACATTAAGCTCGTAATAACTTACAGAATCCGATAAACTTAATAGTTAGAAGAAAATAAATATATTATATATATAACTATAGCAAATATATCGCTTATAACGATTAGTGGTTGACAGACTATTAAAAATAAGTGTATAATTCTTATTTAAAAACACAATATGATGTAAAACACAAACGTTGCTCAAAATATTGCTAATGTCATTTTTGCTTTTAGACGCCTCAAATGACATAACGTACACACATGTTCTCTTAATGAAACGAAAGTATTCTTTGTTCTAAAACAGAACGAATATTATTTTAACACTGTATATGCTTGTGTTCGGTTACATTGTTTTTAATGTTAGGGTCACATCGCTTGAACTTTCAACAGTGCGTTTACAATATTCAATTTTCGTTTTCCACGACTGTAAATGATATCTATTACCATTCATTATGCAACATGACGCATTTATCAGCATTTAAATAAGTAAAATACTCCTTTCAAATGATTGATTTTAAGGCACAAGGCCTTTTGTCAAGTTACAAGGATCAACGCTCATGAGTGCCTGCTACAAGAAAAATATTTTGAAAAAATCAGAAAATCATCTAATTAAATTTCAAATATTTTTTGAAAACAAATATTATAATATTCGCAGGGCTTTGGAGTCATTGTCAGAGTCGTGAAAAATGAACGAATTTTATTTTTTCGATTTGACGACTTTGAAGAATATCTCAATGAAAAATTTGCCGGATTTGTTAGTTGGTCTTTAATTTAATGCACATAAATAGAAAATGTAGGAAAAAACCTGACATTTTTTTTTCAGTTGACAGCCCTGAATATTCGAATTTCCAGAATGTTCACCGGAAAGGTTTACGTCATTATTTTTGTAAAAATAATTCCATTGCAGCATCGTCCTGTTGGAGCGACAAGTCAATCAAGCTCAAAGCACCCAAAACTGGTGTCAAAAAGTTATCAATCGTCTCACCATAACATTCTCCATTAACGTTTACCGCAACACCGCGTCCATCCTCAGAAAAGTAAATTTCAATGATACGTCCAGAACATACTGCACACGATACTGTCACATTCAATGGATGCAAAGGTAAACTATGAATAATTTAAAGATTTTCTTATTTTTCTTAACTGTTTTCTTTTTCAACGTCTACATTTAAATTTGGATGCGCCTTTTTACTCTATATGATATTTTCATGAAAATCAAAGTGAAAAATCCGAGAGATATAACATCTTATTGATAAATTTATACATCTTATTGACAAATATTGTAAATGGCTCTTGTGACTGAATTTCAAATGGAAAAAATGTAAATATTTATCTATAGTTTTCAACATTTTTTTGTATTAAATCCGTGAACACGGTGTCAAATTTAGATTGGTAGATTGTTTTGAACACTTTTTTATACAACAATAATGTTTTCAGTTGATTATCTCGTATGTAATGGCGAATGATTGTAATTATCTTTATTAAATCTGAAATATAACTTATTCAATTCCAAATAATTCTTAAAAACAAATATTCGATTGGTTATTTTTTAAACTTTATCAAATATAATGTATACATTTTTTTCTGGTTAGACTTATTATGTGTCTCGTGTTTTGTTACGCAATTTAAATACATAATCAAAATATATTAAAATAAGGAATAATACGATGTCGAATGCCATTTTTTGTTACTTTAGTCTTCTAGTGATTTAAAATACATTAACATTATGACCAAATAACATTCGTAAAATTTATCAAATATATATCAGAAAATGGTGACTGTATTCTAGGGTTCGTGTCGAGTTCTAGCCATCGGAAATAGTAACGAATACGGGATGTATGATAGGACAGAGCTAGTAAAAGTGTAGCTGCATTAATTATTTCCTTTTTATTCCATTTTAAAGATGTGACATCTATATATTTAAATACAAATCTTAAAAAATGGTTTTCGTATGTTAATATTACCTCTATGTTCTTCCTTAAATTAAAGTCAATTTGTAAATCGGGCGTTTCATTAAAATGATTATAAAAACAAATACATTAGTGTTGATGTAATTTTAATCACGCCATTTTGTAGAAAAATCAACTCTTGAGAAGTAAACGTTATGTTTTCGTGTCTCAACAATTATATCGAAAACCGGTTTACGATTCCCACGAATATGTCGCGAATGTACTATTTTCCATGTCCATATAATATCAATCCATGGATAGTTGAAAAATTAAGGCTGTCAAGTAACTAATTTTCAGGTAATATTAAAACTAATTCTGACGATACCTGTCAATAATATTTGCTACAATTAGCGTCGAACTAAAATATAGTTATTTTAAAATCCCACCTCAATGAAAACAGCTCAAAATCTTTTTTTTAACACATATTTTACTAGTGGTTTTAATGAATATTTTGTATAGGTGATAACACTGTCTTATATTGGCATGATTATTAGTAGGGCGTTATACTTTTAGGAGGCTCCGTGTGCACTTTCGGGTAGTAAAAGGTATCATAAAATTTATACAAGATTTTCATATCATGCATCGTAAATTTTCTATTTTTTTATTCATTACAGCAGTGAAGTGAGCTTTTGTTTTACTTCCTACTTGATTCGATCTGCGACTGGACAGTTTTATTCAACAATTTTCAAACCGATCTATAAGAATCGATGCAAAAACATATTACTTGTGATACTTCCAGTTGATTATATATATTACATATCGAAATATCCGCCATATTGAAATAATATTTTTGCTGCCCTTGATATCGTATTATTTTAAAACACGATTTTTCGTAGGTATTTTTTGAGAAGCTTTGTAAATATAGAGTTATTGAGACGAGCGCCGGATTGAACATCGTTTATTGTTATATTTAAAATGGCCTCCAGCAATTTTCGGATTGAAGATTGAAGATCATTGAAGATCGTCCATTTATCTTAAGTTGACACATGTAGATTATCAAGCCACGTTTTGACACAATATATAAATTGTACACGAAAATTTTACACCGTCAAAAATTCCATACTTTTGAGTATCATTTACACACTGCAATCAGCCGTCTCAACATCTAACAATTGAGACGTTCCAGTCAGAGGGCTAATAAATTCGAGAATACGAATATTATTATTGGTTTGCATTATTCAAACTATATAGTTTGTAAAAAAATGCATATCATTTATATGTTGTAACACAACTCGGCGTCTACAAATATGTTTTGTTCTTGGCAATGAAAAAGCCGAAAAAGAAAATATACCGACTTAATTATTTAACGGATACTGGAATGTTAATATATGAAATATGAGCTCGGTTCAAAAGCGTGACACGAAGTTGAAAGCCACTGCAATACGGCACATTCTCCACTACATGTACCGAGTGAGCAACCTTGTAAAACGTTTTTCTTAAACTGAATATAAATACTCAATTATATGCATTTCCAGCAAAACCCTAACATAACCAATCTAATTATATATCTACTTGTTATTTAGTTTCGTGTAAAGTACATGTATGATATCCGTATGAACATAATGATATTATATTAGTAATGAATTGGAAAACATTTGTTTCATTTACGAAGACTCTAGTTGTTGAATTAGAGTAGTAATAAAAAATCAACATCACAGACACTCTCCAGTTACTCTTTATATAAAAGAAATGAATTTTTAGTGTCCCTATATGTAAATTGAAAAAAAAATACTTGCTATCCAAAGGAAGTTTTGTGATGATGTTATACTTAATTCTTTACAAAATAAAAATTATATATTATATAATATGTGGGTCATGTAACTCATACTTTTTGTGCTCTTTTTAACGTGATTCGCGATTTTTTAGAACTATTACTGCTACTGATGCTATAATTGTAATATTCGATTATTTTAATATGTAATTAAAAAAATATATGTCTATCTTTAACTACATCAAGTTATAAGCCAGCTCTCAATTGAATATGTCTTGTTAGAATTTATTTGTAATAAATAGACTAACTAAAAAGTTTCAGATTTTATAACAGTGACATCTATATTTAAATCAAACTTTCAAGTTAGGTGCCTATAAGAAGTGAAGTCACAAAATGTAACTTCAGCATTCCTAAAATATTTGAATTAATTAATCATTACTTTCATAAAAATTAAAAAAAAAATGATTAATTGTCGAATTAAAAATATCAAACTTGGTATATAATTGTCAACTTGTATATTTCGGTATATTTGCTTTCTAATGCTTGTATTCAGGGAAAAAATATTTTTAGCTATTGTAAAGAGTTACAAGATATACCAAAATTCAATCATATGATTTGATTTAAAAATTGGAACACAGATGTTTTGTTCACTACAAATATTACATAAATTACAGCTGCTATTGGTGCTGACAGATGTCACTGTACTATTTCTAAGATTTGTTTATTATCATTTTTAAAATTCAATTTTTTCAGCATTTAATCTAAATTTAAAACATAAGAAATTACTGTAGCTTAGAGCTGGAAGAGCATTATATTTTAACAAGTAAATCACAATTTTACATGTAATATTTTTAAATGAATACTTTAATGAGCAGGACCAGTTTTCTATATTGTGAAAATTATTGCCTTAAAATTAATGTAATAGAAGCCAAATTATTTAGCGATTGCCATTGCGATTCACTGTCATGTATTTTGCTTAAAAAAGCAAATAATGGCAATGAGACTGTCATGGAAACTCATTAATTTAATTAATTATGGTTAAAAGTAGCTCCCTACTTCAAAAAAGTTGGATACCCTTGATATATATATTTTCAACTAAGTTTTTTTTTTTTTTGAGTTAATCCATATAATTATTTAATATAAACTGTTAATAATGTACATTTTTAATTAATATTCAAATCATTTCTTCATATAGGACCGACAGCAGACAGATCAAATTGCATTAAAATAACAATGAATGTTATTGTGGATCCAACAATCTGAAACATAATAAATTTTATAAATCATTAAATATAGCTTAGTAGAATTCAATATCAAAGCTCATGACTCACGACACACTAAGGTTGGATTTAAAAGAGCAGAAAACTATTGAATTTTTCTTTGTAACAATTGTTTCTCCTACAAAAAAATCTACTTTAGGGGTAAAAAGCGGGAAATGAATTTTGGATGCCAATATATTCAATTTAATAAGAAAATTTCAAAACACGTCACATTTTAATATATCTTTTATTATATTTAAAACATTGATGCCTGGAAATCATCAACCATGCAAAAAGAAAATCTGTTTTTCTTAATGATGTAAATGTAAATGATGTACTAACAAAACAGTAACCAAATATTTCTAACACCATATGTTAACATGTTACAGAGCCACAAAAAATCTTCATGCTATTGCTCTGATAATTATATTTATATGAATACTATAATTGTAATAAATTACCTTACACAATAGATTCTGGTTTAAAAGAAAGAATCTGGCCACAGTTATTGGCTTTGGAAGATCCAAAATTTGCATGGTGAAAAGTTTGGCCTGAAAATAAAATAACATTATTGAAACAGTATTATAATCCGAGTCTGTGGTGCAGTGGTCAATGTTGTAGACTTCAATTATTAATCAGATCAGTAGAAAAAGTTTTACAAAGTGCTTTATTAATTTCTGTTTGAAAGTTTAAAAATAATTGTGATGTTCCCACCTATCTATTTGATCCCAAAATAAGGCATGGTGACAGCTAGTCCTGTCTTTTCCTTCTACATCTAATGTTTTTTAAAAAAGTTTTTATCAAAAAGACGATCAACAAATTCTATTTTATATAATAAATAAATATCATAAATGGTGACAAATAGATTTTTTGTTTATGATGTTTAGACCATTGCACATTTGTAATAGAAAAAAATGCAAAATTTATTTAATTCAACAAAAATTATTTCTGATTCTATCTAAGTATATATTGCAATGAAAAATTTAGCAATGATAATAATACTAAATATAAATTGTAGTTTGTTTACCGAATTGACTATATCTTCTTCATCAGCTTTTGCCATTATCCTGAATAGCACTAAGGCTGTACGCTTTGCCTGAAAAAATAGGCAATGCTGAAGACCATAAATAACTATTTCTCTCTTTTCAGGCCATCCATTCCAATCTCCATTTAGAAGTTATGGCTTTGTAATAAGATTATGAAACTGTTTATTATTGATACATCTCGACATCTGTCAAGGTCAGCTTTATATTCATAGTTAATGAATATACACAAATATTTTCAACTTTTATCCACCTGGGTGTTTTCAGGTCTGTTATTTGTCCTTGTTTTCAATTACTGATATTTATTCTTTATTGCAATAATGATTGATAGTTTTTTATTGACTCTGTCTGTTTAATTCAGTTTTCATTAATAGTTAAAAATATTCCAGGAATGTTCACTCTAAAACAAAATGTATTAAGTGATCGACCACATGTGTCATGTGTTATACCGTACACATCTAAAAAAACATTGACTCTGAGGTAAACTCTTGGCATATACTACATTACCAAAATTTCAGATTGAGCTGAAAAAATTATGTTATTGTCTCATATAAATTTTTGATTGAATTGGTCTGGTCACCCTACTTAATGTAGATCTGACATTTGTCAATTTACGATAAATATAAAATAATAAATACAAGGGAAAAAATACATCAATAGAATAATACCTCTTTGAAACATCCATCACATATTGCAGTGAGTCCAACAAGAACAAGTGACACCGATGTAGAGTGAATCATTCTCAAAACTTTAAAATCTTCTGCAGATCGATGAAGAAAACTAGTTAACCAAAAGTATCTAAATGGATTGAAATTAAGTTAATTAGATGGCTTCTCTTCACGCATATTAGGTGCAATAGAATACTGGACAGTAAGTTTTATAAAAAAATCTTATTCAACCAAAACATTGAGAGTCACTGAATTATTTTTCAGTTTGCATATTTAGCAGAATAAATTCCAAATTAATTAAAAGATGTCTTTAATAAAACTCTCAGCCTTATAACATCTCAATTGTTGAGACTGCTAACATCAGATTGCAGTGTGTTAGTATGTGATACTCAAAAAAGTAACTGAATGAACAGTGCTCAAACTTTTTGTTGAAATGTAGCCTGATCTGTCCTGATAATCTTCATAAGTTCGCCTTATACCAACGATACTGAAATGATATCTGAAAAATTGAATATTGGAAATTGAATAAATTTTTTACTCGCAATTGAATGAAAACTGCACTAAAACAGACTCCCATGATGAAGAGTAGAGGCCACGAATAGATCGAATGCAGTTTTTCCATCAGCATGCATAGATCGTAGTGAACTCTTTTTGTCTGCATAATTATTTTTCCTTGCATCTTACTGTAATTAAAATATGTATTTATCAATCAAATAGGCAGATGTATTCTTATTAACCTATTTGCTACTTATTCCATAGATATATGCAATCCAGAGATAGATTTTTCACACGCACACTTGGTATATTATATAAAGGTATTTTTTTTATATTTCAAAGATAAATTTCTTCATACACATTTATGTACACTTTATATATATAAATCTGGCATTAATGATAACAACCAAGGCACCCATCATGACAACCCGAGGGGAAGACTTTATATTATATTTAGATTATATCGAAGATCTTAAATTAAAATTGATTAAATGTTTAATTACAGGCATATTTGATTACAAGGTTAAGCTTTCACAATTTGATCATAGATGCCAATATATATGAATCAAATTATATGGGCGTTTTAATTAATATTCAAATGATATTGTATTCCATTATAATGCTAAAGTTCTGTCTTTCTAATTTTTGAAATTTTGAACATATGAGGATAAATTGTAATTGTTGGATGAGCCGCAAAAGAGTTAATCTATTGGAATTTTTTTCAAAGTCGATAAAAACTGACAAACTGGTTTTGTTGAAATACTTACCGTAAATCTATCTTTGGATCCAAAATGTACTCCGAGCAATACTTCAACATCAAAACATCTAAAACTGAGAACAATATTTGATCATTGACGATGGAAAACCTTTGTTTTATCAATGCTACATAAATAATAATAATATATGCTGCGGCTGACGAAACAGCATTCGGTATAACATATAAGAGTGTAAACATAAGCCTATAAATTGTTATGTCAGGCGTCCAATACACCCAGTAATCCAATACTGTAGCGGTTAATATGAAGAAGTGTAACACCAACACTAAACCCAGTATATATCTTTTAGTTTGTGTGTACTGTATATTTGCTACAAGCTCTTTCAGCGTGTTGTCAATTGTTTCTAATTGGGTCAATATAGTTTTATATTTGGACTGAACCAAAATTTCATTCATATAGACAATCATTAGTGCCAAAAAAATGGCATAGATTCTTATATTAATCACCATCTGGAATAAAAACATACTATGTTTAGTCAAGAAATTATTTTACATATTTGTAGTTTCTACTGGGTTTCTCTGCTGTTTATGCTCATCATTTATATTAGAACAACTTCTTATAAACAAATCTTCATTTTCTTATCTTTGTAATAAATGTGAATTATTAATTTCAATGCAAATATATGTCTTCAACAATGTCAAAGGAGTCTAGGGAAAAAAAAAATTATGTGAGTTAGGTTCACTGTATTATTTCAATATCATCATAGATGCTATTGTCAATGAATTTGAGCCAATAGATTTAGTAGACATACAGTAGAGCAATCAATATAGATAAGCCACTTTATGTCATTTGACTAGCCAATAGTTTTATTTTGTATGTGGCTTAATAGTGTTTACCAATACATAAAAATATAGCATCACAAAAATTGTCAAAAAATGTTAAATTAAATGTTAAGTTGGCATTATTTTGTTGCCATATAATGTTAAAAATATCTTCATTGATTGTATGTTGTGTACACCCATATACTATAATCTGTCAATGGATAATTATACTAAAGTTGAAAATAATACAGCTGTCCTAAAAATGGCAGGCAGAATGACATGTGAAAGTTTTTTGTTGCTTCTGTTCACTGCTTGGTTGGACTTCTTGTAGCAGATAGACAGACAGATTGATAAGTGTATTTTCTGCTCTATAGAATACATATATCAAATATAAATGTTTTGTCAGACATTGCCACATTATTTGTGGAAAGAGCACTTGTGAATATATTTTATTTCATTATAATATTTCCATAGTTACAATGCCCATGTGTTTTGAGTTCCTTATTATCCTTAATCTTTTCTTAATAGATATTTTGAGAAACAATATGTTCTCAATGTAGAATCTTTCTGTCTTCCATACCTTCCATATCAAAAGCAGAAATAGTTATTAACAAAATCAAAAATTTCAGTCTAGTTATCAATTTGAAACTTCCAATTGGTAAACCTTCATTACACAAAAGACAACCATTGAATAGAGAAAAAATATAATACAAACTGCAATGGTTCCATTGAGTGATGGTTCATAACGGCCGGAAATAATTTTATAAGATGACAAACCAAAAACTTTTGTGCCATAATATAATGGCAATAGAGCTTCTGATAGACCTGACATATTTACTGAAACAAACAATAATGATTTATTATTCATAGATATAGTTAATATTATTTTACATGACTTTTTAAATTTCCACATTTTGTTTATAAAAAATTTTCCCCTAACAATTCTCATCTCAAGGGAAGTTACGAATGTTCTTCTAAGTCAAGAGGTTTGCTGGCTGGAAAATGAAATATGTAAGTAGGCCAAACCAATAAATGCAAGGAATATGATTTCCTTTTTGCAAATACCAATGTCATGTTAGTATATTTTCCAAAAGCAATAATATTTTGCTTCACATAATTAAACCATCATTGTAACGCAATATAAGATATGTAAAAAACAAACATGAAATAAAAAATCCTTTTGATTACAGATTCAAGTTGTCGAAGTAGACGCCCTAATCAAGAAATAATTCAATCAATCAAACATTAAATATCTTATCAATTGTGATTAATATATTAATCTACATCGAGGTGGGAGTATGTGGTCCAACTCTTGATCACATCTGTAGGTATACAAAATGGGAAGCAAACGAGTTAATATGATTTCCCCATTGTTTTCTGTTTCAAAAAATTGAGACTTAAATAAATATATAATTGTTTTGGTTTTCCATACAGGTAATTGCTTTTTAATATTATTGATGTTAAAATTCAGGTTAGAATTTTTTATATAAAATTCTGTCAGAATTTTAATCGAGTGCTATAATTTTAGCCATGAAAAAATAACGGTTATCACAAGCTTAGGTAAACATATTTTAAAATTTATTTGATATACATTCAGCAAGAAATATTTTATATCAGAAAATTTTTGTTTTAAAATTAATATCATGCTAAAACCATAATTTTGATATAATATGTACAAATTGAAGATATTTACAGTTATTTTTATAATTTGTGTATGTCACGCCAATAATTATCAAATAATTGATATTCAACTAATTAAACGGCTTTATTAATTATAAACAGTTCACTTTTTACTACAATATACTCAAAACCAGCCATAGAAACAATGTAAATTACCCGGACTGAATCAAATTAATGAACGGATGCATGGTAATGTGCATGTCACAAATCAATTGATTGAATCTACAATCAACTTACAATATTGAATAAAAAATCAATAAATAATTACAAGCCTGTTGATGTCATCAATGTACTTCAGCATTATGGCTAATTGTTTTCTGCAATATCAGAGGTGCTTAATTTAATCTGTAATCCGTGGTAGAAAGAAGCATTTAATACAATATCTGGGGCCAATACATAAAATTTTACTATGAATTTGCAACCAGGGATTAGTTTTTATTAAGTATTCGAATCAGTGGTTTTAGAGAGATGGTAGAACTGGTTTTATCACATGTCACAACAGCCTAAACCTTACCTGCATCCTTTTCTGACAAGTGGGATTACCTGTGTCCTGGACTGCTGTATTATTTACAAATTCAAAACACTCCATTTCTGAGCTTCAATTTTCTTCATTTGCCTTGGTTCACCACTATCAAGCAGTAAATTCAAAATGTGAGTCTATGTCCCACCCATTCAACTCTAGCATACTTTTTTTCCTGCTGAGTGTCAACAATACATTAATATCTGTTAGCTTAATTGTTGAAACATTGGCCGTCAGTGGGATAATAATTGCTAGTCCTTCCTTAGCCATTCTGTTAGCAATTTCGGTTGAGAATGCTTGAAAATAAATTGATTACATCTCTCTTTTGAATGCCTGCACTTTTATTTGATAAAATCTATAGTTTGCTGTTTTCTCTCCAATCAGCGTCAATTACTTTATAGAGTACATGAATTGTAGACGTTTTCATAGATTCACTTATTAAGCATACTGAGCTCTGTATTAATCTAACATAGTAGATAGATAAAATCTGCAGCTAAGTGGATTGGGTATAAATTAGTATAATGACAATTTATTTCCTTTCTATTTAACCACTATATAAAAATGTGGCGTAGAGGCTAATTTTGAATCGATAGAAAGATTGCTATAATATTGTCATTCTAGATTACTTCTTGGAATTTCACTGTCGCAATAAACACAGTATGTAATTTTTTAAATATTTAGTATAGGAGTATTAGAATATCCATAATGTGGCTCAGTAGGGAATGGGTTAAGCCATGTTCCATGTGGTGAAACACTTTGGAAATTTTAAAACTGTTACAGATCATTTTGTTTATATTTTTGGTAAAAAAAATGTCAATATAAAATCAAGCATGCTTAAATTTGTTGCAGCTATAGCACCATGGTGTTATGTTTAACATAGTTTGAGAAACTCTGTGAAAGAAATGAAAAGTATTTTTTCTACAATACGCAACTTAATTAGATTTTCCTTATTCAATAGACATATTTGATCAAGTGCCAGTGACATTCTGAAATGCATAACTATAAAGATAAATTATTTGCCCTCTATCAAACCAAATCAATATGCTAAGTTATCCTAAAAATCCAAGAAACCGGAAAATATTATACTACCTCTCTTAGTTATGACTTAAAGGTGCTATATTTATTTTTAGAAATATAAATTCATATTTAGTGTCAGAGAAAGTGATGTGAATTCTTGATAAAACACTAACATTCCACAAATTTCCATATCATTATACAATATATGCTAACAAATAGATTTTCAATTTTACAAAAGCTTTCACATGGCATTTTCCCCAAACTATTCATGTAGACTTTGTAAGTAATGTTTAAATATAAATTGTCAATTACCATATAGATTATGTTCTCATTGTCAGTCTTTGATATTATCCTGCCTTGGCATTGGTCCTATCAGGTATCACTTCTGCTTAGTTGCCAATCTATGTGATCTTGTGAGCGACATTTGAGATTAGAAGCTGAGACTTTGATATGTTGTCAAATGAAGCCGACTTGCATTGTGTGCTTACATCTGACTGTACGACGGCTAGATTAGTTATGAGAAGTCTTATCTAAAGCAAGACGACAGCTAGAGTTAACTACCTAAGGACAAGCAGTTGAGCATTCAATACAATACTTTTTATTTAATTTATTCTTCGTCTACATTGGAATAACCTTTATGAAGCCGAGCATGTAATAAAGATTGACAGACTCATGTTGGATTGCAAAAAATGGGATATTCTGAGAGATAGAAAAAAAAACATTTTTTTATTAAAGGGTTTCTTTTTATTTATGATTTCATTACTCATAAGATGTAAAAAATATACTCTGGAAAAAATGGCACATACTTCTTTCTAAGCAATATTATACAATCTAATTTGACACTAACTAATAAAACATCTTATTTGTAGTACATTAAAGGACAGAATGAATACAGTTCTTGTATAATAATTATGACGTAAATTATGTGTATTGTAGTAAATATTATGACCAGAATACTGGAAATATTTTTGTAATATATTAAAATTGAATACATAAAACACATAATTTTTATTTGATTTCAAATCATTCAATGAGTATTGCATTAGTAGGACAATTGCTATGCTAGAAACTGTTTACAATGACATACAGCTAGCAAAATAGTTACTCAAAAGAAAAAGAGGTTTTGTGTGTATAGTGAAATGAAACTGTAAGAGCCAACTCGATTGTTAATGTAGTCTACTGTAATAAGTTGGTTACATACATGCTTTCGAATGGTTGGATAGTTCTGTATTGAACAGTTTGTATTTTATCGTTAGTGTCCAAATTTTGGATGTTATAGAAATATTGTAAATTTTGATAATTACCAATATTTAACAATAAGGAAAAATCTAAATATATATGATAATCATAACATAACTTTTGCAGATAGTAATTATATATTACTGAAAATTTTCCAAAAGATATAATTTTATTGCACATATTATTGTCATCCTATATTGAGAAAAAATCAATATTATTCTCATGGGACTTAAGTTTACAGATATGTAAACCTTTTGATAAAAAAAACAGCTCAATTTATTATAATATATTGGAGGAGGTTTGTATAAAGAATATTTTTTGACTATAATTTATGTTTTGTGTAAATATAATATGACATGTATATTTTCTTTGTTTATGGCAACATTTTCAAAACATGGCAGCAAACTTAACAATTTCAATAAGTAGTAGAAATAGAATAACAAGGAACAAAGGTGATCTAACATTCTAAGGGCACTTAATCTGTTATTAATAACTAGAGGGAATATTCGGCTTATATAAAAAGGAAAGAATAGGTTATTAATTTAGCGAGAGTTGGAATTATTTGACTTATTTGTCCACTTTTTGACCAATTGGTCTTTTAATTTACATGGAGCTGCTAAGAAAAGTTAACACACCTATAAATTATTTTTACATCATTAGGTAATGTTGTGTATAAGTGTATGAAATTAACAATATTTTTGAATGACGTCCACAACCCCATTATCAGATTTATTTGTACCCACAAACTTCCAGTGCCCAGTCAGTAAACCTCTGCACTTTTATGCTGAATATAATATGTTTTTCTAAATATCTGGCATTATAGCTATCAGCCGATGCGCAAAATATTTTGAAAGAAGAACGGTGTGATTTTTTATGAATTATTTGTGACCATTTAAATGCAAACAAACATCACAAACACCCATGATCAAAAAAAATAAAATAATTGAACAAACTAAATATTTAAATTGACCTTATTGGATTCGGTTTAGACTCGCCTGATAACTACGGCAATGCTATCACTCTCTCAGCAATCACTAGACTGGAAACCGATTGTAATGATTTTTACAATAACTTCTTGTCGCAAGGGCTAAAATGAGCAATATTTAATTTTACACTGGATACTGAGAAAAAACTGTTGACACTTACCAACAGGACACTGTTTATGTCCAGATACTTGTAAGAAATAATATTTGTAAATAGAATTAAAAAAATAATGATTAAAAACCGTCTCCTTTCCTTTTGATACGATATTACCTAAAAATATAAGAATATTTAAGTCATAATACTCACTTTTATTGTCGACTGGGATTGAGTTAAAAAGAAAGTGTAATATACCTGTAAAACGGTTCAGTCTGATGGATTATTTTGATTAATATTATTATTTGGGAATTCCCTTATGAAAAAATACAAAATCATAGACAATAATGTCAAAGACAAGTGTGACATAAAATTGAGTGGCAAACATATTTTTATTTCACGGTGAAAAAATAGCAATGTATTTAAGTTCTACAAAATTATTTTTAACAAATATAGTTGATAGCTATTTCGGCTCACGCCATCAATAGAACTATATTTAATATATTTAGAACTTGATAGTTCTGACGATGGCATGAGCCGAAATAGCTATCAACTATATTTATTAAAAATAATTTTGTAGAACTAAAATTAAAATACATTGCTATTTTTTCACCGTGTTATGATGGAGTTCTACCATGTGAATGCCAATTCAATATATTTTTATTTCTTTCAAATATTGCAAACATAGGCAGGTAAAGCGGTTTTGTTAATTTAACAGCCGTATTGTATGAGAGTATTTTAAATTATTGAAAATAACAGAAAGAAATCTTCATATTTTTTTGTTGGGTTTACTAATTTCAAAGGCCACTTATATTTCCATTAAGCTGCCAAATATAACTCTATTCGGGGAAGATGGCTTCATCAACACAATTTATGCTTATATAATTTGTGCATAAAGCAATTGACATAAAATCAAAAAATTATAATGCTCAGACACAATAAGCATAGTATTAAAAAAATTATGAACACACCAAAATAATACATTAAAAATATGACAAATAAATGAACACATAAAATTGCCTCATAGCAAGCGATGTTGTAAACATTAAAAATAGATGACTAACGAATAATTAAAAATTCAAATGGCGAGTGCGTGTTTATCGCTCTATCATATGGCAACACGAAGTGAAATATTTTTTTCATATTGTGATAGTAGATATCATTTAATTATATATTTATTTCAATCCATGATATAGGAATTTAAGATTTTACGAATTCTATTTGTCAGGAATATTTAAATGAGAAATGTTTTGTTTTATGCAGTAGATAATTTTTTATAAAAGGCTTGAAACAATGATCCATATCTGGATATTGGAAGGTTGGTCTGATAGGATTCTTAACAGTTATTGCAGGTGCAAACTTATTTAGATGTATTTAAAAAAATCAAATATGAAAACTTTTTGTAATATTTTTTTTTTAATCAAAGAATCAGTTTATTTTCATTTCTGGAGCGATGTTTTTCAAATGGAAAGTAAAGCTTTAACATATAAATCTTTTGAGAGTTATTCATTGCTTAAGGCACATATGTTGAAAAATACATATTTCAGACCAATGCGTCTTATTTTAAAAAGACACTGAAGAATACAATCACCAAAGACAAATCATTATGTCAAAAGTAGTCTTGTAAGTAAATTTACTTGGCCTGATAGACCTAGTTAGGATAAAATCTCTGGTTATTTTTTATGGCAACTCAGTCAATTTCTCGTTAATAAAAAACATCCATAATGCTTAATTTCCAGACACTTAATTGCATCGTACTTAAAATCTCAATGGCATTATGAATTTATAATATGATCATCACATTACATAGATTGACAAAATAGTATTGCGGGATGAAGGTCAATTTATCTTTAAAACAACAGATGTCGTTGGATTCGGACTTCATAACAAGTGGGATTTAATACTATGGTCATTTGTTTGTATTCAATGTCGAAGATTGTTAATCTGATATTTTTAGTTCCGCCAGTTCCTTTTCTTCATCTACTTCGTCTTCTTCATCGGAGCCGTGAACTGATGCCGCGGGTGTTGTTGCCCCTGTAAAATATTATATTTGAAATACTGGATTCATATTAAGTTGTTAACTTTAGTATACATATATTACAATACATAATATTATTTGAAGAAGTCATAATATATTTTGTAACTTCTTTAAAGTAAATTCACGAAATATACAATTTCTATTGTGATAAACATGGTACAGTCGATCCTCTTTACCAGTGGGTTATTGATATCAAAAAATATCTCCACTCTCTGAGATATCTGAGATAATCCACTCAAAAGAGGGATCAAAAATTTTTTAAAAATAATAGAAAAGGAGAGAGCGGGAAAATGAAGTAAGAAAACAAAGAACTGGGATTGTGGTAGTGTGGGATTTCATCTTTCAGCTGTTGTCTGTACTATTTAGGATGATTTTATTCTTTGTTATGGACCTTCCAAAATGCAGGAGCTCTGATGGCGAGGGCACCTTGTAAAGAAATGTGAATATCAAAAAACTACTACACTTATATTGCACATTCTGTATTACTTATTTATCCAAGCATAATTCAATATAAAATAAATCTCTATCACTTTAAAATACAGTACCACCAAAAAATCAGTGAGGATTCTTGAAAAATGTGATTAAAACTAATCTTCACAAAAAACAATTTTTAAATAAAGTAAAACTAGCTTGATATTATTGCTATCATTGCGTGCAGGTGAGATAAATGTTACATGCCAAAATAAAAAATTTACAACTAATCATAAAATGTATAAAAATTAAACAAACACATAAGAATATTATAGATTGACCATTATAAGTTGTCCATTTAGTGAGGGCTCCAGAGTCACAAAAGTTATGTTGTCTTACAACTTTACCTGTCACGGCCAATTGGCCATGTCAAATTGTTTTTAAAATACTATTTATTTGACAGAATCAATAAAACAACTTTCATGGTAATATACTTGTAAAAGTGCCAGGTTGGATATTTTCGTTCTGATTTATACTAATGATCCAATTTGAATAATAATTTTGGAATTCATATATGAATTAATATTATATTTCGTTTCAAATGATACCAAACATTTTAAACCAAATAGAAACTCATCATAGAAATGGCACATTTAATATACATACGTATAATCATTATCATATCAGTAAAAGCTTTGTGACTTGAATCCATAAGTTAAATATTAGCAGCAGATATGGCCTAAAAAAAGATAGATAGACATTGCTATAATAATAACAACTGCAAATGAAAGTTTCTATTTACATTTCTACACCATAACCCAGGAGATAAAAAATGAAGCCAATCAATATATATCACAAAACGGTGGCAAAAAAGCCTATCTGCTCCGATACAATCTGCGAACCAGGCGGCCGACGTTCGACCAGTCTCTCAAAGGCCACGACGGGTCTCACCTCCTGCGGCCGCTGGAACACTTCCGGCCAGTCTTGCGAGAAGTCCGTCGATCTGTTCATAAATGGTCTCGCTTAGACTTCCCAATACACCACCGCTAACGCAACGCTGGTGCTCTTTAGTAGAGCACGGGCATTTTGTCGCATCAAAATCAATCTCGATGCCTCCGTCTTCTCCCGTGTCTACCATCTTGTGCACCAGATGGCAACGGGCAGCGACGATATTCGAAACGATGCGAATCTCTTCTTTATCGGTTAAGTTTTGAATTACTTGCACAATATCATCACTAGACAATTCCTTTTCAATATTGATCTTCGAATCAGACTTTGCTATCTTCGGTACGTCATCGACAACATCATTTGTCTCCTCGACTACATCATTTGTTTCCTCGTCAACTTCTGTTGTTGACTTTTGTTCAGTATCATCATCGTGCGATACTTCAGTTTCAATTTCACTGTCTTTAACCTTTTCTTGCTCGTGTCTTTGCGAGGTCTCAAGGGTGCTAGTGTAAACTATCAACGGTAAAATAAATATACTCTAATGGAGGCTATTCTAAACGTAACGGAACATAAAATGAAGGATCTTCACATCTAATAAGAAAACAACTAAAAAATGAAACGATACGATATATTAACAAATTGGATTTGTCTTCAAATATTATTTGATAATAAAAATACGATTTCTTGTATTTAAATATATATTTCAAATAAAATGTTGATGGTGGTGTATTGGTGTATATATGCTATGATTACCATTATGTCTTAATATTGATTTCTCGGCAGAACTGTGCAAACAATGATTATACTATCACCAATGTTCCCTCTAAGCTGCCGTGCAGCAATTTTAAATGCCATCTTGGGACAGTGCTCCATGCAAATTATTGATGTTCACTTTTCAAGAAATATACCTACATTTTTAACTTTCTCATTAACATTCTAATAAGAATAATAACACGTTTTTTACTAACTCATTTCAAGCTTTAAATTATCCACGCAGAGAACCTCTCGTGCTAGAGGGAACATTGATAATCACCTTATAACAAAGTACCCTATACAATAGGTTTCATAACAATTTGTTAATTTAGATGGTGAAAATAGTTTCACAGTTTTGATTATAATAAAAATATGCGCAGAATGTGTAACAGAGCAAGTCAATGTGAAACCACGTGATCCAGACAAAATTCTTTTTCAGGTTCGAAGTATGCACAAATTTTAATTGTCTGTATAGAAAGGGTTTAAGGTAGTGTTTCTTAACGGAGGTGTAATGGGCCTTATTTACTCTTATTTGGAGGGTGTGATTTATCATCGCAAATCCATTGCATATGACACATATGAGCAATATGTTATTTAGTTTTTATTTGACAGCTGGGAAGTAAGTGAGTAAAAATTCAATGAATAACTTTTAATTTCCATCCAGTAGACAGATCTAAATATTTAGGGGTAAAAGCTGGCCCTTAAATTTTGGTGATTATTCTTGCTCCATAATCCTCTTGTCTTAAGTAGTGCATGTAATATGCAAGTCACTCATTATTAGTAACAAAGTGCCAACAATTAAAATTAAATGAGTACTTTCATTTTGAATCTAAATGTAACAATTTTATACTAACGTGACTGAGATGGACTCGGCGGCTCGGAGAGGGGTCTCGGGTAGCTAAACCTTCCGCCTACTTCTTGTTCTACTTCATCCACATAGTCAGGGTAAACTGCTCTCAATGCCCGGACTCTCGCTTGACGGTAGAACTGTTTGGAAAGAATATTATGTCTTCATAAATTTTTCTGATAATAAAACTGCTTTTCAATTTTGACCCTTTCTCCTCAGTAAATGCAAGAAGTAAGAAGAAAAAAAAATTCTAGGCATGAAGATTTCATAACATAGCCTGACATTTCTCTCTGGTGACGGTCAAAACAATTATGGAAAGAGTATAACAAGTAGGAAAGAGACAAACTGTTTCTCATCATTATCATAATACAGATTTTTTTCTCTGATTTATTTATCTAATAGATAAAAGTTACAGCAAAGAACAGTTCCTGATGGAATTCATCTCGAGATTCAACGTTACACAATGCAGGCAAATAAAATGAAACAGAGTTAAAATTTTATCGTAAAGTATATATAGTGTTCTTACGATTCCCAAGTTTCTCCAGTCCATTAGATCTGAGAGGCGCTCTGTCCTATTTCTTTGAATAATTCTCTGGCGACGATTCAATCTTAAATCAAGAGAAATATTCCATATAAGTATAGTTAAAGGGTATGGAAGCAAATGTGGCTACTATATGTGTTTGAAGAGAAACTCAGTTGAGATCCATTAAAAGCTAAAATGATTTTTTAAATATAGTCGGTATTATACAAACACACATCCCTTTGTATCATTTAAAAAAATAGTTTTCTCTGTATCTGACAATCCAAAGTCAATCATTATATGAATGTAATTCAGTAGGTAAAATTTCTAGTCTATTTTAAATTTAGTAAATGAAAATTCACTATTTATACTAATTTTCATCTTTTGGCAAGATTGAAAGTTATTTCAGGTTGAGCATATCAAAAATCTTAAAATATTGCTTTGGTAATGTAGTAGTATTGATTGTTGCTATTGAATCAGAACACAATCGGATTCCATTCTGCAATTGAAGGTTTGACATCTTTTTACATGCATGCTTTCCAAAAAGGGAGATCAAATCACGGATGCGTAAATTTCTACTGTTGAAGTAATCATAAAAAGATTGAAAATAATTTATAAATAATCGCTTTATCACCTTGCAAAGTCATACATATACTGCGCCAATTGTTGGACTGATGCTTCTAATGAAATGTATCTGCGATCAACTACGTAGATACCGTAAGACATGGGATCCGCTATATGCTCCTGCATAAAACATCCAAATCCTGAAAAGAAATAGATTCTTCATAATGCTAACCCATTGAATATAATTATGAATCGATTACATTAAGGCTTTAATCTATTACATTTCAAAAAAATGGATAAATGGTGACAGTAAATTTTGGATAAATAATTACCTGAAAGATTGGTTGTGATACTAGGAATTCCCATGACAGTGCATTCAGCAGGAGTGTAGCCCCAAGGTTCATAATATGACGGGAACACTCCTAAGTGACATCCTCTGACAAACTCCTCATACTCTAGGCCGAGGAGAGGATTAGTGGATGAAAGGAACTCAGGATGGAAGATCACTTTTACTCGATCATGGATGGTGTTGAACAGTTGACATCTGCGCACTGATGTCAGGACAGGGTCATTCCAATCATCAATCTGAAAGATGATGATTTTGGAATCAATTTTCAATTATTACCAGTAAAGGTATGAAAGAAGACAAAAGCAAAACAATTTCCTCAGAAGGTATTTTAGCATTTCAACAGTATTGCTTCGGCTGTCCACATATTTCAAACGAAGGAGAGTTAGTCATTTTTACAATTTTTAAATGTATTCGAATAGATTTTGTCTGGTTTTTACTTATAAGGTTGATTTTCTTTCTGATTTCTATTGATTATTATTATATTAAAGTTTTTGTCATGAATATGCCAGCAAAAGAACATTTCAAGTAAAAATATCGCTTACCAAGTCAGGCAGTGAAAATTTACTAAACCTGTCAACAATAGTCTTATAACGCTGTCTATGGTATCAATGAAAGTTCAGATAAAACAAATGTAATATATCGTGAAAGAATTTGATGAAATATATTTTCACCCGTAGAAGCATATTTCAACTGATTAAAATGTGATTAGTTATTATAAGAATGTGCTGGAATCACATGATTACTCTGAAACAACAGCAAAAAAATATTTTTATTTGAAATATACAATCATTGTAACATATATTTATAAAACAAATTAAACTTACAACATTATGTGTTGTGACAGGCGGTAAGCCATCTCTTTGCATTGCATAGATACAACGTTTCAATCTCACAGTGTCTTCTTTTTGTAAAAGATTATTGGCGTCAGGCAGACGTCCACTAAAAATGCAGGAGCATAAAATTATTGAATGCATAATATAAGGAGGGAAAAACCATTGACACATAATGACTACTATAGACATTTCTATGATTTGTTTCCCCACTATACTTAGTTTGATTGATGTATGTTTATATTTTTCTAGAGTTTATATCTCAATTTTTATTGGATACAGAGTTGAGTGTCCTGGTATTCTCTGTTAGGTATTTATTGAAGCAAATATTTTTTGGCTTGATTACAGTGATGAAAATGGTTTGTACAGCTTTTATTATTTTCATGCCAATTTTTAGTCAGTTCAAAAGCATAATAGAAAAATTATAACTCAAATATTAAAGATTGACTTAGAGATTGAGATTGAGATATTGAGAAAAGAGTAATTTTTCACATTAGAGAAATTTGATAATTTATGTAATCATATTTTATTTAATTTTCAATATCATGTGTGCCCTTTATTTCCAATGAATATGATCTTAAGAATTGAATAATCCAATGTATTGAAGCATGGGTAAATTTTCTATCGATGGATCGACTCACCTGAGGCACGTATCATACATCCTTTTTCCAACCTTGGACTGAATCTCGTTGATAGTATCTCTAAGACTTTTCGTTACTGCGTGTCCTCTTAAACTCTCAACATTGAAATTGTTTGTCTTTGTTGGGAAAATGAGGAAAGCTACTACTGTAACATCAGGGTGAGTATTCTGAAATAACACAATCCAAAAGATTAATGAATATTTCTTTGACAGATCTCTCATGGATTCGTTTGGAGATGAGCGGATCTGAAATAACTATCAACTAATGCCTATATTTCTTGTAGAAATTCTTTGATAATATCACCTTATAGTTATTCTTTACCAGTTTAATCAATACATTAGCAAGAACAATTATTAGTTTAATACTATTCCCTAGCCATTTTTAATTCTTAAAAGTGAAATTAAGCAATAAAATAAAAATTTGCTGTCATGAACAGTTAAAATCAAACTAAATGACGACGGTAAATTTAATATTTTACTATAAAAAGTATTTAAATAAAAAATCAAATCTCTGAATAAAAATAAGGAATGCAAGACACAAAGAAATACGTTTTGTATGGACGCAAAAATGAAAGTAGTTTTTTTAGAAACATTTTTCTGAAGATTATGAATTTGGTGCAAAGGCCTGTATTTATTTCGTCTCTTTTTCATATTTCTGTTGAAATACTTAATTGGGAGTTAACATTGTCTGCATTGCGAATGGTATAAAAATAAAGTCACATTTCAAACAAAAAAATGGACTAAGATTGTTATCTCTAAGCAAATTATACTGGAAGTAATCGAAAAAGCTTTTCAGTATACAATCTTTAAATACTGCAAATAAAATTATACCTTTAGGTAATGATTAAGTCTAGCCAGAGCTTCGATAAAGATGTCGGCTCCCTTATTTCCGAACTCGTAGCGGCCGGCAATGAAGAAGTATAAAGTCTTGTCAAGATCAAAGTTAAAATGGCTGAAAAAATATGATATTATAAAGTAAAAATGTTACAAAAATGTCTGGTCATGTTACCACTGACCATCTTTCTGTGGTACAGATATTGGTTTTGTTAAGTACCAGCCCAATATACAATCCAGTGAAAAGGTTTACATATAAAAATAGAATAATAGAAGAAATAATAGAAGTTTTCTTTTGTGTGGTATATGGGGTCAAAAACAAGTATTGCCATTCAAAATTTGTGTTTAGGATTTTTGCTCAAAGGTATAAATATCTCATGCCAACATTTATCTGCTACCCACAAAAATCCAATAAGAGCGATTAGCAAGAGTTGACTGCAGAATTCTACTCTATATTTTGAACCAGTTACAAATGAATTAAATAATACTTCACTTAATGTTAGATACTAGATTTTTTTCCCTACTGCATTGATTATTTATAGATGCTATGATGCATTCTCATATTTCACTGTTTTAACATAAATTAATGCATATTGAGAACTTCATGATGTATCACAAAATAGGTAAAATGTGTGTCTAGACACAACATATAGCATTTGAAGTAACAGTAAAGAATATAGAAATTTTCAGGTTTATCAGATACACATCAAATTTACATAACTTACCCATAAAAGTGTCCTCGAACAAATTCATGAATCTTATCTTTACTGAGGGCATGCAAGTTTTGGAACTCGTGAAGGGCAGAGAATTTCTTCACATTCAGACCATTTGGAGTGATTATATCTGGAGTACGCTTCAGAAGATGCTCGGCTTCATAACCTAAAAAAATTAAGTAAATTTATACATCAGACTGTTGACAATTATCCAGCAATATGCCTCGCCTCCATAAGTTTGCTTTCATGCTGCTACAAGTTTTTAATCAGTTTATATTCAAGGGTATATATACAATATATTGAACCTGCAGCCGATCATACTCTTTGAACGTAATATCAACAGGTTTAAGTCCCACCTACAGATATATCCAAAAATAGGTTACTAATTAGTTTAAAGCATTCTTTTGAATAAAACAATGTCTAACATTTTCTCCCACTGATTCTTACTAAAATTAATTCCATAAAAATAATATGAAACACAAGTTTGAATTATGTAATATTTTCATCATTCCTTCAAAAAATGTGATAAATCCTCTCACGCAGGAAATTTCCAAGAAGATATTCATTGAGAATGCTTGATGGAATGTCAATCACAAATTTAAAAAATTGATTACACAATGAGTACAAATTCTTTTCAGTTGAATCTTTTTTTTCATTTATTCTATGACCATATTTGCACCAATGAGAACCCTGACCAATATCCAACACAAGCATCAATTCTCTAAGTTTAGTGTCAGTCACTTATTCTGAATCTTTGTCAAGCACTATGATTCACTGCCAAATCAATACTGATAAAATGCAAGCATTGAACACATTATGAAAAAAAAATCTTACCCGTGATTTCTGAAACAGTGGTGAAAATATGTGCCATGTGTGTTGCTGCTCTCTCCATGCAATATCGGTGATAAATCTGCCTCTTCCCTGCCTCCTCATCAACTTTGAACTGAACGAAAAACAATGGAATGAGAAAAGCATATTAAATAAGTATCATTAATAAAATATATTGAGGTTCAAGTTTACCTTATCCAAATTGTTGTAAAAATCAGTGTTGCCGGCACATAAATACCGACCAAGCAATGTGGCGTGAGTGGTGAACACTGTAGCGACATCTACATGACGAGTTCTGAAATAAAATTAAATGCCAATACATACAATAATTAACAATTAACTCTACTTTTAAATTTACTTCCAAATCTTACTACAACCAGATAACTCAAAGATTTGCTGTATTAGTATGTATATATATTTTATATATCTATATATGTGTATATTGAAGTGGATTTTTCTAGGTTAAGTTCTAAACTAGTGGAAATTATATTTCATACTGTACCTTAAAGCTATCAGTCCAACGCCAGCTTGCCACTCATGGAAATGTGCTACGACTCTAGGTGGCGTATCGCTCCAACTTTCAGCTGCTTGCCTGAACTGTAAAGTTAAAAAAGTAAAGTGTGAATAAGTTGACAATATTGCTCACCAGAAAAGAATATTTCACTAAATTTCAATGATTGTTACCAATAATCACTTCATATATCAAATATGTTTTTTTTTAGACTATATTCACTCCTTATATGGAGTATATGGCCACCACATTGTGCCTTCAAGATACCTTATCCCCTACCAGTCTTTACATTGTTTCAAATAGCAGTATCCTGCAATGATTTGAGACAGAGTATGAATGGTCATCAGTGACCTTTCAGTGAAAACGGAATCTATTAAGTTGGTAGAAGAAACAAGCAGAATTCAGACTACACAGGGGTATCTTCAGCATGTGTCCAAGCCAATTACAGTCCCTTTTTCTGCACATAACATGGCATAACTTGTGAAATAAGTGAACCAAATATACAGTTACTCTATGTTTCAATAGGTGCTATGAATTGTAACAATAAAGCAGCATTATTAAGATGTATATGTTGATGTTAAATTCTGACATATCTGAAAATGTTGGGGTAAGGCTGTTTTAAAAACAATATTGAACCATGGCTTAAAAATTATCATATTGCCGACCTCTTGAATGAACTGGGCCACCATATATCCCATGATGACAGCATCGTTGGCCTCAATATCCAAATGGGGAATGCCCAAGTTGCACGAGTCCCACAACTGTTGCTTGTATTCATCTAGTCGCCAAGCACCTGAGCCAATGTCAAACAGCACAATTTGAGGGTTTCCATCAACAAGCCATGTTCCAGTATGAACCTGAAATGTTGATTATAAAAGTTAATTTTATGTTAAGATTCACTGATTGAATTAGAAACTCGGTAGAACTTCAATAAACTTTTAATACCAGAGAGCTAAAAAATCAGTCTGCAGCTTGTACATAAATGATTTTATTTGCAACATGTAAAGCTTTTTCAACATAAAGTACAAAATTTGCTCAATAAAAACAAAAATCAATGTATGCCGTCTCTCTTAAGTGTCTTATAAGACCTTACCTTGTATCCCTGCGCTCTCATTGCATTTACAGCCGTACTTAAAGGATTGTGCTCAGGGAAGTCAGCCTCTTCTACTTCTGTCCGAGCACTGTACTCTTTGTAAGGACCTGAAGAAAAAACATCACACATATTTCACGAATATGATCTGATTTCATGTTATGATGTTGAGGTTATGCTAAATACAATAAACTGACTTACCTAGCAAAACATATTGTTCTCCCATTTCCTCTGTGGACATATATGCCTTCGACCTTATCACAGTGTAGATGCCGCCGACTGAAATGAAATAAAACATACTACATATAGTAATTTCTTATTCTTCTATTATTACTTCTATAATTCAACCTTAAAAATCATGTACCCATAAAAAGAGCACTGAATGTGACTTAGTGTAGTACAGGTTGTTCTAAAAAAGATCAGCATTGCCACATCCATTTCGTGTGACATAGTAGAGTGTGCTACAAATGTATTATATTTCAAAAGAACATTTACGGGCCTCTAAATTCGCAGAAGCTACCCAGTGCTGAAAACTTATCTTATATATATCTTATAAAGTGGATCTGCTAGGACTCAGATTAATTTGTAGAATTGCATAATAATTTGAGAAGTTTATGTATACATGGGTATTATCTATGTATTTTTTTTTTAATTATCAGCTGTTGTGAGGTTGGATAAAGTATTACTGATCACAGACATTGGCTTTCTTCATATTTGGCAGCAAAAATGAAAGGTGTTTTCATTTTCTTATATAAAATTAAATTGATAACTTCATAACTGGTTGTGTGAATTGTTTTGGGATTAAAGCTTTTGAGAAACGCCTTCAGATTTATTCCGTATTAAAATAAAGAACCCTTGCAATTGAGGTATTCTATAAATACTTCTTAAAAAAAGCCATGTCACTTATGTTTCATAAAAAGAAACTAAAAATTATCAAATACAATTTTATATTATGCTTAGTTCATTCCTAAATCTATCATCCTTGACATCTTTGAAAAGAGAAGTTAAGTAAATCAATCTTTCAGTTTAAAATTGATCCTCAGTTTTAATTTGGTAAGATTAAAATAATGGTCAATGAAACAAACGAAAAAAAAAATTATCACCACACAAAATGACATTTTTAAAACATGATACCCACCACATAGATGCTGAATCAAATAGAAATACAAAAGTAAAAACCACAAAGTGTGAAATTTACTAAGTGGAACAAGTTGTCTATGAAACTAGTTCTACAGAGAAAATTGTGTCTCCAATATAATAGAGTGCATATTATGTTACATGACATTTGACACTTTTAATTATAATATTTTCTTTGAAGTGTCAGTGGATGACGCAGCGCCTGAGACATTACAAGGTTTAGTCTATGGATTAAGTTTCAAATGGATCAAAGAGAGTTTATGGTATTAAAAAGACTGCGAGTTTTTTGCATAGTTATCCTTGAACTTTTTCATAGCCAAGGTTTCTTATTTATCTCTTAAAAATAAAGAAAACGAAACAAATGACAACCAACAAGCAAAGAATCACATTAATTTATTGTTGATAGTATGATATGTATTAAATTATCTTAAAAATTTGTTTTTTAAAAAGTATTATATTCATGATGGGATAAATTTCCATTATTGCCAAACCTTTGTTAGCGGCTTCCCAGGCTACTTCAAATGTCCATCTATTCTCTTGATTGGCCGCATGACCGCGGTCCAAATAAGCTCGCAGTTCATGGCTGGAATCTACCCTGTAGAAGCGACGGCTAGCTCGCTCTCTAGACATTTTTATCTGAAAAGAATAAAAAGATTTCATTAGCATAAAAAAAATGACAACATTTTTCTACTATAAAATTATAAATGAATGAATAAACAGAGTGATAGACGCTTGATTATGTACACTGTATAGAAATAAAATTCATTTTTACTCATACAACTTTACCTATGACCTATAACACACCAAATACATTTGGAATATATTTACATTTCATTCACTTAAATTTTTGTATTGAAATTCTATATAGGATACAGCTCAACCATTGATGTACAAAGTTTTCTTGTATGTATGACATCTAAATAAACATTATGCTCATCAATAACATTACAAATCCAATATCATATTCCAAAGCATTCTTTATGTCACAAATTTTTGAAATACTTGAACATGAGTGAATGTGTAATTATTTAATTTGGAGAAATATTTCAATATTCTACACAATGCTGCCTCAATTAACTCTCTATGAATATGCTTTACGGTATGCTACTCTTTATCTGCCTGGAAAATAAGTTAATGTTACTAAAAACTAGGGAGGTACTTTTTTAGTAAATGCAATTGCAGATGGAAAATTGGCAAAAATATCAATGTATGTTTGTATTCGAGGAAACCAATAAATTATACAAAAAAAAAATTATGAAAATTTGTTGCCTCATTATAAAACCACTTGATAAATAAATTTGTTCTCAGAAAGTCTATTTGACATAGAGTGATTATGACGTATTCATATTTTATTTAAATTATCGGTTTTATGATTCTCGTACGTGAAAATTTGGTACATTTCTATTCATAATCAGGTTTCCTAGAACTGCATTGTTATTACTGCATTTGTTTAATATTCAGATTGAATAAGAACATGTTGTAAGATATATTTATTAATTTTTTTTGGTGACTAAATAATATTTATTATCAAATAACTTTAAGAATGTAAACAAAATAATATTATCGTTTACTTGCCATTAACTATATAAAATAGAAAATATATATGCATATTAATTGCAAAAGTCATTGATATATAACAAAACATAACATGTTTTTATTCAGTAAAAATAAAACAAATATAATCATTAAATAGAATAATATTATTTAAAGTTAAAATAAAGTCCTTAAATTTTCCATGAAGAGAACCTCTCCTCTTTAAAAGAATATTTGAGAAGGTATAAAATTTTTCTGCATTTTCCAAATTCTCTTAGCCATTTAATCCCTAAAAGAAACAGAGCATAGAGATAGTAACAAGTCCAATCCTACAATCTTTACGCTATCCAATTCAAAATAAATTTAGAATTATACAATAAATCAAGATGATAACATACATTAAGTTACATGTAATTCAGTACCTTTCATTATTATTTAATTAACAACCTTTTTACCCCTCCATATGAATTATTAGATATCAATACAATTTCCGATAACAACTGAACTCATCTTTTATCAAGTTCATGGACGCAATCAATATAAAATAAAGCAGATAATGTTTACTATAGATTATCTTTTCAACGTAATAATAAAACAGCGAGATAAAATTAAAAGATATGTTATTAAATAATATTCAGTGATAGCATGGGGCCTGTATAATGCATGGAGCTAATGTTTATCAGTCAGCTGAAGTTTATCAGTCAGCAGTGTGAAGAGATCTTTACAATTTATATGTACATTCGCAATCAACGATGAAGAGCACACGTTGGATAGCGGGTGCATTATGAATATTTTATCAATTTGTAGAGTCCATGAATTTTTTTACTGACTGATTTTATGTCTGCTCCCAATGTGGGTATCTTTATAGAAAAATAGAATTTTTTCTATGAGAACTGCTCGTTCCACAATCTTTATTTTTTGAAAAGATTATGAATAAAAAATAGGGCGAAATGAGATAAGTCTAAGTTAATCGCTCTCTATACTCGGAATCCATAAATAAATTTTGAATACTGTCCGTACTGGGGATTGAGCCCATATCTGTAAACAACACCAACAATGTTGACTACTGGACCACAGACCCATTTTTTAGTCAGGTTTTTATATTGATAAGGATATTCGAAATACTGAAATATTTTAGTAAAAGTTTAACAAAAATTACAGAAAAATGTTTTGTAGCAAAATGTAACCAGTCCTGATCACATTTTAAAATAATTTAAATTTTATTCTAAGCATTTTCTCTTAATTTTATTAATACATCTTCCCTTCACGTAATAAATATTTGTATATTATATTTAATCATAAATATATTTCAATAAGCTTTCCGTGAAGTATTCTATCTGCAAATCTGTTTTCAGTTGAGTAAATCAAAGATGATTTCAAGATGAGAATTTTCAGACATTTTAAGCACAAATTTTGTCTTGATGAATCCTAAGAAACATAAATAAGTGCCTAATTTCATAAGTAGTGAGTTGGGATGTATGTGGCAATGAACTTTATACATTCATTAATGTAACTTGGCACTGACACGAAAATCAATATATTATTTATAGACACCTTAATCATTCTTCATTCAATAATAATTCTCTGTGTATTTAGAGAGTATACTACAGAAAATTGGTTTTTAATGTGAACAGACTAAATAAAATATGCTTGAACACTTTCACTACTCAGGATATTTATTATGTTGTAAAAATTACACAAATAGGTGAATGTTGACATGTACTAATTAACTGATAATTAATATATTAATGAGTACTCAAGAATATTAACTTGTTAACACCAGGGAGCATGGAATTTATTTCATTGGTCTTTTTGTGTAACTGTGGGGAATGCAGGTTTCATATTATTTGATACATTAATCACAAGCCTTGCAATAATTATCTGTAAATTTTCCCAATAGAGAAAACTTATGGTGATTTGAATGAGACCTTGCAATTTTATCAATTTTGGGCAAAACAGCCCGAGGTCTTCATGTACTTTGGGTGTACTTATTCTATAACATATAACAATGTAAAGGAAAAATGGTCAGAACTATTTGAGAGTTTGAATGCATTAATTTACTTTAGGGATACAGTTAAACTGGCTTAAGAAAAAAGATGATCTATCTATACGCATTCATTTCTAATTCAGTAAACATTTGAATGAGAATAAGAAAAAGTTACTCAAAATAAGCTTAAGGGATACAAAATCTTACGCTAATTAAAAAATAATAAGTATGTCATCAACTTTCAATTAAGAATATTAAGCATTTCTACGGAAATCATTTTTTTAATATCATTAAATATGTTTATAATTTTTTTATTTTAATGAGATAAAATTAAATAAAGATTCTGTAATATGAAAAATGAAGCACAAGAGAATGCCAAAACTAACTTCTAACAACACTGCAAAAACAAAGATGAAGTGAATGGACTCAATTATCAAACATTATTTTAAGTCACAACTTAAAAATAAAAACATTAACAATATTAACTGTTTATCTCAAAAATAATAATAATTAGATATTTTTTAAAAAAATATTTATTTAATTATTCTTATGGTATATCATTTATTTGTGGCGACTCTAATTTATCACAATAATAATGTATTTTAAGGGTCAGCAGTTAAGGATGACAGGTAATTGTAAACTTCAGAAATAATAATCCCTGGAAACATTTTTATTTTAATATATTGGAATAGGTTTTTTCTGACTAATTTTTAATATGCAGACATAGATTTAGTCACCGCAATTTAGTATTTCAATAATTTTTTTTATATTGAACATATCAAAGGAATATTAGAATTTGTAATCATTTAATTGCTCTCCTACACAACTTATTATTAAACCTAGTTCTGAAATAAGCTGTCGATATATCAGCCGTACCCATGGTCTAATGACCAAATTTTTTGGATTTGGCTGTAGTGCTTATGGACAGTCACATCTCTGATTTATGAATATACGAAAAAGTATTTTGGAGTGTTTCCTTCCGAGTCACACTAAGGTGTTCCAACACCGATTATAAAAAAAATAGTGCAGTTGTATGCAGCATGATAAATCGGGCTATATTTAAACCAAAAATTAATAGCGAGCAATAGTTCTGAAATTGTATTTTTGTACACAATAGTATTTTTGAATGTCATCTATCAACAAGCTGCAATAATTCATGTCAACGGATGAAACTTAACAGTCATTGGGTGAAATATAAACAAATCCATGTGGAGTACCACATTTTTAATGATAAAATCAATTTAGTTGAAAATTTATAAAGGAATTATTGTACGATAAACACCTCACAAGCAAAAAGATTAAAAAAAGTAAGTCCAAATACAGGAGTAATAAAGATCTTCAAAAATAAAAAAAAGTCTCCAAATAATATACATGTAATACTTAATCCAAAAAACTAACGGGTCGGTAAACTTTATTTAATGATAAAATTTATATAAGAATAATGAAATTAAATAGTTTCATATTCCATGGCAAAAGGAAAACCATTTAATATGAACAAAATTTTTTATCAAAAAACTAAAACGGGCTGTAGCCCAGTCTGACATAGAATACTAAATCTGCATTGATGAATTTAAAAAAAATTATATTCTCAGATTGTTCAAATAATGAATGATACATGTTTTATCACTTATTCTGAAAAAAAAATATTTCATGACTTAATGCCAATAAGAATTTTGTATATTTTATTTAAATAAGGTGTATTATTGCACAATAAGTTTCGGATTGGAAACAGATTGGATTATATTCATAAATAATCTAATTATCATAGAGGCTATTTTTTTTAAAGATAAGCATCAACAATTGTAATATATCAAGGATTATAGCAGTTTTGTGTGCATTAATATTGGGTATTATTTAAAATCTTATATCACCATATTTCATATGACGAGCCATGAGTAAATATTATTCAATTTTTAAAAATAATGATAGCATGAAATTCAATTTAAGTAACACTTTATGATAGACTGAAGGTGATTGATGGAATTTCAATATCAAATTTGAATTGTTAAAACTTTGTACGATTCCACATGTTTTGTCACGAACAACACGGGTTTCGCCTTTCGGCATCTTCAGGCATTCATCACATGGATGCAACAGAGCTGTCAGTTCTGGGTCGTTCGTGACAAAACATGTAGAATAGTACAAAGTTTTGACAATTCAAATTCAATATCATGATTTTTTTAAATTTCAATTTGAGATCGTTATCATAGTTATCTTTAATATCTCTTTACCATAGAGTTGATGAGTAATTTTGACAAAACAATTCTCATATAAGTTTATATTATAACTGGAATAAAAAATCAGGCACCTTGGCTGTTGGCTGTTATACCATATATAGATATATATATACCATTTTATAACATTTACAATTTTAATAACATAATAGATATTACCACATATTGAGAATAAAATAGAGTTTACGATTTTATTTTTTCCAAATATTGAATTATTAGCTAGAATTAGTAGACATCTAAATACTTTCTATGGTTTTATCAGTTAAATAAAGAATAATAATATTTCTATATTTAATTAATAAAAATATTTCCACATGACAACTAGCTCAATTATTATGATTAAATTTCGTCCACCATTGCTTATCAAAATAGTTTTAAAACATTTAGTTCCATATTTTTTTTAAATTGAAAATAAAATATTTTTCGCTCTCCGTTGACAGATACAATTTGCACACATTTGTATATTTTGTAACGCCGAATGATATCAGTAAGATATAATTATTTGTTTCACATATTTTAAAAAATGAATGCTCAAAGGAAATTTAAAAATAACATATTCCATATAAAATCGCTGAAGCATGTTTTAAAAATACGCATGTAGTGTTCGAAATTTGAATAACAAGTTTAAAAGAAACCACCACATGACAAGATCGATTCCAATAAAAGTATTAAGTATATATTATAACAAAAGTTACGGAGTAATTAATTATCCCTGCAATTACTCTCATGTTTATTAAGCATAATCAATGTTAATCAACTACTTTTATTCAGTTTAATAAGAAATTTTAAATATAGAGATAAACTGATTGGTTGCAAATACCTTCCGATTATTTCAATTCCAAATTAAAACTCCGCATCGTAAACTTGATAAGGTACCTACATCATTATTACACGTTATAAATTTATGAATTAAGAAGTACAACGCGCTCGTAAAATATTAAATCGATTGAGCAAAATACATATATGTATATATATATTATTGTTACGTATTCATTACGTATTTACTTACGTTGTTTTAATATTTTAGCGGCCAAAACGTCAAATAACACAGGACAACTTCAACACCACACACCGGCACGCTCTCGCGAATATTACTAGAGGGGTGGCGTCCAAGTTCATTTTATTTTACACTCTGCTCGAATGAATCATAAGTAAAATAATAACACTGGTTGTCGCGGAATCAACGAATCACGTCATTTTATATGGAGATCCGAATCGTTCAGGATTGAATGTTTATAATGTGATCAAGTGTATGCAAACTTTCAAACATTATTGATTTCTGAAATAGATTCGACATCTCAATAGCTATTATTAGACAAAAAAATTGATTCATAACAAATAGAGTCTATTTTTTTCTCATATTCATCAGCGTTTAGAATGAGTAAAGTAGCTATAATTTAAAATGTTATTTATGTTTGGCATTGTTATATTTAAAAAAAAAATATTCCAATAATTTTACTGGACCTGCCCATAAAAACTACCTCTAGGTTCTTAAAAGGCAAAATTGCCTTTTCTCACATATATATGTATACTTATAAGCGATTTTTAATTTGAAAAATAAAAAAAATCAATTTGGATTTTTACCTTGCTTTGCTTTCGCCGGTTATTTAATTTGTAGTATTATTTCATATAGACAAATACAAAAATCTATGATCTTTTACATTTCTTATTAAAACTGGGACGTTTGTAATTTACTAGGGAAAATATTGCTTTTCCAATCATTCTTTTTTAATATGACTCATATGATTAAAACGAAACGTAATTCCCATCTCTATACAAAATTCTTATTTCTGTATATGAAGACAGTAGTCTCCAATATCCCACATCCTTTCCCCTGTCAGAGTGAGTTAGAGATATTATTTCACTGTGAGTGCGAGCGAAAGAAATAAAGATAAATAGCTCATTTTGTGATTATCAAACGTCAAAGTTGTCCTCGGTAAAGGTCACCTTGTAAAGAAGGTGTCGGTAATGTAGGGATGTAAATAACAACAGCTGAAAGTTACCTCTCATTTTTTGAAAGTAGTTGCATTTCGCGATGTTACTTTCAAAACAATGTATTTCGAAATTCAAAAATAAAATAATTATAATGTAATCGATCATTACTTACAATAAACGAATTTAACAATTTAATATATGATTTGTTATTTCATTTTTCCTCATGAAGAGGTCAACGAAAAGTTCTAAGTGTGTGAAAATAACGTAAAATGTAGTTGTTAATAATTATTCGTCAGAAAATAAGAAATTAAAATACATTATATTGACTGACAAGGCACTTCTCCAGATTATTCAGTTAGCTACAGTTGCTGATTATGTTAAAATAGCAACTAATCTTCTGAAATATACGACTTTCCAGCATGGGTACCATTTCAGTTTGTTTAAGGAGAGGGAGAGTATTCACTTTTACCTTCTTGTTAATTTTTAATTTTATCTATGGACAATTCAGTACAAGAAAGAATTAATGAATTCCTTTTTAAATTTTGGAGATATGATTGATTACTTAAATACCAAAGAAACGCAATGTTTCTTGTGTTAATTCGTTCGCCAATAACATAATTCATAATTTTCTCAAGCAATCATAATGACGTGAAGACTTGCTTTAGGACTTCAGAATAATTCTGATCTTTGGCATTCTATCACTGAGTATGATCAATGATTTCTATGTGAAAAATTCACTAACTTTTTTCTAATGAATGTTTTATCCGTTCTATGCTTAGGCAATATCTCTTACATATCTTGCCCCTGGACAGCATTGACCACACCATATAAAAATTACAAGGGTTCAGGACAGGCTTCAGGTAGCCAAATGCAACAAAGATTGCTATCATTTGCCAAAATCTATGAATGTGTTAGTATAATAATGAATAAATTAAAGTATCTAAAAAAAATTGTGGCACCTAATTTTGAAGTTAAAGTACTATTATGTTCAAGTTTTATTTTTACTTACTCATACTTACTCATGTTCTATGTTCTATTATTTCAAATAAATACCTTATTCATATAATTCTTGTTCTAAATTTATAAATGTTGTCTTCATTTACCTTTGAATTGCGTGTGTTTGAATTATATGGCTCTGTCGTGACACCATAACATTATCGAAAAATAAATGAATATATAAATTCAACAAAAACACTATGCAATTTTAACACATTTTATTTACACCAAAAAGGTAACATATTACAATAAAGAGTTTAGAAAACATCTACAATATAATTTACAAGTTCATGTACAAAAGATTTTTATAGTAGAAAATTTAAGATAGTATTAGCTAGAAATTAGACTAAATTCTTGCCCTTACCAGTACATAGAGATGATTTTGATGAAAAATATTACATACATTAATTTAAATAAAAAATTAGTCAAAAATAAATAACCCGCTTATGATACAGCTTTGAAACAAATTTTATTTTTAAAAAATTAACTACATAGCCATTAATATATGAAAAAAAAAACATAATCTTAAAGATGTTTTACATCTATTACAAATTTACTCAGTCCTATTGGAGAATTTACATCTAGAGTACATAGCATCAAAGTCGCGTTCACTTTTCACTCACCAGTGTAAATAAGTAGAAAATGCTCACTTTATTGTATCACACATTTGATTTTAAATTGAAACCTAATTTCCAGTCACTGCTGAATCAATGGAAAATAGCTTTTATTATGGCCTTTGTTTTAATATGATATAGTGAGAGATACACGCGCTGATGTAGCACTTTTCTACAAGTAAATGCTCGTAAGTTTGATTGATATAGGAAAATGACAGTTGTCACAAAAAATAATTAAAAAAGTGCCTGAAAACAAAATACAATTAAGATGAATAAAGTTTAAGTAACAAAAGCAGTTTAATTATGGTTTCAATCAAATAATAAATATAAATATTGTAATAAGTACTTTGTGATAAAAATAAGTACATAAAAATATTTGTATAGTAATCAATGAAATACAATATAAGCAAAATGATAGTTGACATTTTCTTACTTGCAAAAAAGGACATATCAATAAACAAATTTTTAATATTGACGTTTTGAACCCTATAATCCCAGAGTATTTGCACTGGAATCCTGGATGGATTCATGGATTTTAAGCGCTACTTTGGAAAAATCAGATATGTGAACATGGATGACAGTTGTCTTGAAAAATTAATTATCACAGACATGTAACAAACCAAGAAAAGACTTGTCTGCTGAGTTACAAAAAAATAAGATTTAAAGAGCTTATGAATTACACACAGTTAAACAATGTACTGTAAAAATAAATTAATTCAGAAATGAGCATATACGACTGTAGATATTTGATTAATATTATAATTTGTAGTCATTTTAATTTGCTGGGATGTATTTTTACATGATAGATTATAAGAAAATGGAAATTTAATGTAACAGAATTTTTCCCAGACAGTAAAGCTTTATTAAAACAGTATGGCATAAACAAAAAAGCACAAAAATCCCAATCATTTTAAATATTTTACTCAATTAAGTATACTGATTATTTGTGATAATTTTGTATATAATTTTTTTTTTGTACATATTTGTGTATACAATTGATCATAAGAAAACTTTGCCAAATGATGCCAATCTTTCACTGCATTATAATAAAAAGATATCAGACATGATTTTAAACAAAATAATAACTAAAATGGTTAAAAATAGTGGAAAACAGCAAATGACATTGAATTTTGGACATAAATATATTGCTTGATTGAATTGGCATTCACTTTGTAGAACTCCATTACAACACGGTGAAAAAATAGCAATGTATTTTAGTTCTACAAAATTATTTTTAACAAATATAGTTGATAGCTATTTCGGCTCACGCCATCGTCAGAACTAGCATAGTTCTGACGATGGCGTGAGCCGAAATAGCTATCAACTATATTTGTTAAAAATAATTTTGTAGAACTAAAATCCATTGCTATTTTTTCATCGTGTTAAATATATTGCCATAGAATTGAATAGATATAATTGGTGACAAAGTAATATTAGTTTGCGAGGAATATATTACAACATTGAATTTTGAAAACCACAAGCATGGGAGTGAATTTTACATTTTATGTCCCTGTAGCAAAAGGATAAATATCCAAGATGACTGAAAGGTATGACATGTTTGGATATTCTGGGTTTTATTAAAACATTTACAAAAAAAAAACTTATGAAGACAATTATAATCTTAAGATAATTCATTATTAACGGCAGTCAATTATTGCTAATGAAAATTTGTAACCCAATTTTACAAAATATTGTGAATAAAGATTTTTAGACAATTATCATTTTTTTCCTTTCATGAAATGTTACAATAAATTTAATATATGCTTAAGTTCATCTTGTTCACAGAGAGCAGTCATTGTTTAAGTATTTTTTTAATTATGATACATCTTCATCAGACAACTTGATATGACCTTCATGTATCTCTCAAAAGCGCTCTTCAAATCTTGTTCTCTGTAAGGCAAAAATATATAATATAAGATTGAGGTAATTTACATATTATATCTTTGACTTCTAAACAACTATATAAACTGTCACTATCAGTGTCCATCATCATTTTGCAAGAGTTAAAAGAAATTGAAAAATAAATAATAATTATAAGAATATTATCTGCCAAGGACACTTGCTGCCTAAATCTTATAGAATGACTTGAAAATATTAACTAGAAGTATTGAAATGTTTTCAATAATATTGCGATGTTTGCTCATACTTTTTGCTTGCTTGCCTACCGATTTCAATGAGGAAAAAAGATACATCTTCGCCGGTAAATCCAGGTCCATTCTTATTTAAATTTAATGACAAGATTAATTATGTGTGTAGTTATTAATTGTATGATATATCATCGTTATTATGTTCAGTCTGAATATAATACAAGCAACACATAAACAAATAATGTCATTGAGTATTTTTAATAAGAATTCTTTTAGAAGTTTACTTCTATGCTGTAAAATTGGAAACGAGAGTAAATATTGTATGATTATGCACAATCATCAAGAAACTGAAAGTGTTAGTCAATGCTAAAACTTTTGATTTAACAAAAATAATTGGAATCATTTTTCGGTGCATGAACTCGGCATATTGTATTGGCTTGGAAATTGAACATTTCATATAAACTTTTGTCCAATCTACACCAAATTAATCATAACTGACATAAGCAATTTAATGAATGTAGTTGGGTGAGAAGTAGTAATAATTGTGTTGTGAAATTGTAAAGAATTTAAATCAATCTTAATCTAAAAACCAAATAACCTGTGATACAGTCAGTCTGAATAAAGATGCTTCTCAATGAAGCAAAACACGTATACAATTAATAGCAAAACTAGCAAATAGAATATCAATGTTAATATAAAATTAGAAATGAATTTTCACAAAGAATATGCATCTATCAAAACTATACAATTAGTTGATTACAAGTTAATTTACCTGAGAACATCCATCTGGAGAGCGCATTGCTCATAAGCAGAAAGTAATTGTTCCAAGTCTGTTGCTGACCATCCTCCACCTCGAAGAGGCTCTATGCACCTATAGATAAAATAATATTGTTATAGCACCACAGCAAGAAAGTGAAATAAATGAAAAAGACAAGTGTTTTTTCTGAAGTTCCTTACATTTACTAAGAGCTAAGAATTCATAAGCTTTTCTGACACATACACATAAAATAGATTTCTAGTCTTTCTAGTCCCACGGATGGGTGGATTTGTTTCTAAAAAATATTGGTAAGTTTTGTAAAAATATTCCATAATAGGTTATATTTTCAATCAAATATTTTTCACAATTCAAATGAATTACAGAGTAAGGTCAACATGAACAAATATATTAAAAAATAAACTTGGTTTTTTCGTTAACAAATACGTTATAATGCCACCGGTGGTTGTGACATTTTTATTTAAAATTATTACTATATTTAATATTATCAGACAGCAGCTTTATAGTAATGCTTAAAAGCACAAGTGCATGTAACCCATTCCTGAAGATTTAACACTCATAGTGATGATTTTTTTAAATATGCATAATATAATGGATAATATATCAATGGCTAATTTACATATATATAACACAAAAGACCCTAGATCGATACTAACAAAACCATAAAGAAAACCGTTAAAAGAAGATTTACATACTTTTCAACGAGATCCAAAAAAAGTGAACGGAGTTCCCGTGCCCTGTGTAAATTGCAGGCCACACCGATGAGACCTCTCGTGTAAGATCTATAATATAAAATCTTGTTTAGAATCTCAAATTGTTTCAGATTTAAATTATCAATTAATCACAATCAAATGTATACCACTGTTATGCTGTTATATTCATATACTATTTTATCGAATGATCAGGACCAGTTTAACTCATCATGAGTATTTTTACCTGATGAAAAATAAAATTGAATAATCATAATAAGAAAGTATGCTAAAAAATTGCTGTATGATTATCAAACAACTATTTCTTTATTAATTTATTTATTGTGGTAACTTTAGACATAGTACTTCAATGATGGATCATTACTTTCATATTATTTCTAAGGAATAATATTTGGGTGATTTACAAAACAAAATGATGGAGCAGTAATAAAATAATGTTACCTGAAATTAACCTCCAACTCTTGATAAGACTTTTCCAGTAATTTTGGTTTCAATTTCATACAAACCAAACTGAAAGAAAAGTATAGACAGTTATCTTTTACAGCATGGTGTAACGTAAAAACAATAAAGCCGAGATGGTTCTTTTTACTGAGTAATTATATGAAGACATGTTTCATGGACGTGTGTAATTTGCAAATAAAACAGATCAAAACAATTTATAGTGTAACTATACCATTTTTATGTTGATAGTAGACAAAGTCATAACAACAATGAAGTTGGACTTGAAATACAATTAATATATATTTTCACTTTAAAACTGCTTTGAGGAAAGAGATGACTTATGGAGAATCCAGCCAGAATCAATCAATGAGGCATTTTTTTTACTGTGTCACGGCATCTATAACTATTTGTACATAGCAGGTAGAATGAAAAAACAAAAGACTCTTTTAGAGTCCATTTAGAATGAAACCAAAAAAATATTCGTTTCACTTTATCATTCCAATATTGAAAGCAAATAGTGAGAAAATAAAAAAACTCGTAGAGAACTACATTAGAATCGGGCTGCATGTTAATGAATGAATGAATTGGTAGGAACGAATCAGAGGGAAAATTTCACTCTATGTATTTGATGCAAGTCTAACTGACTCATTTTTTTCTATGTGTCATGCATCTAAACTTACTGTTTATGCTCCTTTTCTTTGTCTAAAAGTACTCTTAAATCTCGCAAGTCCAAAAGATATTCTCTATCCATTTCAGTATCATAATATTCTGGTCCAGTAAAGCAATAAGTCCAACCTGACATGATAGCCTAAAACAATAATTATAAGATCCATAAAATACATATCATAGACAGGAAGGAACATATAATAGGCAAAATAGCACTGTTCAAACATATCTGTCAATATTTCTTTTTAATCAAGTCTGATATCTGAAAGTGGAAAATGTGTCATAAAGAAGCATTTGCATAACAAAATTTGTTTGACAAATACCCTCATTTTTGAGACAGCAGGGTTTGGAGAGGTCTATTATTGATATGGAAAGGTTGCAAAATGATATGAAATGATGAAAAATCAAAACATTGTTGAATGTATCTTCAGAAACAAATACAATAATTTTATTCATACAAATAGAATGCTTGTTATAAGCTTTATAATTTGCAAATATTAACTATTTGTTTTAGCATTAGAACTGATGATTCAGTTAAATCTGTGTGTTTCAACAATTCAAATTTGAAATTAAAATTCTATCGAACACCTTCAGTCGATATTATAAAACAATATTTGTTAAAATAATTCTTGGTTCAAAGCATCAAACGGGTGTGTAACTAATAATGGTTATGCGGTTGACGCTTCGGTCATCCTTGATATATAGCACACTTACCAAATTGACTTTCATTACAAATTGGGGAAGTCACTTTAAATAATCACAAGACTTAACATCAATAAATAAAAATATTTCATTGTTTGAAGTAGCGAAAGGGGGATGAGATTTTAGTATGAACTTAGACAAATTATTTGATGCTGAGAATGGTTTCTTAAATTACAATTGAAATAAATGTTGATTTTTTTATACCTGAGCGCAATGAAAGAAATCATTGAAAGTTAAGTACTGTAGCTTTCTTTTTGATGTTTCAAATCTCATACAGCCAAAGAAGACAACAGCTGCGTATTTTCTGTTACAGAGAAAAAAAATATTAATACACCATAGATCTGGATGAAAATAAAGTATGCAAAATATAATACTAAGCTGGATTCTTTTAATTACTCAAAAGGCCTTGAGTATAGGTCTAGACTATGTGTGAGCTAATTATTCCAATCAATATTGGATCACTCACATGAGATGAGTTCAATCAACAATTGAAATGATTTAATTTTATCTATATATTATATATATATTATATGACATTAAATATTCTATTCCCCTTGAACTTGATAGTCAGTAGGTATCTAATGGTAATTAATTTATATAACCATCTGTGATTGCAAAGTCCTATAATTTGTAACATATATCTTTTTCAATTTAGGTAGAAAATTATCGTTATCGTTAAATTATCAAAATAATAGATATGAAAATTAATTCAAATATCAACTTAGCTTCTAGACTAAGCAAGGTGTATTTTTTCTTAACTCATCTTGTATGTTATTTAGTGTATGTGCACTAGAATGTCTAGAATTTACTAGAATGTAAAGATGCTGAAGTACAAAATTTGAGTCGTTAGAGGAGAAACATATACATTCATACATAGAAATATAAAAATGTACAATTGTAAATTAAGTAATTTGAATGGTTCAAATCTATACTGTTTTTATGTTCGAACAATTGCTCAACCACTTGATAGTAGGATCATAAATGATGAAATTGATTTGTGATAATAAATCAAATAGATAATTATTTCAGCTTACTTGGCTAACTGGGATGAAAGCAAAAAATGGTGTCTAATATTTGTTTCCATGCTACCCGAAAGATCTTCAACGGCTTTGTAGACTCTTTTCAGATTATGATATTGGCGTCTGGCAGAGCGGGCAAGAACCCCTCCTCGTTCGGCCGCTTCTTCAGCTTCTCTGCGCTGACGCCAACTCAGTTTCTTCCCCAGAACTTCTCTCACAACTGCATCTTCTAGTGAATAATATCTAAAGAGGATAGTTGAAAGTACTTTCAAAAATATTAGATGACCTTTTAAGCATTGGAGGTATGATAATGATAACCTTAATGTATTCTCAACAGCCTCTTCATTAATTGCAATTATTAAAAATTTACATAAATAATTTATAAAGTAAAGATTTCATCATTCAATCATTTAGATATTTAGAACACCATTATTGTATGTTCACATACTTTTACTCATTTATTACATTCACTCATATTACCTAAATGAAGAAAGAAAATGGAAAAAACCTTTTTATTTTATGGTTGCCTTTTTTTTAAACCAAAAAAAAATATATATTACAACTGTTTGAAAATTGATACATTTGCAAGAGGAAGTAATCAAACAAAATGAGAATATTGAAAAGAACTAGTTATCCATGATGGACTGCTACAAGAAATGTCATTTAATCCTACATATTTACAACAGTGCATTAGTTGATTTATCAAAGAAATATTTACTGGATGCTGCATAATACAATATATATTAATCATTGGTAATATACTAAAATATTAAAATTATACGGTTTTCATACTTCTCTATTAATAGTTGACGAGTCTGTGGATCCAGTTGGAATGAAAGCTGTTCTGAGAGCTTTGATGGGACCAGTAGCAGTCTCTCCAGTAATGAAAATGTCCTGAAAAAGAAATTCATTGTTTCAAAGATTTCTGTAAAATATTATTTGTGGATTGGAAAATGATATGACAAGAAACCAATAATTTTACCTGTAATGGTCAAGAACATCGCTTGCGACTAGTTCCAAGGGTGCACCAGTCTGTGCAACGACCCCTCGCTTTTCCAGCGTCCCCACAGCTTCGCTTGCTGGAAAGGTAGCAAAAGGAAGAGATAAAAACATATCTGGTCTTGGATGGAGATATATTTATTAAAATTATTTTATATATCATATCTTAAAATACAAATCAAAGCGATTAGTATCTCTATAAAAAAATAAAATAAGCTAACAAAAATTATAAAAAAAAAGGATTTTTTATTTATTTTGTTTACAAGTGAATATAAATTTAAAAATATTAAGCATTGGAAATGTACTTATAAGTAATTGTAAAGCTAAATTATGATAGTGAAATCTGTTCCTACTTGGATTTCATTCACTCGAATCAAAAATATAAAAGTACCATAAATTTTAACAGACAAAAACAAGAAATTGGAAAATCATATTTTAAGAGCGAAAGGAACCCAATATCTAGCATAATGCATAACCAACCACTTTCATTATGTCATTCGAATTTTGTACATATACATATATGTGCTATTCTTAAGCTATTTCGTAATGACAGAAATTCAAGCACATGCAAGTTTCATGACTGAAAACTAATTCTGTTATATCTTAATAAATATGCTAAATTAACATAATTGGTTGACATTTGGCGACTTTATTTATATTTGGGAGAATTGTCAGATAAAACTGACAGTATGTCAAACATAACCTAAAAAATAGTTATGAGATGTTTTGTGACTCACAGGAACAACCTTCGATCCATAGCTGATATATTTCTGGATCCACTAGTGTGTAATTACTGATAAAAACATCCACATCGGCGTACATACTTTAAAAATAAAGAAATAGTTGAGTATTTGTCAAAACATTGATTCTGACGTTTCGGTAATTTATTTTCTATAACGTTATCATCCTACCAATTGATACAGTGTGGTCCTATATAAAATATTGCTTACATTTGAAAAAAAATGAACAATTGAAATAAAATATTATGGTATATGTGATATGTCGCTAACGTTTTACTTAATAGAAAATATTATTAGTTTAGTATACATTTAAATAATCAATGGCTCAAATAAAAGTATTTTTATACAGTATAAGAAAAAATAATTATTAACCTTTTTTAAATTAACAGTAAATATTTATTATATTAATCTACAAAAAATGTTGATGAATGGCTTAAAATTGTATTGAATTCTGCTACCAGCTACATTCAAATCAAGGTGATAGCGTCAGGGCTTTATTTTTAAGTGTTACAATAAAAAAAATATATTTAAATATGACTTTCAATAAAAATTGTTTTGAAATTAGATGATGAACAATGAGATTTTTTTAATCATATATTTCCATTTTCTTTTCATGTATTCGAATTTATTTTTAAAACATTCCATTATATTTTTGCGATTTTACCTTTCCTTCGTCAGTAATTATATTACCATTTTTTTTTGATGCGTTTATTTTTTTCTGTTGTATTTGGTCAATCAATCTCTTCACTAAATGACTTTTTTACTACCCCTTTCTTCCCCTTGAGCAAATTTGTTTTTGTTCATATAGTTGTGTTAATTTTTTTTAAATTATTTTTGTTGTTTATTGCGTTTGCAGCACAAAGCGATGATAATATAAAAAAAATGGCAACGAAGTAATCTGAGAAAGCTCAGACAAAATTTATATTCTAAAATCAAAAATTAGTTCTCGTCTGAACTCACTCTCGTATACAACATTTATAAAGCTTTTCGCAGTGCTATCTCTAATTTTGGCCTCGTAGAAGACATATATAATATATATATGTATGTTATGTATGTATGTGTGTGACTTGCTACGTTGAGGTTGCTTAGGAGAAAATCGGTTGAATAAAGCCATTATTATTATCAATACTCCCATTATCCATGTAAACATACCACAAATGATTTCGTCTATATGCCCTCAACCCTCCTTTTCCTCAACCATCCTTCTCCAGCGTAAATATACCCTTATGCTGGAATATAAAAATCAAAAGTTAGTATTTACACCTTTAATTATCGGCTGAAAAATCATAGCATAAGTATCTCTTCAAAGATTATTTTTCATTTCAAAGAGTGTTTCAAATTCGGTGATCGCACAGCCATAAATAACATAGCGATAGTTAATAAAAAACATGTTAAGGCATCATTAATATTTCCAAAACTGGTTGGATCTCTTTCATTAAAAAATGCATGGTACGAAAGTTTTCCAAACAAACATCACTTTTACGCCAAATTTTATTTTATTTCCAGTTCAGCATTCCGTAGCATAAAAAAAAAAAAATTTCAAGGGGCTTTGTATTCCTGATTAGGAAATATCGTCATCCAATTTTATCGATGTAAGAAAGAAGTTTTGAAATTTTTTACCCTCACTTAAAAACACAAGATTATTTACTTTGTTATGCCGGGTAGAAATGTGTCATTGACCTAATGATGATAATGGCATTGGAAAGGACATGCTGGCAAACCTTTTGGGTCTCGTTTTATTACCTTTTTATATTATTATTTCTTCAATTCAGACAACTAAAAATAAAAACAAAACGTTTGAAGCTATCATATTGGTGAGGAAAGACATAACATATAAACCATTGATTATTAAATGTCAAATTTGAACTCAGAACAAAGAAAATTTACTTCCTACTGAACCAACACAATAAAAATTAAAGTCCACACACTAGATAAAACACGAATCGCGGAAAACAATATATATTAATGATTTTTTATAAAATATATATGATTATGTCGACAATCTGCTTGTGGTTTAGAAACTGAGCTACATAGTGATAATTGAAAGCTTAGATTTTGGCCGTAATGCTGTGTTATGATTCATTCATTCCTAAATACTCATGAAGGTAAGGTATCAACTGTTTAGACGTCTGATTAAAGAGCATTGATAGATGGTACTTTAGTTTTTAATAGTTAAACACTGTCAAAAGGGTCACGTTCAAGCTTATTTGTTTCGTTAAAATATAAACCGATTTGTCGTGATAATTTCCATAACTTTTCCATTGAATACATTTTTGAAGCACTTTGTGCTTGCATTTTCTTAACGTACATCAGTATTGAATGAATTGAATAATGAAATACGAATATTTGAATAGGGTTGATCTATGGCATTTTTATTTTCAATTATTACTTGTTCGGCTCCCGAACTCTGTGGATGTTTTATTACATTCAGTCATCATAAGCGAATGAAGATTGAATGATAAAACTTAGCAACTAATTGTTCTCCATATACCCCATTTTTATTGAATCAGATGGGTGGGAGGGTAATAAAGTCAACTATTTTCACAGTATTTTTATTAGTGAAACCGGTCCTGGCCATAAAAGAGATCCTTGAATCAATTAAAAAATATTATTCTGGCAATAATCGCATCATATAATTTCGTAGCAAATTATCCCAGTTACTAAATAATATTTTTCGGAATTTTTGCATTATCTTATCACTTCGATGAATGAAAAGATTTCAAAATTATCTATAACGTCTTTTTTTACATATACATGTATCATATCCATCACAAAATAATCATATAATGCTATTTTTATTTTGTAGAAAAATGTGTCATCGTTAATAGTGCATTTTGTAATTTTAATTTCTCTCTCTTTTCATTACAGATAATCACTCTAATGGATTGTGTCTGTTATACTTGCTAGTTCGCCAGGCGACAATGCCACGTGTTAAATTCGTTTAACAATCTAACTCTCTCTCACACTCACTTTCAAACACACATGCGCGCTATACCAATACATGCGCTTCGTGCAAAAGCGTAAACTAGCAAGTAAATCAAGGAAAAAATAAATAATATGTTAGTAAAGCAAGAAAAATAATGAAATGAAATATGCGCAATATAAAACAGTAAAATGTTTCAACAAACAATGTCGTAATTTTGAATTATATCATTTTTTGAATTACTCCTTCAACCGCCTTCGAACAGGGTCGATTAGCTGATCGAAAAAACTCTATTAGCACTGGGATTCAAACCCGCGAGATTCGTCATGGAAGCCAATGAGGTCGCCACTGCATCACATACCCAACTTTGACACATTTGCAAATTTACTAAGTAAAATAAATAAAATAATAAATTTATTAGGATTAATCACTTGCAGTTTCGTAATATTGTAAATATTTTTAATAATCATTATAGAATTAACAAACTAAACAATAAAGCAGTTAGTCTTATTCATGGTGATCGCTGAATTACTACATAAACAAAATGCGTTCAAATATATATTTAACAGTGAGACATATTAACAAGAGAAACCAATTTTATTTGTGTATAAAATCAAATGAAGGTTGTCATCATAAAAACAGTATATGTCCATTTTCATTTTATTGCATTTCTCGATTCTGTCTATTACATCAAACAACCGCTGTGCAAAGAAGTATCAACTCTCCCAAATCAGGTTGTGAAAATTTGCCGCTTTTTAAAAAAATAATCCGACCAGTTTGTAACTAAAATAACCTTTGTCTAAAATTATTATGATATCTTATAAGTTATTGAATCAATGATTAGTGGCGTTACTACCAAATCTGGCCAACCACCAACCCGACAGACCAGTCCGCACAACACCAGAACTTCACAAATATGAAATCGTAAAATGGGCATGTTATGGGCCTTAATAAAAAACTGAAAGTCCTAAGCAAGGAAAAGTTTATTTGTTATTGAATACGTATTCAATGGAAATAAATAATATAAAAACTTTACATCCATATATTTCATTAATTTAAAGCTCTTTCGTGATTCCTCTATGTTAAACTAATAAAATTGTCTTTCCCAAATGAATGAATTTTTGACGTTTGCTGTTTTTCTATCGACGTTTTAAATTATATTAAGTACGCATTGTTCATTGAAAATGACTTGATAATACGTCATCGTACTCTTTTATACTATTATAAATAAGAGTTATGTTCGAACATTATTTCCAGACCCTTTGGTAACGGACAGGTGGTTTTCAAATATGTAATGTGCCGGCAGAAGAATTAAATCTTCGTCATTCTTTTAACACAATCTTCAAAATAAAATATCAAAAATTAAAAAAAATATGCGGATTGTAGAATGAAAGAAAAAGTAATGAAAATATTGTTATTTTTTCTTAAAATTTACCAAATTGAAATCCAGGTCAAAGAATGAAGACAACATGATGTTTTCACCATTAACCATATATTTTATAATAGAATAACATCGTGGGACTACTGTTAAAGGCATATCGACGCACGCTGATCTGCAGATCTAGTAGGGATACTTAATTTTCTTATTTTTCTCAAATATAAAATGTCGAATAGAGATAACCTAAGACCTGGTGACAAATCAATGAAATACAACTGCTAAGCGACATAAATGATATTGCAACATAAAATATTTAAAAAAATATACACTATTTGTTAGCATAGAATAAACTTATCTAGATTATTAGTCAAATGCAGGCTATATTTAAACACAAAAATGAACTTGTACGTGAAAGTTTGTAAACTATTACGACATTATTTATTTTTTTTGAATTTCAACTTAAAAATCTTATCAACAGTTGAGATAATGGCAGTAAGTGGGGTAATGTTCAGGGTTAACTTTAAAAAATGTAATAAGAGTTTCAATTTGAAGATGATATAAAAAATCCATAAACACAATAAATGAAATAAAATGCTTTCAAATTTAATAATGAATATAAATAAACAATCAAATCTTAGACCGTAAAAAGATACTTCGATTGAACCATATGACATCGAATGCAATTCGTTAAATCTGGCGATCTAATATCTTATCTGCAATACGTACACGATAAAAATGCATTTATTTTTGACATTGAAATGGAAAAGTACAAAATGATTTTCTTTTCGGGTGGAATAGATTCTATATTAAAATTTTGTAGAATATGATTTTTTTATTCAAATAAAAAAATAAGAAATTATATCTATGAATAAAAAATTGTAAATTTCCATAACTTTCATATCTGAGAAGTATCATTTACAATGTAAATGTGTTTTAATGAAACCAGAAAATGCTTTAATATTAGAACTATTTTTAAATAAAAAAAAATATATGTAATTAACACAGTATAAAAAATAACAACTGTCAGTTTTAAGTTTTTTTTTATGTCTTTTAGATTCGAAAACCTCAAGTGCATGCCTTTCACCTGAGTGGTAATCCGAAAATATTTATGTGATTTGTATTATGGTTATATTACTGCTTATTTTTTTAAGAATATTATTTTAAAAAGTGTTTATTTTGTGCACAGCTGATTCCAATACAACAACTATGAAAGTAAATCTATCAGATAATATTTATACAAGTAGGTACTTTTGCTGAAATTCTAGGGACGTTGTAAAATGACATGTTGTAGAGGTGCATACCTATCAATTTTTTTATAAAATAAAATTCGAGACATCGAAATCAATCTGATTCTTTGTCTTCGACTTTTTTATACAGTTTCTAACTATATAACCTGCCTCGTGCTTATGAAATATGTATTTTTGATTATTTGATTTTCCGGAAGCTTGTATCTGTTGTCCGTAGTGAAGGGTGGTTCTGAAGTTGGTCTACTGAACAAATATGATACATTCTCTCATGAAACTACATAATTAATCTATCACTAGTCGCTAAGTAGAGATTAAGTATTTTCCGATTAATAAATCATTAACGTAATCAATTAGGTACTTCGTCGTGTTATGATAAAGAAATCTATATATCAGTAGATTCATTAATCATTTTTTGACATTATCTATCAATGACATGGAGGTTTGTTAAGCTATGGTGATTTTACATATATTTTAATGCAAAATAATTATACACTTCGACAACATATGTATAATTAATGTCATTGATTAATATTTAACAACAAATAAACAATTTTCACCTGATAGATTTTTTTTAATCTTTTAATTTTTTTTTTTTTTTTTAATTTTTAAGAGTTAATCTCAACAGGAGATTTCCACGAAAATTGATGTTTTTTTTTTATAAAGTTTTCTTTTTTCAAAGATATATTGGAAAAAACTATTGGTGCACAGTTTTACGATCGGATTATCAGAAAGAACATCCATTCCCATAAATACACAATTGAAATCAACTGAAGATGCCAATAAGATTGGCTACGAGCCTATCGCTATATTAAAGCACGTGTGTCATTTTAGAATTGAAAATAAGGTGATCTATCATACATTATAAGTTAATCGAAACCAAGTTCTATTGAAAAACAGTTCAAGATAGTTTTCATTTTAATATTCGATCTATCGTAAGCAACAGAGTAGGACACAAAAGCAAAAAAGGGCTACAGGGATATCATGTGTAATATATTATATTTTTATGTACGTGTATAAAATATTATATAAAAAATTTCAGGCGATTCTTGTATGTAAAGCATTTTTCATCAAATCGGAAAAATTCCAATGTTCATTGACTGTTTTGTTATTTCCATATTAAAAATAGTTAAAAAAAAAAAAGCATATTTATTTTTCAGTCTGTTATACCAAATGAATACATAGCATACATAAAAAACACACATTCACAGAGACAAATAGACAAACAGTCACACACACACTCTCTCTGTGTTTGCGCATTAAATCGCGAATCAATCGCAATAAATTTGATAACCTAACACTTTCTAATGTATCTTAATAATGTGTTGCTATCTTTGCTGTAAATATCATTTTACCTGTAATAACTTCTCATGGTGACTTATGAATTTAATTGCTGTCAAAGGAGAAGAAAAACATGTCAAAAAAAAAAAATTTTTCTACACCTGACTTTTAATTAAAAATATGACGTTCAACTTCACAAAAAAACTTTACAGGGTTTGCAAATCTTTAATTGTACATATTTTTATTTATTTATTACCGTATCATTTTTATTTGGATTGTCATGTTAAATTTCCTCCAAATTTGTACTGAATGTTTATTATCGTGATAGATTTAATTTTAATTAAGTTTAATTATATTTGATTGAAATGTTATTATTATTAAATTTTGAATATTTTAAGTTTCTTTATCTCTTCGGATGGTGTCGAAGATATGATATCCGATTTTATAAATTATGAACCTTTTTATTTATGTGAAATTATTTTAAGAATTCGAGTATGCTGGTGTTTAATGTCTTGATAGGTGAGAAAATCCAAAAAGTGATTTTACATATGGAAAATTAAACTTTACAATAAGGTTATCAATTCATATTACAGTATAAATCTATCAGGGTTGTGAAGTCGAAGTCGTGAAAAACGAGCGACTCTGGCTATTTTTTCGATTAAACGATTATAAAATATCTCAATGAACAATTTGCTGGATTACTTAGTTAATCTTTAATTCAATGCACATTCATAGGAAAAGTAGGAAAAACCCGACAAAATTACACTTTTTTTAATCAGATTCGTGTTTTTTTAACGAATCCACAGCTCATAAATATATGAGGCATATAAAAGCAACAACAAAAACATCTACATTTTGTCAAAATATTTATCAATAGTATATGGATTAAATTATGGATAAGAAAACAAACATTGAGTTTTCCGCGTATGCATATGTATTTAGTTCACAACCTCTGGTCCATCGAGATACAATTCGCTTTTATCATTTTTCGCGTATGTGTGCAATATCTAATGCGATCGTGTGTGGGTGACTGTTTTAGCTGGCAGATATACGCGACACGCGAAGCATATTTTTCCCAGTTCATCCCGTGAAACCAATTTCGAAAGACACACTACGAAAATTCAAAGATCTGTGTTGACAAACAGTGCAAAGTTCATTAGAAGATTAAACGAAAATCAACAATCAATGTAAGATTTAAAAGTTATATACACATTATGGCAAATTTTCTATCACACGGTTCTTTTCAATAAGAACCACCCAGAGTGAGTATTTTTCCGAAAGAAATTTATAGTTCTTTGCGTGGAATTATCGATTGAAATACAAACAAAACAACAATCTTTTAATATTGAATTTATACCTCATTCTTCGTTATGTAACTGTTCAATAACAATTACTAATTTCAGTGAGTTGACAGTTAATATTCAAGATACATTAAAGATAACATTGCTAAAACCTTCATGTAAAATCTAGTTGATGTATTATAGTATTATCTGATTTTTCTTGATGATTTCCATGAGTTTGATTAACACAAACACTGCTGAATTAATTTCTAAGATATTAAGGATTTGTATTCAAATGATGTTTCATTTATGTGACTCAGCAGGAAATGGGTTAAACTAATTTTAAAAAAGGTAGCACTTTTTTTCATGTTCCTATTATGGGAATTTATTAAGCTTGTATAAGATATATTTTTATTGTGTTTAATTTAAAAGCTTCATTTTTGTGCTATCTATGAAGGAAGATGTAATTTTACATAAACATAATTTTTTATTTCCTTTGATAGTTACTTTTTAGTACTTATCATATATATCATATGAAATTACTATTAACAATCAAAAAAAAGTTTAACGAACAATAAATTGACAATATGGCGCTTTTCTAAATTTTCGAAAAAATTACCTGTATGATTTTCATATTCGTTCAAGTCCATGTGAATTAAACCAAAAGTGCTCAAGTCGAAACAACGTTATAAAATAACAATAATTTATATGTAAGTAAATATATTTAAAATAGTTAGTACCAAAATGACATACTGTACATTTTTTGGGGAGTTAAATTACTAAAAATGGCATGCTTTGATTCTAATAAATATTATATAGCAATACTTCCCAAATATTTTCATACCTCTGGGGCCCTGATAAAAAAAATCCACGGCCCCCTTGAACAAATAACATAATAAAATGATTTTTTGGCAGAAAACATGTGGCGTCCAGTTTTGGAAGCACGAGTCTTATCACATATATTATATATCAAATGTAACTTTCTGTTTTACTAGATCCTTAGAACTTTCGTTGAATTTTTGTGAATGAGTTGATGAGATGTATTTCATAAAAAAAAAAAAATTGCATAAATATTTTTCACAATATTTTCCTATTTAGAATTATTTTTACGTCCTTAAAAATCTATACATATTTTATAAATTTACTTCATATGATTTAAAAATATGTGACTACACAAATCGTACGAGGTTTTTTAATATGTATGTATAGATAATATCACTTACTGTGCTGAAAATGGATTGTGAGTTTGGCGAAAAATGCAAAAATTTTCATTTAGAGATGATATTTTTTTGATCATAGAACCTTCTAAAGTTTAAATATCAATGTAGCTTGAAAAAAAATAGTCGTTTGTATAATAAATTTGAATGGACTAGAAAATCATTTATTATATGAACAATTAAAATTGAGCAGTGCGAATTTTAGATAGGCACGAATCTAAAAAAATATGGCTGGAAAATTAACAAGGTAATAGATTTTCTGTTTTTGAAATCAGAACACAATTCCAAAAAAAAACTTAACTTTCATAGCATAGACAATTTGATATTGTGTTTATCCTTCATGGATGGATAGCCACTCTAAGATAATAACATAAATATTATACTTTATATTGCTTATATTCAAGTTCATTATTGAAGATAAACAATACTATTCATAACATATTTGTTTCGATATGCTATTTTACATTGTTATTGATTCAATTATAATTTCCTATGCAAAAGATTTTTTAATCGACTTTATATTACTTTAATTCTAAATTAATTGAATATTTACACATATTTCAGAAAAAAACTGTTTATTTTCTACCTATTCATTAGTTTTGTTTAATTTGTATGTTGTTTTAATTGACATGCAAATATATTATAGCAAGGGAAGTGTACCCAATAAATATTTTTTTGAATCTGTGTATAAATCCACGTTGTTTGGCACTCACGAAAGAGGTTTCGTCTTTCGACATCTTCAGACGTTCTATCACACGGATGCAATAAAAATAGACAATAAACAGTTTGCATCGATTATATACAAGAGAAGTTACACAAAAAATTACATATATAAAATTATAGCTCGATATATATTTGAAATACATTTAATGACTAATGATTTCATTATAATGAAAATCAGGTTTGGTACAGATAATCTTTTAGTTAATACAAGCTAATACATTTGTGATCAGAAGTTTTTCATAAAAATCAACTACCATTAAATTTCATACTAAGAGATATTTTCTTATTTCAAGAGGGTGGGTTAAGGTGAAATTAAATATCAAATGTCCAACTGTAGTTTCTTTTTTTGTCTGATGACTAATTGAATTAATCTCACTTAAAGGATATAGTAGTAAATCAATAAACAAAACTACATCGAAAGTTTCAAAATTAGAAAATGTTGACTTTTTCATTCCAGTTCGCAATTTCTGATCCGATTGGAAGACTATTCTTGTTATTAGATTTTGCTCGGTATGCCATATACATACGTAAGTGATGCTAGTGACTGTTTTAACGGGCAGAAATAACCGCGTCTTCCGACAGTTATTTTTCCAGTACATCCCGCGGGATCAATTATGAAACATTCAATACACGGTTTTGATACAATTCTGTGAATAGTAAATGTGTGTGAAAAGGTAATTTAACAGTGATGGGGCATCAGGAATCAAAGTAAGAAATGTCTAACATTTGTATTAAAACATTAATGATCTTATTACCTAACAATTAACTTTATTAATTTAATTGAATTGAAATTTATTTCTTGAAAAAAGTTTATTTGTGAAGTAGTAAGTTATAATAAATTTAAATTGATAACTTATTTATTCCGCTTGGCGTGTTTGTAGACGTAAAACGTATTTTACTTATTTGAGAGTAATCTTTATAATGAAAGTTTTAACCCAGTGACTGATAAAGTTTCAACTGTTAGACTGCAGACTTCAGAGTATAAACTTTCGCATACGAGATAAGTTATGTTGTTTGAATACAGCCTGTATTGACATGGAAATTTCCATAATTTTTTAAAAAAAAGGACAAAGCTGAATTATCTTTTGAACAAATCTGTATTGGAAAATCCTTTACGTGGCTCAGCAAAAAATGGGTTGTTCATCTAAATTATAAGTTTGTTGACAGATAAAAGCTTCAGACAAAATAGCTTTGAATTTTAACTGTTGACATAAAAAGGTTTCCAGGGTGCTTAAAACATTGTAAATATACTATCGAAATACATCGATTTGTATTTTTAATTTACGATATCGATTGAAGGTGCTTGGTGCAATTTCAAAATCAAATTTAATTTTTTAAAACTTTGTACGATTCCACATGTTTTTTCACTAGCGACCCGGGTTTCGCCTTTCGGAATCTTCGGGCATTCAATCACACGGATGTAACAGGATCGACACACAATAAACAGTTTGCATCGTTTGCATATCAAAGGAGTTAATTAAAAGAAGAACACAGACCCCAAGGCAAGAACTAATGATAGCTAAAATAAATTTCAATAATATTTATCTAATAATTATTAGATAGATATACGTTTCAGTTCTGTTACATTCGTGCGATAGAACGCCTGAAGATGTTGAAAGGCGAAACCCGGGCCAGTAGTGACAAAATATGTGGAATCGTGCAAAGTTTTGACAATTCAAATTTGATTTGTATTCAGTTTAATTTTATTCCACACAAATAAACTTCTAAGCTAAATGTTTGAAATTTTTGATTTATCCTTCGGCCTTGTAGGAAGTCTACTTATGTTTAAGCTGTTCTTGATTATGTATAATATTTTGTATATAGCTATTCTATATACACAAAAAAAAACAACGATATTTCGAACAGAGTTATCCCTAGAGACTATACAGACTGTATTTATAATTAAATATAATGCCTTTTACGATAACTGCTATTTTATATTATTATAGTTGTCGGCCTTAAGTTACTGCACAATCGATAGGGACTCTAGCCGAAAATTGTAATATTTGATCCGGTATTCGTTTATAATATCACGTGACAAAAAATATCTTTCGGTGTAGCCAAATTCAACAATTATATCTTTTATGCGCATTTTCTCAGTTTATTTATATTCAAATGCTTAAATACCATTTAACTTACAAAGAGAATGAGTTTATACTGATTTTTTAAAATAATTTTAATGTACTTAATATATGGACTACACTAGTAACATTGAATAATAACAAAATAAAAATCGATAAAAGTATCATGATTTTATACTCGTATTTTAAGATGTTTTCATTTGTAGTACGCTTTTACACCAAGAAGGTTTTCGAGAAATTATGATTAGATCTTAATTCATAATGATTTCATTTGACATGAATTGATTTGATAGTATTTAATTGTCATTTAATTTGAAATATTTATCAAATTTTAAATATGTATAAATCATCAACCCTATAGACAACCATAGTATCCATAGTAATAATCCTACTGATTTTATCACATTAGTAACTATATCGACTGAAACATTCAACTCGTCTTGATTTTTTCAATAGTCATCTATTTATAATCGGTCATTTAGCAACACAGTCTATTTTCTGCTTGATGTTACAACATATATACTTATTAAATTGATTTAATAATACTGTTATTATCTTATTATTATATACTGTAATTATCCAATTGATTTGATAATACAGTTTACAACACGTGCTTGGGATAATTATACATTTAAACATGCAAACATATTTGCAGAAAAAAACAATAACAAATACTTAATATTGTATAATTTCATCTTTGGCCGTCTAGGATGATCCTTAGATTATTCAATATTTTTTTGGCATTCATTCAAAATAGCTCAACTTAAGTCATAGTCAACGGCGGAGTTCCGAACTGTTTCGAGATGAAAATGTTACTAATAATTTGAGATACGAACTAGCAGCTTCATAAATATATTTTAAGAATTTCTTTTATAAAATTTTTAGATATTTTTAAACTGCTTAGAATTAAAGTGTTCTTTTGTCGATTTTGTAATGTTAGTTAAGTTTTCTATGAGATGTATTGTAGTATTTTAGTATTTTTGAACCTCCTCCATTCTTACGTTTCGTTACGAAATAGTTTCAATAAAAAATCAGATTTTTTTAAATGATGGTGTATATTTATATGGGTCTTGATTTTCTTTTTCTTTCTTTTTCTCTTTCTATTCACAGCACATCATACACTCTGCACAAAAGTGTATTGAGCGAATTTGGATAGGTGTTACTGCCACTTAGTTATAATACTTATATAAACATGTTGCGACATTTAAAGAATATTCTTATAAATTTCTCCAAAAAATTTATCAATTTCATGCAATCAATTGAACAAAACCGATGTGATGCTATTTAAAATATAAGTAAGTGAAAAATCGTTCGACCAAAGTTTGGCGTAATAGCGAAATAGTTATTAACATTATTCCTATTAAATGTTTTGAATTTAAAGCGTTATCAATTTTTGATGAATAAGCGTCATCCATAAAATTACGCTGTACGAATTTATTTTCTTTTTTCATATAAACTTGAGAATTATAACTTTGCCGCTTCACAAAGCTACCGCCGAATCTACTAAAAACGTGTGTTTTACCTGTTGAAAATCATCCCGAATCATTAAAACGATAGGCAGTTTTAAAACAAAATGAATTAACAGTACCACAAAATATATTGTAAATGCTATATAATTACAATTAAATTATTGAATATCTTATGTTTAGAAACATGGTGTGGACGCGGCCGTCTTCAGTGCCATACCCGAGCGTGTGGCATCGATTCCAAGGGCGCAAACCCTTAGCTGATGGAAGGATCCCGAACTTTGTCGTCCAAGATGCTCCTCCAGAGATGTTCTCTCAGATCGTGGACTTCATGTCGGAGACATTCATGATTCACGAACCCACGTGCAAGTCAATCAGTAAGTATATTAAAAGCATTTCATATATTATGTATAAGCATTTATTATCCATCTTGGCCAGGGATATTTTCAGGTACCATTTAAGTGTTGGCGTTATTATGGCGCTATTTTGGTGCAAGCTTTTGTTGAAAGTTGAAAATAACAGCGTGGACTGTGATTACAAAATCTATCCTCTAATAATAATGTTAAACACGGTGAAAAAAATAGCAATCTATTTTAGTTCTACAAAATTATTTAAAAAAAAATATAGTTGATAGCTAGTTCGGCTCACGCCATCGTCAGAACTACCGTGAGCCGAAATAGCTATCAACTATATTTTATAAAAATAATTTTGTAGAACTAAAATACATTGCTATTTTTTCAACGTGTTATAATGGAGTTCTACCAAGTGAACACAATCTCAGTTAACCTTCAAATAAATGATATGAGCAAACCATCGCCACCGTAGACTGTTTGAGAGAAGTTCTTGTGAAATACATACAGATTTATGAATGTATGTTCTGCTAAATAAAAGTTATTGATTTATTATAAAAATAAAATGACAAAATTATGTCATTACAGCTAATAACTATGTGACATGCATTTGACAAATATATTTTTTAATTTTTAATTGTCACTGCTTGTTGGAAACACATTGTATTCATGTTAAATAATAAAAATATTTTTAGTACTAATTTCACCATATATTTTATGATCAGGAGCAGTTTCGCTTATTGCGAGCATTATCAATTTATGAAAATATAAATTTAAACTTACATAAAACAAATAATAAAAATATAAGCAATTGGCATAAATATTCAAAGAAGAAAACAAACCTAAAAAAAAATAAAAAAAAAATTGAGGAATATATCCGCATTTATAGGCATTGCAATGATTAGCCAATCAGTTCCAGAATAATTTTATTATGGTTTCGGCCATATATAATAAAATTGGCAATATGTGTATCAGTTTCCTAGTAAATATTGATATTTTTAAAAAATGTTTTTTTACAAATGAATTTGTAAAATTATATTATTTAATATTATATAAACTTATAAATTAATCTACAATATTTTTAGTAAATGCAACTGCTATTTTTTCACATTTGGTGCGGCCACGAGATATTTCCATAAGCCGTTGATGCTTATAATGCGGCCACAGTGAAATTTCACGTGAAAACCATTGATATAGAGGCTCGAGTACGTAAACAGCACAAAAGAATTAAATTTAAGCATCAGAGCGTCGACCACTGTACTATAAAAATGCAACTCTGCGATAATAAAACGTATTTTTTTCCTTATTTATCGTACCTTAAGTATCTTCCCAAAAATGGTTTTACTCTGAGATAACAATCAACAATATCGAAATAAAATTCTTATTTTCAGTGACTCCCTATCCAGCATTTTAAATTTGCTTTTGTATAACATTGAATATATATTGTTTTAAAAATAGCTGGATTTCTGGATGACATTTGAGATTTAAAAAAATATCATCACTGATTACATCAAGAACAAATGAATAATTAAATGAAAGTTAAAAAAATATCTAATGCTAAAACGATTCAAATATAAAAACGCTTTAGTGAAGCTTACAGTATTCGTTGAAGGTTTTTTACTAAAATGTGCTTCTGTTACTCTAACTCATAGGCTCCCAACCTTTTTCGGATGGCGACCCGTTTTCAAAAAATCAGCGGGTCGCGCCCATAAAATCCAAAAGCCTATAAAAAAATATTTTTTTAGTTGACCGTATAAGCTGGCGACCCCCAAAAAACCCTTCACGACCCCAGGTTGGGAGCCTATGCTCTAACTTATTCGTGAAAGAAAAGCCACATGTCCACATTTAAAAATGTACTTATGAGTTTTGTTATATTGTATTATATCTAAACACTGTTGATAATAAAAGTAACAATGATGAATGAATATAGATATAATGAGTTCTGACGATGGCGTGAGACGAAATAGCTATCAACTATATTTTATAAAAATAATTTTGTAGAACTAAAATACATTGCTATTTTTTCACAGTGTTTTAATGGAGTTCTACCAAGTAAATGACAATTCAATAAATAATATGATGAATCAACTTTATGGTGAGTAAATTCATTCATGGTGGAAAAATTACTTGCTCTCGCACTTCTCAACAAGAGCCTTTTTGGACTTATATTCACATATACTCCTATTATATAATAGATATCATACTATTAGTTATAATCAACACACTAAAGAATTTTTAAACTCCAGGATATGGTTCTTTCTTTTATTGATTTCCCAATCGACCTATGATTTATATCCGCTCCTAAAAAGTTAGCGTAAAATATCGAGCTATCACTTCGTAGTCTCGAGCCTCGATCATTCGCGCGAATTGAACATTGATTCGTTCAATCGCGATTCATTTGTTTTCACATTCTGCCGACTGAATTAACGTTTCAATATTACAGTGAATAAGCAAGTTATTCGCGATTACTTTAATATCTCTATAGATGTGTCACCACCATCTTTTTTCCAATTATTTGCCGCCCTTTATTTGCCATTTAAGATCTATAGTTATGCCATGATGACTGTGTCAAATCAATTCATCCACTTAACAGCTAACGATACACCTAGTAAAAGACACTATCCTCTATATTTATAAACTATCAATAGATATTGAGCTATTCATTGCATAGGAAGTTTCAATAGCTTACAACGCGTCTAAATATACTTGCGACAATTAATATCTTGTAAACATGTTGTGTTTATTGATTGACAAATAATTGCTAGTTTATCTCAGCATTATTTTTTTCTGCGTGCATAAAATAATTATAGAAAAATGAAAAATAAATATATAATCTGTTTTTCTAGAGCTGTCATTCAACTAGAACGATTTTGTTGACAAAGTATTCAAGAATGTGAAATGTAAGTCAACGGATTAAAGGTCTAAAAAGTATTAAAATTCAATATGCGAAAGGCTACAAAAGAAAACACTGAATATTTCTCTCGATCGATAATAGTTCTGGCATAATCTACAAAAAAAAAAAACAAGTTTAATAAACATTTTAGTTATTGCATTAATGTTTATATCAAATGTAATGTTTATTAAGACTATATTATACGCAGTCCGATAATCATAGCAACGGTATTAATAATAATCCTCTGAATTATGAAGATAACACTATATTGATAAAACAGTAGTGCTGAAACACACACACTGATATATATTATATGGTTCGTTATAATCTATGATATTATAAAAGTACTGATAATGATTATTTTGAATCGATAAATAAACATTATTGATAAATTAAATTATGTCTAAATAATTTAAGAAGTGCTTGATATCAATATTTCTTTTTCTGTTTCCGGTTATCTTGGCCTAATTAACAATTCTAATCAAGCATTTGTACGATTTGATTAAAAATTTGTGGTGACGTAATTATCACGTTGCTCATAGTCAATAAACCAATATTAAACGGCTGATATTGTCTATGAAATAATGGTTTAAATATATCATAGTTTTGAGTAAATAACGAAAAAGCACAATCAACTAATACAAAAATACTTTTGTATGAAATCATAAAAAAATCCAGAACCACTACGATTTCAGCAATAACATATTTTCGGTCATTTTATATATTATTTTATATTACTTCTATGTATCCCATCCCATCTCTTTAAGACTGGCATAGCGAGAGTAATTAGCTAATCACAAATCCAACCTAGCCCTAGCTTTTTGAAAAAAAATGAGCCTAAAAATTGAATATGTAATAAACAAATCTCATAAAGAAACTTGTGTTGCAGTAAGTTCGGTTAGGAATCCAAATAATCAGCTGTATAAGTTCATTTATACACATATTATAGTAACTGTTTGCTCTCTGTGTGCCTTTTGTTTAGTATGGAAGCTAACTTAACGTTTTCTGGTTGCTATAACTTTTTTTTGAATTTTTATGACTCATAATTTTGTAATATGATACCTGTAACTTTTTGGTAGAGAGGCATTATATTTAGATAAATAAACGCAATTTTATAAAAATCATTTTCACTTATTTTATTGTAAAATAATACGGTTCTTCTCATCGCAATCATTTTCAACTAATAAAATATAAATCATAATAAACTGCTTTTAATGTAGCTATATTGTTAACAGACTTATTTAAATGATATACGTTATAAAAAATACTAATCAAAAGTTTATTGCCTTTGCAAAATAGAAAAGATTTATAGATTTATAGAATTGGAAATAAAAGAATTTATCTGGAACGTACAAAATGCTATTATTAAGAACGGCAGAATTCTCAATTTAGCGTGTATATGCAATAATTCGAACCCGTTAAACGCCGCATACCAACAAACCTAAGGCCCAAATAGCATTGCCTAGTCGGCTATAGGCTACAGCGTCGATTTTAGTACCAAACATTCCACTACAACAGGTAGCTTTGGAAAAACATTTATACAGTATATTATAGAAGCATTAATATGCAAATGAATATGGTGCAAAATAATCGCATAATTCATGCAATTGACGAGACAAAAACGTCGTTTTAAATCAACTGTTGTAATATATTTGCATAATAATATCATATTACTAACATGACATTTTTGTTAAACGATTAATATCTGTCGACATTTTTATGAGAATCGTTTTTGACAAAGATAATTGAACTCAAATAAACGTACAGGGCTGGGTTAATTTAATTTGAAGCGCCATTAGGAAATTAATTTCAGGCCTCTTTGTCAAAATTGTGAAATGGGGTAGGCGATAAAAATAGACCCATTTATTGATTCCTTGTTTATAGTACGCCTATTACTACACTGATTCTGTAATTTTACCGGTACGTTGCTGATTAGATCCTCGGGGAATATAAATATATAAGAAAATTGACCGTACATAGTTAATATAATAAAATTCAGATAGCGTGTGTCAGAGGTGGTAAACTGAAGGAGCACGTGAATATTTAAAGTTTTTCGTATTTTATTCTTCTATAATCTGAAACATTCTGAAAATCTACCTCAAGTATGTATTTCTTATTTGGTGATAATATGTGCAATGATGACTAATAATAATAATTAATCATTAGCAATTAGAGCAGGGGCTCTCAATATTTTTTGTTTTTTTTCCCTTTTTCAACATAATTCAGATTATCAAAGCATAAATATTTCTCAAGATTGTCTAACCCTAGCTCAAACATTTCAATTCATGCTATACAAAGTCACATCATTAAAGATCGTTAATATACCGTAACAAATTCTCCCCACGGAGAGGCACTTATTTTTTAAAAAATTATAGATCAATTATTTAAAAAAATATATAAATCACTTTTTAATTGAAATGATATAATTATTTATTTTTATATAATGTGTCTAGACTGTAGATTGTTTTTTGGAACTTTGGAAACCTTCCGCTTTCATAAACTGACATTCATTGATTAACAGCAATTCAGATATTTTTTTATCTTTTCAGAGAGTGAAATGTATATTGCATATGAAATATATAAGGTACACTGAGTAACCGTAACCATTTCGAGAACTTTCTTCAACAATAATATGATGTCTTTAAAGTTCATTTTTTATATTGTGAGCTCGTTTCTTTCGCGCGTTAGAAGCTATCAAAATGTAAAACTTATTATAGCCTCAAATATTAATTTGGTTTCAATTACTTGATATAGAAAATATAACATATAACTTATAAGATTACTTTTTAGAGGTGAAAGCACGTATTAAGCGAATCATGGCATGTTTTTGACATAGTATTGTACAATAGGCTAGGAATTGAATGCAAAGCCGACCTTTACTGCAAATACGATTGTGGCCACTTTAAAAATATTCTACGTATTACTTACGTGTAAGATCATTTGATCTTTCACAAACGATAGATTAAAGATTCAATGTCATTCTAAAAAAAGCCATTAGTGAAGTGCATTTTGCGTACTTCTCACGTTACTATTTTAACATTTCTTCGGCCAAATTTCGCCCACGACCATAGGGTCAAATAACTCTGCCCCTTGCGAATAGCTTGACTGGCTATGCCATTTTATTCGAGAGCAAGTATTATATTGCACCGATTATTTTATTACGAGGTGAGTAGGAAGCGGCTAAGAGCTGACAGCGACCTTGCATCTGACATGAGTACAAAATTGATGTATCACACACTTGAACTTATTTATTTAAACCAATGGTTGTTAACCCTTTATTCCGGGAGCTAACTACTAGTTTTTCATCGGGAACACATTCATCGTAAACGATGAAACGGCGGGCGTACTAATAATTTTAAACACAGGTCTTCAATCTATGGATTGTGGACCAAGATCAAAATGGTATGCTGATTGATAATTCGACCTCTGTGGTCTAGTGTTAACCCGTTCCTACTGAACAGCGAAAAGGATAGTCCAAGACAGAATATTTAAAAAAGAAATATTCAATACTTAATGCCAAAACAAAACTTATCAAGACAAATCAGGCTACACAAAAATGGGCTTAAATATGATTCTTGACCCAGTCAAACCTCTTATATTTTTGAATAACATATATCAAATATCTCAACAGTTGAGACATTAGCAGTCAGTAGACCATGAGCCATGCCCTAGTGGTCTGATGGTGGTGTCCTGGCAGTGTTAAAGCAATTTTGGTAAAATGGCATTAGCTGTAATGCCATATATATAAAAAAAAAAATATGAACAATAAATATCGCCCCTTTCAAACTAAAAGGGCATTAGTGACACATCGTTCATATTCAGGAGAGTAAAAAGAGTGAAAAATATTATATCAATGAGAAAAATTTGGCTTATCTCAAGAATTGGAATATAAAATACATATATGCATGGTAAGAAGTGATAGAGAAACAATGTTGTTTTTGATTTACGATATCGACTGAAAGTGTTTGATGGAATTTCAAATTTAATGTTATTCTTATTAAGAAAATATTTTTTCACTCTTTTTGTTCTCTTAAATATCAGCAGTTCGTCACTAATGTCCTTTTCACTTGGCCAGGACAAATATATTTAACAATCACTTACTTAATATCAGAATTTAAAATAATTATATATGTTTAACAGTAATTTTTGAGGCCATAAGTCCACCCTTTTTGCGCTACTAATATATTATACATATCTCAGTTAGGGGAGCGAGTTTCGAGTTCTGGCTTAAAAAGTTCTGCATAGAATCATGTGAATATGAGAAAAAAATCCTTGTCCATCACTGGGTGAAATTTCTTTTACTTGCAAGAGACCTAACCTTAATTTTTATATTTCTATCTCAAATTAAGAGCAAAACATTATTATCTTTTGATTTAGATATAAATTCCGACACCGAGTCAGTAATTTCGTTGCAAGAAATGTGGAGGACGGCTCTCGAAGACAAGCTGGGCCTGATATGTTTGATGGAAGATGAAGAAGTTGCTCCTGGACAGAAACGTACATTGGTTGGAGCCAACATTTGCGCCATTGCGAGGAAGGAAGAAAAGGATATACAACATGAAGTACATATTGCCTTTATTTTATTTTAAATTAGTTAAGAGCACTAGTGTAACTAAAAAAAAACTAATCAACATGTAAAAGGTCCCAGACATGTTAATTAACTTAAAAATTTTAATTACATTGCAATAACACCTATGATGAAATCTCAGTTGTGAATGAGAAAACATATGGAAATGTACAAAGTTTCACCAATTCAAATTCGATATTTAAATTCTATTAACATTTTAATGTTTTTATCCTTAATTCTCTAAGCTTAGATTATTCGACAAGATTTTTTTGCCGTCTATTATCATAAATTCATTTGTATCATTAGATTGTTACACCCATGAAATATAAAACCATAATGTTGATAGTGAGAATCTTTGTTGTACATATATGAGACTTTTGTTATTAAAGTTATCTTTTAAATAATAAAAACACATTTTTTTTTTAGTACTAATATATTTTTTTTTTTTTTTTGATCAGGATCGGTTTCGCTCATCGCGAGCATTATCAACTCGCTCTATCATATCTACTATCATATCGCACTATCGCACGAACTATCATATCGCTCGCGATGAGCGAAACCGGTCCTGATCAAAAAAATATATTGTGGAAATAAGTACTAAAAAAAAATGTGTTTTTATTATTTAAAATATAATGCCTTTCCATCAAGAAGTGACAGTTAACACCTTAAAAGTGATTAAAGTTATCATTTACATAAATTGACTTTTTATCTATTGTATTATTTCTTTTTTCTCAAAAATTTTATAATATTTTGAAATCCTCTCAAAGCCCCCCAGACTACTTCCACTGGCACAATTTTTGATTGTATAAGAATATTCTATTTCAACTAATAATATATTTTTACCGGTGTTCTAGTGAAATCATATACCAACACATTACCATGAGTTGAAATATACTTCTAACTTTCATTGTTTGATATATTATACAAGATATTGTACTTATGATAGTTACTTAAGATTTTTTAAAAAATCGTAAAATTATGATCTCTCCATTCTTGTTGTTCTTAGTGAGTAACATGCAAACCCATAACAAAATGGTTTATCAATTTTGTTTGTGTGTAAGCATTTCGATTTATAATCAACTATATCCCAGTTGAACACTTTTCTTTTAGGCAAAAGGGAGACTGTTCAAAATTGTCTTTGGAGCCGTAATGGAAGCAACTAACGCAGTAAACATTTTCGAGAAATATGGAGTGAACGAGTATATGACAGCATTTGGTCTTTCTGTGGCAAAAGAGTACCAAGGACAAAATATTGGGGCTGAAATTTTAAAATCCAGGTATTGATGAATGGAATGTGGTGTTAAGTATTGTGATAATTACCCTAAACTGTGAATTACCCTGTTTCTGCTAAGGGAATTTTCCTTTGGTTATTTTTTACTTTTATTATCTTCATTGTAATAAACTTCCTCCAATGACAACTTTCTTCATTCTCCTAACTCATTTCAATGAATTTCTAATAAACGCAATCTGAACAAAATATTTAAGTATTTTTCAATTTAATCCGCAACAAGTAAAATGATACATTATATTTATTCCAGAATTCCCTTGTGCAAAGCAGTTGGGTTAAAGCTAACAGGGACAGTCTTCACAGCCATAGAATCTCAAGTCTTGGCTAAAAAGTGTGGTTTTCAAGATGTCGTTGAGATATCCTACAAAGAGCTGGCAGAAAAATACTATGCAGGCTTTGGCAATATGAACACAGTATCCAGCAAGTATATGGTATTACCAATAAGTTAAACACTTTTATAATTAAGGATTAGGCTTAGCATGATGGTATGCCCATATAAAAAGCTATTGTGTTTTTCAAGATTTATATGATCCGACAAACATTTATTTAATCTTCAATTTTATAAATTGGCATTTAATGCACTATATATTGCTGAATTTTGCACAGTTAAAAGTCTGCAGTTTTTTGGCTTGTGAATTAATCATTTTTAATCTACATCAAATATGCTAACTTAACAAAGTGTGTCTAAAATAATTCAATATTTTCCATTTTATTTGTACATATTATAATATCGATATGAACATCAATTGCTCCTTTGAGGACTGTTTAAGTTGATAAAATTATTTTAACCATATTATTATATTTCCATAAAATCATACCTACACAATATTAAATATTGTTTGAAAGATTGTATTTGGTAGTCAAAAAGTTTAATTATTTTAATATGGTATAAAATTATTATGTATACCATCACCATAATATTCTATTTCTGAAAAATCTATCTTATATCTGGCCAATATTTTCAGTATGTGTAATAAAATGGCGGACAATGGGGCTAGTGTTTTAATCAAATGTAGTCAGTTACCTACTTCAAAATCAAGAGAAAATATGAATATGGAAGAAATTATTACCAGTGCTACAATATAGTAAATCTCAAAATTGGGTAGTATTGTAAAAGTAATAAGGTTTATAATATAAATATACAACTATAAAGCTTTAAATGTTACTTTAATTTAATGACATTTATGACCTGTGTCATATCTGGAGTGAATTTATGACTATTACTCTGAACTAATAGACTTAAGCATTATGATCAAATCATATAAAAATTACTTGAATATTATTTTAACATGTTATATTAATGAATATGGTATAAAATATTTCGTGTCTGAAGATACAAAAAACAAAAAAGCACTGTACAAGAAATGTGAGAAGCAAAAATGAAAAAATCATACTGATCTCTTATCGAGTATAATTTTATTTTATTATAAAAGTATATAACCAAACCAATTTAACAATGTAAAACATGTTATATATATATATATATTTAAATCCATTACGTATTGAACTGAAATATATATTAATGTATAATGTTTCTAATCTGCAAACTCTAAAAACACAAAACATTGTATGTAAAATGAATATGTAAAAAAACAATTTATTGAGTTACATATTCTCACAAATTTTTAACAATTCTCAGTTTTGTCCCGGCTTCGGTTGCTATAAATGTTACTTAGCCATTTTGACTATATTGTTCAAATGAAATTGGTAACTTATGTAATGTATTTATTATAAGTAAAAAATATATATTTTAAAATCACATGGAAAATGAAAATAAAATGCACTTGTTTTATTTCACCAGCCACAATATAAACCTGTAAATCAGCCCGTTTATTTGATTATGAGTGGTGGAAAACTCTCTTATAGTTCGTTAGTATTTTAATGTTGGTTCAATGACAATAAAAATTACATTAATCAAATAAATATTAGTTTCTCTTACGTTGATACTTTAATTTTATTTTAATAATATGATGATTTCAATTCAATGAAGGTTCAAGAAGAAACAAAATTAAAACAGAGATTGTGTCATGTTTTATTAAAAACCAACCCTCAAAAGTTTCCCCATCCATCCAATCTTTAAAAACAAGGTGCAGAATTTGTTTTCTTCACATGAGGAAAAAAAGGAAAAATTTATGTATCTCCAACTTATATTTTAACAAATGTATTATTCCTATGGAGTTAAGATACAACCACAAATCAATGAACCAATTTATATAAACAAGGAATTTTTGATCATAATTATTAATGCTTAGGTTGAACTTAATACAGAAAATTATTTATGATTAATATTTGCAAACTAATCTGGACTAAATTATTGATTGTGATATTGATTTTACGTATTTTTATCCGACTATCCATGCTTGTATTTAGTATTATTTTGATTGATACTTTCTCATGTTCGTTGTATGGATTTTAGCTTAGCAATCTTTAATTTAATTTTATTTAATTGATTTTAGAAATATTTTGAATCTAGTTTAGTTGAAAATATTTTTTAGAGTTACTATTATCTAATGTGTATTAAAAAATACGATGAACTTTTCATTTTGATACGAATTTAAAGTAAATTATTGGTTTCCAATAATTTTTTACAGAACTGTTTTTAATCGTATTATGAAAAAAATAGGCATGGAAAAAATGTATATTTGCTTGAAAAGAATGAACTTGTATTCAATTTTATAATACCATAACAATGTGAACATATTTCCTAGACAATATTCAGATAAAATGCTTCCTATATTATTTACCATTTTTGGTCTTGTTTTGATATTTGCTTGGTGATTATTTTCCTTTATACTTTTATGGTATTTGAAGCTGTTAAAGTATCCTTGACATTTGATTCCCCGAATAAATATGATGCTTGTGGCAGCATTATAATATCTGTCATAATATTGTGTTGAAACTTATTTGAAGTTTCTATATATTTGAGTTATTTTTATTTTTACAATGTTGATGATTGAAGGAACTGTACCTAATGTATTTTTTTCCGTATTAACATAAGTTGATGCTCCAAAGTTAATCCTCCCAACAAATCAATCTCGGATAAAGTCAATCTTTTCTTGGTGAAAATCACTCAGGTGAGAACTAGTAATGTTTTTGATCTTTCTCAGTGTGCAACACATCAATTTCCGTGAATTAAATACGTCGGCACATACCTGCAATATTCTTATATTTATTATACCAAAATATGTTCACTCAAGAAATTTTTCAATGTATTCTTTCATTAGAATACTGTCAATGTTGATAGTAAATTTGTGATTTAATGACATTGCAAATTTACATCTTCCAGCAATCAATTGGCAAACTTATCTCAAGATCGACCTATTCTATTTTATTTCACTGTAACATTCAGTATTATGTATTTTTAATAATGATTGCTTAATTATAACAAATCAATTAAGTAATGTGTTCTTTTTTTGTTGCATGTCTCATATAAGTTTATGAATTCTTGGCTCCTATACCATACTTACCACAACAACTCAGCAGATCATCGGTCTGTGACTGCTGTTACAAAGTATTCACAAAATTAATAATATATGTACTAGCAATTTATAAATCCACTTTGAGACTAAACAAAATAATGAAATATGATTATAATATAGCAAAATCTTTTCCATTTCAGATTACGATTACAATGAAACTTTATGTGTGAAATCTTCAAATATTAAACTAGAATTCTTCATATCGCAAGATATTATGAAAATGGATGAAAATAATTCTGTTTATCCGAGCATCAATGAAAATGAATCCCAAGAAAGATATTTGAAAAATACACGAGACTCAGCAGTAATTTCAAGTGGTTCTAGTTCAAAACAATCTGTTACCGTAGACAATGATAAAGGATCCTTTAGTAAATATTTGCAAATGAGACAATCTCAGACAATAAAAATTAATTGTTTCAAAAATACAGATCAAACAAAATCAAGTGTTGTTCAAAATATCAATAACATTGTTCATAAAATAGCCAATACCGTCAACTTATTTGAAAATGGTGTCATAAATTCTTCTAACAAAAAAAAGTCAGGCTTAATTTTATCATGCAGTCAAAAAGAAAAAGATTTTGTATCTTTTGATACACTCAGCCAGGAAATTTCTTGTAGTGATGATATTTTTCAAAATAATATACACACTTCTAACAGTATGCCTAAATTTGAATCACAATGGGGTTGCGAAACACAATTAGCAGCCCTAGCCGATAATGCAGATGCCATTTTGAATTTGGCGGACTGCAAAGAGATCACTCAGACGTATGATTTGGATGATTCTTTTCATGAACCATTCACTGAAAATGTAAATAACAAAAAAACTTCCAACACTGAAAATAACACAACAAATAGTAATAAGAATTTGGGAAATGAAATTTCTCTAAAATTGATATCTACAGCCTCAAATACTCATCCAAAACTTGAGATAGGTGCTGCTGCAATAGTTCAGAAAAAGTCAGACTTGTCCGAGTCAAATGATTTAAATATTTTAAATAATGATATAATTAAAAATACACTCATATTTAAAATCCCTAAATTAGTAGAAAAGTCTCCAAGAGCAAATAAAGCTAATATCAAATTGGATAGGTCAAAATATGTTCAAAACAATGTTGGAACAGTAAGTACACCTAGTGACCAAGTCACCAAACCTAATAATACTGAAAGTAATCTTGAACCATCATTATTTCCAAGTTCAAAATCTGATGATTGCTGTAGTGCTGGCAGCAGTTCAAATAACACAAAGACATTTGTCGGGTTTACTACTGCAAGCAATAAAAAAATAAATATTTCTGAAGATGCTATAAAGAATGCACAGAAATGGCTTCAGTCAGTTAATCAGGATGATCCATCAATCCCAGTTACGGACAGCAAATTTGAAGATCAAGAAATAACTGTCAAATTTATTCATAAAAAACCAAAAGAGTGCAAAAATATTGTCAAAAATAATTGCGGTCACCAATCTAAAAATAATAATGCAAGAAGGATTCCAGACTCTACATTTGATAAAAAGAATTATCATATTTCAATTGAAGAAATAGCCGATAGTCAAAATGTCTCTTCACATCCTCCTCAAAATGATGATTTGACAATAGTTGTTGATGCAATGGGCAAAGAAAATATTGATAAAAGGTTAACGAATTCTCCGATTATCGTTGTGGACGCTGATGAGTGGGAGAGCTTTTGTTCAAGTGTGAAAAGTCAAATTAATGAGGAAGATTTTGAGCCAAAGACTCACGATGAAATAACTATTGAACAAGAAGTTACTGATTCTGATGATAAGAATTCGTTAAATCTGGCAAATTTTCCTACCGGTGATGAAGATAACTGCTGTAGTCCTATTATTGTGTCGCAATTTGTTTCAAAAAACTCCAGACAAAATAGTCGCAACATAAACATACAATCTCAATATTCTGAAATGCCTCCAAAAGATTTGTTTTTGAGAGATACGACTAATCAACCAAATGCCATGGGTAATAAAAAGAAGAAATCAAAACATGTAAAATCAGCTCGTAAACTGTTTATTGAAGAATTGAGAAACGTAGCAATCCACAAAAGAATTCCGTCAGATATCTGTGAGGGAACTCTAATTGATAAATTAAGTTCAATTAGTGACGATAATACCTCACTCAATCATACAACTTCTTCACATTTTGATGATTTAGATTCGAAAGAACAATCTGTTCAAATTACGTCCAATGTGACGATTAGTGAAAAGAAAGATGTTATTGACAATGATAATTTAAACAATTTTTCTGCAAGCCTCTCATCATCTCTTTGCACAACATTAACGTATCGTATTGAAGATGACATCTCTGAAACAAATATTACTAATACTTTTTCAAATGATGATACATTTATTCTTGAAAGTATGAAAGATTCTTCAAATTCTGAAAAGTGCGAAACTATTGTTGAAGGTGTAAGTTCTGCTGTTTCTAAAAGTGACAATGATTACAAACTTCCAGAAGTAGGGTCTTCTCTAAGTAATTTTACAGGATTTCACACGGCCAGCAACAAAGAAATTAAAATTTCAACTGAGGCGTTAAATGCAGCAAAAATTTTATTTCAAAATACTGACGACAAAAACGATTTAAGAAATGCGTTTGTGGAGAACGATTATGTCTCTGGTTCCTTAATTGGAAGTCCATCTGAAAATAAATTCATTTACTGCACGACTGAGAAGGTTGATATTTCCGAAAATACAACTAACCTTGCCACACAAGCTCCTGGAGAACAATTGAAAGGATTTTGTACTGCCAGTAATAAAGTGATTCCAATCAGTGACAAAGCATTATCAGCAGCTTTTGACTTGTTTAAAGATGTGGATATGGAGGATCAATTAGATAAGAAAATTTTATCAAGTGATATTATATTTCCAATAAATTCAACACCAAAAGAAGTTTTACTACAATCCACAGAGTCATGGGAGCCTACATTGAAAAGTAACAATTCTTTTGATGTCGGCATGTCAGGCCCAATAATTGAAAATATCCATCCTTTTGATTCAGATTCTATCCTTGAGAAATCATTTTCTTTGGAACAATTTGACAGTTTCGATGATAAAGATGGCCATCTGAGAAATAGCGATATGAATAAACCCAAAAATGTCTTACAGAAAACCAACTGTTGTGATGGTTCTCAAAATAACTCAGATGTTATTGATAGCAATGTCTTTGGGTCAAGTTTTACAGATGTAATACCACCGCTTCCCAACAGTTTTTGCAAATTTACCACTTCAAATAATGAAGTGATTTCTGTCTCCAATGAGGCAATGGAAATTGACAAAAATGTTCACAATGGGCCTATTTTTAATGTTGATATCAAGAATTGTGTTGATGGTCTATCGGTGAGAAAATCTTCCACTGACAACTCTGCAAAATTAATTACACATAGCGCAATCACATCAGAAGACCGAATCGAATTGTCAGATGAAAATTTAAATGAAACGAGAAGTTATGCGGAAAAGCAGTCAAACGAAAATTATACTTTGAAAATTGATGGGAAATGTACAAAAGTAAAAAACATAGAATCCAATGCAATTTGTGATAAACTGGTTGATGTATTTGAGAAACTGTCGGATGAAATGAATTCTTTTCAAAATATACCTGTATGCGAATGGAATGAAGATGTTTTTCATATTAAACAATCAGAAAACATTTCTCACTCACCACAGGAAATTACAAAAACTGACAAATCAGTTAAAATTAAACAAACTTCAGATGATAATAACATAGATGCTTCAGGGGAAAATCTTACCATGAAAAAAAATGAATCATATAGTCCACTGGTTACTGCTGAATTTAAAGATAATACTGACAAAAATACTATAATAAAAGATATATCCGGAAATGATATGGATGTTTTTTTACCACATAAAAAATTTGAAGGATTTAAGACCGCTAGCAATAAAACAATTCAGTTATCAGCCAAAGCTCTCGATGCAGCAAAAAAGTTGTTCAGCAGTATTGACGATGAAAAAAGTACAATTGGAGATTCTATCCTGGAAGATGAGGTTTTTGGACTGCATTCAGGCATAACAGATAGAGTGTCAATTGAAAGAAATGTATGTTTAAGTGATGTAATCGATGATACTAATAACGATGCTGTAAAATGTATTCAAGACTCTGATAAAAATGCAATTCATACTAACGTTGGTATATATGAAATGACTTCAAAGGAAAATGTAAGCTTCAATGGTTTTCAAACAGCTAGTAATAAAATTATTAAAGTTTCATCCAAATCTTTGCAAACAGCAAAAAATATTTTTAAAGATTTGGTTCTTGAGGACAATAAAAAAGAAAACGCTGATATTTTGTCAAGAAATTTTGTTACGAAAGAAGTATCTTCAATGAATGAAAGGAAAAAATTCCACACAACTAGTAATAGTACTGTACCAGACACCAGTAAACATATTGCAAATATGAAAGGTACTTCTCCAGAAGATAATTTTGTTGACAAAGAGTTGAATATGAATAATATAGACCACATTGTGCGTACATTTGATGGAAGCCATAAAGTTATACCAGTCTCAAACAAAGCAATCCAAGGGGCAAAGAGTATTTTTAAAGATATTCCTGAAAAAAATATTTTCAAAGATGATGATGCAATTCCTGGATGTAGCAAGGATGAAATTTTGTTCATAAATAACTATAAAGGATTCCAGACTGCTGGTAAAAAATCAATTGCAATTTCTAATGAAGCATTAGATACAGCAAAAGATATTGGAGATACTTCTGGCAATGCTATTTCTAACAATGAAGATAAATTTCCTTTTAAATCCTGGGAAAAAGAGATTGCATCTACAAGTAAATTTCAAGGTTTCCAGACTGCCAGCAATAAAATTATTCCAGTATCAAACAAAGCTATAAATGCTGCTAAAATTATATTTGAAGATATTGAAAATATGGGAGATATCCCTGGAAATATTTCTATGGATAAAAATAACTCTCTAAGTTTCAACATAGATGAAATCAGTACTATTCAAAATATTGAAAGAGATAGTAATTTCCATGATAGTCATACATTTGAAATTAATTCATCTGATGAAATAGTTCTTGGCAAAACTGAATTTCAGGGATTTCAGACTGCTAGCAATAAAAATATTTCAGTCTCACTTGAAGCGATCAACGAAGCCAAAATGTTATTTGAAAATATTCCTGAACGAGCTGATTTTGAATATTTATTTCCAGTAAGCTCCGCGGAGGAAAAGGTCATTTCTATGGATAGATTTGAAGGATTTAAGACTGGTAATAATAAAATCATTCCAATTTCAGAAAAAGCAATAAATGCAGCAAAATGTATATTTAAAGATATCAATCCTATTGATGATCATAATGGTGACGTTTTCAATGTCAATCCTATTGAAAAAGTCTGCATTCCTGTGAACAAATCTCAGGGATTCCTTACCACCAGTAATACATCTAATCAGGTCTCAAAAAAAGTCATCAATACAACCAAAAGTATATTTAAAGGAACTCAATCTTCAGACAATATTGAAAAAGAAAATAAACTTGACAATGACTTCATATTTGAAATAATTCCTTCAGATCCAAGTGAACTCGTTAATACAAACAAATTTCAAGGATTCCAGACAGCTAGCAATAAATCCATTCCAATTTCTAGCAAAGCAATAAATGCAGCAAAAAGTATTTTTAAAGATCTTGAAGACAGTGATATTCCAGGAAAAACTATTTTGAAAGATGATGATCAATATCCCATAAAATACCCTCAGAACAATGGCTCTTCGTCAATCAAATTTCAAGGTTTTCAGACTGCCAACAATAAAGTCATTCCGGTCTCAAGTAAATCAATTAAAGCGGCCAAAATCATCTTTCAGGATATAGATGATACAAATAATATAGCTTCACAAACAATCCTTGAACATGTTAATATATTTAAATTAACAATTGACAATGAAGAGGTAACTGGATTTCACTCTGCCAACAATAATAAAATTAAAGTTTCTGAAAAAGCTGTCTTGGTGGGGTCAAATACTTTCGATGATATTGATTCTGAAAACAGACTTAAAAAAGAATCAGAAATAGCAGATGGCAACAAATTTGTTTCTCAAGCTCATGTGCCTTTTGCTGGATTTATGACTGCTAGTTCTAAAAAAGTTACTATATCTGAAACTGCTATGTTGAATGCTAGAGGTATATTTGATGGTATTGATGAAACTATCTCTGATATCAATCCGCAATACCGTGCTCGTAAAACAAAAAGTAGTGATTTTGACGAGTCGTCTACAGGTGAAAGCAAAAAAATCAAACCCTCTAGTGAAATTTCTGAAAATACTGAAAATGATTCAGGCAGATTCAAAAAAAAAAATGCCATCCCAGGCTTAGGCTCACTAGCAAAGAAAACTTTAAAATCTTACGATAATTTTTTGTCAGGTGCTGAAAATTCTAATGAAAATTCCGAAGATATCAATTCAAATATTGATACTCAAGGAAAAATATCCTTTGTTAACCATAAAAAATTCGATAAGGCATTAATTCCTACAAAAGATGAATCAATTTATACTGTTAATGAGTTTAAAACTGAATTTATGCAACCGACTTTGGGCAAAAGGAAATCAAGCACTAAAAATGGACAGATCCAGTCTGTATCAGACACTGAAAATCCCACTAAGAAGCAATGCTTGACATCTTCATTCATGGGATTAACTCAAGAGATATCTGATTGTGCAATTGCATTTTTGGCTGATGAAGATGCCACTGTTATAATGGACCCTAAAACATGTGAAAGCTCCATATCTAATGAAACGGACACCATTTCCGATACATGTACAAGCCCAATATTGAAATTTAAAAATAATCCGAAAAAGAAAAAAGTTTTTAAAGTTCCATACAGAAAAATTGGTAATGTAGAAGATACTGATGTTGATTTTGAAATAATGCTTTCGCAAAAAACACCACAAGTCAAAAGTGACGTTATCAATGAAGAAACACCAAAAACAAGTAAAATACTAAAAAAAGTAGAAGATCTCAATTTAGACATAATGCTAGGAGATCTTTACAATGAAAAATTAAATAGAGGCAATAACAAAATTCATCTCAAAGATTTAAAACGGGTTCGATTGGAAAACAAAACATCTAGAGATATTCTTGATTTGACTCCAGAAAATTGCCTTAATTTTATATTTGATAGGTGTCGAATCGATGTAAAATTAGATTCTACAGACACAAAAATCTCTGTTAGTTTTCTAGTAGACCTATTTCAAAAACATTCAAACATTGATAAAAAATTAATACCAAATGGTTGGATTTTGAACCACATAAAGTGGATTATGTGGAAATTAGCTGTTTATGAAAGATCATTTGATTGTTTTGGCACTGTGGTTTTGACAGTTTCAAATGTTTTGAAACAATTAAAGTACAGATATGACAGGGAACTGTTCAAAACTGAAAGACCAATCTTGAGGAAAATCCTAGAGAAAGACGACATTGCCAGCAGAAGAATGATTCTATGTGTTGCTAGGATTATAAAAATACCATTAGAGAAAGTTGTAAGGTAAAGATTTCTGTTTATTTTGCAGTTTTTGGGTGGTCAGCGTTTTCGTGCTTCGATTACTATTTTCACAGGCTCGAATCAAAGAATAAACAGTTTTATCATTAATCAAAATATGGATATGTATTTGAAGGCATAGGTGTTGGTGATATCTAAATTCACATCCATCCAATCCTTAAAGTGGGGCAAAGCATGAGTGATCAACTGAATAACAGTTTAGTCTGCCATATCCTTCTGTTCTTATTCTATATATAAAGAAGAGATTTTGAGGAACTGTGTAACAAACAGATCTCTCAAAAAATGTGCTGAGATAAATTTCATCAGGTGGCCAAAAATGATCATGGTTATTTTAATAAAAGTTATTGTATTATATATCTGACAATTAACTATTTGTAGATTAAACATACAAATTTTAAAGTAAAAAGAAAAGGTTACGCCTCTTAGTAAATATAGTAAGAAAATATCCATATAAATTACTCTAAAATATTTCATAAATGATATAATCGATAAAATCTTTTCGATTGTCAATGATGAAAAGGAAATGAATGATTTAAGATTTCTGTAATGAAAAATAAAATTAGCCACAACAGCTCTTAGATTCTAAAGCTTCTCATAATACGAACATATTATATCTAAGGTTATAACCAGCCAGCCAACAACAACAACTTAATTCACTAACTCGAAAGTAATTAGGTTGTCTAGAAAATTTGGCATATTTTTTTTTAGTTTTAAGCTTATGAATCACTGCTAAATGATAATCAATTTTTATTCTGGCTACTTTGTTTCAGTGAAGCGAAAAATGTTGCAAGTGATTGCCAGTTTGAAATAGAGTTAACAGACGGTTGGTATTCTGTCATTGCCACCATAGACAAGATTCTGTGCAATGCCATAGTTAAAAAAAAGATTGAAATCGGAACTAAGTTGCTTGTTTATGGTGCCGAGCTCACAAATTGCCAGGATGGGAAGTCACCGCTTGAGGTTATTCATCAACAATTTTACCTCTGTTATATATAACAATATGTATTTGTTTAGCTATGCTTTAGCACACTCCGATGTAGAGCAGATGCCAGCTTGAGATATTTCTATGGTACAGTTGTTAAGGTCATTGGAATCTATGACGGATCACACAAATTTGAATCCCTGTATAAATAGTGTTTTTTTTTTTTTTGATAAACTTTAATCAATTTTGATTGAAGGCACAGGTTTTTGTAATGTCTAAAAATTACTTCCCACCTATCTAATCCATCCTATAACAGAGTGTAGTGAGAGCGGTTAGCTAACCACTAGTATTTTCTTAGCCTTTTTACTTCTATTCCTACTCTCTTTGAAAGGAGAAGTTGAGCAAGTGAGTTGTAAGCAGTTCTTGTATATAAAACTTCCATTAAGATACGTCAAATAGCAGGTCATATGCTCTACATCGGGAGGGCATATGATTTTTTTTTTAAATATCAATTCAGTATTGTATTCAGTAAACAAATCATGATTTAGTGAGAAATGACAAATGAATGTTTTTAATTTATGATATCTACTGAAGGTGCTTAATGGAATTTCAATATCAAATTTGAATTGTTACAATTTTGTATGATTCCACATGTTTTGTCACAAATGACCCGGGTTTCGCCCTTCAGCATCTTCAGGCATTCCATCACACGGATGCAACAGAACTGACAGAATGCCTGAAGATGCCGGTATTTAAGATTAAAAAAATATTAAATACCCATCATTCACTTGTAAATTTACAGGACTTGAGTCTCGTTCGTTTAAAAATCCACGCCAATGGCTGCAGACGAGTTCGCCACTTTGAAAAATTAGGGGCGGGGATTTCAAGACCTCCACCATTTTATCCAATACCAGCGGCAGGTCCAGCGCCAACCCTGACAATTGCTATAGTGAAAGTTTATCCTCCCCTGCATATTGAAAAAATGCCATCTGGTGACACAGGTATCAATAGAGACTAGTAGGTTATTTTAATTCAAAAATATTTTCCCATAAATCCAATACAGTGAAACCTCGATTTTATGTTTTCCAAGGGACCCTGAAAAAATAACGGTAATTGCGGGAAACAGTGAATGCGGGAAAGCTTGAAATAATAATAAACAAGTAAAATCGTAAAAAACATTTATTTATTAGTTACTTGTACATACTGTATATAAAATTTATTTTTTAAAAAAGTCCTTTATGTTAGTTTGCTTCTTTGTTATTTGGCACTTTAATCGGAACAAAGACTTGTTACTAAACTTGTGACTAAAAGTTTGTATGTACAGGAATCATTATAACCATGAATTTTAAACAACTCTACATTTGCATCATAAACAATATTACGCGTATGGTGGATTTCAACCCAAAAAATAGCACATGCGTCCAATGCGTTACGTCTAACATGTACAGCCCATTCCAATGTGTCTACACATAACACCTGCACTCGGCTGTGTCAAACTTGCTTGCCGAGATACGGAGAAATATGCAATAAAAACGGTCAATCGGGATAATATTTGTGACGGGACCAAAATATTTAGACGGTTTATCGAGGAAATCAGGGAATCAGGAAACGGTCAATGCAGGATTATTTAACATTGTTCTTATGGGAGTTTGACGGGACTATAAAAAATAAGCGTTCAAGCCGGGAAAACGTATTATGCGAGAACGGTTGATCGAGGTTCCACTGTATATAAATAGACAGAACAGTGAAAAATTTGAGAGATTTGTCCGAACAAATGTATAAAAAACTGTTTTTTTTTCTCAACCATTATAATGTGGCTGCCAGTTGTATTGGGAAGTAAAGTAATCAATATAGATCCTTTAGTTATCCAACATAAATTCATACAAAAGTCTCATGAAAGTTTTACTGGTGAAAATAAATACAATATGCAGATTTTATGTGAAATTATTCAAAAACAATTTGTTGCAATGCTTGTTGAGCCAAAAGTTTGTTAGTTATCTGAAGACAGAAAGTCTTGATAAGAATTTCTCATAACACTGTCTATCAACTGTGGGATATAACAGGTAAATTGATATGCCAATTTGGTCAGGATATACATAAATTCTGGATGTAAATCCCTTCTTTGTCTTCTTCGTGTTATATACATAATTACATTTTTAATTATAGTTACTCGATCTGACAAACTGGAACAAATTCATTCTGCAAAAATGGAATCGGAAGTCCAGAGCCGAGTGGAAAATCTGTACAGTCAAGTTGAGAAAGAATTATCAAAGCAGTCTGACAAAATGACTAAAAATAAATTGACTAACCTTGCCCTCCTCACCAAAGCAAACGCCTCTGGTGAGGAATTGGCTACGATGATGGAATCAGCTGCGGACCCTCAAGATTTTATGGTAAAGTTTTTTCAAATGTTTTGTCAAAAGATATCTTCATGATATTTCTATGCATGATGTGTTCTTGTTTCAATGTTGTTAACCATCTGTTTTCAATTTAACTACAACTATTAAAATGTGGAAATGCTTTAAATATTATTTTTTTTATCACTTCATTGCATCTATTTTTAAAGAAGTCCTTAAAACTAAATTGTTCCACTTTTAAGGTGTTAACTGTCACCTCTTGTTGGAAAGGAATTTTTAGTCAGTTTCAAATTTTATTTATTTAGAGATCAATAACGTCTCTATTAATGACAAAATAGTCAAAAGTGATAATATTTGTACTGCCCCGGTAGATCAAGGAAACTATCTGGAAACAAGAAATACAGGTTTTTTTAATCTTTTCGTTTTGGAAACATGCTCAAATGAATGAGGAATCCGAGAAAATAATGAATATAAGATTGGAGTTCCACTGCATATAAACTATACAAAATGCATATTTATTTTCTAGTTTTTGCCAAATGAAGAAATAAATTTTAGGGTTGATATTATGATATTGTTGTATCGATGTTAATAGAATAATTGAAAATATTATTTAAAAAAATTCTTTAGAATGCATCTCTTTGAATTGGATGTTTTCTAATATTTTTCACCAATCAACCATACATAGTTGACTGTGGTATGATAGACATGAAAATATTGATCGGCTTGTGTCAGTTATAATAGTTAATGAGTTTAATACTATTGTTAATTCATTTAGCTTAGTTTTGTGTTTTTGAACTACTGCTTTAAGGCTTATTGTCTTCTTCATTTTCAAATTTAAATGCTTAATTAAAAAATTAAGAATCAATTGTTTTCTATCCCTTCAGGAGACACTATTTTTGTGATAAGACCATAAATTGAATATCATAAGATAATTTAAGCAAAACATTAAACACAAAATCATAGGTATCAATATTTCAACCCATGATAACTATCAAATGACACTAAAAAGTGGTAAAATACTAGTCTACCGCCAGTTGCCGAGAATGGTCGTTTTACCATGCCTATCTACTTTTTTCAGAGCTCCCTCACGAATACCCAAAATGATATGTTGCGTGAAGCAATGTTACACCGTTCTGCAGAACTGCGTGACCGAATCGACACACGTGTCAGAACCATGATGGAAGATCTCGGTGTTACTTCCACACGTAAAGTTATCACAGTGCATAAAGCGAGAGCAGTTGTTTTGAAACCAGATAAATCTAGGCTAAAAAGGGAGATGGTGATCGGCATGCTTACTCTCTGGCGACCTGATGAAAGTGTTATACAAGTGGTGAGGGAAGGTGCTTATCTTGATGTCTATGGGGCTACGCCTACTGGAATTAGGTAACTTTTGTGATAAAAACAATACTGTTTGTGTTTTATATTACTACTATTTACTATTTTTAACCCCTCGCATTCAGACTTAATTCTTCAGTAAGCAATGAACAAATGTCAACAGCTCTGCAAATCTGAAACTTTGCTTTAAATAAATCATATTTTATGCAGTGTATGAAGCTTCCTCATGTGACATCTGTGAAGTATTCTTAACAGAATTTTTAACAATATAACGCATTCTCTCCTTACTCATTTAAAGAATATTGTAGAAGGTGGTAAATAAACCTATGGAAATTTTGATAAAAAATCAGATTATATTGCGACATAAAAAGCTTTTACATGAAAGTTTTAACACTTACATTTTTTAAGTGTGGACTATCAATCCACTGCTATATATTTTCTCAACAGTTAACACATTAGCAGTCAATAGGTTAAGGGTAGCTACAGAAATCCAAGTGGGCCGTTACACCTTTACACATCGCAATTTTTAGTCATCTATGCCGATCCTTGTGTCATTTTTGCATCCATGTGTCTGAAATTTTCTATATTTAATAATTTATTGCAAACAAAGCAATGGCTTCATTAATACTAAGTTAATTACTATCGCCTAATAGTGCTCAAAATATATTTTAAATTATTTTTGGGTAAAATTAAAGAGAATTCAAAAATTTCACTCTGGATAAACTGAAACAGGATAACATCTCAAACAATTAAATAAAATGCTACTTCCCGATGGTTTCGCAGAGTATTCAAATTTAATATCCCTTTTTATTTCAGATTGGGCGAACTACATCTATCAGCAAACAAGCGAACTGTTTTCAGAGAAGTTCCGAACAAAAACTATTCAGAGATATTTCCCGATTTAGAAAAGCTCAAAAGAAAATGTACTTTTATCCGAGAAATTAATCAACAAAACTTTTCTCCTGACTTCAATGAAATAGATACAATTGGATTTGTTTTTAAAATAGTTCCATCCAGATTAGATTTGAATGCCGTTAGTAAAACAAACGATCCCATCACGACTCTATCCAATGTTCAAACCGTTTATATAGCTGATGAGTTTACCAATTTTATGGCCATAAATTTTTGGGGTGGTCTATGTAAGTTTGGATATGAGAAAGTTATTGAGGTTGGTGTGTTTTTGGCATGTTCAAATTTACAACATAGACCGAAAACTTCGAAAAAACGCATAATGCATTTATACGCGACAGAGTTTTCATTATTTACTCAATGTCCTAGAAAAGCACACTTTGTTGACAGTTTAAGAAACCTAGAAGCTGTAATAAATGCAAAAGGCGTAACTAATTATATTGACGAGTGTTGTATAAGTCTGAATGATTTATTTCAAAAACCACATTTGAAGACAATTGTTTCTTTTCAAAATGACAGCAGTTCGAGTAGTAGTAATGTGTTTTCTAAAACAGATATTAACCGATTGTTTGATCAATCGGAATCTAATAACAAATCAAGTATATCTAGTAGAAATTTTATTAAGGGTAACACAATGAAAGAAAATATAAATGAAAATTCATTGTCAGGATTAGATTTCGATACTACATTTGTTGAATCAACGTTAAATAGTTTTAATAACACATCTGTGAACTCTTCATTCAAGTTACACAATAATTCTAGTCTAAATTGGAACAATTCCTACTCTAGTTTAAAAGATAGCCGTTCATCTGCCGCTGAGATGAGAATCGATCGTCTTAAAAAGTATGGGGAACCTCCAGCATTGTCACCATTAGTTTTGAATGTTTCAAATAATTTAAAGAAAGAATTCATTGTTCCTAAATTTGATTTGACTACAGAAAAAAGTCAGCCATCTGTTAAAATAAATGTATTAGGTAATCAAGATGATTTAAAAAGAAAATACAATGAGGCTTATATTCAGGATGATTTCTTTGACAATTGTGATAATCAAGAAGATAAGGAAAGTCATTTTAAAGAGGATTTTGTCTATAGTCCACCGTTAAGCTTGGAATAAACATTATATTAAGAAAACATTATCAGTAAAATATTCAGAATATATTGAAAGTTACTTTGTTTTAAGAAAAATCTGTATATTTTAATTAAAAAATATGTAATATTTTTTAACATATGATTCAATTAATTGATATTTTATGTAATAAATGGCTGTTTTGCTGGTCCATCACACTAAAATAGCGCTAAAAATGTTATAAGTTTTTATTTTAATATATGTATAGTCTGAACCGTAAAAATGGTGAAATATAAATGTATGAGTATAATCCAGTTGAAGTCATTAATTATTTTTGAAATTACTAATTCAAACAATTGTTAGTCAAAGATGTCAACAACAATGTGACAAATTTTGAAAATGAAGGAATAAGAAAATACCCGATGTCATATCATCATTTATTAGGTGTAGTAAAAAGTCGACATTTTTTTCAAACGCGTGTCTTAAAATCGGTCGGCTTCTGGCCTTTGGTTAAATAAGTTGTCATAATATTTTTTTTCGTGTTGTGTGACATCTCAAGTTACGTTCCGTATAGAAAAAAAATATGTTCATTCGCCCCAAACAGAATGACCAACCTTTGCCCTTCATAAGAATATATGCGCGGTTGCATGCCTTTTCAATATAACGCCCAGAACAGTACAGTCGTCGCCACAAAAACCATTTGCAACGTTTATGAAGACGTGTTAAAGGTTTAAAAATATCAGAGATGGTTTACAAAATTTAAATCTGGCAAATTAAGCATTGAAAATTACCCTCGAAGTGGACGACCTCATACAGTGGATGAAGTCGCCCTGAAAGCTGAAATCGAACAAAATCCTATGCTAACAAAAAAGGAATTGTCCAATATAGTCTGTACTAAATGGTCCATAACACAGAAGTACCTGAAAAGGCTGGGAAAAATTTGAAAAGTAGGAATTTGGGTGCCACACGCGTTGAGCGATCGGAACAAGGCATAGCGACTAAGGGCGTGCCAATTGCTGCAAAAAAAACACACTTTATGACCATTTTTTCTAAGCCTGATTATCGGAGATTAAAAGTGGGTGTTACGTATACGAATATATCAAAGAAAAAACAATATCTAAATCGTGGACACCAACCAATTCCGACCCCTCGAACTTGTTTACACCCAAAAAAACTCTTACATCGTGTTTGGAGGGATTTCAAGGAATAATTCATTATGAAGTGCTAAAATATGGTGAAACTATGACGGCACAAGTATACTGTGACAATTAAACAAATTAAGTACAGCTTTGACAAGAAAGAGGCCGGGCAGGATGGATAGACGCAACGTTATCCCTGCAACACAAAAAAATGCAGGATTTGGGTTGGACAACTTTATTGCATCCACCTTATTTACCAGATCTAGCACAATCGGATTACCATTTGTTCCGTTTAATATAAAAAAAATTTAGGGATAAAATATTTCAAACAAAAAATGCTATTTCCGACTATTTTAATTCCAAATCAGTAGAGTTTTTTTCTAAATGGATTTTAGACTTGTCTAATAGGTAGCAGAAGGTTATAGATAGACAGGGAGACCGCTTTTTATAAATAAAAATAAAAGTACTAAAAATAACACTTTGAGTTTCATTTAAAAAAAACGTCAGGACTTTTTACTACACCTAATATGAATGACCCTTAAGTCATCAACAATATTGAATTCAATATTATGTGCCAAGCTGTACACAATTTTATAAATATTCAATATGCAACTTTTAGTCATCACCAAAAAGTATTACTGTTATCTTATTACTGATTTTAAATAAAAGTTACTCAATTCATAAATTGCTTTTTACCATATCCATCCTTAACATATAATATTTCATAGAAATCTGTTTACTTCCTTCCTATAACTATATCATTTAGTTCCACATAATTGATAAATATTTTTGACATCCACTTGTTTAGGAGATTAGAATGAACGCTAAAGCTTGAAGTGAGACTTTCTAGCCCCAAGCAAGCTCACTGCTCTAATTTGCAGCATCAAGAGAGGAGATTCAATACCCAGTGTTACTTAAACCATGCATCAGAAATAAAATGAAAAAGGATAAATATTATTAAATAGTTTGACATTTTTGATGTTTTCAAAACATGCATTATAATATTAGTGAAATATTTTTACGACACTGAAAGAGTTAAAACAATTTTTTTTTCAGTAATCAAAACGTGATTTCAATCAACAAATTTTGGCAGGAAAACATTTCAAATTTAAACAAATAAATTTTGTTGACAAAAGGTTGATGAATTTATGACTAATTTTTTTCGGAGGGAAAAACTAAATTGTATTATAGTTATTGCTTTGTAAAACAACATTGCTGTTTTCCCAAAAAAAATCATCAACAAAACTGCCATTCATTGCGCCAAGCTGTCAAAATTTCATTCAAGTTCTCTTTCTTTTGGGGAGACAACGTTCTGTAGATAATATTATAAAAACAAAATAATTTATAAAATGAGTAATTCAATGACTTAAATTTTATATATTTATTATTTAATTTCCATTATAACTTGGGTAACATTTGAAAATGTTACAAACAATTATAAGCACACAGGCGACAATAATATCACAATATATATATATGTATATAAGTATAATTAAATATATTTAGCAATTTTGAACAGTTGAACCTATGCAAACAAAGTCTATCACATCTCCAGTGAATTTTATTTCATGTGGGTGTTGGAAATCATTTACCAATAGCAAGAAACATAAAAAGTATTCAATGTTTAAGTTGTTGGTAAGGTTCATCTGAAGCGACTCTTGTATTACAGAGAGGTAATTACAAATTTACACCCTTTTTCCCATAATTCGGGGGCTTGAGGACACAGTCATAACTACAAAAACAATGAAGTGAGAATGACAAATCAGTTTTTATTCTAACATTTATTTTGGATATTATATATAAAAAAATATTCATTAGAGCTGAAAAAGCATATTGATTGGAGTAATGGACTAATTACCTTATCAATATGTTTACATTTAATATGGTTGAGTTTTTATAACATGAAAACATTAAATTCAAAAAAACATTTGTCATATTTTGTTATAAACTAAATAATATTTATTATCGTATATAAAATAGTAGAAATGGTATATTCAACTCTAAGAAGCCATTTTCATTGTTATTTCCCAATGTCCCTGAGTTCCAGATTGACACTTAATTTCATTGAAGTTATTTCTATATTAGGTTGGAATTATTTCGAATGTTTTATGTAAAACATGCATACAATAAAGATTAATGTAAAACGACAGAGATATGTAAAAATAGGTGGAAAAATTCTATTCTGAGACATGGAAAATAGTGCTTTGCCAAATGAACAAACTATAAATTTAAATATCAAGTTATTGGTTGAACAATTCAAAAAGTAAAATAAAAACAAAAATATCACACTCTTAGGCCCATTTCAGAGCAATGCAATAATAGAATCAGTGCACTCTGAATATGTATTCTACAGCTAACTTTGTTTTCACATATGTATATAAAATTGAATAATCGACATAACACAAAAAGCATATATACATACAGTAAATGTTTAAAAAGGAGCACAAATTTCAATAGACAGCTATTTTAATATTGCTTGCTGTAATATTATTTTTCTTTTGAACACTTGGCGTTGAACAGTTTACTCTAACCTTTAGCAGGCATTTTTTAGCAATTAGCTCAAAAATATATTACATTCTTAAAATTGACACAACTTTTAAGCCAAAGAATATCTACAATTAAAATTTTCAAAGAAATCATATGTAACATTTGATTATCAAAAATAAAATAAAAACACTTCGACTACATCATAATTTCACTGTCTTTCTAAGCTGAATATAAAAACCTGTTATCAATTTAGTAAATGGCATTACACATGTAATCAATATGAAATATTTTAAACATTATAGGTAAAACATAGCATATTTATTCATACTATATAATTTTATAATAAATAATATATACTTTTCATTCTTACAATTTTACTATCATTGGAAGTATGAAATCCTATAACATAAATATTTGAGAAACATGTGTCTTTTTTAAAATAATAAATATGAGCAGTTAGTGTATGATAACTCACAAATTTAATTTTGTTGCTTTCTTGTCAAAAAATAACAGCGCAAACAGTATGAAAAATGGTTGTGAAATGACTCAAACAGAACTAACAAAGGAGTTTACAAAATGTATCTATAGGTCTGTTGATTTGTTTTGTTAATTCAAATTTACACCATTATAATTTAACAAAGAAGTAGAACTAATGACAATTAGTTGCACCAATTTATTTCACTCCGACAAACAAATCCGTGATAAGTCATGTCCCGCAAACAACCCATCGTCCGCGAAAAACAGCATTTGCCGGGTCTCATCTTCAACTGACAATTTGTAATAAATGATATTAGCTGTTTCCTGACAACGGTGTGTTAACATACATGCAATGTTTATTCTTGCAAGAGAAAATCTAACAGAATTTATACACTTGAGATCAAATGACTAATGATTTGGTTCGAAGCCCATTAGATGATTTTTTTAAATATGGCACTATAACATACAGGTACAACAATGTTATTAATATTTGCACATTTTTGTGACAAATAAATACATTTTCAAGGTTTAAGAAGCAAAGACTCATTCTTGCTAAATTTTTGTTAAGTAATATATATGTGAAATTCAATAGCATTATTCTCATTTTATTGATTGAATTGGCATTCACTTGGTAGAACTCCATTATAACACGGTGAAAAAATAGCAATGTATTTTAGTTCTACAAAATTATTTTTAACAAATATAGTTGATGGCTATTTCGGCTCATGCCATCGTCAGAACTATAAGTTAATTCTGACGATGGCGTGAGCCGAAATAGCTATCAACTATATTTGTTAAAAATAATTTTGTAGAACTAAAATACATTGCTATTTTTTCACCTTGTGAGCATTATTCTCGTTTATCGTAATATTGATTATTCTTGCATGAATTAGATTTCAATGTGCCTATAAGAATTATAATAGATATTGGGTTCTCCTAGTTATTTGTCACAACCATATTATTTATCTTATTTGCTGTATGCCATAACACTCCAATTAGAGAGAGGGCATAACCAAAAGGAAGGTAATTTTTGAAGCCATTGAAATCTACATGATCAATTGAAAAACAAAACAATGTATAATTTACAATATCGGCTGAGTGGTGCAAGATGGAATTTGAATTATTGAAACTGTACATTTCTATACTTTTTGTCAATAATGATTTGGGTTTCGCATTTCGGCATTCTATCACACAAATGGTATATCAAAACACTTATCTAAAGATAAATAGACGATTACTAACCATTTTTATTGGAAAACAGGATATGAACATCTATTTTGTCAAGATTTTTTTCCCATCATAATTAACCAATTTAAAATAAGTAGGTATCTCTAAGTACCAAATTACCCAATTACAAATTGATTTAGTATTGTTTATAAGATTATCATTTCCAAAATTAAATGTCATTATAGTCAAATCAAAAATTAATAAAAATATCTCAGATGTATGTTTAGCTCCTAACCATAGGGTCTATATTTTTTCCTTAATAATTCTTCTTGTATGTAACTGATGCAAACTATTTACTGACTGTCAGTCCTATTGCATCCGTGAAGATGCCAAAAAGTGAAACTCAATTTCAACAATTTAATACAATGCCTTATTAGGACATATCTGAAATAAAAAATAATTATTCATCTACAAATAAACAGAACAAAAATAATTTCATGTGATTTGGGTATTTATTTCACAGTAAATCAACCTGTGGTCCAGACAAACGGTTCCATTCTATCATCAGGAGGTAAGAGAGCATCGATATCTTGAAGGGTCATGAGAGCATGATTGAGAAGGGAGTGACATCTGGTGAGTTGTTGTGAGAGTGGTCTGACTTGAGAAAATCGTTCTGCGAGTTTGGCACCCTTCCTTTGGCGTTCAACAAGTACTGTGAGTAGTCGAGACACTTCTTGGTCCATCTGATTAAGATTTGTTTATTATTATTGACAAAATTCTAGGAAAATAAAGATAACGAACCATATTTACTATCAATATTTTAAATAGTAAAAACACATTTTCTTTTTTTGTAGTAACAATTAACACATTAAACAATCGAGAAGTGACAGTTAGCATCCTAAAAGTGATAAATGTATTAAACACGGGTGATCCTACTTACTATCATCAGCATAAAAGAAAATAACTCGATCAAATAAAACAGTTGCTATGGATAATGCTTATATTTTACTGCTACAGTACAAGTTATGAAGAATTTATAACCTGTACTTGTACCCTTAATGTATGTTTTAGAATAGGTATGAATTTTAATGTCGGACAGCGATAGCTACCTCTTTGCAGCGAGCTGTGATAATAGCCTGGTCATTGGCAACCACAGTAGCACACTGTGACATGTGTGTCTGTAATCTTACAGCGAGCCTCAGCCATGGGTCTGTAGCGATTCCTTCCAGAATTTCGGGATCTCTAGCACCAGGCAGACCTAAGGCTCCTCGCATTATAGGGAGAAACATTGGTATTTGCTGCAAAATATAAGTAATCATACATTTTAATATCCACCTATCTTTCCCACTCAAAAATGTAAGTATATCTGGACACAAATTATAGTGATATGACAAGTTGTATTGCCCATTGTTTCTGTTCACAGAGGGTCAACTGCCAATTTTATTGCGTCTGTGTGATAGAATACCTGAAGATAACAGTGAGTAAGTGACAAAACGTGTGAGATTATATATGGATTGAAGCACCCTCAAAAATATCATAAATTATATATAAATATGTATAAAAAAGCATTATAGCATCATCCACTTAGATAATGTGGAACAATAATGATAAATCATCGTCCTTAAAATAAATAGGCAAAAAATGTATTTAAGTGATGTTACTCATTATCAACACACCAAAAAGTGACTGTTGGATTTAAAAGATTAGGTTGTTCAAATTCATCCATCCAATAATTTTTCTTCATAAATTTAAAAACGGCTATAAATAATTAACCACAAGCCTTTTGATATATATTTCTCATCAGCATGTAAGGGTATAATAATTTTTTTTAAAAATGTGTGATATTAATACCTGGAGTTTTAAAAGGTCCTCATCTCTATCTGAGGACTGTGGGGCAGCTGCTTCTTTTACAACAACAATAGTGTGCGCATTGGTGAAAGGAACAATCGGTCTCCTCTGCTGAAATGGTTGCGATGATGTAGAAGAAGCGGAGGAAATTGACATTCCTCTTCTTTGGGAACCTAAACCTCCACGTCTGGCAGAGCTTTGGCCTTTGTTTGTCAATTTTGGAGAGTCTAAAACATGCAAACAATAACAAAGTTTGAATAAATCAAGCTCTATAACCCGATCGGCGCAACAGTTTTTCATACAAACAAAATCTGTCCACGTTGCTATTTTTCAAAATGTTCTATTTCCACATAGAGCTATAAATAAAGCAATAAAAAATAATTGGGTTGGCTTTTATGGAAGCTAGATGCATTAGGAATGTTTCACAACATTAAAAAACACAAAGAAATGTCCTATGTTGTCACAATCGCCTTAATCTCTTCCACGCTAACGCCCCGACGTATGGGACGGCAATGTGCAAGGCCTGTACGCGAGCCCCCCAGACGTTGGGACGTGAACATTCAAACATCGGTAACGCAGGCAATCTTTTGCATATAGGACTGGTTTTGGTTTTAAAATATCGCCCAATTCATCCTGATACTACAACCACTGAGAACAAATGTGTCTATGTTTTAGAATTTTGCTCCAACACAACTCATAAAACAGATCATCAATGTCTTCTATGAAGGTCTCACAAAATTTATGTAAATTATAATGAAAATGTAATCTGTCTTACCTCCTATCGGTCTGTTCAAGGTGTAGGAAATGTATGGAAGATCCGTATCAGAGCAGACACTGGCACCTGGTGAAGTATTTCCACTTTGAACAGAGTCACCAACAACACTGGCAGGAACATCTGCAATATAATGATACTATATCATATAACAGATAGAAATACATGATACTATTTTTGTACAGATACTTTACAGGAACATATATACCAAAAAAAAATAACGAGAAATAGAAAAAGAAAATATTATAGAGACCTTTCGACTGTGGTGTGGCTATAGTGTTGCCACGAGTAAGCCTGGAAGTTGACTGCCCACGGCTACTGGCTTGAGTCGATTGCTCCGAGCCCATCTAGAATCTAATTATAAACAAAGTTTGTTTCAATGAAGATGGACAGAATTTTGATATTAGACAACCATGATATGAATGGGCATTGATAGATTGCCATTACATGTTATAGATATAATCGGGCCACAAAATTAATCCCTCAACCCCCACTTAAATCGCATTGTTTATTCATATAATTATGTTTATACACACCCAGTCCTTTTTTTTACGCAAATTCGATTATACGCAATTTTTTTGGACGGCACCACTAAATTTTTTAACGCGCTTCCATCGTTTTTACGTAATTTTTTCCCCAAAATTGTTTTAAAGAAGACATTTATATATGATGCTAGGCATGTACATTTCATTATTTTTTAAATAAAAAAATATGTGTATTTTTAAAACTTAATTTTGTAAAGCATTCCATTTTTTTAAATACACATACAATTGCCAAATGGTAACAAGTGTATCAGATATTATGCGAATTTATGTTTTAGGGTGTGTAAAGAAATATAATGCAATTGCCTGAAATCATTTTTTACGCGTTTTTTTTACGCGCCTTTTTCTGGAACCAATGTATCGCGTAAAAAAAGGACTGGATGTATTGTTTTCACAATAATCAAACAAACTAAAAGACAAAAAAGTGTATGCTGAAATTATTTCTTTGGAAATTCTAGGAAAATTACGGAATAAAAAATAGCTGCGCACATTTTTTTTGTTTTCCGCTTTTCAAATGTTACATCAAACATTTGATCTAAACCTAGAACATTTGTCACATCCAATGCACAAACTTCAACCACACAGGCGGATGGACTAAAAAACTCACCAGCCAACCATCTGTAACGAGAGTTAAAATAATAATATTTTTACATACAAGATATGTGCCGGCTTTAAGAAATTTCAACAAAAAGCACCGAAGATCCAAGTTACGTACCTGATTAGATAGAAGATCTAAAATAATATTTGCATAAATGGAAATTATTGAAATTACAAATAGAAAAAGTCTATTCTTCATAAATTAAAATCTACAATTTTCAAAAGAGTGAAGAAGGGTGTTTACAGTTATATTCTTTTTATAATATTAAGTTTCGTAACGCAATATTATTGTATCGTCCTGTCAGTGTCAAATTGTAGTATATATTGTCTTTTGTGTATGCTAGTGTATTATCTGTGGTCAAATTATTATAATTTATATTGTAATAGTAGAAAAATATTCTCGCCGAAATCATAATGCACATTTTCTATCTAACCGAACTACAGATGTAAACTAGTTTATACTTCTGAATAATTACAATAATTAGTGATATTATCGTCTTCCAATTTTAACAAAAATTATTACTATTTTTTAATGAAGAAAAATATCTCTATAAGTTCAGTTATAAATTTAGATTTACATTTATTTAAATGGTTGGTCTGCCAAACTTCAACTTGCCAAATATTTCTTCCAGAGCTATTTTTTCTTTGGGCATTATATCATTCATAAGCTCAATAACTCTTTATAATAATTATTAATATTCAATCGATTGGAAAATCCTCAAATCATTTTATCATTATGAATATCTGAATATAGAAATGTTTCAATTTTCGAAATATAAAGTGAATAGAGTAATATATAATATGTAATGAGTAATATATAATGTAATAAAGGTATATTATAAACATGAATACTTATTTTCGCCTTTATATATATTTTTTTATATATAGCAATATATCAGCTACTGTATTTGAGCGGTGCTGTTTTTTTGTCGCGTAAAATTGACAAAATTCGAAATGCCGCTTCATCTTGAATCAAAGAAACCTTAAATTCATCTTCGTTAAAATAAGATACCGCTCGTGTAAGTCACGTTTTAGCTTAATTATGTAATAAATATTTTTCAATTCAACTATTTGGTGTAATATTTTGTTAGCTCGCACATTTGTTTTGGTTTTGTCAATTATAAAATGTCAAATTGCGATTATTATGTCCATATCTAAATTCCTTAATTAATTGTTGCGAGATAGAGATGAATTCTGTTCCACGGGTAAACGTTTGTTTTTGTTAGTCGTTACTGTCAATGGTTGGATTGATTGCCCCGTAAGTAATATAGTACCTTATTGTCTCCGGCCAGAACTCAAATATATTTATTACTCTAATTTTAAATATTTCAGTTTCTATATTTTATCTAGCGAATTGTAAAGTAAATATAATCAAAAATCTGTATACACCTCATCCGTTCAATCTTGTTATTAATCGGATAGTAGTGTATATATCTATAAACAATACATAACCTATATAGTTTATGACAGAAGTTCGCTAAGGTTAACACTCAAGCAACCGCACATTTCGCGCAGAAAAAACGCCTATCACCGCACATTTTTCGATACTTTGCTATTTTTCACGACATTAGGAATTATGCTTATAACTTTTTACTCAGTTGAGTGAATTTAATAAAATAAAAAGTATTGTCTAGAGTATAATATTACATATGAAATTTAAAAACAATTGGCTTAAAAATAAATTTATCAAGCTACAAATCCATGATTCAATTATATTCTTTTCATAAAAATCAAAAAATAAAATCTTTTAACACTCATATAAACCCACAAAGGAATGCCAAATTCTTTAGAAATCCTACACCATGTTACACATTGTTGTGTGTTTATTATATGTGGAGTTTCTCAAACTGTGGATATGTTTATTTGTTTCTGTTATATTCTCATATCACTCGGTTGTCGGGAGTCTCGAAAAATAGACTCTAGCCGAAAGCGGGCGTTTTATAATATATTCAAATAATAAAATACGAAACAGTCATCGACACAAAATATTTATCGAGAGTTGTTACACTTCCGAGAATTAGGGTCTGTACCCCGATGGTAGGCGTTTACCATTCATTCAGTCAGTGGTTTATGACAGGAACAGGAGGCACAATAAGATATGAAATATTTCATTTACTAAAAAAACATCTTGAAACATTTATTATTATTCATTTTGAAAAACATTTAAATATTTATCACTACAGACTGCCTAATAATAATAATAAGTCAGTAGTAATAGAATATTATTACTAATGCCTAATCATGAGAAATAATATTCTATTACTATTTATAATCACTTAAATTTTATCAATAATGCTTTTTTGTATGATTGGTAAGCAATGAAAGTTTATTGCTGAGCTGTGATAAACAAAAAAACTTGATTCGACAGTCCAAGAGTAATTATAGGAAACTTTTGGAACTGGCAAATATTGTTTACTTCAAGGACGATTTGGAGCTATAAATTTCGGAGAAATAGAATGAAAGACACGTAGAACAATGAACAAAACAGTTCTAAGTCGTAAATTAAAGAAAAATATTCACATTTGTCATGTGTTCGACCAGCAGAGGTAAAGATGCAGCGCGAGACGAAATCCGCGCGAACGCGGGACCGGCCGTTAACCGATTGCGACAATTTCCGTGCGAACGCAGGACCGGTTGCTTGAGTGTTAAAAAACAATAATTGAATATAACTTTTAAAAAATAAGGATGTTTCAGTTAAAGTTAAATTTTGAAAACCAGTTCATTTCATATTCCCATTTTTTATATTGCAATGTATTTTTAGTAATTAAATTTTTTTCTATAACCACTTTCATTTTTTCTCTGGTGGATTAGTAAGAAAACATACTTATAATTTATGTACTATGGTTGAAGTTTTCAAGCAATCATTGCAAATTTGAGATATAGGCTTGTTTGTCCATAATGATTTTTAACTAAGCTGAAAACGTAATTTGACTAAGAGATTACCGCATATTTTTGCTTTCATTGATTTCTACTCTATTTATTATAGCCAATATTTCACACCTAGACACATAAATACAAACATGGCTGACGCTGCTGAAATCAGCAAAAAGGAAGATGTGATCGATTCATCAAAAATGGCGGGCATTGATCCCAATCTTACAAAAAAACCTACAGAATCTGCTGTACCTGCTGCAGTGGAAACAGTCTCTACAACTGATGCAGATGTTGCAAAAACAACAGACAATCAGAGTATTGTAAAACAGAAAGCAGGTCCTGATGATGAAAGTATTGAATCAATTATGCAATATTTAATAAATTCCGGTGATGTGGCACCTGACAATCAACAAGAACCATGTACCCCAAAGGGAAAAGAGATTGATTCGGCTGTACTAAATACTTCTGTCGCTAAAGAACTGGATACTATTCCTGAAGAAAAAATGAATACTGATGTAACAGACCCCACTATAACTAACGAAGAAACTATTATTGAAAAGGTCCCAAATGATAAAATTACGACCGATGTGATTGCAGGTGATAATCATTGAAAAAACTATTTTTTTTAAATCTGTTAAGATCTATGGGTACTATGTCTAATTATATAAGTTGTCTCTAATAAATAAAAGCAAAAAATTTAGTTTACTCATAATTTATGCATTTAAATATTCCTAATCCAATGAAAATATTTTCATGTAAAATCACCTTAATGTATGCCTGTTTAATAGGTTTATTGATTTGTGTACTAGCATTCTCATATAAATATTAAGAGTACCTAGAATTAATTTTATTTTTTTGCAAGTGATTCTAAAAATTTAGCAGTGTACCTGCGACTTATGTTATATATGATTCAAATTTGAATTGTTCAGTTCAAATTCAAATTTGAACTGTCAGTTCTGTTGCATCCTTGTGATGGAATGCCTGAAGATGCTGAAGGGCGAAACCCGGGTCGTTTGTGACAAAACATGTGGAATCATACAAAATTGCAACAATTCAAATTTGATATTGAAATTCCATCAAGCACCTTCAGTCGATATCATAAATTTTATATGATTGCTTATTAATTATTTTTGGCTTAGATAATAGAACTGTTGTTTTCTGCAATATCCAAATACCACAGAAAATCGATTCAAACATCATATTATACCCGCTATGAAATGGTTTCACACTACAAGCAAATATATGTTAGTCAACAAAATCAACAAACAAGGCTTGAAAATACATTCTTAGACTTTTATGTAGGGATACATTACTTGTTACTCATTCATAATTTTTGATTTAATACACAATTTTAAATAGTTATTTCTGGATGATTACTTAATTACAGGTAGTGCTGAAAATAATTCATCAACTGTTGACGACGCTGTTGTAGAAAAGGACACAACATCTAATTCAAAAAAGGAAAGAAATGATGACAGCGAGAGTGGCTTTGGTGATGCATCAAATAGTACGACCACTGTCAATCCAATCACTCGAGAATCTCAAAGTGTTGCCGATCCGGATGACACATCAATGGGTTAGTGATGACTGTTAATGAAACTCATATCTCTACCATGTTTATTACAAATAATTTTACCCTTTGCGGAGTGAGTAATATTCTACTTAACCCTTTTAATCCTACGAGGCAAATGATCAACCACAACTGGTGTATGCGAAGAATACCATAGAGCCATTCATTAAATTTATTTTTAGGCCAAATATTTTTTTTATCAACTTTACAGTCTGTCACATTTAAAAAAAATACATTTAATGCATATTGAAAATCTGGGGGCGATTTGTTTACAGTTAACAAATGGTGCACATAGCTTCCTAAAAGATCTGATAAAAGTTGTACCAGATAGATCAAAGCCTATTAACCTAGAAAAATCGCACGAAGAAATGGGAGGTATCTTTTGGATGAGTTTTTTTTTCAATATCTAGTCAAATTTTACAAATTATATTCAGTGTCAACCAGGCAAATACATATCTAAGAGATAGATAGAGATTTTTTAAAATAATGAAATTATTAACATTTCATTTTTTATATGAAAATGTTTGCAACCCATGTCTAGAAATGCTGGCCTGATTATTTTTAGGATAATTAACAATGATAAGAATCATCATACCATGTTTAAAAACTTTTTATAAATTCACAAAAACAATGTTGAAAAAAAAATTTTCAATTCAGTTTTTTTATATACACCCAGTCCTTTTTTTTTACGCAAATTCGATTATACGCGATTTTTTTGGACGTTATCGCTAAATTTCTTTACGCGCTTCACTCGTTTTTATGTAATTTTTTCCCCAAATTTGTTTTAAAGAAGACATTTATATAAGGTGCTAGGCATGTACGTTTCATTATTTTTTTTAAATAAAAAAATGTGTATTTTTAAAACTTAATTTTGTAAAGCATTCCATTTTTTTAAATACACATACAATTGCCAAATGTTAACAAGTGTATCGGATATTATGCGAATTTATGTTTTAGGGTGTGTAAAGAAATATAATGCAATTGCGTGAAATCATTTTTTTTACACATCTTTTTCTGGAACCAATGTATCGCGTAAATAAAGGACTGGGTGTTTACAAAAAACATATTTTACTTCCTGTCACGTTAGGTTTTTTAATTTTATTAAAAATGTGTCAAAACTCGAAATTTATATTTTTTATGAATGCATATTGTTTTTAACTACCCTTTTAATATTTATATTGCAACCATTATATGAAGATAACTTATTATTCCCCACACCATAGAAAGATCACTGCAAAAAATAGCTTTCAAAAATAATTATTAGCTTAGATAAAAAATAAGAAAAAAACTTGTTTTTGGGAAAAAATTCTTTGGAGTTTTCATGTATGTACACTAGGCAAAATAGACTGGGACTTAAAGGGTTAATTAGTATATTTTGAGAATTTTTACAATTATTATGCATGAAAATATAAATACACTTGTTATGGGTCAATCTGGGAAGAAAACTATATTATATTTTGGGTAGTAAATATCTGTTTACAATTTTTAAACTTCTTGTTAAAAATGTATAGGGATTTACTATAACTGAAATAATTCCAACCAAAAAGGGTCTAGATCTTCAATCCATTTTAATCCTAATTCCAGGAAGGGTAGAGACCAAATGGGTATGAAAATTTTTTCCCCATACTATAGAATTGTAACATAAATAATAATTTTTTACAATATTTTATTTTATTCATTATTTAAAAAAATATTGTAGGTACATTGATTGATATGACTATTAAGTATCCATATATGAAGAATAATAATTCAATAAAAATTTGGTAATGACAGTTCAATAGACAACCTACCACTCCTCAAAGGGTCAAAAGTAAACACCACTGCAGCAGTATGAAACAAAAGAGCAGTTTATAATCGTGATACAGTGTAAGAATATATCGTATTGTGTGTTCTGGCAGCAATGTCCAAGATCCTCTGAGATGATGGGTCTCTGTTTTCGAGCCACGCGTCCAAACCCTACGTTGGCAACAACTTTTCTTCTCCCCTCTCTTCCCTACCCATGCCACGCCATCCGGGTGACGCCGTTATGTATATCATTGATGACATTGTTTTTGAACGCGAAGTGTTACGCGATCGTCGCTACAAAAACAAATCTGAAAACATCGACACGTGTTGACTATTTTTAAAGTTACTAAATTAGCATCCGTGCGTAAACCACTGTAGTGCTTCCAAAGTGACGTGACTTTTAATATATATATACATATCGTAATCATGCGTGATGTATCGTTGGCTTCGCATGAAGACTCCACATCGGAAGACGAAACGAACACCGGCCAGATGCCAAGCGTGGCGGGTGATCGTTTGGACAGACTGGAGAGCCAGATAGTAAGTTCTTGTTTCAATCGAAACAAGATCAACCGTCCACCTCACGGCCCGAAAGAATCCCCCTCGAGTCGATAGGAGATTCATTTCGCCTCCCGAAGGAGGCCGCCCCGTCCAATAAACAACAACTGACAGCGTTGGTCGGGACTGTGAAGGAGCCGATCGTACCCAGTGCGGACCCAGCCAGGATATCGACGATGATCGGCATCCAGCGATGTGGCACATCAGATTGGGCCGGGCTCTGTTACTATGAAACGCAGAAAAAATATGCCGCGACGCCGTTGTTCACCGAGCTGGAAGTGAACGATGAGTCCCGTGGGTACGACCAAGGAGCTCTTACAGCTCAGCTGACCCCCCAGGTAGCAGGAAAGGCTGGCGAGACCTAAACCCTCGCCTGAGAGTGATAGGTTGCCCTTTCGGGAGCAAGTCCCGACGCCCAGTGTTAGGAGGGCCAGCAGTGGTAAACCTTCAGCAAGGTACAATCGAAGGCCCCCCTACAAAAAAAAAAAATGGAATTGCACAAAAGAAAGAATCTTCGAGGGGGGTGCCGCCCCAGATGACGCCAATCCCTTCAAAGGGGGTTGCCTGCGACACCTTGTGGAAGTTTGGAAGGCAGAAGGAGCCCCCTTACCCCTTCTGAGGATGTTAGGGGGAGGGGGGGCGCATTCCATTCACTCTGAAGCCGCCCTTCTCCCTCAGACACCACAGCTACTGCGGGAATTCCAGACGCAGGTAACGGGCAAGATGCAGGCCCAAGTACGCAAATATACGCAAAATATAGCCCCAATATATTGGCTTCGCCAACTGGTTAAAGCCTCGGAAGGAAGTCGAAAGAAAGGCGAAGACCTCCAAGAACTATTTTTTACAGCTATGGGGCCCGATAAGCCGGCCTCCAGGACAGCCATAGACGAGAGGTAATAACTGGCGAGAGTGATCACACCCGACGGGAGGCCTTATCACTAACCCTTTCCAACCAGTCTAGATGGCCACAAGATCGTACCCGGACCATCAGCTGAAGACTGGTTAAGATCTCACATTGATAATTGATTGACATAACTCTTCCCCCATTGCTGCCAGAACACACAATATAGGATTTTTACCTACCAATAAAACTCTTATTGTGTGTTCTGGCAGCAATGCCCAAGATCCAGGTAACCCCTACCTGGTGCACCTTGAGTGACTATGACTTACATAACGGCGTCACCCGGATGGCGTGGCTTGGTTAGGGAAGAGAGGGGAGAAGAAAAGGTGTTGCCAACGTAGGGTTTGGACGCGTGGCTCGAAAACAGAGACGCATCATCTCAGAGGATCTTGGACATTGCTGGAAACACAATAAGAGTTTTATTGGTAGGTAAAACTCCTATATTATTTTTTTTCAGATGGTATTCATGATTCAGAATTGGATGGTCTTTTGGTTGAGGGCAGTGCACGCTACAGGGGAGACAGTGATCAATATGATGACGAAGATATCTCTGATGATCATTCTGCTGAAGGGTAACTGAACCAAACCATAATAACATCACATATATATTATCATCGATAAATTTTATACACTATATATATTATATACATGTATATGTATAAAAACTCTATCTTTTAAAAATTGCATTATATTATACTATAAATTAAAAAATCTTTTTTTCAAAAGAAACTCAAACTATTTCGGTCACAAAATTGCTTACTGTTGCTATAGTACTGGAAAAAATTTGAAATTGATTGCATTAACTGATTCCTATAATTATTTTTTCATAATGCAGCTCAAACACTTTCTTCTTTTAAATCATGCAAATTATAATTACCTTCAGGCCTTGTAGGGTGATTGATTAGGTGCTTGCCAAGCACATACGTATAATTGCAGAACATTGCTTGCATGACCCGCTGGACTTAATTTTGTAATCCAAATTATTCAATCTGCCAAATGTCTATCATGAAACTGTACCACAAGAATGCTGATATTAGTGTTGCAAACTATATTCTGTATTTGTCATAAAGAATAAATTGTGATATATGTTTTAAATAAACCAGTCAATTCAAATATTCGGGAATAGCATTTTTTGGTATTGACTGTGTATATACTAATGTTGAAGTGACAAGTAATTTGATTGCATTTTTTTATTAGTGTTGAAGGATTAGGCTATAGAGGAGGTCTGGGTGATGATTCCAACCAAGGATACGGTGATCGTGCCTCTGACATAGATGATGAAGATTTCGTTCCGACACAAGATGAAGATGAAGATGACGATGATGATGACGATGATGATGACGACGAAGATGATTTAGGAAATAGTCGCCGTCGATACAATAAGAAAACAATAAGGCGTCCATCCTACCAGGGTCAGAGGCCCCCTGTTAAAACTGACGAAGATTTTGCTGATGATGAAAACGAAGATGCAATTTCTAATCTATCCGTTGACAATGCGACTGACTCTTATAGAAATATCCAATCGGAGGTAGAGTCTGGAGCCTTCGACGCGGAGGAGACCATCGGTGACGTGAGTTCACCGACGGTCGAAAATGATGAATCTTCCAATGCAATGGAATACATTTCGATGGATGTGGATTCAGATGGCCGTCAGAACGGTGACTCATTAGACATTCAAATTGTTTCGGTAGACGGGTTTATAGGAGTTACGATAAAGAATGATACCAATGAAGAAAATAACTCAGTAGTTAAACCAAGTGTAGAAACCGATAATACATCAAAGCTGGATCCCAATTTGAAATGTGAGGAATTTGAATCTACCTCTATGAAGATTGTGACCTCGCAGACACCTATTGAAAAAGCCGCAGAAGAAATTGAAGAAAGTCAACTCCTTGATAAAGATACTGAATTATTGACTAAGAATACAACAGACGATGATGTTTTTATGCCAGCTTGTGATAGTTTACTTGAAAAAAAGGCTTTAAAACTAAGTGAAGACTTATTGCTGCAATCTCCTGAAGGTACTTCGACTGGCATTGACACCCTGGATACAGATGTTCTAATGAGCGATGAGAAAACATCTGAGGATTCTAACATCATCGTAGAAAAATTAAGTATTAGCAGTTCACTTAAAGAACCAGATAAAATAGTTAACAATGTTGCGATACCTGAGAATGTCGATAGGTTGTTATCTGTAGAAACCTGTGAACAGCGTGATGTTGTAATGGATGTAGAAAAGTTAAAAGATCCCGATTGCATGGATGTCGAACCTGGAAATAAAGAAGGTATTAAAAACCAATTTCCCAAGAATATAAATATTTATAAACTATTTAAATATTATTCATTAGTTGAATTTTATTTTTCTTAGTGATGTTTATCTCTCCAATCCACAACCCAGCCTGTTAGGTTGAGTTTCATTAGTTAAAAATAATAATTAAAACTAGAGAATAATCAAAAATAAATTAAAAACACATGAACCTGCAAACTTAATTCCCCGTATAATACAAATGTGATGGTATATTGACATTTCCAAAATGTTATTTGCTTTTGATACATGTTTTGATGAAAAAAGTTTCTCTTTAAATTATATCACTTTTAAGGTGTTAAGTGTCACTTCTTGATGGAAAGGCATGATACTTTAAATAATAAAAACACATTTTTTAGTACTTATTTCCACAATATATTTTTTGATCAGGACCGGTTTCGCTCATCGCGAGCATTATCAACTGATATCAGATTTTTTCACCGTGTTATAATGGAGTTCTACCAAGTGAATGCCAATTCAATCAATACAATTAATAAACTAAAAAATGTGTTTTTTTTATTTAAAATATTTAAATTATATGTTAGATGATCTCAGTGTGTCCTTTTACCAAAAAATGTGGTGAACCTAACTACAATGTTACTAATGTATCTGTCAGTTCTGCTGCATCTGTGTGATAGAATGCCTGAAAATACCACCACCATTCACCATGATTTGCCAATTCAAATTTGATATCTGAATGAGTTGCTTCCCATTTATTTTTGTCACAACATAAAATGAATTCGGAGTCTAAACATTTACTAGTAATAACTACTAGTATAATATTTACACTTCACAAACCATACCTGATGTTTTGGGTGCTATCATTAGAATATTCAATCATTTTAATCTGGTATTAACTTATTTTTCAGTTCAAGACTCGAAAAATCAACCATCAGCTGAGAAAATTATTTCTGAAATGAATAAAGTGGCAAAGGATTTTGAAGATTTCCTTGTTTCATCTAAAAAATCTATTTTAGCTACTGCAGATGTTCAAAAACCAATCGACAATGAAGTCATTGTAGAAAAAGCATCTCTAGAAAAAAATGTTGATAAAGCGAACACTGATGAAATTTCAAAAGATTTACCTCCAAAAAGTAAAATGGAAGAAAAAATAGAAAGCGTCCTAGCCAAAACCAGTAGATTGAGCATAGCTAAAGAAGCAACCAAGGTTACTGAAGATATTGTTTGTCTGGAGGAAAGTTCTTCGGATTCTGATGGTATTTTGATAACATTTTTATAAGAATTCAATATAAATCTTCTTATTGCTTGAATTTACACTCAAAGATTATTTTTTATACTGGTTTTACAATGATCATCAAATATTTTTGATGCAACACACTAAAGAATTTTACGCAATACACAGCCGTATGCCATTTCTATCCTTTTGGTTGTCCATTATTTTTGTCGGTGTTTTGAATGCATTGTAGCCGGGACCAAAGTGAAGGAGCCTGAGAAAAAAATAATAAAAATTGAAGAAGATAATAAACCAAAGCCGATGACAGAAGTATTCCTATCCGAGCCACCTACTGCAGTGAAATCCATCCCTGCTATCGCCAAACCTGGAACAGGTTTCACGGCTCCCAAAACCGTTTCTACCGTTTTGCCGCCTGTATGTTTAGTGAACTTTTTTTAAAATCTTTCTTCGTCAAATCATTACACTAATATTTTTTAAACGACCTTTTAAACTCTTACATATTTGAAAATTATAATTTAAAAAATTAAATTCTTTTAAAATTCATTTTTCACCCACGATCAATTTTACCCTTTGATTACTGGGCTATTTGACATGTGAAAAAATTGCAATGTATTTTAGCTCTACAAAATTTAAAAGATTTATAGTTGATAGCTATTTCAGATTACACGCTCATCAGAACTATCATTCTGGTTCATATTTCTTATAAGGGTGTAAGGTGAAATAGCTATCAACTTTAGCTAATTTATTATTATTATTATTAATTATTTTAATAAAACTAGCTAACAATTTTGTAGAACTAAAATACATGGCAATTTTTTCACCATGTTACAATGGAGTTCTACCAAGTAAATGCCAATTCAATCAATAAAATTTATATGCACGAAATATACCACAACATGTACTGCCTTTCACAGAAAAATGTCTCAAAAAATCAACACAGCTAGTTAAATTGTTATTAGTATCTCAGTTTGGTTTAAAAAGTCTATTTTGGTTTTGTATGCCAGGAAACAAGCTTATGTTCTGATAAGGTTTTTGTTTAAGAATTTGCTTGGCATATTTTATGTGACAGTTTAGTTTTTTATGTTTTTTATGAAATAGTAATGTCGATAAGCTTCCTTTTACATCATTTTTAAACGTCAGCACGACATAATAAAATGATTTATATAATTTTTAGGATGAATTAAACGTGCAGGCAAAGCCGACGGAGATATTTTCGTTGGATTCTGACGATGATGATGTCATTCCGGAAGTCAAAAAGCCTGAAAAAAAGACTCATCCGAGGTCAACACCGGTCGCAAAAAAGCTCACTGCTCCGAGAAGGTCTTCTTCCAAAAGGAATTCCTCCTCGAAATCTAAAGAAGAAGACAATAGTGGTAATGATGTGCATTTTGTAAACTTAATTAAAATGGAACACAGATTCGATGTTAATCTCTTCCACGCTTACACCCCGACGTATGGGACGGCAATGTGCAAGGCCTGTGCGCGAGCGCCCCAGGCGTTGGGACGCGAACATTCAAACGTCGGTAACGCAGGCAATCTTTTGCATATAGGACTGATTTTGGTTTTAAAATATCGCCCAATTCGTCCTGATACTACCACCTCCATATAATTGTCAAAAGTATTAGGTTTGAATGCTTAAAACATCGATTTTTCGAACCCTTCAAAACTATTCCGATCCCGCTATTTTTAACTTATCAGTTTGAACTGCGTGCTAAACTCGCATCTAACTTCGCACTGAACTTTGCACCAATCTCACGGCATTGAAATCTGACATTCCATGACACGTGACAGTATGGCGCTTGTTCATTTCAGTTTGATTGGTTGCTTCGTTACGTCACCTTAACGGCCATTTATGAGTTAATTATTTCTTAGGGATATTTTTGTTAACCCGATCGGCGCGACAGTTTTTCTTGCAAACAAAATATGTCCGCGTTGCTATTTTTCAAGATGTTCTCTTTCCACATAGAGCTATAAATATACTTATAAAAAATAATTGGGTTGGCTTTTATGGAAGCTAGATGCATTAGGAATGTTTTAAAACATTAAAAAACACAAAGAAATGTCCTATGTCGTCACAATCACCTTAACAAATATATCTCTAACAAATAACTAACTCGTAAATTGCCATTACCATGACGTAACGAGGCAACCAATCAAACTCAAATGAACAAGGCCATTACTGTCATGTGTCATGGAGTGTCACATTGCAATGCCGCGCGATTGGTGCAAAGTTCAATGAGAAGTTAGACGCGAGTTTAGCACGCAGTTTCAAACTGATTTGTTAATTTGGTAGGATCGGAATAAATTTGAAGGGTTCGAAAAATCGATGTTATAAGCATTTAAACCTAATAGTTTTGACAATTTTATGGAGGTAGTAGTATCAGGACGAATTGGGCGATATTTTAAAACCAAAATTAGTCCTATATGCAAAAGATTGCCTGCGTTACCGACGTTTGAATGTTCGCGTCCCAACGCCTGGGGCGCTCGCGCACAGGCCTTGCACATTGCCGTCCCATACGATGGGGCGTTAGCGTGGAAGAGATTAAGGCGATTGTGACAACATAAGACATTTCTTTGTGTTTTTTAATGTTGTGAAACATTCCTAATGCATGTAGCTTCCATAAAAGCCAACCCAATTATTTTTTATTGCCTTATTTATAGCTATTTGTGGAAAGAGAATATTTTGAAAAATAGCAACGTGGACAGATTTTTTTTGAAACCAATAAAAAATTATTTACAATCAATCTTTTTCTAGACTTAATTAGTGTTCTAAGTAAGTAATAATAAATCATATGAAAAATAATAACGTTAACGGACAAAAAAAATGAGTTGAATCAGAAGCATCAAAGATTTGACATACATCATACCTACACTCGGTTAAATTAATTCAAACAATTATCAAAAGTATTAAATATTCTCACAAAAATATTTATTGTTCAATTAATGTTGATTAGTTTAATATCACAATTAAACATTTAAGAAAAAAAAGAGTACACTTAATAATTAATCAATAATTAACATAATTCTCGATCATAAATATATTGATAATAGCTGTAAAGTTATTTTGAGGGGTCTAGATAAAGCCCACAATGTGAAAAATTTAAATATTAATTTGTAGTATTTTTGTAAATATATATAATATTGCAATGTGAAAAACTTGTTAATTTGACTGCAAATTTTTTTAGATAGAAATCTACCCACATAATGCTATTGACCCACCAGTGTATCGCTTTCCTACTATTTTATTTATTTCTAGCTGTTAAATGATTAAAATCAATATCAAATGAATAATATTGCAAATGCAATAGTATGTAAATTATTATTGAAAGTCTGTCATACCTATTTGTCATCACATTTAAAAATTAAAATGCCTAGACAGCTAGGAATATTGTCACATGGTCATAAAGTTCAAATTTAATTTATTTTATCTCTCTATATTTAATAAAGTTTGTGTTTTTGGAATTGTTTGAGACAAAATTAATTTAGATTTTTGTATTAGAGTACATTCTAAAATTGTAAAACTATTTTCTCATGTTAGAACAGTTCTGGGGGGGGTAAATTTGATTGTTGATATTTCCTAAGTTTATAACTTACCAATATCATAAAATGATATGTTCTCTCCCCTCTCTTTTGATCTAATAAAAAGCATTTCGATGACATCTGCATCATTTTCAGGGGAAAATGCAGACAAACCACTGATAGAACTTTGCGCAAACCCGCGGTGTCAGTCGGGCCCTAAAGGTAGTGTCAAACTGGAACAAAGTCCTTCTGTCGCTCTTTCTCTCCATAGAGCCACGCAAAGTGGAAAACTTTGTGCTCCCTGTTTACAGGAGGCTGTCGGATGCGCTCAGGTAAGCCTTACTACATAATGCTCTCAATTCAAATAAATAATCTACATTTCAAAATTCAGGCATGTAAATCAATGATGATTAGGCACTCGAACTGGCAATTTACTTTCCTTAGTAACTCACCAATAAATAATGTCTCCAAAGACTAATTATTGTAGCTTGTCCTGTTGGATTTTGAGCTTAATTTTTATACTATTTTAGCTATGTCAAAGATAAATGATTTCATAAGAAGTTCGTATGTTGCAAAATTAATCATTTTTTAAATACAGTTTTGACATTTTTTACTATCTCATATTTTTAAGGGTCAACTATCCACACACTGCAATCAGCTGTCACAACAGTTGAGATGTTCACAGTTAGATGGCTAACTGAGCTATTCGTATAAAGTTGAAGGCTAATAATGAGGAACTATAAAAAAATAATGATCCAAGAATGTGACAAAAATTTCCCATATTCATAAATGTAAATAATTGTCTAATCTTTAACATTTCAATAATTTTCTATGTATGATTGTGTTAAACAATATTTTAATGTTGGCTATAATGTATTGCGTTGTGTTTAATTTCCATTTTAGAATGAGAGTTACAAATATGGTCACATTAAACCTTCATTAATTCATTTTGTCTAATACTGACCATTTTTTTTTGCTTTTCTGTTCCTTGATTATAACTATTCTCATTTTAGTTTTTGGTATCTGGGCTGCGTGCAGGCGCTGATCTCTATAAAATTGCCTTACCCCGCACCGAAGACCTGGTGGAGATATCATCGTCAGATTCAGAAACAACAGAAGACCAACCAAAATTCCTGAAGCAGGCAGCAAAGAGGAAAAAGAAAAAGAAATCATCAAAACTGGAGGGTGATAACCAGTACAGTTTAACAGATGACGAAATGTTACTTATAACTAGTAACATTGAGAAGGCCATGGAAGAAGTTTGTTCTAAATTCAGTATCAGCAAACACATTGCCACTTACGAAGATTCTATCAGACAAGATTTGATATTACTCCAGAGTGAGTGTACTATCCTTTATAATTGAAAATAAAAGATTATTTTACTGAAGCTGTGAAGATTGCCTTTTGCTAATAGCTTTTGCTACAATCTATTTTCATCATTGGCTTGGACAACCGCAAATTTTTATCAATTGAAATTTTGTCATTAGATGTCTTAAAATACTAAATAAATGATTAAAATATTGTATCAATATTTTAGTGCAATATCTCGATATGGTTGTAAAAATGATATATGATATCTGAAATTAATTAATAGAGGATGCCATGGAGTTCGAACTAGAGCTGTCGGAATTGCAGAGGAAGACTGACTTCACTAGGAATTACTTCTACGACACATTCAAACCGCCCACCTCCAGTTTACCAGAGTTGTTGATCAATTCATTGATCGATGAACGAACCGGAAAGGTAAAATTCTGCATTTCTTAAAAGAATTTTCAGTTTTTGGGTCATACTATAAAATTATAAAAATGCAGCTTTGAGACAATAAGGTAAGAATTTATTTAGAAACGTTTGTGCCATTGTATTTACTCAATAACTCAGATATTCAAAATTTTACATCATTGAGTATGAATCAATGCTTAGTGGAATGTGATAACTCTTCCATATCATTATTCTATGAACAATCTGATAAACTGACGACATATACTTCATTGTTACTATCTTTTTTTTGTGGATGAATTTTTGTAGGAATAACGTTTTATACAACTGTAATATATTTGATTAAACCAATTACTAAAATAGCGTGAGTGATATGAAAATAGTCCAACTTGTGAAATAACTCAAACTAAACTAACAATGGAAATTAAATACAAAATAAATATATAAGATTGCTGATTTTTTGTCTATTAACTTTAATTTCCACCCTTATAATATAGGAAAGGAGTAGAAGTAATGATAAATTAATTGTCTCGTTTATTTTCACACTGATAAACAAACTCGTGATATGCCATGTCCTACATTCCTGAATTGGTAAATGGAGTACTAACTTTGGTGATTGGCGGAACCTATTTTAATGCTAGAGTTTAAGCATCAGTAAGTAGAATGCAGACGATACGTACATGTTAAACAGAACGGACTAGAACCAATCTCACTCTGCTGGAATAAATACATATGCAGTCACAACATGTGCCTCATAGGTTTTATCCGCAAATTGTGTTTGTCTTCAGGACTTTCATAAACAGACAATCGAAGTGGCCGACGATGAATGGACTCCTGACAGACTAGGATATAATGCAAAGAAAAAGTTGTTGACCACTCCTGAAGTCAAGGTAAAATCGTCGCAAGTCCTGCACGCGTGTTTGTTATGATTTCAGTTGTACTATGTATTTTCTCCTTGTTTGTAGTGTACTTTTGTTTATTTTTATCTTTTCTACATTCAAATGAATTCATTATATATATGTATATATATATACCCTACCTAAAGTATTCCATTCCAAGATATGTCCTCAAAATACTGTTATGATGAGAATTTGATTATTTTGGCTAAGTTAATTTTTTTAAACAATTATATATAACAGTTTTATGAAAATGATTAACATGAAATGTTTTATGGTATGGTACTCTTATTTGCAATCTGTAAGTAATCAAAATTTTATCATATTACACAATATGTATCTAACATAAATATACTCGATTCAGTGAATGATTTAATTGCTATGATAGTTTACGATTATGTTGGAATTAAAAACTGTCAATTAGAATGATTATGTCAATTATTATTTATTAGAGCTAGAATTTTCTTTATTTTATATACACATACAAGACTATATATGTTGTAATGTAAAATGGGACATAACCAAATTAATGAAATAATTTCTTGTTTTTGAAATTCTAATAATTTGTGAAATTTTATTTACAGGAGGTTGCTGATTACACCAGGCGATCTACGAGAGTGCGAAAACCCGTCAATTACAACATAGATACTGAAGAAGCCCTTCAGGTAACAATCATCTATCTGTTTATAATATGTGTTATTCCCTGGATATTGAGTATGGGAATAAATCTCGTTAAAATTTTATTATAAGTATAATGGTTAGTAAATACATTTTGGGGTTATCTGATGTCTGCATTCTCAAATAATTTTTTAAAACCGGTTATTCTGAAACGGTTAAAAATGGTTAAATAATGACCATTTTCAATTGTTTCTTGTTTCGATTGTGTGTTTTATATGATGTAGAAAAGCATTTTCTTTTGATTGGATGATTGAAATATTTTTATTCCAGCAAGCAGCGTTGGTTGGAGGTCTACGTATCCCCAATGCCGTAGAATGTGAGGTACGTATTGCCATTCTTAATCATAATTTGTGATATTGTTTAATTCAGAGATGTTAATTAAGATTTGATTAACATATCAAATTAAACAAAAAAAAAATCCTTGATTTTTGTTCATGCTATTCCTAATTAGGTACACAATATTTTATCTGAATCATATTTGTAAAGTATACAAAAAGCCATAACAGACAGTAAAAAATTTCATTTCATGCACTAATTTTTGGTTGAATTTTTACTTTATATTTCAACTTTAACCATATAACGTGATTTGACATTGGTGCAGCGTGTTTTCTTGATTGGTGATTCTTAATGCATTTTCATTACATCGTAGAGCTAGTGTTTGTTACCTAGCTCTGTCAGGGATAGAGTTTTCTGATTGATAGATATACTTCTATAGATATATAGATAGAAGTATATCTACTCGAGCTAAGGAACATGTAAGGTGTAAGAAGACCACTTGTCCAGCCGTTGCACAAAGGGGTGGTCTGATTTACTTCCAGAAGGACCACTTCCGTCCCACATATAATCTTATTGTCATAGACACCTATTGTTTCATTTAGAATTTTGAAAATTTAGTGTCATTGTGTTAAAGTAAAAAGCTAGGCCGTTGGAACAGGAGAGAGGATGTGTTGTGTGCCTTTTCTGCACAGCTATATATAGATAAGCGAATGTTAGTTTAAGCATAGTTCTGACGATGGCGTGAGCCGAAATAGCTATCAACTATATTTGTTAAAAATAATTTTGTAGAACTAAAATACATTGCTATTTTTTCACCATGTTGTAATGTTAAAAGTTAAATGTTGCTGCAGAAATGCCAACCGGAATGACATGTGCAAATTTTACATCAGGTTACTACTTTGGAGAAGTACTTATGACCGACAAACAGATTGATACATGTATTTTCTGTTATATAGTATAGATGTCATACCATTGAGGATTTCCAGTAAACAATATTAATCTTAACTTTGTATTTCCTAATTTTCAGGCTGCTTTACCCCCTGAGGGTCCGGAAGAACATGTTACATTCCCCTTAAAAGTTGGCGATGTCATGTATGCAGTAAGGCATTCCATCTTCAGTGCTTGGGTTCTTGCCACAATTATGGAAATATGGCCAAAAGGCACTGTGGTGAGTTATTTGATAATTGACTTTGGTATTTGTGTAAATGTAAACATCAATATTATTAAGGACTTCCTTTACAATAAAATTCCATTTTGAAAAGAATGTATATTTCCTTTGAACAATGTTAGATTTGTCTGTACATATTTATTTCAGGCTAATAAAATAGAGAACAATGATATGGATTTGCGGAATTTTCGGAAGTTACTCTACTTCTATTTTGTCCTTTATAATTTTTGTTTTTTTGTCATTTGGTCACAGCTGTCCAACGGAACGTTAGCGTTGTTTACTATGATGACGGTGAAATTCGAAGCTACAACCAAGGGTGAAGGTTTTATTACCAAACAAGTGACCGGGCGTCAGGTGGCGTGCTTGAAACCTTCTGCATTCAGATATACCATTGGTAATACCCTCAATTCTCTTTTGAAGAATATGATCCTAAGTATATCATCTATGTTAATGATATCTTTATCAATTTTTAGGCACCAGAGTAATAGCTCTCTTCAAAGATCAGACGCAACAGAAAAAAAAGGATGCTTATTATTCTGGGGTCATTGCCGAAACACCTTCTGCTTCCAACATTTTCAGGTACACTGCCTCACACTCCTCATAATTTAATGATTGTAATTTGTCCAAATTATGTTTTTGCGAGTTAAAAATGCTTGACTGCCAGGAGACCAATTTTAATTATGATAGTTGATGATCTTCCACAAAATCGTGCAACAACTTGCTATCGAATTTATGTAAACACATTTATTGAATTCATTCAAATAACACATGTTGACCATAAACCTTATCCAAATTCATTAAATAAATATCCCAATTGCTAAATAAGTACAAAAAATTCTAATAAAATCATTAACAGAAGCATATGAAAGCTGAAGAGTGCTCAAATCTTAAAGATTCTATTTTCTTTGGATTGCAATATTCAAAATGAAATTGTCTTCTAACAATATGGCTAAGTAAAAAATAGAAAGGCTTCACAAATCATATGAACCATAAAAAAATGAAATGAATAAAAATATAAATAGTCCTTATTTTTTGAAATGACTACTAACTTATTTTTTTTTTTTAATTTTCAAAGTTTTGTTAAAAATTCCTCCAACATGTGTTTGCAGATATCTCATATTCTTCGACGACGGGTATGCACAGTATGTCAAACACACCGACGCCATAAGAGTGTGTGAAATGTCGCAGCGTATTTATGAAGATGTCCATGCTGATTCGAGAGATTTCATTAAGAAGTATTTGTCCACATATCCTGATAGAGCCATGGTCAGATTGCAACCTGGTCAGGAGGTTAAAGTTGAATGGAGTGGTAAGTAGAATAGTAAATGTTTTTATATACATCAAAAGATTTGCAAAATTTACTAAAATAAAATGTATTTCAATATTATTTGAAATAATTGATAAATTAAAAGGCTGTGTGCACACCAAAATGAATAAATATATTGATTGAATTGGCAATTAATTGGTAGATCTCATTATAACACTGAAAAAATAACAATTTATTTTGGCTCTACAAAATTTATAAGATATATACAATAGTTAATAGCTATTTCGGCTTATGCCCTCACCAGAATCGTGAATTCATTATTTATGTTCACACAATGAAATAATGAAGGAAAAAAAAACCCAGATTAACTTTCACATCGAGAAATCCGCAAAATCAATTAGCAACATTTTAGAATTTAAATATAAAACTTAGTTGTTAGAATAGAAGATACACCGCAGTATATTGATGTATAGTAAATGTATGTTTAAACATTGTTCTGATTAGGGCATAAGCCGAAATAGCTATACATTTTATACCTTATAAATTTTGTAGAACTAATATACATTGCTATTTTTCCATCGTGTTGGAAAAATATGCTATTCAAATATGTGCAAAACATCTTTTTGAATATACGGAATTCCCAAAACAAGCACACTTAAAGTGTAAATGTATTAATATTCTTTCATCTCAGGAAAATGGTGGGCATCAAGAGTGTTAGCCGTGGACAGTTCATTGGCACTCATGCGTTTTGAAGAAGGTGAAAATACAGTTGTTCGGGAAGAATGGATCTACAGAGGTAGTACGAGATTGTTTCCACTATTCTTGGAGCTGCAAGCGGCTGATAGAAGAGCGCAGGGGAGACACAGAGCTCCAGGAGCCACATCAAATTCCAACAAGGTTTTCATACAATTTTCCTCCTCATCCTATCACACTCGCCTACACCTGTTCTCAAATTATGAGTCGCAGCATGAGGCCTGATGTTTAATGATACAAAAAAATTTGAATCATAACCAAATGTTTATATTTTCACACAGATATTGGGTATATAAATTATAAAATAAAAACAATATTACATTTTCATGTCTCTTTACAAATATTCATGTGTTTTTGTTGTAATTAATAACAAATATTTTGTTTGTTAAATAGGGAGGATTTCAAATTCTTTGGATTCGTGGTATAAAAAAGCTTGAGAAACTGAGATTTGCACAGTATCTCGTATGAGCCATAAAAACATAAAATTGATAATAACATAGAGAGTCCTTAATTTCTTCTTACCTCTGCTATGTTCTCTATCTTTCCAAATGCATTTCATAGTCTAGGAATCACAATTTATATATGTTGAATAATTTATTAGATGGCCAACTACCCTTATGTGGAGTATACACGTCTAGATGAAGTAACAACAACACCTCCGATGCAGACAGAAAATGCTACACCAATAATACCTGTAGCAGTACCAGTTCCGATCTCAGGTCCAATTTCAGAACCGGTTTCTCCTGTGACCGTGCCAACGTCAGTGCCTACACCACTAGTAAGGATTTATCTCTTTAATTGAAATATTTCAACATTGAAGACAATATTCAAGATTCATTAATTTAAACCAAATTTGCATTACAAAAGTCATGATTGTTAGATAGTCATACTCTGACAGGCTTAGAATTATACGCGTTATACTGGTCATTGAGTTCAGTACCATTTTAGATATCAGTGGCAAATTACATACTTAAATTACAATAAAATTTTCTTTATTATGATTAATATCAAGGCTTGAAGCATATTGCACAGGAATTGGCTAATCCTCTATACAGCAAAAATATAGCAATTCTCCATAACCCCATGATTCAGATTTAATCATGTTGATTTCTTCCTACTTCTTTTGGAGACCAAGTATCCCTTCCCTTACACCGTTCAGTAATCTATGTCTAAAAATGAATGTTTGTCCCGTATGCATCCCTATACTGTTCATTGTAAAATTTTAATCTATGAATAAATTTTGATTCAATTTTACATGCCCATGCCTTGACAGAAAAGACATGTCAGTCTTCGTTAATACTGGAATCTACACTAATATTTCAATAAATTTACCATTTATAAGGTGACTGGAGTATTTAATGTTAGAGTATGTTGTTTTATAGCGTATAGTTATTCTAATAGTCCTGGATTATCAACGTATTTCACTCATCTTGGATCCCACCATTGTCTGGACTATCTCAGAAATATAAAATATTTTCTTATTTCTTTTTTGTCTTGCATGTTTTTGGACAATGAAATATTGTAAAGAATCAAATGTCAAATATGATGTCACTTTACAGTCAATGTCTCAAGGAGTGCCATCGACTGAGCCAAGAGCCGTCGCCAAGAAAAGTACGACTCATCGGAAGAAGGATTCTAAGCTCGAACAGCCCGTTACCCCTGCGCTTCCTCAGACTCAGATTCCGCGGAGATCTACTCCTGCCGGAGCTATGGAACCTCACTCTGATCAAGTTCGCAGTAAAGTTGTGGTTCGTCAATGTTACTTCATTATCTTGAAATAATAAGATTTTTTATCATCTGAGCTTTATTTCTCGCATACTGCAACTAAATGTAGTCAACTCGTTTGCAATGCGTTCAATATAACTTTTGCTTTGATCCTCAAACTGGTTAACACCAAATTTGTTGTCTAACTTATAAATAAGAAAGACAATATTAATCTCAGTATTGTGTGTTCTGGCAGCAATGTCCAAGATCCTCTGAGATGATGCGTCTCTGTTTTCGAGCCACGCATCCAAACCCTACGTTGGCAACACCTTTTCTTCTCCCCTCTTTTCCCTACCCAAGCCACGCCATCCGGGTGACGCCATTATGTATGTCATTGTCGCTTAAAGTGTACCAGGTAGGGGTTACCTGGATCTTGGACATTGCTGGAAACATAATAAGAGTTTTATTGGTAGGTAAAACTCCTATATTGTGTGTTCTGGCAGCAATGTCCAAGATCCTCTGAGTGAATGTTTGTTACCACCTGGTGGCTCGTGGGGGAAGAGTTATGTCATCAATGTGAGTTCTTAACTAGTCTTCAGCTGATGGTCCGGGTACGATCTTGTGGCCATCTAGACTGGTTGGAAAGGGTTAGTGATAAGCCCTTCCGTCGGATGTGATCACTCTCGCCAGTTATTACCTCTCGTCTATGGCTGTCCTGGAGGCCGGCTTATCGGGCCCCATAGCTGTAAATAATAGTTCTTGGAGGTCTCCTCCTTTCTTTCGACTTCCTTCCGAGGCTTTAACCAGTTGGCGAAGCCAATATATTGGGGCTATATTTTGCGTGTCTCCTTTCCTAATGTGCCAACCCGATTGCTTATGGGTAGTTGACCTGAACGCAGGCCATAGAGTTATCTGATCCCGTTCCTCTCTAAGCCCGCTGTCTGAATATCTGAGCAATGTCTTGAACTTCATGAACTTGTCTAACCGACGTCAGTAGTAGCAATGTTGCCGTCCTACAAGACACTTCGTATAGGCTGGATGTAGGTGGAGTGGTTGCCTTCAAGTGACGGACTTCATCCTGACATCCTATATAGAGGCTTTCGGGGTCTTTACTCTGGCTAGGGATATGGCTCGGAGTACACGCCTCACCAGGGCGTTTCCGCTAATGTCCACGCCGCCCACTGGTTTGCAGAAGGTTGTTATGGCTGACTTGTGCACCCCAATTGTGGAGTACGCCAAGCCTCCTCTGAGGTAGAGGTGAGTTAAGTACCTGGCAACTTGTTCCGGATGGGGTGATTTGTGACCACTGATAAGGATCAGGTGATCCATCTAACCCATGCCAATTGGATCATCATCTCAGAGGATCTTGGACATTGCTGGAAACATAATAAGAGTTTTATTGGTAGGTAAAACTCTTATATTATGCATCGATGGATTTGATTCATAAAAATATTCATAATTTCATTCTTTATTTATTGTAGCTTTTATCTTAATAACAGTGCGATATTGAATGTTTTAGAAAACTTTTATTTTAAATTTATTTTCAGTACTACACTCCAAAAGTGAAAGTTAAACCCAAGAAACTCGTTCCGCACTCTTGCTCTCCCAGTTGCCTCAACAAAGATGCCCTCCCTCTCAGGTTTCTCAAGACTCACAATCCACTGACCAGACCCTTATTATCAGGATGGGAAAGGTGATATACTATTTTCATTCATAATTTTCAATCAATCAGTATAATCATTCTATTAGGTGTAGTAAAAAGTCCTGATGTTTTTTTTAATGAAACTAAGTGTTATTTTTTGTGTTTTTTTTTATTTTTATTTATAAAAAGTAATCTCTCTGTCTATCCATAGCCTTCTGCTACCTATGAGACATATCTAAAATCCATTTAGTAAAAAACTGATTTGGAATTAAAATAGTCAGAAATAACGTTTTCACTTAATTTTTTTGTTTGAAATATTTTATCCCTAATTTTTTTTTATATTAAACGGAATAAATGGTAATCCGATTGTGCTAGATAAATAAGGTGGATGCAATAAAGTTGTCCAACCCAACTCCTGGATTTTTTCGTGTTGCAGGGATAACGTTGAGTCCATTCATCCTGCCCCGCCTCTTTCTTGTCAAAGCTGCACTTAATTTGTTTAATTGTCACAGTATACTTTTTCACCATATTTTAACACTTCATAATAAATTATTCCTTTGAAATCCCTCCAAACACAAAGTAAGAGTTTTTTTGGGTGTAAACAAGTTCGAGGGGTCGGAATTGGTTGTTGTCCACGATTTAGATATTGTTTTTTCTTCGATATAATTCGTATATAACACCCACTTTTAATCTCCGATAATCAGGGTTAGAAAAAATGGTCGTAAAGTGTGTTTTCTTTTGCAGCAATTGGCACGCGCTTAGTCGCTGTGCCTTGTTCCGATCGCTCAATGCGTGTGGCACCCAAATTCCTACTTTTCAAATTTTTCCCAGCCTTTTCAGATACTTCTGTGTTATGGACCATTTAGTACCGACTATATTGGACAATTCCTTTTTTGTTAGCATAGGATTTTTTTGATTTCAGCTTTCAGGACGACTTCATCCACTGTATGAGGTCGTCCACTTCGAGGGTAATTTTCAATGCTTAAATTGCCAGATTTAAATTTTGTAAACCATCTCTGACATTTTCGAATCTTTAACACGTCTCCATAAATGTCGCAACTGTTTTTTTTGGCGACGACTATACTGTTCTGGGCGTTATATTGAAAAGGCATGCAACCGCGCATATATTCTTATGAAGGGCAAAGGTCGGTCATTCTATTTGGGGCGAATGGACATATTTTTTTTCTATACGGAACGTAACTTGAGATGTCACACAACACGAAAAAAAATATTATGACATCTTATTTAACCAATGGCCCGAAGCCGACCGATTTTAAGACACGCGTTTGAAAAAAACGTCAGGACTTTTTACTACACCTAATACATTTGACATATAATTTCAATCTATTGACACATAAATCATATTGTAGTCACACATTATATATCTTACCTCCTTACCTTCTTAAAATTCTCACTTCAAAGCATACCAGTGACCTGATCGTGAGAGAGATTGCTAGAGCCTAAAGCTAAGTTGATGCAAGCATATCTTTTGTTTTCAAGCTGGTGCTCAAAATTAGTCTTATATTTTTTTTATCTACTCACAATGTGGAGCTTATAATGAAAAGTTTGCTATTGTCTCAGTTGCTCATTCTAGAAGTAAGGATAGGATTAAGCCAGGACTAGCGGTTAGCTAATTCCTCACTGCACTGCTTTTTAAGTCAGTTGGGTGGGTTTTGCTGATTGTGAAATGATAATGAAATGTGAATGCTGATTAAGCAATGCCACATAATTTGGAGTCAATGCAATAAAATTTTTCAGACTTATAATGAAATCCCGAGGCAAGCGTACTATTATGTACCGTGCTCCATGCGGCAGAAGGCTAAGGTCCCCTCAAGAACTTCATTTGTATTTGAGGCTCACTGCCTCTGAAATGAGCGTGGATCTTTTTGACTTCGACCATTGGGTGCACTGCCTAGCTGAATATGTTCTCACTAAGTGCTTTGTGACAAAACGGGTAAGAAATGAATTAGTTCTCCATTCTGCTTTGTTTGCTCAAATTATAGCTACAAGTGTGAAATCTAGATATTACATGTTTAAAAGCGCAAAAGAAAGTAAAAAATTATATATTAATAAAGGTAGCTTGATCAGTTCTTACAATTTACTGTGGATTTTCAAGTTGAAAGAAAAATTGTTCATATCACTCAATCTTCTCTGATTCCTTCTTAAGTCATCAATAACATTTATCATTAACGTTGTTTGACATTAAGTCTTCGAAATATAATCAGCAAATTTTTGGGAGACAAGTTTTAAATGCATTTTTTATTGATTAAATCAGTGAATGTTAAATGTTTTGATTGTTCCCAAATATTAATTTAGAATGTGTACATACAATTAAACAAGCATATTTGTATAAAATAAAATCAATACAGATCAAAGATGATATAGATAATATTGAAATACTAACATCATTGGTTTCTGATTGACATAATGAAGTGAAAAAATGATATGACATTAAGATCTTTCACATTCAAAGAAAATTCATGTTTTTACAACAGGACATATCTCACGGTGTTGAAGCTGTTCCAATACAGTGCGTAAATGACTGTGATCACACACTGCCTCAGTTCTGTGCATACAGTACACGCAGGATACCAACCCAAGGTGTGGATTTGAATCTCGATCAAGAGTTTCTCTGCGGGTGCGATTGCACTGATGACTGTCAGGTAATAATCTATGCAAGATATTTTACACGGAAGATACCTAAAACTTATAATATATTTGCTACTTGAGACATCAATTCATTAGTTATTGTTTGAAGCTATTTAACCTTTAGAGGAGTATGGTCGTATATATACGACAGCGCGATTTTTCTTTAAAGGAGTATGGTCGTATATATACGACAGTGCATTTGTATGGGTGACTGGTGTGTTTATGCTTCAAGTATGAATTAAAATGCCATCTGTGGACAATATAGAGTATTATTTCACCATTCCAAAACAGATTCCAAATTTAAAAACTGCGAAAATCTACTTTATCGAATGTCACGTGATGTTTGTATGACGTCACACGAACAAACTTCAACAAGTCATATATTGCAAACTAAAGATTTTTGTGCGCGCGCTTTTTCATACTTTTTCGCGATATTGTGAAGTTTCACTGTTTTTTAGCATGTTCTAGTGTGATTTTGTTGTTTTATATTGTGTTTCTACAAAATCCTCGAAAGGTTCGGAGGTTTATTAGTGTTTTATGTAGTTTAAGGTGAATTACAGTTTTATACAGTGTTTTATCATACTTTTCTTGCAATTTTTATAAGTTTTACAGTACCATACTATATTTTAACGTGATTTGAAGTTTTTTTATTATATCGCCTTCTGTATTTACTTTTGAATTTTTACTGCCGTGATTTATTTTTACCGATCTATATTGCTAAAATGGAAAGAGACTTAGGAATTGAGAACATATTTATGAATAGTGACAATGAGGAAGAAAACATCGAAGATATTGATGATATATCAATGGAGTTTTATGATTCTTCTTCTGATGATGATGAGGAACCAGATATTCAACCTAGTGCAAAACGCAGGCGGGAAGAATCAAGAATATGGAACAACTCAACATTTACTCCAACTCTTCACGATTTCGATGGGTTTCAGTCCGGGGTAAAAACACATATAAATGTACAAGGGGATTACGTCGAGTTGGAACTTTTTCAGCTCTTTTTACCGATGATGTTGTGGACGTAATAGTTAGAGAAACAAATATTTATGCCGTGGCTGTATCCCAGAAAACACCTGAATCGTCCAAAATGAAAAATGGGTAAACACGACAGCGCAAGAAATCTTTGTTTTTCTGGCTTGGATTATCATACAAAATAACACTTCTAAGTTTATATTGTTTTTATAACTGCTTTTTTATTTATATTGTATACCTACTATAATAGTGAAAAGTCGAGTGTTTTTAGTGTGTATCGATGGTTTGCGATCCCTGAAATCCGCAATCGATTTTTTAACGATAAAACTTTAAAAACGTGAGTAATATTTTTTTTACTATTTGTACTATTTTCATATTCTTGTATCATGACTTGATAAAAAAAAAAGTTTGTATTTTCCATGTCAAAAAAAAAGTGACCATCTAATTATGTACTTACAGAAAAATATATTTTTGATGATAATCAATCATTGTGGTTCTTTTTAAAGATTGTAATGTGTTAAGTAATGAGCCGTTTATCGAAAGCTGATGATATATCTATAAATTTTTTATGGTCTATTGTGTTACAGAACAAGGAGACGTGTCAATGCTGGCAACTGACATACGAAGGTGCCAGGGTTATAGGATGTGATCCAAACCGAGTGGGCTATCAGTACAAGAGACTTTTGGATCCTGTCGCCACTGGAATTTATGAATGCAACTCTAGGCCAGTATTCCATCACAAATTACTATTTCCATGTATAAAACTTACTTTATTAATAATTATTTTTCTTTTCTTTCCACTTGCAGGTGTAAATGTGCTATGACTTGTCTGAACAGAGTAGTTCAACATCCCTTGCAGCTCAAGCTACAGGTATTTTTTACTTTCGGTATTATCTTTTCTCGGTGCAATTCTCTATTAGAAGTCGGGTGCCCAAGCCTGGCAGTACCTCCTGCAGTTCTATTAAATCCTAAACATCGACTTTTTGATTGATGAGGAGAATCATTTCCTAGATCATACAAATATCAAAAAGTCGATGGCAGGTATTTTTTGATCTATGGATTGCCTTTTAGTAATTTACTCATGATATTGTCATTATTGGTCAGGTAGTAAATGTTGTTGACTTTAGTTACAGTGCTCACATAACGGTACAGACAGCCGATTTTTTAATTGATCTATGGACTTCTGTTCAAAATTGTGGATGTTTGTGATATCTAAGATTTCCTCCAATCATAAAATAGTGTAAGCAAGAGCAAATAGTGTTACAGATTCTGTCATTATCTTTCTAGAAGTTTTCATAGAAAATTTCTCCCTTAAACTGACCCATATGTTACATTGGGAGCAAACATTAGCAGAGCTTAGTAAAAAAAGCTCAAAGTTTATTGAAGATTAAAAAGTCCAATCAATAAGATATTTTCATTTTGAGGTCAATTCATATTTTCAATATAAACAACTTTTCCCTTCTATTTTTTAGGTTTTTTTTTTTTTTAAAGAAAGATGCTCTTTAAAAGTAAAAATAATGAAACATGCAAAGTAGTAATAAAGAAACATGCACTTTCAAAATAGCATAATTTTTTTGCCACAGTTCAACAAAGTCTACTATGTGCCAGCAAGGAATCATGGGAGTTAAAATTCCTAATTGTTTATTTTCATTTGTCATACAATAAGCAAATTTTTTCATCACCAGGTATTCAAGACTACTAACCGTGGCTGGGGCATTAAAGCGCTCAATGATATCCCCCGAGGATGCTTCCTTTGTATATATGCAGGAAATTTGATAACAGATGCTGTTGCTAATGTGGTAAGTGTAAAACATATACCATGGATTTAATTGTACAGAGTTATTTGCAGTTACAGAATCCAATGTTTTATATCTATGTTAAGATTTGAAATATAATTTTTTGTGGCTAGGATGGTGTCAAAGAAGGCGATGAGTTTTTGGCAGAGTTGGATTATATTGAGGTTGTGGAAAAGTTAAAGGAAAGTTATGAATCTGATGTCCCCGAAGAGGATAAAATACTAGATAAAAAGGTGAGCCCAACGTATAGCATGACTTTTTTTGTGTTGAAAATATCAAAAATACACTTGAATTTTTTCAAATACTGGCAACTGAACGCTCGGTTCATATCACCAGTGCAACTACATATTTACAACATACTTTTATATTATTTCACAGACCTGTGCCACAATAATCGAGTCCATTGTCTTCACTTTTAAGGTGTTAACTGTCACTTCTTGACCTTCCTTATTGATTGTTCAGAGCTCCTAATGGATTATTGATTTACTTTAATTGTATTTGTAATTCTTAATAAGTGATTGTGAACATTTAATTTTTATACTAATTTACTTTATTTTTATCAATATTGTATGATTTTATGTAAATTGTTTCCTATTTCGTGAACCCATGGTTTTGTACACCTGCTACCTTTAACTCAAATAATTTTTTTTGTTTTGTATAAATAGACTTGTTTGTAAATTGTATTCTATCAGTTGATAATGCTCGTGATGAGCGAAACCGGTCCTGATTAAAAAATATATTGTGGAAATATGTACTGAAAATGTGTTTTTATTATTTAAAAAAATCCATTGTCTTCAGTTAAGAGAGGTCTTTCTTGCTATCTTGTAACAATAATTCTACTTGGTTTTTATTATTCAATAAGATCTTACTCTACATTATCAACTGTATGTAAGTTATCCGGTAGCAACTTTAAAATTTTCATCGATATATCTGCAAAATAAATGAGAGTTCATGCTGTTATTGAAATTATCAATCAATTTCGTAAACAGCATGAACTCTCATTTACAATTAGTAATGCTTTTATCTTTTTCATCTAACCCCACATCCATTAAAAAGAAATTTGTCGATGTCTCTTCATTTAAAAATGAAAATATCAATCATTACACCTTAGTAACAAATAATCTTGCGATATAGTTTATATGAAGATGCTTTTTAGAGAGAAAAAACATGCTTCACATTAAGTAACACAATAAGTAGAATTACAAATATAATAAACACAATTTGAATACTACTTTTTCCACATTTTATAATAAAGTGATCAGGAGCAGTCTTCTTTTATGTGGACTATTATCAACTATAAAATAAGGAAATAGCACTGCACGAATTGTTTTTTTAATTTATTGTAAAAAATGCTATTCCACTAAGAAGTGACACCTTAAAAGTAGATTAACAAAGTTATCAATTTTGTTTTGAAAAGATCATCAAAATTAAAGGAAAATATTTATAGAGGTGGTCAGCTAAATAAATGTTGGACACAGATCTATATGTTTTATTGTTTGCAGCAAGACTCCAACACTTCCGATGATGATGATGATGATGATGATGAAGAAGATGAAGTTGAAAACGAGAGAGCTAAAAAAGATGGACCAGCTGGAGAGTCTGATGAAGAATTTACTCCTTCGTGCTTTGTTCCACCAGAGGAAGCAGGGTAACATCCTTTTACCTTTAGTCTTTACTCGAATTAAACAATTTATTTTTGACAATTTTTACATAGGTTTCTGTAGGGTATTTATTGTACACCCGAACCCTATTTAGTGTATTACTTTTTTTATGTAGTTTTTTAATCCTATCCAGCTCATAAATTGGGGTTCGAGTGTATTCAAATCTTAATAAAACATTATTGTTTTGATACATCATTGCTCACGCATCTCTGTTCTCTTCAAACAGATTTTAGGTAACTTTTTGATATTGTGAAAACTTAGTACTCTTTGGTAACTTATGCTAATACAAAAAACATACTTCTCTTACATCTAACGTCACATCTTGGTGAAAAAGCATTACAAATATAGTGAAAATACAATGTTTTATTCATTTCACTTATTGTCTACCCCCATGCTACAAAAACAATCACTTAATTTTTATGCTTTACACCTGCCAGTATTTCACAAACTATAACTTTAACATTTGCATAAATAGTTTTTAGATCGAAATTATCAATTTATTCCTTTTTCAACAGCACAAGAAGGAGTACTCGCCAAAAAAAGAAGAAAAACAAATCCAAGGATAAGAAAATAGATTTTCCAGTGACAGCTGCAGAAATTAATAAAGTCATCGGAATAGAAGAACCGATGGAAACAAATGAGTCAGTCAAAGATGAGCTTGAGTCTAAGACAGACAAACACATTGAAGAGCTCAAAGAAAAGATTGATGTTTTGAATGTTGCAAACGAAGATGCCAAAGTTGAAAAAACAGATGAAAAAAAGGTTGACAAGGGTGATGGTGAGAAAGTTGATAATGTAGAAACCGATCAAATTAAAGACGATAAAAAACTACCAGAGGATGGCACTACAGACTCGACGGAGAAAACTGCACGTGAAAAAGAGAAAGACAAAATTTTCGATATCGATGCTGAAGATGAAAAGAAACAAAAGGATGCTGAAGAAAAAACAGAAATAGATAAGACAAACAAAAAGCCAGGAGACGATGACATGATTACGATCAGTGATGATGAAGAAGGTTAGCATAATAGTTATTATAACATTATTGTATAATATTTTTTCATACAATTATGTTAAATATGTGTTTTTAGAAAAAATCCATAATCTAAATGGCAAGATAATATTTTATATTATCCAATGTCAACATTTCATGTTCACACGTTATGAGCTAATATATTTTTTATATTACTTGCCAAAATTGATAAGTGAGGACACTAGCGTTGACTCATATAAGAGTTGTAAGCCATGAATTATTTTGATTTGAAAATGTAAATAGCTAATAAATGGTATGAACATCTTTCCCTGTGTTAAACACCAGATAGTGTAATGAGCGTTAATGTCTTTTCTTAAATTGAATGTGTTAACATAAATATAAATTGTTTTAGCTATGAGGGAACCTTCAAGATTTACTGCCCCGGAAGGACTTAATGAAGATGAATATGTTCCTAAGTATAGGTGAGAAAAATCAATATTGTCTCATTTACTTTATAAAATTAGTAATTAATTAATTTGTTTTTTATCTGAGAATATTGTGGATGGCTATATTATCTTTTATTAAATTCAATAATAAATGAGCCTGTCAAATCTTTTGTGTAAGAGCTAATTTTTGTGTTGAATTATTGCCCGACGTATCTTGATAATCTCCATAACTTTGTTTAACACCACCACTACTGAATAAAAAGATGAGATGTCAACAGTCGTAAATGATAACAAAACCATCTTTTAAATTAAAACGTTAATTTTTATCAAAAATATAAGTTATTGACAAATTGGTATACTCCATCCAGTCTATTTTTACGAAAAGGATACTAATTGTCAACTTTGACTTGAAACTGAATTATGACTGGATAGTTTATTACCATCTGTATACTCTAATAAAATCATTATTGAGACTAAAATGGCGAAATAGAAATTAAAAGATTTTTTTTGTACACTTTCGTACATATGATTTCATTTGTGTTCATTTGTAAAACAACGCCTTTCTTAACTTAATATGAAATGATTTCAGGTCAGTGAGAAGTCTCTTTGGACCCGATGAAGCTTGCTTCATAATGGATGCAAAGATTCAGGGAAATCTTGGAAGATATCTGAATGTAAGAGTTTAATAGAACATTACTGCCATAATTAGATTGAACTATCACAATATATCAATAAAAATCATAGTCAAGTTTGTTTATCCTGTAAGTCTAACCAATGTCAATATCTATACTACTCTTTCAAGTGTTTTTTATTATGACAAAGTTGAATTTATAATTTCCGATGCCTTCTCTGCTTTCTGTAAGCTGAGAAGTACCGATTGCTTAAAACTTTTAATAATTGTCTTTGTTGAATTTTTGATAAATAATACATTTTTTTTTTTTTAATAGCACTCTTGCACTCCAAATGTGTTTGTCCAAAATGTATTTGTAGACACACATGACCCACGCTTTCCGTGGGTGGCTTTCTTCGCCCTGAATCACGTTCGTGCAGGAACGGAACTCACCTGGAACTACAATTATGATGTGGGCAGTGTTCCAGGAAAAGTTTTATACTGCTACTGTGGTGCGGCCACTTGCCGCGGTCGACTCCTTTAAATTTAGCCCATAAATAAAACATGTATTACATTACATCAACAATGGTTCTGTATGTTGATTGGTTGAAATTTTACTAAGAATAATTTTCTAATTTCTCTCCAAAATGTAGATACATGCCTATGTAAACAGTTGTCTTCAATATGTCACTTCAATCTTATAGACAGAATGTTTGTGTATTAGACGTGGTGTTTATTTTTTACGTGGCAAATAACAGCGGTTTACAATATTTTTTAGAAGTCATTTTTTAAGGTTCACTATTGTGTAACATAATTATGTCGGAACAGATGAGAGAAATGAGTGCTCATAAACGATAATTCGAGTGTAATTTCATGAATCCGGAATGAATGTTGTTTTTTTATTAATGAAACTCGAATATTTTTATGCAAAATAATTGCCTCTACTTTCAATAACCTGCTGTTGCTTCTATTAAATCAAAAATACCTTTCTTGTAGAAATCTTCTGGTTTCGATAAAAATAATAAGGAAGAGGCGATTTTACTTTATCATGTAAGCTGATTTGAAAATAACTTAACTTGCTGAATCATATACTAGTCAAATAAGGCAACATCCAGTAATTATATAATATCCAATAAAATTATAGTTGCGTATTCCGGAAGCCGACATTGGGTTTAATATGACTTCAGCAATTCCATTGCATTACCATAACTGAAGCTGTTGATCCTTTAGATGACATGTTCTATAATAGACAGTATTGTATCGAAGTCTTGACAGGTTTGGTTACACATCGTAATGGTGTTTTTTGCCTTTATTTTTGGACCAGTGCAACGGAATTAGTTCTTAACTAGACAATAAACTGCTGGATGCTCTTAACAGATTCATCAAATACAATAACATCATCTGCGTATTCAAGGTCACAGTCTCAGGCCGGGAGCGACATCTATACTTTAATCAGTATGTCAAGAAAATGTCATTCATTTCAGGTCCACCTAATACCATAGAAGTAATTTACACTAAACTTAATGTGGCATGCATGGAATATTCTGCAGATTCCCGGTTCAAAAGACTTATTTTGAAATTGGAACGATAAGTGTATAATTTTTAAATTGTAAGTTATATAATTATAAGTATCTGTAATTGTATTTTTCATTACATATTCTACATGTTTTGGAACATGATGATTATTATAAAAGTAGAATCTCGTGCTGATTGCAAACAATTCTTGACCTATTTGGCATAAGCAGATATGTTGTTTTTCCTCATTTCACAGAGAGGTAAATTATTTTACTGTTTCTTTAGTGACATTTTTGTTATTTTATTTCTGTATTACATTCGCCCACTCATCTGATCATAATAAACAAGATAGCTAACTGCTAGCCCTTTCTCTTGCCCTAGCTTTACTTCTTCTAATTCCTTTTCTATTAAAAGGAGAATTTTAGCAACTGAACAACTAGTAATTCTCGTAATTGGAGGCTATATGCTCCACATTGGAAGCAGGCATTTATAAAAAATATATTATTTTGTCGAGGCTCTCAATGACAACTCTTGGTTTCTATCATAGATTCTATCACATCCATTCTATCATATCTCGTTATTAACAACGTAAGACATTTATTTCCAAAGTTGACAGTAAAATTCATATCTGCTTCTGTCAACAAAGCAAAAATCTAATCATGAGTTGGCCTAATTGCTGAAAATTTCTTCCAAAATTTTCCACTCTCCTGAATAAGCCCTCATTTCTATTTTTTAGTGGTGTAAATATAATTAAATATAATCACACAATGTGATGGCCAACAACATATTTTCTGTGATTTTTTATAGTGAATTTTTTATCTTATTAAAGAATGTTTGTATAATTGTATGTCAAAACTGAGGATGTATTCATTGATTTAAGACTTAATGATATAATCGTTGTTCAGTTTTATGCCTATGTTTTATGGGTTTTGATATTCTTAAATATAAAACATGCTATTACAGCAAATTTTATTTGTTGTATCAAAGATGATCGAAATAAACATCAATGACACTTGATTGTATTTTTTCCTTGATACCCCTTGCTTATTAATATGCATCAGTTGACTCGAATAAAACTCACTGTTCAAAACTATCACTACATTTACTATCCCACGATCATGCTTGGAGTGGTAGGTTTTTAATAACCTAATATTTAGAACAAAATGTACATACCATATTTTTAAATCATCTTATAAGCTTCCGCAGACACATGTAAATGTTTTTCAATTTTATAGAAATAACAAAAAAAAAAGTCATTCTATGAAGCTTATCAAATAAAAAATCTTTTGTTTATCTTTTTATCTGATTTCTTTAACACTTCTGTTAGTCATAGTTGAAAAAATTAACAGTAAGTAACTTGTTAACTCTAAAGTCATATGGGCAAGCAGCTGTATTAATTCACAAAATGACTTAGTTATTTCGAACATGTACAAGTAAGTCCATAATGACATCTATCATGGATATATGATTCTTGTCAAAAAATTTCAAGGAATACGTTTAGAGCTACTTTTCATTATTTTCAAATTTGATATTGAAATTCCATCAAGCGCACTCAGTCAAAAGCAAAAAAAATGTTTAATTGTGTACTTGATCACTGTCTACAATACTATTTGATAACTTTGTTTATTACTTTGAGTATTAACTGGACTATTTTATTTGTTGTATGATTTGGCACTTGACACACTTGTAATTTTTACTTTAATTCAGGTCATCGCTCTGTTGAACAATTGTATTGAATAGAAACAATCGTAGTCCTTTATTTAATCTATTTGAGCTTAAAATTTAATTGGGTCCATTAAAATTGAATTCCAAACTTTCTCTGCTGATATTATGGCCTTTTTCATCAGTGTTTTTTCCGCAATTTATACATTCCAAAATAATTTCTTTCTGTTCTAGCAAAATATTTTTTTTTTCACCTTTTTTGGCCCAGTAAATAGCATGGCTAACAAAAAAAATGAATGTATAAATAATTTGATCATTTTCTTTCACAGATTGAAAGAGTATAAAAAAAGTTAATAACATTTAAAAAGCAGTGTTCACTTGCGAATCAAATGAATCAACCTTTACAGGAATAATTATTACAGAAGCCATATTATGTAATTAGATAACACTAGGCTGAGCTGAAAGAAAGAAAACTGAGGCAAAAAAAAACACCTTGCAGGGACCATGACACCTTAGAAGAAATACCTCGTAAGTCACAAACGACGAAGACAGACTCGTCAAAATTACCATGAGTTATAAAAGACTGCACCTCCTCAGAGTTAAGAAAAACACCTCAAAGAGACCATGACATCTCAAATGTAACACATCATACGTGACAAGCGACGAAGATAGATTCTTCAAAGTCAAAGTGGATATAATAGCTTAACCGCCAGGTTTTGTTTTTTCATCGCTCGATGTAACCATTTCGACTTAACCACTGTGTTTGGTGTTCTTTAAAATGGAATATAACGTCATCTAATATGCATGAAATAAAGCTTTTAGATGGTTAATAATAATGAAAGTGACATCTGGCTTGTAATATAAGAAGAGTATGTAGGAAACTGTACACTATTATACATTTTTCAGTCAATTATTTTCAGATTTATTAGCCATAACTCTTTTTTTTCATAAAAATAACATAGTTTTACTTTAATCATAGAAGATTATTCTAAATCCTAGCACTTTGGAGACTGAGAGTAAACTATTCCACTAAGGTAATGATTTTTATGTTTTAAATCAACAATATATGATTTTTACAATTATATTTAAATTACAATATTTTGCAGTGTTTTGAATTATGATTTTTTTTTATTAAAAAGCCTTGGTTTTGTTCGATAGATAATCACAATGTCTTTAATTTGACAAACTTTCTGTGGAAAGGATATTAGCAGCAAACACCTGACGATTATCGTAATTTAGTTTGAAAAAGAGGGCTTCGCAGATATGTGACCGGGAGAGGACAATTTCACTTATAATATATATATTAGTGATATCTATATGGTCACCATTTTAAAGGTCACACACACTTGGGTGATCCAATTGCTTTTTAGTTTTTCTTCTAAAATTTATTTTGTTTTTCCCTCAAGTGATATGATGTATTAGTTTCTCATTTGTGTATTTTTAGATGTGTTTTAAATGAAATTTATGAACAGAATCAGCTTTTTTTCCCAAGTAACGCGGTGGAACAGCGTCCGGCACCTGTTTTACATTTTTTTGTGCACTTCGTGTCATAATTAAAATTGCTTTCAAATTATAATCAAATATCATATAAAATCATTAAAAAAAAAATTATTTAGTAAATAGCTTGACAAGAAGTGATTTCCGTGACCATTTTTTTTAAGGCCCCTTATCGCAACTATCTACCGATTACCAACCAATAGAAAAAAAATACTTCCTTAAGTTTTGTCCAACGTTATATTTAATTCCAATGTTTTCCGAGATGACTGAATATCTGTAATCCAGAAATAAGAAATTTTATTTTAAAATATAATAAAATAAATACGAAGTATTAGGAAAATATACTATTCCTTGACAGCACAAATATGATGAACGTCATGTCTATGCTTTGTCCTTCTATTCTTGTCTATGGCCATTTGTCTATAAAAGCGAATCACGTGGTGAAAACATGTGTATGCAAGGTTGTTATCAGCAGTTATCAGTGAGTTGTCAGTGAATATAAACTAGTTTACAAACTTTAGAGTACATAAACGCAATTTATACATTGTTTATATAAATTAGTACTTATAAAGCTGCTGGTATTTGTGAATACGTACCATATGATGTAGTGACTTATTTATGATAAAAATATACTATAAATACTCTATTTAATCTATTTCCTATCACTAGTAAATATTTTATTATTTCTTATTACATACTACATCAAAATGTACACATCAAAGTCGATTACACTTGAAGATAAGCTTTCTCAATACAATATAATACTAACTGAAAATAATTCAAATTTGGAAACTTTTTTGAGAACACTGACTGACATAATGTCAGATGAAAAAGTGGAAGAGCAATCATGGCTTAAGAACACTCCTAGACACAAATCTATGCTATCGGAATTGGAAAAAGTGAGAAAACTGCACGATGATGTAAAACTGAGTATAGATTCTGCATTTGAAAATATAATGTTGACATGTGTCGACCTGTTGGAAAAAGATCAATTTTTGTTATTAACTGTTGTACAAAGTGGAAACTATAAAATAAAAGAACACAGCTTACCAAATATCAAAGAGTTAACGTGTGAATTTCCAGGTGTAGTTTCTGTCAACAATTTTATTAAATCAGTTGTGTTATGCTTTGGGATGTGTGAATATTATTACTCAAGAAGAAATGTCTCAAATAGTATGTGTATATGAATGTCTTTTTTATGAAAAGGGAGACGTGATGTTGTAGGGATAAAGTTGTTTATTCCTTTTACCATCTTTATTTATTTACACTTTCCAAAGAGTTACTGCAACATACTTACAACTAGTTATTGCGAGTCAACTACTTTAATCATTCTCATAAAATCTTTTCAATGGTGGAATCAGAAGGGCTGGTAATTTTTGTTGAAAAAGTAAGATCCAATAAATACACCTTTTTGGTTGATAATTCTTGTCAATGTGTCCCATCTTAATATTTCATCATGATTCCAAGAGATGTCAATGTGAGCTTAAAATCAGGATTGTGGAGTCAGTCTGGTTGTTTTTCAACGACTCCAAAGCACTTGAATATTTCACTAAAATATTGGATTATTTAAATCAGTCCAACTTGACTAGATATTAGATTATATAGTGTGTTAATGTTCTTATGGAATTTAAGAGGTTTAGATGTTGCACCATTTTTTTATAATTGATGATTTATTCATATACTTACTTAAAAACAATAATTTAAGAAAATTATGATTTTTTTTCAATTATTTTCAAATCTAGTAAGTGAATGTTTTTTTTTTTAAATAAGTACATATTTTGGAATCTGTCTCATAACAGGAAATTATACTTCACATATATGTGGTTTTTGATATTCACAAACATTTTGTGTTCAAATACCTTCAAGGTTTTAAAATTGGACAACCAAATGGTATAGATTTTAAGGCATCCTTCAAAAAATTAATTTAAAACCATTATTTCAGGCATACATATGGCTGTGAATGCATTCAAGGAATGTTTGAAACAATTGTCAGATTATTTAGAGACTATGGCTGACATTGATGCTTTATGTTGGGTCATTGACCCAGTCAATCCTACCAGTAAAGATAATTATCGCAGAATCATCATAGGTATTCTTTTATTTGTATAATAATTATGAGTATATATCTAAACACATCCAATAATGAATACAAACATATTAGGCTTATTTTGGTAAACTTTTTTCTCACAATCAATTCAGACAGTTATTCTCAAAGAATAATATTTTCATATTGATTTATTTGAAAAAAAGACAAAAGTGGGAAACCAATTAATATATTTCTCTCTGAGCGAAACTAAAACTAAGGTTTGCTCAAATGTTTTATCAAACAAAAACTGCAGTACCAAATAGTAGATTCAAATCAATATTACTCAATTTTGCTTCTAATTTGTCTCTTCGATTTGTTTTATTAATGACACAAAAATAATGACTTGCATATTTAATGACAATTGATTGCTACATGGCCAGATATTCTGTTACCATTCTACTGCAAATCTATACTACTTCCTTTATTCTACCAAATAAATATGTCTCAAACATTATTTGAGTTTTAGCTTAAAATTATATTGATTGAATTGGCATTTACATGTTAGAAATCCATTTTAACACGGTGATAAAAAAAAAAACAATGTATTTTAGTTTAACAAAATTTGCAATGTATATAGTTGATAGCTATTTCGGCTTATACCCTCATCAGAACGATATAGTTCTGATGAGGGTGTGTCTTAAATTTAAGTTGATGACTGTGTTAGTAACTGTATCTGGTATTTCACTTTCATTGAGAAGCATTTTCAGACTAACTGTAATAAGTTATCTAATTGTTAGAGAAATATAAAGCGATTTTAATTCTATACTTATAAATAAATAAAAATTATTATATCTTACTACAGGACGCGCAGAAGGGACTTTACAATAACAATATGTAACACAACCAGTTGTAAATTTATTCTCACAAAATTACTGTGAATGCATTTTCAATAATATACAAGTTATTTTAAATCGTTAGCATACAATCTATTGATTGAATTGGCATTCACTTGGTAGACTCCATTATAACACGGTGAAAAAATAGCAATGTATTTTAGTTTTACAAAATTATTTTTAACAAATATAGTTGATAGCTATTTCGGCTCACGCCGAACTAACTTACTAACGTTAAACTAACATTTGCTTATCTATATATAGCTGTGCAGAAAAGGCACACAACACATCCTCTCTCCTTTTCCAACGGCCTAGCTTGTTACTTTAACACAATGACACTAAATTTTCAAAATTCTAAATGAAACAATAGGTGTCTATGACAATAAGATTATATGTGGGATGGAAGTGATCCTTCTGGAAGTAAATCATACAATCATACAATCTTTTAATGAATAGAACGGCAATGTCACTGATTTAGTAAGCATACTACTTGACAAAACCTGCCTCATAGTGGCATTTTTCTTGTGAACGCTATTATTATGTAATGGTATTTATAATTGATTTTATTAAAATAGGGGATGATATCTCAGCCGTTATAACTGTTGATGAGTTAGGAAATAGAAATGTCCCTGAAATCAAACTACTAGGTCCTTCCAAGATCACTGAGCCCTTGACTGAGGCTATGTATCAAGAAGTTTGGAATCCTGATGAAATGTTTACCACCAATCTAATGAGGATGTTAGGTCAGTGAATTTTATATATGTTTATAAGATATCTGGAAAGTTTTTTGTGTTAAGATGTTCGTTTTTTAATGTATTTATTTATTACTTACATTGATAATGCTCGCGATGAGCGAAACCGGTCCTGATCAAAAAATATATTGTGGAAATAAGTAGTAAAAAAATGTGTTTTTATTTAAAATATTTATTTATTGATCTTATTAATCTTTTTTTTATTTTTTGACAAATTAAGGAATTTATTTATGATTTAATAATTTACCACTTCAAGGTTAAAAAATTACGATGTAATAGGCGATGTTTTGAATGTTGGAATATGTGAATGGTAGATTTCAGTAGTTTTGATTTTTTAAAATAGTCCAAAAGTGGATGATTAAAAATTGTGGATAAACATTTCTGGTTAAATATTTTGAATCCCAAAAAAAATGAAGCAAATCCAACCGTAATTTTTCAGGAAATTTGTGTTAATTTTGAATACTCTTAGTCATAGTGAGATGAACACATGAAAACAATCAGGAAACCTTTTATTGATTGAATTGGCATTTACTTGGTAAAACTCCATTATAATACGGTGAAAAAAATAGCAATGTATTTTAGTTCTACAAAATTATTTTTAAAATATCGTACTGACGATGGCGTGAGCCAAAATAGCTAACAACTATATTTTTAAAAATAATTTTGTAGAACTAAAATACATTGCTATTTTTTTACCGTGTTAATCAGGAAACCGTTTACACGAGGCAAACAGATTATGGATGATTTTCCTGCAACATAATCGCAAAATAATCAACCATATTATAGGATAAGAAAATTTGACAACCAATATTCTTGGAATCTTGCACCATAAGATTTCTATTTGTTCAAATCAATAGATGGAAAAGGGGCTTATAAATTTTTCAATCAACAAATTTTTAAGAAAGAAGAGTCTTAAAATTACCAGGAAGGTAGAGAGATGTCATCACAAGTGACAGAAATTATATTGTTTATTATTAATCAACAAATTATTTTTTTTTCGTTTTAAAGTATGTTTATCATTCAAAATACCACAAAACTTTCAGGATAACCTCTTAATATGCAAATGAAAATAAATAATACACACAGAAAATTTTCATTGATGGATTTTTATCATAGGGAAATTGATTGCTAACAATTTAATTTGTGTTTATTAGCGTATTGTCTCAATTTGGACTCATATGGACCCATTCATAATACATTCAACCCCACTCATACTAAGACAAGGTCATTTTATGGGATATTATTTTTTATCTTCCTTTACTATCTGTGATTCTTCACTGCTGATTAGTAATCCTTGTATAATTCACTGTTCTTCCTTTAGGGTTAGATCACTTTCCTTTGAAGAATGATTTAAAAGAAACATTCACAAAAGGAGTAATGGACGAGCTAGAATGTAGTATATGTCTAGCTGGTAGAAACACGTCTGGAGATCTCCCTTCAGTCATCTGTGAGAAGTCAACATGTCGCCAACAGTTTCACACAGATTGCTTGTATCAGGTAATTTTCATTGCAATTTATTTGTAAAAAAACTGAAATATTAATGAAATATTCTGCCAGTTACTCGTGGCTGGATTTTTCAAATTTAGGTGGTTAATTATAAAGTGTCAATAATTTCATTACATATTAAATATTTCAATAAAGGTCACTGAAATATTTATCACAAATGTTTGAGCAAAATATTTTAACGAAATAAGAGATTAGAAACAAATACTTTTTCAATCATCTCTATTGTAGATAAATATGATGAACCATAGATATTTCAGGTAAAAGCTTGATCATTTTAAAAGATTTGATAATGAAATCTGTAAAATAGCTATCCTAAATAGTTTGTTACAAAAATGACTTATTATTTTATCATGCAAGTGTAATATTCTTTTGGAGAGCAGGAGTTTTCCTGTTTAAAAATGTTGAATTTTATCGAATATTTGAAAACTTGATAATACTTTTTTTTTTATTTCAGTGGCTATCGGCAATATACCCAGCAGTTTCAAGTAATGTCCAAAGATTTAATGTGATGTACGGAGAATGTCCTAGTTGTAACATGCCTATTTCTTGTCCTATACCTTAACAGTAATCTATCTGTCTCATATAACTACTGAAAATGTAAATATAATATTTGGATTAAAACTGTTCAAATAAGGATAAATCAATTTTTACCTGATGGTTAATTAAACATGTAGCTTTTACGAATTAGACGAATTTTAAATCTGCATATTATTTTGCCTTGTATGGAATATTAAAAATGACTTGAAATTTCCCCTGACCAGAATGACTGATTGAATATTTTGGTTTGGTCATAATCAATGCAGCAAGTCTGGAGAGGCACAGTATGCTACAAAAGTTTACCAGTTTGGTTAAAAATATAATACAACCATAAACTGAAATCAATGAAATGTATAAAATTGAGTACAATATATTTATAATTGGAAATGAAAGTTTTAATATAGTTACAGATTTATTGCAGGCCATAGTTAATCTACTGATTTTACCAGTTTGGCTAAGATCTGTAAAATTAAAAATTTCATCATATGATTGACATTATTGAAAATGATCTTGATAAGGCAGTGAGTCTTGGCTTTACTTTTCATATCATGTTTCACCAATTTTTCACAGTGCAATTATGAAAGTAAGGCAGGAGAATTTAAATTGATTCCAAGCATTAAAAAATGTTTTATGTTGCGAGTTCACTACCTTCCGATATTTATAAGGTGTCAAGCAGCTACTCTTTACGGTCTGCAAAAATGATTTCGTGCACTTTTTTGTTTTTTGGAACAATTGCCGAATTTGGGCAACCAAAGCATTCACATCATCGGTGTTTGTACAGCTGCGTTTAAAATCAGCAAACCACTTCTCTACCGCTTGTCTCAGCGAAAATGAGTCCAAATAAGACGTGCTAAACCATTGCTTTGCTTGAATAATTTTTTTTTTCTATTTAAAAAGCAATACACGATGTAATCAATATTTGAAATTCAGATTTTTCCATTGTCTCAAAAATAGCAAAAAGTTTCACTAAAACCACTAAAACTGTTGGTTGGAATGCCATGAAATTTTGACAAATTGTTTGAATATTGGTATTATCTAAGAATTATACGACTGTCAATAGTGGGACTATTTTTGTCATCCTACAAATTTATTGAATGTTGTGTTATGTATATGGTGATATTGGAAAACTAAAAGAACTGCCATGATTATTCATTAGGCACTAGATGTCGTTATATTAAATATGTACATTTGTTGTTGAAATATAATCTAAATGAAATAAAATGACTATCGGTACCCAAGGGTGAAGCTAGGTGCCCGATCGTTTCTCTGTATGGGGGTTGTTCATTGACATCTTGGTTTTCATTTTCTCACCACTGGTTCGGTTTGATTGAAACCATTCAATTGATTGCGCTCTGTCATAACTGTTGTATCCATTGTTATATTTGGTTTTCCATTTGATCAGGTTTTCTTCTTCAACAATTTTACTTACTGATTTCTGTAAAATTGCAACTCAAGATCTTCATTTTCAACTGAGATAATCTTACTTTGAATTCACGGTAAATAAATGTGTTAATTTCATATAATACAATAATCTACTAAACGCGTGAAATGTGTTTCATCCAATAATTATGACAGTTATTATAACTTTATGTAAATTAAAAATAAAGCGGTTTAATAAATTAGTGCAAAAGAATGGATGGAGTGTTTGAAGAAACTTGGAGGCACACTTGGCTTCAAAATCATCAGGACTGCAGAAGAACCCTGGACAAAGATGTCATGGTGACACTGTTGTAAAGTCAGCATGGACTTAAATTGGTACGTAGCTTAAACAATAACACTTTTCAGAGTCATTAGATGAATAAATGGTTTTTTAACAGTGGCGAAGAAGATTAAAAAAAAAAAAAAAACATTGAATATATAGGAATCATAAATTTATTCAACATAGTTTTCATATTCAATTATTTAAGGTACATGATATAGTAAATGCCGTTTCAAGATGTTTGTTAAGTTTATGTTGATAATCGGTTGAGAATCATATAATATTATATTATCAGATACATTTCATAGAAATTACAAGCATTCTGTCTATGTTGCAATAGCTTGTATGTCAAAAATATAAAAAAGGTAAAAAAAACTGGTGAAAATATGCATCTCCAATTAATTATGTCCGCAAGTGTTCATTTACACAGCGAAATAATCATTAGTCATCTCAAGAATGTACGTTTTAATAGTGAATAAATTACAATGTTTTTTTTCACTTCCTGAACATTTGACATTTTTTGACATAAAATCTATTGCAATATCAATGACGATTTCTAATTTAGCCTTGACTCATGCTTCGAAGCAGAGCTGGAATTGTGTCTGCTGTGGATTCACAATTTAATAATATGACCTGAACGGTCAACCAATGGCAATAGGTCCTACGATCACAGACAGAAGAATACCATTTTATGTAACAGATTATTTCAACAATATAAATACAGTATAAAAATAATATTAACAGCTAATATAAAAGAGAGATAAACTAACTTAACAATCGTTTCAGGGTTAATTTTTGTTTATTTGTAAAAATACAATATTTACAAAATAATTAAGGCATGGGTATACATTGTAGTATTTATAGATAAAATGGCTACATAATGTTATTTGGTTTATTATCTAAAGGCACGGAGTTTGTGGCTGTTCTTCTTCATAAAAAATTATATTTACAAGTAACAGTATTTTCTTCAATTTAACCCTTTTTGAGTAGTGAGTTTTTTTTTATTAAATTGAGTTTTTACGTATATTTTGAAAATTTTTACTATTTATTCATAAAGCTCGAAGTAGAAAATATTTGTAAGAATTATCAGAAATAGTATACAGCATGGTGCACGTATCATTGTTTATATTCACGATTTTGTATAATCTTGCAGTAATAATAAATAAATTGGTTTATAATAAATGTTTACAGGCAATTTATAGAATGTTTTAGATTTTGAAACGCAGAACAATTTTACAAGGCACGACTACTTCTATCACAAACAGAAGAAAAAAATTTGCAGTGCTTATCTACATCTTTAAATTTTTATTTACTTCAATATAAAAAGCATCAGTTGCATGATCTGCAGAGTTATTGGAGAAATGGCATTGGATTATTATAAGTATTTTTTAAAGTGCTTTGTATACGACACATGAAAAATTCACATTTAAAAAGATGCTGTTAATCTTTTGAGTCTAATTTTCCAGTACCCTGATAGTTGCTCGCCTGAAGGTAAAAAAATAATGTCTAATAAAATGACGACCAGTTGGCACCCTCAATTAATTTTTCACCCCGCGGCGAAGCTTGTGATAGGAAAGAAGGATATAATTTCTGTAAATAATATTCACAAGTTTGGTTGGAGAGTGAAAGATCTTTGAAACTATTTTCAATGGATTCGGCGGTAACTTTGTGGAAATATATTTTTAATATATATTAAGCAAGTGGAATAATAAAGCTATCAATTTTCTTTCTCTTTTAATCTACTGATATAATAATTGATTGTTGTTCATTTAATTGTAGATTGCATGAGAGTTGCATGGATTTACTGCAAAAGATTCGAAATGATTGATGACAAAATTATATTTGCATATTTACATTTCAGCATGTATACAATGAAAAATATTTTTTGAATGCACTGCAGATATAGATTCAAACAGCACTTTAGATTTTCAAAAGTATACTTAGGACTACAGTAGTAGTAAAATTGTTTTTACAAAATCTTCTTATAATAGAAGGAAGGCCTGTTTAAGCATCGGGAATATCATCGTAATACAATTATATTTTCTTATATCAAATGCTTATTTATAATAGTTTATTTACTTATTAATTTTATTTTCTGCGTCAAAAACACAGACAACTATTAATCATTATATAAACTTTAGATAAAAAAATGAGTTACAAAAAAAAAAACCATTACATACAAACATTTTGAAAACAAATGTATTATTTGATTGTTTGCAGTTTTGTGGATTTTATTATGTAGGTACGGTATATATTATCAATTTGAAATATCTTAAATATTATGATTGTTCCAAAATTTGAGAGTGTTATACTCATTCAAGTCACATTAATTAGTCTAGACCAAACCAAACAACTCAATTATTGGGAACTGATTAAGAAAAAATAAGACTGGTGAAATATGAACTTAACATTTATAGTGCCATTAGTAAGTAGTAATATAAAAATTCCATCATTACATTCAAATATTGCTTTTTTCTAACAATAATACCTTTTTTTATTTCTAATAGCTGGTGTTTATAGATGGATGTTTTTAGGTGCGATTAGGTGTTGGGTGCACCTTGAAACAGAAGAGTGCTCGTGTCTGGACAGTTGAAGGAGAAGGAATCATGTCTGATCAGCCATGTATGCCAACCGGTATAAGCCACATTCTGTAAATAAAATGTTAAGCGCTTAACCAATTCTGTAACCTAAAAAATACTTGTCATTACAATAATTGTTGACAAGTACGACCATACTAAAAATGAATCTTAATTATATAGATGTTTAATGGACGTTACCGCTAGTGCCATATTTTTCCATTGAAATCTGTTCGATGTATAAAATTTTCAGATTAGAATTACAGAACAACGCACGCAGCCTACGCATCACACGGAGATCGAGATTTTAGAATTTGATTGTTAATCCTGCAATCAGTATGTTAAAATACTTTTAGGAACGAAAGCTGGAATAAATAATAAAACAATTCCCCAGCTTTTCAATGCGCAGATATTTTACTAATGGATTAAAAAGGAATGTAATGTAATGATAGCCACATTTAAACTGTAAATTTTTCACATTTTTTCTGTATACATATTATTAATTCTCAATTATATTTTTTTTGTAAGAAAAAAAAAGTAAACACTGATTGAATCAAACTAATGTTGCTCACTTCATGCATAATCAAATATGACATGAACTTGCAACACAAGAATAAGGGATGGATATCTCATCTAATTGCCTCAATGTTTGTATCGTTTCCCTTGGAATTAATAATGAATTGAAGTTCTGCTATGTGAAGATTATTAAAAACCATTGATATGTGTAGGTAAAGTATTTAAACCAATACTTTATATATGACAAAATTTGTGCTAAAATATGCTGATCCAATTTTATAATCAGTCGAATAATCTATTATTTTTTTGCCCTATATATATATTGTTGTTGATAGATTAGTGAGTCAGGCCTTGCATTGCTATTACACTAATATGTTCTTAAATCATAAATGAGAAGTACAAATTATATCACAAACATTTTACAAGTTTTGCAGATCATCTTAGTTGGACACTTTCTGGAAGCAAAGTATAAATTAGAGAGAAGAGAAATAGATAAGAAAGTGTAAGGAAGCATACGTGGCTTTCAGAAATAATGTTTTATAAGAAACATTAATATAGAGCAGCAGTCACCAACTGATGGTTCTTGAGAAAATTTAGGTACTTTCCAAAGTTATTTTTATACTTTCCAAAGTTATTTTTATAATGAAACTAAGTATAAATATCATTTGATGATAAGGTTGGCAACCGCAGGCTAAGAGAGACGTCACAAGATCGAGGCAAGCTTCAAATATAATTTCAGGTATCACCACAAAAAATTCTATATTGCCGTTTTCTGATATTACTATCAGCAAGAATTTTGAATTGAAAATAAAAAAAATTGTACACAACAACCATTAAATCCACTTAAATTCCATTCACAAAAGAATGGCAACGATAAAATGTCATTAAAATAAAGCAAACTCTTTCAATTAACCAGATCTCTTAACTTGTCTCTCCACACTTTGACTTTTTTATTCATTATCATCTTGTAGTTTCCCTTCGACAGATTGTTTGCTGATCCCTTGACTCCTGCCGATTTGCATCCGCTTTTTCTCAAGGCATCATCATCATTCCTCTGCGATATTTTTTCTCTGAAGACATCGTAATAGTCTGGGTAAGGGAGATGACCATCGAAAGAGTTTCCAATTGTTGCCAGTGTGGAGGTAGACTGCTCGATGAAGTGTCTGAACATTGCAGTCTCCGTGAACCAGTCTAGGAAATACTGCACATGTTTTGACCGGGCACTTTTTATAAAGTTTTCACGCTGAAAAAGAAATCCATCAGAAATGTGAATATCATTTAGTTTTTCAATTAAGTGTAAAATGTATTTTTTTTTAAATTATATGATGAATTGCAAAAAAACTATAATTTACATTGGTATGTTTAGTTGTGGGGAAAACTGTTGTTTTTTCATAACTATTTACATAACCATCGCAAATACAATTTCTAGAATCAAATGTTAAATAAGAATATTCAGAGCTATAACTGAGAATGATCAATGGTCGTTCCATAATTCATTGCGAGTGATAAGTTCACACTGTAAGTAACATATTCGTTGAATACACCACTGAATGTACACCATGTCGTCTTTGTATGTTAAGTTTGACATTTCTATATACAGTATATGATTTATAGCTCCTAGAGCGGGTGGTTGAGATGTCAATAGTCTTCAAACATTTGTGCTACAAAGGTTTAAAGTAGGGAATTTTATGCAATTTATGAATAAGATTCCTTGAGTTAAATGTTTTAAAAACTTAGTTCACTTAAATAATTTTGTTATATTTTAAGGAAGTTGTATAACTATTGTAAATATATAATACAGTTGGATAACTCACATCAAACTCAACATTCCTTATCTGCCCGGTAACATCAGTAGAAGTTAAATATTTTTCTTTTAGGAAGCTGCCATAATCACCGATGAGATCGACAAAGAACCTGAGAAAGGCTTCGGCGATGAGAACATTTCGAGTTTTCCGAGTGTGATCGTCGGATGGGTTGGCTGATGTTAATATTGGTGGACCTGAAATGAATAGTCATTTGAAAAAACCATAATAAAGTCTTGTGAAATGTGAAAATTGTCAAAAACATGTCATCACACTGTTTCAACAGTTTTAACATATCCATCCCATATCTTTTTTTTTTTTTTACATTGAAAGAAATTTGTTGTCTCTTAACAAATAAAGTGCGTTTTGAAAACTTACTAAAGAATACAGAGCCCCGATCAAAGGATATTAGAGAAGCTGCATAAACAGAAACTGTGTAAATTGAAGTACATTTATACGAAATTAGATAGGTTTTAAGATTGAATTGAGCATTACCATTTGTAGAAATTAGATGTGTAGAACAATGGTCGGCAAAGTGCGGCTCTGGCAGAAATATACATGGAAGGCGCAATAATATTTTCATTTGAAAAACATGACTTACTCAAGCTTTCCAAGGAGATGCAAGCACATTGTTCGCATTAATAAATATTTATTAATTATGAAACTTAGGTTTATTTAGTGTACTACTTATTTAGTGTAATAAAAGTTTACTAAACAAGCAGATTTGGCTCCCAATTTTTTTTTTAAATTGTTGTAATGTTCATATTTGGCTCTTTGGTTAATAAGTTTGCCGACCACTGTTATAGAATAATGAAATAAAATGGAGGTAAATAATTTTGGTATTATAAATTATTTTTGCACATGTAGCCTGTATAAAAGATTTTTTTGTTTTAAATGCAATAGTCCGTAAATGAGGTATTAGTAGGTTTATTCAAATGCTTATGTGTAGGTAATTGACTATCAAACTAATCGGCTCACCTATGTGCAATGCAGCTTTCAATGTTTTTGCTAACAATGGTGGTAATAATGTGGCCTCATCTCCTTGTACTAAAAGTACTCGTTCGGCGGGAGTATTTCCAGCTGAGTTTGAAATATCAATTAACATGCCCTAAAAAAAACAAATTTATAATCAAAGAATAATAAAAATTCAATACACTAAAATAGTTATCCCAGAATCAATTAAAATGCTATTTGTATATACACTAGCATTTTCAGAAGTACACTTCATTTCGGATGTACACAGCTTGTAAGTAAAATTTTTTATCAATATAAAATTATACCTCTTCGAAATTCAATCCACGGACTAAATCTTCCAAGACTTCATTTTTAGGATCATCTCTCAAAAAAGCAGAGCTGGCAGGCAGGGTTTTTGATTTTGATTGCTTTTCTGCAGATTTTTTAGAATCGATTAGGAGCCCGGCCAATATCGGTATGGGTGCTTCGAGGATGTCCCGCCGAAGTTCAGACGGAATGATTGAAATCAATGTATGTTGCCAAATGAATGGATAAAGAATTGATTGGAGTGCTTCTATGCATGCTGAAAGGCGGCTGGAATAGAAAATATTGATAAAATAAGAAACTGTCAATAAGCATATTTTAAAGTTACGATTGTGTGATTTAAGATAATATTATAAATTATGTTTGTTTCTAGATGAAGTAAACCATAGCTCTCTACACTTTACAAGCAATATTTTACAGTATGGAAAAAGTGTATTTTCGGACTTAAGCGGACTATTTTTAATCGTATGGTAGACTCATGTCTACATATTGTAAAATAACTTAACTCAAACCAATCATAATGAAAAAAAAATATTTTCAAAGACTTCGAAAAATATCTGAAAAGACTATACATCAGTGCATGTCAAGTGTAGGGGATATATGTAAATAATGCATATCCCAGTATGTAAATTTATGAATTATACAGAATATTGATTGCCATTGTCTTTGAGGGGTTTTCTCACCTTAGTTTATCACAGATGAGAACAACTTTCCTTTCCAAAAGTAGTGTTCCAAAAACCTTCACCAAAACTCCGACACTGATGCTGTCAAAAAGAACTGAGAGGTTGTCTTCATCTAAGCGTGGCTCCCACGGCCTTTTGAGGTTTATAACTTTCACCATGTTGCCATTTCTAGAGTCGTCGGCTTCAGTATCGCTCAATACATCATGCCCGATGCCAAACTCTCTTTGAAAGCAGTTACTAGTGCTGTTGTTCAAGCTCGATTTGCTCACATTATTGCTAGAAGACGCGCTCGATGATAGTTTTAGATCATTAATCTTCCTCATTTCTTCAATCACTAAATTGTTTACTTTCAAACTATTTTCGTCCATTGAACTGCAATCATTTTCAGCATTCAAATTGTATGATTTATTTTTATCACTGTCATTTAAAACGTTTTGAAATTCTTTTAAATCTTTGCCATACAATTTTTCTAGAGATAACATGACTGAAAGTTCAGTGCTTTCTCCGTAATATTTGGACGGTTGATTAGGAGAAAAACTTTCAGTTAAATCAGCACTTTTTCTTCGTCTATTTATTGAATAATCATCTATGTTAGGAGAAAGGCTATTCTTCAGATCATTTGTTCTGGAGGAATAATTTTTTTCTTCTGTTTTTTGTACTAATTCTTCTAGATTTAATGATCGCCTATAAGAAGAGTTCTTTTTAAAACTGTTGAAACCGTTATTAGGGAATGAGTCGTTGTAGATGATTCTCTTTGGTGATTTTAACTGTTTGATAGTAATGGAATGATTCGGACGGGGCAATTTGGAATCGTAGAGTTGCTTAAGAATCGAGTCAAAGACTAGATCTGTAGAGCCATGGTGGGATTCGATCTCTTGAAGAACCTGAAACGTTAACAGAAATTAATCAAGATGTGAAAACGAAAATTTTTATTTGAAATTAAGTGTAATGATATTAAAAAAACCCTTGGATTGGAATGCAGGACTTTTGATTTGGTTTCAGTTACAGTGTTCAGCAATCATTATAAATTTATTTTTTAATCAATTTACAGATTTGTGATTGAGGGAAAATATACACACATAATTCCCTCCCTAAAAACTGGATGTAGCAGAAGTGAAAATAAGCTAAAGACTAGTCCTTCTATGAAAAGGAGGTTGACAAGAAAAAGCACACGGGGAATGGACTCAAAAATCCACAACACCATAGACAAAAAACTATAATGAAGAGTTTTACTCTGCACTGGTGGTCTGTAGGTATACAAAGGTTATGTGTACTTAAATATCTGTACACTGGAAGTGAAAGTTCTAGCCATGTTAATGTTGTTAATTGTAATTTTTAACAGTTCTGTGATTAACTAACCTTGTAATAAAATCCAGGAGCTCTTCTTCTGGCTAGCAAACAATAAGCTAAGGGAAGACAAAATGGAGCCCCCTCGGGCAAAACCCTTCTGCAATATCCATAGCTTCGAGTCCCTCGCTCATCTGTTAAAACAAGTGAGTAGCATTGTACATCGCATGGGTCGGAAGGTGCCGACGGAGATAACGTTCTTCGTTGCTCTAAATTATTGTCAGAATTTGAGGCAGGCAACGAGGTCTCCGGAAATACTAAGCATTCTATTTGTGGAGGTAGGGCAGCCTGAAATTTACACAAATTACCATAATTGTCAACAGATTTTACGTAATAAATTTTACACACTACAAAGAAAATTATAACACACATAACAATTAAATTTTCTTGATGCTCTCAAATATTTTGCTGGTAGTAACTTAGGATTTCAAATATTTGAATATATTTGGCACTCTTTCAAATATTGTGTATAGATTTCGAATAGAAAAAATGCTATTCAGCCTGCCTTTATATATTGATACAATCTAATTTAGATACAAGGTGCCATGCTAATTCCTCAGGATTGTATGTCATGAAGAATAAGAATGTTTTATAGCCGATCATAATGTTCAATGGTTTCCATGATAGATTTCTCTGGTTTGAATACCCATACAAATATGGAAATTTTCAATTGATTCTGTCCAAAAGCATAGGTGATGTTTAATTCGACTAATTCCACCCCAATGTGCATTATTGAGAGTGGGTAGTTAACCACTAACCCCTATCCTAGTTCCATTTCTTGCATCCCTACTCTTTTTGTAAAAAGCTCTCATAGAAAAATTTCTGTTAGGAGTCCATATACTCCATATTGGCAGTGGGCATAGATTGAAAATAAAGCTTGACAATTAGAACGGCAAGTGATAAAGAAATATAATTTTTCTTTTAACTTTACTTTTAAAGTACCTAAAAAACTGTATAAAGCTCGCTTTTATCATTATGCATATTTGTAGATATACAAGTTATTGACTAGAGGACAATATATGAAGACATATTCTGTAGTCTTTCTGATAATTAAAATTGTCAGGAGTTGCAGGTGAATAAAATCAGGAAAAACCATTTTCTAGTATCTTGAATTATTTAACAACTGGTTTTTAGTGAATATAACTTAACTTGTTTTTTAACATTGAAATATCTATGAAAAATTGTCTACACAGTCTAATCAAATAACTGCAAAAAAGCAGTTTCAGTGCCTATGATAAACCATTTCTATTTGAATAATTTTTATACCTTTTCGGGGTAAACACTTTTCACGTAAGCCATCCCCGTAGAGTAATTCATTCCAACCAAAACGCATGCATCAAAGAGCCTATTCTCTATCTTCCCTATTTCCAAAGTGAGCCCTCTATCAGTGGAGTCCAACTTCGTGGGGGAATCATCAACGACAGAATTGCTTTCCTTAATCCTGTCAACATCATCAGCAGGTACATTTTCAGTCTTAGAGTACATCTTCTCAGCTTGGGCTTTTAAGCTGCGCAATCGGCTCGATGGGAAAGTGGCGTAAGCAGATATGGCAGAGTCAGTCATATCAAACGATTCGTAGATTTCAGGAGAGGCTTTCGGCGGAATGAGCGAGTTGGTGGCGGGGCTGGCATACCCGGCTCTCGATGACACTCTACGAAGGTAACGCTTACGCTTTTCAGTGAGTGTGCGTGTCAGCTTCAAGGAGGCTACAAAGACAAAATAAAACGTTCAGATGAAGAGTATTAGAAGTAAGAAGAACATATAAATGTAACAAAACAACTGAGTATCACAAATATCCTACAGAGTTTACCATTCGGCTACAGCAGTGGCAACATATTTGCTAATAAAAATGAAACGTATAATAATAATGATAATAAATAATATTTTAAACAATAATTTTGGTTTGAAAAATGTCTATGATGTCTATAACATCATTTAAAATCCTAAGTCAATAGATTAAATTGTCATTCACTAGTGTATAATAAATGTCCCGTCAAAATATTTGTTTTTTAAATCAGTATTAATCACAGAAGAGCTTTACAACGGTCTAGCTAGGGTTGACAAAATTTAGTTGTTAGTTTGTAAAGTAATAGACAAACGCATTGAAAAATAAATATACACGTAACAAACAAATCCAGGCAACCTAATACTCGACTTATTTGAGTCGCAAACGAAACATGAATTAGAAAATAATGCTGTCATACTAGAAGGTAATGTATTATTCCAATTTTTGGTTTGATTTTGCAGTCACCATCCCATCTATTATAATCAGTAAGATTACATTATTGTTATTTACATATTCCACAAAATGAACAGTGGCAATCAGAAAAGTTTTTTGCCACATTGACCCAATGAGATGACTCGAATGAATGAATCTTTCCAAACAAATGGCCATGGCTAATTGATTCGCAAACTATTTTTCAATAATCGGCACATTCCTGATGCCTATTGTATACCTTCAGCATCTTGCTTTTCATCTTTTTCTCCGAGCATGCTTTCCTCCTCCCTTCCCGGCGAGTCAAGTGTGCAGGCCTCGGCCACGGTGTCATAGATCTCCGTCATCAGCCGACTCAACTGTAAAAAAAAAAACCAAAAATGGAAATAAATCTTTTTTTGACTTTACCATCACTTAATGTAGAGCATATGGACTCCTAATGGACTTTGTCTCAAATAATTTTTTTATAATAGAATTGCATAATTCTCATCCGCTCAACCTCTCTCTTTCAATGATTAAAGAAAAAAAGATAACTCAAGTTACTCAGTGGTTAGCTAATGTTAATTTAGAAATATGCATAATGGGTAAAATAAATATAGTGATTTATAATTTACAGATAGAAAATTTAAACAGAAACTGTTAGTATTTTGCTACAAAATAATCAGTTTTCTAAAAATTAAATTATCTACACATTAAATGTATGATTCACAAATTGACAGCACGTCTTCATTGAAATTCCAATTGCAGATAAGTTGGAATGTTGATGGCTACATCTCCCCGACTAATTATGTACATATGCATAAAATGCAAAATGAACATTACACTATGTACCTAAATAATACGTATTTTTTTTTAAATCTCAATAGGAATATTTTGTGATATGCATATATTTGTAGCAGTTTGGTCATGCAGGCCATTTGATTGCTGATAAATTTCAATTCATTATTTTTTACATTCTTATTATTTAGGGTTGCTATGTCAATGATCGTGTTGAAACTTTAGATCGCAATCTTGATATATATCTATAGATACTTGATTATTATTAAAGAATTATGGAAAAGAGGTAGCAATTTTCATTTGGCATTATAATTTACAGAGTCATATTCGGCGATTTAAAAAAATGGAAATATATACATTGATTGAAAAACGCTGTAAACTCTGTAATCTGTGAGATCTGCAACAGAAGTCGAGACATTAATCATAGCTCCTTTTATTTTTGGGAGTGAAAAACATGACAGTGGCCCATGGAGTTAACATTATCATTGTGAGACTGGCGAGTGTCACAGACCAGCTGCCGCCTTGGCAACCATAACCTAGGTCAATGCTGTACCAATCTTGAGATGGAGACGAGATGGGTAGGGAAATTAATGAACCTATGAAAATTACAGAATACTACGTTGCAAAGAGACATGTACAAGATAGCACCATGATCTACAAAGAATTTCTGACTCACAGGATGTAAGTGTATAATCAAATAATGCAGGCCAGTGATTTGATTTTTTTTAAATTTTATTATTCATCAAAAAAATATTATCGGTAATGTTTTGAAATTGTTTACAATAGATAATATTGAAACATACAAGATTTGTGAATTATTTAGGTCTCAGCAGTTAACACACATAATAAATTGTCAGCTCGAGTTCATCTATGCATTTGAAAGCATGAATATGATGGAATGCAAAGCCCACAGTGTGGCAATGACCAATTCATGGAAGTGTGGTATTTGAAAGATTCAAAGTCCATTAAGCAACCTCAGATGATATTTAAAAATTTTAAAAGTCAAAACTATCCATATCTATCACACGCCAGAAACAATATTCACCAAATAATGATGAACAAGAAGACAGGAAGAAAAAGTGATGGATAAAATTTGAAGTAAAATTTCAGATTACTGTTGGCAGACAAGCCTGAAATTTGTCAAAGCAATAGGACTGATTGCATCCATGTGATGGAATTCATGAAGGTGCCCAAAGAAGAAACCCGGGTCGTCCGTGACAAATCATGCGGAAATGTTTCATCAATTAAAATTTGATATTGAAATACCACCAAGCACCCTCAGGCGATATTGTAAATTATGTCATGTTATTATGATACATAAATTTTATTATAATCTTTTTCACTTTTTATCATATATGAAGGGCTTTTTCAAGTGTGATTAAAACGCTCAGATGTCAGCCTTTAAAAAAAACCCATTCAGAAGGAAAAAATTGAGGTGGTGGTACAAAGAAATACAAATAAATTTGTTTCAAATAATGCTACTAAATTAATAAAAACACATTTTTTTAGTACTTATTTCCACAATATATTTTTTGATCAGGACCGGTTATCGGGTTACCGGGTATCAACTGATAATGTTCGCGATGAGCGAAACCGGTCCTGATCAAAAGATATATTGTGGAAATAAGTACTAAAAAAATGTGTTTTTATTATTTAAAATATCATGCCTTTCCATCAAGAAGTGACAGTTAACACCTTAAAAGTGGCTACTAATTTAATTAGCCGCCACGCAAAAACCATCCTAACCTTGCGTAATTTAAATATTTTTTCAGAATTTAAGAGATAAGAGATTTTTTTTCGGCCTAGAATGTTTCAATCAAGCGGAATCGATATCACGTATTTTTTGTTGATTGCGGGTTAATCGTATAACATCTCTAGGATTGGTCAGTTGGATGAGGTCTTCTATGCAGCGAGATAAGATCTCAAGCCAACAGTTGGCTATTCATGTCTGGTTAAACTGCGTTGTAGGATATGACAAGGTCGCCCGAGTGATCGCACCTCACGAATAATTCGATAGAATACTTGCTCATCCAAGTATTTTAATTGCCGGTTACCTCTTTAATTGGACGACTTGAGCGTAACGTGGCCTATAACTCGTGCTACAGTAAAATAAAAAAAATCCGTTTTTAATATATAATTTAAAATTTCGTGTAGTACATTAGTATGGTTCTCAGATTTGAAGATTGCTAACTGAATTTATGCCCTGATCCAGTTCTTTCACCACTCTGGAAAAAAATTTTTTTGGAGGGTATTTTAAAACAAAAAAACTGGCCCCCCGAATCTGCAACTCCTGGCAAATATATATTTCTTATGATGATAAAACAAAATATACCTTTAGCGCTCTGGCTATTCATGATTGGATGTATTTTGAAATGATTTATCGAAAACGCGTGTTTAAAATATCAACACATATCCAATATAACATTGTTGAATTTTTTTGGGTTAGTTGTTGAGAAATATACAACCAATTTCGTAAATAATGCAGCAGAACTCGGATACGCTGACAAACAGAAATATATGCCCATCCCGCGAGAATTGAGTGATAAATGATTGCATCATTGTAATATGCTATAACCCATTCGGAAAAACGTAAATAGGGGGCGGGATATCAGCCCCACATCTGAGAAACAAAGTGGAGAGCGATTTACGGCCTAAACTGTATTATATTCTCGTGATATGGTAGATTAGCGATACTTGAAAAGTTATTATTGACCTAACGAAGTAATATTAGTGTTGATAACACCAACGGTTCATAAAACTGGCAATTTTTTTTTATCGACTCATTAAATAAGTAATTGTTTAGTCATGAACAGTTCGCCGTGAAGAATTGTTCGACAAACGACAACATTGGTGGACAACAATTATAACAATCGGTGGGCTACATTAAATCGTTCGATAGTGAATATTCAATCGCCTCTAAAAGTAATCACAATTCAATTAAAATACTTGTATGTAATTATTCAAGCCTTACGTAACGTTTTTAGGACATTTCTAGTAAAAATTTGAAATACATCATTTAGTCGCTATTGATTTAGCACACTTTAGTGCATCGTAGGTAAACTAACTGCTCCTAAGATACTCGAGACAATTTTTCGACAGCACACAGTGCCACCATGCGGCGGTCATTGAAAATTCGCGGAGGGTTGTACTTAATTGATTAAATCAGTCTTCATGTAAAAAAATAATATTTAATTAACTAGTAATGTTGAGTAAAGTGGCATATCACTCGATTGAATCAAGGGTTTTTTTAAATTTAGAATACTAGGTTAGTAGGTTATCCACATATAAATAATCGATGAATTGTTGTGAAACGTTTAAGGCGCTACTCATATAAAATGCATTTTAGCGTATTCAATGTTATACAAAATATCGATAATCTGACATTAAAGATTTATGTAAGTACTGAATATGTTAATTTCAGCTCATATCTTTCAGATGCATTTTAGTAGTGGTCGCCAATCCGTCATCCGTGAGAAAATCATATAAAAAATCTATTAATTCATTAAAACAAATATCACACTGATGAATTTTAATTACTATTTCGTTGCGGAAGGTAAGTGAATGCAAAAAATTAAATACTATTGTTAATGTGTACAAAATATCCATCCAATGGCTAATTCACATCCTGTTGGGTGCGAAATAAAAATATAGTGTACTGGCTGAACTAACTGTTTTACTGTCACCGACCTCATCTTTCGGCGTCAAAAATTCTAATTTGGCATACAACCGGTTCTCTTAAAAACAATTGATTTGGCATACTTTGGAACAGTAAAACGCATTTCGAATTACAGCTAATAAGAGCTAAGGCGGAAGATGTACAGTGATCAGTTCGAGATCAAGACTACGATATTAAATGTCAAATTGAAAAATCTTTTATGTTGACGTTGCCGGGACTCGAGCGCAGAACGATCTCACTGCTACAATGAAGCTTTTACCACTAGATCATAAAGGATGAATTAATTTTATTATCGTATTTTAGTTCTACAAATTTTTTATAAGATATAGTTGATAGCTTTATCTTATAAAGTTTTTGTAGAACTAAAATACATTGCTATTTTTTTCACCGTGTGATAATGGAGTTCTACCAAGTAAATGCCAATTCAATAAATATTTATTACTTTATTATATTCGTATAAATGTTTTGAACAAGACATTCAATTAATTTAGATACTAAAGGATAAAAAACATACATGTCGGTAGAATATTCGCTATCGCTTTTGGTACATTAACCATTGCACTCATTGCTGTTGCCAACGCACTGAGGAAAAATTGCGTAATAAATAATCGTCATGATTTTTTATATCTATTAAAAATAACTAAAATTTAGACATCGGTAAAAATTACTAGAATACTCCATAGATTTGTTAAACGAAGGCCGAACCCTGTCCGTTTCGAGGCAGAAACGAGCAATCGATATCGCCAAATTAATGTCCTGACAACAGACGATGCCGACTTAACAATGCGGAGGAAAATATACATACACACGTTGAAATATGTTCGTCTGTAATTTCGGAGGGTAGGTCAGCCCTGGATCAATAACGCGCCCCGCGAGAGGCGCGAAAAACGAATCGAATCATAGTGTAAATATAACCTAAATTCGTACCTGTCAGGTATTACGACACGGACTAAAGGTAATAAATGAACTTACGTGAGATTGAATCCGGACATAATTGATACGATTCCAAAACAAAACACATTAGCTGTCAAATTAATTCATAGACAACAAAAACACGTTCGATTTATATACCACAGCCCCAGAAAGACACAATTATAACACTGGTTTTATTCAGAATGAATAATCATTTTACACTATGCATGATCGCATGCAAGATGAACACACGTTAATCATCAAATAATGAACCGAAAAAAGGAACAAATGTCAAAATTATGATGTCAGAAGACACGATTCCATTTTTGGGCCGATTTAGTTAAAGGTCATTCTTGCGAATGCGACGAATTCAGTAACTCAAAAAGGAAATTTACTATTTTACGTTTAAAACCACATATCGACGACCGATAACAAGCTTTATTATTGAACTATTGCTGGGCAGTTGCCATTGCGATATGCGTACAAAAGCGTTTTGCAATGCATGTTTCGTTCCGAGAATAAAATTCGAAATAGGAACGGCCGGACGCGATTGTCGACTGCCGGATGAAGCGCGCGCTCTAACAGCACAACAATGCGTTTGGAAAACAAATGTCATGTGAAAAGCGAGAAAGATGGAGGAAAACAATGACAGCTGCCGATAATATCATTAGCATTGAAACGTTATAACTGAACTGGGATGGTGGCGCGATATGAAAAATAACATTACTTACAATGACGTAAGTTTGATTTTTTTTTGTTGCGACTACTGCAGACGTAACAGAACCATTGTTTTGAATTTTCATTTACTGTATTACAATAACAAATAATACAGTACGTATATACGTTTTTATATAAAGGCCTAAGTTTCTCGGCTTATCAGGCCAAATAAACAGCTGACAAGAAACTTGGCCGAGCAACAAATAAACATTAGTAATTAATCACCAATGTTCACGTTGCACGATGTCCTAGCGTGTGTAGGATCTGGAGATTTCTTGGAGTATCTTTCAGAATACGAGTTTTTAATCAATTGATTAACTTGATTGAATTCTCAAGAGAACCCTAAATAAAATGAAGCGAGATATTATAATGACTGACAGATACCATTTCGTCATTGCATATACATTGATATCATTACATTTCCAAACATTTAGGGAAGAAAGTCTTACTTGTCATATTCGTTGATTTTCGTCTAAGAACAACTCATCTTCAAAGAAACTTATTTAAAATTATGAAACTTTGAGTTGCAAGTTTTAAACATTTTAAATATTTATATTACACCAAAGTTTTATTAATTTATCGATGTTGTACATAACAATTGAATATTGCATAGAAAATAAATTGCCAGACTAAGTTAAATAATAAATAATATTAAATTTAGAAACAAAATACAATCACTTAGAACAATACTAGTGTAATGCATTCGAAGCATTTATTTGAAAATATTTTTTATTAAAATTGAATGGCAACTAATTATTCATTACAGCGGATTCACACATTGCTGGGCGCGAAATGAAGTCTCCGCAGAACGTCAACATTTTGATTCCGCCCGTGCACGGAAGAGGGGATATTAAAATTATTCTCGATTGTATTATTATTGTAGGCAAGGCGTGCGTGATAGAAAATGCATAATCAATATGAATGAATGAATTGAAATAAACCAGTGGCCGATAGGTCGAGGCCCATTTAGAGCATGAAATATTTTTAAATGAATCACGTACGAACTTTGAGAATATTAGGTTTCAATTAATACGTCCTAGATATCCGCGGCGAAAAACATTTCCTGTTCAATAGAATATTAGGATTTCTAAATATTTTAAAATTTAATGTGGTATAAATTGTATTCTGGTAGTTTATTTATTCAATTGTAATTTAAACAAATGATGTTTAATATTTTTAGCGTCAATGGTTTTATACATTTTATTATTCCAATTTTAAATCTCACATAAAAAATCAACTTGCTTCCATCCTCAACCACTGATTTCCCAACCGTTAATTTATATGTGGCAGTAATCGGTGGCGTTATAAGTTTGCTATTATGTATGACACGTGTTTCGATTATCTAAAGTGAGCCTATATATACATATATAGTGAGGATGTTTGTGCATTTGGTATTTTAAAAAAACAGTGGAACCCCCAATAAAAATTCTTCGAATTACTCGCTTGCTTGAAATATTCCCTCAATTGCACGATCGCTTGTCTGTACAAACACAGCCAGACGGCCGTCTGTGCGGTAAGTACAGTCAAATGTTCGCTAGCATCTGTGTATTTTTAGAGGCAACCTGCCTAAAACTTCGTAACTTGCACTGAAAGATGCAAAAACGTGCATTTTTAATATTATCGCAACGCGTTGAAACAGTCCAATGAACAGTTGCACCAATATATGCAGTTTTGTTATTTTGACGAACGTGTGTTGTGTTCAGTACCCGTGCACCATTGTTTAAAACATTAATCAACACACGTTTTAATATTAAATTTTTTTAATAACCACAAAGTTTCTTTATTATGGTAGTGTGCTAATATGTTATGGTATAATAATATAATAAGTAACAAGTCCATCCCAACACAATCAATAACGTTTTTAATTTATTTGCCTTGAGAGTAGAGATAAGAAATCACAAGCAACATCCGAATAATATATTATATAATTAAATAAAAATATTTTTAAGTTGTACTGTACACTCAACGACATCTATTAAAAAAAACGGAAAGTAATATTTTTTTACATACAAAAAATTATTTAAAAAAATCATAAATTATTAGTTTATAAAATAAGTGCCATTATTTTCTATGGTATTTTTCCAAAGATTAGACAATTATTCAATCACATTCTTTTAAAACTCAGCTTGTAAATACAGGTTGTTCATTAAACAATGAGTTTATACGATTTTCGTTATCATTCAACGAATAACGTTCCCAAGATCTGAAAAGGTGGTTGGTAGTCAGAGGGTGCAATATCGGGAGAATACGGTGGATGCTGCAAAACTTTGAAATCAAGCTCCCTGATATTTTCCTGTCTGAGCCGTGCCACGAATAATCTCTCGCTGCTCGAGTACTGTTTGCGACAATTCGCGTTCAATTCATACATCTTGCTTGTGGTTTTTTCCAATTCATTTGAGATGATCTTTTACGGTCTTCCAAAGGGAGCTAAGTTCTGTTGACAAATCTCTTATGGTTTTTCGAGAATCTATTACCACCAACAATTTTAGCACATCATCATCTAATGCTAAATGCCTTCCTGATTTGGGGAGGCTTTTCAATCCTCTATGACCAGTTAATTTTTTTTATGCCATCTATGGCATTTTTGAAGTTGTAACACATCCCCATACATTTCGAAGATGGTCTCCTTCTTTTGATTTCATTTCTTTATCAAACAAGAACAGCATACAATATGTAGGTGTGTCTCGCTGATCTTTGGCCATGACATTTTTTATAGAAAAAATAGCAGTAAACTAATAGAGTTTCAAAATAGAATCAAAATTTACATGCTTACTCGACGGCAGCCGGTGGCAGAGTAATTTGAAGTCATGCCTTTAACAATTATTATTTCTTTCCGCTTTACATAATATTTATTATATCCGTCAACAAAGCAATAAATTCAAAAGAAAATGCCTATCGTTCTCAAACAAAAGTTGGTATGTAATATTATGATAAATGTACGGCTACCAACATTCAGTGTAAATTCTAATATATACATAATTTAAAATTGATATTCGTTAAATAGTTAACGATATTATTGATAATGTATATATATGTTATGCTGTGTTAAAATTTTTGGATTCCATTATTTATCAACTCTCATCCATGTCCAGTCTCGATGTGCAATATATAGCCTTATAATGGAGGTATATTAACAGAAGATTTTTTCTGCTAGAACTACAATAATTGTTATAAGTTACGAAATCTATCTTTTACCTAGATATAGGTGATAGTCTCAGAAAGTAATTAGTGGTTAGCGAGCGAGCTCTCGCTACGCCAAGTTTTTTTTGGATCAAATGGGTAAATATGAGGTAATTTTTGAATATCACACGCATTTACGGCTTCGAACTGACTTTTTCTGCACGTGATATCCGCCACGGAAGCCGACTACGTTGACCACTTCACCATATACGGAGGTATACGGCACATACAAAACAATATTTTTAATGCTTATTAATTTAATCGACTGTTTCATGATAATTGAATGTTTAAGGCAATAGAAGCGCTCTGTCAGGCTTTTCAGGAATCGCTAAGCGCACTGAGGATCGACCGTCTGAGACTTAACCCTCTGACAACTAATGTCTCAAATGTTGAAATGGCTGATTGTAGTGTGTTGATCACTTGTTGTGTGTGTGTGGTACTCAAACGTAAGTGTTTATAATGTTAAATATTTTCGTGTACGTAATCCTTGTGTTAAAGCAATGCCTAATTTCGCCTGACAATATCCACGAGACTGGTTAGCGCATACATTATTACAACCAATTTTTGAAGTACTCTGTATTGGAAAATTCTTTACACATGACACTCAGCTGGGAATGGGTTAAAAAATTATTACGTATAATTCGTTATTTTGCAGCCGATAAAAAGGTAGCATATTATAAATTCGCCAATTTTATCACGTTAATTTTTAGTATTTTTATTTGTGTTGAGTTGTCGCGTGCAGCGGGATGACATTAAAAAAAAATCGAAACGAGTTCAAGCTCCGTTAGTCCTATTCATTCTCGCATGTTTCTTACGATTTCTGCGAGTGTGATTTTTTTGTTTCGGTTTTGGATCAAATACGATATCTTATCCCTGACAAAGATGCAAAACAAAAAAAAATGGTGACAGATTAGAACAATGGCTACCTGTGTTAAGCCGTGCATAATCACAGTGTATTATCTTTATCTTATAGAGACCGTGATTGTTGTGTTAGTCATACGTAATTGTGCAAAACATGGAGGTCAAGGGTATACGATTGAGTAAGCGATTTTTAATTCCGGCAGTCAAGTGGGTTACGCTACGTGGGCACAAAAGGAAGAGCATTGCAGTCGTTTTTGTGCTATTAATTTACATACCTACACACGACAAATGAAAAAAAAACAATTTTTTAAAAACTGAAATAAAATAATGTACTCCGACTATAAAATGGTGAATGGAAATAAACAGTCTTCGCTGCAAATTACTGTAAAAGCCGATCCATTATTAAGTCAATGTGGTTTCGCTACCAAGCTCTGTAAGCTTGACCGGTTAGTGGATAGAATGTTGAACACAATCCATAAGTGTTGTTTTAGTTATTGGACGCAGAAAAATAACTGCGGAAGAAGGTCCAATTTAAATTGGATCGACTGTTACAATATATAACATTTATTTAACGGCAAAAAAACGCTGTTTTTCCCTTGTCGGTAATAATGGAGACTTGTCCTTCACAACAAAATTTACGGAACTTTAGTACCGCGCGAAAAAAATCACAACAAAGGAGGAAATATGAAATGACAAAAAGTACAATTGATTACAGAAAAACGTGGATGTAACTAAGATGCCTGAGGGAGTCCTGAATGCTGAAAGTCAAGCAAATCCGACGACGACCATTGAAGAATTATCCAATAAGATCGACACACTTTGATGCTCAATTAATTGAAATAAATGACAAACTCCGCAAAGGTGTAAAGTTCTCTACGTATTTTCACATAAAAAAAAGAAGTCAAATTATATTTACCTCGACGGAATCCACTCGCCCCATTTTCTCCATCTTACGACGCTTCTCGCGTGCAACCAGTTTATCACTTGGGTCACACATCACTTTAATTTTTGGCAAAGTACCTACTTAGATTGAGATCTGCTAATATAAAAACGTGACAAAAAAAAATGAGTGAGAGTGGACTAGTTCGGGAGATCTTAAAATTTCAATGAAAACATACATTAAATTTTTTGTACAATCGTAATTTACATAGAGACAACCACAACGTTATAATGTCGAAATTCCGGAATTGCAATATGCCGATGATACATTGCGAGCCTTTTGTTTAAGTTTGGCACACATCATTTTGTTTAACTTGTGCTAGTAGACTCGTATGATATTGCGTGCAATATATTGGGTCAAGTACACAATCGTAAAGCGTATAATAATATGTTTAACGGACAACTAAATAGGAATTAAATTAACAAAAAGAGATGTCTAATAATACCTAATCTGTTTATCATTACGCGGATTATTTATGATAAACACGTGATCACAAAGTGTTTGTTATAACGGTTATCTATAATAAAAACATTATATTTAAATATTATCATTATTTATTGAAGTTAATTTCTTGTAATGTATAATTTTATTTGTATATACTGCTTTTGAGCGATGGATACATTCTAAATACTGCCGGAATATTTTCAACAGTATTACATATATACGAACTCCACTTATAACCACATTTATTTTTTTAATACGAGTACAATTAAAAAGACGATTGGAATTTGACAGTAAAAATAGTCAGTTTTAACATGAAACGGCCAATGATTTATCATAAGCTAGATCATGCCCTGACAAGCGTTTTTTTAGGTTCGTGTTCTCAATTTTGGAACTCGATGAAAGTTCAAAAAATAAATAATAAAATTATGCACAATAATCAATTATATAATAAAAATTGAAGCAGTGCCGAATTCAGAATCGTGAGTGATTGTGAAGCAGTCTTTTCTATTATCGGAATGAATTTGAGATTTTAAGGCAATCACACCATCAATATAAGTCCATTAAATTGAGGTTTTATTGCGCAGTATTGATGTACAATTTCATTTTCAGAATACATTATAAATTCTAGCACATTTCATTGTCGGCTATTAACCCTATCTCTGCTGAGCTAACCAAAAAATATTACAATACTGACTACTTAAAAAAAAATAGCAGTGTGTGTCAAATAAGCTAGTGGAGATTATCAGAAAAAATCAGATAATAAATTATCATAGAATATAGCTCGTAAACACAAGTTATAGCACTGTCAACACTCTTATATTTGGAAGTACCAACTATCGATAGAGAAGTTAGCAGTCAGAGTCTTTTAAACCGAGGATGAGATTCAAACTCAACGGAAGATATTTTGGATGGATTCAACGGTAACTTTGTGAAAGTTAATTTATAATAAAAAAAAATTGAAAAAGTGTCACATATAGTAACACGCCTGGTAGATTAACGACAATTTTAATTGTATAGAAGATCACGAAGTAAAAGGGAAAGTTTTATGTGGTCGTTCGTTTAACAGCTAGGAAAAATAAAGAAACAAAAACGTTATTATGTACATGAACTTTCTCACTCCGAAACAGGCCGCGACTTAATGCACTTTGTCAGTTTTGGCAAACGGACAATTTCACGAATACATAATAATTATAACTCGGTAAAAATACCGATATACATTTCACCGGCAAATAGCACTGTACTTTTTTAAACGCGGATAACTTTCGACTGGCAGCGTTTAACGTATTAGGATGTTCACTTCACAGATTTTTATAGCACCGCAATCTTGATAGAAACTGCGCATCATTAATATTAGCGATCAAGTGTCTTTGAGATTCTTGCATGCACAATAACAATGCAAAAAGTCACGCACCAACTAATACAAAGTTGAAAACACGACTGACTAATGCCTGTGAGGCGTTTGTTCTTGTTGGTTCACAGATTTTTTTTCACTATCTTTAAAGATATACCTGTATTTTTATATATTCAATGTCATAAGTATATCCAAGATAGGATTTCGATTGAGAACAACACAAAATACTATTTCGAGATAGCGTTTTTGCATATAATAATAAGATAAGGAAAGCTTTAATTGGTATTTAGTATCCGGTTTGATCGAGGCGTGGGCAGCTTCGACGTAAACTGTTTATTTTGTGTGCTGATAGAGACAGGTAAGCCTTTAAAGCAAAAGTCGCCGAAGCGCAGATATACTAGGGTGACTAATAAGCAAGACAATACAGAATAGCTTCACTTCAAATCTCAATTATCAAATTTTCACTGCAATATTGGGCTATTTAGGCATGTTTACCCGCACAATAAAAAAAAACAAGGAATGATCTGCGAAGTGAGGCTTTTTTTCTTGGTCAATGAATCAATTCTGTAATCCTGAATAAGGAAAATTATTCCCGAATTCAAAGGATCAATAAAACGGTCAAGGATTGGATGTTCCGTACAGCTAAAGGTCCTAAAATCGTATGAACAAAAAAACTCACAGACTTTAGGTGCTACTGTAATGAAAATACAAAGGTGATCACTGCTAAAGTTCGTTTGAATAATATTATATATCGCGTACGATGCACATATAATGGGTAGTGTTTGTTTGAACGATCCGTCCGTAACTTTCGTTCGTGTAATATGCAAGTTTGGATTCGTATGAATATTTGGGACGAACATATCGATATATCGGTGTTACCAAAACAAAAAAAAAAAGGTATTTGCGGCCAATAAGCATCCTTAGCCGGAAAGATTAACCAATACCGGTATTAAAAATATTGCACGCAATGGTAACAGGCTAATTTTTAGCATAAATAATTCAAATCAACCTGACAATCTTGATAAAATTTTCGTCCATTAAAAAACATATTTTCAGATAATGCGTGGATGGCCATCAAATATTGTTTACCATTTGAAAATATTGAATATATTAATTATAAAAATTAAAGTGTCGATTTGGAAAATCGAAATATCGGTGTTTTGGTAGTTCAAAATCACATTCGAAATACCGGCTTCTCAAAATTTTTAAGCTACAAAAAAAAAATCCAAAATTAATTATTTTCCAGTGAAAATATAACTTTTCCGTCAATTGAAGTTGACATTTAAACAATCTTTTTCGCTAGCAGTGGATTTTTTTTACAAGATTCTTTTCAGTTATGCCAGGTGTTCAGAGACAAAAAAATGGGGAACGTTGAATTAAAATCCTAAGGCCGTTCGACGCATGGTAACCCTAGTTCACATATACGCTTGCACAGCAAAATACAGGTTAAATCGAAAGAGCGAGATGCAGAAGGCGAAAGGCCCGAGGCGTTTAAAAGGTGAAACCTGTCTGGGTCGCGAATGGCGCCGGGGTTTTCCTAGGCGCATAATAATCACACAAGTCATTATTTGTGTACAATTTATTCATTAATTAAAAAAAATAGCTCTATAAATATGGTTGAATTTATGTCATATCAATTTGACGAATGTTACTGCGGCATTGTCAAGATAGTTTCCGTTCAAATCGAAAATGTTAAAAAAATCACAATTCATACAATGTACATTGGAAGTATGCATGTGTTTTTTTTTAAATTTATATAATAAAATTCATATTGCGACTATAAGAGGGGCGCTAAACTCATTAAATATGTACGTGTTATTGAAATTTGAGGGATTTTAATCGAATATTTTTGGCGTACATGTCAACGAATAAAATATTATTTTGAATGTAAATTCAAAGTTCAACCGCCCTAGGACAACACAGAAATATTGATTATTCAATATTTTATCAATTAAATCTGACAAAAGGAAGGACATTGGAACATTTTTGGCAAATTGGTATATCATCATCAGCCGGGGTCGATACACTGCTGGATGAAGGCCTCCCCCTGCTTTCTCCATTCTTCTCGGTCCTTAGTACTTCGCTGCCACGTATTTCCTCCGAACTTGGTTAGCTCGTCTAACCACCGGGTCTTAGGGCGGCCCTGTGGTCGTTGAACGTTTTTTGGGTACATATATTATTATTATTTAGTTAACTAGTTTATATTTAAATAAAAACATTTTGAGCGACTACTTAATAACCTAATAAATATATATACAACAGAAAAAATATTTAGAGATTATTTCCGGTTTTTGAGCCGCTCCACATAGTAAAACAATTTATTTATGGACGAAAAACTGAATACAAAAAATAAACGCACATTAACTGATTGAAATAAATAAGGTCTATTTAATCGATGCGCCATCTATTGCCAGTTGTTCAATTGAGAATAAGCAAAATATCATTGACGAGTGAGACCTTTGTCATCTCTACGCGCAATTACCGAATAATTATTTTACTCATTATAGTAATATTATCAAAAAATTCAAATCACATAAAATATTTTCAAAGGTTTTTAAATGTACTCGCAATTATGGTTTCATTGTAAGGAATACGCCGTTATCTACCTTTCTATCAACGCCGACGGTATAAACATGTATTGACTATAAACTTTACCCATTCGATATGTATTAATTTACGTTATGTCTCTTCGCTAATGTACGTTGGTCAGTAGAATAGCACAAAGTTTAATGTTACGAGCATTTGTAGCAAGTCGACAATTTCGACGTACGTTTCGATAATTTTTTAAACATATACATGTATATCCAACGCATAGGTTACACGAGAGTCTATAATGAAATTTCGGACAAGTAGTGAATATATTAAATTTTAAAATCGAGAAATTTGTTGCGAAATGTAAGTTTTTCATAAAAATGAAGCACAACACCTTGAATGCAATTTTATGACATGATAAGGACGGGTTTTTTTATTATCGAGATATTTTAAAAATAAAAACGGTCTTTGGTCAGGAAAGAACACAATTTGTTCGAATTCAAAGAACAATAGTGAATTCATTGATATTGCTTTAGTAGCCCGCACGAGTGCATTCAATATCGCGATCAAATACGCGAGTTTAACGCAATATAATGTTAAATATGTAATTATAAAACGTGTTGTAAAAGAAATTGTATCGTTGGCTAAAACAAGCAGGATTTTAGGAAAGTATTTTTTATAATTTATAAAATAATATTTACAAACGATAATATAGTTTGTTACCGACGGAAAAATGAGTATATATATATTTTTTTTTATTAAATATGAGTTATTTTATTTTAATGAACGAGAACGATATATTGATAAGGTCGTTTTCTACTTCATAAACTATTTTCATACTTCATAAAAAAACTATTCAACTGGTTAAAGTTTTACGATTCGATATTCGAATAGTTGGTTGAAATAACTTGATTGCCGTTCAATACGAATCATATCAAGCGTTTACATTTTGTTTAATTATATTGTAATTGTACAATTGTAGTTTAAATATAATTGCTTAATTTAGTAGAGTACATAAAAGAATTGAAAGAAGTTACAGACAATCGCAAAGGTAAAGTTATGGCACAATCGATACTGCACCTGTATAACTTTCAATTTAAAACAATGACATATCGTGTAGGTTTATCGATATCAATATTTACGAAATCTTACTACGCAATTCTGATTGATACGATTGCTCAAATCAGCTGTAGGTTTGAATCCATAATAAAATTACACCGGCAATAAAATATCATGATATATATTAAAAACCAATATACAATAGTTTTATTGGATTGCGTGGGATCCGAATGAGTGGTCAGCCGCTCGAAAGCGCATAGACAGAGATATCGCTGTAATAATCGATTCACTTTCACCATGACCATAATTTGAATAATTTCTATCGCTCAAAGTTAATTTCCATAAAGTAAGTAAGTATTATGAACCATGGGTTGCACACACGGGTTCGATTATTAAAATAGGGATAACGAATGCAGTTAGGCATCGGACATTTCCACTGCGGTAAGGTTGGCTCAACAAATAAACACGGATATGGAAAAAGTAAACATACAGTTTCACGAGAATGTTATACGTATTTACATACCAGTGCATCTATTACATATGCCGGTCAACAAAGAAGAGAGATCAGTTGTTAAAAAATTTCTTTTGCTTATGTTTACCAATTCTACACTTTGGTTACCAAATGATGGCTTTATGCTATTCTATCTTAATATAGATAAACATTGAAAAAGTATTCGATACTATGTTTACAATCTGCACATAACAGTCTATTAGATACATTATCAATGTATTCACTGCATATATAAAGGGATTTTTCAAATTGAAACCCGGCAATGGGGAGGAATTAATTATTTTGATTTATTTAAATACTAGTGAGTACCTGGCATGCGTCGCAATGCCACTCAAACAAAGTGAACTACTGAAACTGTACTGCTAAGAGTTAATTTAAAAATTGAATGTAGTTTATGAACAATAAACGGTTTACAAAATTCATGGCCTTAAAGTGTGAGTTTTGCAAAGGTGGTAATGTGCCTATTGAAAATACCCAATAGTTCTTGATTATATTCAAATAAATCAAATTAGGTAAGTACTTAGTTTTTTTTAATGGTTAAAAAAACTTCTCAGATGTGTTCTAGTAATTCAAAAGCATTCGCGAGGTTGGAAAGAAGAAAATTTGAATTTTTCAAACATTTCCTATCCTTAATATAGCAAAATATAAAGGACATACATACAAACGTTGATTTTTAAATACATCATATGTATGTCTGTTCCTAATTTGAAGCACATTGTTTCCTAATTGAGGTATCTCAGAAGCTAGTTTTTAAGATAATTGCTTGTTCGAAGACTGTTGGAACAGGGTAGAATTTATAGTTCTTTGCCAGTTTACGATCCAGTTTTCCGTATTGAACAGGTGGGAAGGAATTTTTGACATCACAAACACCAACGCATTTGAATAAAGATACATGGTTTACGATATCGATTGAGAGTGCTTGATGGAATTTCAATGTTGAATTTGAATTGTTAAATCTTTCTACAATTTTACAAATTTTGTCACTCTTGACTCGAGTTTTACATTTCGGCATCTTCAGATGTTTTATCACACGGTTGCAATAGAATTGACAAAGTGAGAGTTGTTAGTTTTATTACATTCGTGTGATATAATGCTTGAAGATGCCGAAAGGTATTAAGTAGCAAAACATATGGAAATGTACAAAGCTTCAAAAATCAAATAAGAAATATATAGATTAAAAAAAGTTCGCAATGCGAATCAGGACAGTGAAACTCACCGAAGAGTCAACGACGTCGACCACTGCACTGTGAAATTTGATTGAGAAATAATATTTTCGGAAAATCGCGTTACAATATTGTAAGTTTTTTGAGAGGCCTTTATGTGTACTTGCTTACACTACAATCGAAAAATATTTATTTTTATTTTTTAAAAACCAAAGTGAACGAACAAAAATTGTATAGTCATTGATTTGGCATTGAATACTGATAACAAAGATAGTAAACAATGAAAGTTTTTTTTTAAATTCTAGCACATCTTATCAGATCTGTATAATATACTCTTATTAATAATGACGACACAAATATTCGGGTCATTTATTACTTAATACTGTTAACAATGACAAATAAATCGCACGAATTTGTGAGACTTAGAAGTGATTTTAACGGTATCACCCCAGAATGTGTTTATGATACAATAAAAGATAGCACGAACATCGTTAAAGGCTTAGAGTATTTCTTTAAAATTGAAACCATACGTGTACGTATGTATATATTATGAAAATTATAGCAACAGGAGAGACCAGGTGTGCTTTATCCGTTCACGTATTTGTATGGTAAGGTTTCAACAAATTTATGTTAAATTGTTATTCATGAATGAATCCGAAAGACGGCAGTTGTAAGTAGATGTATGCTATAAAAGTAAGCTGAATCGCCCGATGGATGTGAAAACGCCGAGTGTATACAAGGTATACATACACTCGACAGTATACTATACAGCAAACCGCTGTATACAACTAATACGCTGTTACCTGAAATGCGCTGTCAGCTTTAATGAAAATAAAATGACTGTCGCAAATTACTAACTGTCCCATTCTAAATACTGTCAAGTCAATAACAGGCACAGCAAGCAAACAAATGACTCGCGGAGAATCCAATTAGAAGCGAACTATGAGTTGCGTAGTGATGAGACTCGAATGAATAGGATAGGGTAGTCGACTAAAGGTTGAAGATACTATATATGTACCATCTAATTGGTATGTATGTACTTCAATGAAACCATTAAGCGTGAAAAACGAAGTCTTTGCTAATTACATAATTGATATTTTGGATTAATAAAAGTTACATTTGAACTTACCTGATTTCTATCAGCTTCAGTAGGTGAAGATCTTCCATATCTCATTGAACAGCCGTCCTGTTTACTCCTCGAATCAGAAAGTTGCAAATTATTCGGCCTTCTGGGTCTGATGCTGTTAAGAAATCCTTCTCCTTTGGTGTTTTTTTCATAAATTGGTGGTTTCGTAGCCGTTTCCGGTATGGTCGGCTGTTTCCCGCTATTTTGTAAGGCGGCGGCGCGGCCATTTTGCAAACCGTAAAGAAAGGAAGCTGGTCGAACCAAAGCGATGTGTTCTATCTCGGGTATGGACGGCGGTGGCGGTGCGGGTGAATGAGACGGCCGATCGTCCGTGCAGGGTATGTCGTAGATTTTTGTCGACTGTGGGGAAAGAGAAACAATATTAATTTAGCTATAAACGCAAAAAAATGATTCATTACTCCAAGGAAACAATTCAAATAAACACTGTTTTTGTATTGTTATTAATTGGCATAAATTAAGTGTCTAGGTTGAAAAAATAATCTATTTACTTAAGTGACTTACAAACGTGTGAATTGAACTAGCTGACCTTCCAGCAGTGTATGCAGCTGCTAATTTTACGGCTGTGTTCCATAACTCAATAACGAAACAATGCGTATTGATTCACGCCTCAAATCTAGGTTTAGAATTTGGCTCTTATGAAGGTATGATTGTATAGTTCCAATGGAATGAGATACCGCAATTTGATTGACAAATTTTGTAATATTTGAACACTTTAGGATTGTGAACTATCCTTGTAGAAATTATACAGCGTATTGTAGTTGTACGGGTTAAGATCACATTTGACCACGAATGAAGTGGTTCAACGTTTAGACCAGCGATACTCAAACTGCGGCCCAAATAGCTCTTATGTTCGGCCCAAAATGATAATAGTCACCAAATATTTTGTTGGTGTTGTTTTAGACATATTTTAAATATCTCATCTACGTATCCCTGTGAATCGTCATATTCTAAAATGAAATATGTGAAGAGCGTCTATAGAAATCGGCTTACTGATTCTTACCTCGATGATATATTAAGTGTAGCCTGTAGTAATCAGGAACCTGATTTGACGAAGATAGTTCAAAGTTTGACTCAATATGATAATTCACATTAATTTTAATTTTATTTTTCTCTTTTCATCTTAAATTTAAAGTTTTAAAGTTGTATCTAGGAACCTGCTTTTGGCAGAAAAATTTTCTTTTATTACCAAAATATTTTATGCTGGTAAGTCTTATTTAATAAACAAATAAATATTCACAAAAAAATAAACTAATTTGACATAATAATACATACTTATGTATGCAGTATAGTATGTGTTACATTTACAGTTTACTATTAATATGTTGCGGCCCACTTAGAAAAACAAAAATAGGAATGCGCCCCGGAGGAAAAAAGTTTGAGTATGGCTGGTTTAGACTAATGGGAAAATTTATCAAAAAATAATGTCGGAATGTAAGAAACATAAATATAATATAAATAATATTATAAGAATCATCCATTATAGTGAACAAACATTTTTTTATCATTACAAAAATTAAATAATAAACAACAAGTATATTTTTATGCATTGTTGGTGATTTTCAATTTTTTCGGTCGATAAAAATGTTGGAAAATATGTTTTCTAACATGTTTAAGAAATATATATCTGTGAAAACCTGCTAAGCAATTTATTTTTGAATTAACCTTCTTGTGACATTTTTTCAGATAGATACATAGCGATGGGTCGAAATATGTTAATTAAAACTTGTTTTTACAAAGCACAGTCGACCCCTCTATTGCGATAAGATTGCTACTACGTTATACGAGACTTAACACCGATATAAATTTGAGGTGAATTTCTTTCCATTTTGGTTATTTTGTTACTGTAGTTATTTTGAAAAGTATTTTTATTTATAAACGGAAATTCGAAGGAAACAAAACGGTAAATAGCTACATGACCAATTAATATTAGATGCATTTACACTAAGTAAATTATTGTCTTTCGTCAGTGTCATCAGAAGATTTAATACTGACCATTTTTAGCTATGTCGCTCCATCACGAAACGTCGACTGCTTTACGCAATTATTTCACCTCTATTTTCCGAAAATAATAATGATAGAAGAATATGCCCAACATAAAACTAATCTTGCAATGCCCAATTTTAAGGAACAACCAATTTAAGAAACTGTCGGTATGAACTCGTGAGCACTCGCTTTGAGACTCGACAGATGTTACCGACCAAGTAAATTCGATAATACGTTACGTATTTTTAGAATCGAATATCTTTAAATGAGAATTTCGATGGATGGCCACAGGCTGGTTGTCTTGATATGCTCTTATAAGGGCGTCAGTTGAACATATGTAATAAGTAATGTGCCAAGACTGGTAAGGACGGTTTAATTTAGCCTTCAGAGTTCAGTGCAGTCACGGAACGTTGAGCTAAAAAGCAACGCGATACTTCTGGGAAATATAGGATACCATTTTAATGCAATCCAGCAGGGCATCTTAAAGCACCTGCATTTATGAATGATGTTACACGATTATTTTTCATGTATATTCATTGATGATTATTTCTTCTTGTAAAGTAATATGGTAGTAGTACAAGTAACTTTAGATTTTTATATTATGCAAAAGGAAAATCCTTGATTCTACACATTAAAATGTCAATATTATAACGGAATATTGCAGTGTTGTTCCGATAAATTTGGATATATGTTATATGATAAAGAATGATAACTGAATGCGACTTTTTTATTGAAACAAATGAGGCAATACAACCCGTGAAGATTATATAAATATTTGCAACAAATTTGCATACACAGTCAAAATTATCGGCAAAATCGCGTTAAAACTGCTGCAACTGTGTAATCAAAATAATGCCATGTAAAATTACGTTTTCGCAAATTCTATATCAAAAGTATATTAGTTTAATTTAAAAATTGCACACAGCAATTGTGTAAAGATGATTACGGTAAACATCGGAACGAGAATTAAGATTGATAAAAGCGGTTGTTGATGAACTGACAATCTGCCGAAAAAATATACTAATTGTTTCTCCAATATGCAATTTGTTATTAGTTAGCAAAAATTTAATGCAATGCCGACTGTGAATTCAACAAAAGATAATTTGATACATCATCTCTGATTATTGCGGATATTTCAAATGAACTGACTTCGAATTGATTTTTTAAAATTCATTATAAATTAATTATTCAGAAATGAATGGGATAGTGGTATCTTTTTAAGGATTGTTTGAGTAGTGCTTTATAGATAATGGTAAACATCGTAGTGAAAAACGCTGCATTGTTGAAATTAATACCTATACATATTAATAAAGAATTATATGTTATGGTAAATAAAGGTGTACTGTGTGCGAATCTAGAATCTAGTGCTTATCACTCAAATCTAAAAATATCTTAAAATGCTTAACTAATCATATATGAAAGTAAATTGTCATTATTGATGCTCAAAAATGCAATCATGTGCAATCTATGTTAAACGAAGAAAACATTTATGAATCACATTGGAAAATAAGTGAGGAAATCCTAAAACATTACGAACGCTTGTATTGAATAATGACACATCTTGTGGTATGACAATACGGTTTGTAATTTGGTATTATAAAAACATATATATATGTAAAACAAATGAAGGCCTTTTTTATTATTATTCTTTAATGTCCTTTAAATTTTATTTCGTGACACAATATACCTGGTGGGAATAGGATTGCTTGCCCGAATTTCCTAACAAGTTGAAATCCATCGTTATAATCAAAACGGTTTCAAATTCGGAACCTGGATATACGAGCGATTTTAAATTTTGAGCCGTATAAATTATATACAAACGAGTGTGGGTATCAACGGGATTTCTGCATGCCGCTTCCACGTGCGATTATGAAATTTGTGTGCTATAAAAAGAGAAAGACAGTACGTAATTATTGAATTTATAAGTAAATCTATGTTTCAAAGCACACAAATAATCCGATCATGCTGCGAAGCGCATGTATATATATCAGCTATTAGGTCGTTTTTTTAAAACTAGGCGCTTTATATTATTGAACAAATATTCACCGTACTACCTCACAATATTTTTAGTTCTATCGCCTTATCAACAAGCGATAAGCTTCTTATAACAAACAACCGTGCGGCTTTATGCACATATTGAAAAGAGCGTGCGATTTTTTTATGCAAAATGAAATATAAATAAAACAATGCGTTTCCGTTATTCGTGAACTTTAAAGCAAACGGGGAAACTCTCATGATACAATTCATTAGCTGCAATTTGAAATGTCTGGGAAAATATACGAAAAAATGTTAATTTACGCTGGCTAATTAACATTGAGCTGAATGAGGTCTACTTTTGCCGGTACTGTTAATAATTGTTAACCGTGAATAAAATAAAGTGACCACGTCAAGTTTAAAACATATATAAACACCATAACTTTTTATACGTAGCATACGCTTTAGGTACTTACTGCATAAAAACCCTTAAAATTGAAATAGGTTCCTTTAAACTTCATCACATTACTTTCAACAAATCACCGTTTTTTAAGATCTTTCTTACCACATGCTAGCCTTATTCCTCTTTTTAACTTCTTGAATTCAGTATATGATCACTTCAAAACATTGCGTTTTCTCAGAAAATATATTCTGTTGCATTTAAGATAGCGATTGAAAGACGTCATCGATTACAAACTCATTCCTAATTCAATGATTCGAAAATAGAAAAAAATCTTTATAATTATATTATAATCGCGAGACTACGCTTATTACAATTGTTAGGAAAACACGTACAATATTATCTTTTAATTAGTGTAATTCTTAATAAGTCACATTAGTAATATCATGTATTGAGTGAAATTTAACAAAAAAACTTTACATTAAAATTATTATCCATTGAAGATTTTAACTTCTAGGAAACAAAAAAAAATAAAGGCAAATTATACAGGAGGCATAAAAACGCTTTTTAAATGATTTTGAGCCGACATCAAAATATTATATGTATATTACTCTTAAGAGCGAGAAGACTCATAAACTGGTGATTTATTTACCCATTGTATTAATAATTGAATAAGTTATTTGAGTAAAAAATATAATATGGCGCGAGTACTTTTTTTTGGTTGCAAAATTTAACAAGCCCTTCTTTTTCTATCTTAGGTACGGTATTGGCGATAAAATTCTTTTGATAGAATATGTGATTAGATAAAAAACTATTTTGAAAAAATGGAGAGTTACGTCCTTTTGCCTTTCTAGAGTTGTTTGAAGAGAAAATAAGCGACGCAGGCATAGCTGAACTATTTCCACGGACGTTTATATTAAGGTTAATTTGGTTAATTAATCTCTCAACAAATATAATATGATAATAACTCTCCACGAGGGGACGCAATCATATATATTAGTGACCATTAAACGCTTTTTTAAATTTTATTTTTGAGTTTGAAACACCAGATGGAATCGACCCATAATGACAGGTATTTCGCGGGCGACATTCAAACCATCTCCGGTATGCAGTCTAATAATAAATCCATACTACTATGCGCATATCACATTTGCGATTTATTTACGCCACATACTTGCTTAGTGTAAAAATAAATGTGGGGCACAGTCTATGCGTATTTGAGAATACAAAAGTGCCGAGAAATGCGATAATGTAAATAAAATACAGGAGGAATCTTTGGAATCTTACAAAGTGTATTTCACTTCGGCATTGAATATTCTAGATAGATCTGTACAATGGATTGCAGCGTTATACGGATTCGAATCGTTGATTTGTGTCCAAATATAAGAATATAAGAATATATATATATATATATATATATGATGTTTAAATTAGAATAGTTTGATAACTTCATAAATTTTTGGAAATTTCTTTTTAATATACATAAAATTTGTTGCAAATACATAAAAATTGGAAATTCTTCTCAAATCAGCGAAACGCGTGTCACATATAAATAGAAAAACACCAAGTGGAATAATAATGTGTCCAATTTTCACACATGAATTTTGATTGTATTTGATTAAAAACACTAAAATTGCGGATATTCACTACATTGTTTTAATTTGATTGATTCGAGGTAATAATCATTACTTAATCCCAATTCATTATTTTTACCGAAGTTTGTGATTGACGATTAAAAGACTGCTTGTTGTATATTCATTTAATTCTTTTTCAATGTAAGTATTGGTTGAACGACATGGTTAGGATAGAACAAGCGGTAAGTTAATCGCTCTCGCTACATCTCGTTTTTAGTTTTTCAATCAACATTTTAGATACCTAAACTTCTAAGGCATGGCTTGCTATAAACGGTACATACTTCCGTGTTATTCTGTTTTCAGTACTCTATATCGGGGGCGGATATAATATATTACGTTGGTGGCAATTGTTGCTCCAAGTGGCTATAGATTGTTAAAACAACGTGAGGTTGATTTAATAGATCAAACGTGTTGCAGGGCAACAGACTTATCTATTTCTTTGCTGCCGATTTAGATAGTTCAAAAGTTTAGACGCACCCAAATAGCGAATCAGTGTAGAGGCGGTATTTGGCCTTATGACAACTGACCTGGCAAGTGGAAACTACAGTGCGGCTGGTCTGCGGTCGATGACTTGTGTTCACTTGTCATGTGTCCGTTAATATCTTGAACTTAGCTGGTATGTATATAGCTCAATATAAAAATACACAATAGCAAAACGTTAGAGCAACGATTTAAAATTTTGATAGTTTTTTTAACGAGAATAAAAAATCTCACAACTACAAAAAAAAAAGCAATTGTTCCAAGATGCGTAAGTAGTACAGTGCAAAGTATATTTTTTATTTAACATAAAATTAACACTTTTCCAAACAGTTTTTTATAGAACCTTGAATAACATAATTCAATACGACCATGATTTTTCAGTAAACACATGAAACTTGAAAATTATTATAATTTATTAAAATATTGGCAGCGCTAACACAAAAAAAAAACGAACAGCGAGCACAATCAAAATTATTCCGTCGCGTTTGCGTGCACTATTCGTAACTAGATTATCTTAAATCGTATAATATTATATATGTAACTGAAAAAACCGTGTACAATAATTTATCTATCTTTAAATAATACAGGTCTTTAAAATCCGTAATTGTTTCGTTCGTGATTGAATAAATCTTGATTCTACACACTTAACGATGGAGAAAAAAGGAAATATTGATATCGTCATATTATTCATAATTGATACGTCGAATTTCTATAGCATCGTCATAAGCCGAAAAATACTGATAATCAATTGGGAATGCAAAATAATTTACAAGCCAGTGTTTAAGAAAATATAAGACTGCCATATCTCTGGCAAGGATATGTAAGATACTAAAAAAAATCTGTACATATTGGAAAATTAAAAAAAAAAAATGTTCATATCTTCAAAATGATGAAAAAATCTTTTGCAAATTAAAAATTATTAAAACAAAGAGCATAATTTTTGTACGATCGTCCAGATTTTTTGGTTCGGTTTAGACCAGAAGTTTTATTTGGTTTGGCATGATAATTAAGTAAGTTGAATATTTCAGATGTGATTAACACAAAAAAACACTTGAGATTGTAGCGGTGTTGTTCTGGGGGTGGGATATTTTAAAAGTATAAAATTGTTATTATAGCCAAAACTAGTAATGCACTTTTCCCGTTGTTGTGACCTCTTTCTTTCGATGTACAAATACTTTTCTTGTTTAGTTCGTTTTCAGGCATTTCCAGCTTGGCCGGATAGTCCATAGTTTAATATGCAACTGTAGCAATATGATTAAGAATGCTGATTATATACTTTGGGAATGTCCAGATATGGACAACGAACGGGAAAAATTGTAAAATCTGTCAGATTCATCGGTCATACAGACTTAGTTGCATCTCGGACAAATTATAATACAAAGTATTGAAAGAGTTTGCGTCGCATATGGAAAGCAAATAAAAATTCTAAAACCTTTTTTGTAATTAAAATAATATTATTTTTAGCTTATTTATTTAGTGATTTTGATTTTCTGTAAATCAGAGTGCATACAACCAAGTCTTGGAAGAATTTCTCTTTGGACATTTTTGAAAAAAATGTAGTAAGCACAACATTGCGGAATAAATCCTATAAAAGTGTGAACGCGTGGCGGTGTGCACAAGTAACAGTACCCTAGGGGATAAGACAGCCACATCTGCATATTGGAAAATCTCCCGTGATAAGCGAAACCTGTATTGGTATTTAAAGATTAACTATCGATAACTATTAGTAATAATGGTAACATAAATCAACATTTCCCAGTGCGTTCAAGTATGTAAACACAGCGCTGAAATGGCTGTGAAAAAATGTAGGTAAATAGTTAGGTAGAATAAATGATGAGCTGTGGTTGCATTTGTGTCATTAAATATTCTGTTCGTGTTTTCTTTTGGCTCTCTAACAGCTACCTTCTCAACTGTTCAGACAGCTGATTGCAGTGTGTTCATACTAAACATTTGAAAAAAATCATGTAAAAGCTAGTTTTCGTTTTGAAGTATATCCAGATAATCTTCATACGCTTGGTCACACCAAATACTGAATTATTTTCTGAAATTTTCGCTGCTTTAATATAATTTAAGTGGTTGAGCAGTGACGGGTAATATATAAAAAAAAATATAATTGAAAGTATGTCGCAATGGGACATTTCGGAGTACTTTTACGGAGTAATTGTGCCTACACTGCTAGGGTATAATGCTTGCAATATTGGGAAATATTAATATTAATCTACATCCGCATTCAATGTAAAACATGAGGTTAAAGTTTTTTTTACTTCTATTATTTGTTACTCAGATGTTTACCCCGTTTTTTTTAAATATGAAATACAAGGTATAGAAGGACTAAAGGACAGGACCTGGTAACATAATTCCCGCTACACTCATGCATTTGAACATAACCGAAATCGAAAAAATGCTGTACGTACTGGGACCCGAACTCGTGAGATCCGTCACGGAAACTAACGTTAGCGAATGTAACGTATATCTGAATAGTTTATATTATACTGAATAAACATCTATGATGAGATGTGACACATAATTTGATTTACGAGAATTGGGTGTAAATCAAACGAAACCTGAAAAGCGGTGACAGCTCGCTCATAGTAAAAAACATTTTGAAATAGAGTTCTTTAAAATTATTTCAAATAATTATGAAAAAAAAGTCAAGGGTGTATTTCGAACTTTCCGGCAAAGATATGTGAGCGAATAATAGAACCAAAGATTCGGAGGGAGGGTGCCTGATGTAACTCCAATGTCAAGTTTAATTCGTATTTGTATATGATTTTTTTTTAATAACGACCAGAATTTCGCCCTCGGCGTTGTATTATATGTTAATTTGTATTTATGTTTGTACATAAGACGAACAGAGAAGAAATATCAACACTGAGTTAAGGACCTATGTTACATTATCATACGAATCAATTTTAATGCATACTGATTTGATAATAATGACGTTCAACCTCAATAAGATAAATCTTATCCACAATTTATAATGGATTGTAAATTAGAGATGGACACGAGAATCAATTGCCATTTAAATGTAGTGGGGTAAGATCATAATTTAAAAAAATATTAAACGAAGAATTAAATTATTTAGATTATCGATTGTTTGAACTTATTTCACGTAATGGATAGAATGATGTGGAATCAGGGGGATAACGAGTTAATTCTAAATTGGTAAACTATTTAGATGTGCCTTGTTTATTGTTCAAATTTCATGAAAAAATATTTTAATAAGATTGCAATTAATGAAATCCGTAAAAGATATATAAATTCGTAGTAAATATTATTATTTTTGTTACCCCGCTTTGTTCCTCAAGGGTGTCGGAAAGTTAATTTGTTTAATGAAAGTTAATAAAAACGTGTGACAATCATAATCTACGTATTGTCATTTAGTTCATTGTCTGATCGAAACGTGTGTCACAGTTTTGCAATATTGTTATGCAATCAGCATTATTTAAAATTGAAGTGTATTAAACACATAGGACTTCAATAAAATAAATGAATACAGTGCCGATCAAAATTGGATTTAAAAATACGCATAATGGACAATTAGTCATTGAAAAACCTAATGACAAAGAATCAGGCGGTTATAAGTATTAAAATATTCGGTTGCAATCACAAGTTAGCGCCGATGTTTGCAGACATTTGAGGTTTTTTGACGTTATCAATAAGGATATACTGCCATATTTTATTATTTCATTGAATTCACTTTAAAAGTGAACTCTCGTGAGGTATATTTCTAGCAGAACACAACGCAAGTATGAATCACAATAAATAAATCAATAAATGAGACGGTACGACTCGCAAGAAAATCTTGTATGGATAGATCCATCAGCTCAGTAGATAGGATAATAAGCATAATGAAAACACAATGTTCTGAGTTATTCACTTTGTGTGATTGAAACCAGGGCCGGCGTTTTGTTCTTTTCCCGGAATAATTGTTCGCACTGAATAACTCTTTACTCAGTGGGTAAATTCTAGGAATATTTCCCAAAAATAATTATTTTTTTACATCCGAAATGAAATGTATTATTTTACAACATATAAGAGTTTTATATAGTTTTTTTTTCGACAGTTATGCGCATTGTGATAATCGATACACAGTGGATGGGCATTTAGGCAATCATTTTTAAAATTTTCTCAGTCAGTCATGTAAAATAAGCTGTTCGATATATTTTTTAATAATATTATTGTATATAAGAAACGTTGAAAAGCAAACACCGTTTAGTCTACATTCTGTTTTACCTTGACAAAAAATACGCTTGGTATCTAAGTATGTAAGTCATCTCATTCAAATCGCAATAAGAAATGACTTCCACGGATGTGCAGAATCAGATAGACTAAATGATTATGATCAAACGCTGTCGAATGTTTTACAGTTATAATGATTGCAATTACTGTTCGACGAGATTCTAGGTTTAAAAAGTGAATAATTGACGAATTATAAAATTGTTGCATGAATCATAAAAATCTAGTTTGATGCTAATATTGCATAGTGAACATTTCGGGTTTTGTTTTTAAATGCCCCATACAACGAATTCTGTGAGCACAGATATAGGACGTTGATTTTAAAATAGTGTAAACTTTTTTTAGTTGTCCCCACAAAAGTTCACACCGGCCCTGATCGAAACACAATATATTAATAACTAATAAAAATTATTCTCACCATATAGTGCATTGAATTCAGCGTCTTGGCAGAATATGGCTCCTCAAAATCTCCAACGCTTTTGCTTTTTCTCCAAGGCGATTTAGTATCTTCTTCTGTATCACTCCTGACATTAATCGAAGCTCCAATTGAGTTTGATTCTTCATCAGCACTGTTTCTAAAACTGCTCAATTTCAAACTTCTCCTATTTCCTTCCAACCTAAATAGAATGTCTTTGACTCTCGATCCAGCTTCTATTGTAATATCATTGGTAAAATTTTTGACACCTTCCGTTTCAATGTCTTTGACAGAATTATTTGATATTAACTTTTCTTTACTGCTGTGTCTATCAGACGCAGTGTCAATATCTTTTTCCGCTTTATTTTTTAGTTTCGGATTATATTCCATTCCACTGGAACTAAGGGATTTACGAAAATTGTTCAGCGCGTTTGAATTTCTATTTCTAATTTTGAATCCATCTTCTAGTTGTGTACTTGTCCTCCTAAACGGTGGTTTACCAGAGTACACACTGGCAGTGCGAAGAAAACTATACTCTTTTTCAGGATCTAACACAGCTTTCGCGTCAGTATTTCCATCTTGCGCGGTAGTTAAAACTTGAAAAGGTTCAGCATATATATGCTCCTGAGACCTGCTTTTTTTCAGTGATCCATAAGGTCCATAAATTTCAGAATTGTGATCAACGAAGAATGTAGAGTTCGATTCCTCCTTATTGGTCCCGTTCTTAGAGGTGTCAAGAGAAGAGCATGTGCAGCCAATATAGCACTGAAACTGACCGACTTTTTTCTCATTGTATCCACATTTTTTACATTTCGGCGAGTCAATATTTTTGGGAGGACTGCAAAAAGTGCTCAAGATTAAATTCTGGTTAGTATAATCTTCAGCTGTACTACAGCGGGATGGTGCCTTATCTGACGAGGAGCAAGGGCAGCAGGAATCACTTAGGGAAGTTCTCTTTGATCCAGGAAAGGAACCAAACTTTTTATATCCACTAGATACTTTGGAAGCACTTCCGCAGTTAAAGGAATTGAAACATTGTTTTAAAGTACTCGAGGAATGCCCATCTGAGGAATTTAGACTTCCTTCGCTGGAGTTTAATATGTTTTCCTTATCAGAATAATTTATGTCGAAGATTTCAGTACACATGTAGTGGATTTCTTTAGGATTCACTTCCGCAGGAAGTACTTTTTCTTTGGATAACCTTTTTAAGAGAGCTTTAGAAGGTTGTGTATTCATTCTACTCGGAGAATCATCAGAGTCTGAAATACTGGATGCATTATTTTTATCAGGACGTGGAGACAAAACTTTGACTCCTTTCTCGTGTTTTATTAAAGCATTTTCGATTTTATCAAGCATCAATTTAGATTCTTCTTTGGTACGATGTAGTTTTGGAGATTTGATAACTTTGCCATCTTTGACTCTCCTTTTGATTTCGACGGGCGTTTTCGGTGGAGAGGTGATATCACTTCCGGTAGAGGCGAATGTTCTAGGAGGCTTTTTGGGTGGAGGGCCAACTGGTAATGGCTGTTTCAAAACCTTCTTCAGCGTGTCTGTCAAACCGTTGCAGCTTTCAACATTGTTATTTTGAAGAAAATCCGTTATGGAATCAGCTTTTTTCATTTTTTCATTGGTTTCTTTCTCTCCGCCGTTTTTTAAGGTATCTCTGTTACTATTGTCACTATCTTGAAATGTATTAATATTTTCTTCTACGCTTCGTTTCAACTGTTTCCGTCGGCTGGCTGACTCATCTCTTTTATTAGATTCTTTGCCTTCATAATTGTCTCTTATGGATTTGAACGATTTTACTTTGGGAGAAAACTCAGTCTCCTCCAAATCATCAGAGATGAGATTCTCGCTTTCAGAACTGACCCCGCTGTCTGAAAAGACTACGTCCACTTTGAGATTTTGTTCAGGAGACTTTTTGACAAATGCATTTTTATTTCTTGGCTTGATCACTTTGGCATACTGGTCTAAAATATGTTGAGGAATTTGGCCATCGTCAAATTCTTTCGGCATATTGCTCTGAGAACTTATTGTTTGATTTTCGTTGACTTTAACAGCTGGCATGTTAATTGGGGATATCAATAGAGGTTTTACGATATTTTTATTGTTTTCGGAAGTATCAACTAACAATGGAACAATATTGACGTTGAACAGTGTTGTCTTTGGATTCACCTGTCCGTAGTCAGAAGTTTTCTTAGATTTACCAGAAAATTCAAAGTTATCTTCTTTCATTTTAACTTCCAATAAAGCTCCGAGTTTTTTAAGTTTGTCTCTGGTTAGAGCAGATCTATCGACTCTATTTTCATTCGGTATAAATTCATCAGCTGATCCTTCACAGCTACTTACGCTGTTATTTCTGGAGTCTTTCAATTTTTCGCTTCTGTCGCATCTAAATGCCGGAGTCCTTTGTAATTTTCTGGAAGGATCGCTATATTGCCTGGAAAGACCTATATTTTGCGTGCGCTCCTTCAAAGAATTACCCGACATGAGGATGGATTTTTCACTTCCTCTGTCAGATTTCGTGCGTTCAGGTAAAAATTTCGTTGTTTTAGAGTCTAACTTTGACTTAGGTATCTCATTGATATATTTTTGGTCTTTGAATCGTTGCAATGCTTCGAACTTGTTTGAGGGTTTTTCACTATTTATTTTAGAATTCTGTGATTCATTCATACTGGACATTTCTTTAAGTCTTTTCCTGTTGCCGAAATTGCAGGAGGGTCCAAATTTTTCCTTTTCACTGTTGTTGATATTCACATCATCCGAAGAGCCGCCTGTCAATGGACCGGCGTCATTGACCTGGCACGGTAACGATCTTTGGACACCGAATTCTCGAAAATTACTAGTAGCCTTTTTGACAGCTAGGTTGCTTTTAACCTCAGATGTATTATCACTCAAAACTTCAAAGCGATTTGTTATTGATTTCACTCTGTTAGCTGAATTTACAGGACGGTGCGATGCCATGTTATTGGTTTAATGTACTTCGATATTCAACATTCAAAAAACTTTTGTTATGCTAGGATTTTCAGTATCCTCATGCACAATTAATGCACACATGTTAGTCTAAAAAAATCGAAATACATTAGAATATTTCACAGAACAACACAAAATACTGTCATATTACAGTATACAGTATTATAATAAATAACGTTTCATGCAGAAATAAAAATGAAAACAAAAAACTCGCTGACACCCGCACAATTATGTTTAGTGAAAAAACACTAAATACGGGAATGGATTCAATCCAGTTGTATAGTTAGTAATATATTACAAAAATATACTACCCGCAAGAGGTAAACTGTAACTGTTGCGGTTAATACATCGAGTCACAATTTCCGTTGAGCTCAAGTAAAACAAAACAGTATTTATTTCGCGTAGTGTAACCATTCTCGACAATAATTCCCGTTGTCACATAATATAACGTCTCTGTCTTTTACGGACGCACTTTCTCACGCGCGATTAAACTACATAAAAGTAAACAATTAAAAAAAACTGCATAAGAAACCTGTTGCTTCCAAGATGGACAACCGTACAAGTGCACAATATTCAATATAATGACAAAAACATTGGAAACGAGTCGACCACACTGTGATCAGAGATTCATGATAATAAACAGCGAGATAATTTAAAAATTGTCGCACAATTAGACATATAGATATAATATATGTATCTAAACACCGCTGGAGCTGACGCGAGCACGATTATGACAGATGTTGAGATTCATGTTTACCGTGTTTCTTTAAGTTCCGAAAGATGGCGGCTATAATATCATGAAGTTGGTAGCAGTACAAACAGCTGTGTAAATTGTTATGTTTATTAGGGTTTAAAATAGTTGATTAAATGTATGCATTTAAATTATTTTTATTTTGCGATTCTTTTTATCGAAAAGATATCTCTATCCATTGCAATACAAATGGAAAAAAATATTATCAAAGTAAAATCCCTCAACTTTTCCCGTTTATTGAATATAATGGTCGTTTTTTATTAAACAAGATTTGGAACATTGGGATTTTTAATAAAAAATGATGAAGAATAAATGTTGGCTGGAAAATCTGAATAAAATACCGAACAACTATTTACTTTAGGAAATATTTATTATTTCTGATGAGGTCTAAATTAACAGCATTCACCATTAACATTGTACATTATTTTTCAATTTAAAATATTAGTCAATGAGAAGAGTTAGAGAGAGCTAACAAATAGTATATGGAGCTAGGTAAACCAACCGTTATCTATCTTCTCAAAAGCTAAAGTCATATTTAACAATTGTTTGTAAAATATGCATTTGGGCAATGTTACAGACCACATTATGAATATTTACATAAAAATATTATCAAACTTGTTGCGTAACAGAAATCTAAGTAAAGAAAAAATAATTTCTAGTTGTAATTTACATATGTGTATATATATATATAATAACTTTATTTAATATAAACTGTTTTTAACTTTTCAGTTCGCCATGTCAAATTATGATCAATTATTTATTAACAACATATACGCCAATGGTGTGCAAGCACGCAAATGACACCAAGAGAACATTTATGAATGTTATAGATTTTTTAAGAATAAATTTATATAAAAATATCTAGAATGCAGGGCTGTGGGGTTGTCAAAAAAACACAACTTTGACTCCAACTCTGACATTACCCAAAAACTTTTAACATAATTTAAAAATTACAAACCATTCTCATTTTATTCAAATTTAAGATTAACAGCCGTCATTGGGCTATGCCAATGCAATTATTTTGTAATTATATTTTTATTTGTGACAGCCATCAAAGTATCTATATGTTATATCTATATATTAGATCAAAAATGTTGCGCTATACTTTCATACACTAACAAAATTAATGAAAAATATAACTTTTTTAATCATAAAATAAACATTTTTTAATTTATTGTTTTTCACTCTAGTTCTAGTTGTTCTGTACCACATTTTGTCATAAAACTACAGTTAGATATTTATATAGTTTCCTATATCAAATAACAATTCTTTTGAATTGAATTTTGTAGTTTAAGGCACCAACCTATTTGGTGACTGACATTTCGTTTCTTAAAGTGACTTCCACTTTCAATATTTTTTGTGCGATGATCAATAAAATTTCTTCAACGTGCACTTCAAAGATAAATATAAATTTAGAAAAATAAGAAAGAATATGTATATATTGCAGAAGAGATAGCTCTAAAAACTGATGAACAAGATCATGATAATATGTTTGTAACAATTCAGTAAGACTTTCTAATGTTTCAAGTATATTTAAAATCAATTCTATGGTAGAATAATAGCTTTTGGATTTTAACTTTATCAGCAAAAATTTGTTCTCAATTTATTTTCGCATCATTCAAACAAAATAAAATAAAGCTAGTATCTGGCTGGTGCTAGGTCTTGTCAGGAGAACGATATTTTCTACCTAAGTTTATTTATTTATATTTGTTCCATTTTTATGTTCACAAAAGATGAAAGATAATTGTGCTTATTGTGCAAAGTTGCCATCCATGGGTAATATTGGATGGTATCTCAACATTTCATCACAAGACATTTTGTATTTTGACTATTTTTACAATAACAAGAATTATTCACCAGGAATATAATTATACATGCATTGAAATTAGGAATTACCCATTAGTCAATTGTAAAGTTTATGTATATATAACCCTTTGACTTTTAATCTTTCAATTGTTAAGATGATAGATTGCAGTATGTTGACAGCTGTAATTTATAAATATTTATTAGAGATAGCAGTGTAAAAGTTTTGTGTATGAGATAATTTTTATATTGAAGTATAGTGTGATAATCTCAATAAGTGAGTTAAACACCACCAATAACAGAATAATAAAAACATATTCAGTGTTTGAATATCTATGTTTGTAATGTTAAAACTTTGTATGTTTCTATATCTGAAATACATAACACAACAAGCTTTGTATAAAACATTACTTTATTTATTATCTTTCCTAATACTAATAATCATTATCTCATGAATTATATGTGATATCTGGAGTAATTAAACAAATAAAGTTGGATTTCTGTATGACAAGCAAATTATTAAAAATTATCAGAATGAATATCTTTTACCAAATTGTTGTCATCTATACTAATAGGCCTAATATGTCTTCTGGTGCACTAGCAAATGAAATGTATTACTACCTGGAAAATTAATTGTTCTCTGCAAATCACTTCAATATGCCTGCTTCATAAGCTTTTGGTCTCTCCAATACAAGCACTCTTATAACCCATTTTTCTTTTTGGACAGAAATAATAGTCCGCTGGTATGGAGGAGAAACACCAAGCATTATGGTCAGAAGTCATAATGACTTACTGAAATAGTCAGTTTTTTGATCTTTTGAAATATCTCCTTTCTTTTTTTAAAAGAAATATGTAGGTTGGAGAAACCATATTGTATGCATCAAAAATCAATTGTTTATACATTCACTTATGCAGTGCACAGCGTGCATATGTATTCTTTTGCATTACTGATATTGATATCAAAAATAAATATTTGTATTGGATATTGGTTAAATAAAAAAACTAAATAAAATATTTTTATCTTTGTATTTCACTTTATTCCCAATGTATACAATTTCTGATAAGCCGGCATGGATATGTATTTTTTTAAAGATAAATATTTTTTGTAGCCTATCATCTAATAACAAACTTAAATTAACAATTTATTCATTTAAAATAAAATTCTCCTAACTAAGTTTATCACAAAGTCCTGCCGTGGCTTCTATTTTTATTATTTAAAGCCATTATGACAAGTTCATACATTGAGCAAATTCGTTTTTATGTACAACAATATAACAGGTAAAATTCTTCAAAAACTTATTTAATAACCCACTGACTTCTAACATCTCAACTACTGAGACTGCTAATTTCAGAGTGTTGACGGTTGATACTCAAAACTTGAGTATTAACAGTATTCATTTGACTTCAACCTAATTGTTTTGCTAGATATCGTTTGATTAATAATGTTAATTTTCATGAACATGTTTAGCACCGATACTACTGGAATATTTTTTGAAATATTCACAAGTTGAATACATTTTACGCAGATCAGGAGGGAATATGTTAAGATTCCCTTAATCCAGGCAGGGGCAAACTCCGGCTCGCGGGCCGCATTTTTTTGGATTTACCTATATATGGAACAAACATTTTCAATCACGAACCTCAATAGAACTCTCTACGACAAGCAGTTCTAAGAACCCCAACAACAAAACTAACCCCTGAATTTAAAAAAAAGTTAAATGACGTAAAACAGTTTCAGTCCTATCTTTAGATTTTTTTGTGACATTTTTTTCATCGTGATACATACGATTTTGCATACATATGAAAAATGGTATTTCCTTGCGGCCTGCCCCTCATTTTTATATCGTGAATTTGGTCCTTCATCCGAAAAGTTTGCCCCCCCCCCCTGCCTTAATCCAACATGTAGATGTTATTAACAAAATTTATATTGAAGAAGTTTAATAACTAAAATAGATACATATTGATACCTCTAGGTAGATGTATAATGATTTACACAAGAGAAGATTTTAAGGTTAACAATACCATTCAAGTGTAACCCGTTATAGCTAGTAATATAATAGCTAGTTTTGATATCAATTGACTTATTCCATTACAATGTTAGAACATTAAGATACTGAACACCGTATTATGCATATAAAATGTATTCATTATAAATTTACTATTTTTTGTAATATTATTTACATTCTAGATAGCAGGAATCAGATCATTCTACATTTTGGATAACAAGCAATTCATTGTTTTGTATGAGACTGTAGTCTATGGCGAAAAAAGTTAATTTAAAAATTAAAATATTTCATTACTAAATTTACTTTATTCAAAATGCTGAGAAAAAATTCTTTTCACCATTTTCTTTTAAATAATTATCAAAAAATATTTTTATGAAAATCATTGGAACATGTATAATATTATAGAAAATACAGAATTGATCAGTCTAAAAATATATAAAAAAAATAATTCTTTTTATGATATTGAGTGGAGCAAAATTCACTATTTCAATGAACTTTTACACATTCTTAAAAATATAGTCTGAATATTATTATGTACAAAATATCAGCAGATTTTCAACAATATTTTTTTTATAAAATTTCTAAGATATAAATTTTTATTGAGTTTTTTGAATTTTACATCTTGAGACCTCTATTAAAAATCATATTGGAAATGGAATGCATATAATTCTTTGAATAATTATTGACGAATTATTCAGTATTCAATAAAAAATACATTATTAATTTCATTAAAAAACAAGAAAAGTCAAAAACTTGTTTTTCTGTTATCATTTGTCATCCAAACTTCTCCCAGTCATAAATATTTTCATATTATCCGTGCACACAATGCTTCGCTAACGGAAATGTCCTTAACTATTAAAAAAGATTTGCAGCTACCCAGCGCGATATTGTGTATTATTAATAATTATTACAGGAAAAATTAAAAATAATGCAATAATTAATGAGCATAATATGTTCATTGTAATATTAATTAAAAGGTTATAAAAATATTGAGCAACTTTCAAATAACATGAAGGAGTTTTCAGGCTTTTGGGTGACTCTGTATTGTTTTTATGTATTGCTATTTTGACACAATGATTCAGTGCAAATCTGCAAGAGTTTTAATGAAATACGAACTTTTTGTGCTTATATCTAACCTTTTTTTTTAAAAGACATTGAATAGGTAGAAATTATAATAACACAACTTTAATAAAAATATTTAATTTTAGCCTCTGGCATGTAAATGAGAAGAAATAAATGCTTGACATTTTTATATGAAATTACTTATTAATAAACTATGATTTGAAATTGGAAAGGCACAGCGTCACAAATAACATATTTCTACAATACATTGAATATTTCAATAAAATAAGTTTTTTGTTATAAATATCAAATTTGACTGAATTAAAATCAATGTTCAGAACTTATTCATTGTTTAACTACTCTCACAATGTTACCTCAATTATTGGTTATTACTGGGAAAATGTCAAATATATTTCATTCCATTCACAGAATTTGTATAAGTTTGTCTATATTTTAATAATATTATGTAGGTACTGGTCCCAAATTATAATTACACCTATGATTAATCATCTTCACAACAAAAATCAGAAAATAAAACCGTTAAATTAGTGAATTTAATTTTATTAACTTTATAAAATAAACCTTTGAGAAATGGGTTGTGTTTTTTTTAATTAGATAAATTTGGATATTTTGATTACTTTTGCCGTTGTACACAAACAAACATTTACTTTTTTTTGTTGTGGGTCAATTTGGACAAAATGTTACTTTTTAATTTAAGAAGTATTATTTTTTAGTACTTACTTTCAAATTCACAGCTAGAAATTTTATTACATTAATTCATAAGAGTTCTTAAATAATGGATAATTATTGGATTTTATGAAGATGTCACTCTTTATCAATTCTGGTTTGATGATGGAGGGCAATTGAATAGACTACCCAAGATATTGAAGTTATTCAATTATAAAAGGGAACCCAATCTCTCTGACTGTTGCACTAATTATTTATATTGCTATGTTAGAACAGTTAAAATGTTGATTTTAAAATGTGTAAGAATAAGAAATTATTTATGCTGCAATATAAAAAACTGTGCTGTGAATTGAAATGAGTTTTGAAAATTGATTAAAACCTCAAATCTATTTATTTTTATTACATATATAGAATATATAAGAATATGAAATGAATTCTTTTACAAATAATTTACTTATAATGTTGATGAATGTTTTAAAAATGGCTAATTTGTCATCATCATGCATGTCACTATGATGGTTGGAATGATTTGTATATTTAACATATCATTAATTTATACAAAATAAAGAATTCTTATATCTAAATGATATCTAAGCAAATAATTCATTAAATAAATGACTGAAGTAAAGTTTAAAGACATAATTAAAAAAATATAGTTCCCTGTACATATTCTAATTTTTGTTGAGTGTTCAATTTCAAACAACACCTTCGAAACTGTTACTTAAGAAGAGAGCCAAAATAAAGGTTTTTGTTTCTTATAACTTAGTACCATGAAACTATACTGAAATGACTTGAGAAGAAACTATAAATGATCGATGTAACTTTGTGTGACTTTCATGAAACCAAAAATGGTATAAAGAACAGTTAAGCAATGTAAAACAACTTTTAATGTCCTTGCTCATCTATTTTCTCTATAAGTCTGACATGTACAGCTCACATTGTAAGTGGATCAGTATTTTCTGTTCTACAGTCAATTATGGGTATTGGAGGCATTGAAAAAACACAATATCTTTCTTGTATCTATCCTCAAAGATGCCTTATGATTAAAAAAAAATATTAAAGAAAAGTGCCATCTTTTTAATACTATTTTCTCAAAATCTTTATGATTGAATCAAAAGATGGTATCACAGTTGTGAAACATCTATGAGCATTACAACAGTGTTCTCAAATTAATAATTTACATATATATATGAGTAAAATAAGATTGTCATTTTAAAATTCCATTATAAGAAGATAAATAGGCATCAATGGCTGAACTGTTTCTTTTCATGTTATTTGCTGATTAAAATTATAGGGCATTAAGCAAATATATGAGAAGACACCTATGATTTATTGCATAATAAGGCCAAAAATTCAATGATTTTGGGTTTATTTTCACCCATTAATATTTTTTTATGCAGTTCAAGATATTTCCGGAATTACTCATGCATTTAGTAACAGGAAGTGGTCAAATCTAGACATTTAAAAAGTTCAACACACATAGGTTTTTCTTAAACATCTTTTAGGTTTCAAGAGTCAATTGAAATTACTTTCACCAGCACAAAATGACAGGTTCATAGTAAGAAAAAATTAAAAAATGTAGAAGTTAAACTTTTAAATTTGATTTTCACTTTTCATCGAGTGTCATTGAAATATATCTTACATTTACAAATCAATTTTTTTAGTGGGATGATAATTGGCAAACATTTTGATTCCTTAAACATTTGACCTTTATCAAATAAAAAGGTGATAAATTTATTGCTACGATAAGTTCCCAGGCCACAATAAAATTTTGAAAATCTACATTAAGAAAGAACTTATAATTAGTAAATCTCACACAAAAGATTGAAAGATTAAAGTTTTATGATAACAGTTTTTTACAACAAAATTGCTTGATGATGTAATGATGAAATTGTTTTTATTAACCATTTAATGTTATTGTAATGCCTATAGAAAAATGTTATCATTATGTTTACGTTCCCACTTGAATATACCTACTTGTGTTTGCTCTGAAATGGAAATATTTTTCTTGAAATTTTATTATGTTTACCCTTTCAGTGCTTAGTTTACAATGTAAATAATCTTCACAAAATTTTACAGTAACAGTTTTATAATGAAGCAAATGTAACATAAGAAGAAATTATAATATCCCTTCTAAGTGTAACAAGTAGCATTTGCTGATGATAAAATAATAATTATAATGATTACATTATATTTCGAAAAGTTTTTGAAAGTATCAATATATGGATATGTCATCATGAATATCATATACCTATGTATAAAATATAACTATGTATTTTTATTTCTCCAACTCTTCAGCGAAACCGAAATATTTTATGTAAAATGCTTCCACAACTAAACCATTAAATTTCAAAATACATCAAATAGAAAAAACGATCATTAAATATTGGAATGCTAGATTTTCTATTGTATTTGAAAAAAAAAAGGTTTTCTTTTATTGCAAATTTTATATACTGTACAATGACTTTGAGATATGGAAATTTAGTTGCATATAACATATGAATGGATACACAATCAAACGTAATAAATACTTTACTAAAAATACATGATTTTGGACATGTGATGGTGTTGTTGTGGGAGTGCGATGTGTTGATCAAAGTATTCAATACTTAATTCATTTACTTACCACCTGAAAAATCATTGTGAATAGAGTGATTATGATTTTTATGATAAAAACATTATTGTTTGTCTATGGAATGTCTATGTCCTTATCCAAATTAAAATCTAACAACTTTGGAACTATTTTAAACTTAACAATACACCAATCACGTAAAATTATCACTATTTGGTTCATTACTTAAAACTAAAAGTCACTTATTTAATTAAGTCTTTTTTTACACTAATGTCTGATTATCACAGCATGGGTCCTTCTTCATCATCTCTATTGTGACTATTGGCCAGCCTGAGACCCGTACTACTCGAGGATGTCGACAAAGGGATATAAGAATCCCTAGCAACCATGAGTCTGTGTGGGCTATTGACTATCATATTAGAACCTCTTCTGATTTGTCTCTTTCCCATCTCAATGAGTTCGATCGTATCGCGGTTGAAGACGAAGCTCTTATAAGCTCTGACAAATACGCACACTAAGAGAAAAACTCCAAAAACTATCATGCCATAAGCCACAAGTGGAGCAGCTACTGACGTGAAGGTGGTGGCCAAGTACACCCAGCGCTTAATAGCCGGAGACAGTTCAGATATTCCCTAAAATCAAATATAACCAGATATTGCATTTGAAATAGCTTATATGATATTTTTTTGCACACTATTTAAAAGTGTGAAACTAGTTTATAAATTAAAAAAATAAGTGATTCATGTAGAAAACTCCTTAAGGGCACACTTACCACAATTTATAGCAAAAAATTACAGCTAATATATTCTTATCGTTTTGACATATTAAATGAAATAGTGAATTTGCACATATTGAAATGATTTTGATTAAAATTTTTACAATGCGCTAACTAACCTCTTCAATCCACATAATTGGATATATAATATCAGGAAATTTAGCAACGCTGCCTACATTCTTAGCTTGCTCTACTCGAAGATTTAGCTGAACTCTTACTTTGCCTTCCACAGGTACTCCAAGTTTCTGAAACAGTTGGATGACATTATAAAAACCAAATATCACCAGGTATACTGATATTAATTGTTGCCATTCAAATTAAAAATATTTGTATGCATATTAATTACAAAGAAGCCCCAGGTATCAATTGAATTAGAAAATAACATTAAATGTTGAACAAAGAGTACATAAATGTAAATTTGGTTTTATTGTAGATCTAATGTTTTATTTTTGCATTTCTCCTTGATTTAAGCACTGAGTGTATTTAAATCAAATGAAAGATTCAACGAAATTGTGTGTTTTGAGTTTGAAAACAAAATTTCAATGAACAACAATTAAGTACTTAATTCATCTTATGAAACAAACTGACAGCTTAGTCCAAACAGTACATGAAAATACAAACATTTAAGGTAACACTTCTACCTTGATATTATTTGAGTATTATATACATAGTTATTACTTATATCATCTCTGCCATTCAAAAAAAAAAAAGAGATAAATGTACAGGTACAATTGCGTCTCAATAAATGTTTTTGCAAAATTGACGAGATAATATAACTAACCCAAATTATGAATTGATGAATATTGTGGTGCTCTTACCTCATCTTTGTCAATTTTATTCAAATTCTGCCAATATGGTGAAGATATATCGACGGGATGACATTTGCATTCATAATGTTTTAATCAAAAGAATCGTTAAATTAAGTGATATGTATTTTGTGAACATATTTTGCATTTACCGGTTGTATTTTGAAGTAGGTCTCATGCTTTTCTTTATCGGGACTCAAACCTTCGAAAGGTTCCATCAGGGCTGGATCAGCTTCGTAGAAGTGTGGAAAGGATAGGTACACGGGAGCATCTGAAAATGATTCAGAAATTTCAGAAATAGACGCTAGCTGCTTATTAGTTAATTAATTATAATATAAGATAAATGTGTGAATATTTTTGATGTAAAAATGACATAACATTTATCAATAAAATTTGAATAATTCAAACATTGTATATTTCCATATATTTGTCACTCCCAACCTGTGTTCCACCTTTCGGCTACTTCAGACATATTGTACTGCAATTGGTCTGAAGAGTAATTTTTTCAAAGTAAAAGTGTCAAATTTATTTTGTTCGCATGATGAATCATATTGTAAACCACATGAAAATAATGATATATCTTACCATATTGACACGGACTAATGTTTTGCAAGCCTTTTGGGGGACAGTACTCGGTACCTGGACAATAACATTTGTTATCTGGAACTCTTTCAATTGTTTGAAAGACGTTATCTGGTGGTGTATAAATGTCTGCATCGATTCCTAAAAATTCAAGAAAACTCCACTTAAACACTAAAATGATTCAGTAAATAAAGTGATAAGCATTTTTTTCAACAAAAAAATAGTTTTGTCAATAATGAATTTTTTATATGCCTTTTTTATATTATTAAAATATTTTCTGACTGGATTAAGTGAGCCTCTATTTATTGATTGAATTGGCATTTGCTTGGTAGAACTCCATTATAACACGGTGAAAAATTGCAATGTATTTTAGTTCTACAAAATTAGAACTAAAATATATTACAATTTTTTCCTCGTGTTGAATCTCTATTATTTTTAGGTGTACATTCTTTAATCTGCGGTACAAATTTTTGTGTTGATTCATTGAGATTAGTTAGCCCAGAAAAATATGAATCTTTTTATCTATCTAAACTGAAATAATTATTGTGAGTAAAATAAATTTGCATCAATCAATACACGTGTGGATATTTTATTGACCTAACACTAGAGTTTTGAATAAAATGATGTCATTTTGCAATGTTGTGCTAATTGTTTGTAACATATTCAATCAACATTGAGCAACAATGAGCTTGTAAATTTTGACTCTAAATAGATAGGAAAAATATTTTTTTAGAGCTAATTAAATTTTCTAATATTTTTTTATTGCTTTGTTTTCATAAAATAAAAAATCTATACTTTTTGAATTGTTTTGAAGCAATTCATTTTCATTGATCGATTCGGCATTTACTTGGTAGAACTCGATTATAACACGGTGAAAAAATAGCAATGTATTTTAGTTCTACAGTAAATTTTGTAGAACTAAAATACATTGCTATTTTGTCACCGTGTTAATCCATTTTCCCATTTTATCAATCAACAAATTGCTCAAAAAGTATATTTGTTTTTTAAATATGTTTAGTATTGTTTTACACTTCATTCTGGTGTTCATCCTGATGCAAGGATGTCTATGGGCAAATCAAAAGTTGCCATCTTGTCATTTTTTTGATTTATCTATTGTATATGGGCAAGTTTGTACAATTAGGGATAATTTTATAATTCTTCAAATTAAACAATTACCCCTCTAGCCCCGATAATGACATGCTTAATCTGCCATCTATCTCTTCTTTTAACTAAGTAAATTCTGTCTAAATAAAATTCATAACATGTTGTGAGCTCCTTGTGATACTGGATTGACTTTGGATGAAGTAAAAAAAATGGTGGTCAACAGATATTCTGTGCAACATTGCTTGTGGTCATATGCTTTGAATAGGGATCAATTAATGGAATAATTAATTTGATTTCATACCATCTTTCACCGTTGGTCCTCTATATTGCAAAGGAAGTATTCTACACAGATCTTTGTCATACACATGGACCATATCAGATTTTGTCACGTCTCTTGGCGGGAAAAATGACCCTTCCGATGCTCTGTGGATAAAAATTCATTAATAAATTAGCATAATTTAGAATATCGACGGACTGCTGTAAGGCATTTTAATATCAAATGTGATTCGCTTATATTTTGTATACTTCCAAATGCATTGTCACTCACAATTCGGGTTACTTTGGCATCCTAAGGCATTTCATTATACTATTGCATTCAAACTGACATATAGTCAATAGGTTATATATAAGACCGGCTAAAAAAATCTAGACACTAAGTCTATTGGCTAATTTGAAACTTCAATTGGTTTAAAACAATGTGATAATAATGACATAAATTTTAAATTCAGGATGAACCTAATAATTTTTTTATGGTCCTCTATTATTACAGGTTTTAAGAGTTGATTAATAACCTTTAGGAAAAATTATAGCCAGGAAATACTAATATTATATTGGTGGACTAAAAAATCAGAAAATGTATCAATGTAAGAATTGAATTATTCAGATTATTTATTGATTGAACATTTCGCACGTGGGGCAGTGAATAAATAGCATATTAGCCAATATTACTTCAGAATTACTAGATCTTTATATTATTTATGGTTATAGTGTAAAACAGTGGTTGATGTATATAAGATAGCTATCAAAATTAAAAGCATTTTAATATACAGTCCAGCTTTTTTTTTAGTATCAGTGTGAGTATTATCACAAATTTTCAATACACAGCCACAGTACAGATTACGGTTGTGGTGATGCTGTCATTCAGTCTTTTATCAGTTGTCTGCTTAACTGTCCTGCTCAAGTAGAAAGAACATGTTCATAGCAGGATATGGCCACAATTCTTTTGATCGAAATGAAATGTTTACAAAATGAAATGTGTTTTGATCTAACATTTTAATTCAGCAAAATAAAGATTATATATTGTAGCATGTATTGTCATCAGTCAAGTTGAAATAGACAGTAAATTTTCTTTCATAATTTAGATTCAATCGTGTCATGGTGAATTTTTCAATGAAAACTGATTAAAATGACATTTATACCTAATATCTGTGCACGGTCTGTCCCTCCAGTAAGGTAAGTGATCGAGGCCATTCAGTCTGTCTAAATAGCCAAATGTGTCCATCCCACTGTGTCCAGTGTAAATTGTTGAAACTTCATTCAAAGTTCCATTTCTCTAGATTAAAAAAAAAAAATATTGACTCAGTACAAGTATTGACAAAATATTCTTTTTGTACTCATTCCACGAGAACTGCATTCGCTCATCAAGAACATTTTCAATACAACAATATAAACATAGAATTTGAATTGATGAAACTTTGTACTTTCCACATGTTTTGTCATTAACAACCCAGACTTCACCTTTCAACATATTCAAGAATTCTATCACACGGATGCAACACCTTGAATGTAATATGAAAAATTAAACGTTACTACTATTTCTGAACCACTCTGCGCCATCCAAAGTTTGAAAGCTTAATGACACTTCTTACATGTCATAAATCAACAATGTTTGTTGTTGTTACCTTAGTACTTGCTACTCATTCAGGTAAAATAAACTTGATCTTGACACTTTGTTCAATATAAAGGTAATTGCGAAATAACATCATAAAATATTGAGTGTCAATTATGCAATTTTACAGTATTGCCCTGTCCATTGTTAGACAAAAATAATGTAAATTACTTTTAAGTCACTTCTTGTTGGGAAGGTAATACATTTGAATAAACAACACAAAATGTTAAGTACTATTTCCATAATTTTATAATATAAAATACTCAGAGATATTCTAGTTTAATTTTTCAATTTGGAGGTTATATCATTAGCTGTTGCTTATGGGGAAAATATACAATTTCTCTCCAATACTGTCAATTTTGGATGTAATCAACGGATACAAGTGTTTTTTCAAAAGGATATTTAATTAATTGTTAATTAAAACTGAGATATTCACAAGTCTTCAATATTGTAATATAAATTATTCATTTACAATAAATAGTTGGGACACATTTATCAAATTTACCTCCAGTTTACGATTATCCAACACATGATATATATATTATATATATATAAAGTTTTATGCGCATGGAAACTTGTCCACTCCCAATATTGTCCATATAACCTCCTAGTGGAGATATCTCTACAGAAGTTTTTCCTACCAGACATGTAATGCACGAAAAAACTTGTGCCTTTTTCAAATATTAGGAAAGCACACTATTCAAGTTGTCCAACAAACGCATCACCAATCTTTTTCATTCTCAATTAAATTTAATCAAATGATCACTTATTTTTTTATTATATGCAGATTTTATGATATATTAAATAACAAGAATGGGCAAATAGTTGATCTTCGAGGAAAATTTAATTGATATCAATTAAAATTGGGAATTTAGAATTTTTTATAACTTTCATATCTTAAATATACAATAATGGTAAAAAAAAACTAAAATAATAAATGATATTCTGAAATTGAAAATAAAGATTTTTTTACTTTCTAGGAAATTTCTGAGGTTGATCGCATTGAAAATTCAAATTAAGAGTTGCTCCCAATCTACAAAAAAAAACTGTACACCCTTGATGTATAACGTAGATTAATATTCCAATCAGACGTTTCAACATCAATCAAGGGGAATGTATTCATTTATAAAAAAGAGAACTTTACCCATTCATTGCCAAGAGTAATACATTTACGGAAAAAATAATTATGTCAATTATATATCTGGGTTAACACAACAAAACATGTACTCTTAAGTGAATTGCAAAATAAAGTGAGTAAAATTGTTAAATATATATTTTTGTTGTGTACCCTGGATATCGAAATTTTATTATCAGGTTTTATTGCTCTCGTTAGAATCTATGATACAAATGCTGAATGATTATATTGTCCATATTTAATTCATATATTGTTTGAGTCTAAGAATCATGGCATATCTTGTATAGTAATCTAAAGATCCCGGCAACCGGGATATAAAGTACAAACGAAGATGTAGATTACGTAGCTTGTGATACAGTCGCTTAAAAATGTATTTATTTTTTGCTCTCCAGGTAAACGGAATCATTTTGATTGGTAGATGATGCTTATGTTATATAATATGTATTGAGTGACTGAAGTAAAAATGTTTTTGATGATGTTTCACAAAAAAGCAGACACGAGTGACATTAATAATTAAAAAATAAATATATACAATACGATAAATAAACACAGTTATCGCTTTCTATGATATCTCATCACTTAGAATAATATTTGTGTAACTACAGGCAGTGATGATTTTAGATGCAGGATGTTTTGAGAAATGTTGCCAGTATTAAATTGAGGTCATAAGTTTAATTTGAAGTCATTTTTATTTATGAATGTAAGCTAGCTAACGCAAAAAGTATTTTGGGGTATAAAAATTGTTCATAAAAAACATATTCAATGAACGTAAATTTTTAAGTATGGTATTGGATGTACTTAACTATTTGTAAAAAAGATATGGTACGTGTGAGAGATTGAAAAGAGAATTGTGATTTTTTCAAGAAAAATTACTGCATATGATTAGTTAGATCCATCGGTTTTGTTTTTGATGACGAGGTGTTCATTTAACTCATTTATCTCCAGGCTTTTAATATAGAGAAACCACCGAACTCCGAGTGTTTGTTACAAGTGTTTGTTCACAATGTTCACTAGTTCTAATTTCGGTTAGGAGTATATAACAACAGAACCGTTGTTTTTGTAAAATGTGTGATGTCACATTAGCAAACCATTTTTTACTGTCGCAAAATGAATGTTGTAAACATTTTCAATCAAATTTCAACACGCACTCAGGAGGCCCCTAGCGAATTTTTGGGGCCTCGTTTTTCGGACAAAGATTTTCATTTTATGGAAGGGTGTTAAGACGTTGCGGGTGGTGTTGGTTACAACGATGAGTACTACAGACAATAAAAAAAGTAGTAAAAATATTATTATCAATTTCAAAAGCGTCTCAACGATATTATAATTTACGATATTTACTGAGGGTGCTTGGTGGGATTTGAATATCACATTTGAGTTATTGAAACTTTGTACGCCGACATGTTTTGTCAATCATGAACCGGATTTCATCTTTCGATGTATTTAGGCGTTTTGTCACATGGATACAATAAGGCTGACATTATTATAAATTAAAAAAAAACCTTTAATTTATTATTAAATCCAAATTATAAAGGAAAAAACTGCTTCGATGCTATAAGATTTTTAGAAAATAATTACCACATATATCGTTAAAAATGTGAGTCACATGTTTTTGGCCCCTAACATTCTGACGCCCCAAGCACGCGCATGCTTCGGTAATCCATCACTGTACACACGAGGTAATGTCAACAAGCACAAAAATGGCGTATGAATTTTTTATCCAGCTCACCGATTATCACAATAAGTTTCCATGTGATGAAACAATTTGTTTAACTTATTTTATATCTGAATTTAAAACGTAAATTATTAACTGACTACTATGCTAGCTTTAATAGTTTTATAATAAACTTACGCAAACATAATCAAATGTTTACTGAAATGATCAGTTTGACGTCAATAGTAATGGGATAATAAAACGATCGTAAACCAGTAAAATATTTTTTTTTCATATAGTAAAAAATAATTTTGTTTCTTGTCTATGAACAGTGTATAAAAAGGTTGAGTTTATTTAGAAGGGATTAAATTATTAAAAATTATTATCGTTATTTTTGTTAGATCAATGATTTATGAAAGTTTTAAGTATTTTATGAAATGAAATAATATATTTGGACATAAATACAAAAAGTAGTTGTAATCCTGTGTTGTAATTACATTTCAGGATAGATCCAGGATATCACTAGTAGTCAGCTAATCACTCTCGCTAAATCCCGTTGTATAGGATCAGATACGTGCGAAAATTTTCAGAAATCTTCCACTTTCGCGTCTTTTACGTCATACATGAATTGAATAAAAGGGGTTTTTTAAATCGACCTCATACAAGAAAACACTGTTGAATTCTTTCGCCACTATTTACTCGGTGAGACTAATGTTGTTAAACATGACTAATTTCAGATACCTAAAAACCACTAAGAATCAGACAAATTCTCCATGCCAAGATGTCCCCAGCACCACGCAAAAAAAATATCATAGATGTGAAGCACTGCTCTGAAACCTTTTTTCGCGCACAGCATACTTACTCAGAATTTCGTGGCACACCACAAGCAAAAATGTGTGAATAAATGAAATATTTAAAAATTTCAGTTATTTTCATCTGATAACACTTTTAAAACAAAGTAAAGTTTGTTAATGCATCGGAAAGAGAGTCCACAAAGAATTCATAAATAAATTTAAGATCTTAGCAAGTAAATAGATCAAAATAATTTTTACACCATTTTCTCGGTGTGGAATGTTTTAGAAGGGCTGTCGAAATGTTATATATCAAGTGTTGTGGCAAATGGCATTTATTCGTAATATATGTAATTATTTTTGATCTACCTGACTATATTATGTTGAAAATGCGCGGGATATTGCGCCCTGAATTGATATTCTGCCGATAAATGGAATGCAATACAAACAATTTTATTAAAACAAAGCTTCTATGACCTCGATACTCTATACAGTCTATACGATATTTATTTAACTCGAAACTTTCTAGATGTCGTAAAGACGATTTGTACATTCAACGCGAAACAGGAATTTGCAATTCTTTTATCTTGGACCTTATTGCGAAACAAACGGCGCTTTTAAGATTCTCCATCACCCACCAATCAATCTGTTTTCTCTAATGGCTTACTAGCATACTTCAATATAACCGAGTGCAACTTGTGGATAATATCCAACTAAACGACGGAATTCTACTAATAAGAATATAAGGCAAGCATAGTTAAGGTTTTCTAAAAGAACTGATTTTAACTGATAATAATTTATCTGTCTGTTTGTCCTTTATGTATTACTACACCATTCACCCGATCAATATAAAACTTTACAGAATTTCTTAAGTACACTCTTGCAAAGGTTTAGGTGTACCTACCTCCCAAAATTGACATGGAACTTTACGGATATCTTAAGTACACCCCCGTTAATATTTATGGCATACTACCCCCCCAAAAACATCGATGTATAATCTTATCTATATTATAACTATTAACAATTACATTGTTTGATATCATAATAGGTTTCCTTTAATTTCCTTACTCTGAGATCGCAGCAACGCGCGATGGGTCAGCTAGTTTAGTTTAGTTAGTAAACTAAGTAACACAGCTTTCTTACGGATAACTTCTGATGATACCTATACCTCTATAATTTCCAAAGCAATTTGTCATTTTTACATTATTGTTGGGAGACAAATTAATGTAAAAAAATATAAATGGGTTACTAACCGCGATTAAAAGTCCCATTTTACTCATGGGTCTTTTATTCCTGGGGTAAAACTTGTGAGCCAGCATCACAAGAGGATCGTCATAACCGAAGACCAGTTCATCAGCAGTCACCTTGACGAATGGTTCCACCTTGGCTATCAGCAGAGCTAGCGATATCGTCTTCTGTATGAAGTATCCTAGCTGGTTGCTTTTGGTTGACAGTGTCTAATAGAAAATAGTTAAATAAATAATTAGTATATGTAGATTATTTCGTTTCATCACAAATGTATGTTAATTGATGTAAGACTGGGTGTTCAAATATCCGTTTTGATGAAATTTTAATTTAGTTTTTCCTTAGAACATTTATTTTAGACACAAGCAAATACGTATTTTTTGCAAAATACGCATTTTTTGCAAAATACGCATTTTTTTAGTGTTGAAATGAAATTCATAAACATTCTTTACGTAAACATTGGGCGCTTTTGACGAAATAATGTGAATCAGACATAACACGGTGAAAAAGAAGCAATGTTTTTTAGTTGTACAAAATTTATAAGGTATATAGTTGATAGCTATTTCGGTTTACGCCGTCATCAGAACTATGTTTAAATCTAATCTCTTCTTATATTATACTATCATTTTTGTTTGACAGTCGAAATCGTAATCCTATAAACAAGTGGACTTATCCCATGACTATTCACCAGTCAATTACATGATTGGCATTATTTATTATTTGATAACATATAATGATATAATATAACTATTATTTAATAACATATAACAGTGATTAACTAATATACCGTAAGTGGAAAACGGATTGTTCTGAACCAATAAATATTCTCTGTGGCCACGTGTTTCTATGTTTAATTACACGAGTTGTGTAGGCCTGACTTTGTATATCGTGCAAGACATGAAAAATAATGATTATATCGAAAAGATTATAAAAATCAAAAGTCTTTAATTGTTCTGCGTGTAAAACGGCACGTTCTTGGCGTGTGAAAAATAACCGCCAATTATAAATATTCACGCTAAATGCTTTTCATTCATTCAAACAAAACATTATTTACTCTGTATCATTCTTTTGAGATACATGTATCTTCGCTTAACACATAAAGGTGTTTTTATTCCAAGAAACTATTTATTGTATCCATAAAATAAACGTGTCCATCTATGGCTTAAAGATTTTGATACTTACGGAACGCGAAAAACATTTTTTGTTAAGGCCTGAAAACAAGGAAAACAATTATTATTTGCACATCCAAAAATGATCATTTTTCGACCTTGAATTCGGAATATGACGCCATTTCAAAATCCACCATTTTCGTCGACTTGAAATGGCGGCCCTTATAGTTGACCTTCGTATTATTGATTCTACACTTTATTTGATTAGAAATAATTTCATAGTTCGATGATTCATTAAAAAGTCAACGAAAATTTTAGATTTGTTGATGGTTTTTTTAGAAGAGTCTTCAAATATTGTTTATTTCTCAATTTGTGAGTAGCAATCGAAAAAAATATGTATTTTATTTAGCTTCAACACTTGTGATAAAACGATATTTATTTAGAAATAAATTACATTTTCTTCTTCGTAAAACTTTTGAATCTTCAAGAAATTATTATAAAATGATTCGATATGCACGTTTCAAGAGATGTCGATTGTATTTAAGTAATTAATAAAATACTCTTTGATTATTAAATGCATATTGGTGGATTGTTTATGATAAACCCAAAATAGTTAATTATATATATACATATTAAAAATTAATATACAGTTATAATATACAATAATAATAATAATATAATAATAAACAGTTGAATATAAAAAATATCATTAAAAATAACGTGAAAATATATTTATCCAGATCTGTTATGTCTATGAGTATTGGTTTTAAGGTATCATATTATTATGGACAATAAACAGTTAATGGCGAATCTCATTTATTTAACCTTCTGACCTCAAACATCTCAATTAACAAGACGGATATTTGCGCAGTTTTCAGCCTTCTCCAGTTTTTACCACGCTAAAAAGTATAGAAAGGTAAATTTACTAAAAACATTCGTATTGTGATGTAAAATAAGGCTTGCTTTTCTCGAGTCTCAAAAAGTTTTATTGAGACCAACACTGTTAAATTATTTATTAAATATTTAGGTTTGGAATATTCTTTACGTAGCTCAGTGAGTATTGGGTTAATCTATGATGTTGATATTTTATTCGTATATTTTTCGGTCTTCTTACTACCTTCTTGTATACCCAAAATGGATCATAATGAAAACACAGTGGCCACAAAACTGCATCTCCAAGGTTCACAATCAACCACTAAAAGTTTTGATTTATTCCATTTCACACTAGCGTCTTTAACTCATTCAGTACCTCCGAAGCGCGAGGACGCGTTCTGTAATGCTTTGCAGCGGTGCCCTGTTACACGATGCGTGATCTTCTGTAATTCGCTGCGTATCATACGAGTCGTTTGCTTTTTTACTCTTTCGTGCTAAAGCGAATGTTAAAATTAGAATATTTTTTCGAGAGCTATTTCATTATGTCTATTTTTGCGTCAATATTTACAAAAAAATATGAGCGTGAATGATTTAAATTCCATCACACATATTGAACAATATTGGCTAGAAAAAAAATAATAAGGGTTTTAGCTCTACGAAGATATTTACAGCTGGATAGTTACTTCTATCAATAGCCACTGGCAATTCATCGAGCTCCCTGGTCATGACGTCTCACCGCAAAATATCTGTACCAAACAATGATTATATCAACAAGGAATCTTTGTGATTTTTCAAAATATATATATTCATTACCAATAAAGGAATGTTTGGCACGACTAATCTTTCCTCTTTGTTGACTGACATCTCTGGAACAAACTCCAAAATTTTCTTGTGTTGGTATGTCACGGTACCGTTGTCGTGAAATTTTATGTTTACTTTTTCCATGTCTTCCCTGAAACATTAAAAAAAGAATGTTAGAATTGATGATTGAAGGGAAAGGGTAGCTTTTATTTTATAATGTGTAATAATATTTTTCAAATAATAAAAACACATCTTTCAGTACTATTTCCACAATATGTTTTATAATTAGGACTGGGTTCTTAAATTCTTTAAATGATAAATGAATACATATTGCAAGATAACCGAAAATTCTGATAGCTTTTAAAAATAGATAACTGTTCAAATATTTAAAAATAAATTTAAATATATTATAAAGAAGCTTAAAATTGTATAGTACACATTTTAAGTTAAAAGCTTTTTTCGTATCCCAAGTTAAAAGCCATTGGACTTAGGAAAACCGTATTGTGACGTCAAATAGATCTTACTTAGATGAGCACGTCAGAATTTATACTATAACACATCTTGTAAAAAAATTTCATTTTCATACAGATATTCTATACAATTAAAACAAAGCATTATGATGAGCTAACGAATATAATAAACAAAATAGGTTGCTATTTTTATCAGGTATTACACAATCTTACGTTTTCATTTCCTAAAACGAAACGATTGTAAACGTTTTCCTGAGCTGCGTTGCAATAAAAAGATGTTTTCTCAGAAAATAGTTTGGACTGTTATAGGTTAACAATGTTGGCATTGAAAAAAAAACGAGACGTCACTTAATTTAATCGATACTTACGGATAATGCAAAATTATTCTATGTTTTTAGGTCATTGCATTTTTTAAAGAGGCCTTACGGAACAATAATGTCAACATATTATGTTATCATGCTTAGGAAAAAATAATGTTTTTTTTCAATAAAAATGTACTTTTCATCCGCTTTATTCGCTTTATTATTTGGCAGATGTTTTCAATTCGAAACATTTATAAATGTTTAAATTTTTTTCGTCCATGACTTTTTTACGATATAGATTCTATAGCGCCGGGCTTGCAAACTATGTTCCACGAAGCCTGAATAGGTAAAATTTGAAGTAATTCTATACATTTATTACTATCAAAAATTACCCAACATAAAAAAGTAAGCGACGTGTTCAGTTGAATCTTTTGAAACATTTGTAAAATGTTTATTTGCTAAAATCGTTTGGGAATTTCTGATCTAGCGAATTGTTACGAAACATATTGAAAAAAAAATACTTAAGAAACTTTCAGCTCCAAAATTACTTCAAGAAAATAGAATATTTCAAAATAAATGAATTCAAGGAAGTTACATGTATCTAGAGAAGGTGCTTGTTGGTGAATCGATATCAAATTTAAATTAGTTCTGATTTTTATATTTCAACCTTCTACTGCATAGTTGAACTCGAACTGAAGTCGCAGTCAGTTCAAGGTCATGCATCTAAATGAGAAAAAATGTATTTGATGAAAAGTTTGACTAATTAAGGAAACACCTTCAATACGGACAACTGGATGCTAACGAGTTATTTTTTTAAGGCGGGGATGGGTAAAAGTTATTTTGAAACACTCAATTTGGACGACACTGTCTCAAAACCTTACGTTATTCCGTTTTTACTTAAGATAATTATCTTATGACAAGTTCATATGACTATCAATATAATAATTAACTGAAGCGTTAAAATATCTATACAATGAAACAGAACATATATGCAGAAATCTGTTTGTCTGCCTGTTGTGAAATTTGCATAAACAGGTAATGCATTTTCATCATTCAACTTATTATAAAATTATTATGAAAAACATGAACTTTATTTTGAGCATTATTCGGTCTACGATGACACTTTCAACATTGAACGTTATTATTAATAGTTAACGGTGATATTTTCAATATTTGACGTCCAACTTTCAATATACGGCTACGCCAAAACGGCACCAACGTCTAAATGTAAGCGCCGTCATCCGCAGGTATATCAAGTTAAAGTATTCTACAATGATTATATGCTTCGGTGTAATTTATAAAAGTTGAATCTAAAAATATTGACAGCGTTTCAGTTACTGAACATATTTATTATGTTTGTGCAAGTTTTCCAATCATCCCCCGAGCGGATTTATTTTGAATTTACACGATAGGTGGAATCAGTATATCAGTTTTTGCTTTTTATTACTGTGGAAGGAAAGTCTGGAATGATTTCTAATTTGTGTTATCATGACAGGCGAAAATGTCTAACTAGTCAATAATATCTGTAAGGTTCTGCTTGTACAAACTGCGTAATCAATATGTCATTAAATTTAAAAATAAAGTTTTATGGTGTTTTGTTATTTTTATTTAAGATATGGAAACGTTCTATAATCAATGACGTCTTATAGCTGCACGGTGCACCAATAATAAAAGCGTTATACGATGGATACGCAATATTTTTGTAACTAAGATGTATATTTTACTTTAAGTTATCATGGAGGTTAGGTTGTCATGAATTTTTTAAATGTTGAATTTCTATTATTAGGGCAATGAATGCTTTATTGAACGACAATACAATGCTAGAGTAGGACGAGTGGTCGATTTAATTAGTGTGTTTCATGAAAAGTTAAAGGGTGAAAGTTGAAAATATGGAAATCATTTTTTATTTAAAAAAATCACAATCGCTTGAGATTGACTGGTTGGGAACCCTTGCGTTATATAATAACTACATACGATGACGTCATTTCTGAATATTTGCGGCTTGTTTATTTGTGATATTATCATCTTCCTTTTAAATGATTTCAATAACTGCGATGATTCGTAAAAAACGTCCACGAAAAACATGTTATCAGTTAAATTGAATTTAATGTTTTACAGATGAAAGAAACGGGTAAAAATAAGAATGAAAATAAGTATTGTACAACTCTGCTACAATGTCAAAATGACGGTGAGTTTATTCAATGATCGATTGCAAATCGTCGTCTCTGTGACATTGATTTTATTTTCAACGAGATGACATGTCACAAGAGCTCGGACTCATGTTATTTATTTACCTTTTTTATAAAATAAAAATATTGCCTTTTATGCAATGGGCTATTGATATCTTATATGCGGGTAAGCATTGCAAATAATTGCAAAATATACGACACGACTTCACGACCATGACACATCGTTGGGTTGCGGTCAAAACTACTCAATTCCCACACTAAAACTTAACGCCACTTGACAATTTCGCCACTACCAGTATAAAGTCATGGCTAACGCTCATCCATTTATGTAACTCTTGTTAAATTTAATCATTGACTACTACAAAGAACAATACGGATATGATTTAGTCAGATATATTTGATAACTCCAAATGACGTGCTTTATTGGCCAATTGCAAAAGAATTAGGTTTACTTCAAAGGTACTTCTTCAGATATAGATGTCATAACAAGAACAACTCAGTTCTAACCATGCCGACAACCTAGGTATTTTTTAAAATTTTTGCTAATTTTGTGATATTTATCGAACACACTGCGCACTCATTTTAAAATTGGTAATACTTCAAATTAAGATAATATAATATAATTTAATAAAACGAAAATATTTTAATAAATTGATTGAATTAGCATTCATGTGGTAGAACTCCATCATAACACGGTGAAAAAAATAGCAATGTATTTTGTAGAACTAAAATACATTGCTATTTTTTTCACCGTGGTATTTTAATGAAAGGATGAAAGCTTCATAAAATAAACCAGCTCATGCACAAAATTACTTAAACAAAATTTTTTACACTCTGTTGAACATACAGAGGTAGCGTGTTAACATTTAACTATTTTTTTATCAGTTGATAATTTTTGAGAAGAGCGAAACTGGTTTTAATTGTTGTAACAAATTTATATGGTGTATATAAAATTGTATTTTATTATTTTGAATTCTAAACAAAAATCACAATTTGTATATGGACATATGACTAAACGCTGAATGAATTATTGTTAAGTGTAATAAAATAATTACCTATAAACGAAAGGCCCAACTTCTTGGAGTTTCGGCTTCTCCCCATAGTCCAGGAATTCTTGAGGATTGGATACGTTGAATATGTAGACCTTTGTTAGCCTCACTACTCCTGGTTTTTGCCAATAGTGGAAACTCAGCGAACCATTTGCTAATCGGAGATTCTGCAGAAAATAGTTAAATTCATTAAAATTTTCAGGTTTTCAACTCGCTGCTTTAACACGTTAATAATGTAAAAAAAAAACGGTTTTTGTCTGAAAAAAATATTTGAAGCTCATTATTTCATGAAATAAACTAGTAGGAGAGCGCAATATAGCTCTGTATAGTAAAAACGGTTCCAATTGTTACGAAATGATTCCACGAATCTTCATTTATAGTCTCTGTGAAAGGTTTATCTCTGTCAATAAATAAATGATTAGTAAAGCATGGAGAAAAATTTTCACAGCCTCGTTAATAATAATAGATAGTGTAAATTGAATTCAAATTTTCGGGCAGTAAATAAGCTTCTTTTGAAACTCTTGATTTGGGGCTGTTAGTTCGTGTCTTATGCGGTTATTGGATAATTCCCTACTGGGTTACAATGTTAAAAATATACATTTTTAACATTGTAATGAAAATATTTATATGCTTCGTTCTTTTACTAATTTATAATGTACTTGAAATTAGGAATGTAATTAAATTTTAAAATGGGCAGTGTTTTATTGATTGAATTGGCATTCACTTGGTAGAACTCCATTATAACACGGTGAAAAAAATGAGCAGTGTTTTCATTATAAGTGAATACACAATAACACTGTTATGTTATTTTAAGAACTTTTTAGAAAAATGCGTTGAAAAGGGTGTCGAAATTTTCGTTTACGAGTATGGGTATATAATACAATAATTTTAATTTTGATTTTTGCGGGCTATATACATTGTCGCATTCACGTACTATCGAGAGCTTTACGTGTGTTTTTTTTTATTCGAGAGAGAATGTACTCAAAATTCTCGTTTCAAAAGTGGCTTGTGAGCAAGCTTCCTTATTCATAACACAAGAAAATGTTTTTATGGATTTTTAAGAATAAAAATGAAAAAGTTTCTTACCTTCAATATTAAGTAGTCGACCCATGGAACTGAGCTCAAAATAATTCCTAAAACGAGTGTGAAGATTGCAAACATAATGACATATAATCGCCCTGAAATAAACAAAAGAAAAAAATATTAGATTTGAGATACAGAGAACAACTGATTTTCTGTCCATACATGCTCTAAACGTAAAGAAAATATTCCTTGGATGAAAAAAAGAAGTGAATTTAAAACACAGAAGTTGGAAAAAAATATTTATATCTAGTCATAAGGTTCCGGTGGCTCCTGGTAGAGTAGCATGGGTTGTATTATATAAGGATTTTGGTGGATTAAATCGCAAGCGCAAGAGGCGCTTGCAAATTTTGGGGACCTTTTATAATACTTAATTCTGTTTAAAATATTCATGTTTGTAATCTTTAAGTTAAATAAATATCAAATGCAGCATTTGTCTATCCATGCTTTCATTGGAATGTATTCGAAATTGAAAATGAAATATGTGTGGTAATACAAAAATTTTTTTAAAATTGATTTTATAAACATAATTTTAAATTGTCTAATATGTTTTTTCGTTGCTAGTTCATTATCCGAAAAAACAGGATCTCCAAACGTTATACGCCTGCAAGTCCGCGACTGATGAGTGATTGAAAAGCGTGTTACGTTAGCGTACAGCCGTATTTGATAATTGAAAATTAGTTATATTCTTGTAAAACTATTTTTTTGTTATTTTACTATATAAAGTGTTTTTCTTTTAACTAAGTACCAATGCAATATTAATACTATGTAAAACACAACCTAAACATCAAAAGCATGCTAATAAGTGGTCTACAAAATCATTATCAATATCCATTTTGATACAACTAAAAAACGTTTGTGCATTATTTTTTTGTTAAGAAAAAGCCGCTTACAAAAATAATATATGCCACACTCAAAAATCAAAATGCACGCTTCTTATGACCTTCACGTGAAAGAGATTTATATTATTAAAGAATTAATGGTCAAAATAATTTTTATAAATTTAGAAATTTATAAAATTTATTGACTTATAAAACATCCCAAAGTCATAGATTTATAGGGGAGTGAATTCTTATATTGTTATATATAATTATATTTGATTATTTATTTAAGATGACTGACTTGCGTAAAACAACAAAATAAGGGACTATCGACATGTGTTACATTTTACAAATCTGTCTGGTATAAATTGGTCAGAAGACAGAGAATGTGTTAGATCACGTTTAAATCTATCTAATTTTCTACATAATTTCAATATACGTAACAATTGATTGTAGGTTTCACACAAGCAATTAATTAGTGGAGGCAAGTTTTTTTCATAAATGAAGCTATTTAACTAGCACATTTCATGTGGAAAATACCTAATTAGAATTAAACAACATAACTTGCCAGCAAGTTGATAAATCAACAAAGCAATTAATTATTCATTAATGAAGCTATTACGACTTGAAACAATATTTGATTGTCATACCGTTGAAATGTTAATCGATAATATATTATTAAAATGCGTGGATTTTCAAGTAATAACATACTATGTATATGTGTTGATTTTTCAAGAAGGCCTGAATATGTCATTGAAATTTACTTGAAGAGAACTAGTTGCAAATCAGTCACTCAACCCACATAGTAAATCGAGGTTAAATCTAGGAACAACATGTTACATTGTGTATTTCCCAGCGTGCATAGCAATTCATGCGTCGTCGAGGTAATGGGACTTCTGTAGAGACTCACTACATGTACTCCAGTATTTTATCTCTAGTGCGTTGCCAAGGATCACGATGTGTAGACAAAGCCTTAGTTAGATTTGAGAAAAGTGGTATAGGAGTGAACGTAATACAAAATATTCAATGCTGCCCTGTTAATGTAAGTATTTTTCAAAATAAGATTAACCGTGAAAATAGCTTAAAAATGAGGAAGCAAGGGTCATAGGTAGACTTATTTATTCAGTCACTCAACCTGAATTTGCTGGAATAATAAGGTTAGGTTGAAATGAAGGACGAAGGATTCAAGCCCAAATTTAACATAAAAAAAAAACAGGACGAATGCTCAATAGAAATAATGAGTGATAAAAATATATCACTTTTAAGGTGTTAACTCTTTATTAGAAAGGCACGACATTTAGTATAATATACTTAATGATCAGTACCGGTTTCGCTTAGATCGGTTGATAATGTTAACGATGAATTAAGCCTTTCTCGGCCACAAAATATATTGAGAAAATAAGCACTAAAAGATGCGTTTTATTATTTAAAAATATTTCTCACCTATAATCATTTTAAAATTGTATATATGTAACAAATGTATTATTTTTAACTTTCAGGGCTCAACTGTCACTTATTGATTAAAATGAATAATATTCAAATACTGAAAATAATGTTTCAGTTTATAGTGATTGAAATGAGCGAATCCAGTTCCGATATTCATAGAACAGAATCGTGTAAATAGTCGTAAGAATTGTGTTCAACTATTTATAAGGAAGTGTTCGAAAGATGCGCGGTCCAAAGAAAATCAAATAATTTGTTTTTAGAAATGTTTTTTTACTATTAAAGAGATTGACTTAAGTAGCTAAGTCACCCTGAAGCTTACTAATTCAATTCGAATCGAGTTCTAAGAAAAGCCTTATTTTCTGAAATAATCACTTTATTAATTGATATTGTGTTGTTATTTGTAATTAAAAGTAACTAAGCGATGGTTATCTAACAATTACGAGTGACGTCAAGACACTCGAAACAATATTCAATTGCCACTATGGTTGTTATGTTATTTACCATAATATATTCCATTACACTTATTCTGTCAATTTCAATAATCCTCAATACACTGGAGTCTCGTATAAACGGTTTTATGGTGTAAATCTGTATAAAAATATAAGCTTCTTATCCCATTATTTTATTAAAAAAAAACACACACGTTGAATATGTTACATTGATTTTTTTTGATTTCAAGATTTTTAAATAAAAAAAAATAATATTTGATTTAAAGTGTTGACTCACTCTTTGCTGAATATTTTTTTAATGTAATTGAGAATTATTTGAAAAACATATTTCTCAGGATGAATACCCAACTAAAATTTACTTAAAATTGATGTAGCGTATTTTTCTTTTTATTTTAAAATTTCTTGTGTATAATAACATTGTTCTAGCCGTGATTTTGTCCGTAGTAAATCAATGCTAAAATACGCTGATGTTTGATGTAATTTATTGTGTTCGTATACTGTTTATTGTAAAATTTTTGTGAATTCTACGTATTGTTTACATATAATGTTATATTTTATAGCTTTAACAACGTTTGCGGTATCTTCTATAAGATCAACGAAAAATCATCTTATTTTCGTAGCATATGGAATAATTCTGAGCTTAAGCGGAAGCTATTTGTCAACCTATTGGCAACGCATCGCTGATTGTTTGCCCATGAATCTGAAAAACATGTACCCTGCAATAATACTCTTAATGATTTCATTATTATTTGAATACAATTATCCGACTTAAGATTTATGATCTTTAGGGTCTTGACCATCACCTCATCAGAGTCAAATGCATTAAGAGACATGTGACGGTATACAGAGCAGATTACAAAGTACTCTTTAACGTACACAGTAGAGGTAGTTAAACCGTGGCTCACGGTCATCAAATGAGCAATTAACCATTTTAAACTGAAAGAGTTGGAATAAACTTTTGTATATATAACATAAAGTAAATTTATTAAAAAAAGGAAGACACGATTTGCAAATAAACATTTTCACGAGTATAAAAAAAATATAAAGCATTGAGGTAAATTTTCAGTAATTAGCATAATGTATAAGAAGACGTTAACTTATGGCAATCCGTCTGTGCACTTGGAACGAAAGTTAAGCTACCAGATAAAAAAATGACACTATAAAAAACGATTATGTATCATAAGTATTTCTAATGACGTTTATCTATTTGTAATGTGATATATTTATCAAAAAAGAACAAATGACATACCGTATTAGCGTAAGAAATTGAATATGTTGAATGGAATTGAGTGTTTAAATAATTATACATAAATACGAAATTGAGTTTTATTTTCGTGTATAATATCTACACCAGTCCGCAACGTATTTCTATGAATCGATTTAAATATCTTTTGATTAAATTAGGAACTTAGTTGAAAATGGGATGAAAAGAGCTCATTTCAATGAAAAACAATCTGGGATGTATGTTTTATTAAAACGATTGCCAATCGCTGGAAACATTTGAATGCAACGTGAATTTAATTAATGAACTAAGTCAAAGCTAATGTGGCATCATGTGATTATACTATGCATTTTATTATTAAAACACAATTTAAATGTACGTGGAAAACATAGGGCGTCATAAAAACAGGCCTTGTTCGTAGATTTCCTGTGAGAATCGCAGTAATGTATAAAGATGGTAAAATAAATAATAAGCATGTATAAAAAATAAATAAAAATAATTAGAAAATGTTTTCATAAGTCTTTTTGAGTTTGGTCAGTTATTACAAGATATCTTAAAATACAAATAAGGCGCTGTAGAGTAGGATACCTAAGATCTTTCTCATGCAATGCTTAAGAAAAGAGCTACAACTGATGACCCAAGTCGACTTGGTAGCGAATAAGACAAATAGTCAGGTTTTTAAAGTATTTGTGGTGTCATAGGTAAATCATGTAAGCATCTATTTAGAGAAGTTTTCCATTTATGAAGAGTTTCGTGGTCTAGAAAAAGGGCTCACCAAAGTTTATTTTGATGACATCAGCTGGTCTAAAAAGGGAAAATAAGTTTTTGGGAGATGTGCCTGGACACGCTTAGTAGATACGCTTAAAGCTTTCTACATAATTAATAAGGAGTTGATTGAAGAGCGGTGGTAAGGGTAAAAGGATATTTGGATATTGATGTGTTTAGATAATAAATTAGGACAAGATTATGTTATGAATGACAGATTTTATCAAAATTTTTAAACCAACAAAATAATCAAAACTAGATAGTCCAACATTATCAAAGCTATTCACACTTCATTTCTTGCTAAAAAATGATCTTTTACACGGAAGCTGTCAAAAAGTTAACTCTCGTATATATTAACCCTTTGTACTCGTACTTTTTTTTGGGTGAGGGTAGCCTCAACTCATAATTAATTTCACGCATTTTCCAGGATTCATAATCAAAACTTAAAATGAAAATAAATCGTATTTTCAACGGATTTTTGTTCAACAAAAAACTTACACAGCCTGCATAAGACTGTTTTTTTAGTATTTTTATAGAAATACAATCCTTAAAAGTTTTTAATTTCTATTTAACGAAAGTTTTAATCCGAGTATATGAATTTTAAACATGATATTTTTAAAAGCTTTAAAAACATTATAGATAAAGAGTTTTTGAAAATTTATTTATTAGTGTGTTTTCACTTGAAACTGAAAACGGACACGCGCATGCGCATACGCTTTCAGTGTTCGAATTCGAAACGAAAATCGAACCTCGACTTTTGCTTTAAAATATCTATTCAAATTAAACATTTTCATATGAGTTTTATTCATATGATAGAGAAAATATTATCTGCACGATATATATAATATGATAAACAGCAATAAAAATCAATAAAACGTGGTACATAGAAAATATTCAAGCTTAAAGTTTTGGTTCCCCAGTGGGGACATACGAGTAGAACGCTTTTCTTGTTTGGTTCCCCAGGGGGACATACGAGTGGAAAGGGTTAAATGTCAACTACTAATATGCTTTAATCAGCCAGCCACAACAGTTCAAATTTTAGCGGTTGGAGTGATGATAACGTTATCGATTTAATATTGAAATTAACTTTGAGTTTATTGATAGAATTGGCATTTACTTGGGAGAAAAAATAGCGTTGTATTTTAGTTCTAATATATACAAATAACTAAAAGTTCTGACTAGGGTGTCAGCTGAAATAGTTTTTAGCTATATACATTCATGTTAACTCTGAGTTGTCTATTTTATAATCTGATAATTTGTTTTTTTTAATCGTATATCTCTATCTGGATAGAACAATTTACTGCGAATATGTATATTTTATTGTATTTTATGAAAACTGTCAGATCACTGTAATTACAATTAGTAGTTAATTGATTGCAATATTGTCAACAATATAATAAGCAAATTAAAAATATTCCTTTTAATATGACAACAACAAGATAATGATACATAACTTGTATAATACGTAATATATTATATGAAAACATAAAATCCCCGTTTTATTGGGTGAATAAAATTTTCCGACGCTTAAAATCACAAACAAAATAGTTTATACAAATAAAAGTAGATGTCAGTAGAAACTGGTAATATAATAGTATTTTTTTTTTTTGAAATGGTTCGAAAACACGCTACATTAGCGTTTTTATAAAAATAAGGAAACAAAATTTTGTTTGATTTGTAAAGAATATTTGAGCCTTAATATTATGAGCCTTATTTTGTGTGAAGTACTATTTGAAAATTCTGCGTTTTAATCATTTCATTCGATGCTTCTATAAAAATGCAAAATGCTTCAAATTTAGAATTAACGAGTAACGAATTTGTGATTGAAACAATTTATTTGATTGTAGCGCCGCCTGTTGTTAGTTTATTTGATATAACAACATGGGCGATATATTGCTGACAGCTGATTACGTTTCAGTTCTAAAATATTCACATTAAGTATCAATCACTTCAAAGTTAATTTAATGTTTTTACGAAATCTGTTAAAAAATATTATTCAAATTCCGAAAATAAAAAATGGAATATTGATTTTTGTAGCGCACTAGAAATTGAGTAGGCAAACAATCGGAACGTCCATTTCATGTAAAAATAGCAAGAAAGAGGGTTTGATCGGGAGCCGATCATATTTAGCAAAAAAAATAAGAAATTTATCGGTGCATTTTAAAAGTGTACATTCATTCGCTTTTTAATGCAACGTTGCAATGTATCAACATTTAATCACTAACCATATATTCACCCAAAATTTGACGGTTAGTTGTTGACAATTCAAATTAAAAAAAGTATCCATTTTTTAAAATAATTGAAGATGCCATCGAACAACACAATGTGGACATTTTTTGTATTGATTTTATTATGAATGTAAGAAAACCGTTTTACATCAAAGCCTTGTTTTACCACATCGCGCATTTTAAAATTCCATAACTGTGAGCGGTGTAAGATCGTTGAACTATAGAAATGTGCACTAATACTGCACAAAACACTTACTTAAGCAGCGACTTCCAACCTTTATGCTACTACGCCTTCTTAAACAAAATATTCGTCTGCCCGCCTTTTATATTTCAAAATGTTTAATATTAAAGACACCCTTTCAATTATGAAAAATTTTCTATAAAATTTGAAAAATATAATAAATTTAATAATAAGAACGTTTTGTTACGCTAAGATACGAAGTTTTGTTTATTGGTAGATATTATGATATAAAAATATTTTTTTACTAAAAGAAATTGACGCCTCTCCTGGCAATAATCCGCACCTCCCAGGTTGCCACTAAGCGTTGATCAGGTTATATTTCCGCCATACAATTATTTGTTATTGCTTGATTGTATAATTTTATAAGGTATACATATAATAAATGTTTATAAAGGTAATGCTGAAATTGAAATAACTGTTATAAAAAATATTTTAGCACAATTGAGTGACTAGACAAAGAAATAAACTGACGCAGCAGTTTGTTATGAACAAAAACATAAAAAACACAAGAAATCTTTTATTTAATTTAATAAATATTATACAACAAAAAATAATATCAATATTTGAGACTGAATATTGTAAAAATTATCTTTGAATCTGTGCTATAAAATGCAACGTCTCAACGACACAAAATAAATTATAAAATTATGTTATATCGAAAAATTAATATGACCTATAAAAGCTCTCATATGAAATTGAGCTTCTGAAACTAATTGAAACCGCATACTGAGAAAGTATGTTTAAATTGAAAATTTTATCGTGACAGAAATTTGCTGACTTTGATGTTAATTTATTTTATTTTGATGATTCGTTGAATAATAATTATTTTGTACTGTACTGGGAGAGGGTTTTTTGTGAGAAAAATTAAATATTTTATACTTAATTTTATATTAAATTAGTGCTATAAGCGATGCTCCCTGACTTAAAAATTAGTTCTATTGTATCCATGTGATACCTGAAGATGCTGAAAGGCGAAACCCAAGTCGTGAGTGATGAAACTTGTGGAATTGTACGTAATTTGAATACATATTTCTTTGAGCAGTCAATATTCATTATCATACTTGAAATTCGAATAACCATCGCTTTATAAGAAATATCGGTTCCGCTGGAATACCGTGTAATATTGATTAGAACAGGCATTCTCGAACATTTTCAACAATGGAACACTTAGAAATTAGAAAATTATAGCGGATAGTTGCACATTTTTTTCAAGCCGTCTTCAAACGCCAAAGGGCCTTTAAACAGAACCAAAGATTAAACGAAAGATTATATTTAAATCAAAAATATTCGAAAAAAACAGCCAAAGAACCATGAATGAGTTTGTTTTTAGAGCGAAAAAATAGCTCTAAGATTGCATTAGCATTTAAGTTGTATATAACCGCTTAATTATAATGTTGGTAAATTCAAACATTGTATTTGGCACACTTACTATGCCGTTAAAAATTAATTGTCCATCTCTTCTGAAACGGTTATGTAAACTTTTTTTATAAATAACCATATTTAAATCGTTATCTGTAAATCATAATACAATTATTATTTTGTATCAATTAAAAAATTAAGTATTGTAAATATACTTGATTTACAAGATGCTCATAATTGTGTTTCTTAATTTGATAAAATAATTAAGTACAAAAATAAGTAAGAATTTAATGCGCGGTTCTAAAATTGTTTCAGCATAATTTTGATGATTTCATTAGCGATTTTCGTAAAAATGAATAATTACGTTTTTTTACCAAACTGCATATTGCCTAATAGAGTTTGATACCAAAAAGTTATGTGTTTTAATCTAAATGTTTGAGGACACTAATATGTCAAGTAATTGCATAAGCAAAAACGTAATTTTATGTGTCCCGCAAACATTGCGTTTAAAGAGTTTCCCATAACTTGTTATTAACACACTGGGTTTCTTTTAAATAATTCTTTACCACAAACCATAATTATATTCTCACCATTAATAATAATAAAATTAATGAAAGCTAATGCTTTTTATCATACTTTTGATTTATAAACGGATTTGTAAACGAAAGGTAACCTCTCTCATTTTCCTTCGACTCGGTTGAATGGTCAACAAACTGAATTCTAGAATTCATGACTATTTTTGTTTTTAGCCATACTGAATTTGTTTCTCAAAATGATTATCGTACTGTTTTTCGTGAAAACAATTATGTTTAATTTACTTCTCGCAAAAATGCGACACAAAGAATAAGGAATGGAGTCGAAGTCAGAATTAAAGTTGGATAATTGTTCTTTCTAATAGCTTTGTTTACTGCCGTCATGCACTACTCACGGCACAAAAATTAATCAGCTTAAGGAAGAGTTTAGTAGAAAATGAAAGCGATGCTATATTTTGCAGCACCTTGTATAAGAGCATAATCTTTATTGTCACTGACAGAATAAAGTTTTTGAAGTGAACACATCACTTTCACTCAAAGAATTTATGTATGTGAATAATATAAAAGTAATTTTTAAGATTATTCTTAAGAGTTCTTGAAAAATGAGAGATAGCAAAAAGTTAGTATTTATTAGATCTATCTATTATAATCACTTCTAATGTGTAAACTTCAACTCCTTGGTTGAAAAACATTAGATTTAAATAACGAAAGACAATTTTTAGTATTTTTTAGACAGTTTTATATTAACTGATTATCATGATTATGAGCGAAACCAGTTCCAACATTTTTTATGTAAAGTAATGAAAATTGAACCAAAATTGTGTTTTATTTTAAAAATGTCTTAAAATATTATATTTATTAACTAAGCACATTGACCGGATAAGGTGATTCAGAAAAACGGATCTTTCCAAACGAATCAACATACAGAATTGACTAATGATTCCCAAATCGCCATTGATCGACTCTTCTTCATGATAAGTCTATTAATACTCGCCGTGTAATGTATTTATTTAAGCACTACCAGTTTTAGTGACCATTAAATCTAATTGATAAATTCCAAGGCAAGAAATGATCGATGGAAACTAGCCTTCATGAATTTGTGAGTGTTTTGGCTACATGCAGATTTCTTAATGATAATAAAACACGCCACTTTCAATCAATTCGAAATATTAGTCTAAAAAATAAATGAAAATAATGTGCTTAAAGAAAGCTTTTTTTCTGATTTACTAACTCTCGTCTAGGATTCTTTTAAATTAATTATTTCTCAGTGATATTGGTAAAATGACCAGGAAAGTATTTCACGTGGTGGAGATTTAATTCGTATACAATTAGGTACCATATTCACTCACTTATTTCCGAGTTAGCAACTACTCTTTTTTCAAAGAGAGCAAGTACAGTTAGATCGGTATTGGATTTCACTCAGATGCACTGCTAAAAACTTTTAGACTGGCATTAATTTGAAAAGAAAAGTTTTTTCAAAATGAAAAACTATAGTAAATGTCAAGAAGAAAATCAGATGATGTCATATTTTTAATGGATTCGGGGGCAAGTTTATACAAGATATTTTTTAATATAAACTTAAAATTAATAACATTATAATTTTTAATGATATTATTATTTTAAATTGCGAATACGCTTTTTTTGTATGTGCGTCATTTGCTTGGATATATATTTAAAGTAATGTTATCGATTTAAATATATACACATATATTCTTAAAAAATTTTAATAACTTTTTAATGCATGAATCTAAAAAGTTATAATTTAAAAAGTGTTTGACTGTTTATGGTTGAGAATGATTCTAAATCTTAGATAATATTCCAAAATTAGCGTTCGATTTTGATTTGAATTAAAATATGAATGTGGATTTCTTTATTTATTCCAATTAGAGTGCAAAAGAGAATTTTATGTATTTTTATAACGTATATCAAATTTATAAAAAAATATTTCTTTTACACAATAGTACATTTTTTAAATCTGAGAGGTAATGAGGTTTAGTTAAAATGATTACACGATTCTTAGTAAACATAGATTATACATTTATAATAATTTTTCTATGGTTTGAACATTTATTATAGCCAGAGAAAATAATTTCAATTACATATAAGTCCGTTTGAAATGTATTGCAACCGTACCATACAGATTTTTGTACATTTGTTGTACATGAAACATTTTCAATTTTACAGACAATTCCTATTCCATTTTTTTAAAACAGTTGACATATATTTGCTTAGTACTTGTTACAATATTGAGATTGAAATATAAATGGAAAACCTGATTTTTTGTTTTTTAAAGGACTGGGAATAATCTTTTGATCTTTCGAGTAGAATTCTTACTTATTTCAAACGACCATATTGTCTCTACATTAGTGCTCAGTAAGTGAGTCATCAGCGGAAGTTTCATGAAGTGGCACCATAAAACGAGATGACGCTTTAAGATATTTAATATCAGTCCTTTTTACGACAGTGACAAAAATGTGATTGTACACGACTGTGAGTGGAATTACAGCTGTTCGTCAAAAAAGAAAAAAATGTATCGGGATAAAGTTTGTGAGGAAAAAGCAAGGCGGAATAAAAATATGAACGTTGAACAAAAAAACCTGGGTTTGTTACGAGATCAAAATATATACTAATAACTACGAGATTATTTAATATTGTTCTTATAAGCTTATTGCAAAATGCCGGATAATGATAAAGTAATGTTATTCGAGAATGATATATATATAACATAATGATTCCATCATAAACCTTCTGATGGACCGTCACGAGAATATTTCTTGATAAGTAAGTCACTCAACCAAGCTTTTTCATATAGGATAAATACATAGACAAGAATGGGGTTAGGCTCAGCCGCGCCTAGACGTAAGGCCGCCTTGTGCAAACATAGATTGGCCTCCTCTATTATTCTATTGCATATTCATAAAATCAAAATACAGCGCCCCTCAATCTATACATAGCTAAATAAATATTTTATTTGATAACCATACACATTGAAACCTTGAACTCTAATGCAATACTATTTTGAGAAAAAGAATTTATATTTTTATTTTAATATTTTTAGTAAACATGCAACTCAGGCCTTATTTTTGGCCAAAAAATAACAACTATAATTAAATAAGTTGAACGCTTACTAGTTAGATGTCGTTACATGATATTAAATATTATGTATATTTAAAAAAAAAAGGAAGACAATATTTCGCCACAGCTATATTGTATAATCTGTGCTTAATAATTGCACTTTTGTAGGATTGGGTCTTGGGTTAACAAAGCTTAATGCTTTTTTTCAGTGAAGCATAAGTAAGATGCGATGTAAAAATGTAAGTTTATACAAACGAATTGGTTTTAATTGATTAATAAATCGATATATAAAAGTGTCTGTCAGTTACGGCAGCTTGTTGATGCTGTCACAAAAGAAGAGAAACCTTCAAGAGCGTTATGCATTCGGCTACAGGAACGGAAATTATCAATATCGATGTCGATGTATAATGATATCAAAATACTACTGTCAAATGTAATTGGCAATTATAGTATAACATATATAATAATAACTACAAATATCGAAACATATGTGTTCGAAAATGACCAGTTCTGTTTGTTGATCACATTGCGGGAGAATACTTCAAAAACTATACAAATATTGCCAGATTTAACAAATTATCAAGTAAGCTAGTTGAGTTTATTATAAATATCATCTTCCTTATTGATGGCGGTGCTTCGAAATATTTGTAGTGATCGGCACCCTCTTGAATATAAAATTGTTTATATTTTGGGAGATTTTATTTATTATCAGTAATTTTTTATAATTAAAAAAAATATGTATTTCTACTAAGATGCACAAGCGACATTTTTTTTTAATAAAAAATGATTTTGAAAAACGGTAATCAAGATTTCTTGTACAGATTTTATATTTCATTATCTTACTTACATTGATTAAACAAATAAACGAAAAAGCGTTTTGAATAAATTGTTTTATTTTGATATATGTAAAATCTACAAAAATATTTTTTTTTTGCTAGCTTGAAAAGTTGTATACATAGGGTGATGCTTTATGCTTCCAGAAGAAAATATGGTTAATACAAAGCATTCGCTTACTTTGTAATGGTAAGGAAGTTGATGTATTCCTAATATATAAAAATGCTTTTTAAACGAAACACCGTGTTTGTTTGAGCTTCACGTAGATCATAAAGTGAATTTAAACTATTTCTGAATTTTGTATTTATGCGCCAATGTTATGATATATAAAAAAAGACAAGCTTTCGAAGAATGTAAAATAAAAAAAGCTTTATTGATATACATGATTCAGCTTGATTAAAAAAATTCTCTAAACAACACTAAAATTATTTTTTCTATCCTCTTATAAGTAGTTGGTGAATTCACCTTCCTGCCACAATTTCCTGTGTTTTGAAATATGGCGCCAAACATTTGATTATAATTTATTATGCGATGGTATAGTGACTCAATATTTTTATCAAACTTTGAAAGATTTTTAAATTTGATAATGGTAAAATATAGACGCAGTGTTTAATGTTTACTGTGAACTTCAAGAGTACTTAATTTATTCGAGTCAAATATAAACAACGTTGTATTTTATTGAAAATATCTCTTGAAATCCTAGACACGCTTTATAATACATAAACTTGAGAGGCACTGCGTTAGAGTTAAAATACATATTTTCAAATAGAGATTTACAAAGTATCAATTTTTATGTTAATACTGAAAACAATAGAAACACGTGTATTTAGCATTCAATTGTTTTTTATTTTAAATTTATACAACATGAAAGAACAAACGGATCAAAGGGTAGGTGAAGAGATTATTATTACAGGAAAAACCATTATTGCGTCAACTATAAAATATTGTATGACTTGTTGGACTTTAAACATTGTTATCTCGATTATTCGACTGCAGATTTGTTGAATAACAGATTATCGACGAGTGACCCATTTTTGAATATCTTTATTTGCTTCCTCGTTGAACGATTTTTAGACCTTACCTGGAATGTATTATTTTTTATGTTATTTTATTTAATTTAATAATTATAATTTAATAATTTAATAATAATACATATTATTTAATATAATTTAATAATTTCTTCAAATGAAGTCATGATACGCAGTTAAATTTTAACAATAGAACACAGACAAAAAATACCGTTATTTCAAAAATATAGTCGATAAATATTCCCGAAAAACATATGGAGGGTCGCTTCATTTACAATTGTTGTGAATCGTTACATCCTTTATCTAACATAGAATATAATTAAATTATCAAAATGTTTGATAAAATAATGTGTTGTTAAAGTAATTAAATAAAATAGCAACTAAAAAGTTAACGAACATTGCCGGATATAAGAAGATACAAAAATCCAATGTGACTGATTAAATAAACACCAAAATTGCATACATTTATAGAGTAAATAAACTCATTCATAAAGTAAACTAATTTCCACCTTTATTTGAATTAAAGTTAGTGATATGATACATTCGAAGTGAACGTTTCTAAAAGAGATGTATTTTTAGAAATTCGCCATAAATTTATCATACCCTTTGCAATTTTAAATAATTTATTTAGCTTAGTAATGAATGCACGTGATTAAGAACGCCCGTTGTACGAAAAAGGCCAATTCATCATTGGTTTTGAATGGTGATGGATTTAAAAAAAAAACCCATACGCGGAAAAAATGTTTGACATTGTCGTTAGCGTAAGTATGTATTATTTGAATTGTGGAATGGAACTTTCGGCCACATTGATAATAATGAGTTGTGTAAACAGTTTTGGCCTTCGCTCTTTAGATTCTGTCGAATAACATTTTTAGTGCTATTGTATTTATAGATAAAACATAAAAATAAGAATTATAACGAACTAAATGTATTTATCCATTCGTATATTTATATAAAAAAATCGCGAACACGCTAAAAGCTGTGCATATTTTATCCCATAACATACCATGTAAAGTAAAAACTATTTAAAAAAATGCCGAGGATTTTTATTCTTTCTTAACCAGATTTTTGAATATATTGTATATTGTACTCAAAGTAATCAAGGATATATAACCGTTAAATTAATGATAAGAGTACTCCTTAGAGAAGAATTTGAAAAAGCCGTTTTATTTACTTACAAATTACAAAAAAGTGGGTGGAAACGTAAAATTCATTAGTTTTTGAAATAAAAAAAGTTTTTGCAAATGACAATCTTTACGCAAATAAATCAATTTATTGTATAAAATGTGCGGAACTGTGGTTGACAGTATGAGTTTTGTTTTTTTTAATGAACCATTTTAGTAATATAGTATATTAAAAAAAAAACTTAATTACGTGATAACATTCTAAATTGTCTCCAAATTGTTTCATGTCTTGATGCAACATGTTATTTCACATTTTATGGTTACCCATTTAAAAAATTGATGTATTGCAACAATAAAATTTAAAAAAATCATTTAATAATGTAACGACTTGAAAATTTCTCACGAAAGATTTTATTTGCAGAAAAAAATGAGTTTGAAGTTTTTTGTTTGTTTTTGTTACCGTATTTTTACATCATCATCGTTAAAAAATTGTAAACGTAGAGTAAAAATCTTACGATTTGTTAGAAGATGAGTTAGAGCATCAGGACAGTGACCATAGCCTGAACAATATGGATATAACGGAGTCTAACATTCCGATTATTCACATTTTAGATGATTTTTAATCTAGTGTATTGTCAATTCATTTTGACAAGTATTCTGCTGAATGTTTATTTTTTGAAAAATTCGTTGAAAATATCACACCTGACTGATTATTTTTTGCGTTCCTATAAGTGGATAGACACCACAATACGAAAATTATTTTTGTTGTTTGTGAGTCAATACTTGTCACTTAAATATAAAAATACTACAATAGAGGAGTTTGGAAGTACTGATCTGTATCTTTGAGCCGATATTTTTGGCAAGATAATACCGGAAGATCAAGAGACCAAATTGCTTTAAGATTTGCCGAGAAACATAATAATATTTTTTTTGTATCGATGAATCGATAATTGTATTCAAGAGTAGACTTATATTTTATTTCGTTATTAAAATGTTTGTATCGTTTGGTACAAATATATATATAAAGAATAGGTAAAATATTTCTGATGCAGTGGTAACAATTTTGTATAATGTTGTTGATTTGATTTCATTTTAATAGATGAAAAGTTTCACGTTCATCGGTCAAGAAAAAAGAGGAATTAAAAATTGACCAAGATAAATATCACATTATAAAATTATTAAGTCCCACATTATAATCCGGTGGTCGACGTCGAAGATTTTCGTTATGGATCTTATAAGTTTAAGTTTCAGTAAAAACTGATTTTTTAAATCAATTTATGAATTTCTGTTCGAAGGTATGCGTGTATGTGATGCTATTTAATTTACTTCCACTAATTTAATCCATAAAAATTGACGTGGCAAAAACGATTTGATAAACACTAAAACGCAAGAAAATTGAAGCAGTACGAAGCAATATTCGTAGAAAATTAGAGTTTAAATACCTATATGAGAAAGCTATATGCACAACATTGGGGTGGACATGTAAGGAAATTAGTCTCCATAAGTGGTTTTTAAGTTTATCCAGCAATTTTTCTGGGTTTTTTTTAAAAAAAATTGTCAGACGACTTCTATGGTGAAACTTATTTATGGTGCAGGCGTTATAAAAAAACGCTGTTCTTACTTATTTTAAAATTTTGTTGATAATTATGTTTATATTCGCACATCCGATAAGCCAATGTCATTTGAATTTGAAAAGTCCTTCATTTTATTTAACCACCAAAAATACGGTTGTAGATGATGCTCCTCCATCGTTCTAGATTCAATTGTAATGTAGTAATTAACCTTGTTTATCTATGTCATCACATCACTGTCATTTTATATTTAGTAAAAGAATAAATGAAACGTAAAGGAAAAAGGGTGTTGTACTTAAATAGTTATTATTTAATATTTAAGTGTACTACCGTACATATATTGGTCATACACAATATTAAAGAAAAAATGCTTTTAATTTGTTTTTCTAATTGGCGATGATCTTAATTAATGATTTTACTGACATAAAAAAATTAAATCTTTGTTATATTTTTGAAAAGTGTATGCAATACGATTATATCGCACTAAAAATGTGAAAATATGAAATTATAAAAAAAAAAATTAATATAATTCCAATCGAAATAGGCTAAACGTTACTATATTTGCTTTATAGATGAGTAAAATTCATTTATTGAAATATCAACGTCTCAGTAAGAGTATGTGATTACGTGCACTCTTGTCTGGGTAACAAATAAGAATGAAAATTCATTTCACTGCTACGACATCCTTGATTTTTTTTTTTCAAAATTGACTAATAATGTAAAATGTGCGAAAACAAAAAATACTTTTCCGAAGAAATGCCAATAATTCGTACTCAATAATAGTCATATTACTGAGTGTATCGTAAATGTGTGATAATAGCATTCGACGACCTTTAAGATGGCGGTCGCACCTGCGCACGAGCGTGTCCATTTTGTTTGTTTATTATAAAGTAGCTTTGAATGGTCAGTGTACTTACAAAGTATTGCTTGCAATTGACCACTAATCGTTTTATTTCTTTCTTATGCTATTTTAATTAACAACATCTTTTTTATTGTAATATTACAGATTTAAAATCTAGCTGTCAATTCATTCGATAAATATTAAAATAATTAATATATAGATATAAATTGTAATCGTTTCACAATGACGTTTTTCCTAACATTGGGAATTTTCATACATATTTATATTATTAATTACTTTATTTGAATGTTAATGAATCTTATATTTAACGACAAAATGCAATAATTAGTACTATTTATAAAGATTTATATATTTGACATCGGTACCAGTTCCGTACGTCGCGAGTATTATTAACTAAATAATGCTATAAGAAAAACCTACTTTTTCACAGTGGTAGTTAACACATTAAAAGTGATAAGCTGTTGAAATTTTTTTAAGGTGTTAACGGTTTTAAATTTGGATTGAATAAGGATATAACGTGACTCATAATATTGTAAAGGATTAATGAAAACAATTATGGTATACCGTATTGATTCAAACAGTCAACGATTTCGACATAAGTTCATTGCCATCAAATATTCTGTAATTGAAATCCCTTTTTTAGACTTTAAATACTGATCAAATATATCAATATAATTTATTGAAAATACGTGATTCTTTGTTTCAATGAGACAATTGACCGCATCGTAAATCAAAGACATACTTAGCACATCGAAATGTAAATTGCAATATACACTCATCAGCATTCCGAACTTTGTGAATCTATTGGAATTTTACCTGTTATATGAATCAAATCAATCAATTCTCGCTAAATAATCGATAAGTAATAATGTAAGCCGAGTTGAGTATGAATTGTATACGGTGAATAACTATTATTATATTTAAATACCTGTCTCAGAACTTAAGGTTCTGAACGGTTGGATTTCAATATACAATATTTTGTATAGACATAAAATAAATCAATGCCTTTCGTCAAAAAAATGATTCTGCCGATGGGTATTCCAAAATAGTTATATAACCGAGTGGTCAACGCTACGATTAAATTGTTATTTCTACATTAATCTATAGTATAATGATACTAAATTGAATATTTCAACATGGGTTGTTCAAAATTTGCTTCATTAATATTTTATACACTCAAATTGAGATAATAGAAAAATGAAAGTAGTTAGAAAATACATAATTATAATGAACTAATGAGATAATGTCAAGATTTTTAACACAAACATTATTGAAATATCCGTTTATAATAAAAAAAAATCTGTCAAATAAGAAAAGCGTCGATATGTGTTAATAATTTGGCTGTAGGAGCAATAAAAATTTGTCCTAAGAATCAATAGTATACGGATCCTTGTAAGTTTAAAGAAAATTTTAATTTGTTTTAATGTTTCTCTTATAAAAAAGATTTAATTTTATTTAAAAAAATCTTATGACGTTGACGTTTGTGCGACTCATTTGACAGGATATAAATAGTTGGAAATAAAATTTATAAATTTTACTAAGTTATCTATTTGGTACATCTAGTAATATTACACTGAAAAACCTTGTGTGCGAGATGAAACATAAATATTACAGTAAGAGATTATGCGTACATATCTAATTTTAGCATTTCGAACCAGACTTTCTAAGAATTAACTCACAAAAATGAAACATTGATGAATAAAAGCTAACGGTTCAAAAACATTTTTTGAGATATTAATTAATTAGCGATGGCTTTTTGCTGTGACACTTTTAATAATTATAGCAGCACGAAATCTTCATAGAGATATCGAGCAATTTCAACTTAGAGTTATTGATATAATGAGTTATAGACGATATGTGGCATCTAACTACATCTTGAAATTAATATTTTTTGAATCGGGGCTGCAATGTAGGTTAGATTTATTGTCAATATGGTAAACGTTATGAGCAGGTACTCCTCGATTTCCGCAGCAGATTGGTTCCTTAAAACGACGCGAATATTGAAATAACCTATTATATTTGCATGGAAAAATGGAAGACTGTTTTTTAAAAAAGTGTTAAAAAAGTGGCCTGTGTGTGTATTCAATTATATATTATAATAAGATTTTTGCAATTCGTATCAAATGTTGAAGTATATTCTATAATATGAAGTATATAGTTAAGTTTATATAAAAACACTTGTAAAAAAGAATAAATGAATATCAAATTTGCTAGCATTTTGTAGTATATAACTAGTTGCAACTGAATGAATTATTAATTTATGCACTGTCTGTAAGTGTCACGTTTTAATACAGTATTCTAGTTCAATTCATCTATTCAATGTAGTCGTAATTATCGTAATTAAAAATGAATTATGATTCAATCAGAAACGAGGCAATATTCATTCAGCTGTTGGAATCACATAAGAGTATTTGTCAAATCACATTATTAATCTTTTGATAAAAGAGATCTCAGCTGGGATTATTATAATAATACCGTATTATGTACTGATAAAGGACGCCCGAAAATTGTTAGGACTCAAAATTTTGATTAAATTAATTATTGGAGCCATGATTATCCTAATTTACGATTGCCCAGATTTTTTAAGCATTCCACAAACTAATTTACGAATTCACTGTGTTGAACGATCAAACGATTTAAAACACTTTTTTTGTATGATTCGATAGAAAAATATCTGTGATATCTAACATCTATCTATCTATCAACAGTCGAAGAATTAATTATAATTAAACTTAACAGCCAATTATTAAAAAATTGGAATATTTGTTGTGACAAGCCAGCAATTAAACATTCGACACCTTTTGATTTTTAAATAATATAATTATTATAAAATTATTGACTATCGAATTAACGACGATCATATACAAAACAATTTAAAGTATCCTTATTTTAACCAGATTTCCGCGCTCGGTGGACACTGTAATAACAGAAATTTGAAGAAGATAGAATTTCAATAATAAGTCAAGAACGGTGTAGAATTATTACAAAGACCTAGACATTGTTTGTTTTCTCTTAAAGTAGACAGTTGTAAACATGAACATCATATAAATGTTCAAGGCGAAAAGATTAATTACACTGCTACGCGTTGCTGTCCTTCATATGTACGGTTCTAAGTGTAAAAAATATTATGAATGACTTTTTCAAAGCTAGATTTACGTTAAAGTTTTAAAATTAATTGCGAATATACAGTCGAGTGGTTGGTTATATTATTTTGATTTCATGGGTATAAAATGTGTGTATAAATGCGTTAAAACTCTGCTAGGTAAATATCGTTATATATTTTCTTAATTTCATGCAAAAAAAAATTAATACCTAAATAAGGAAAATATTCCAATATATCATCGGATTTTATTTATAATATTATTTTAAATAAGTATGAATAAATTTTAATTCCTTTGTAATTTTTAATTCACTTGTAATCAATAACCGGTCTCCACACAAAGCTTAAAAAAGTTTGAGTATCTCATTTGAAAGAAATGTTAATAATATCCAAAAGAAATATTGAAACAATTAAAGAAGGAAAAGACATACTTTTTAAATTTTAGTTTTTTTATCGGTGGTTACTAACAATTCAAATTATTCTAAAATCAATATTTAACACGGTTTATGCCTTTTTGTTGTCGTATTGTAACATTTAATCAATACTCACAAAATTACATTGATCACATTTCAAATATTCTTTTGGCTCCATCGTCGTCAAATATTGCGCGACTGTTAATTAACAACCTGTAATGATAAAATATTTCATATGCGCTCATTGCGATATTTAACTCGGGGTTCAAAAGCTAAAGAAAAAAAAAGGACAAAATGTATGAAAAGCTTGCATAATACCAAACATAAACATATTTATTAATTAACCACTATTTTTTTTCTTTTTAAAATGTATTATATTTTTATTTTTTTAATATGTAATTGTACACATTACTAATTACATTGATCACATTTAAAATTTTCTAATGACTCCAGCTTCTCACTAACGCTAACTGATTTAAATAAACCTTTACTCGGTTTTATTGATGAACGTTTTGGTTTTGCACAAAAGTAATTCAGGAAAAACTCCTACAGAATATGTGAATAATAATGCTGCTTTGACAACTTGTGATATGTAATAATAAAAGCATATACAAGGCTGTCGATATCTGAACATTTAAAATTTCTCAATCGACTTACTTATACTGATGTAAGCAATCGGGATAAAATATTCTGCCAACTCTTTTTGTGGCTGGGACGCATTATGGAAATTGCAATCTCTGTTAAAAGACCAGAGTATCAAAGAGAGATCAACGAGTAAGCTTCGGTGCAGTTTTCCACGATGAAGCCGACAATAAATTAAGCCATTCATCGATGCTATGTCCATATTTAGGTTCACAGAAAATACTGAATGCAGACGCGATAATTTGACACCTGGGGCGGTAACCAAAACCCGAAACCTTGGTCTCAATAAACAAGAAAAAATTTCTGAGATTTCGCAAAAGTGATAACTTTGAGACGGCTTTCTATCTGGGCCGTATAAAAGGGACAGGTATTTCGTGTTTGTCAATCAATGTTTTTCATGTGAAATATTTTAACCTTAGTAAATTCAATTAATTATTTATTTATTTTTTTAAATTGAGTAATAATATTGAGATAAATTTAACTTGTTGTATATTAAAGCATTTTTTATGATAATATTTTTCATATAAAATCTTCATCGTTATGTCAAACAAGGTCAAGTAAAATAATTATTTGATAATTAAAAGTTTCAATTAAAAATTCTACTGAGGAAAATGTTGATTTCATTGTGAATTTCATAGTAAATTTTAAGGTGTTAACTGCCAGTTCTTGATAGAAAAGTATTATATTAAATAAAATAAAAACGCATTTTTAGTGCAATTTCTACGATATATTTTTTTGATCAGAACCGGTTTCACTGATCGCAATCATTATCAACTAATAAAATTCTCAGGATAGTGCTCAAGACGATCGAAACCGGCACTGATCATAAAATATATTGTGAAAATAGTATAAAAAATTTGTTTTTATTACATAAAATTTTATAACTGCTTTCGTTTTACTTATTAATTGAATATTTCCATACTGATTCTCAATATTACTTTTTTCAAACCTTTTATCTTCATGTGGAATAAAATATTCTCTGATATAAGTTATATTTCCATGAGATAATTATTGAAGTTAAATAAAAAATATATCTTGTCATTGTTTGAAATTGTTCATTTTTTATGACATTGCACGTATGATGGTTATATAATATTATTTATAATAATTAGCAATAAGTTCTTGTAAAATCAATTGTCATCGCTTGGATCGATGAATAATTGCCATTATATCATCAACACGTTACTAACTTGATACTTAAAATGCCCCATCATAATAAGAATACGTAAAATCACCGATATTATTGAAAAAGAAGAATAGCAAAACTCAATCTAACGTTAGGTTATTCTTTAAAAAATAATAAATATCTTTTTTCTCAACGATAAATATCATTAATTGTAAAATTAAGCGTATTAAAATACAAATGCGTTTCTTTTTATATACGGATAAATTGTGTGTAAATGCAGTTTTACTGGTGTGAGGATTTAAAACCGAACGAGACTTAAAAGCTGTGATATTCTGTTACTTGGAATGTATACATTTCCGGAGAAACTGGGCGCTATTTCTCTCGTCGTAATTTTAAGTATGGTCAATATTTAGCCAAATGCTTGCTTATTTTAAGACTGACTGTACAGGGAAGAAAAGAAAGTTTAGTTCATTAATTTGATAATATGATGTATTGGTCTTATTATATAATATAAATCATTGTTAAGTATTGAGCTTAGAGCCAAAAAACAATCGTTACGTCTTCCCAGCTTTTTTTAAAGTTTAACACGACACATGACCTTATGTAACAAGTATGATTCAATCTTATAGCATGATACAAAAAAAAATAAGAGGTACCTAGTTTTAGATGATACTTTTATTTTCACAATAAAATGTTAATTAAAATCACTTGATTTGATCACACAATATAGGCGTGTACAATACTACTTACAAAGGGTTCGGGCGCAAGCTCGGTTGGTGACAAACATGTAGCTTCGGGTATAAATAGTTTGTAAGCCTACAAAAAGTTTGAACTAATTTAAGTGATTTATAATTGGACGAATTTTGTTGCTACGAATATTATTAAGTATCGAAAATATTACATGATGCCTAATTACTATGTTATATTTCAAAATATATCAGAGGCAAAGATTTTTAGTTAATTGCCCGGATTAAGAATATGAAAGAAACAAGGTACAAAAAATATTTTTCTTTTTTTTTTAATTACGAATAAAAAATGACAAAAATTGTTTATGTATGATTCTCGAATGTGCGCTGTTATGATCACAAGGCAGTAATTAATATTTTATGACACGCTTTTTATAGCTTAAAAGAAAATGTTGAAATTTTCCAGTGACAAATCACTATTTATAGATTATAATACTGCCACTCAAATACGTGGCAGGCTATTTCAGATTTTGCTGTTGTAAGAAAATGGAGTAGTTCTGAAATAGTTCTGACGATGGCGTGAGCCGAAATAGCTATCAACTATATTTGTTAAAAATAATTTTGTAGAACTAAAATACATTGCTATTTTTTCACCGTGTTAAAATTGAGTAGTTTTTCAAAAAGTAACGCACATTTTAAAAACTATTTTCTTATTCAAATTCGCACAAAAAAATTAGATTAAATTTTTTTATTATTGATTATAAAATAAAAAAAAAAACAGAAACATATAGATACATGACTATGCTTAATGATATAAGTTATTCCTTATTGTTACTGTCGTTAATTTAATCCTTCGTGATTTTTTAAACGAACTAATGTTATATTTTTCGGACTTAATAGTTGAAATGTTGTTTCCTCTGCAAAAAAATAACAATGCCATCCAAAAATCGTGTAAAAAAGGTTTAAGAGTACTTACAAAACGTATTTTATAATTAGGACCGGTTTTACTCATCGTGAGCATTATCAACTGATATAATGAAAATACGAATTACAAACAAGCTTATTTATATGAGCGGAATAAAAAAATCTATTGACTTTAGTGCAACGGTAATTAAATAATATGGACAATTATAAAGCTACATATTTCAGAAAATTATAAACTTAAACAAATTGCTTTGACTTTTTGTTTAAAAAATAACAAGCAAAAAATGATCTTGTTAACAAATGTTCTTAAAGTCGTAAAATCATTGAAGCGAATACAGATTTGGTCTGAGCGGATGAACGAAGTAATGCTAAAGTCAATAAAACATTGGTATACGTGTATTTAAATAATACAGAAGCCGAAAAATATCAAATTAAAAAACAGAATTTACAGCAACAAAAATGTTGTAATTGATGATTTTTATTTAAATAATATTTTTCACGGTTCTGTGTGAAAAATATTTTATTTGACACGTGTGTAGTCATTTATATGTTAACCGGCGTTGTGTCCAAATTAAATACCCATATAAAGAAATAAACATATTGTTATTTATTAATAATTGTCAATCATTGGTGTTCAAAGAATTTAAGCCAGCAATAAAATTAGTCATAAAAAGGTGTTTATAAGTTTTATTGATGACTTAACTAACCTACGACCTTTGATTATTTTATTTGATTGTAAATCAATCAAACAAAATAGTATTATATTTGATTGTTCAAAAAATCATTTAGCTTAGTAGTGAATAAAAAATATGTATAGAGCTATTTGAATTAAAAGACTTTTAAATAAAACTACACGATATTTTTATAAATACATTATATTTTGGTGTTTTCTTATCAGTCGATTTTAAAATAAAAGAAATTATTATTTTTTCTACTAATATTTTTAATGAAATAAAAAAAAGATTTTTAATCTAATATATAGCTTATCATAGTTAGTGGGGGGATTACGACGTAATAAGTATAAAGTTTTCCCTGTATTTATTTAGTGATTTGTGTCTAAAAATGTTAAGTCCTGTGATTTTTGTCTCTGAAAAGGGATTGCATTAAAACTAGCTTTAACGAATCTTGTAAAATATGTTTATTTACTAAAATCAAAATTACTGCCTTTCATTATTTATTCAAATATTTTTTTGTATTTTTTTGATTATCAAAACTGTCTTTTTTCTACAAAAACCTCGATAATGTGGATTTTAATATCCTTTAAAATTACTATATTCCATTCATCTTTACACTAGAGATCAAGGTGAGGTCATAATATGAAGTCTAGCATACCGATGTTTGTACTCTCCCGATATTCCTGTTCACCTTGTCGATGGTAACCAGTTTCTCCAGATTTAACACGACAAGCTTCTGCAAGTCATGCAATCAAAGAATTGCAAATATTTTTAGAACTGCTTTATGTTTTGAATATTTTGATAGAATAGTAAACTTTTTCTAAATTGAAAATTGCACGTAATGCACATCTAACAAAAATGTTAAAACGATATCATTTATTAGATGACATTGATCTGCTTTCAGGAAGTAAATTTAATATTTTCTGAGGCAAAAAAGACAGCAGCTGGAAAAATACAAGTGTTTCAATTAAAGCTAAAATAATTATAAGTATGATTGAGTTCGAAAGATATTTTTTGTTAACTAGACTTTGACTTAGATGTGAAAGTTTTGATATTGATGTTTGTTTTCCACCGTCTGTTATGTAGAATAGATAAATATTTCACATCAAAATATAAACGTCTATTTTTATTAGCGAAAACGCCATACATAAATTACTGAAAAAAATAATAATACAATAGTCAGTGATTAATTTAACATTAAATAAACGTTATTACTTTAGATAAACAACATAGATCATAATTATTGTATAATTAAAACATAAGCTTCAAAAATAATTACGAATGCTTTCTATCATATATCACAAAAAATCCATTAATCATCGATTATGCCACAAACAATATCAACACGGTCATAAAAAACTGTTTGTTTATGTGCAGAAAAAAATGCGAAATGAAATTTGTACATTTAATTAATCAAATTATAATATAAGCGATTCTATGTTTTTATCGCGATCTAGAAAAAACGTTTATGCATATATCATATATGACGTAAAATATTTTGTCATAAGGTCAATAGCATATGTTTTTTTTAGATTAGAGCTACCTATTAGGCTTTTTAGCTAAATATAATTCTATTAATATTCAGTATCTTGTAGACACTGTATATATTTTTTTAATCAAAAAATAAAGGAACACAGTTCATCACAGTGTCAGTCAGCTTATAACTCTCATTTAAATATTTTGATTATCATCTCTAAATTTTTTTTCCGCTAAATAGATTTCCTCCAAATTATGAAATATTCTAATATAGATTGGATTGATTATATCGAACTATAATATCGAAAACCAGTGACGATTACTTCTGAGTAGCACTTAGCAGTTTAATTACTTACAGGAACAGTCTTAATTTCAATATCTAAAAAAGCATTTTGTATTAATCCGATTTTTATTTCTTAATGAACATTTAGTCAAATTTAAGCTGTAGTTATTTTTGTAATAATTTATTGAAGCTTTTGCTCAAATGTTACATTTAGAAACTGAAAATTTTTCTTCTTCACCTTCCAGTTGATTGTTTTATACAAAAAAATGTTCTCAGAGAATTAAAGATGTAAAAAATTACTGAGACGGGTGCGTTTTACATTGTGTGCGAGCGTATAGTTTCATCTTTTTTTACAATTAACACGATTTTAATTTACTAAAGAGAACCTGATTTGTTAGAAAATCTTGCGCAATATTTTAAATTTCTTTAATGCCATCGGTTTCAAATGCCAATGAACAAATCAACAGTTTATTATCTAAGCAATACAAAAAAACAAGAAATGTTTTAAATTTGCGACTTGTGAGTCTTCTATCAGATTTAATGGATCGCTATCCAAAACGGTCATCATATTAGTGTATAATCGAAAATCAATTTCTACAGTTTTATATCTGGAGCTTACACAACTGGCTTTTTGTTTCTTGTAAGTGTTATAACTGCGTATCAATTATTGATGAACGGCATCAATTGAGCGGAAAACGTAACAAATCTATCAAGCGATCTTAAGATTACATGCCAGACGTTCAGTAAACTGCCATTATACGTTTTTTTTAATATTCACTGCCTACATAACATGGTAGAAGATGACCCAGAAAAAAAAGTGTTAGGCACGTAACACTTCCGCGAATATACACGTACGTCCAAAAATGTATTACATAACCTTCAATATGTAGCAATAAATCATTTCAATCATCTAGTTGTGGACGCTTTTATTTGCAGTTGAACTAAACATGTAACAACTGGTCAGCTATGTATTATATTACGGTCAATCGTCGAATAAAGTAATATGTGTGTTATAAATATGATCAACGCTAAATCTAAAGTATTTTTTTTTTGATTTTGGAACTGGTAGTTGATTTATATTAAAGCTATAACATTTATTATGTATTTTTAAAATTAATCTTTCATTTCAAAGTGTAAGATATACTCGTTTTATATTGTTAGCCTGGTTGATAGGACGATGTTACTTACTTCATCAGAGAGAAGCCTAAATCTTGCAATTTCTTTCGAATAAGAGAAAACTTTAGAGATGGAGTACACATTTTAATACAATCGAGAACTATATGAAAATCTCACACTTAATCTTTTTGTGATACGGTACTTTAATCAAATGATCGAACAGATATGGAAAACTTTATAAAGGAATGACATAATATAAATTCAAACTCAGCACCTAAGTGTTTGCATCTTTGTAGTAAGGGTCGCAGGATGACGGCTTTGGAACAGCTGGAAATCAATACAAATTAACTATACAAAGGATTCTTAACGAACAAACTAAGATATGTCGATCAATATTGCTTAACCCTTTGCGGGGTGCTTCTTTGTTTCTGTAATAGACTATTTCCGTGCCATATGTAAACTTATTGATATAGCCGCCTTTTTAGTATCATTGCGAGCAAGAAACAAGCTAGGTCGTTAAAACAGGAGAGAAGATGTGTTGTACACCTTTTCTACACAGCTATAAATAAATAAGCAAATATTCGTTTAAGTATAGTTCTGACGATGGCGTGAGCTGAAATAGCTATCAACTATATTTAAAAAAATAGTTTTGTAGTAACTGAAATACATTGCTATTTTTTTCACCGTGTGATATGGAAAATATTTGTTCGGAATCACCGTTTTGCACTGTTTCAAATATTATATACAGAATGATAAAATCATTTAATATCAAATTAATTACTGAAGAGATTATATTTGAACTAGCCACAGTAACTATCTAAATGATTATAATGCTGCGTACGCTGAAAATAAGTAACATATGTTCATTATTTCTATTATATAAATAAATTTGATATCAATTCAAAATTAAGTCATGGAAAGACCGTTAAATATTTTTTTCAGTAATGTGGGATGCATACTGCAAATGTGCCTATGATATCGTAAATATTATCTGTAATTGATTTTTAAAGGAAATTTTATAAACTTCATTTTATAGTACGTAAAAATAATACTCACAAAAACACAACAAAATAAATGAACGTTATATGCCTAATTATTTTTTTACACAACCAACTTTCGTTATGTGTCATATTAACTTATTTGATAATAAAAAAACTGAACAATTTTATTGAAATATAAATCTAATTCAAGTCTCACACGGATAAATCATTGAAGAAAAATTTGATTTATACACTGTCCAAATAAATACATATATAAATCAATCTGAAATCATAAGTGATTGAATTAAAAATTTGACTTTGGGTATCATTTTTCCATATTGATAAATCAATTTAACGATAAGTTGAAATACACAAGAAGCGGCTTCATAAATAACTTTTAATTTTTAAAAATAATTATACAACATATTTCAACATGTTTTTAAGTTTCGCTGTGAATATTTATTACCACTTTCTTTGAGATCTAATAAAACAAACTTTAAATCATTTGACCACGCCTCGTGTGAAAAGTTAACCCATCAAAGCGTAATGCAACATCAAATAAACAAAAGTATTTAAACTTTTCAACAACGGATGTTTTTTTAATATAAATAAAAAGTTTGATGGCTTGTTGTACAATAGAAAGACAATCGAAAAAAGCTATTATTACCATTAAATATTAAAAACAATGACGAATTTCATTCAATGGTATAATATTCTTTAACTTTAAAATTTTAGCAATGTTTTTATTTAGAGTGACAGCAATTAAAAAATAATGCTTATTTTTGAGCAACAGTATTCCAAAATATATATACTTTATTGTTAATTTAAAAAAAATCAAAAATAAAGCACTGCAGAGTATTATACTTGATCATGTATAAGTAGTAACATTAATCAGGAATGGGTTTGAACCTGATTAGGGAGTACTACAAACTGATATCATTTCTTTGCATGAAAAGTGCTCTGAGAATGCTGTTTAATTATGAAAAAATAGGTATAAATCGTTACACGAAAAACAAAATAAGCATTTATTATTAGGAGTTTTATCGTATTTTGATTGTGTAGATGGTAGTCAAAAGATCGTATTCCAAATAAACCAAAAAAGTATATAAAACCATAATTAAGAAAAGTTAATTCGTGTATATGTTAAGTAAAATGAATTTAAGCGAAAATTTAAATTTAGATATATTTAATATGATTTTTAAAGAATAAATGCAAGTGAATTAAAAAAATACATAAATTAAACTTAGAACCTATTTAGTAAAGTTAAGCAAGCAATGTCCAAATAATAAATCACCTGTAAACCAATTTTATAATATCCACGCCTTTTCCAAGCAAAATTTTTCGCAGATGATTTATGTATTAAATATCACTGTGAAAAAATAGTAATGCATTTTAGTACTACAAAATTTATAAGATATAAAGCTGATAGCTATTTTGGCTTATGTCCTCATCAGAACAAAATGATTCAAAAAACAATTATTATAAATATTTAATGTGAGAAACTGGTGGGTTAAAAAAGTAAGCCAAGCATAAAACACTAAACATTCCGGTCTATATATCACCTGACCGTTTGTTATATCATAAAGTCCGCTGCTCAATCTGTACACATAATGCGAGAAGTATGGAAGTGAATAACTTGGATACATACATATGAACGATAATTGTTATATTATATAATTTGATAACGGTGAAATTTTAATCATTAAATGTCTACACATTCTGCATTACCAAATACTTCTGGTAGAGCTTCTAAAAACACTAGTTCAGTACAAACCGAAACTATATCGCGGTAAATAATGAATTTATTAAGTAATGACTTAAAATTTTTGTGCTGCAAAAAATATGTGATATATAACACTACAATTATATCAGAAATAAAAATGGTCAGTAAAATGACACAATTTTTACGGTGTACGTAACTTCAGTGTATAAATATTGTTTTCGTCTATATTCGATTTAAACGTGAGGCAAATAACATTTTATTTTATTTTAATAAAACTGGAATTTACTTCAATCTTGTGTTTCTTGCAATAACTTTAAAGAACTTTAACATTAACTGCCAAAGAGGCAATAGTTAGTAAATTGGCGGCTCATTGTCATAAAATGAAATTGGATAATTGAAGCCATTGAAATTGCACTATCTGTAAACGAATTTAAAAAAAGGGTTGAAAGCTTTCGACAATCGAAAGTACCAAGAGCGGAATAGATAGGAAAAATAAATCTTATATATATATTATAGAACAAAGTCGGGTTAGTTAAACTATTTATTATTCAGAAACGGCTAGGCCAATTTTTATGATATTGGAATTGTTAGATTTGTCTTTACTTACACTAGCATAATTATTATTAAAAAAATCAAAAAAAATTATACGGGTTGGTTTCAGGTAATTATTAAGAAATTTCATTTTCTCATATATTTTGTATGGAACGGTATAATTGATGGTATCTCGAGAGCTGATTGACTTATGTCGATGAATTTTTTGTCGATATGTGAACTGCAATGAGGCGATTTGGCGTACATTTTCATTCTCTATTCATCAATGTCATCACACTGTTATATATTTGGAGGTGTATCTGGAGAATGGATGATAGAATAAAAGGATGTCAAACGGCTCATTCAGCTTCAAAATTGTCGTTAAAACTTCAAACGATTGAATAACTGACATGCTCACAATACACATGACATGCTCATAGTACATACAAGATCGACCCAAGTGCAACCCATCCAGCAAATGGTTTTACAGAGAGTAGAGTAAGAACGCAAATCATTATGATTCGGTTCAATAAAGTAAATGCCTTGCTGCCACGTGAACTACATTCCTTTAAATGGATTTAAAACAATTTTTGTTTGTTGTTTTGTTTTTTTTTCGTTAAATGTTTTGTTATTTACATTTATTGATGCTGAGTCGGTACGACGTTTGCCGGGTCAGCTATTAATAAAATATAATTTTAAGCCAATAAATTTTTCTAATAGCTTGAGATATAAACAAATTATCATTCTTTATTATTAGAATTATAATGAATTAAATTTTGATTTATTATTAAATAATAAATGTAATTGTAATAAAATTTGACTAACCTACCATAAAAAAGCAACAACCAAATTTGTATGGTTCGTTATTACGTATAATATTAAGTATTGATAACACTACACAGTTGTCGTTAAGAATAAAGGTTATTCCTTGTCGATAAAAAGCATTTAACATTATACTCGCGCATTTTTTTGAACCCGGATAAATGTCAAATTAAAAATTGATAGAAAAATTGAAGATATTCATTGAAATATTACGAACGGATTACGCACGCGGTTCTTCGGTTTATGTCTAATAATATTAATTTGTTATATAAGAATATTAAACTCGAATAATAATAAAGTTTATATCCGCTATGCAGAGATTATACGATAATCAAATATTGTGTTATATTTTCATCAATGCCTTTATCGTAGATTTTTTTTATTTCTGCCGGTATTCGTTTTTTTGTCTATAAACTTCTTCTCTGATTAAACTTGACCTTTAAGAATTCCAATAAAAATATGAGAAGAATAAACTAAAAATGGTAAATGAGATTAAAAAAAATAATAATTGTAAAATTAATCCAAAAGACGCATTCAATTTATTCTAAAAGTAGACTATGTTAATTTTGATAAAATATTTTATCACCATCAAAATACATAATAATACTTCAAATAAAGGTAATGAGTGTATTATAATCCTTTATTTCTTAAACATTTCCTGATAAAGAACATATTGTGACGCGAAAAGTATTTGATCTTCATTATTCTTTAAAATAAAGATTGGACATAATGGTTCTGAAATATCTTATACTTTTAATGAAGCCTTATCAAAATTTTTTAATGGTAAATATGTATATTTTAGACAATTTAAAAATGGTTGTCAATATGATTTTTAAAAGTACTTCTAGTTTAAAATTTTACGTGTTTTGAGATGAGAAAATAGGCCAAATACCCAATAAAAACTCTTTTCCCTAATTGGCGCCAATGAGATAGTACAACATTAAGAAATCTAAAAAGCATCCAATATGTTTTAATTCCCGAGGCCATAATCGTATTGCTGTTAAATTGCGATGCCTGATTATTTCAAGTATATACTGTTATACCGGACGAATATGTAAACACCGGTTTCTTGTAAAAAACCATTGAATAAAATGGAAAAAAATATTTCCACATAGAATCGCTCAACCGATCGGCAAACAGAATATTTATTTTTGATGTTTTGTTATAAATAGTCAAATAAAATGTAAAAATATTTTAACTCTCCTTAAAGCACACGTTTCTGTTTCTTTGAGCTTTGTACATTATTTTTCTCATTTCAATCTTGAATGTATAATAATTATGTTTTATAATGCCTAGCTCCACAAAAAGCTTCTCAGATGCATTGTGTTGTCTATTTCAAATAATTAAGCATTTACAGATTGATGTATCTGTTTTTTTTTTTATTTAAAACCCGAAATCTAAGTATTTAAAAATAGCTGTATTACCAAAATACCGGTATACAATCCTAAATATGGAATTAATTATTCATAACAAATCTATTTTTATGCTTGACGCCCCCAATATATTACAACATGTATACAAATACCTTGATAAAAAACGAATGCCAATGAACGATACATAATACCAATAAAAAAAAATATGACGGTGTAGCCGTATTTTAACGCTGAATAAAAACCTGACCGATAATTTAAAAATTGCATATTTATGTATTTTTTTTATAAACATCAACTTCTGTTAAACTAGATAAGCAATGTTTTATTTTTCTTAATTATACAATACAAAAACGTGTTGTTCATAATTATAGTAATTTATATTTTGTATTATAAATGATTATTAATAATTGGTATTTATTTTGGTATTAATGATCCTTTTTATGCGTAATTATTAACTGGGTTAAAAGCTATAGAAAAAACATTATGACGATCTCAAATTATTTTTTTTCGGGTGTTAAGTTGTTTGACTAGCTTTAAAATATCCCAGCGACGTGGTCAAGTGGTCAAAATCGTTACTATGGTTGCAGTTGTGGTACGGGAATAAATTCTAGTAAGAATAATCTGATATATCGTAAATATCCTCCTGCCAATTTGATCGAGAAAGGTAAATAAGAGATATCGATGAGCTAAAAGTTCTAATCATATACTTCTCTTAAAATTGTTGAATAACTTTAATTAAAAAAATCGCAATAGGAAGTTTGTATACATTAAATTGGTAGCATATTAAGTAAATAAATATCACAGAAAAAAAGTTTCTTACGTACATAATATATGAAAATACTTCAAGGAAAAATTAAAAACATGCGACCTCGAAAAAGTAAAGGTGAAATACGCTCCATGAAAAGAACAAGTTGTTTTTGAATACCCAAATGAGAATACGAATCCATGACGAAAGCTCAAGATCGTTCCCATTTATTTCAAAAACGGCATGAATAGCAGAATGTTAAAATCCATGATAAAAGGCAGCATGAAATTAATTATTTTAAAGTTCTTTATTTATCGTTTTAAAATACTCAGACAACCTTGCGTCTTCCTTGTCAATCGCAACCAGGGTGAGTGTAAAAGAAAAATGCTTTTCATAACTGGCGTTGACCATGAGAAAGAGTGATATGTTAATGTGAGAATACCAACAATTTACAGAACGTATTAATAAAGCTCAGTACACTGAAAGCTTTGCCAATATTGAATAATTCATACAGTCCAAATATTTATAATTATAAAATTTCTATCAATTCGGAATTATTTTTATATTTCAATTTTTTAAAGTTTTGTATACCAACTAAGTCTCTTTATACGTGAACAATGTCAAAGAATAAATTCAAAATAAAGCTATGGAAGCTTTTCTGACTCCATAGTAAAGTACATCTATAAACACATATATGTGTCAGAAATATTTGAAACAATAAATAAACCACGATGTATTTATTCTTAAAACACTACTTTGATCAATTTAGTTCAATGTTATGTTTTTCATCAAAAGACCGGTAAACAAATTTGCAATCAGAGAGATACACTTGAATCAAAACATGCTAACACTAAAACTGCATATTTATAAAAAGACATCTGTTCTGATTGACGGTGAAATTTAAAATTGATTGATTCTCAATTCAATATCACTGGTGAAATTAAATCCTAGAATGTGACAAACAATGAAATCTAGGTCATTAGTGACAAACTTTAAACGATTTTATTTGGCCCCTATTAAAATTCAGTCAATCACTATTGCTGTCTTTATTTTCAGTATCGGATATTATGATTAAAAACCGAAAACATGAAAAAAGAGAATTTGCCCGCAAAAAATTTTTTTGAATTGCAGGGAAGAAATTTGAACCAAGAAAATTCAAACACCAAAAACGATAAAAGTCTAATCGATTAATAAACCAACATTTATTTCGTGATTATAAGCAATAATTTATGCCTCGGCTGTCAGCAATTGATTAAATTAAAATGACGAACTCATAAAAATCATGCCAAATTTTTTTTTTTTTCATATCTTTAACCTCTGAAGCACATCATTTAACATTATTAACGATAAAAAAAATAATAAGTATGTGACACAGAGCTTAAATTAGATTATAACGATAAATTGCTAAAAGTCGGTGTGGCGAAGGTTGAATGCTTAAACATCTTTATTCTCGTTTGCCAAAAAACTTTTTTAATTATCAAATGTTAAATTTAATTGCAATAGTAATTGATCCAAAATGCGGCTTCGTTGAAAATTATTTATTTATAGAAACAGGAAACTGTTTCTTGATGATGTTTAAGATGGTGCCAAATGTTAATTATCTCCACAAAGTAATATATTATTATACGTATTTAAAATAATAATACATACAATAAATTACCAAATTTGAGATCAAATGATAAAAATATATTTTAACCATAATAAAAACCAAAATTAAGTAACATGGCAGTGACACTATAATCCGACTGATTTTAATGTAACTCATGTTAATAAAAAGAATATAACAAATTTTTGCGTCTAGAACACTTCTTCGTTATAATGTTTTTAAAACGTCACAAGGCGCTGTTCACTGGAATCATGTAATTTATTTTACTGCGTCACTAAGATTACACGAGACTTACATTAAGAGGTTAGACATAAGATTGTCACGGGCGAAAAAAACGATTTTTAATTTTATGAATTAATCGCCACACTTAAACTGTGAATTGGTTGAATGTATCAATTTAATTAAAGCTCATAGCTAACAAGTAGCTAAAGATAAAAAAATCAGTAAGATTATGGTTAATTTAAAAAATATTTATGACACTGTAAAACGACATATCTATTTTTGGCATTTTCATGCATTTTTTACATAGCCTCATTTTTATACCAGAAAAAGTATAATATATGATGAATGAACATAAAAATGAATTTCGGAAAATATCAGTTAGATATACACTCTGATTGCATCAAATTACGTGTTATTTATTCTAAAAGTTTCATTCAAATTGTCCATTGATTGAATTATAAAAGTGAATAAGAGTTTTTTGTAAAATTTGATAGGCAATGAGCATCCTGCTCATTTTTTTAATTTCGTGATAAAAAATGTAAGCTTCAATGTTTTAATACGATATTTGAATTTTTTTATCGTTTTGAACGGGCGATTCTACAAAAGTAAATAGTTGGCGAGTTATATGAAAGCAAAAAAAAATTGGCTCTTATACAATGTATATGGAGCAAAAATTGATTACAATGTGTTTAGAACTTAAAAGTGGAAGCCACCGGATGGATATGAAGAGATAATGGTGTGTAGTAAAAAGATGTATTAAAAATAGAAAGCTAGTGTAAAATGACGAATATTGTTCGACATACCTTGATTGATTTTCCCCTGCTCAGATATCAGCATGTTGAGTGGCGTGGCGTTATTCCTGTCGCCGAATTCTCCTCCGGACCCGATTCCGAAGAGTTTGTTTTTGGCACTCTGGCCCACTTTGATATACTGTTTATGGAGACCCATTTTTAATCAGTCACTGGTAAAAGTATTCTACAGCACGCTTTCAAAAGTTTAACACAAATTAATTTGAGATTCAATAAAAACTAAGCAAAACTGGGTTTCAATGCTAAAAATGGAGTACTATTAAGGTATGTAAAATAATTTTGTTTTTTAAATATTTTTAATCAAAATTATTGAATTTATCGTTTGCAGTACTCTGTTTAATTAAAATTATACCTCGCTTATATTAATTATACTGTATTATTATATTTAATAATTTATTTTATTTATTATTGAATTTGAGCAACTCTTTTTTCAATTGAAATATAATTCATTATTGAATCCAACACATGTTTCCAGCTATTTTTTCTTCCTTAAAAATAGCTGTTAAAGTGATTTGATTCACATTTTTTGATCGCTATTTAATTTTTGGTAAAATACGACGTATGTTTTGAAATGATATTATGACAGTCTATTTTTCCCGGGTGTCTTTTTGTATGGCTTCGAATGTCTGATCATGTTTATTTTTTTCTTTATTAGAAAAAATCTTGTTTTGCTGTAAGATTATCTCTGAAGCTGAATTGTTGGGTGGCGTTTATCTGAAACAAAAAAGAAAATATTTATTAATAAGAAAAAAAACTATTATTCATAATACTTGCAATTTGGCATGTGGCGTTAGTAAATACGTTTTTCTTTCAATATTGCATGCATAATTTATGCAGTTAACGATGCACGAACAATCATGTTGTTGGTAATGCCAACACATTTTTGAATTCATTAAACTAATAAAAATAATTATTCACGAACAGTATTGCAGCATAATGTTTTTAATCATCATGAAATAAATTGATTCTGGCATAATTTTCTCAATAAATTGATGAAATCAAGATATTTTTTCAAGACACTCATTACGTTAACCTTAGAATAAGCTATTCTTATATAGTTTGTAGAAATAAAGTAAATGATTTTAGTACACAAACTTCTATGCTTTTACAAAAATAATAATATTTAATTTGTTAATGTGTAAAAAAGGACTAAATAGAAAGATACCAAAAAACAATTCACAGTATATATAAAATAACGGAATATTGTACTTCAATACGTTTAAGAGCTTTACATTTAAATTAATGTTTGTATTTTATGTGACACTACTTGTATGCACACATTTATGATAGATTTTAACGAAATGTGGTCATATGCTTTTAAATGTCTCGAATAAAAGGTTAATAGTTGATCAAATAATTTTATTTACAAAATTAAATGGAAAATAATCAAATGATTGATAATTAATTAATGATGAATAATTCAATTCAGCAGTACTTTCTGTGCGAATGTCTAGCGTGTAGTATGAACAAATAATTTGAGTTTTCTTTCTATACTAAAAAAAAAAATATATGTTGCTTTTTAGAGGCCGCAGGTGTTTAAACTAAATTGGGATTTTTCCATACTCGACTGAAGAAATATCTCTAAATAGACGCTTCCGTGTATTAAACTTGAAATGGTTTCTGTCAAAAAGTGAATTGTTGTAATTTTTTTAAGCCGTCCAGTATATTTCTCTATTCAATACAGTAAAATTATTTGTGAAAGCCTACAAAACACATTCTGAAATTTAATCTTTGAGGCAATTATTTGTCCAATTGCTGTTTTCCGTGATTTTGTGCCAAAAAGCTATCTAAATTAATTTTATTCAATCAATAAAGATTAAGACTAACGATTTTAAAATATACATACATCATATTTTGGAAATAGAAAAAAATATTTGTTTGAATACCTTAAACAGAAATTAACTAATGGCCTTTAAATGTATCATTTTTTCTCAACATTATATCTGTCAAGCCAATATTTCTAACATCTGTTGAAATGAGCCATAGCAATTTTTTAATATAAAAGATTAAATTATACGCAATTTTTCATCATTCAAATCATATAGGTATATATATATATATAATACATCAAACACTGGAATACTCTTTAAAAAATTTTTTTTAATTAAAGCGACATCAGTAGTTCTGGTATAATTTTCAAATTCTGTTTCAAATAACAGCAATACGATGCCCAGATTTGCGCGCAGAAAAGGTTAAGAAGACGATAAGTGTTGGCTTGAAACTGCAGCACTTGTAGAAGTTACGCATTACCGCGAAATAATTATGTTTCCATAAAAAAAACCTTCACAGTAGGGATTCACATAATGGTGCAATTAGAAGTTAACTTGCCGTGAAAATTAGCTGTAAATAAATTTTATCTCGAGAAAGTGTAAGACCATAAAACATCACAGAAATTTTATTTTCAATTCAGAATTTATAATAATAGTATTATAGTATTTTAAGACACAAATAAATACTCGTGCTGATTTATATTATGGCCAACATACTTAGCAAAATTAAATATTGTATAAATTTGTATGTTAAAATATCTCCGCTATGTGACTTACTTTAAATGACTACGAAATTGTAATAAGTAAATTTCCTGTATGTATAAATAATTTTTACCACTCAAAAAGCTCATTCTACGAATTCTAATTTCAAATAATTGAAGACATGAGTAGATATACGCAAAATTTTATTGTTCGAAAGTTTTCCTTAATTAAAATAAATTTAAAGAATTTTAACGAAATTTTTCCTCTTTTTTTTTGTTTTTTGTAAAATAATAATTGATCGAACAATGAAAAATTGGTGAAAAGGAATCATTATAGTATTCACATGCGAAAGGACAAATCAGTGGAAATTATTTCACTAGCACATAAATATAACCAATAAATAATAATATAAAGAAGCGAATTTAATTAGGATAGGTCAATTTGATTGCCATTGGAAACTATTTGTTAGGAATTGGTGGAGTTCTGTACCTTTCCTTCTATACATAATTAATGTTAAAAATGTAAAAATATTTTTATATTAATTCGTTTTCGAGCTCGGAATCTCAGTTTCTTTTTCAATAAAAAAATGTCAAAGTTCTTATAAAACAAACGAGTTAACTCATTGGTAAATATCGCGAATTGAGAGTTCGATTATTTTTCATATCACTTTGATGTATTTTGTGATCATTCAGTCTTTGGGAAAAGTCATGAAATACCATGCTACTTTATTTCATAATTGCCGACATCGCTAACCAAACATGGATGAGAATATCCATATTGAATGGATTGTGAAAAATAAATGCTTCAAAATAATATTTCAAAAGAACGCATTCAAAAATGTAATAATTAGCAATAATTAAAATATATCGATTGAAATATAATCCGCGTCCCCCGTTTCTATAAAAAATAGTCTCAATATGCGGCTACCACTTCCATTGGTGTTAATGTGATAAAAAAAAACAATTACATTACAAAAGCACTTTTTGCGATATATTGTCATTTAGTTTGAGAATACTTTTTGAAGTATTTAAATAATCAACCTTCACTCTCATTCATTCATTCTCACCGTAGCCTATAATGAGTATTTGGCGTAAAATACTGTTTGATATTGAATGAAAGAAGGGAACGGCATTCCGTCTCACTACAATGCCATATGAAATATAATTAACACATGAAAAAATCTACATGAGATTTACTAAGTTAAGAAAAAAAATGCGAAGGTAGTTCAATACGAATGATAAAAATAACTTTTTTAATATATAAAAAAAAAACAATTAAAAACCAAGAATAATTAAGTTAATTTACTTATATACCGTGATATATACAGTATATACAATGACTATAATAACGTGCCACCATTCGTGATCTCAGAGTGTGAAGAATGTTACGCAATATTATTTAAAGCTCATAAATTAGGCAAGTATTAGGATTGAAAATCTATGCAAAATAATATATATATAATGGGTCTCGTATATATTGTTACCAAACCGAAGCTTAAATACTTGATCGCAAAAATCAGCATGATATATTTAACAAATAAGTACGTACACAATTAATTTTATGTTGACCTTGCATTTTGGAATTTTCGTACATGATCACCGAAACGCAACCTTCAGTGGTAAATGTATTACTGTGATTATCACTCGGTACAGGTTTCGCGTGTAATCATGCGTTGATATCTTTTGGCCATAGCAAATATTTGAAAATTTATTTTTTTTAGAAAAATATTGAAGGTCAGTTTATTTTGATACAGTAGGCCGAGTTAAGGTTTATCACAAAGAGGGTCTCGAGATCGAAGCCTACAAGGCGAAGAAGCCTGCAAATTATTTGTTGTTAATAAGATATGCAGTTATGTATAACTGGAAAATTAATGGGAGGTATTTTAAAACACACTGTCATGGAAGAAATAAACGATAGCATAGAGAAAAGTCAGATAAGAGTGATTTCAATTACTTGAAATTGAGTTGAATTGAAAAGATGAAGAGTTTTCGTTTTTGGCTATGTAAAACCGCACGTATGCTGTTTTAATACCCTGAGTTTTTAAGGCAGTTAGTAACACTGATTGAATGCAATTACATACGTAGATTTAAAAGATAATCAACCTTATCTCTCTCCTAGTCAATCTATTTCGTGTCGTCCTACTTTGGTTTATGGAAAGAACCCTTATATAAGTTTTTTTTAAAAGAAAGTGTGTGAATATTTTGTTTCATAACAATACATGTATGTTTTCAATATAGAGTATTTCAACAAACAAATCTCAATAATAGTTTTACACAAGAAACGCTAGTTACTCATTTGCTTAACGTTTATCCTTTCAAAAAAAGTAGGAAAAAAATGTAAAACTAGCGATGGCTTAATTGCTTTTGGCACACTCCATTTTATAAGATTTTTTACTTATCACAAACACCCATTAATCTGATGAAAAAAGCTTTTTGTACTGGGACCGTGAAATATGTAATTTTATTCGATAATGTTGATAACTGTATCACGGATCCAATCCACCGTTCTATTTATGGTTTCATAATTTAGGCGAAAGTTTACCTATAGAGGCCAATTTTATCAAACTCATTTTTCTGTATTTTAGACACACACACACATATATATATATACACAATTTGCCAAAGAAAATACAATTTCTCCGTCAGAGCCTTAATTTATCGTCACGGAAACTCATTTGAGAAACCCTGTGTAGGTATTATCAATGACCTAGATACAATTATATTTAGCGATCGTAAAACAATACCACTTCTAGAAATTCGTTTTTAATTTAAGCAAACCTTAATTATTGAAAGATTGATTACATAATAAAGAATATTATTGTTTGTAAATTATAAAAACTGCGTGTTTATTTCTCCTATAACAATTTTTGACCTCAATCTAACATCGCAAAAACTAGGTATCTCAGTATGACGATTACATACTGCTAATTGTGAAGTTTCATGCTTTGAAACTTGTTTATTGTAATGTCTTTTTACTTTCAGCTCCGTAGGAACAATATGCGATGGTTATATAATGAACTATTTCACAAATAATTATGTAATTTAAAGAGTTAGCGTGTTAGAAGAAAGCATTAAATGTAACATAAAATAAATATATTTTCCGTGATAAAAATATTGCATCGTAATCAATGAGAAAATATCAATTAAATTAATGGATTTAATTTCATTTTTTAACAGTTGATTTTAAGCGCAGTTGTAAAGAAAATATTTTAGAGAATGTTAGCGGAGTGATTATTTGTTATCCCATAAGAGATTTTGAATATTTGATCCATATGAGAAATTATATAAATACTAGAATTTATTACGTGCTACCACCCGAGAAAGCGGACGTTTAGATGTAGGCGTTATTTTAGTGTAAGTTAACATATATATTTTTTAATATCATCATCAACAACACATTACATTTTATTATAATTCTCGGGGTAGATAATTTATATAAATTAAAAAACCTACTTTAAATTGAATTTTGGAAATAGCACATAGAAATGTTATCCAGAATGAATCGTGCAAATTTCATGTCACTGCTGTTCACCGTTATTAAGTTCTTTTGACCAACAGATTTACCGATTGAAGCATTTTAAAAAATTATATTTAAATTTATTTGCAATTAATTTGAAAATAATTACTTTTTTCAATGTTTTTGCTTTTTAAATGTAAAAATACAAAAATAAACTACGAATACGTTGATACATGAAGTAAATCCGTTGAAAATTGTTGAAACTCTTTCGAAAAGAATTCTTATAAGCAGGCAGTTTCAAAACTTTGTGCGAAATTGTGGCTTTCAATCATTGACAGTAATCATATATCAGAAAATTTTCATCGACAGTTTTCAATGAAAACAGCTCGTCGAAATGGTTTAGCAATAGCTTCCTTTCTTTCTTTTAGCGGAATTCGTTTCACCATTATAAACGAGCATTAAATATGTTATTATTATTTTGTAATCGTTTGAACAAAGAGCAAACCGTTCATATGATTTTAAGACATATTAGATTTAAATGATTTTTTGTGATATTAAAGTTTGTTAATCAGTTACAGCAATGATTTGGAAAAACATATATAAATTTATGATAAGTTTTTTGTACGCACTGATTTTTTGCAAACATATTCATTAATACTTATTTTTAATTAAAATACGAAAAAATAACGACATAACATGAGAAGGTGATTATAAAACATTGATTTTTCTAAGCCCTGGCTTTGGTAAAAATTCATCATAATTATTTAATTACTTGTGTTACCTCTTAAAACATTTGTTTTACGTTGACATAGTAATAAAAGTGGTTTATAAAAAAGAAAACAAATAAGAATTTTCGATAGAAATGGAATATTTAGTAATATTAAACATGAGAACCGTGGTGGTCGTCCATATCATTATTTGAACTTGAGTCATATAAATTAAAGTTTCAATCGATTTTTGTATAAAAAAATATTTGTATGGAAATTTTTGGTGCTAAATGTTTTGTTGCGTCCGCCAGATAATGAAGACTGAAGATAACCCGAGTTTTCAGTAAATTACTAATAACGTTTAAACCCTGTGATTATAACTGCTAATCTGTTCGAAAAGTAAAGGTTGAGCTTCTCGATGACAAAAGCTTTTTAGAGATTTTTTCATTAAAATTTCATGAAAAACACATTGAAACAACAATTTACTGGTGCGATATTTTTATTTAAGTTGTCTTTAGCAAGTCAAGTGTTGCAGATAAGTCCTACAAATATATTAAATTCTTAACTTGATTGTTCCGCTAAAATTAATATGACGAATAACATATTAAATTATTACAATTATCGAAGGGAGTTAACTTCAGATTATAAGCACATAAAGGCTTCAATATCTAAAACGTATAAACACATATATATGATACGAACCATACTTTGATATCCTAGCACATCTTACGGCACGTGAAGCAGTGACTTGTCATTGAACAAATCACTGATAAAATAATCACTGATAACGAAATGTCATTGTAAATATTTTTATATTAGATAACATATATTAGAGTGTATAAAAACAGAATTACTTACTTTGAACAATAGAAATGATACATTGATATTGCAAAGTAGTCGAAGAATTTCAGGAAATTACAAAGGATTACACAATCTTATAACAAATATATATGCAGATGATATTTTAACATACTCATCACTAAAAAAAAATTTAATAATGACTGCAACTCATCGATAAGAGATCTATTAGCATAATAGATAGTTAATCGAACGCCACGAGCGTTGATAAAATCTTTATTTTTATCTTATCAACTCTTTTATCTTTTATCTTTTACTGAATATAAATTTATATTTCATTCTTTAGTCACAACTATGACGTTAAGTGAATATGTTCTATTTTTTTTAATGCAGTTGTAGACGAAATACTCTTTGCCAGTTCTGAAGGTTAGTAATTGAATTGGCATTGATAATATTGCCATAACGTCAACAAACGATTTTATTAAAACAGTAACAGATTTAAAATATGTTGATTTGAAATTAAAAAATGCGAAATCATTGTCGAGCTTTTCCGAAAGATCTGAAGTTGTTATATTATACAAAAAAAAAACGGGCATTATTGATTGAATTGGTATTCAATTGGCAGAACTCCATTATAATACGGTGTAAAAAATAGCAACGTATTTTAGTTATACACATAATACATGCTACATAAATATTTTTTTAGGTATAGTTGATAGCTATTTCGGCTCACGCCATCGTCAGAACGATGCTAAAACGAATATTTGCTTATCTATATATAGCTGTATAGAAAAGGTACACAATACATCTTCTCTCCTGTGTTAACCACCTAGCTTATTTTTTGCTCGCAAATAAAACTAAAAATTGTAAATGAAACTAAAAAGGCGGCAACATCAATAAGTTAACATATGGCACGGAAATGCAGAAATGCGGAAGGCAACGGTTCGTTAAGAATCCTTTGTGATAGTTGATACCCATTGATTTCCAGTTGTTCTAAAGCCGTCATCTTGTGTGTTAATCGGGTAATTCGTATTTTTCAAAAATCTGAATGATCATTAAGATAAATGAAGGAAAGAGTTTTTAATTTTTATAGCTTATCAAGAATTTTTTTTAGCTAACGGTCACCACGATGTAATCCGCGATGTAAATCTAGCATCCTCTAGAGCTCTTGCAGTATCTTTACTGGAATGAATAAGCCAATAATTTATTTTAGCCTGTAGTACCAGATTTTATCACATCAATTTTATGACTATTTCATGAATCTTTTCCAATTGTTATTTCGGTATAATTGTTCCGTTTTCAAATAAAAAGTAATTTTAAGTGTCTTGAGATGATGTAAAATGTAAAATTAGGTGGCAGCAGATCTTTAAGCGATGTAATTTTTATTTTGCTCGATATCTATATAATGTGCACACAGATATAATAAACAAAAGCATTTGATTTACATGTTATGCCATTTTTTTTCGTGACAGCATAAAAAATTATCGGTCATACATACATAAGGTTAAGCATGAACGATTTTCATCTCACTGCTTCATTAAGCGATTGATATGTTTCTATCATAGTCATACAAATTATGATAGACAGAAAATTACTTGCAGTACTATATTTTATTGAATTGTACTAAAAAGAAAAATAAATTCATCAAAAATATAAGCAATATTACGGAAAATCATTTATTAATTAAAGAATCGAAAGTAAAGTCATAAAGTGTAGAGATTGAAAAAATAAGACCTTGATTGGTGGCTATGTTTGTTTTTGATATATTTATAATCGATTATAAAACGAAGAACTATAAAATATAATGACAAAAAAAATGTTTTATATAATAAGAAATATTTTTTCCTTATTATGTACAAAATTGAAAATATTATTTTTATCGTAATTTTCATACAGAACTAAATTTAAATATAACTTTTTTACGATGTACGCTGAGAAAAAATAAGATTTTTTCGACCACGTAGTTATAACATTAATGTTCTGTTTCAATAATTGTTACTTACGTCAGTAAATACTGATGGAATAAATAAAATAAAATTATTGTTATAGAACTAACTTCAATGTATATTTGTTTACGCGCAAATAAGCGCACTTTAAGCGATAGAAGTTGTAAAGAAGAAATCACTTTTAAGGTGTTAACTGTCACTTCTTGATGGAAAGGCGTGATATTTTATATATTAAAACACATTTTGTTTAGTACCTACTTCCACAATATATTTTTTGATCAGGACCGGTTTCGCTCATCGCGAGCATTATCAATCAGTTGATAATGCTCGTGATGAGCGAAACCGGTCCTGATCAAAATATAAATTGTGGAAATAAGTAATAAAAAATGTGTTTTTATTATTCAAAATAAATAAATAATCTATGATATCGACTGAAGGTGCTCGATGGAACTTCAATATTGAATTTGAATTGTTGCAACTTTGTACGATTCCAGTCAGTTCTGTTGCATCCGTGCGATGGAATACTTAAAGATGCCGAAGGGCGAAACCCGGGTCATTTGTGATAAGACATATAGAATCGTACAAAGTTGCAACAATTAAAATTTAAAGAAATAATCTTTATCTTTTCAATTAAATTAAATAGATCCTGACTAAATCGCTTTAATTGTCCTGATAACCTTAATAATTAGAAATAATTATTCATTTACTTTAATTTTTCTGTAATTTTTTTAAATTTTTTTTAATAATGAATATGATATTTCATGATTTTTAACGACTGATAAAAAAATGCCAGACGAAAACTCGCACTTACTTTACATCAGAACAAATAAGAAAAAATGATCCGTAATATAGGGATGTATTTTTCGTTTTAAACAAACGTCCATACTTGAAACAAAAATCAATAAATCGGAAATAGGATTCTATCTAGAGAGTTCTACAATGAAAGGTAGTGATGTCCAGCACTACACCACGAACATGTTAACAGAATTAGAAACGAGTAGCGGTACAATAATAAAAATCTTCATGGTTCCGTTTTAAACATTTGTAAAAATAGATAAGAAAGATTTTTAAATATTCACGCTTTTGAACTGAAAAATCGCGAGCATTATCAACTGATACTCGCGATGAGCGAAACCGGTCCTGATCAAAAAATATATTGTGGAAATAAGTACTAAAAAAATGTGTTTTTATTATTTAAAATATCATTAATATATGGAAAATTATTTACGTATGTTGAATTGTTTTAATTCAGGGATGTGTGTTCACCATAAGTTATTTCAAACATTTTTCAAACGTGAATTTGATGAAAAGGAAAGTATACAAAAATGTGCAATGCGTTGTTTCGATTGAATTCTAATCTCATTCCGGTTTATAGGCAGGTTTAATTACATATATTGAAAACCGGATACGAAACGTTGGTACGTCTGTACTGAACAGTTCTTGAATTGTAAAGATGGTGAACCCTCCCATTGACACACTTCCGGAGAACAATTTCTTATGTCATACCGGCGTAATAATTTTGACGGAGACTTTAGTTGAGAGCCACCTTCCGCAAAGCGACCCAGTTGCGGTTAACCTTTGTTCATTAAGGATTTCGCTGAAATTATTTTTTTTTAACTTTTACCGTAGTTACATAAATTAGATGATCATTTTACATAGAAAATTCAACAAACATAAGGATTTGTGGTATAGTCAGATAGCACTCTTAGAGAACTTTTAATACCTATTTCACTCAATAATAGTTTTCTGTTCAAAAAGGTATTACTTGATTAGAATGTATTAATAAACTATTGATCACTAAATATTCTAATAAATGATAAAACAAAAGAAAACTATTATCAAAACGTGCAAATACTCAAAACAATAATAAAAAGTATGCCAAAAAGCTAACATTTTGAAGATATCATCGCATGGTTATAATTTTAACCTATTTTCAAATCACTATGCCAGGTAAATGGAAATATATTTTCATCATTATAGATCAGATTGTAAAATATAATTTTTTGTCAAGTTAGTAATGAGAAAGCAGATGTTTTAATACTGATGCTTTTTTAATTATTTCTGACAAATTAATTTTATTTTATGTTGAGTGTTTTCAAAATCGCTTATTCATGTTAAGTCTGTATGAAGAAAATGAATGCTTTTTTATGTGTCTTGTATTTTGACACATTTACCTGTTACATTCCGGATCAAAAGTAATATGAAAAAAATATTTTTCTTTAGTCACTCAATTTTAAAAATTTTGATTTTATAATAAATAAGTAGGCAATGTTTTTAATCACTGAATCTACATTTTTTGCTGCAAGGCTCGTGTTAAATGGAGATAAGTACTACACAGTCAGGTACAGAATAATAGGCACAAGTGCCGCTGTCTATAAATCCATTGCATCAGAGGCTTTAATTACAAAACATTATGACGTCACTCAAATAAACGATTTTTTCAATACGTAATATTTTTTTCAAACGCTTATATTGTTGATGTGATTTCATAGCAATAAATCGACAATAAAATTTAACTAGGGCTAGCTTTGAATAAGTTTATTATGCAATTTACTATAGTAGTACTGTTATAAGAATAAGAATATTGGTATGAACAGAATATTTTATATTTTGATTAATTAAAAAAAAACAAATTCTATTTATATAAGTTTCATATTTTAGTTAAAAATTGTTGCATACAAAAAAAATGAACATAAAAAGTACAATTAATATATATTTACATTAAGTGGTCTTATAAAATCAATAATTTTTATAATATTATAAGAAGCATATAGCTTCTGTGGCTTAGTGATCTTAGACGTGGGTGTATTCAATGTTATTTCTCATTCAGTTGATATAATTATTATATATGATTTTTTAATTTTATTATATTCGTTACATTGGCATTGCGTTTTTAATAAAATAATGATCGAACGGATGGACCTAAGTAGGTTTTAGTCTATCATGAAGAATTTTTCCAGTAAATTTATCTAAAAATTAAGAACAAAATAACATATGTCAAATACTAAAACCAGTCTGAAGTTGATTATCATACGAGTAAAACAATTATGTATTTATCAATAAATTTGAATTGATGTTTAAAAAAATGATATTAACAACAACTAAACATGTGAGACTTTAAAAGAAGCCGATTTTTTGCTAGCCGCAATGTGGCAATTATAACAAAAACTTTTTAATGGATAATTTCAATTTGCCAATGAGAAACACGGCAGAGTGAATCACTTAAATACATTTCAATAATAAAAAACCATTACAACTAATTATTTCCATATTTTAAAATAATTATATGCTGAATTTTTTTCTCAAATTTAATTTATGGTATTTAATAAATATGTGGCATATTATCATATCAGAAAAATTGCAACACTTTAATATTTATTTGGTGTGCCATATTTTTGCACACTTCCTTCGTTTTTATGTGTGCAAATTTCTCTTCATGCTTTTCAAGATGTTACAAAGCTGCGGCAAAACGACGGAAAGTTGCTTTTGAAACTTTAAGTGCTTAATAATCAATATTTTTTGTTTTTTGAGAAACTTAACCGATGGCTAAATAAATATTTTTTGAACTATCATGTTCTTGCTTGACCATTTGTTTTATTTGATTAGGAGTTTATATGTGTCACTCAAATTATATATAGGTGTTTCAAGATTTTGAATTCAAGCAAAAAATGTAAAGTTAACAATAGCCAATAAATCACACATAAAGTGACAGCACTTTTATTTAATAACGATAAGATATAAGGCAGTACCCTAAATAAAGGTATTGTAAATTCATATCGTATGATGTTTCTTATATAAGTAAAACAATGGGTCACAAATAATGATATTTACTATGGAATAATTAATATATTTTAATTACATACAAGTGCCAATGAATTTCCTCAAAGAAACATTCGATTACATTGATAATAGAGAGTTTTTAATAAAAATCAAGATGGTATTTATGTGAATGAAGCTCAATGACCAGCAACAACTGTTTAAAGTTAAGTTGTTGAGCTAAGCTTGGTAAAAAAATAACGGCGAATATAAAAAAAGTACATATTAGTAATACAATTTAAACGTTTAAATGGAAATAAAAATATGCACAAAAAGTGATCTCGAAATTTCATCTTGCATTTAAAAGCCGTGTGCCACTTTCATTTAAAGATATTTTATTAATGTTGTCAAAATTCACGGTGATTTATTCTTCCGCTGCCTGAATATTTCAGCAATTTGCTTTATTGCATTTAATAATTACAGTGAATTCAAATGTCATACTGAACAAATCATAATTTACAACAAACATCTTTTGGGATATCTTGTATGTTTGAAAAAAAATACTCTATTATTTACCGCTATTTTTGGTCAAAAGACATGAAAAAAAAAAAAAAAAACTGGAAACGAAAAGTTTTCACAAGTTAAATCAATCACTGAAAGAGGTAAAAAACATACTTCAATAATAAGTGGTGTTTATATTTTTGATGTATCTTTCATTATGAAATATTTCATTACGCCAGGTTAATTAAATTATTACGAAATGTTTCAATTGTAATGGTTTCATGGTTTTAGATAACGCTTAAAAATTTGGATTGAAGAACTGATTTCTGATTGTAGGTGAAAATTTTCAGCCCGTGACAAAAATTTGTATATGAGTGCAGTGAATTTATATAAAAATATAAAAAAGATTTTATACATTGATAAGGTCGCTAAATCGTAATGTTTTTTTTATTCAATTTAACAATCACATTGGATTATGAAGACTTGTGGCTAATATAACTCCCAAAAATATAAACTTGAGTCGATACTTATAGGAATATAGGCCAACTTCTAATGCTGAGCAAATGGTCATGTAATGTTACTTTTGTCCAAACTCTTTTTTGAAGAGTATTGGAATGTAAATATTACGGATATAAAAAGGATAATGGTGAACTAATCGCATTCATTGCACATATTAAGAGGGTTCATCCTGAAACTTGACTTTTTTAAAATCATTTACTAACATTTACATAACTCAATGACGTTAACCATGGCAACATAAGACAAAATTATTTAATAAATAAATTTAATATGAGTTTTATAAAAATGTTTCTAATTCCGCAAATAAAATGAAAAATAGTATTCGATTGTTCTATTGTTAAAAACTAAAAGAAAATAAAAAAAAGTATTAAATTTGATTTTTGAGCCTGTAAGAGCGCGGTTACAATAGTCAGTTCAAGACCCGCTGTGAAGCACCTTAGATTTATAAATATTCATTTGCTATTAATATACCGTAAAAGATAATATTAGAAGGGAACTGCTTGCCTATTTATAAACAAAAAATACAACTCAAAAAAACTAGACAGATTCTATTTTGGACGGATTTGCAAAGTCAATTAAATTTAATGAATAAAAAAATTGTACACATATTTTCATTTACAAGTTATTTCAAGGTATCGATCGATTAATTACAACGAAGCGTTTGAAACGCATAAGTGGTTATTGATTTAATAAAAAAAAATGTTTTTAAAACAATTAAACAAGCTAAATTGAATAATGTATATCAAAAAATATTCAAAGACTTTGACCGCGCAAATTAAGGATTATAAATCGCTAAATAAAATATTTGTTAAAAACACCACATGTTTCAAAAGAGCAAGTCAAGAATCATCGAGAAGCTTTATGAATTTGAAACTTAAACATGAGTATTTGCGAAATATGTTTTCGGACTAACTTCTTCAAAGATCGTAGTTAAATTTTGAACTTGATATGTAAAACAAAGATTTGATTTGAATATTATATATTACAGATATATACATCACTTGATATAGCCGGCAAACTGAAAATTTCGGTGATAAATATTTCGGTCGTTTTTATTACATCGGTGATAAATATTTAAATAAATTAATGAAGAAAAAAGTACAGTTATGACGTATTTTACAGTTTGAAATCTTAGTATGGCTGAAAAATAGTAAAGTATTATTAAAATATAAAGTTTTTCCAAATAGAAATGACAATTGACATCATAAAAAAATATTTTAAATTGACCAAACTGACTGCTGTAGTTGTTCACGTGTCATTATATAATCTCACTTTGAGTACGTCAAGTAAAATACAGATACAGTGGAAATTCGATCAATAGTTCTCGCATAATACGTTTTCCCGGCTGGAACGCTGATTTTTTATAGTCCCGTCAAACTCCCATAAGAACAATGTCAAATAATCCCGCATTGACCGTTTCCCGATTCCCCGATTTCCTCGATAAACCGTCCGTACTAATGATTCATGTACATAAAAACTTTTGGTCACAAGTTTAGTAATAAGTCTTTATTCCGATTAAAGTGCCAAATAACAAAGAAGCAAACTAACATAAAGGACTTTTTTAAAAAATAAATTTTATGTACAGTATGTACAAGTAACTAATAAATAAATGTTTTTTACGATTCTGTTTGTTAATTATTATTTAAAGATTTCCCGCATTCACCGTTTCCTGCATTTACCGTTATTTTTTCAGGGTCCCTTGGAAAACGTAAAATCGAGGTTTCACAGTATCAAATTATTAAAAAATTCAAAATAATATTGACCCAAATTTTACGTTCAATATAGAGCTATCAAAAAATAATTAAAGATGACATGTGGTATGTATGATCATTGGTTAAAGTATTCGATTAGCAGCAGTATTACTTATTCAAGAGTTTAAATATAGAAAAATACATAATAAATACATTTTTTATTCTTTTTTAACTCAAAAAAATTTATATTTTTCAACGCGTTTCTCTAGTTTATGAATAAAAATAAAACCACTCCAGATATCAAGTGGCTCTTTTACTCTGTATAGATTTTTTTTCAGCCGTTGAAAACTGACTTACATCCAGTTATAATTATCACATTAGAAAAGATTACATGTACATTATACTAGAAGCAAATGAAGTCTGCTATGAAACCTAGACCGAAAAATATCATTATATAAAATCATTGTAATTGTTATATTATTATACCAAATAAATAATAATATAAGACAGATTGGATAATACAATCTTATATCTCGTTTCAGCTTGTTCTACTTAAGTTCCAGTTCATATCAAGAAGATGTCAAACCACTTTCTTATTAAAGTATGTTAACTTTGGTTGCATTTTTTAAAACGCGAACAACGGGTTCTAAGATTATGGCTATATTGACTTGTCTATAAATCATCGTGCGCTCATATTACATCACTAAAAATGATATTACGACTTCATATATCTTTTTAAATTTTGATATAATTGACTATGACCATCATCAACGTTAGCGAATTTTCGAAATGGAATGAGCTTTGTTTTTGAAATCACAAATGTAAAATAATTAATTCTTCTGTAACTCAAATTTATTTGCAAGCCGAGTATCGCACGTTACGAGCTATTTCGAAAATATATAACCAACGTTGATACCCAAGTAATTGATGATGAAAAAATGGAGGGAGGGGTTTGAATCATTATAATCTTTGTCTCTTTAATGGAAAAAAAACTCAGTATAATAAATTCTACCATTCTACTAAAGTTGACGTCTCATTATTGCGCGTAAAAAATCACACATTACCAATATTAAATTGTGAAATGGTTCATTCATAAAAATTGTAAAACTGTATTTCTTTTCTTATATTGTATTAATTCAAAAACGAAGAATTCTTCTTTGGCAAATAATCTAAATAAAAAGATTTTTTTCTTTATCGTTTTTTTTATTATTTGATTTGATATAAAAAGATAAGCCGGCTGGTTTTCCACCTCTAATTTAGATGGCTTTTATCTGAAAATGCTTAAACATTTTGAAGAATACGATGAAATGATATATTTAGGAAATGTGTTTTATTTCAATGCATATTTTTTTATTTGTTGTATTTCTGCACAAGAATCGAGAGTGATTTTTTAAAATTCATATGAAATGTGGAATATTACAGCCTTCTTATTATGGTATTAAAAAGTGAGTGTTTTCAAGTAAAGCTGCTAATTGTTCAGTGCTCAGTTTTTGTGATAAAAGAGATAGAATCGGAGATCTGCTTTTAATAAGCTAGCTTCTCTTCCAAAATCTCGTTTTTGGATCAGGAATATTGTCCAAACTGCAATTTGAAAACGAGATATCAACGGAAGTCAACAATACTGATCATTGCACTGCGAGCTGGACTATACGACTTGGAAACCGTTGTTAAAACAGCTGACTACAAAATACACTTCTTTAGCCAGTGGTGTTTTTTTTTCAACAAGTTGTTGAAATATTATTAAAAAAATGCAAACCGCAATGTCCTAATACCGATTCTAGGAACTTATTCACGCAAGTCATATGTACTAAGGTATTGTTTTTGCGGTCACCTCAATAGCGAGTTTTATTGCAATTTACTAACATTTATATGTCATTATTATTCTGTGTAAATTAAAGCAAATGAACGAACACGCATAGCAATACTAAATTATTTAAACCATATTATTAATTATAATGAGTTTGAAGAAATACACTTAGCAAATAAACTGGCAATAAAATTTATATGATAAAATATTGAGCACTTTCAAAAATTTTCTTATATTTTTGTGTTGCGTTTTGATTTTTAATATAACTAGAGCGAAATGGTGTTAGAGATGTTTTGCTTCTCATCACTAGGAATAAAAAATATGCGCTTGTGTTGTAATGGCTTTATGCTGGCGCTATAATTAATTTTGAAAATATTAACTTAAGCCGTACCCCACCAACAAAACATTCCAAATAGTAATGATGATGTCCTACAGATGTATATTTTCTTATGTATATCTCTTTTATTTATCATAAAACAAAGAACTATACGACATCATTAAATATTTATAAAATTTATTCCAAAGCCAAATCATTGATCAAAGGATATATTTTATTAATTCTTAAGTCAGCTATAGTGGTTGAATGAAAAGTTGAATTCAATGAGAATGGTGCAAAATGATGATTTCTTAATTATGCTGTAATTTGAAATAAAAATAAATACATGTTTTATCATGTAAGCATTTGTCTAAATGCTACTATAAGACACGTAAAACGGTTATTATAAAAGAATGATGGAAAATGAAGATTGCGTATTCGAATAAATTCATTGATAAAAAAATTATCCCAGACCTCAATTTTATTAAAGGTTTATTGTACTGTTTAAAACTTTCTTTACCTGGAAAATCCATCAAATCTAACAAATTATTTATGTAGGTGAGAGTATTATCCATTATGCTATAAAAACTGAGATTTTTTAAAAAAATACGTACAGAAAACGATCATTTTTTTTATGTTAGCGGTGGTTCTTGACCTTTAAACTTGTTGAAGAACAACACATCAAGTGTTTATTTATCAATAGATATAACAAAATTTATAAGGCGTGTTAGCACTGTGATGTGCTTTTTTTCTATAAACATATCAAAAGATAATAGAATACCATATATACATATATGACCCTAGGATTTGAGATATATGGTCTCTATTGTGATCACAGTTTTCAACAGTCAATAATTTTTCAATTCATTAATTTTAATCAAGGCTTCATTCACAACTTTGATTGTTAAAGCCTTGAAAGTGAGTACATTTACGTTTCTGTAGTAATTTTTTTCCTCATTTTACTATAGTCACTTTTATATTTATGTTTAAATTTGATATACGCTTAGATCGAAGTTAAATAAATTTATTAATGTGTCACTCAAAGATGAACATATTTTTTTTATTCGTTAAAATTACCTACTTTAGCTTTGGTATTTTTCAAAGCTTCTTTTTGTTTGTAACAACAGTGAAATTTCAAGAAAATATTTAATCATATCAAAACAAAAACACAAACTGGATAATCACACAACGCGTCCCAACATGAGACTTAAAATTACGTGTTTGAAAAGGCGACGGCAATCTAATAAAAAAATGCCTACATGAAAGTGCACGGCTTTTCTAATACCGATAAAAATATGAAAATGTAATCGCGTAAAGTGTACAAAAGTAGAACTTGCGAAAGTTGAAAGTCACCTGTACTTTCATTTTATAGTTTTATTAACCGATAAATGTCGTTCTTAAGGCCATACTGACATTTAACTGAGCCTTAAAATAAACATAAGCCTCACGCACTTTATTGTTGAGAGAGTTCATATAATAATATGAATACGACAAAAAATGTTACGTTACAAAAAATTATGAAAGAAACTTGCTCCGTATCAAAATTTGAAATCAAAGTTTTTCATTTTTTTCTCCGAGTGAGACATGTGAAATTAATTGAGTGCATGTAACAAATAACACGAGTAATCTTGCACGTACACCGAAAAAACTTCGCTTAGATCTATGACACACTTTTAATAATAAATGATTTTTTGTACCTAATAATTGTTTTCAGTCCAGCTAATAAGAGAGATATCATTCTTCTTAGAAGATTATAAACTAAAATTTTATCTACAGTATATATCGCGTGCTTTAGCGAAATCAAAGTGCCAAAGAGCATTTTTACAGAAATATTATAATGAAGCTTTTATTTTCAGGTATATGACTATGAAAAGCTTCTAAAAATTCAGATCTACTCGCTCCTTTTAAGAATTTGAAAGTTTTTAAAATAGCTGCACTAGAAAAAATAAATGTTGGCTGACAACTCTCTTTTCTCTCTGTTTTAAGGAATGGATGAGTGGGTGGGAGTTTTTGGAGATCAAAAAAATCCACGCCTTTAAACAGAATCGATGAGTCGATTGAAAATAACACTTTTCATAGTATTATAGATATGAACCTGTAAAGTATGATACTGGAGTGAGCAACATTTAGTATTGCACCATCATACCGGCATATATTTACCCAGACGAATTTATGGATGTAAATTGATTTTAAATGACGCAGTAAAAAGAAATGACATTACACAACCAAAAAAAAATGAACAAATGTGGTATTTAATTTTATTCTTACGAGATATACAAGACGCAGGGCTTACAGCTTCGAGGTTGGCTTATGCAAACCCAGGGAGGAGTGTAGATTTTTTGATATACAATACAGTAAGGATGTCGAAATAAAACTACAGACGACAGTTACCACTCGTCAGCGGTATTTAATAGATATTTCTGTCGTGTATCCGATCGGTCATTATCATTGATTTTGATTGTGGTGTTTACCGAGCTTGAATCTCGGCTTGGAAATAAATTTTATTAAAAGTTGTTAATGTTTGTTAACTACATATACAAATTTCTTTCTTTTAACTGATTTTCTAAAAAAGTGAGAAAAATAAACTAGATACATATTGAGCAACTTAATAACATTCAGTTTTCGTAGAAAATGTTTGGGAAGATTCCTTTACTGCGTTTAAAGAAAAAGAGTCACCTAATATTGTCAGAAAAGTTAAATTGTTCAAAATTATTTGAAATAATTCGTTGGGAAAGATTGAAACAAAAATGTTTCAATGCTTATTTGCTATTACCGGTTTGTCAAGATTAAAAATAGTTTGAGGTGAAAGTGGCAAAATCTTAATGCAAATATTTGCGGAAAAACTGTTACAAAATTTGAGAAAAATAAATAACTTCAATCGACGCTCCGTCTATACTTAACTCGATCAGTTGTCGTAAATCACTTAGTTATCAATCGACATAATATAACGACAAAATTAACTCTCATTAAATGAACGAGTTTGTTCTCAAATTCATTATTATGTGCAAAAAAACTCGAGAAATTACTGAAATGATCTCACATCAAAACAGAAAAAATGGCCAAACTTTTATTTTTATCGTAACCCAATTTTCTTCGATGCGAATTCTCCCCGCAAATTTTATAGCAGCGGAATTATGCAAGTAAAAACTACATTTTAAATAAAATACGGCCAGCATTGGTAATAAATATAAGCAATCCGTCTATTCAAATCAAAACGAAAATATAAAAAAAATAAATACAGACAATAAAAACATAAACAAATTTATTTTTATTTTTTTGTTTTTATAATACTAGTCTTCGATCATCAATGAACTTATATTTTTTTGCTCTGAACGGCTTAGACTGCAATTTGGCACACATTAAAAAAACCTGTCATCAGTATCGATGTACCTATATCATTTTACTACTGTAATCATTTAATAGGTTGTCGACCCAGTCGGTTGTATAACATAATTCATTTGACATGGCAATAACCGTTGGTTATTCGGTAAGTAGTTACTCTGGTTGCGTAATACCTCCAGCCAGCGGAGGTTTCGTCTCATCACCCGACAAATTTATGCTGGGCCCTCAGCATTGCTTTTATCTCGAAACCGGAAATGGTTTTTTGAAATCACGAAATTCCGTTGTCGGTGTCGAATGAAAATTTTACAGAACCTTAGTTTAGGTTACAATACAGATTTAATTATGTATTATATTTGGATTTATAACATATTGGCAATCGAATAGGTTTTTATGACGTAACATCGACGTTTAATCGATAAGATAAATAGTGAAATGTCATTAATTACGTGAAAAGAAACAGATTTTTAATTTCAACACGTGAATTAATTTACCAGCAAGTGGATGTTATATTAGATAAATAAATAGTTATGTAATTATAATCAATATAATGTGATTAATTATGAGATATTTACCTGTCAGTTCAAACGAATATTCCACTGCTGAACCTCAAACAGAAGAAAGTGTACGTTACGTTAGTGAAGAAATTGATGATGGAAATGCTGGATGCTTTCTTTGATGCGCACAGCGGAACTCAGAAGACATTTCTCATGTCATTGATTTTGGCCATTGTTCATGTGAGATCCGAAATTTCTGTAGCAGTTGCTTCTTCTGGAATAGCATCCACGTAGCTTAAAAGATACCGAACGACTTAATTCCGCGTTGAAATTACCGTTAAACCTTCAAATTAATAAAAAAACTGATACGTAAGATCGACCCAAGTGTAACTCATCCAGCAAATAGTTAAACAGAAAGTAAGTTTGATGATATTTTTTACTACACATGTCAATTACCAATTGTTTCAAGCTTTATACCAGTGCTGTATAATAGTAGATAATGTCGAAACTTGAGAAATACGAAATGTATTGCACGGAGAATAGGTACTTACATTGAATATTGGAGATAAATTTGCTTGATTTTGTTAAATAGAAAAACGAACCAGGCATCACTTTACTACGACTATGTTAAACGATGGGATTTTTTGGACTACGTGTAGTTTATGCTACTGGAAAGCATATAACCTGTGCTCCTCTTTTACGAAAGACGTCTTGAAAAACGGTTGGTCCATGGAATTCACCCGGTTGACTGCAAAATACTGACGAGTGAAAATATCGAATCTAGAAGGCGCCATGTATTAATCTATTTATTCATAATACAAAACTCAAAGAAAGTGTTTTATTAATATTGCCCAGATGAAAACAAAAATCCAATTTCGCAAAAAAGAATCAACCATCTAATTATCGTAACGGCGCAACTGAAATTTCAAAGTCTGATATACAACACGCATATTTTACTATGCGGTTGGTCCACAATGCTGTAATACGATGTTCGTATTACTAAACGACTTTAATTGGTAGAAAGTGATTTTGTTCCTACGATATACAGCTGGCTCGAAAGTGCATAGAAAATATATAAAGTAGTAATAATTAAAATATAAATTTTTAATTGAATTGAATGACAATTTATAAACTCATATATATATATATATATACATATGCATATATAGTATGTTAATCTAAGGTTAAAAATGAATCTACAATTCAGCACAGTATTTTCGTCGCATTCCTGGTGACTTTGGCTAGTGGGTATTATTCAATCAAAATGTAAAATGTATTTTAAAACGAGCTAAAGCCGTAAATAAAAAAAATGTGTCATAACAATATCAACAATATAATCATACTTTTTAAATATTCCGACGATACGAATGTCGATGTACTCACGAAAAAGATCAATACGTTTCATATTTGTATCGAAAGTTGTGAAGAAAATATTTCTATATTTTTTTTAGGAAAGAGATTTTTGATCCCGCTTTATTTAATATTTAAACAAGTGCCGGATCACTATGAGCTCTAATCTCTTATTATGTAACAGGTTTACATTATCTTTCTAGATGCAGTCTTATCGAAAGTTACTGAAGATGCTGGATTTGATTGACGATTGGAATGTGAGAATAGACGATTAGCGGAGATAAAATGTAAGTACATTATGAATATGGTAGAAATGCGGTTTGGATTGACCGTATAGGGGAAAGTTGCGTCATTCGAATAAAAATAAAAAATCTTTAATTACTGAAAAAGTATCATAATTATGTAATATAATAATATATAAAATATAGACGTCAAAAATGATGTACAATATAAATCATAATATTGTGAAATTATTTAATTTTGTTGGTATTCAATTTTTAAAAAGTTTTTTTTGATTGCATAAGTCGAAAATTTACCGCTTATTAAGTGTTGACTATCAATGAAAAAAAAAACTCATAGCTCTACCAAGATATTTAAAAAAAAAAAAAAACAATCCTGCTCTTGGTAACAAGGAAGCAGAACCACAGAAATAATAAATTTGTACTCTCAACGATAATTTACCAGAATGTATAAAATAAAACATTTAAACGAAAAATGTGAAATAAAACAGCTCGGATACTATGGCAATACCACAAGTAAATCATCAAATGTAAGATGGCTATTTTTTCGAAGGACAACAATTTAAATATCTGTGCCAATGTAGTTTTGATAAAATTTTCGGAGATATTCGATTTGTCTAAATTTTGTATTATATAATATATAAATCCGTTTCTTTCTTAATGTTTGTTGTAAATCAATGGTAACGAAATAAAATTAATATGATTTCATAACGATATTCAAAATAAGTGAAAAATCACATCGTATTATTATTATATTTGCGTTTTAGTAACACTTGTGTGAATAGAAGTTTTTATCGAAATTAGTACAAAAAGAAGACAAAAAAATAATTGTATATGTAAAACTGATAAATAAATTTGTCCTAAATAAAATGCTTACAATTATGAAATAAAATTTGAAATATTGATCTCCATATTTTTTTTGTCTATGTTCCTACGAACAAAAAATCTTCAAATAATTATTTAGCGCGTACAGGTTGAACACTGAATTCACAGGTCAAGGTGAAGAATCATTAGTTTTTTGATGTAATAGTTCCCTCGCCGTTTTTAAACTGTATTGTGTATAACAATATCCACGCCTTGCTCAAGCTAACGTGGAGCACTATGTGTCTTAAATAGAAGACACTGTATAATTAATTATCAACAGTGTATTGAAACTCAGAAATAATTGATTAAAAGGATTGCTGTGATTTAAGCTGGTTCAATAATATAACATATCGTCAAAACAGACAACAACAAATTTTATGGATTTTTAAATTACATGGGACAAAACAAGCTTATATATATAAAGATTAATTTCCAATTGCCAATCACAATTAGAAGCTTTCGGTTTCAGCAAATTCTGAACTGAGTATATTAGTAAATTCATTAAGATGGAAAGTTTTCAAACTAATATACTAGAAATAAAGATATGACATTTTGATATAAGTTTTCATTACGAGAAAGAGAAAAACTCATATTTATCTTGTGTCAATGATTATCATTTCCAAACAAATGTTGTAAGGTTATTTATAGGTTTATTAGCATGACTGAAAAAAATATTTTTACACGTAAATATTATTTTTTTGTAAAATTTGATAAAACATTCACCTTGGTAACAGGACAAAAGTGATATTTTTTTTGTTCAATTGAGAAATTAAAATTCATATGGAAATGAAAAGAAGAAAATAATTCTTGTGCCTAAGATCATATTGTTAAGTTCCACGATACTCGAAAACCTTCTGAAGAAGGGAATAAACTACATATGTAAACCAAGCTTGCAATAGTTTTATTATTTAAAATAAAAAATCCCTTTTTTTGCGGGAACATACTGTATGTATTTAGATTTTTATTTTAAACGTTAGCTTCGAAGTTACGTGAATGACAAAAATAATTTATTGTAGTAGGCACGTTCTACACTACTTTCCTCTACTATGCAATAGTCAAACAGCCTCACCCCGATCCTCTTACTTCCTCAGCTGCAGTCTTATTGCATAACATCTCTTACCTCTGTGCATGTATTACAGATAGATGCAGTATATGACAGTGGTTTTAAAAATAGGTGGCACGTATTAATTATTTTTCAATAATTTTTAAGCCAAATTAGATTGTCGTTAAAAGTCGAGTAAAAATATTTATTCCTTCATTATATTTGAAGAGATGGGTTACGTGAATGAAATTGTAACACTCATTTTTCTTAATTTTTTTAGCGGAGAAAAAAAAAATATTTTTCCGTATTTTATTTGAATGAAATGATTATTCACATATTTTTTTCCGAGTTTTATAATTATTTAAGACGATATTATGTATCTCAATAATATTTTATTACTTTCATTTAACTACATAAAACTAGTAAGAGAAAGCCTTAAAAAGGTTTTAGATTATGGAGCAATGGTACTGGTTTTTTAGAAATACTAAAATAGTTATTGCTTTTCATTTTCCAGATGCTAAAGTTAAATTCTGCACAATATTTATTAAAAAATTAATTCAATATTCATCCTCATTTATATATTGGTAATTAACATAATGCGACAAAGTTGAAAATTGTGTGATTGGAAAATTATGTATACGATTCGGAAACGGTTTCTTTTTAATGATGAAAAAATATACACCTGACCAAATTCTATTTAGTGGCGTGAAGTCATTTTATTGAGAATGTCAAGGTTGACCATAAATGCTCTTTAATAATCATTTAAAATCATTCGAATTTGACCAAGGTCCGTAACACCTCATTTTAGATGATGCTGAATCTAGTGGAAACATTACTGAGTTGCATAATGTGAAAATTTAAAAATAATCTACATTATAAAAATATCCGTTTTTTTTCTCCCAAATTTGATATACCTGTTTTTAAGTAATAACCTTACTCAATATAAAACGTATGGTCAACAATTCTCATTTTGTCGAATGCATTTTATTCTTTTTCCACAACTAGGCAAAGCATCGTTTTGTATCATTTTTATATTATGATCAAATCAAAATTCACCATTTAAATAAAAACTGTGATAAAAACTATCGATTTGTGATTCAAACTAGCTGTCAAAGATGGCTAAGTTAAACGTGATGCACACTATTATGTGTTTCTGTCAAGATAATCTTTTGATTGATTGAATCAGCATACTAGTAAATCTTTTGTATGGGAAAAGTTGGAAAAAATGATTGCACAAAAATTATGTAGCGCGATTGAAAATTATTTCGACATGAGTGGCCACTATAGCAAACTGTAGGGTCTTTGAAGTATGCGATTCTACTCAAAGAACGCGAAGACGGTAGACAATAGTAATCTAGTTTTTTTGCACTTATAAGTGCAAGCCAGCAAACTTAATACTGGTAGATAATCTTGATGTCAGATACGTTACTGAATACTACCGTATGAAACCGACTTATAAGATAGCAGCGGCGGGTGAATGGACATATAAAAAATATTTCAGCATTTCTGAAGATGATGTGATTTCAAATTATCTTAAACCAATATTATCATTTCATTGGGGTTTTAAAGCAAGCGACTGCTTTGTCATTTAATTCTTACAGTTTATACATTATTCCACAACGAAGCAAGCTTTTCCTGTTCTTACATTTTGCAACGAATGTATGATAAAACTTTTCCGACAATGTGCATATTTTTCAAATGCGCTGTATTACACAATCCTTGTAAAAATAAATTAGATACTAGTTTTATTGAAGACATACAAAAATCGATTTACGTATATGCCACATATTGTTGAATATGACGGTATCAAAGTATAAAAAGTTAGCAAAGCTCTGGGTTATGAGATGCATTTCGAATAGAACAGCTGTTAACCAGTTTGATAATAGCTACTCAAGACTTTAGGACATGCTATAGAGTTATTAGTGTAAAGCTAGGCTTTTCTGTCTATTATTCCAACTTACACGTGGGCCAAAATTTTTGGGCAATGACCCTTCGTCTCTTACCTCACATCAATTATTTTTAACAACCCGTTTTTTTCAAAATTTGTAACATCCAATGTCTAACAGTAAAAAAATTATGTTCGCTACCAAAATGAAGCATATTGTCGAATGTCATTTATATTTTGAGATAATCTTTTGAATATATTTATACGCAAAATCATTTTAAATGTCTTACCTGTCACTTCACGGTGGAAAGACATGCTATAATATTTTAAATAATTAAAACACATCTTTACTACTATTTCTACGATATACTTTATTATGAGGGCCGATTTCGCTCATCGCGAACATTATCAACTGAGTTATTAGAACAAGCATTATCATCATTGAAACCGGCCCTGATCATTATATACACAAACTAATTGAATCAATTGTGTATTATTTAAATGTGGTAAAATTAATCAAAGTTTTTGAAAGTACTTTCTATTTTAATACATAACCTTTTATAGTTAATATAAGTCACTTTTGAAGTGTAAGCTGTCACATCTTGGTGGAAAGGCATGATATTATATTTTAAATAATAATAACACATTTTTTAGTACCAATATCTAAAATTTATTCTATTTTTGATACGGGTTTTGTTTATCACGAGCATTATCGACTGATAAGTAAAAATTGTGAACAAGGCTTTTTATATAAAAAAAAATTAATTGGCTTACAAAACCATGTCTTCAAAGAAATAAGAAAACATCTAAGCTAATGCAGCACTAGGGAGGCTTAAAACACGTTTATATATAGTTATTATTGATGACAGTTAGTGTTTGACACGCAAGTAAGTAATAGTTCTTAATTGAAACGGTCTTACGATAGAAGAAATAAGGAAATAATTTATGACGGAAGTAAAAAAACGCAAATTTTATATAAATTCGAAAAATGAATGCATCGTTATTTTTCTTTAAGCACAGCGTCTAAGATTGAATAAAAAATATAATATATGTACTTAAAGACAGATTTTATTTGTTTGGAAAACTGCGATAACTTGACGATTAACGATTACCCGAGTCAGGTATATACTCTATTTTATAGACAACTATTATATTGAAATTATTTATGATATTGAATGACGGTGCTTGGTGAAATTTCAATATTAAACATGTAGAATTATAGACAGTTTAAAAGATTCAAACTTATTGTAATGAAAAAAAGCATCTATATTTAGATTGAATTAAAAAGTGTATGAAAATAATTTACATTCCCGAATAATCAGCGATGCTCACTTAAGTTTTCATTTCAACTTTTCTTCATAAATAATATTTGTGTGGCATTGCTACAGTTGAGATTATACGGAAACGTAAATATGTATGTAATAAATTGGATTAAATATTTTTTTTTACTTAAAAATACGATAATGAATAGCTTTAATCTATGACGTAAGTTTCTTTACAACTAGCAACATTACGAAGGTGTATAAAAACTACACGCCCAAGGATAATATTACACTTTAAATAAGCTTAATTAAGTTTGTTTAAAACAAGATTGTCAATTAAAAAGAGCTGAATACCGGAAACGAATTTGCAAAAATTAAAATACTGCTTCAGTAATTAATTAATTGTAAATGATTTGTAGGATGGCCGTATGATAAAACTAATATAATTTTTTATTAGTTATTATGTATTTCAAATTTGATTGAAAAACACGTAAAAATACTTGAAGAGAACCAGCTGAAGACTTTTATTTTATAATGTTTTTCCTGAATATTCTTGAATCATTGACATCATAAATAGGAAAAAATCACAAATCAATTTAGAAGAAATTTTGGTTTTTTACAAAATTTGCGGCTTAAATTCTATATGGTGGTAAAATTTTGTATGAATACTATACATACAAATGTTATTACGTACGTCAAAAAAACCATCAAGGTTATAATACTTCCCATTATAGAAACACTTGATAATTAATGTCACTATAAATCATCATTACAATAATTACAACTGGTATTACTTTTAGATTCTTTTATACCACAAGCCCCAAATTCTAAATGTAAGATTAAAGTTACCATTTGCTGCATATAACATTTTATAATAGTGACCTTTGCCAACTTTTTCTGTGACGATGTGATATTATGACTAAAAATCAGTTAACCATTACCCAGTTTTAATTATCATTAATTTGGTTTTCGAGAGAGCGATTCCAATCCCGGGATATTCAAGCCGATCTGGGACAGTTGGTAACCCTAATTGCAATAATTTTCTTCTGAGATAATTGATAAAAAAAAATATTTATCTTATATACAAAAGCGATGGAGATGAGATAAATTATTTTTGTGATTTTCTCAATTAATGATCATACCCGTGTATTTCTCAGAAATTTATTTTGACGAATAATGGTATGATAGAAGCAAGCTTTATTTTTCAAATTGAAAACTGAAATTGTTATGACAGATGGTTAAGGATGCTACCAAATTTTGTGTTTGTAAGCTACAAATATCGTCCTTATAATAAAAGACATCAAACATTAAAAAACAAAAGTGGGTCATTATTTATATTGTCGAAACTTTCGTATGTTTTATCACTTACAAGCCAAGCTTGACGTTTCAGAATCTTCAGGTATTCTATCACACGAATGCAATAAAGCTGACAGACAATTTCATCAAGTAACGTTAATATCGTTATTGAATCATAAGTAATATGAAATCACTTTCAAATATTCAGATTTGTGTACGCATGCCATACAAAATTTGAAAAATTGTGTTAATGTCTATTACAGCTCACGAACACTTGACGAAATTGATAAATTTACTGTTGATATATCTGACTTTATTCATTGTCATTAGCAGTTGATTAAATAATATATTTGGTTTGATATTGAAATTAAAATATTGAAAAGGGAGTTAATTATTGAAATGGTTAATAAATGAAGCATGAAATACCAAAAAGTCGTTTACTATTATCATTTATGAAAAGTCGGTTTTTACTTGTATATGCTTCAAATAAATTTGCATCCAATCATTTCCTATTTATTTAAAATTTACGGAAGTGTCGTAATTTATTGAAAAAAAGTAGAAGTCTCTTACTTTTTACGGTGAGACCTAAATTAGCAAAATAATTACACGGTAAGTAAATTGTTTTATCAATTTGGTATGAAATTAGACTGAGCTGCAAGCAGAGCAGAATAAAGTAATTATTTCTATCAAATTAACTCTACATAAATTATAAATTCGAAAACCGCCAAAGTTAATGAATGTGTTAAATTAAACGCAATTAGACCTTATAAACAATCAGCACGTTAAATCGCGATGAGATTATCATCAAGTTAGTTTTTTTAAGTTAAGAACACATTTGGTTACTAACGATATCCATTATAAAAAGATGACAAAATTAATTAATATTCTTTTAAAATTTTTGTGAAACGTAGAGTAAAAAAAATATTTATAAGCATATCAAAATTAATTTTTACAAATACATGCATAACATATTGTTATTATAGTAAATTATAATAATTAACAATTAACAACGGTTAATAATCAACCCGTTTAAAAAATCGAGTGGTTGCCTTGCAATTAAATGAGTTTAATAACAAGTTTATTGAAATTGCGCAATTTATTTGAGGCCAACAATATATTTTTACATTTGTATGGAATGAATCTGATGTTTGATCATCCACAAACAAAAAGAGTGATTAGAATATCATATAGCTGACTTTATGATATAAGTAATCCTTTCCAAAGCAATGAGTCGAATATTCCATCATGATTTTGACATTACTGATTTTATACGATCTTTGTCATGTTGCACAACATTGCTATTTCACACGTCGTGTTACTTAATGTGACACGTGTTTCACTTCTTTTATAGGAATCATCAAACAATTTTTATCATTAGTTTATTCATTATTTGAGTAATTAATAAATTTAGCTCGTAATTGACATTGAATATTGCGGTGCAACTTTTCACTTTTTACAGAAAGTAAGGAGTAGGCTTGGAATCCAATATTAATAATTAATTACTATTAATAATTTATACGAGATAATATATTTATTGATTGAATTGGTATTTACTAGGTAGAACTCCATTATAACACGGTGAAAAATTAGCAATTTGTTTTAGTTCAACTAAATTTATAAGATATATAGTTGATAGCTGTTTCGGCTCACCCTACATCAGAACTAGTTCATAAATTTTGTAGAACCCAAATTTATTGCTATTTTTTCATCGTTTCATATACATTACACCGAAAGAGTAGTTTTAAAATACTATTAATAATACGGTGAAAAAATAGCAATGTATTTTAGTTCTACAAAATTATTTTTAACAAATATAGTTGATAGCTATTTCGGCTCACGCCATCGTCAGAACTATGCTTAAACTAACGTTTGCTTATCTATATATAGCTGTGCAGAAAAGGCACACAACACATCCTCTCTCCTGTTCCAACGGCCTAGCTTGTTACTTTAACACAATGACACTAAATTTTCAAAATTCAAAATGAAACAATAGATGTCTATGACAGTAAGTTTATATGTGGGACGGAAGTGGTCTTTATGGAAGCAAATCAGACCACCCCTTTGTACAACGGCTCAACAAGTGGCGATACTATTATGTTAGTTTGTTCGTTAAGAATCCTTTGGGGTAATTGGTGTCTATTGATTTCCAGCTGTTCCAAAGCCGTCATTCTCCGACCGACTACAAAGATGCAAACATTTA